>OY776102.1:23319172-24661672 GCA_963675205.1 Catocala nupta | reverse complement strand
GTTGATCAAGACAAGGTAGAATACAAGATATGACAAAAACCCGCTGCAAAATATGAATATTTAGGTACCGAAAGATTAGGTTAGGTTAGGTGTGACACTCAAAAGTTTTGCACTTCCCACAATAGGGGGTGGTCGAAAGTGGTACCAAACGACGGGGCAAAACTCTGGGCGTTATTTAATGATGGTTCAGACAAAAACTTTGAATAATTTGAGACAAATTTTGACAATTTATTAAAAAATTTGCATTTCTTTGACGAATTTTTAATGTTATTTTTGTAGTATAAAAAACAAATTTTGGCAGCACTGAAAATTTCTATTGCGTTGATCAAGACAAGGTAGAATACAAGATATGACAAAAACCCGCTGAAAAATATGAATATTTAGGTACCGAAAGATTAGGTTAGGTTAGGTGTAAAAATCAAAAGTTTTGCACTTCCCACAATAGGGGGTGGTCGCGAGTGGTACCAAACGACGGGGAAAACTCCGGGCGTTATTTAATGATGGTTCAGAGAATAACTTTGAATAATTTGAGACAAATTTTGACAATTTATTAAAAAATTTGCATTTCTTTGACGAATTTTTAATGTTATTTTTGTAGTATAAAAAACTTAAATTTTGGCAGCACTGAAAATTTCTATTGCGTTGATCAAGACAAGGTAGAATACAAGATATGACAAAAACCCGCTGAAAAATATGAATATTTAGGTACCGAAAGATTAGGTTAGGTTAGGTGTAAAAATTAAAAAATTTGCACTTCCCACAATAGGGGGTGGTCGAGAGAGGTACCAAACGACGGAGCAAAACTCTGGGCGTTATTTAATGATGGTTCAGACAAAAACTTTGAATAATTTGAGACAAATTTTGACAATTTATTAAAAAATTTGCATTTCTTTGACGAATTTTTAATGTTATTTTTGTAGTATAAAAAACTTAAATTTTGGCAGCACTGAAAATTTCTATTGCGTTGATCAAGACAAGGTAGAATACAAGATATGACAAAAACCCGCTGAAAAATATGAATATTTAGGTACCGAAAGATTAGGTTAGGTTAGGTGTAAAAATTAAAAAATTTGCACTTCCCACAATAGGGGGTGGTCGAGAGAGGTACCAAACGACGGAGCAAAACTCTGGGCGTTATTTAATGATGGTTCAGACAAAAACTTTGAATAATTTGAGACAAATTTTGACAATTTATTAAAAAATTTGCATTTCTTTGACGAATTTTTAATGTTATTTTTGTAGTATAAAAAACTTAAATTTTGGCAGCACTGAAAATTTCTATTGCGTTGATCAAGACAAGGTAGAATACAAGATATGACAAAAACCCGCTGAAAAATATGAATATTTAGGTACCGAAAGATTAGGTTAGGTTAGGTGTAAAAATTAAAAAATTTGCACTTCCCACAATAGGGGGTGGTCGAGAGAGGTACCAAACGACGGAGCAAAACTCTGGGCGTTATTTAATGATGGTTCAGACAAAAACTTTGAATAATTTGAGACAAATTTTGACAATTTATTAAAAAATTTGCATTTCTTTGACGAATTTTTAATGTTATTTTTGTAGTATAAAAAACTTAAATTTTGGCAGCACTGAAAATTTCTATTGCGTTGATCAAGACAAGGTAGAATACAAGATATGACAAAAACCCGCTGAAAAATATGAATATTTAGGTACCGAAAGATTAGGTTAGGTTAGGTGTAAAAATCAAAAGTTTTGCACTTCCCACAATAGGGGGTGGTCGAGAGTGGTACCAAACGACGGAGCAAAACTCTGGGCGTTATTTAATGATGGTTCAGACAAAAACTTTGAATAATTTGAGACAAATTTTGACAATTTATTAAAAAATTTGCATTTCTTTGACGAATTTTTAATGTTATTTTTGTAGTATAAAAAACAAATTTTGGCAGCACTGAAAATTTCTATTGCGTTGATCAAGACAAGGTAGAATACAAGATATGACAAAAACCCGCTGAAAAATATGAATATTTAGGTACCGAAAGATTAGGTTAGGTTAGGTGTAAAAATCAAAAGTTTTGCACTTCCCACAATAGGGGGTGGTCGAGAGTGGTACCAAACGACGGGGAAAACTCCGGGCGTTATTTAATGATGGTTCAGAGAATAACTTTGAATAATTTGAGACAAATTTTGACAATTTATTTAAAAATTTGCATTTCTTTGACGAATTTTTAATGTTCGTTTTGTAGTATAAAAATCTTAAATTTTGGCAGCACTGAAAATTTCTATTGCGTTGATCAAGACAAGGTAGAATACAAGATATGACAAAAACCCGCTGCAAAATATGAATATTTAGGTACCGAAAGATTAGGTTAGGTTAGGTGTGACACTCAAAAGTTTTGCACTTCCCACAATAGGGGGTGGTCGAAAGTGGTACCAAACGACGGGGCAAAACTCTGGGCGTTATTTAATGATGGTTCAGACAAAAACTTTGAATAATTTGAGACAAATTTTGACAATTTATTAAAAAATTTGCATTTCTTTGACGAATTTTTAATGTTATTTTTGTAGTATAAAAAACTTAAATTTTGGCAGCACTGAAAATTTCTATTGCGTTGATCAAGACAAGGTAGAATACAAGATATGACAAAAACCCGCTGAAAAATATGAATATTTAGGTACCGAAAGATTAGGTTAGGTTAGGTGTAAAAATTAAAAAATTTGCACTTCCCACAATAGGGGGTGGTCGAGAGAGGTACCAAACGACGGAGCAAAACTCTGGGCGTTATTTAATGATGGTTCAGACAAAAACTTTGAATAATTTGAGACAAATTTTGACAATTTATTAAAAAATTTGCATTTCTTTGACGAATTTTTAATGTTATTTTTGTAGTATAAAAAACTTAAATTTTGGCAGCACTGAAAATTTCTATTGCGTTGATCAAGACAAGGTAGAATACAAGATATGACAAAAACCCGCTGAAAAATATGAATATTTAGGTACCGAAAGATTAGGTTAGGTTAGGTGTAAAAATTAAAAGTTTTGCACTTCCCACACTAGGGGGTGGTCGAGAGAGGTACCAAACGACGGGGCAAAACTTTGGGCGTTATTTAATGATGGTTCAGACGAAAACTTTGAATGTGAAGGTGTGACACTCAGGGGTGTGTGGCCAGAGAACCTCCTAGTGTGCCTGACGGCTGCTGGTCCTTTCTACATTTCTAGTGGATTGGAACGGCAGTCGTTGGGCCGGTACACCCCGGGCAACACGGGTAATAATGTCCTTTCGGGGGCATTATTACTCGTGGCTAATACTCTGGCACGCGCGTAGGGAACCCGAGGCATCCTGTCTCGGGGTTATCGGCCCGCAAGGGCCGCGTTTGGGGGTCTCTCCACGTGTTCCTCTGATTAGCAGAGGACACGTGGATGAGACGGGGGATATGGAGGAAGAAAACCTCTATAAAAAATTACTAGTGGGGGCTGCTAGGCCGGGGTGGGGAGCATAGGCGTTCTGCCCAGTCGGGCGGTCTTGGGGCGGGTGGATCGGTCCAGCATGGACCCCCACCCGGCCCAACACGGGGGGGATAGAGGAAGACAACCTCTCTAAAAAATCACCAGTGGGGGCCGTAAGGCCGGTGCGGGTCGCGTGCCGTCCTGCCCGTCGAGCGGCCTTGGGGCGGGTGGATCGGTCCAGCATGGACCCCCATCCGGTCCAACACGGGGGGGATAGAGGAAGACAACCTCTCTAAAAAATTACCAGTGGGGGCCGTTAGGCCGGGGTGGGCTGCGTGGGCATCCTGCTCCATCGAGCGGCCTTGGGGCGGGTGGATCGGTCCAGCATGGACCCCATCCGGCCCAACCCGTAATCCTGAATTGACAGGACCGGGGGCCTTCGGGCTGCGAGGAAGAAAACCTCTATAAAAATTACCCAAAGCCTACACTTCCCACAATAGGGGGTGGTCGAGAGTGGTACCAAACGACGGGGAAAACTCCGGGCGTTATTTAATGATGGTTCAGACAAAAACTTTGAATAATTTGAGACAAATTTTGACAATTTATTAAAAAATTTGCATTTCTTTGACGAATTTTTAATGTTATTTTTGTAGTATAAAAAACTTAAATTTTGGCAGCACTGAAAATTTCTATTGCGTTGATCAAGACAAGGTAGAATACAAGATATGACAAAAACCCGCTGAAAAATATGAATATTTAGGTACCGAAAGATTAGGTTAGGTTAGGTGTAAAAATTAAAAGTTTTGCACTTCCCACAATAGGGGGTGGTCGAGAGAGGTACCAAACGACGGGGCAAAACTCTGGGCGTTATTTAATGATGGTTCAGACAAAAACTTTGAATAATTTGAGACAAATTTTGACAATTTATTAAAAAATTTGCATTTCTTTGACGAATTTTTAATGTTATATTTGTAGTATAAAAAATTCTTAAATTTTGGGAGCACTGAAAATTTCTATAGCGTTGATCAAGACAAGGTGGAATACAAGATATGACAAAAATCCGCTGGAAAATATGAATATTTAGGTACCGAAAGATTAGGTTAGGTTAGGTGTAAAAATCAAAAGTTTTGCACTTCCCACAATAGGGGGTGGTCGAGAGTGGTACCAAACGACGGGGAAAACTCCGGGCGTTATTTAATGATGGTTCAGACAAAAACTTTGAATAATTTGAGACAAATTTTGACAATTTATTAAAAAATTTGCATTTCTTTGACGAATTTTTAATGTTATTTTTGTAGTATAAAAAATTCTTAAATTTTGGGAGCACTGAAAATTTCTATAGCGTTGATCAAGACAAGGTGGAATACAAGATATGACAAAACTCCGCTGAAAAATATGAATATTTAGGTACCGAAAGATTAGGTTAGGTTAGGTGTAAAAATCAAAAGTTTTGCACTTCCCACAATAGGGGGTGGTCGAGAGTGGTACCAAACGACGGGGAAAACTCCGGGCGTTATTTAATGATGGTTCAGAGAATAACTTTGAATAATTTGAGACAAATTTTGACAATTTATTTAAAAATTTGCATTTCTGTGACGAATTTTTAATGTTCGTTTTGTAGTATAAAAATCTTAAATTTTGGCAGCACTGAAAATTTCTATTGCGTTGATCAAGACAAGGTAGAATACAATATATGACAAAAACCCGCTGAAAAATATGAATATTTAGGTACCGAAAGATTAGGTAAGGTTAGGTGTGACACTCAAAAGTTTTGCACTTCCCACAATAGGGGGTGGTCGAAAGTGGTACCAAACAACGGGGCAAAACTCTGGGCGTTATTTAATGATGGTTCAGACAAAAACTTTGAATAATTTGAGACAAATTTTGACAATTTATTAAAAAATTTGCATTTCTTTGACGAATTATTTTTAATGTTATTTTTGTAGTATAAAAAACTTAAATTTTGGCAGCACTGAAAATTTCTATTGCGTTGATCAAGACAAGGTAGAATACAAGATATGACAAAAACCCGCTGAAAAATATCAATATTTAGGTACCGAAAGATTAGGTTAGGTTAGGTGTAAAAATTAAAAGTTTTGCACTTCCCACAATAGGGGGTGGTCGAGAGAGGTACCAAACGACGGGGCAAAACTCTGGGCGTTATTTAATGATGGTTCAGACAAAAACTTTGAATAATTTGAGACAAATTTTGACAATTTATTAAAAAATTTGCATTTCTTTGACGAATTTTTAATGTTATATTTGTAGTAAAAAAAATTCTTAAATTTTGGGAGCACTGAAAATTTCTATAGCGTTGATCAAGACAAGGTGGAATACAAGATATGACAAAAATCCGCTGAAAAATATGAATATTTAGGTACCGAAAGATTAGGTTAGGTTAGGTGTGACACTCAAAAGTTTTGCACTTCCCACAATAGGGGGTGGTCGAAAGTGGTACCAAACGACGGGGCAAAACTCTGGGCGTTATTTAATGATGGTTCAGACAAAAACTTTGAATAATTTGAGACAAATTTTGACAATTTATTAAAAAATTTGCATTTCTTTGACGAATTTTTAATGTTATATTTGTAGTATAAAAAATTCTTAAATTTTGGGAGCACTGAAAATTTCTATAGCGTTGATCAAGACAAGGTGGAATATAAGATATGACAAAAATCCGCTGGAAAATATGAATATTTAGGTACCGAAAGATAAGGTTAGGTTAGGTGTAAAAATCAAAAGTTTTGCACTTCCCACAATAGGGGGTGGTCGAGAGTGGTACCAAACGACGGGGAAAACTCCGGGCGTTATTTAATGATGGTTCAGACAAAAACTTTGAATAATTTGAGACAAATTTTGACAATTTATTAAAAAATTTGCATTTCTTTGACGAATTTTTAATGTTCGTTTTGTAGTATAAAAATCTTAAATTTTGGCAGCACTGAAAATTTCTATTGCGTTGATCAAGACAAGGTAGAATACAAGATATGACAAAAACCCGCTGAAAAATATGAATATTTAGGTACCGAAAGATTAGGTTAGGTTAGGTGTAAAAATCAAAAGTTTTGCACTTCCCACAATAGGGGGTGGTCGAGAGTGGTACCAAACGACGGGGAAAACTCCGGGCGTTATTTAATGATGGTTCAGAGAATAACTTTGAATAATTTGAGACAAATTTTGACAATTTATTTAAAAATTTGCATTTCTGTGACGAATTTTTAATGTTCGTTTTGTAGTATAAAAATCTTAAATTTTGGCAGCACTGAAAATTTCTATTGCGTTGATCAAGACAAGGTAGAATACAATATATGACAAAAACCCGCTGAAAAATATGAATATTTAGGTACCGAAAGATTAGGTAAGGTTAGGTGTGACACTCAAAAGTTTTGCACTTCCCACAATAGGGGGTGGTCGAAAGTGGTACCAAACAACGGGGCAAAACTCTGGGCGTTATTTAATGATGGTTCAGACAAAAACTTTGAATAATTTGAGACAAATTTTGACAATTTATTAAAAAATTTGCATTTCTTTGACGAATTATTTTTAATGTTATTTTTGTAGTATAAAAAACTTAAATTTTGGCAGCACTGAAAATTTCTATTGCGTTGATCAAGACAAGGTAGAATACAAGATATGACAAAAACCCGCTGAAAAATATGAATATTTAGGTACCGAAAGATTAGGTTAGGTTAGGTGTAAAAATTAAAAGTTTTGCACTTCCCACAATAGGGGGTGGTCGAGAGAGGTACCAAACGACGGGGCAAAACTCTGGGCGTTATTTAATGATGGTTCAGACAAAAACTTTGAATAATTTGAGACAAATTTTGACAATTTATTAAAAAATTTGCATTTCTTTGACGAATTTTTAATGTTATATTTGTAGTAAAAAAAATTCTTAAATTTTGGGAGCACTGAAAATTTCTATAGCGTTGATCAAGACAAGGTGGAATACAAGATATGACAAAAATCCGCTGAAAAATATGAATATTTAGGTACCGAAAGATTAGGTTAGGTTAGGTGTGACACTCAAAAGATTTGCACTTCCCACAATAGGGGGTGGTCGAAAGTGGTACCAAACGACGGGGCAAAACTCTGGGCGTTATTTAATGATGGTTCAGACAAAAACTTTGAATAATTTGAGACAAATTTTGACAATTTATTAAAAAATTTGCATTTCTTTGACGAATTTTTAATGTTATATTTGTAGTATAAAAAATTCTTAAATTTTGGGAGCACTGAAAATGTCTATAGCGTTGATCAAGACAAGGTGGAATATAAGATATGACAAAAATCCGCTGGAAAATATGAATATTTAGGTACCGAAAGATTAGGTTAGGTTAGGTGTAAAAATCAACCCCTGGGGACGAGAGTCGGCGAGAGATGTCGTGCGGTGTTCCACAGGGATCGGTTCTGGGTCCGCTCCTGTGGAACATCGGTTCCGACTGGGTGCTGCGAGGTGCGCTCCTCCGTGGCGTCGGCGTCATTTGTTACGCCGACGACACGCTTATCACGGCGAGGGGTAAGTCGCACCGGGCGGCGGCCATACTGGCGACCGCTGGGGTCGCACAAGTCGTTGGTCGTATCCGGCGGTTGGGCCTCGAGGTGGCCCTGTCGAAATCCGAGGCTGTATGTTTTCACGGCCCTCGGAAGCGGCCACCTCCAGGGGCCCATATCATGGTAGGAGGGGTCCGCATCGGCGTCGAGCCAACCCTTAAGTATCTGGGTCTCCTGCTCGACAGCCGATGGGACTTTACAGCCCATTTTCGTCGTTTGGCCCCCATTCTTCGGGGCGCTGCAGGTGCGCTCGCGCGCCTGCTGCCCAACCTTGGGGGGCCAAACACCTCCTGCCGGAGGCTCTACGAGGGGGTCGTGCGGTCCATGGCCCTATACGGGGCCCCAGTTTGGGCGGACAACCTGACGGCCCGCAACATCTCGGCGCTTCGTGCACCACAGCGCGCCATGGCCGTCAGGTTCATTAGAGGATACCGCACGATCTCGTTCGAGGCTGCGAGCCTCCTCGCCGGATCGATGCCATGGGACCTGGAAGCGGCGCTCCTGGCGTCGCTCTATCGTTGGCGCCAGGAGGCGCTAGCTCGGGGCGAAGGACCTGTTTTTCCCGCTGTCGAGGCGGCAAGGTCCGAGCTCCGCCAGGTCCTAGTGGCGAATTGGAAGGAGCGACTTGTGCACCCCAGTGCTGGGCACGCCACGATCGTGGCGGTAATTCCCGTTTTTGAGGAGTGGCTGGAGAGGCGGCATGGCGCCCTCACCTTCCGGCTGACACAGGTACTGACTGGCCACGGTTGTTTTGGCCAGTTCCTGTGTCGTATACGCCGGCAAGAGACGCCCGGTTGTCACCACTGCGGCGACTGCCGCGACGTTATAGAGGACACGGCGCTGCACACTTTGGCGATTTGCCCCGCCTGGGCATCGCAGCGCCGTGAGTTGATCGCGGCAGTCGGATCGGTTGTCCTCTCGCTCCCGGCCGTAGTTCAGTCTATGGTCCGGAGTGAGAGGACGTGGAACGCCGTCGCCTCCTTCTGTGAGGAAGTAATTTCCAACAAGGAGGCGGCGGAGCGGGAGAGGGAGCGTTTAAACCCTCTCCCCAACCGCAGAGCCGGGCGCCGGAGGGCGCGCGATGACCTCCAGCCACCCTGAGGTTTGACCTGGGGGTAGCGGGCTTTGTGGGCCTGCCCGCTATCCGTTCAGCACCAGGTCCGAGAGGCGGCGTGCGTGTTCCCACGCGCGCCTCTGTGTCGAGTCCGTCTCCCCTCTAGGGGGGAGACAGTAGGGTTTTTATAATGTCGGAAGTGCCTAGTTTGGGTAGGTATTTTGTGTAGTGGCCTGCCGTTTCATACGGCGGGCCGAAACCTCGGCGGGGTCGCGACCGCATGCGAAAGCGATTCGCGCGGCCCCGTCGATAGTGGTTGTGTCGAGGAACACCGTGGTAGGTTTAGTCGGTATCCCGGGAGGTACATTATATTTTCAACATCTTTCTTTACCCCGGCGAGTCCGACATAATCCCTCCGCCCGCCCCCGCGGAGGGATATGCGTCATTGCATTCCCCCACGTAAAAAAAAAAAAAAAAAAAAAAAAAAAAAAAAAAAAAAAATGAATACAAGATATGACAAAAACCCGCTGAAAAATATGAATATTTAGGTACCGAAAGATTAGGTTAGGTTAGGTGTGACAATCAAAAGTTTTGCACTTCCCACAATAGGGGGTGGTCGAGAGTGGTACCAAACGACGGGGAAAACTCCGGGCGTTATTTAATGATGATTCAGACAAAAACTTTGAATAATTTGAGACAAATTTTGACAATTTATTTAAAAATTTGCATTTCTTTGACGAATTTTTAATGTTCTTTTTGTAGTATAAAAAACTTAAATTTTGGCAGCACTGAAAATTTCAATAGCGTTGATCAAGACAAGGTGGAATACAAGATATGACAAAAATCCGCTGAAAAATATGAATATTTAGGTACCGAAAGATTAGGTTAGATTAGGTGTAAAAATCAAAAGTTTTGCACTTCCCACAATAGGGGGTGGTCGAGAGTGGTACCAAACGACAAGGCAAAACTCTTGGCGTTATTTAATGATGGTTCAGACAAAAACTTTGAATAATTTGAGACAAATTTTGACAATTTATTAAAAAATTTGCATTTCTTTGACGAATTTTTAATGTTATTTTTGTAGTATAAAAAACTTAAATTTTGGCAGCACTGAAAATTTCTATTGCGTTGATCAAGACAAGGTAGAATACAAGATATGACAAAAACCCGCTGAAAAATATGAATATTTAGGTACCGAAAGATTAGGTTAGGTTAGGTGTAAAAATTAAAACTTTTGCACTTCCCACAATAGGGGGTGGTCGAGAGAGGTATCAAACGACGGGGCAAAACTCTGGGCGTTATTTAATGATGGTTCAGACAAAAACTTTGAATAATTTGAGACAAATTTTGACAATTTATTAAAAAATTTGCATTTCTTTGACGAATGTTTAATGTTATATTTGTAGTATAAAAAATTCTTAAATTTTGGGAGCACTGAAAATTTCTATAGCGTTGATCAAGACAAGGTGGAATACAAGATATGACAAAAATCCGCTGAAAAATATGAATATTTAGGTACCGAAAGATTAGGTTAGGTTAGGTGTGACACTCAGGGGTGTGTGGCCAGAGAACCTCCTAGTGTGCCTGACGGCTGCTGGTCCTTTCTACATTTCTAGTGGATTGGAACGGCAGTCGTTGGGCCGGTACACCCCGGGCAACACGGGTAATAATGTCCTTTCGGGGGCATTATTACTCGTGGCTAATACTCTGGCACGCGCGTAGGGAACCCGAGGCATCCTGTCTCGGGGTTATCGGCCCGCAAGGGCCGCGTTTGGGGGTCTCTCCACGTGTTCCTCTGATTAGCAGAGGACACGTGGATGAGACGGGGGATATGGAGGAAGAAAACCTCTATAAAAAATTACTAGTGGGGGCTGCTAGGCCGGGGTGGGGAGCATAGGCGTTCTGCCCAGTCGGGCGGTCTTGGGGCGGGTGGATCGGTCCAGCATGGACCCCCACCCGGCCCAACACGGGGGGGATAGAGGAAGACAACCTCTCTAAAAAATCACCAGTGGGGGCCGTAAGGCCGGTGCGGGTCGCGTGCCGTCCTGCCTGTCGAGCGGCCTTGGGGCGGGTGGATCGGTCCAGCATGGACCCCCATCCGGTCCAACACGGGGGGGATAGAGGAAGACAACCTCTCTAAAAAATTACCAGTGGGGGCCGTTAGGCCGGGGTGGGCTGCGTGGGCATCCTGCTCCATCGAGCGGCCTTGGGGCGGGTGGATCGGTCCAGCATGGACCCCATCCGGCCCAACCCGTAATCCTGAATTGACAGGACCGGGGGCCTTCGGGCTGCGAGGAAGAAAACCTCTATAAAAATTACCCAAAGCCTAAGTTTTTGGTGGCCCGGCGAGGGGCTGTATGGCTGGGGGGAACCCAGCCATTAGGGCCACCCAAACCAAAAACTATGAGATGTCGGCTAAAGGTTTTTACCTACCCCAGGAGGGTACCGGGTGCGCCGCGCCCGGAGAATCCCTCACGGAGCCTTCTGGCTCCGTCTGCCCCTCGTATTCTGGGGGGGGCAACCGCCATCACAGTGCAGTGCCGCGCGAAATATCCGGCACCGAAATTTCCGCAGGGTCATGTACTGACCCTGCGATGAGAGTTGCCTTGGGCTCAGGCCCGAACAAGGCCAGAAAGGAGGATCCCAAAAAGGGGAAGGCAGGGGGGGATATGGCCCCACCGTCAGTCCGGGATAGTGTCCCGGCCGTGCCGAGGACACGGTCGAGGTGCCGGGTGGCGGCGCTGGCACGCAGCGACTCTATGTCGAGCGTGTTCAGTGCCGGAACCGGCACTGATATGGACGTCGAGTCGCGGGCGGGCTCGGGCTCTGAGGCCAGTCGGACTCGGAGCCGGTGCTCGTCGGCGGCCCGACGGGAGAGGGAGGAGGGAGGGGATAGCCCTGTTTCCCTCACCCTCAAGTTCTGGGGTGCACCCGGCGCTTCCGTGAAGCGCCGGAAGACGTCGCACCATGCGCCGTCCGACTCTGGGTCGGACACGGAGGTGGAGGTGGTAGAGAGGACGCCCTGCGGAGGAAGGGCTGGTTCCCCGATGCCGCCTCCCTCCACGGGAAAGCTCCTTGGGCAGCCTCTGTCTGCCCGTCGGGACTTCATTAAGAGGACTGGGGTCCCGGATGCGTCCCCCTCGGGAGAGGACTCGGTTGCCGACCTCAGGCAACGGTTTGAGGCTGGCGCTGAGACCGTCCTGAGGGTGGCAGCCCGGTCAGGCAACTTGAAGGGGGGGTTCGTTCGGGACCTAAAGGTTGCCACGGAGGAGATGAGGGAGGCCTTCTTCGGCATGTGGGGACGGGCTTCCTCCGACCTCCAGAAGCGTTGGAGGTCGGAGAACGAGGGGCTGCACAAGCAGCTCGCGGAGCTCCGGGCGGAGGTAGCGGCCATGAAGGCGGCCGCTGCCACTGCCGCTCGGGCCAGTACCGGCAAGACGCCCTCGGCCAACGCCGGGGCACCTGCCCGGAGGCAGCGGGAGGAGTTCCCGCCCCTCCCGCGGCGCACAGCGCAGCCCCTCACTCCCGCGGAGGACCAGCGGCCTGCCTGGGCGAACGAGCTTATGCGGGCCACGGTAGCTCAGGCACGCAACGTGGTGGAAGCATGCCTGGCCAACTATGGCCTCGTGCCCGTCCCGACCCCGGGACCCCCGCTCGGGGGCCGCCCCCGGATGGTCGGAGGCACGCCGGCTGGCCCGGCGCCCTCCGGCCCACCGGCTGCGCAGCAGATATCTGCCCCCACACCATCGGCTTCCTCTTCCAAGGGGAAGGGGAAGGGCAAGGGGAGGGCAACTACCACTGTGGCGCCGCGGCGCCCAGCCTCCCAGCCCCAACCCGCCCCGATGGCCTCTACTTCGGCTGAGCAGCCATGGATGGAGGTCGTCGGAAGGAAGAGGAGGCAGAAGAAGAAGAAGAAGAAGGCCTCCCGGGCTCTCCCGGTGGCAAGTAAAAAGAAGGGCCCCCGCCCAGCTGACCTGCGCCCCCCGCGCTCCAACGCCGTTGTGGTGGAGCTGACGGAGGAGGGGCTCCGGCAGGGCGTGACCTATGCAGGCGTCCTCCGGCGGGCCACTCAGGCCATGAAAGGCAATCTCGCTGAGATTGGCCTCGCCGGAGGCGTTTTCTTCAAGGTTGCCGCCACTGGGGCAAGAATCTTAGAGGTCCCAGGCGCCACCTCCGGCGACAAGGCGGACAAGGTGGCCGAAACAATTCGGTCACTTTTCACGCCTGAGGAGGTCAGGGTCTCGCGCCCGGTGAAGTCCGCCGAAATGCGGATAACCGGGCTGGATGACTCGGCCTCCTCCGAGGATGTCGCCGCTGCGGTGGCAAAAGCCGGAACCTGCCCTCAGGCGCAGGTCAGGGTGGGGGAGGTGCGCCGCGGCAATGGTGGTCTGTGCACGGTGATGGTGCGCTGCCCCATCGCCGCGGCAAAGAAGGTGGCGGCCGGCCGTTTGCTGGTCGGGATGGTCTCGGCTCAGGTAAATCTGCTGGAGCCGAGGCCTAGGCGGTGCTACCGCTGCCTCGAACCGGGGCACGTGAGGCAGCAATGCACCGCCGAAACTGACCGCAGCGAGTCCTGTTATCGCTGCGGCCAGCCCGGCCACAAGGCCGCCGCATGCTCCGCGGCAAAAGCTTCCTGCAGCATCTGCTTGGCTGCAGGAAGGCCGGCGGGGCACCGGATGGGGAGCAAATCTTGCTCCCCACCCAAAAGGCATAAGGCCAGAGGGGCGGTCGCCAGGACTCCGGCCGCCCCGGCCCCGTCCCAAGCAGGGAGCAGTAGGGAGGCGATGGAAACCTAATTGATTATGGCCCATCGCCTCCTACAGGTGAATGTTAACCACTCCGCCAGGGCGCAGGATATTTTGCTGCAGCACATGGCGGAGTGGTCAATAGACATCGCCGTGGTCGCCGAGCCTTACTGCGTCCCCAGCCGACACAACTGGTTTGGGGACCTCGGGGGCTCGGCGGCCATTGTTTCGTCCGGACCCTCGCTCCTGGTGATGACAGACAGGGGCGAGGGGTATATTTGTGTTGATTGGGAGGGAACCGTCCTGATCGGGGTGTACTTCTCTCCAAACCGGCGCCTCGCCGAGTTTGAGCAATTTTTGGACGCGGTGGGGGCCGTGATTAATCGGTACCCATCGCGTCCGGTCGTGGTGGCGGGGGACTTCAATGCCAAATCATCGGCTTGGGGATCCCCTGTCACCGACGCTCGCGGCGACGCGCTGGAGGAGTGGGCGATTGCGACCGGCCTCGTGGTTCTTAACCGGGGGTCGGTCGCCACGTGCGTGCGCTGGCAGGGTGAGTCCATTGTGGACATTTCGTTTGCAAGCCCTGCCATAGCGCGCCACGTCCGGGACTGGCGAGTGCTGGTCGAGGCGGAGTCACTGTCGGACCATCGTTACGTACGGTTCGACATCTCCGCCTCGCCGGCGATCCCGGACGATCGCCCGAGGAGAGTGCACACCCCGTCGTCCCCACGATGGGCGTTGAAACGTCTCGACGTAGACGTGCTGGTGGAAGCCTCCATCGTCCAGGCCTGGACCCCGATGGGTGAAGGGCCTGTGGAGGTTGAGTCGGAGGCGGAGTGGTTCCGGGGCGCGATGACGCAGATTTGCGACGCGTCGATGCCCCGGGCCAGTGCTCGACCTCCAAGGCGTCAGGTGTACTGGTGGTCTGACGACATCAGCCAAAAACGCGCCGCGTGCATTGCGGCGCGTCGCCAGTACACTAGGTACCGCCGACGCAGGCGGTACCGTGACCCTACCGTGGAGGCACGGCTGCGGGGTGAATACGTACAGCGGAAGTACGCCCTGCAGTCCGCCATCAGCGAGGCCAAAGCCCAAAGATGGCAAGAGTTCCTGGGGACTCTCGAGGCAGATCCGTGGGGCCGCCCGTATAAGGTGGTCAGGGGCAAGTTGCGCCCCTGGGCCCCACCGGTCACTGAGAGTCTCCAGCCCCGGCAATTGGAGGGGGTGGTCTCCGCTCTCTTTCCTTCGAGAGCGGAGCACACACCTCCCGTAATGGCGCCGCCCGAAGTCGAGGAGGACGGCGCCGATGCCGGGGCGCCAGTAGTATCAATGGCGGAGCTCGGCGCGGCAATGGTGCGGCTCCGGGGCAAAAACACTGCTCCGGGGCCGGACGGGATTCCTGGCCGCGCCTGGGTTTTGGCCTATGACGCCCTAGGGGACCGGCTCCTCAGGCTGTTTAGCGCCTGCCTGGAGTCGGGACGGTTCCCTTCCATGTGGAAGACGGGCAAGCTGGTCCTCCTGAGAAAGGAGGGCCGCCCCGCGGACTCTCCCTCCGCGTACCGCCCCATAGTGCTGTTGGATGAGGTGGGCAAGCTCTTTGAGCGTGTGTTGGCTGCCCGCCTCTCCAAGCACCTGGTGCGGGTGGGCCCCGACTTATCCGAACTCCAGTTCGGATTCCGGGAGGGCCGATCGACGATTGACGCGATCAGTCGCGTCAAGGCCCTCTCGGAAGAGGCTGTCGCCTCGCGCGGGGTGCTGTTGGCGGTGTCCTTGGACATCGCCAACGCGTTCAACACCCTGCCGTGGGCGACTATTAGGGAGGCGCTCCGATTTCATGGGGTGCCTCCCTACCTGCGCCGAATAGTCGGGGACTACCTGCACCAGAGAAGTGTATTCTGTGTGGGGCGGAACGGAGAGACGTTCCGGAGGGAGGTGTCGTGCGGTGTTCCACAGGGATCGGTTCTGGGTCCGCTCCTGTGGAACATTGGTTACGACTGGGTGCTGCAGGGCGCCCTGCCCCCGGGCGTCGGCGTAACTTGTTACGCCGACGACACGCTGGTTACGGCCCGGGGAGAGGACTACTGGGCAGCTGCCCGTCTTGCCACGGCTGGAGTGGCTCTGGTTGTCGGCAGGATTAGGATGTTGGGACTGGAGGTGGCGCTGGAAAAGTCCGAGGCCCTGTTATTTCACGGGCCTCGGCGAGCGCCGCCACCAGATGCCCACATCATCGTTGGAGGGGTCCGCATCGGGGTGGAGCCGAGTATGAAATACTTGGGGCTCCACCTCGACGGCCGCTGGAACTTTCGCGTCCATTTTAGCCGCCTGGCCCCCCGGCTGATGTCGGCAGCTGGAGCGCTTAGCTCTCTGCTGCCGAATATCGGGGGGCCGAGTGTCATCTGCCGCCGCCTCTATTTAGGGGTGGTGCGGTCGATGGCCCTTTATGGGTCGCCCATTTGGGCTGGCGCCCTGGATCGCCGAAATGTCGCCCTCCTAAGGAGACCTCAGAGGGCGATGGCGATCAGGGTGTCGCGGGCGTACCGCACCGTCTCCTACGAGGCGGCGTGCGTTTTGGCGGCATCGCCGCCCTGGGATTTGGAGGCGGAGGTCCAAGCGTCATTGTATTACTGGCGCGCTGACCTCCGGCTCCAGGGCGAGGAGCCCACGCACAGGGCGGTGGAGACGCGAAGGTTCCAGGCTCGATTGGTCCTGGAGGCCAAATGGCAGGAGAGGCTGGCCCAGCCCCGCTATGGGGTGAGGACAGTCGAGGCTGTCCGTCCAGTCTTAAGGGAGTGGACGGACAGACGGCGCGGACCGCTCACCTACCGGCTTACTCAGGTGCTCTCCGGACACGGGTGTTTCGGAGAGTACCTCTGCAAGATAGCCGGTAGGGAGCCGACAACCAGATGTCACCATTGTGAGATGTGTGACCGGGACACGGCGCAGCACACGCTGGAGGAGTGCCCGGCGTGGGCCGCGGAGCGCTGTGCCCTGGTCACCGTGATTGGCCCCGACCTCTCGTTGCCGACCGTCATATCCAAGATGGTCGGCGACGACAGGTGCTGGGGCGCAATGAGTTCCTTCTGCGAGACTGTCATCTCGCAGAAGGAGGCGGCGGAGCGGGGGCGTGAGGACGATCCTTACGCCCCAGACGTCCGCCGCCGGAGGAGGGGGCGCAGGAGACGCGCTTATGTCGCTCTCCTGCCCCCCACCTAAGGGTTCTGGGTGGCAAGGCCTCAGGGGACCCTGCCACCCGTGAGTAAGAACCCACAGGGGGCGCGCGCGGTGTTCCCGCGCGCCTTCTAACGTCGAAAGGGGAGAGCAGTGAAATGCTCTCCCCCGGGGACGAGAGGAGGTCGGGTCCGATTGACCCGGCCGGCACCCACACGGGGGGGCCTGCTATGGATGAATCTTTTTAGACTCCCAACTGGCCCCCCCCATTGGGTGGGAGAGGGAACACCCCAGGTTTTTTTAGTGGGTATCCCAGCACTAGGCTGGTGAGTCCCACACGCCCCGCCGGTGCCGTCCCCTAGCCGGCGGGTAGTGCATCAAGCATTTTTTCCTGGGAATCAAAAAAAAAAAAAAAAAAAAAAAAAAAAAAAAGGTGTGACACTCAAAAGTTTTGCACTTCCCACAATAGGGGGTGGTCGAAAGTGGTACCAAACGACGGGGCAAAACTCTGGGCGTTATTTAATGATGGTTCAGACAAAAACTTTGAATAATTTGAGACAAATTTTGACAATTTATTAAAAAATTTGCATTTCTTTGACGAATTTTTAATGTTATTTTTGTAGTATAAAAAACTTAAATTTTGGCAGCACTGAAAATTTCTATTGCGTTGATCAAGACAAGGTAGAATACAAGATATGACAAAAACCCGCTGAAAAATATGAATATTTAGGTACCGAAAGATTAGGTTAGGTTAGGTGTAAAAATTAAAAAATTTGCACTTCCCACAATAGGGGGTGGTCGAGAGAGGTACCAAACGACGGAGCAAAACTCTGGGCGTTATTTAATGATGGTTCAGACAAAAACTTTGAATAATTTGAGACAAATTTTGACAATTTATTAAAAAATTTGCATTTCTTTGACGAATTTTTAATGTTATTTTTGTAGTATAAAAAATTCTTAAATTTTGGGAGCACTGAAAATTTCTATAGCGTTGATCAAGACAAGGTGGAATACAAGATATGACAAAACTCCGCTGAAAAATATGAATATTTAGGTACCGAAAGATTAGGTTAGGTTAGGTGTAAAAATTAAAAGTTTTGCACTTCCCACAATAGGGGGTGGTCGAGAGAGGTACCAAACGACGGGGCAAAACTTTGGGCGTTATTTAATGATGGTTCAGACAAAAACTTTGAATAATTTGAGACAAATTTTGACAATTTATTAAAAAATTTGCATTTCTTTGACGAATTTTTAATGTTATTTTTGTAGTATAAAAAATTCTTAAATTTTGGGAGCACTGAAAATTTCTATAGCGTTGATCAAGACAAGGTCGAATACAAGATATGACAAAACTCCGCTGAAAAATATGAATATTTAGGTACCGAAAGATTAGGTTAGGTTAGGTGTAAAAATTAAAAGTTTTGCACTTCCCACAATAGGGGGTGGTCGAGAGAGGTACCAAACGACGGGGCAAAACTCTGGGCGTTATTTAATGATGGTTCAGACAAAAACTTTGAATAATTTGAGACAAATTTTGACAATTTATTAAAAAATTTGCATTTCTTTGACGAATTTTTAATGTTATATTTGTAGTATAAAAAATTCTTAAATTTTGGGAGCACTGAAAATTTATATAGCGTTGATCAAGACAAGGTGGAATACAAGATATGACAAAAATCCGCTGAAAAATATGAATATTTAGGTACCGAAAGATTAGGTTAGGTTAGGTGTGACACTCAAAAGTTTTGCACTTCCCACAATAGGGGGTGGTCGAAAGTGGTACCAAACGACGGGGCAAAACTCTGGGCGTTATTTAATGATGGTTCAGACAAAAACTTTGAATAATTTGAGACAAATTTTGACAATTTATTTAAAAATTTGCATTTCTTTGACGAATTTTTAATGTTATTTTTGTAGTATAAAAAACTTAAATTTTGGCAGCACTGAAAATTTCTATTGCGTTGATCAAGACAAGGTAGAATACAAGATATGACAAAAACCCGCTGAAAAATATGAATATTTAGGTACCGAAAGATTAGGTTAGGTTAGGTGTAAAAATTAAAAGTTTTGCACTTCCCACAATAGGGGGTGGTCGAGAGAGGTACCAAACGACGGGGCAAAACTCTGGGCGTTATTTAATGATGGTTAAGACAAAATCTTTGAATAATTTGAGACAAATTTTGACAATTTATTAAAAAATTTGCATTTCTTTGACGAATTTTTAATGTTATATTTGTAGTATAAAAAATTCTTAAATTTTGGGAGCACTGAAAATTTCTATAGCGTTGATCAAGACAAGGTGGAATACAAGATATGACAAAAATCCGCTGGAAAATATGAATATTTAGGTACCGAAAGATTAGGTTAGGTTAGGTGTAAAAATCAAAAGTTTTGCACTTCCCACAATAGGGGGTGGTCGAGAGTGGTACCAAACGACGGGGAAAACTCCGGGCGTTATTTAATGATGGTTCAGAGAATAACTTTGAATAATTTGAGACAAATTTTGACAATTTATTTAAAAATTTGCATTTCTTTGACGAATTTTTAATGTTATTTTTGTAGTATAAAAAACTTAAATTTTGGCAGCACTGAAAATTTCTATTGCGTTGATCAAGACAAGGTAGAATACAAGATATGACAAAAACCCGCTGAAAAATATGAATATTTAGGTACCGAAAGATTAGGTTAGGTTAGGTGTAAAAATCAAAAGTTTTGCACTTCCCACAATAGGGGGTGGTCGAGAGTGGTACCAAACGACGGGGAAAACTCCGGGCGTTATTTAATGATGGTTCAGAGAATAACTTTGAATAATTTGAGACAAATTTTGACAATTTATTTAAAAATTTGCATTTCTTTGACGAATTTTTAATGTTCGTTTTGTAGTATAAAAATCTTAAATTTTGGCAGCACTGAAAATTTCTATTGCGTTGATCAAGACAAGGTAGAATACAAGATATGACAAAAACCCGCTGCAAAATATGAATATTTAGGTACCGAAAGATTAGGTTAGGTTAGGTGTGACACTCAAAAGTTTTGCACTTCCCACAATAGGGGGTGGTCGAAAGTGGTACCAAACGACGGGGCAAAACTCTGGGCGTTATTTAATGATGGTTCAGACAAAAACTTTGAATAATTTGAGACAAATTTTGACAATTTATTAAAAAATTTGCATTTCTTTGACGAATTTTAATGTTATTTTTGTAGTATAAAAAACTTAAATTTTGGCAGCACTGAAAATTTCTATTGCGTTGATCAAGACAAGGTAGAATACAAGATATGACAAAAACCCGCTGAAAAATATGAATATTTAGGTACCGAAAGATTAGGTTAGGTTAGGTGTAAAAATTAAAAAATTTGCACTTCCCACAATAGGGGGTGGTCGAGAGAGGTACCAAACGACGGAGCAAAACTCTGTGCGTTATTTAATGATGGTTCAGACAAAAACTTTGAATAATTTGAGACAAATTTTGACAATTTATTAAAAAATTTGCATTTCTTTGACGAATTTTTAATGTTATTTTTGTAGTATAAAAAATTCTTAAATTTTGGGAGCACTGAAAATTTCTATAGCGTTGATCAAGACAAGGTGGAATACAAGATATGACAAAACTCCGCTGAAAAATATGAATATTTAGGTACCGAAAGATTAGGTTAGGTAAGGTGTAAAAATTAAAAGTTTTGCACTTCCCACAATAGGGGGTGGTCGAGAGAGGTACCAAACGACGGGGCAAAACTCTGGGCGTTATTTAATGATGGTTCAGCTAAAAACTTTGAATAATTTGAGACAAATTTTGACAATTTATTAAAAAATTTGCATTTCTTTGACGAATTTTTAATGTTATATTTGTAGTATAAAAAATTCTTAAATTTTGGGAGCACTGAAAATTTATATAGCGTTGATCAAGACAAGGTGGAATACAAGATATGACAAAAATCCGCTGAAAAATATGAATATTTAGATACCGAAAGATTAGGTTAGGTTAGGTGTGACACTCAAAAGTTTTGCACTTCCCACAATAGGGGGTGGTCGAAAGTGGTACCAAACGACGGGGCAAAACTCTGGGCGTTATTTAATGATGGTTCAGACAAAAACTTTGAATAATTTGAGACAAATTTTGACAATTTATTAAAAAATTTGCATTTCTTTGACGAATTTTTAATGTTATTTTTGTAGTATAAAAAACTTAAATTTTGGCAGCACTGAAAATTTCTATTGCGTTGATCAAGACAAGGTAGAATACAAGATATGACAAAAACCCGCTGAAAAATATGAATATTTAGGTACCGAAAGATTAGGTTAGGTTAGGTGTAAAAATTAAAAGTTTTGCACTTCCCACAATAGGGGGTGGTCGAGAGAGGTACTAAACGACGGGGCAAAACTCTGGGCGTTATTTAATGATGGTTAAGACAAAAACTTTGAATAATTTGAGACAAATTTTGACAATTTATTAAAAAATTTGCATTTCTTTGACGAATTTTTAATGTTATATTTGTAGTATAAAAAATTCTTAAATTTTGGGAGCACTGAAAATTTCTATAGCGTTGATCAAGACAAGGTGGAATACAAGATATGACAAAAATCCGCTGGAAAATATGAATATTTAGGTACCGAAAGATTAGGTTAGGTTAGGTGTAAAAATCAAAAGTTTTGCACTTCCCACAATAGGGGGTGGTCGAGAGTGGTACCAAACGACGGGGAAAACTCCGGGCGTTATTTAATGATGGTTCAGAGAATAACTTTGAATAATTTGAGACAAATTTTGACAATTTATTTAAAAATTTGCATTTCTTTGACGAATTTTTAATGTTCGTTTTGTAGTATAAAAATCTTAAATTTTGGCAGCACTGAAAATTTCTATTGCGTTGATCAAGACAAGGTAGAATACAAGATATGACAAAAACCCGCTGAAAAATATGAATATTTAGGTACCGAAAGATTAGGTTAGGTTAGGTGTTAAAATTAAAAAATTTGCACTTCCCACAATAGGGGGTGGTCGAGAGAGGTACCAAACGACGGAGCAAAACTCTGGGCGTTATTTAATGATGGTTCAGACAAAAACTTTGAATAATTTGAGACAAATTTTGACAATTTATTAAAAAATTTGCATTTCTTTGACGAATTTTTAATGTTATTTTTGTAGTATAAAAAATTCTTAAATTTTGGGAGCACTGAAAATTTCTATAGCGTTGATCAAGACAAGGTGGAATACAAGATATGACAAAACTCCGCTGAAAAATATGAATATTTAGGTACCGAAAGATTAGGTTAGGTTAGGTGTAAAAATCAAAAGTTTTGCACTTCCCACAATAGGGGGTGGTCGAGAGTGGTACCAAACGACGGGGAAAACTCCGGGCGTTATTTAATGATGGTTCAGAGAATAACTTTGAATAATTTGAGACAAATTTTGACAATTTATTTAAAAATTTGCATTTCTTTGACGAATTTTTAATGTTCGTTTTGTAGTATAAAAATCTTAAATTTTGGCAGCACTGAAAATTTCTATTGCGTTGATCAAGACAAGGTAGAATACAAGATATGACAAAAACCCGCTGCAAAATATGAATATTTAGGTACCGAAAGATTAGGTTAGGTTAGGTGTAAAAATCAAAAGTTTTGCACTTCCCACAATAGGGGGTGGTCGAGAGTGGTACCAAACGACGGGGAAAACTCCGGGCGTTATTTAATGATGGTTCAGAGAATAACTTTGAATAATTTGAGACAAATTTTGACAATTTATTTAAAAATTTGCATTTCTTTGACGAATTTTTAATGTTCGTTTTGTAGTATAAAAATCTTAAATTTTGGCAGCACTGAAAATTTCTATTGCGTTGATCAAGACAAGGTAGAATACAAGATATGACAAAAACCCGCTGCAAAATATGAATATTTAGGTACCGAAAGATTAGGTTAGGTTAGGTGTGACACTCAAAAGTTTTGCACTTCCCACAATAGGGGGTGGTCGAAAGTGGTACCAAACGACGGGGCAAAACTCTGGGCGTTATTTAATGATGGTTCAGACAAAAACTTTGAATAATTTGAGACAAATTTTGACAATTTATTAAAAAATTTGCATTTCTTTGACGAATTTTTAATGTTATTTTTGTAGTATAAAAAACTTAAATTTTGGCAGCACTGAAAATTTCTATTGCGTTGATCAAGACAAGGTAGAATACAAGATATGACAAAAACCCGCTGAAAAATATGAATATTTAGGTACCGAAAGATTAGGTTAGGTTAGGTGTAAAAATTAAAAAATTTGCACTTCCCACAATAGGGGGTGGTCGAGAGAGGTACCAAACGACGGAGCAAAACTCTGGGCGTTATTTAATGATGGTTCAGACAAAAACTTTGAATAATTTGAGACAAATTTTGACAATTTATTAAAAAATTTGCATTTCTTTGACGAATTTTTAATGTTATTTTTGTAGTATAAAAAACTTAAATTTTGGCAGCACTGAAAATTTCTATTGCGTTGATCAAGACAAGGTAGAATACAAGATATGACAAAAACCCGCTGAAAAATATGAATATTTAGGTACCGAAAGATTAGGTTAGGTTAGGTGTAAAAATTAAAAAATTTGCACTTCCCACAATAGGGGGTGGTCGAGAGAGGTACAAAACGACGGAGCAAAACTCTGGGCGATATTAAATGATGGTTCAGACTAAAACTTTGAATAATTTGAGACAAATTTTGACAATTTATTTAAAAATTTGCATTTCTTTGACGAATTTTTAATGTTATTTTTGTAGTATAAAAAACTTAAATTTTGGCAGCACTGAAAATTTCTATTGCGTTGATCAAGACAAGTTAGAATACAAGATATGACAAAAACCCGCTGAAAAATATGAATATTTAGGTACCGAAAGATTAGGTTAGGTTAGGTGTGACACTCAAAAGTTTTGCACTTCCCACAATAGGGGGTGGTCGAAAGTGGTACCAAACGACGGGGCAAAACTCTGGGCGTTATTTAATGATGGTTCAGACAAAAACTTTGAATAATTTGAGACAAATTTTGACAATTTATTAAAAAATTTGCATTTCTTTGACGAATTTTTAATGTTATTTTTGTAGTATAAAAAACTTAAATTTTGGCAGCACTGAAAATTTCTATTGCGTTGATCAAGACAAGGTAGAATACAAGATATGACAAAAACCCGCTGAAAAATATGAATATTTAGGTACCGAAAGTTTAGGTTAGGTTAGGTGTAAAAATTAAAAGTTTTGCACTTCCCACAATAGGGGGTGGTCGAGAGAGGTACCAAACGACGGGGCAAAACTTTGGGCGTTATTTAATGATGGTTCAGACAAAAACTTTGAATAATTTGAGACAAATTTTGACAATTTATTAAAAAATTTGCATTTCTTTGACGAATTTTTAATGTTATTTTTGTAGTATAAAAAACTTAAATTTTGGCAGCACTGAAAATTTCTATAGCGTTGATCAAGACAAGGTGGAATACAAGATATGACAAAAATCCGCTGAAAAATATGAATATTTAGGTACCGAAAGATTAGGTTAGATTAGGTGTGACAATCAAAAGTTTTGCACTTCCCACAATAGGGGGTGGTCGAGAGTGGTACCAAACGACGGGGAAAACTCCGGGCGTTATTTAATGATGGTTCAGACAAAAACTTTGAATAATTTGAGACAAATTTTGACAATTTATTTAAAAATTTGCATTTCTTTGACGAATTTTTAATGTTCTTTTTGTAGTATAAAAAATTCTTAAATTTTGGGAGCACTGAAAATTTCTATAGCGTTGATCAAGACAAGGTGGAATACAAGATATGACAAAAATCCGCTGAAAAATATGAATATTTAGGTACCGAAAGATTAGGTTAGGTTAGGTGTAAAAATCAAAAGTTTTGCACTTCATACAATAGGGGGTGGTCGAGAGTGGTACCAAACGACGGGGCAAAACTCTGGGCGTTATTTAATGATGGTTCAGACAAAACTTTGAATAATTTGAGACAAATTTTGACAATTTATTAAAAAATTTTCATTTCTTTGACGAATTTTTAATGTTATTTTTGTAGTATAAAAAACTTAAATTTTGGCAGCACTGAAAATTTCTATTGCGTTGATCAAGACAAGGTAGAATACAAGATATGACAAAAACCCGCTGAAAAATATGAATATTTAGGTACCGAAAGATTAGGTTAGGTTAGGTGTAAAAATTAAAAAATTTGCACTTCCCACAATAGGGGGTGGTCGAGAGAGGTACCAAACGACGGAGCAAAACTCTGGGCGTTATTTAATGATGGTTCAGACAAAAACTTTGAATAATTTGAGACAAATTTTGACAATTTATTAAAAAATTTGCATTTCTTTGACGAATTTTTAATGTTATTTTTGTAGTATAAAAAATTCTTAAATTTTGGGAGCACTGAAAATTTCTATAGCGTTGATCAAGACAAGGTGGAATACAAGATATGACAAAACTCCGCTGAAAAATATGAATATTTAGGTACCGAAAGATTAGGTTAGGTTAGGTGTAAAAATTAAAAGTTTTGCACTTCCCACAATAGGGGGTGGTCGAGAGAGGTACCAAACGACGGGGCAAAACTTTGGGCGTTATTTAATGATGGTTCAGACAAAAACTTTGAATAATTTGAGACAAATTTTGACAATTTATTAAAAAATTTGCATTTCTTTGACGAATTTTTAATGTTATTTTTGTAGTATAAAAAACTTAAATTTTGGCAGCACTGAAAATTTCTATAGCGTTGATCAAGACAAGGTGGAATACAAGATATGACAAAAATCCGCTGAAAAATATGAATATTTAGGTACCGAAAGATTAGGTTAGATTAGGAGTGACAATCAAAAGTTTTGCACTTCCCACAATAGGGGGTGGTCGAGAGTGGTACCAAACGACGGGGAAAACTCCGGGCGTTATTTAATGATGGTTCAGAGAATAACTTTGAATAATTTGAGACAAATTTTGACAATTTATTTAAAAATTTGCATTTCTTTGACGAATTTTTAATGTTATTTTTGTAGTATAAAAAACTTAAATTTTGGCAGCACTGAAAATTTCTATAGCGTTGATCAAGACAAGGTGGAATACAAGATATGACAAAAATCCGCTGAAAAATATGAATATTTAGGTACCGAAAGATTAGGTTAGGTTAGGTGTAAAAATCAAAAGTTTTGCACTTCATACAATAGGGGGTGGTCGAGAGTGGTACCAAACGACGGGGAAAACTCCGGGCATTATTTAATGATGGTTCAGAGAATAACTTTGAATAATTTGAGACAAATTTTGACAATTTATTTAAAAATTTGCATTTCTTTGACGAATTTTTAATGTTCTTTTTGTAGTATAAAAAACTTAAATTTTGGGAGCACTGAAAATTTCTATAGCGTTGATCAAGACAAGGTGGAATACAAGATATGACAAAAATCCGCTGAAAAATATGAATATTTAGGTACCGAAAGATTAGGTTAGGTTAGGTGTAAAAATCAAAAGTTTTGCACTTCCCACAATAGGGGGTGGTCGAGAGTGGTACCAAACGACGGGGAAAACTCCGGGCGTTATTTAATGATGGTTCAGAGAATAACTTTGAATAATTTGAGACAAATTTTGACAATTTATTTAAAAATTTGCATTTCTTTGACGAATTTTTAATGTTCTTTTTGTAGTACAAAAAATTCTTAAATTTTGGGAGCACTGAAAATTTCTATAGCGTTGATCAAGACAAGGTGGAATACAAGATATGACAAAAATCCGCTGAAAAATATGAATATTTAGGTACCGAAAGATTAGGTTAGGTTAATCAAAAGTTTTGCACTTCCCACAATAGGGGGTGGTCGAGAGTGGTACCAAACGACGGGGAAAACTCCGGGCGTTATTTCATGATGGTTCAGACAAAAACTTTGAATAATTTGAGACAAATTTTGACAATTTATTAAAAAATTTGCATTTCTTTGACGAATTTTTAATGTTCGTTTTGTAGTATAAAAATCTTTAATTTTGGCAGCACTGAAAATTTCTATTGCGTTAATCAAGACAAGGTAGAATACAAGATATCACAAAAACCCGCTGAAAAATATGAATATTTAAGTACCGAAAGATTAGGTTAGGTTAGGTGTAAAAATTAAAAGTTTTGCACTTCCCACAATAGGGGGTGGTCGAGAGTGGTACCAAACGACGGGGAAAACTCCGGGCGTTATTTAATGATGGTTCAGACAAAAACTTTGAATAATTTGAGACAAATTTTGACAATTTATTAAAAAATTTGCATTTCTTTGACGAATTTTTAATGTTCGTTTTGTAGTATAAAAATCTTAAATTTTGGCAGCACTGAAAATTTCTATTGCGTTGATCAAGACAAGGTAGAATACAAGATATGACAAAAACCCGCTGAAAAATATGAATATTTAGGTACCGAAAGATTAGGTTAGGTTAGGTGTAAAAATTAAAAGTTTTGCACTTCCCACAATAGGGGGTGGTCGAGAGTGGTACCAAACGACGGGGAAAACTCCGGGCGTTATTTAATGATTGTTCAGACAAAATCTTTGAATAATTTGAGACAAATTTTGACAATTTATTAAAAAATTTGCATTTCTTTGACGAATTTTTAATGTTCTTTTTGTAGTACAAAAAATTCTTAAATTTTGGGAGCACTGAAAATTTCTATAGCGTTGATCAAGACAAGGTGGAATACAAGATATGACAAAAATCCGCTGAAAAATATGAATATTTAGGTACCGAAAGATTAGGTTAGGTTAATCAAAAGTTTTGCACTTCCCACAATAGGGGGTGGTCGAGAGTGGTACCAAACGACGGGGAAAACTCCGGGCGTTATTTCATGATGGTTCAGACAAAAACTTTATTCCACCTTGTCTTGATTAACGCAATAGAAATTTTCAGTGCTGCCAAAATTTAAGATTTTTATACTACAAAACGAACATTAAAAATTCGTCAAAGAAATGCAAATTTTTTAATAAATTGTCAAAATTTGTCTCAAATTATTCAAAGTTTTTGTCTGAACCATCATGAAATAACGCCCGGAGTTTTCCCCGTCGTTTGGTACCACTCTCGACCACCCCCTATTGTGGGAAGTGCAAAACTTTTGATTAACCTAACCTAATCTTTCGGTACCTAAATATTCATATTTTTCAGCGGATTTTTGTCATATCTTGTATTCCACCTTGTCTTGATCAACGCTATAGAAATTTTCAGTGCTCCCAAAATTTAAGAATTTTTTGTACTACAAAAAGAACATTAAAAATTCGTCAAAGAAATGCAAATTTTTAAATAAATTGTCAAAATTTGTCTCAAATTATTCAAAGTTATTCTCTGAACCATCATTAAATAACGCCCGGAGTTTTCCCCGTCGTTTGGTACCACTCTCGACCACCCCCTATTGTGGGAAGTGCAAAACTTTTGATTTTTACACCTAACCTAACCTAATCTTTCGGTACCTAAATATTCATATTTTTCAGCGGATTTTTGTCATATCTTGTATTCCACCTTGTCTTGATCAACGCTATAGAAATTTTCAGTGCTCCCAAAATTTAAGTTTTTTATACTACAAAAAGAACATTAAAAATTCGTCAAAGAAATGCAAATTTTTAAATAAATTGTCAAAATTTGTCTCAAATTATTCAAAGTTATTCTCTGAACCATCATTAAATAACGCCCGAAGTTTTCCCCGTCGTTTGGTACCACTCTCGACCACCCCCTATTGTGGGAAGTGCAAAACTTTTGATTTTTACACCTAACCTAACCTAACCTTTCGTTACCTAAATATTCATATTTTTCAGCGGATTTTTGTCATATCTTGTATTCCACCTTGTCTTGATCAACGCTATAGAAATTTTCAGTGCTCCCAAAATTTAAGAATTTTTTATACTACAAAAATAACATTAAAAATTCGTCAAAGAAATGCAAATTTTTTAATAAATTGTCAAAATTTGTCTCAAATTATTCAAAGTTTTTGTCTGGTACCACTCTCGACCACCCCCTATTGTGGGAAGTGCAAAACTTTTGATTAACCTAACCTAATCTTTCGGTACCTAAATATTCATATTTTATATATTTTTATACTACAAAAATAACATTAAAAATTCGTCAAAGAAATGCAAATTTTTTAATAAATTGTCAAAATTTGTCTCAAATTATTCAAAGTTTTTGTCTGAACCATCATTAAATAACGCCCAGAGTTTTGCCCCGTCGTTTGGTACCACTCTCGACCACCCCCTATTGTGGGAAGTGCAAAACTTTTGATTAACCTAACCTAATCTTTCGGTACCTAAATATTCATATTTTTCAGCGGGTTTTTGTCATATCTTGTATTCTACCTTGTCTTGATCAACGCAATAGAAATTTTCTGTGCTGCCAAAATTTAAGATTTTTATACTACAAAACGAACATTAAAAATTCGTCAAAGAAATGCAAATTTTTAAATAAATTGTCAAAATTTGTCTCAAATTATTCAAAGTTATTCTCTGAACCATCATTAAATAACGCCCGGAGTTTTCCCCGTCGTTTGGTACCACTCTCGACCACCCCCTATTGTATGAAGTGCAAAACTTTTGATTTTTACACCTAACCTAACCTAATCTTTCGGTACCTAAATATTCATATTTTTCAGCGGATTTTTGTCATATCTTGTATTCCACCTTGTCTTGATCAACGCTATAGAAATTTTCAGTGCTGCCAAAATTTAAGTTTTTTATACTACAAAAATAACATTAAAAATTCGTCAAAGAAATGCAAATTTTTAAATAAATTGTCAAAATTTGTCTCAAATTATTCAAAGTTATTCTCTGAACCATCATTAAATAACGCCCGGAGTTTTCCCCGTCGTTTGGTACCACTCTCGACCACCCCCTATTGTGGGAAGTGCAAAACTTTTGATTGTCACTCCTAATCTAACCTAATCTTTCGGTACCTAAATATTCATATTTTTCAGCGGATTTTTGTCATATCTTGTATTCCACCTTGTCTTGATCAACGCTATAGAAATTTTCAGTGCTGCCAAAATTTAAGTTTTTTATACTACAAAAATAACATTAAAAATTCGTCAAAGAAATGCAAATTTTTTAATAAATTGTCAAAATTTGTCTCAAATTATTCAAAGTTTTTGTCTGAACCATCATTAAATAACGCCCAAAGTTTTGCCCCGTCGTTTGGTACCTCTCTCGACCACCCCCTATTGTGGGAAGTGCAAAACTTTTAATTTTTACACCTAACCTAACCTAATCTTTCGGTACCTAAATATTCATATTTTTCAGCGGAGTTTTGTCATATCTTGTATTCCACCTTGTCTTGATCAACGCTATAGAAATTTTCAGTGCTCCCAAAATTTAAGAATTTTTTATACTACAAAAATAACATTAAAAATTCGTCAAAGAAATGCAAATTTTTTAATAAATTGTCAAAATTTGTCTCAAATTATTCAAAGTTTTTGTCTGAACCATCATTAAATAACGCCCAGAGTTTTGCTCCGTCGTTTGGTACCTCTCTCGACCACCCCCTATTGTGGGAAGTGCAAATTTTTTAATTTTTACACCTAACCTAACCTAATCTTTCGGTACCTAAATATTCATATTTTTCAGCGGAGTTTTGTCATATCTTGTATTCCACCTTGTCTTGATCAACGCTATAGAAATTTTCAGTGCTCCCAAAATTTAAGAATTTTTTATACTACAAAAATAACATTAAAAATTCGTCAAAGAAATGCAAATTTTTTAATAAATTGTCAAAATTTGTCTCAAATTATTCAAAGTTTTTGTCTGAACCATCATTAAATAACGCCCAGAGTTTTGCTCCGTCGTTTGGTACCTCTCTCGACCACCCCCTATTGTGGGAAGTGCAAATTTTTTAATTTTTACACCTAACCTAACCTAATCTTTCGGTACCTAAATATTCATATTTTTCAGCGGGTTTTTGTCATATCTTGTATTCTACCTTGTCTTGATCAACGCAATAGAAATTTTCAGTGCTGCCAAAATTTAAGTTTTTTATACTACAAAAATAACATTAAAAATTCGTCAAAGAAATGCAAATTTTTTAATAAATTGTCAAAATTTGTCTCAAATTATTCAAAGTTTTTGTCTGAACCATCATTAAATAACGCCCAGAGTTTTGCCCCGTCGTTTGGTACCACTCTCGACCACCCCCTATTGTATGAAGTGCAAAACTTTTGATTTTTACACCTAACCTAACCTAATCTTTCGGTACCTAAATATTCATATTTTTCAGCGGATTTTTGTCATATCTTGTATTCCACCTTGTCTTGATCAACGCTATAGAAATTTTCAGTGCTGCCAAAATTTAAGTTTTTTATAATACAAAAATAACATTAAAAATTCGTCAAAGAAATGCAAATTTTTTAATAAATTGTCAAAATTTGTCTCAAATTATTCAAAGTTTTTGTCTGAACCATCATTAAATAACGCCCAAAGTTTTGCCCCGTCGTTTGGTACCTCTCTCGACCACCCCCTATTGTGGGAAGTGCAAAACTTTTAATTTTTACACCTAACCTAACCTAAACTTTCGGTACCTAAATATTCATATTTTTCAGCGGGTTTTTGTCATATCTTGTATTCTACCTTGTCTTGATCAACGCAATAGAAATTTTTAGTGCTGCCAAAATTTAAGTTTTTTATACTACAAAAATAACATTAAAAATTCGTCAAAGAAATGCAAATTTTTTAATAAATTGTCAAAATTTGTCTCAAATTATTCAAAGTTTTTGTCTGAACCATCATTAAATAACGCCCAGAGTTTTGCCCCGTCGTTTGGTACCACTTTCGACCACCCCCTATTGTGGGAAGTGCAAAACTTTTGAGTGTCACACCTAACCTAACCTAATCTTTCGGTACCTAAATATTCATATTTTTCAGCGGGTTTTTGTCATATCTTGTATTCTACCTTGTCTTGATCAACGCAATAGAAATTTTCAGTGCTGCCAAAATTTAAGTTTTTTATACTACAAAAATAACATTAAAAATTCGTCAAAGAAATGCAAATTTTTAAATAAATTGTCAAAATTTGTCTCAAATTATTCAAAGTTTTTGTCTGAACCATCATTAAATAACGCCCAGAGTTTTGCTCCGTCGTTTGGTACCTCTCTCGACCACCCCCTATTGTGGGAAGTGCAAATTTTTTAATTTTTACACCTAACCTAACCTAATCTTTCGGTACCTAAATATTCATATTTTTCAGCGGAGTTTTGTCATATCTTGTATTCCACCTTGTCTTGATCAACGCTATAGAAATTTTCAGTGCTCCCAAAATTTAAGAATTTTTTATACTACAAAAATAACATTAAAAATTCGTCAAAGAAATGCAAATTTTTTAATAAATTGTCAAAATTTGTCTCAAATTATTCAAAGTTTTTGTCTGAACCATCATTAAATAACGCCCAGAGTTTTGCTCCGTCGTTTGGTACCTCTCTCGACCACCCCCTATTGTGGGAAGTGCAAATTTTTTAATTTTTACACCTAACCTAACCTAATCTTTCGGTACCTAAATATTCATATTTTTCAGCGGGTTTTTGTCATATCTTGTATTCTACCTTGTCTTGATCAACGCAATAGAAATTTTCAGTGCTGCCAAAATTTAAGTTTTTTATACTACAAAAATAACATTAAAAATTCGTCAAAGAAATGCAAATTTTTTAATAAATTGTCAAAATTTGTCTCAAATTATTCAAAGTTTTTGTCTGAACCATCATTAAATAACGCCCAGAGTTTTGCCCCGTCGTTTGGTACCACTCTCGACCACCCCCTATTGTATGAAGTGCAAAACTTTTGATTTTTACACCTAACCTAACCTAATCTTTCGGTACCTAAATATTCATATTTTTCAGCGGATTTTTGTCATATCTTGTATTCCACCTTGTCTTGATCAACGCTATAGAAATTTTCAGTGCTGCCAAAATTTAAGTTTTTTATAATACAAAAATAACATTAAAAATTCGTCAAAGAAATGCAAATTTTTTAATAAATTGTCAAAATTTGTCTCAAATTATTCAAAGTTTTTGTCTGAACCATCATTAAATAACGCCCAAAGTTTTGCCCCGTCGTTTGGTACCTCTCTCGACCACCCCCTATTGTGGGAAGTGCAAAACTTTTAATTTTTACACCTAACCTAACCTAAACTTTCGGTACCTAAATATTCATATTTTTCAGCGGGTTTTTGTCATATCTTGTATTCTACCTTGTCTTGATCAACGCAATAGAAATTTTCAGTGCTGCCAAAATTTAAGTTTTTTATACTACAAAAATAACATTAAAAATTCGTCAAAGAAATGCAAATTTTTTAATAAATTGTCAAAATTTGTCTCAAATTATTCAAAGTTTTTGTCTGAACCATCATTAAATAACGCCCAGAGTTTTGCCCCGTCGTTTGGTACCACTTTCGACCACCCCCTATTGTGGGAAGTGCAAAACTTTTGAGTGTCACACCTAACCTAACCTAATCTTTCGGTACCTAAATATTCATATTTTTCAGCGGGTTTTTGTCATATCTTGTATTCTACCTTGTCTTGATCAACGCAATAGAAATTTTCAGTGCTGCCAAAATTTAAGTTTTTTATACTACAAAAATAACATTAAAAATTCGTCAAAGAAATGCAAATTTTTAAATAAATTGTCAAAATTTGTCTCAAATTATTCAAAGTTTTTGTCTGAACCATCATTTAATATCGCCCAGAGTTTTGCTCCGTCGTTTGGTACCTCTCTCGACCACCCCCTATTGTGGGAAGTGCAAATTTTTTAATTTTTACACCTAACCTAACCTAATCTTTCGGTACCTAAATATTCATATTTTTCAGCGGGTTTTTGTCATATCTTGTATTCTACCTTGTCTTGATCAACGCAATAGAAATTTTCAGTGCTGACAAAATTTAAGTTTTTTATACTACAAAAATAACATTAAAAATTCGTCAAAGAAATGCAAATTTTTTAATAAATTGTCAAAATTTGTCTCAAATTATTCAAAGTTTTTGTCTGAACCATCATTTAATAACGCCCAGAGTTTTGCTCCGTCGTTTGGTACCTCTCTCGACCACCCCCTATTGTGGGAAGTGCAAATTTTTTAATTTTTACGCCTAACCTAACCAAATCTTTCGGTACCTAAATATTCATATTTTTCAGCGGGTTTTTGTCATATCTTGTATTCTACCTTGTCTTGATCAACGCAATAGAAATTTTCAGTGCTGCCAAAATTTAAGATTTTTATACTACAAAACGAACATTAAAAATTCGTCAAAGAAATGCAAATTTTTAAATAAATTGTCAAAATTTGTCTCAAATTATTCAAAGTTATTCTCTGAACCATCATTAAATAACGCCCGGAGTTTTCCCCGTCGTTTGGTACCACTCTCGACCACCCCCTATTGTGGTAAGTGCAAAACTTTTGATTTTTACACCTAACCTAACCTAATCTTTCGGTACCTAAATATTCATATTTTTCAGCGGATTTTTGTCATATCTTGTATTCCACCTTGTCTTGATCAACGCTATAGAAATTTTCAGTGCTGCCAAAATTTAAGTTTTTTATACTACAAAAATAACATTAAAAATTCGTCAAAGAAATGCAAATTTTTAAATAAATTGTCAAAATTTGTCTCAAATTATTCAAAGTTATTCTCTGAACCATCATTAAATAACGCCCGGAGTTTTCCCCGTCGTTTGGTACCACTCTCGACCACCCCCTATTGTGGGAAGTGCAAAACTTTTGATTTTTACACCTAACCTAACCTAATCTTTCGGTACCTAAATATTCATATTTTTCAGCGGATTTTTGTCATATCTTGTATTCCACCTTGTCTTGATCAACGCTATAGAAATTTTCAGTGCTCCCAAAATTTAAGTTTTTTATACTACAAAAAGAACATTAAAAATTCGTCAAAGAAATGCAAATTTTTAAATAAATTGTCAAAATTTGTCTCAAATTATTCAAAGTTATTCTCTGAACCATCATTAAATAACGCCCGAAGTTTTCCCCGTCGTTTGGTACCACTCTCGACCACCCCCTATTGTGGGAAGTGCAAAACTTTTGATTTTTACACCTAACCTAACCTAACCTTTCGTTACCTAAATATTCATATTTTTCAGCGGATTTTTGTCATATCTTGTATTCCACCTTGTCTTGATCAACGCTATAGAAATTTTCAGTGCTCCCAAAATTTAAGAATTTTTTATACTACAAAAATAACATTAAAAATTCGTCAAAGAAATGCAAATTTTTTAATAAATTGTCAAAATTTGTCTCAAATTATTCAAAGTTTTTGTCTGGTACCACTCTCGACCACCCCCTATTGTGGGAAGTGCAAAACTTTTGATTAACCTAACCTAATCTTTCGGTACCTAAATATTCATATTTTATATATTTTTATACTACAAAAATAACATTAAAAATTCGTCAAAGAAATGCAAATTTTTTAATAAATTGTCAAAATTTGTCTCAAATTATTCAAAGTTTTTGTCTGAACCATCATTAAATAACGCCCAGAGTTTTGCCCCGTCGTTTGGTACCACTCTCGACCACCCCCTATTGTGGGAAGTGCAAAACTTTTGATTAACCTAACCTAATCTTTCGGTACCTAAATATTCATATTTTTCAGCGGGTTTTTGTCATATCTTGTATTCTACCTTGTCTTGATCAACGCAATAGAAATTTTCTGTGCTGCCAAAATTTAAGATTTTTATACTACAAAACGAACATTAAAAATTCGTCAAAGAAATGCAAATTTTTAAATAAATTGTCAAAATTTGTCTCAAATTATTCAAAGTTATTCTCTGAACCATCATTAAATAACGCCCGGAGTTTTCCCCGTCGTTTGGTACCACTCTCGACCACCCCCTATTGTATGAAGTGCAAAACTTTTGATTTTTACACCTAACCTAACCTAATCTTTCGGTACCTAAATATTCATATTTTTCAGCGGATTTTTGTCATATCTTGTATTCCACCTTGTCTTGATCAACGCTATAGAAATTTTCAGTGCTGCCAAAATTTAAGTTTTTTATACTACAAAAATAACATTAAAAATTCGTCAAAGAAATGCAAATTTTTAAATAAATTGTCAAAATTTGTCTCAAATTATTCAAAGTTATTCTCTGAACCATCATTAAATAACGCCCGGAGTTTTCCCCGTCGTTTGGTACCACTCTCGACCACCCCCTATTGTGGGAAGTGCAAAACTTTTGATTGTCACTCCTAATCTAACCTAATCTTTCGGTACCTAAATATTCATATTTTTCAGCGGATTTTTGTCATATCTTGTATTCCACCTTGTCTTGATCAACGCTATAGAAATTTTCAGTGCTGCCAAAATTTAAGTTTTTTATACTACAAAAATAACATTAAAAATTCGTCAAAGAAATGCAAATTTTTTAATAAATTGTCAAAATTTGTCTCAAATTATTCAAAGTTTTTGTCTGAACCATCATTAAATAACGCCCAAAGTTTTGCCCCGTCGTTTGGTACCTCTCTCGACCACCCCCTATTGTGGGAAGTGCAAAACTTTTAATTTTTACACCTAACCTAACCTAATCTTTCGGTACCTAAATATTCATATTTTTCAGCGGAGTTTTGTCATATCTTGTATTCCACCTTGTCTTGATCAACGCTATAGAAATTTTCAGTGCTGCCAAAATTTAAGAATTTTTTATACTACAAAAATAACATTAAAAATTCGTCAAAGAAATGCAAATTTTTTAATAAATTGTCAAAATTTGTCTCAAATTATTCAAAGTTTTTGTCTGGTACCACTCTCGACCACCCCCTATTGTGGGAAGTGCAAAACTTTTGATTAACCTAACCTAATCTTTCGGTACCTAAATATTCATATTTTATATATTTTTATACTACAAAAATAACATTAAAAATTCGTCAAAGAAATGCAAATTTTTTAATAAATTGTCAAAATTTGTCTCAAATTATTGAAAGTTTTTGTCTGAACCATCATTAAATAACGCCCAGAGTTTTGCCCCGTCGTTTGGTACCACTCTCGACCACCCCCTATTGTGGGAAGTGCAAAACTTTTGATTAACCTAACCTAATCTTTCGGTACCTAAATATTCATATTTTTCAGCGGGTTTTTGTCATATCTTGTATTCTACCTTGTCTTGATCAACGCAATAGAAATTTTCTGTGCTGCCAAAATTTAAGATTTTTATACTACAAAACGAACATTAAAAATTCGTCAAAGAAATGCAAATTTTTAAATAAATTGTCAAAATTTGTCTCAAATTATTCAAAGTTTTTGTCTGAACCATCATTTAATAACGCCCAGAGTTTTGCTCCGTCGTTTGGTACCTCTCTCGACCACCCCCTATTGTGGGAAGTGCAAATTTTTTAATTTTTACGCCTAACCTAACCAAATCTTTCGGTACCTAAATATTCATATTTTTCAGCGGGTTTTTGTCATATCTTGTATTCTACCTTGTCTTGATCAACGCAATAGAAATTTTCAGTGCTGCCAAAATTTAAGATTTTTATACTACAAAACGAACATTAAAAATTCGTCAAAGAAATGCAAATTTTTAAATAAATTGTCAAAATTTGTCTCAAATTATTCAAAGTTATTCTCTGAACCATCATTAAATAACGCCCGGAGTTTTCCCCGTCGTTTGGTACCACTCTCGACCACCCCCTATTGTGGTAAGTGCAAAACTTTTGATTTTTACACCTAACCTAACCTAATCTTTCGGTACCTAAATATTCATATTTTTCAGCGGATTTTTGTCATATCTTGTATTCCACCTTGTCTTGATCAACGCTATAGAAATTTTCAGTGCTGCCAAAATTTAAGTTTTTTATACTACAAAAATAACATTAAAAATTCGTCAAAGAAATGCAAATTTTTAAATAAATTGTCAAAATTTGTCTCAAATTATTCAAAGTTATTCTCTGAACCATCATTAAATAACGCCCGGAGTTTTCCCCGTCGTTTGGTACCACTCTCGACCACCTCCTATTGTGGGAAGTGCAAAACTTTTGATTGTCACTCCTAATCTAACCTAATCTTTCGGTACCTAAATATTCATATTTTTCAGCGGATTTTTGTCATATCTTGTATTCCACCTTGTCTTGATCAACGCTATAGAAATTTTCAGTGCTGCCAAAATTTAAGTTTTTTATACTACAAAAATAACATTAAAAATTCGTCAAAGAAATGCAAATTTTTTAATAAATTGTCAAAATTTGTCTCAAATTATTCAAAGTTTATGTCTCAACCATCATTAAATAACGCCCAGAGTTTTGCCCCGTCGTTTGGTACCTCTCTCGACCACCCCCTATTGTGGGAAGTGCAAAAATTTTACATCTTTTTTTTTTTTTTTTTTTTTTTACGTGGGGGAATGCTATGACGCATATCCCTCCGCGGGGGCGGGCGGAGGGATTATGTCGGACTCGCCGGGGTAAAAGAAGATGGAAAAGAAATAATGTACCTCCCGGAATACCGACTAAACCTACCACGGTGTTTCTCAACAAAACCACTATCGGCGGGGCCGCGCGAATCGCTTTCGCATGCGGTCGCGACCCCGCCGAGGTTTCGGCCCGCCGTATGGAACGGCAGGCCACTACCCAAAGAGACCTACGCAAAGGACTCCCTCAAAAATTCCCTACTGTCTCCCCCCTAGGGGGGAGACGAACTCGACACAGAGGCGCGCGTGGGAACACGCACGCCGCCTCTCGGACCTGGTGCTGAACGGATGGCGGGCAGGCCCACAAAGCCCGCCACCCCCAGGTCAAACCTCAGGGTGGCTGGAGGTCGTCGCGCGCCCTCCGGCGCCCGGCTCTGCGGTTGGGGAGAGGGTTTAAACGCTCCCTCTCCCGCTCCGCCGCCTCCTTGATGGAAATTACTTCCTCACAGAAGGAGGCGACGGCGTTCCACGACCTCTCACTCCGGACCATAGACTGAACTACGGCCGGGAGCGAGAGGGCAACCGATCCGACTACCGCGATCAACTCACGGCGCTGCGATGCCCAGGCGGGGCAAACCGCCAAAGTGTGCAGCGCCGTGTCCTCTACAACGTCGCGGCAGTCGCCGCAGTGGTGACAACCGGGCGTCTCTTGCCGGCGTATACGACACAGGAACCGGCCAAAACAACCGTGGCCAGTCAGAACCTGTGTCAGCCGGAAGGTGAGGGCGCCATGCCGCCTCTCCAGCCACTCCTCAAAAACGGGACTTACCGCCACGATCGTGGCGTGCCCGGCACTGGGGTGCACAAGTCGTTCCTTCCAATTCGCCACTAGGACCTGGCGGAGCTCGGACCTTGCCGCCTTGATTGCGGCAAGACTCGGTCCTTCGCCCCGAGCTAGCGCCTCCTGGCGCCAACGATAGAGCGACGCCAGGAGCGCCGCTTCCAGGTCCCATGGCATCGATCCGGCGAGGAGGCTCGCAGCCTCGAACGAGATCGTGCGGTATCCTCTAATCAACCTGACGGCCATGGCACGCTGTGGTGCATGTAGCGCCGAAATGTTTCGGGCCGCCAGGTTGACTCCGCAAACTGGGGCCCCATATAGGGCCATGGACCGCACGACCCCCTCGTAGAGCCTCCGGCAGGAGGTGTTTGGCCCCCCGAGGTTGGGCAGCAGGCGCGCGAGCGCACCTGCAGCGCCCCGAAGAATGGGGGCCAAACGACGGAAATGGGCTGTAAAGTCCCATCGGCTGTCGAGCAAGAGACCCAAATACTTAAGGGTTGGCTCGACGCCGATGCGGACCCCTCCTACCATGATATGGGCCCCTGGAGGTGGCCGGTTCCGAGGGCTGTGAAAACATACAGCCTCGGATTTCGACAGGGCCACCTCCAGGCCCAACCGCCGGATACGACCAACGACTTGTGCGACCCCAGCGGTCGCCAGTATGGCCGCCGCCCGGTGCGACTTACCCCTCGCCGTGACAAGCGTGTCGTCGGCGTAACAAATGACGCCGACGCCACGGAGGAGCGCACCTCGCAGCACCCAGTCGTAACCGATGTTCCACAGGAGCGGACCCAGAACCGATCCCTGTGGAACACCGCACGACATCTCTCGCCGACTCCAACCGTTGTGACCCGGGTAGACGACTACCCTCTCCGATAAATATGCCCCGACTATGCGGCGGAGGTAGGTCGGCACTCGATGGAAAACGAGTGCCTCCCTAACGCAACTCCAGGGCAAGGTATTAAAGGCATTCGCGATGTCCAAAGACACCGCGAAGACGACCTCGCCCCGGGACACCGCATCCTCCGCCAGGCTCCTCACCCGCTGGACAGCGTCAATAGTGGAGCGCCCGCGGCGGAAACCAAATTGGTTCTCCGCCAGATCCGGGCCCACAGAAGTAAGATGCTGGACGAGGCGCTCCGCGATAATAAACTCGAAGAGTTTAGCTACCTCGTCCAGCAACACAATGGGCCGGTAGGCGGACGGAGAGTCCGCCGGGCGCCCCTCCTTCCTGATCAGGACCAGTCTCCCCACCTTCCACTGGCGCGGAAACTGGCCCCGAACTAGACTCTCGCTGAGGAGCCCCGTCAGTCGGGGTGCGAGCTCTTCGAGGACCAGGGCCAAAGCACGACCTGGAATGCCGTCGGGCCCTGGGGCGGTGTTTTTCGAGCGAAGTCTCGACACCGCCGCTCGCATCTCTACCTGGGTCACTTCGGGAACCACGTCGTCGTCAAAGTCCGCGCTGGACGCCATGGAAGGCGGAACCATCGACGGAGGAGTATGCTCCACCCGTGAGGGGAACAGAGCGGCCACCACCTCCTCCACCAACTGTGGCCGGAGACTCTGGGACAAGGGGGGCGCCCAGGGGCGAAGCTTGCCCCTCACCATAAGGTATGGACGCCCCCAGGGATCACGGTCCAGAGTCCCCAGCAGCTCTTGGCAACGTCGCGACAACGTCTCCACCTCCTCGACGACGCGCCAGCCTTGGACACGGCGTACTAGTGCGGGGCTAGCGAAAGAAACATCGATGACGGAGCCGCCCCGCTGACGCACGCACGTGTGCACTGACCCACGATTGAGGACTAGCAGGCCGTTTTCTACGGCCCACTCCTCGAGCAATTCACCCCTCGCGTCCGTGGCCGCGGAACCCCAAGCCGAGGATTTGGCATTGAGGTCCCCGACGACGAGCACGGGCTGAGGGTGGCTTCGAGCGACGACGACGTTCAGTTCGAGGAGATACTCCTCGAAGTCGGCGAGAGGTCGGTTGGGTGAGAAGTAACCGCCCACCACAACCGCTTCTCCTACGAGTGCTGCGACGCAGCCCCGTCCTCGGACGATGTTCTCGAAGGACGGGGCGCCGGCGGCGGCCGGCGAAATTAACGCAACCGAGCCATCGAGGTCCCCTACCCAGTCAGCCCTGGGAGGGACAAAATAGGGCTCGGCTACGATGGCGACATGAATTGACCACTGCGCCATGCTCTGGAGGAGAAGGTCCTGAGCCCTGGCGCAGTGGTTTATATTAGCCTGGAGGAGACGGAGGCGTGGAGGCATTACGTCTCCATACTAACCTCCGCCCCTCCAGCCGCGGGAGCGGCGACCTTCGACGTCGCCGACGAAGAGGCAGGCGGCCTTGGCGGTAGCTTCTTCTGGGTGGCGGCGCACCCCTTGGCACCCGCCCGGTGCTCCGCTGGTTTGCCCACCGCCGCACACAGAATACAGTGCGGCGTGGACCCACACGTTGCGGCCACGTGACCGGGCTGACCGCAACGGAAACAGCGGCCGCTGCAGTCAACCCGTGAGGGGCACGTGACACCCACGTGGCCGCTGGATAGGCAGCGGTAGCACCGGGCGATCCTGGGCTCCAGCGCTTTAATTTGCGCCGACACCCACCCCACCAAAAGACGCCGGCCATCGGCCAGTTTCTTGGCAGCGGAGACGGGACAGCTAATAATGGCCGTCCCCATTCCGGAGCGGCCCTGCTTAATTTCACCGCACTTGATCTAGTCCGCAGGGCACCCTACGGTCTTGGTGACGGCCGCGACGACCTCTTCTTTATTTACAGAGTCATCCAGGCCCGTTATGCGCAAATCGATGCACTTTTGGGGCCTGGAGACGCGGACCTCTTCTGTATTCAGAACCTGGCGGAGACTTTCCGCCAGGCGGTCCGCCTGGTCGCCGCTTGCGACTCCCGGCACTTCGATAAGGCGGGCACCGGTCTGGGTTGTCCGGCACCTCAAGCCCGCCGTTATTCCTAGCTTGCCGGGGTCGATCGCCGTCCGCGCCTTCTTTAGGAGCTCCGCATAGGTGGTCCCTCGCTCGATAGCAGCCGGCTGCAGTGTTATGACCACCGCAGTAGAGCGAGGGGCCTGGAGCTTCCTCGCCGCCTTTTTGGCCACCTGCTTGGCCTTCTTGGCCGCCTTCTTTTTCTGCTTGGCTGCCGCTTTCTTTTGGCCGACGACCTCCCAGTCATCGGCTTTGCGCGCGGCAGCTGCAGGTGCGCGCTTAGCCTGCCGTCTTTTCTTGCCCTTCTGGCTGGCAGGAACATCTGTGGCGGCCGCTTGAATAACTGCTGGTGGCCGCGGGGCCCTTACTTTGGCCGCGTAGGATGTCTGCGGTACAGGCATCGGGGGAGAAGGCGGGACAGGCTCTCTAAGTCTGTCCGCTGCCAGAGGAGGGCGCAACAGCCGGCCCTCCATGACGGAGAGCTTGGCGCGGAATTCGCCAAGCTCTTGCCGGACCAGAGCCACAAGCTCCGACTCTGTCTTGTTCGCGCCCTGGTCGTGCCTCCTCTCGCAGTCTTCCTGCCTTCTCTTGAGCTCGGATAGCTCTTGCGCCATGCGAGAATTTTCCGCCTGCAGCTTTTGCACTTCCTCGCTGGCTGTGCGGCTGAAGAAGGCCTCCGCGATGTCCCGAATGGCCTCGATGGAGTCTTTAAGGGTCTTCTGGCACGTGCCTTTTAGACCCTTGGACTTCCTCGAGACCAGTCGTATGGCCTCTAATGCGTCACTGAGCCGAGTCTTGAGGTGCGATATCGGCAGGTCCTCGGCATCCAGCTCCACCACCGGCTGCTTCCGTCCTGCAGCGACTCGCCGGGCCGCCGCAGCAATGAGGGTGTCCTCATCGGACGTACTGTTAGAATGGAAAATACGAATGTCTTTTTAAAAAAAGAATTTATTCGAATAAAGAAAAATTATTGAAATTCGGTAAGCGTCTTATTTTATTCACGTTCCGACCCGAACTAAACTAACTATGACTGAGCGTACTGAGACTAAGTGTGGGGTTGCTGACTAAGGACTCTGGTCAGCATTTACGTTAACATCATAGGGATGTAACAACCCCCCGAACAAGAAGAAACTTACACTTTGTGCTAAGTTTTTAAGAAACAATTCTAATTCTTGGGACAGGTATTTGTTCTAATTCTTGATCGTTGTCTGGTACTATGCCAGAATCAGAAATATTTATCTGTCTACGGAATATTAGACATTTACCGAATTTCTTATACAATTTATAAAATACAAACAATATTATTATTATACTAATACAGTAGGTTACTATTGGGTAGTATGACTCATATTTTATTAAAGGATTAGGTTCATTTATGAGCTTTTCAATATCTGTCATAAACTTATCATTTGCGATAGTTGTAAGTTTTTCCAAATTTGTATCAAGTAAATTTATTGGATTTAATTTTGCTTTGATTATAGTTAATGTGTTATTGTCACAGCATGGATCATCGATTAAGCTAAAATCTGATATTAAAGGTTTAACGGTTATTGTGATATAAGGTTTTGCTATAAACTCTTTATTGTTACTAAATGCTTTACATTCTGGTTGTAGATTTAATATTCCGGTACCCAATAGTTTATGTTCAGATATTTGCGATTGACATTCAATAGTAAGTTTGATAGGTTCAGATTCAACAAATAGCCATCTATTTCCTTTCAGTTCTTGCCAGATATCCAATTGTCCAAGGATTAAATTAGTTTTACATTCATGTGGTAATTTATTTTGTATTCTGGTTAACAGTTCTGTTTCACAAATAGGATTGCTTTGAGCAGACCGTACATCTAAGTTGTTGCAAATATATATTTCATTTATAGTTATTAAACAGTTGCTTATATCATTAAGGCATATATATGTTGTCTTATCTCTACTTATAACTATGTACTTACAAAGTGGCAAAATCATTGCATAAGAATCAGGATGATGTTTATTGTGTGGAATTGGTATCGGTATAGGTTTATACAGGTCGTATTCTATTCTATGTACTAGAGGTATTTTTATAACAAAAACTATTTTATTGTCAGTATAATAACATGATAATTTTGCTACATCAACTATAGTATGTATATTACTTAAACTTAAGCTTATAGGTAATTCCTTATGGCTAACTATATTCCTAACATTGTTAACTAATTCGTCATACAGTTGCTTGGGTGTAAGAACAGATGGATGAATAGAGTGACTTTTCGTAAACATTATAGCGTTAACTATGTTTTCTACTTTAAATGACAAGGTAAGTAAACTTGACGATAGTTCATTATAAATTTCATCTGTTTTTGATTCTACTTGTAATTTCGAATTAGTTTCGGATATATTATTAAAATTAGTGATCAAAGATTCAATAACGCCATTCAAACGCGCTTCATTGATCTCTATTAATCTCAAAGTTTCGTTGTAATGGTGTAACGCCGTATTCGTAATTAAAATATTATCCTTAAGGATTGATGCTAATTTTTTATTATTGTCATCTAGGCTTTGAATTGCGTTATTGTATTTTATTGCGTCGTTTTCATCCATTGTACCGATGATTTGTTTAAACATAGAACCAATTCCTGCAAACCATGCTGACCTTTTATCTTTACCGGAAATGAGATGTGATATAGCACTATAATCTCTCTGAATACTATCAAGTCGTGGCACTAAGGGTTGTAGAAAATTTTGGCATTTTGAATTAGTAGCTTCGTTTTGTTGACAAAAGTATTTAGCGGTTCCTAAAACGGTTTTAATGTTTTCAATGTGTGGTTTGATATATCCGATATCTATAGGAACCAATACATGTAAATAATCATTAGAAAGTTTTACAGTACCCATTGTTTCAAAATAGATGCCAGGGCTTTCATTAATCTGTTCTATAACATCCAATGCGAGAACGTAGACGCTCGTCGCGGCAATTCTGAAATACGACATTAAGTACTCTATAGCTTGAAATTACTATAAGATAGTCTTATCTTAACCTAATGTAAATATAAAAATGTATAAATGATGTAAAAATAAAAGTGTATAAATGTATATATTAAGCTTCATTAACTTCTGCCAATTTAATCTCGTCGTAGTGATACTTCACGTGTCTACGATTCATCAATAAAGTAAGAGTATTGTTGCCGTTTATTCGGACAACTCTGAATGGTCCCTTCCAAATGGGTGATAATGCTTTGCGTAGTCGCAAATGGTTTTTAACATATACCATATCACCTGCTTTATATTTTAGTGGTTTAGAATGTTTGTCATAATAGGTTTTTGAGGTCGTTTTAGACCTTAATATGTTTTCTATCGCCTTCTCTCTGGAAAGTTGCAGACGTTGTTGTAAAACTCTAACATAACTATTATAAGTGGGTTCTAGAGAAGATTCATAAACGGATGTGGGAATGAAAGCTTTATGACCAAAGACTAGTTCATACGGAGTGAAATTTGTAGTGGAATGAACTGTTGTGTTATAAGTGAGCATCGCGGTATAGACATATCTTGGCCAATTTGTTTGATTTTCATTTGTGAAGGATTTTAAATACTCTTTCAGGGTGGAATGACTTCTTTCAAGTGCACCCTGTGTTTGGGGATGGTACGGAGTAGACCAAAGCTGCTTTATTTTTAAGAAGGTACATGTTTGCTTGAACAATTCAGCAGTGAAGTTTGTCCCCTGGTCGGTTAGGATTGTTTTAGGGATACCAAACTGAGCAATAAAATGGATTAAACATTCTGAAGTTTCTTCTGCTGTTGCATTTGATATCGGGTAAGCTGCTGAATATTTAGTAAGGTCATCTTGAAGCGTTAGAATAAATTTTAGTTTAGCATTACCGGCCTCAGGAAGTGGGCCGACAATGTCTAAAGCTACTCGTTGAAAGGGTTGTGTTGAAGTTGTAGTTATCTGCATAGGCGCACGGTTAAGTTGACGTAAGGCTTTGTTTGTTTGACAAAGTTCACACTTGCGAACATAATTTTCGATATCACTGCGCATATTACGCCAGTAATATTTCTCTTGGATCCTACTTAACATTCTATTAGAACCTAGATGACCTGCAACGGGAATGTCGTGATTTTCTCTTAGTATTCTAACTATTTCAGTCATACTTGGATATATTATAGTATTTTTATATATGTGCACACTTATGTTAGTGTTGTGAAATAAATACATAATTATATTGTATATCTTTGTAAAAGAGTGAGAGTCAAAAGTATTTCGGAAATCTGTTGTACTAAATTCACTAATGTTCTGTGATATTAATGCAATTTTCAAATTATTCAGACTTTTAAAGATGTCGTCGTAACTATTCGTGTCATAATAGTATACTTTAGTAAAAAGGAAATAGTAGGTGACATCATTTTTATCAATTTTTATAAATGAATGTAACGTTCTTTCTTTGGCAAGAAATTCCGTGGATTCGGGAAGATTACTAATTGTTTCAGTGACGTAGTGGTTTGACTCATCGAGGTCAATAGACGTAGGTATGATGACATGTTTACATCTAGATTTTAATAAATTTTCATTATGTTCCTGGATTTTAGTATTGAATGTCACTGATTTATTACTTAAGGTCTTTAGGTATTTATGATATGTATCGTTATTATTAACGGATTCAATGGATGGCGGAGTAGGAATATCGAAATCATCTGGTATTTCTATGTCGTCTGGGAGCACAAAATCATCAGGTAAGTCAAGTAATTCGGGTAAGCTTAAAGTTTCAGTATTGTTTTCTGGCGTTTCAGGATTATTTTCAGATGTTTCGGGATTCCACGGAAGAGAAAGACGAGAAGGGCCAGCTTCATTGTTAGGTATTTCATTAGGGTTTACGGCTAAGGTATCGTCGGTAGGTTCGTCGCGATTTTGTTGCTGTACAGGATTTACCGGGTATCGTGAAAGGGCATCTGCATTTGTATTTATTTTCCCCTTTTTATATTGGATTTCGTAATCGTACTCTTCTAATTTCAAACGCCAGCGGATCAATCGGGATCCGGGATCTTTACAATTAAACAGCCAATTTAAGGGTTTGTGGTCTGTAATTATTTTAAATTGGCGTCCGAAAAGGTATGGTCTGAAAACTTTCGTGCCGTAAACGATGGCTAGACACTCCTTTTCGGTGACACTATAATTACACTCTGCTTTGTTTAGCGTCCTAGAGGCAAAAGCAATCGGTCTATCTTTACCGACATCACCTTGTGATAATATAGCTGAGATAGCGTAATTGGAAGCGTCACATGTTAAAATGAATCTTTTCGTAAAATCAGGATATATGAGTACTGGGGCTGTTACCAATTTATCTTTAAGTTGTTCAAAAGCTAACTGTTGGTTATGAGTCCAAAGGAAAGGAACATCCTTCTTTAAGAGAGCTGAGAGTGGTTTAGCAAATTTAGAAAATTCTGGTATAAAACGCCTGTAATATGAAGCTAGTCCAAGGAAAGATTTAATGTCCTTGGGACATTTAGGTATAGGGAATTTTACGACTGCTTTTATCTTTTCGGGGTTAGGTTTAACGCCCTCGTCGCTAATCACATGTCCTAAGTATGCAACTTCTTTTCGAAGAAATTCACATTTCTCAGGTTGTAATTTTAATTGGAAACTTCTAAGTCTTTCAAAAACGAGAGAAATTTTTTCAATGTGGGAAGATAGACTATGGGAGTGAATTACTATGTCATCTAGGTAAACAAAGCAGTGAAGGCCTTGTAATCCTGATAAGACAGTGTTCATAGTTCTTTGGAAAGTTGCAGGAGCATTTTTTAAGCCAAAAGGCATTCTATTAAATTCAAAATGTCCGTGTGGTACACTAAAGGCTGTTTTAGCTCCATCTGCAGGATTCATTTGGATTTGATGAAAACCTGATGCTAAATCTAAGGTTGAAAAATATTTGCTTTGGCCTAATTGGTCCAAAATCTCACTAATTTGAGGGATTGGGTATGTTTCTCCTATTGTAATGTCATTTAGTTTGCGATAATCTATTACAATTCTCCATTTTTTCTGCCCGGAGGCGTCTTGTTTCTTTGGTACAATCCAAATAGGGGATGACCATGGGGACTTTGAAGGTTTGATGATGTCTTGTTCTAGCATTTTATCTATTTGATTTTTAACTTCGTCTTTATGTACTTCTGGGAACCTATATGATTTCACGCTAATCGGCTGTGGAGAGGTAGTTTTGATTTCGTGACGTATAACATCTGTGCATGTCAACTGATCGCCTGGTAGATGAAATATGTCGGCGTATTGGCTACATATCTCTTTAAGATAATTTGTTTCTTCTGAGTTCAAATGAGATATCCTTAAGAGGTCAAATAGATGTCGGGTTCTTTCGATGCTATTGTTTACAGAGTTGTTTTGTAAAGTATTCTGTTGGTTATGATCAAATGGATATAAGGTAAGTAGCAAATTAGCATTAATGAGAATAGGTTCTTCAGATGTATTAAGTACGGTTAAATTCACCCTGTTATTAGGTTTTACCTTTACTAAGCAATTTGATATTAGAAGTGAATCGGATATGTGCTGATCGAAAATTATTCCTTCCTGCATTTCAGGGTTTCTCACTGAACACTCGATCACAGTTTCGGTTCGGGGTTCGACTTTGTAGGATGGTTCGTCAAAAGATAGCATAATATTATAATTATTTAGTTCTAGGAAATCCGAATTATAATTAATTCGACAACCGTGTTGTACAAAGAAGTCGTTTCCTATAATACCGTCATAAGGTAAGTTAATGTTATCAAAAACATAGAATGTATGGGATAATTTTAACTGTGGATTGAATTGTAATCGTAATTGAAAACTGCCTACGGTTTTTAATGGATCATCTTTTGAGTCTATACCTTTAATTTTTACATCGCTTTCACACAAAAGTGCATCATTTATTATAGAATTCTTTTTCAGGACACAAATAGATGCACCAGAATCTATTAGGAAGATAAGTGGTTTTGGATTTACAGATGTTTGGAGGGTGACGTAAGGTAAGTACCTTTTTTGTGTATTTATTTCAAAGATTTGATTAAGTTTTATTTCAGGATTTTTTTTATTAGTACAATGTGAGAGACCTTGAGTTTGAAGCTGGTAACTCTGTCCATTGGTCTTTGGAATGGAATGACCGTGAGTTTGGGGCTGGTTACCCTGTCCGTTGGTCTTGGGAATGGAATGACCGTGAGTTTGGGGCTGGTTACCCTGTCCATTGGTATTTGGAATGGAATGACCATGAGTTTGGGGCTGGTTACCCTGTCCATTGGTCTTCGGAATGGAATGACCGTGAGTTTGGGGCTGGTTACCCTGTCCATTGGTCATAGTTTTACAATTGGTATCGACTTGAATGGTAGGGACCTGCCCCGTGCGACACCTAGACGGGACATTTAGTAGTTTAAATTATTGGCTGATTCGTCTACTTCATCTCTACTTTCTTCTTCTTCGTTGTTTTCAGTGAAATTTACGCGGGGCGTAGCTTTGTAAAGTAGTGGTTTAGAGGTTGATGTCGAAGGTTGGAATGGGGTGAAAGGTTGTGTTCCATTCGAAAACCTTTTATTATTGTAATCACGAAGTTTGCAATGTTCAAGGACGTGACCTATCTTTTTACAGTACCTACAAAACGGTGAATCTCGGGAAACAGATGTTCCTTGATTATTGCTGACATTTGACCTTTGTTGAAATCGATTATTAAAATCGTTCCGTTTAGGTAGCGGTTCAGTAGGTCTGGGTTTATTTGAATTATTGCGGAAGGAGAATTGTTGAATCTTTTCTTCTGAGATGGCACAATTTATGGCCTCATTTAAGTTTTTAGGATCTCTAGTCCTAACCAAATTAGCAATTCTTGGATGTAATCCCAAAGTGAATGTATGGAGTGCGAGGTCCTCCATAGCAGCTAGCCTACCTACCAGCTCGCTCTTCTTGGAATTCGAAACAGTCACTTCGGTCAGAAGTTTTTGTAAACAGGTTTCTACGCGTAGAGAAAATTGACTAACGGTCTCTTGAATTCCTTGTTTACAGTCTTGTAAATCGGTAAGGAGGTGGGCATAATGCTTACGTTCACCGAATTGGTTTTTCAGGAACTCTTTAAGTGATGACCATGTCTCAAAATCTTTAATAGAACAAGCGGTCTCAGCCTTGCCCTCTAATTGACTTAATATGTATTTTAAAACTACATCCTCCTGTTGCGGAGACGCTAATGAAATTGCGCTGTCACAATTTCTAAGAAAAGCTGTTAACCTGTCTCTATCACCGTTAAAAGGCTTAATAAATTTAAGTACTACATTTAAAGAAATCTCCTCTTCACTTTTAACCTCTTTCAATTCCCTTTTGGAATCGGTTTTCGCCATATTTTATGTTTAAAAGTGTAAGAAAAAATAATTCTAAGACAAACCCGAAGGCAAACGCTTGTATAGTATTCCAAGTTAATATAATGCACTGGTACAACGCAGGTGTGATACTGCGAATACGTGGGCGCAGTACAGGACGGTGGATGTTTATACTAACCACAACAGATAAGAGCAACTTGATAACGACCTTGTTCGCTTAGATGATTATTATAATGTTGAAATAAATATTACAATGTCTATAATTAACATATAAAATGGTCAAAAGTAAGTAAAAGTCTGATTTCTTTAGGATTCTTGGCGTTTCTTCAATAAGATCTCTGGATATAGGTAAGTAGAATAGTTTTAACTCACAGGAATAGTTCACCACACTTCATCTCGGGGACGCTGAAATAACTGCTTACAGGAACCTTTCAGGAATTCTGGTATGACGTCAGTATAACGTCGCCGCCTGGTCGGTGCTGGATACAAGGCTACGCGGTGACATAGGCGATCCGCGGCTCGGTACCACTTATTGCACAGTGGACTCAAGGACTTCAACTCTGGATACCGGGATACATCCGGTCTGGGACGGGTCGGTAATGGTTTTCGACCTTTTTTTTTGAATTCGAATCGGGAGACGCTAGGATGTTGAGATTATCCTTAGGTTGCACGATAACGCACTCACTGGCACTTATAAGGTTTTGGACACACTTCGCGAGACGTTTTTGGGGGAATTTTCGTATCCCACCGCTGCCACCAAATGTTAGAATGGAAAATACGAATGTCTTTTTAAAAAAAGAATTTATTCGAATAAAGAAAAATTATTGAAATTCGGTAAGCGTCTTATTTTATTCACGTTCCGACCCGAACTAAACTAACTATGACTGAGCGTACTGAGACTAAGTGTGGGGTTGCTGACTAAGGACTCTGGTCAGCATTTACGTTAACATCATAGGGATGTAACAGTACGCTCCTCATCAGCCTTCCGCAATGCAGCGGCAAGTTCGGCCTTGGCCCGACCCAGACCCACGTAACGACCGTGGGTGGGTGGACGACCGCGTCCACGTCGCACTGTCGGCACTTTCGCAGCCGATACCGCGTCCTCGCTGGAGCCGTCTGACTCCGACTCCTGCGCTGACCGCAACCGTTTGCGTGGAGCTTTCTCCGGAGTTGCCTCCGGAGTAATCTCCACAACGTCACTATCGTGCTCCGATCGCACGATCTCCTCCTCCTCTTCGGAACGCGCAATACTGGGCGTGCGCGACCTACTGACTCTTACCGACTGTTTTTTTAAAATTGATTTAATTGATGATTCCATAATTGAACCCACGAGAACGGGAGAAATAAAAGTCGACCCGGGCAGAGATCCCGATACCCGGGCAAGCCTAATACTTCAGGGGGACGGCAGGTACCCTGAAGGGGCCGCACTAGTGACTGAACTACCCATCAGCCATGCATCTCCTCGCCGTGCGGCAGCAACTTGAGATTCGGGGTGGTTTTTATAGAGGGCCACTCCCTCGCAGTCCGGGCGGTGAAGCCAAGACCCTCGCTCCCGTCAGCAGCCGCGAGACGTGATCCACGACACTGCACAATACGGGGTTACGATATGCTCTAGACGGTGACAACGGGGATAAAAGTAAGAAGAAAGGGGGGGACAACGAAAACAAAAACAAAACGGGGCAAAAACAAAAGGGGACAAAAAACAAATTTGGACGCAGAACCAAACCAAAAAAGGGGGGAACAAAACCAAAACACAAAACAAAAGGGGGACAAAGATGGGGAAAGAATCGTCAGAACGACGAGAAGAGACCCCGTTGTCTGTTCAGCGGCAGGGTGAGTGCACGCCGAAACCGTCAAAGGGGCTCTCCCATGTCCACTCTAAAACAGAGCGGTACTGGGAGAGCCGGGCCCAGAATAGGGCCTCCGGCTTGGGGATGGGACCCCCGCCTCCGGTGCCAAACACGACAAATGGCACCGGTTGTCAGAATATTAGCCACCAGCAACAATGAAAAGCATTGTTGCTGATGCCCAGGGTGCACCACGGGGAGGTTTTCTGACACGCACCCCAACACCTTTTTTTTTTTTTTTTTTTTTTGATTCCCAGGGAAAAAATGCTTGATGCACTACCCGCCGGCTAGGGGACGGCACCGGCGGGGCGTGTGGGACTCACCAGCCGACTGCTGGTATACCCACTAAAAAAACCTGGGGTGTTCCCTCTCTCACCCAATGGGGGGGGCCTGTTGGGAGTCTAAAAATCCATAGCAGGCCTCCCCGTGTGGGTGCCGGCCGGGTCAATAGGACCCGACCTCCTCTCGTCCCCGGGGGAGAGCAGGATGCACGCCGTGAGTGGGTTCCTCACCATGGAGCCGGAGGTCCACGCGCCAGTGATACACCGACGCTTGGACCTCCGCCTCCAAATCCCAGGGCGGCGATGCCGCCAGGATGCACGCCGCCTCAAAGGAGACGGTGCGGTACGCCCGCGACACCCTGATCGCCATCGCCCTCTGAGGTTTCCTCAAGAGGGCGATGTTTCGGCGATCGAGGGCGCCGGCCCAAATGGGCGACCCGTAAAGGGCCATCGACCGCACCACCCCCAAATAGAGGCGGCGGCAGACGACACTCGGCCCCCCGATATTCGGCAGCAGAGAGCTAAGCGCTCCCGCCGCCGACATCAGCCGGGGGGCCAGGCGGCTAAAATGGACGCGAAAGTTCCAGCGGCCGTCGAGGTGGAGCCCCAAGTATTTCATACTCGGCTCCACCCCGATGCGGACCCCTCCAACGATGATGTGGTCATCTGGTGGCGGCGCCCGCCGAGGCCCGTGAAATAGAAGGGCCTCGGACTTTTCCAGCGCCACCTCCAGTCCCAACATCCTAATCCTGCCACAATTGATTTTTACACCTAACCTAACCTAATCTTTCGGTACCTAAATATTCATATTTTTCAGCGGATTTTTGTCATATCTTGTATTCCACCTTGTCTTGATCAACGCTATAGAAATTTTCAATGCTGCCAAAATTTAAGAGCTTTTTATACTACAAAAAGAACATTAAAAATTCGTCAAAGAAATGCAAATTTTTTTATAAATTGTCAAAATTTGTCTCAAATTATTCAAAGTTTTTGTCTGAACCATCATTAAATAACGCCCAGAGTTTTGCCCCGTCGTTTGGTGCGACTCTCGACCACCCCCTATTGTAGGAAGTGCAAAACTTTTGATTTTTACACCTAACCTAACCTAATCTTTCGGTACCTAAATATTCATATTTTTCAGCGGGTTTTTGTCATATCTTGTATTCTACCTTGTCTTGATCAACGCAATAGAAATTTTCAGTGCTGCCAAAATTTAAGATTTTTATACTACAAAACGAACATTAAAAATTCGTCAAAGAAATGCAAATTTTTAAATAAATTGTCAAAATTTGTCTCAAATTATTCAAAGTTATTCTCTGAACCATCATTAAATAACGCCCGGAGTTTTCCCCGTCGTTTGGTACCACTGTCGACCACCCTCTATTGTGGGAAGTGCAAAACTTTTGATTGTCACACCTAACCTAACCTAATCTTTCGGTACCTAAATATTCATATTTTTCAGCGGATTTTTGTCATATCTTGTATTCTACCTTGTCTTGATCAACGCAATAGAAATTTTCAGTGCTACCAAAATTTAAGATTTTTATACTACAAAACGAACATTAAAAATTCGTCAAAGAAATGCAAATTTTTAAATAAATTGTCAAAATTTGTCTCAAATTATTCAAAGTTATTCTCTGAACCATCATTAAATAACGCCCGGAGTTTTCCCCGTCGTTTGGTACCACTCTCGACCACCCCCTATTGTGGGAAGTGCAAAACTTTTGATTGTCACACCTTTTTTTTTTTTTTTTGATTCCCAGGAAAAATGCTTCATGCACTACCCGCCGGCTAGGGGACGGCACCGGCGGGGCGTGTGGGACTCCCAGCTAGAAAACGCGCTGGTCTACCCACTAAAAAACCTGGGGTGTTCCCTCTCTCACCCAATGGGGGGGGCCAGTTGGGAACTTAAAAGATTCAACCATAGCAGACCCCCCCGTGTGGGTGCCGGCCGGGTCATTTTTTTTTCGGACCCGACCACCTCTCGTCCCCAGGGGAGAGCCTGACTGCTCTCCCCTTTCGACATCAGAAAGGCGCGCGGGAACACCGCGCGCGCCCTCTCAGGGCTTTTAGTTTACGGGTGGCAGGGTCCCCTGAGGCCCCGCCACCCGGAGCCCCTAGGTGGGGGGCAGGAGAGCGACATAAGCGCGTCTCCTGCGCCCCCTCCTCTGGCGGCGGATGTCCGGGGCGTAAGGATCGTCCTCACGGCCCCGCTCCGCCGCCTCCTTCTGCGAGATGACAGCCTCGCAGAAGGACCTCATTGCGCCCCAGCACCTGTCGTCGCCGACCATCTTGGATATGACGGTCGGCAACGAGAGGTCGGGGCCAATCACGGTGACCAGGGCACAGCGCTCCGCGGCCCACGCCGGGCACTCCTCCAGCGTGTGCTGCGCCGTGTCCCGGTCACACACCTCACAATGGTGACATCTGGTTGTCGGCTCCCTACCGGTTATCTTGCAGAGGTACTCTCCGAAACACCCGTGTCCGGAGAGCACCTGAGTAAGCCGGTAGGTGAGCGGTCCGCGCCGTCTGTCCGTCCACTCCCTTAACACTGGACGGACAGCCTCGACTGTCCTCACCCCATAGCGGGGCTGGGCCAGCCTCTCCTGCCATTTGGCCTCCAGGACCAATCGAGCCTGGGACCTTCGCGTCTCCACCGCCCTGTGCGTGGGCTCCTCGCCCTGGAGCCGGAGGTCAGCGCGCCAGTAATACACTGACGCTTGGACCTCCGCCTCCAAATCCCAGGGCGGCGATGCCGCCAAAACGCACGCCGCCTCGTAGGAGACGGTGCGGTACGCCCGCGACACCCTGATCGCCATCGCCCTCTGAGGTCTCCTTAGGAGGGCGACATTTCGGCGATCCAGGGCGCCAGCCCAAATGGGCGACCCATAAAGGGCCATCGACCGCACCACCCCCAAATAGAGGCGGCGGCAGATGACACTCGGCCCCCCGATATTCGGCAGCAGAGAGCTAAGCGCTCCCGCCGCCGACATCAGCCGGGGGGCCAGGCGGCTAAAATGGACGCGAAAGTTCCAGCGGCCGTCGAGGTGGAGCCCCAAGTATTTCATACTCGGCTCCACCCCGATGCGGACCCCTCCAACGATGATGTGGTCATCTGGTGGCGGCGCCCGCCGAGGCCCGTGAAATAGAAGGGCCTCGGACTTTTCCAGCGCCACCTCCAGTCCCAACATCCTAATCCTGCCACAATTGATTTTTACACCTAACCTAACCTAATCTTTCGGTACCTAAATATTCATATTTTTCAGCGGATTTTTGTCATAATATCTTGTATTCCACCTTGTCTTGATCAACGCTATAGAAATTTTCAATGCTGCCAAAATTTAAGAGCTTTTTATACTACAAAAAGAACATTAAAAATTCGTCAAAGAAATGCAAATTTTTTTATAAATTGTCAAAATTTGTCTCAAATTATTCAAAGTTTTTGTCTGAACCATCATTAAATAACGCCCAGAGTTTTGCCCCGTCGTTTGGTGCGACTCTCGACCACCCCCTATTGTAGGAAGTGCAAAACTTTTGATTTTTACACCTAACCTAACCTAATCTTTCGGTACCTAAATATTCATATTTTTCAGCGGGTTTTTGTCATATCTTGTATTCTACCTTGTCTTGATCAACGCAATAGAAATTTTCAGTGCTGCCAAAATTTAAGATTTTTATACTACAAAACGAACATTAAAAATTCGTCAAAGAAATGCAAATTTTTAAATAAATTGTCAAAATTTGTCTCAAATTATTCAAAGTTATTCTCTGAACCATCATTAAATAACGCCCGGAGTTTTCCCCGTCGTTTGGTACCACTGTCGACCACCCTCTATTGTGGGAAGTGCAAAACTTTTGATTGTCACACCTTTTTTTTTTTTTTTTTTTTTTGATTCCCAGGAAAAAATGCTTGATGCACTACCCGCCGGCTAGGGGACGGCACCGGCGGGGCGTGTGGGACTCACCAGCCTAGTGCTGGGATACCCACTAAAAAAACCTGGGGTGTTCCCTCTCCCACCCAATGGGGGGGGCCAGTTGGGAGTCTAAAAAGATTCATCCATAGCAGGCCCCCCCGTGTGGGTGCCGGCCGGGTCAATCGGACCCGACCTCCTCTCGTCCCCGGGGGAGAGCATTTCACTGCTCTCCCCTTTCGACGTTAGAAGGCGCGCGGGAACACCGCGCGCGCCCCCTGTGGGTTCTTACTCACGGGTGGCAGGGTCCCCTGAGGCCTTGCCACCCAGAACCCTTAGGTGGGGGGCAGGAGAGCGACATAAGCGCGTCTCCTGCGCCCCCTCCTCCGGCGGCGGACGTCTGGGGCGTAAGGATCGTCCTCACGCCCCCGCTCCGCCGCCTCCTTCTGCGAGATGACAGTCTCGCAGAAGGAACTCATTGCGCCCCAGCACCTGTCGTCGCCGACCATCTTGGATATGACGGTCGGCAACGAGAGGTCGGGGCCAATCACGGTGACCAGGGCACAGCGCTCCGCGGCCCACGCCGGGCACTCCTCCAGCGTGTGCTGCGCCGTGTCCCGGTTGATTGTCACACCTAACCTAACCTAATCTTTCGGTACCTAAATATTCATATTTTTCAGCGGATTTTTGTCATATCTTGTATTCTACCTTGTCTTGATCAACGCAATAGAAATTTTCAGTGCTGCCAAAATTTAAGATTTTTATACTACAAAACGAACATTAAAAATTCGTCAAAGAAATGCAAATTTTTAAATAAATTGTCAAAATTTGTCTCAAATTATTCAAAGTTATTCTCTGAACCATCATTAAATAACGCCCGGAGTTTTCTCCGTCGTTTGGTACCACTCTCGACCACCCCCTATTGTGGGAAGTGCAAAACTTTTGATTTTTACACCTAACCTAACCTAATCTTTCGGTACCTAAATATTCATATTTTTCAGCGGATTTTTGTCATATCTTGTATTCCACCTTGTCTTGATCAACGCAATAGAAATTTTCAGTGCTGCCAAAATTTAAGATTTTTATACTACAAAAAGAACATTAAAAATTCGTCAAAGAAATGCAAATTTTTTAATAAATTGTCAAAATTTGTCTCAAATTATTCAAAGTTTTTGTCTGAACCATCATTAAATAACGCCAAGAGTTTTGCCCCGTCGTTTGGTACCACTCTCGACCACCCCCTATTGTGGGAAGTGCAAAACTTTTGATTGTCACACCTTTTTTTTTTTTTTTTGATTCCCAGGAAAAATGCTTCATGCACTACCCGCCGGCTAGGGGACGGCACCGGCGGGGCGTGTGGGACTCCCAGCTAGAAAACGCGCTGGTCTACCCACTAAAAAACCTGGGGTGTTCCCTCTCTCACCCAATGGGGGGGGCCAGTTGGGAACTTAAAAGATTCAACCATAGCAGACCCCCCCGTGTGGGTGCCGGCCGGGTCATTTTTTTTTCGGACCCGACCACCTCTCGTCCCCAGGGGAGAGCCTGACTGCTCTCCCCTTTCGACATCAGAAAGGCGCGCGGGAACACCGCGCGCGCCCTCTCAGGGCTTTTAGTTTACGGGTGGCAGGGTCCCCTGAGGCCCCGCCACCCGGAGCCCCTAGGTGGGGGGCAGGAGAGCGACATAAGCGCGTCTCCTGCGCCCCCTCCTCTGGCGGCGGATGTCCGGGGCGTAAGGATCGTCCTCACGGCCCCGCTCCGCCGCCTCCTTCTGCGAGATGACAGCCTCGCAGAAGGACCTCATTGCGCCCCAGCACCTGTCGTCGCCGACCATCTTGGATATGACGGTCGGCAACGAGAGGTCGGGGCCAATCACGGTGACCAGGGCACAGCGCTCCGCGGCCCACGCCGGGCACTCCTCCAGCGTGTGCTGCGCCGTGTCCCGGTCACACACCTCACAATGGTGACATCTGGTTGTCGGCTCCCTACCGGTTATCTTGCAGAGGTACTCTCCGAAACACCCGTGTCCGGAGAGCACCTGAGTAAGCCGGTAGGTGAGCGGTCCGCGCCGTCTGTCCGTCCACTCCCTTAACACTGGACGGACAGCCTCGACTGTCCTCACCCCATAGCGGGGCTGGGCCAGCGTCTCCTGCCATTTGGCCTCCAGGACCAATCGAGCCTGGGACCTTCGCGTCTCCACCGCCCTGTGCGTGGGCTCCTCGCCCTGGAGCCGGAGGTCAGCGCGCCAGTAATACACTGACGCTTGGACCTCCGCCTCCAAATCCCAGGGCGGCGATGCCGCCAAAACGCACGCCGCCTCGTAGGAGACGGTGCGGTACGCCCGCGACACCCTGATCGCCATCGCCCTCTGAGGTCTCCTTAGGAGGGCGACATTTCGGCGATCCAGGGCGCCAGCCCAAATGGGCGACCCATAAAGGGCCATCGACCGCACCACCCCCAAATAGAGGCGGCGGCAGATGACACTCGGCCCCCCGATATTCGGCAGCAGAGAGCTAAGCGCTCCCGCCGCCGACATCAGCCGGGGGGCCAGGCGGCTAAAATGGACGCGAAAGTTCCAGCGGCCGTCGAGGTGGAGCCCCAAGTATTTCATACTCGGCTCCACCCCGATGCGGACCCCTCCAACGATGATGTGGTCATCTGGTGGCGGCGCCCGCCGAGGCCCGTGAAATAGAAGGGCCTCGGACTTTTCCAGCGCCACCTCCAGTCCCAACATCCTAATCCTGCCACAATTGATTTTTACACCTAACCTAACCTAATCTTTCGGTACCTAAATATTCATATTTTTCAGCGGATTTTTGTCATAATATCTTGTATTCCACCTTGTCTTGATCAACGCTATAGAAATTTTCAATGCTGCCAAAATTTAAGAGCTTTTTATACTACAAAAAGAACATTAAAAATTCGTCAAAGAAATGCAAATTTTTTAATAAATTGTCAAAATTTGTCTCAAATTATTCAAAGTTTTTGTCTGAACCATCATTAAATAACGCCCAGAGTTTTGCCCCGTCGTTTGGTGCGACTCTCGACCACCCCCTATTGTAGGAAGTGCAAAACTTTTGATTTTTACACCTAACCTAACCTAATCTTTCGGTACCTAAATATTCATATTTTTCAGCGGGTTTTTGTCATATCTTGTATTCTACCTTGTCTTGATCAACGCAATAGAAATTTTCAGTGCTGCCAAAATTTAAGATTTTTATACTACAAAACGAACATTAAAAATTCGTCAAAGAAATGCAAATTTTTAAATAAATTGTCAAAATTTGTCTCAAATTATTCAAAGTTATTCTCTGAACCATCATTAAATAACGCCCGGAGTTTTCCCCGTCGTTTGGTACCACTCTCGACCACCCCCTATTGTGGGAAGTGCAAAACTTTTGATTTTTACACCTAACCTAACCTAATCTTTCGGTACCTAAATATTCATATTTTTCAGCGGGTTTTTGTCATATCTTGTATTCCACCTTGTCTTGATCAGGGGACGGCACCGGCGGGGCGTGTGGGACTCACCAGCCGACTGCTGGTATACCCACTAAAAAAACCTGGGGTGTTCCCTCTCTCACCCAATGGGGGGGGCCTGTTGGGAGTCTAAAAATCCATAGCAGGCCTCCCCGTGTGGGTGCCGGCCGGGTCAATAGGACCCGACCTCCTCTCGTCCCCGGGGGAGAGCAATTTCACCGCTCTGCCCTTTCGACGTTAGAAGGCGCGCGGGAACACCGCGCGCGCCCTCTGTGGGTTCTTACTCACGGGTGGCAGGGTCCCCTGAGGCCTTGCCACCCAGAACCCTTAGGTGGGGGGCAGGAGAGCGACATAAGCGCGTCTCCTGCGCCCCCTCCTCCGGCGGCGGATGTCCGGGGCGTAAGGATCTTCCTCACGCCCTCGCTCCGCCGCCTCCTTCTGCGAGATGACAGCCTCGCAGAAGGACCTCATTGCGCCCCAGCACCTGTCGTCGCCGACCATCATGGATACGACGGTCGGCAACGAGAGGTCGGGGCCAATCACGGCGACCAGGGCACAGCGCTCCTCGGCCCACGCTAGATACTCCTCCAGCGTGTGCTGCGCCGTGTCCCGGTCGCACTCCTCGCAGTGGTGACACCTGGTTGTCGGCTCCCTACCGGCTATCTTGCACAGGTACTCTCCGAAACAGCCGTGTCCGGAGAGCACCTGAGTAAGCCGGTAGGTGAGCGGTCCGCGCCGTCTGTCCATCCACTACCTTAGCACCGGACGGACAGCCTCGACGGTCCTCACCCCGTAGCGGGGCTGGGCCAGCCTTTCCTCCCACTTGGCCTCGAGGACCAGTCGAGCCTGGGACCTTCGCGTCTCCACCGCCCCGTGAGTGGGTTCCTCACCATGGAGCCGGAGGTCCACGCGCCAGTGATACACCGACGCTTGGACCTCCGCCTCCAAATCCCAGGGCGGCGATGCCGCCAGGATGCATGCCGCCTCAAAGGAGACGGTGCGGTACGCCCGCGACACCCTGATCGCCATCGCCCTCTGAGGTTTCCTCAAGAGGGCGATGTTTCGGCGATCGAGGGCGCCGGCCCAAATGGGCGACCCGTAAAGGGCCATCGACCGCACCACCCCCAAATAGAGGCGGCGGCAGACGACACTCGGCCCCCCGATATTCGGCAGCAGAGAGCTAAGCGCTCCCGCCGCCGACATCAGCCGGGGGGCCAGGCGGCTAAAATGGACGCGAAAGTTCCAGCGGCCGTCGAGGTGGAGCCCCAAGTATTTCATACTCGGCTCCACCCCGATGCGGACCCCTCCAACGATGATGTGGTCATCTGGTGGCGGCGCCCGCCGAGGCCCGTGAAATAGAAGGGCCTCGGACTTTTCCAGCGCCACCTCCAGTCCCAACATCCTAATCCTGCCACAATTGATTTTTACACCTAACCTAACCTAATCTTTCGGTACCTAAATATTCATATTTTTCAGCGGATTTTTGTCATAATATCTTGTATTCCACCTTGTCTTGATCAACGCTATAGAAATTTTCAATGCTGCCAAAATTTAAGAGCTTTTTATACTACAAAAAGAACATTAAAAATTCGTCAAAGAAATGCAAATTTTTTTATAAATTGTCAAAATTTGTCTCAAATTATTCAAAGTTTTTGTCTGAACCATCATTAAATAACGCCCAGAGTTTTGCCCCGTCGTTTGGTGCGACTCTCGACCACCCCCTATTGTAGGAAGTGCAAAACTTTTGATTTTTACACCTTTTTTCTCCCACCCAATGGGGGGGGCCAGTTGGGAGTCTAAAAAGATTCATCCATAGCAGGCCCCCCCGTGTGGGTGCCGGCCGGGTCAATCGGACCCGACCTCCTCTCGTCCCCGGGGGAGAGCATTTCACTGCTCTCCCCTTTCGACGTTAGAAGGCGCGCGGGAACACCGCGCGCGCCCTCTGTGGGTTCTTACTCACGGGTGGCAGGGTCCCCTGAGGCCTTGCCACCCAGAACCCTTAGGTGGGGGGCAGGAGAGCGACATAAGCGCGTCTCCTGCGCCCCCTCCTCCGGCGGCGGATGTCCGGGGCGTAAGGATCTTCCTCACGCCCCCGCTCCGCCGCCTCCTTCTGCGAGATGACAGCCTCGCAGAAGGACCTCATTGCACCCCAGCACCTGTCGTCGCCGACCATCATGGATACGACGGTCGGCAACGAGAGGTCGGGGCCAATCACGGCGACCAGGGCACAGCGCTCCTCGGCCCACGCCGGACACTCCTCCAGCGTGTGCTGCGCCGTGTCCCGGTCGCACTCCTCGCAGTGGTGACACCTGGTTGTCGGCTCCCTACCGGCTATCTTGCACAGGTACTCTCCGAAACAGCCGTGTCCGGAGAGCACCTGAGTAAGCCGGTAGGTGAGCGGTCCGCGCCGTCTGTCCATCCACTGCCTTAGCACCGGACGGACAGCCTCGACGGTCCTCACCCCGTAGCGGGGCTGGGCCAGCCTTTCCTCCCACTTGGCCTCGAGGACCAGTCGAGCCTGGGACCTTCGCGTCTCCACCGCCCCGTGAGTGGGTTCCTCACCATGGAGCCGGAGGTCCACGCGCCAGTGATACACCGACGCTTGGACCTCCGCCTCCAAATCCCAGGGCGGCGATGCCGCCAGGATGCACGCCGCCTCAAAGGAGACGGTGCGGTACGCCCGCGACACCCTGATCGCCATCGCCCTCTGAGGTTTCCTCAAGAGGGCGATGTTTCGGCGATCGAGGGCGCCGGCCCAAATGGGCGACCCGTAAAGGGCCATCGACCGCACCACCCCCAAATAGAGGCGGCGGCAGACGACACTCGGCCCCCCGATATTCGGCAGCAGAGAGCTAAGCGCTCCCGCCGCCGACATCAGCCGGGGGGCCAGGCGGCTAAAATGGACGCGAAAGTTCCAGCGGCCGTCGAGGTGGAGCCCCAAGTATTTCATACTCGGCTCCACCCCGATGCGGACCCCTCCAACTATGATGTGGGCATCTGGTGGCGGCGCCCGCCGAGGCCCATGAAATAACAGGGCCTCGGACTTTTCCAGCGCCACCTCCAGTCCCAACATCCTAATTCTACCGACAACCAGGGCCACCCCTGCCGTGGCAAGACGGGCAGCTGCCCCGTAATCCTCTCCCCGGGCCGTGACCAGCGTGTCGTCGGCGTAACAAGTTACGCCGACGCCCGGGGGCAGGGCGCCCCGCAGAACCCAGTCGTAGCCGATGTTCCACAGGATCGGTCCAAGAACGGAACCCTGCGGAACACCGCACGACACCTCCCTCCGGAACGTCTCTCCGTTCCGCCCCACACAGAATACGCTCCTCTGGTGCAGGTAGTCCCCGACTATTCGGCGCAGGTAGGGAGGCACTCCATGAAATCGGAGCGCCTCCCTAATAGTCGCCCACGGCAGGGTGTTGAACGCGTTTGGCGATGTCCAAGGACACCGCCAACACCACCCCGCGCGAGGCGACCGCCTCATCCGAGAGGGCCTTGACGCGACTGATCGCGTCAATCGTCGATCGGCCCTCTCGGAATCCGAACTGCAGTTCGGACAAGTCGGGGCCCACCCGCACCAGGTGCCTGGAGAGGCGGGCAACTACTACACGCTCAAAGAGCTTGCCCACCTCATCCAACAGCACTATGGGGCGGTTTGATTTTTACACCTTTTTTTTTTTTTTTTTTTTTTTTTTTTTTTTTTTTTTTTTTTTTTTTTTTTGATTCCCAGGAAAAAATGCTTGATGCACTACCCGCCGGCTAGGGGACGGCACCGGCGGGGCGTGTGGGACTCACCAGCCTAGTGCTGGGATACCCACTAAAAAAACCTGGGGTGTTCCCTCTCTTACCCAGTGGGGGGGGCCTGTTGGGAGTCTAAAAAGATTCATCCATAGCAGGCCCCCCCGTGTGGGTGCCGGCCGGGTCAATGGGACCCGACCTCCTCTCGTCCCCGGGGGAGAGCATTTTACAGCTCTCCCCTTTCGACGTTAGAAGGCGCGCGGGAACACCGCGCGCGCCCTCTATGGGTTCTTACTCACGGGTGGCAGGGTCCCCTGAGGCCTTGCCACCCAGAACCCTTAGGTGGGGGGCAGGAGAGCGACATAAGCGCGTCTCCTGCGCCCCCTCCTCCGGCGGCGGATCTCCGGGGCGTAAGGATCTTCCTCACGCCCCCGCTCCGCCGCCTCCTTCTGCGAGATGACAGCCTCGCAGAAGGACCTCATTGCGCCCCAGCACCTGTCGTCGCCGACCATCATGGATACGACGGTCGGCAACGAGAGGTCGGGGCCAATCACGGCGACCAGGGCACAGCGCTCCTCGGCCCACGCCGGACACTCCTCCAGCGTGTGCTGCGCCGTGTCCCGGTCGCACTCCTCGCAGTGGTGACACCTGGTTGTCGGCTCCCTACCGGCTATCTTGCACAGGTACTCTCCGAAACAGCCGTGTCCGGAGAGCACCTGAGTAAGCCGGTAGGTGAGCGGTCCGCGCCGTCTGTCCGTCCACTCCCTTAACACGGGACGGACAGCCTCGACTGTCCTCACCCCATAGCGGGGCTGGGCCAGTCGCTCTTGCCACTTGGCCTCGAGGACCAGTCGAGCCTGGGACCTTCGCGTCTCCACCGCCCCGTGAGTAGGTTCCTCACCATGGAGCCGGAGGTCCACGCGCCAGTGATACACCGACGCTTGGACCTCCGCCTCCAAATCCCAGGGCGGCGATGCCGCCAGGATGCACGCCGCCTCAAAGGAGACGGTGCGGTACGCCCGCGACACCCTGATCGCCATCGCCCTCTGAGGTTTCCTCAAGAGGGCGATGTTTCGGCGATCGAGGGCGCCGGCCCAAATGGGCGACCCGTAAAGGGCCATCGACCGCACCACCCCCAAATAGAGGCGGCGGCAGACGACACTCGGCCCCCCGATATTCGGCAGCAGAGAGCTAAGCGCTCCCGCCGCCGACATCAGCCGGGGGGCCAGGCGGCTAAAATGGACGCGAAAGTTCCAGCGGCCGTCGAGGTGGAGCCCCAAGTATTTCATACTCGGCTCCACCCCGATGCGGACCCCTCCAACGATGATGTGGTCATCTGGTGGCGGCGCCCGCCGAGGCCCGTGAAATAGAAGGGCCTCGGACTTTTCCAGCGCCACCTCCAGTCCCAACATCCTAATCCTGCCACAATTGATTTTTACACCTAACCTAACCTAATCTTTCGGTACCTAAATATTCATATTTTTCAGCGGATTTTTGTCATATCTTGTATTCCACCTTGTCTTGATCAACGCTATAGAAATTTTCAATGCTGCCAAAATTTAAGAGCTTTTTATACTACAAAAAGAACATTAAAAATTCGTCAAAGAAATGCAAATTTTTTAATAAATTGTCAAAATTTGTCTCAAATTATTCAAAGTTTTTGTCTGAACCATCATTAAATAACGCCCAGAGTTTTGCCCCGTCGTTTGGTACCACTCTCGACCACCCCCTATTGTGGGAAGTGCAAAACTTTTGATTGTCACACCTAACCTAACCTAATCTTTCGGTACCTAAATATTCATATTTTTCAGCGGGTTTTTGTCATATCTTGTATTCTACCTTGTCTTGATCAACGCAATAGAAATTTTCAGTGCTGCCAAAATTTAAGATTTTTATACTACAAAACGAACATTAAAAATTCGTCAAAGAAATGCAAATTTTTAAATAAATTGTCAAAATTTGTCTCAAATTATTCAAAGTTATTCTCTGAACCATCATTAAATAACGCCCGGAGTTTTCCCCGTCGTTTGGTACCACTCTCGACCACCCCCTATTGTGGGAAGTGCAAAACTTTTGATTTTTACACCTAACCTAACCTAATCTTTCGGTACCTAAATATTCATATTTTTCAGCGGGTTTTTGTCATATCTTGTATTCCACCTTGTCTTGATCAACGCTATAGAAATTTTCAGTGCTCCCAAAATTTAAGTTTTTTATACTACAAAAAGAACATTAAAAATTCGTCAAAGAAATGCAAATTTTTTAATAAATTGTCAAAATTTGTCTCAAATTATTCAAAGTTTTTATCTGAACCATCATTAAATAACCCCCAGAGTTTTGCCTTGTCGTTTGGTACCACTCTCGACCACCCCCTATTGTGGGAAGTGCAAAACTTTTGATTTTTACACCTAACCTAACCTAATCTTTCGGTACCTAAATATTCATATTTTTCAGCGGATTTTTGTCATATCTTGTATTCCACCTTGTCTTGATCAACGCTATAGAAATTTTCAATGCTGCCAAAATTTAAGAGCTTTTTATACTACAAAAATAACATTAAAAATTCGTCAAAGAAATGCAAATTTTTAAATAAATTGTCAAAATTTGTCTCAAATTATTCAAAGTTATTCTCTGAACCATCATTAAATAACGCCCGGAGTTTTCCCCGTCGTTTGGTACCACTCTCGACCACCCCCTATTGTGGGAAGTGCAAAACTTTTGATTTTTACACCTAACCTAACCTAATCTTTCGGTACCTAAATATTCATATTTTTCAGCGGGTTTTTGTCATATCTTGTATTCCACCTTGTCTTGATCAACGCAATAGAAATTTTCAGTGCTGCCAAAATTTAAGATTTTTATACTACAAAAAGAACATTAAAAATTCGTCAAAGAAATGCAAATTTTTTAATAAATTGTCAAAATTTGTCTCAAATTATTCAAAGTTTTTGTCTGAACCATCATTAAATAACGCCCAGAGTTTTGCCCCGTCGTTTGGTACCACTCTCGACCACCCCCTATTGTGGGAAGTGCAAAACTTTTAATTTTACACCTAACCTAACCTAATCTTTCGGTACCTAAATATTCATATTTTTCAGCGGATTTTTGTCATATCTTGTATTCCACCTTGTCTTGATCAACGCAATAGAAATTTTCAGTGCTGCCAAAATTTAAGATTTTTATACTACAAAAAGAACATTAAAAATTCGTCAAAGAAATGCAAATTTTTTAATAAATTGTCAAAATTTGTCTCAAATTATTCAAAGTTTTTGTCTGAACCATCATTAAATAACGCCAAGAGTTTTGCCCCGTCGTTTGGTACCACTCTCGACCACCCCCTATTGTGGGAAGTGCAAAACTTTTGATTGTCACACCTTTTTTTTTTTTTTTGATTCCCAGGAAAAATGCTTCATGCACTACCCGCCGGCTAGGGGACGGCACCGGCGGGGCGTGTGGGACTCCCAGCTAGAAAACGCGCTGGTCTACCCACTAAAAAACCTGGGGTGTTCCCTCTCTCACCCAATGGGGGGGGCCAGTTGGGAACTTAAAAGATTCAACCATAGCAGACCCCCCCGTGTGGGTGCCGGCCGGGTCATTTTTTTTTCGGACCCGACCACCTCTCGTCCCCAGGGGAGAGCCTGACTGCTCTCCCCTTTCGACATCAGAAAGGCGCGCGGGAACACCGCGCGCGCCCTCTCAGGGCTTTTAGTTTACGGGTGGCAGGGTCCCCTGAGGCCCCGCCACCCGGAGCCCCTAGGTGGGGGGCAGGAGAGCGACATAAGCGCGTCTCCTGCGCCCCCTCCTCTGGCGGCGGATGTTCGGGGCGTAAAGATCGTCCTCACGGCCCCGCTCCGCCGCCTCCTTCTGCGAGATGACAGCCTCGCAGAAGGACCCTATTGCGCCCCAGCACCTGTCGTCGCCGACCATCTTGGATATGACGGTCGGCAACGAGAGGTCGGGGCCAATCACGGTGACCAGGGCACAGCGCTCCGCGGCCCACGCCGGGCACTCCTCCAGCGTGTGCTGCGCCGTGTCCCGGTCACACACCTCACAATGGTGACATCTGGTTGTCGGCTCCCTACCGGTTATCTTGCAGAGGTACTCTCCGAAACACCCGTGTCCGGAGAGCACCTGAGTAAGCCGGTAGGTGAGCGGTCCGCGCCGTCTGTCCGTCCACTCCCTTAACACTGGACGGACAGCCTCGACTGTCCTCACCCCATAGCGGGGCTGGGCCAGCCTCTCCTGCCATTTGGCCTCCAGGACCAATCGAGCCTGGGACCTTCGCGTCTCCACCGCCCTGTGCGTGGGCTCCTCGCCCTGGAGCCGGAGGTCAGCGCGCCAGTAATACACTGACGCTTGGACCTCCGCCTCCAAATCCCAGGGCGGCGATGCCGCCAAAACGCACGCCGCCTCGTAGGAGACGGTGCGGTACGCCCGCGACACCCTGATCGCCATCGCCCTCTGAGGTCTCCTTAGGAGGGCGACATTTCGGCGATCCAGGGCGCCAGCCCAAATGGGCGACCCATAAAGGGCCATCGACCGCACCACCCCCAAATAGAGGCGGCGGCAGATGACACTCGGCCCCCCGATATTCGGCAGCAGAGAGCTAAGCGCTCCCGCCGCCGACATCAGCCGGGGGGCAAGGCGGCTAAAATGGACGCGAAAGTTCCAGCGGCCGTCGAGGTGGAGCCCCAAGTATTTCATACTCGGCTCCACCCCGATGCGGACCCCTCCAACGATGATGTGGTCATCTGGTGGCGGCGCCCGCCGAGGCCCGTGAAATAGAAGGGCCTCGGACTTTTCCAGCGCCACCTCCAGTCCCAACATCCTAATCCTGCCACAATTGATTTTTACACCTAACCTAACCTAATCTTTCGGTACCTAAATATTCATATTTTTCAGCGGATTTTTGTCATATCTTGTATTCCACCTTGTCTTGATCAACGCTATAGAAATTTTCAATGCTGCCAAAATTTAAGAGCTTTTTATACTACAAAAAGAACATTAAAAATTCGTCAAAGAAATGCAAATTTTTTAATAAATTGTCAAAATTTGTCTCAAATTATTCAAAGTTTTTGTCTGAACCATCATTAAATAACGCCCAGAGTTTTGCCCCGTCGTTTGGTACCACTCTCGACCACCCCCTATTGTGGGAAGTGCAAAACTTTTGATTGTCACACCTAACCTAACCTAATCTTTCGGTACCTAAATATTCATATTTTTCAGCGGGTTTTTGTCATATCTTGTATTCTACCTTGTCTTGATCAACGCAATAGAAATTTTCAGTGCTGCCAAAATTTAAGATTTTTATACTACAAAACGAACATTAAAAATTCGTCAAAGAAATGCAAATTTTTAAATAAATTGTCAAAATTTGTCTCAAATTATTCAAAGTTATTCTCTGAACCATCATTAAATAACGCCCGGAGTTTTCCCCGTCGTTTGGTACCACTCTCGACCACCCCCTATTGTGGGAAGTGCAAAACTTTTGATTTTTACACCTAACCTAACCTAATCTTTCGGTACCTAAATATTCATATTTTTCAGCGGATTTTTGTCATATCTTGTATTCCACCTTGTCTTGATCAACGCAATAGAAATTTTCAGTGCTGCCAAAATTTAAGATTTTTATACTACAAATAGAACATTAAAAATTCGTCAAAGAAATGCAAATTTTTAAATAAATTGTCAAAATTTTTCTCAAATTATTCAAAGTTTTTGTCTGAACCATCATTAAATAACGCCCAGAGTTTTGCCCCGTCGTTTGGTACCTCTCTCGACCACCCCCTATTGTGGGAAGTGCAAAACTTTTAATTTTTACACCTAACCTAACCTAATCTTTCGGTACCTAAATATTCATATTTTTCAGCGGGTTTTTGTTATATCTTGTATTCTACCTTGTTTTGATCAACGCTATAGAAATTTTCAATGCTGCCAATATTTAAGAGCTTTTTATACTACAAAAAGAACATTAAACATTCGTCAAAGAAATGCAAATTTTTTAATAAATTGTCAGAATTTGTCTCAAATTATTCAAAGTTATTCTCTGAACCATCATTAAATAACGCCCAGAGTTTTCCCCGTCGTTTGGTACCACTCTCGACCACCCCCTATTGTGGGAAGTGCAAAACTTTTGATTTTTACACCTTTTTTTTTTTTTTTGATTTCCAGGAAAAATGCTTCATGCACTACCCGCCGGCTAGGGGACGGCACCGGCGGGGCGTGTGGGACTCCCAGCTAGAGAACGCGCTGGTCTACCCACTAAAAAACCTGGGGTGTTCCCTCTCTCACCCAATGGGGGGGGCCAGTTGGGAACTTAAAAGATTCAACCATAGCAGACCCCCCCGTGTGGGTGCCGGCCGGGTCATTTTTTTTTCGGACCCGACCACCTCTCGTCCCCAGGGGAGAGCCTGACTGCTCTCCCCTTTCGACATCAGAAAGGCGCGCGGGAACACCGCGCGCGCCCTCTCAGGGCTTTTAGTTTACGGGTGGCAGGGTCCCCTGAGGCCCCGCCACCCGGAGCCCCTAGGTGGGGGGCAGGAGAGCGACATAAGCGCGTCTCCTGCGCCCCCTCCTCTGGCGGCGGATGTTCGGGGCGTAAAGATCGTCCTCACGGCCCCGCTCCGCCGCCTCCTTCTGCGAGATGACAGCCTCGCAGAAGGACCCTATTGCGCCCCAGCACCTGTCGTCGCCGACCATCTTGGATATGACGGTCGGCAACGAGAGGTCGGGGCCAATCACGGTGACCAGGGCACAGCGCTCCGCGGCCCACGCCGGGCACTCCTCCAGCGTGTGCTGCGCCGTGTCCCGGTCACACACCTCACAATGGTGACATCTGGTTGTCGGCTCCCTACCGGTTATCTTGCAGAGGTACTCTCCGAAACACCCGTGTCCGGAGAGCACCTGAGTAAGCCGGTAGGTGAGCGGTCCGCGCCGTCTGTCCGTCCACTCCCTTAACACTGGACGGACAGCCTCGACTGTCCTCACCCCATAGCGGGGCTGGGCCAGCCTCTCCTGCCATTTGGCCTCCAGGACCAATCGAGCCTGGGACCTTCGCGTCTCCACCGCCCTGTGCGTGGGCTCCTCGCCCTGGAGCCGGAGGTCAGCGCGCCAGTAATACACTGACGCTTGGACCTCCGCCTCCAAATCCCAGGGCGGCGATGCCGCCAAAACGCACGCCGCCTCGTAGGAGACGGTGCGGTACGCCCGCGACACCCTGATCGCCATCGCCCTCTGAGGTCTCCTTAGGAGGGCGACATTTCGGCGATCCAGGGCGCCAGCCCAAATGGGCGACCCATAAAGGGCCATCGACCGCACCACCCCCAAATAGAGGCGGCGGCAGATGACACTCGGCCCCCCGATATTCGGCAGCAGAGAGCTAAGCGCTCCCGCCGCCGACATCAGCCGGGGGGCAAGGCGGCTAAAATGGACGCGAAAGTTCCAGCGGCCGTCGAGGTGGAGCCCCAAGTATTTCATACTCGGCTCCACCCCGATGCGGACCCCTCCAACGATGATGTGGTCATCTGGTGGCGGCGCCCGCCGAGGCCCGTGAAATAGAAGGGCCTCGGACTTTTCCAGCGCCACCTCCAGTCCCAACATCCTAATCCTGCCACAATTGATTTTTACACCTAACCTAACCTAATCTTTCGGTACCTAAATATTCATATTTTTCAGCGGATTTTTGTCATATCTTGTATTCCACCTTGTCTTGATCAACGCTATAGAAATTTTCAATGCTGCCAAAATTTAAGAGCTTTTTATACTACAAAAAGAACATTAAAAATTCGTCAAAGAAATGCAAATTTTTTAATAAATTGTCAAAATTTGTCTCAAATTATTCAAAGTTTTTGTCTGAACCATCATTAAATAACGCACAGAGTTTTGCCTTGTCGTTTGGTACCACTCTCGACCACCCCCTATTGTGGGAAGTGCAAAACTTTTGATTGTCACACCTAACCTAACCTAATCTTTCGGTACCTAAATATTCATATTTTTCAGCGGGTTTTTGTCATATCTTGTATTCTACCTTGTCTTGATCAACGCAATAGAAATTTTCAGTGCTGCCAAAATTTAAGATTTTTATACTACAAAACGAACATTAAAAATTCGTCAAAGAAATGCAAATTTTTAAATAAATTGTCAAAATTTGTCTCAAATTATTCAAAGTTATTCTCTGAACCATCATTAAATAACGCCCGGAGTTTTCCCCGTCGTTTGGTACCACTCTCGACCACCCCCTATTGTGGGAAGTGCAAAACTTTTGATTTTTACACCTAACCTAACCTAATCTTTCGGTACCTAAATATTCATATTTTTCAGCGGATTTTTGTCATATCTTGTATTCCACCTTGTCTTGATCAACGCAATAGAAATTTTCAGTGCTGCCAAAATTTAAGATTTTTATACTACAAATAGAACATTAAAAATTCGTCAAAGAAATGCAAATTTTTAAATAAATTGTCAAAATTTTTCTCAAATTATTCAAAGTTTTTGTCTGAACCATCATTAAATAACGCCCAGAGTTTTGCCCCGTCGTTTGGTACCTCTCTCGACCACCCCCTATTGTGGGAAGTGCAAAACTTTTAATTTTTACACCTAACCTAACCTAATCTTTCGGTACCTAAATATTCATATTTTTCAGCGGGTTTTTGTCATATCTTGTATTCTACCTTGTTTTGATCAACGCTATAGAAATTTTCAATGCTGCCAATATTTAAGAGCTTTTTATACTACAAAAAGAACATTAAACATTCGTCAAAGAAATGCAAATTTTTTAATAAATTGTCAGAATTTGTCTCAAATTATTCAAAGTTATTCTCTGAACCATCATTAAATAACGCCCAGAGTTTTCCCCGTCGTTTGGTACCACTCTCGACCACCCCCTATTGTGGGAAGTGCAAAACTTTTGATTTTTACACCTTTTTTTTTTTTTTTGATTTCCAGGAAAAATGCTTCATGCACTACCCGCCGGCTAGGGGACGGCACCGGCGGGGCGTGTGGGACTCCCAGCTAGAGAACGCGCTGGTCTACCCACTAAAAAACCTGGGGTGTTCCCTCTCTCACCCAATGGGGGGGGCCAGTTGGGAACTTAAAAGATTCAACCATAGCAGACCCCCCCGTGTGGGTGCCGGCCGGGTCATTTTTTTTTCGGACCCGACCACCTCTCGTCCCCAGGGGAGAGCCTGACTGCTCTCCCCTTTCGACATCAGAAAGGCGCGCGGGAACACCGCGCGCGCCCTCTCAGGGCTTTTAGTTTACGGGTGGCAGGGTCCCCTGAGGCCCCGCCACCCGGAGCCCCTAGGTGGGGGGCAGGAGAGCGACATAAGCGCGTCTCCTGCGCCCCCTCCTCTGGCGGCGGATGTTCGGGGCGTAAAGATCGTCCTCACGGCCCCGCTCCGCCGCCTCCTTCTGCGAGATGACAGCCTCGCAGAAGGACCCTATTGCGCCCCAGCACCTGTCGTCGCCGACCATCTTGGATATGACGGTCGGCAACGAGAGGTCGGGGCCAATCACGGTGACCAGGGCACAGCGCTCCGCGGCCCACGCCGGGCACTCCTCCAGCGTGTGCTGCGCCGTGTCCCGGTCACACACCTCACAATGGTGACATCTGGTTGTCGGCTCCCTACCGGCTATCTTGCAGAGGTACTCTCCGAAACACCCGTGTCCGGAGAGCACCTGAGTAAGCCGGTAGGTGAGCGGTCCGCGCCGTCTGTCCGTCCACTCCCTTAACACTGGATGGACAGCCTCGACTGTCCTCACCCCATAGCGGGGCTGGGCCAGCCTCTCCTGCCATTTGGCCTCCAGGACCAATCGAGCCTGGGACCTTCGCGTCTCCACCGCCCTGTGCGTGGGCTCCTCGCCCTGGAGCCGGAGGTCAGCGCGCCAGTAATACACTGACGCTTGGACCTCCGCCTCCAAATCCCAGGGCGGCGATGCCGCCAAAACGCACGCCGCCTCGTAGGAGACGGTGCGGTACGCCCGCGACACCCTGATCGCCATCGCCCTCTGAGGTCTCCTTAGGAGGGCGACATTTCGGCGATCCAGGGCGCCAGCCCAAATGGGCGACCCATAAAGGGCCATCGACCGCACCACCCCCAAATAGAGGCGGCGGCAGATGACACTCGGCCCCCCGATATTCGGCAGCAGAGAGCTAAGCGCTCCCGCCGCCGACATCAGCCGGGGGGCCAGGCGGCTAAAATGGACGCGAAAGTTCCAGCGGCCGTCGAGGTGGAGCCCCAAGTATTTCATACTCGGCTCCACCCCGATGCGGACCCCTCCAACGATGATGTGGTCATCTGGTGGCGGCGCCCGCCGAGGCCCGTGAAATAGAAGGGCCTCGGACTTTTCCAGCGCCACCTCCAGTCCCAACATCCTAATCCTGCCACAATTGATTTTTACACCTAACCTAACCTAATCTTTCGGTACCTAAATATTCATATTTTTCAGCGGATTTTTGTCATATCTTGTATTCCACCTTGTCTTGATCAACGCTATAGAAATTTTCAATGCTGCCAAAATTTAAGAGCTTTTTATACTACAAAAAGAACATTAAAAATTCGTCAAAGAAATGCAAATTTTTTAATAAATTGTCAAAATTTGTCTCAAATTATTCAAAGTTTTTGTCTGAACCATCATTAAATAACGCCCAGAGTTTTGCCCCGTCGTTTGGTGGGACTCTCGACCACCCCCTATTGTAGGAAGTGCAAAACTTTTGATTTTTACACCTAACCTAACCTAATCTTTCGGTACCTAAATATTCATATTTTTCAGCGGGTTTTTGTCATATCTTGTATTCTACCTTGTCTTGATCAACGCAATAGAAATTTCAGTGCTGCCAAAATTTAAGTTTTTTATACTACAAAAAGAACATTAAAAATTCGTCAAAGAAATGAAAATTTTTTAATAAATTGTCAAAATTTGTCTCAAATTATTCAAAGTTTTTGTCTGAACCATCATTAAATAACGCCCGGAGTTTTCCCCGTCGTTTGGTACCACTCTCGACCACCCCCTATTGTGGGAAGTGCAAAACTTTTGATTTTTACACCTAACCTAACCTAATCTTTCGGTACCTAAATATTCATATTTTTCAGCGGGTTTTTGTCATATCTTGTATTCCACCTTGTCTTGATCAACGCTATAGAAATTTTCAGTGCTCCCAAAATTTAAGTTTTTTATACTACAAAAAGAACATTAAAAATTCGTCAAAGAAATGAAAATTTTTTAATAAATTGTCAAAATTTGTCTCAAATTATTCAAAGTTTTTGTCTGAACCATCATTAAATAACGCCCAGAGTTTTGCCTTGTCGTTTGGTACCACTCTCGACCACCCCCTATTGTGGGAAGTGCAAAACTTTTGATTTTTACACCCAACCTAACCTAATCTTTCGGTACCTAAATATTCATATTTTTCAGCGGATTTTTGTCATATCTTGTATTCCACCTTGTCTTGATCAACGCTATAGAAATTTTCAATGCTGCCAAAATTTAAGAGCTTTTTAAACTACAAAAAGAACATTAAAAATTCGTCAAAGAAATGCAAATTTTTAAATAAATTGTCAAAATTTGTCTCAAATTATTCAAAGTTATTCTCTGAACCATCATTAAATAACGCCCGGAGTTTTCCCCGTCGTTTGGTACCACTCTCGACCACCCCCTATTGTGGGAAGTGCAAAACTTTTGATTTTTACACCTAACCTAACCTAATCTTTCGGTACCTAAATATTCATATTTTTCAGCGGATTTTTGTCATATCTTGTATTCCACCTTGTCTTGATCAACGCTATAGAAATTTTCAGTGCTCCCAAAATTTAAGAATTTTTTATACTACAAAAATAACATTAAAAATTCGTCAAAGAAATGCAAATTTTTAAATAAATTGTCAAAATTTGTCTCAAATTATTCAAAGTTATTCTCTGAACCATCATTAAATAACGCCCGGAGTTTTCCCCGTCGTTTGGTACCACTCTCGACCACCCCCTATTGTGGGAAGTGCAAAACTTTTGATTTTTACACCTAACCTAACCTAATCTTTCGGTACCTAAATATTCATATTTTTCAGCGGGTTTTTGTCATATCTTGTATTCTACCTTGTCTTGATCAACGCAATAGAAATTTTCAGTGCTGCCAAAATTTAAGATTTTTATACTACAAAACGAACATTAAAAATTCGTCAAAGAAATGCAAATTTTTAAATAAATTGTCAAAATTTGTCTCAAATTATTCAAAGTTATTCTCTGAACCATCATTAAATAACGCCCGGAGTTTTCCCCGTCGTTTGGTACCACTCTCGACCACCCCCTATTGTGGGAAGTGCAAAACTTTTGATTTTTACACCTAACCTAACCTAATCTTTCGGTACCTAAATATTCATATTTTTCAGCGGATTTTTGTCATATCTTGTATTCCACCTTGTCTTGATCAACGCTATAGAAATTTTCAATGCTGCCAAAATTTAAGAGCTTTTTATACTACAAAAAGAACATTAAAAATTCGTCAAAGAAATGCAAATTTTAAAATAAATTGTCAAAATTTGTCTCAAATTATTCAAAGTTATTCTCTGAACCATCATTAAATAACGCCCGGAGTTTTCCCCGTCGTTTGGTACCACTCTCGACCACCCTCTATTGTGGGAAGTGCAAAGCTTTTGATTTTTACACCTAACCTAACCTAATCTTTCGGTACCTAAATATTCATATTTTTCAGCGGATTTTTGTCATATCTTGTATTCCACCTTGTCTTGATCAACGCTATAGAAATTTTCAATGCTGCCAAAATTTAAGAGCTTTTTATACTACAAAAAGAACATTAAAAATTCGTCAAAGAAATGCAAATTTTAAAATAAATTGTCAAAATTTGTCTCAAATTATTAAAAGTTTTTGTCTGAACCATCATTAAATAACGCCCAGAGTTTTGCTTGTCGTTTGGTACCACTCTCGACCACCCCCTATTGTGGGAAGTGCAAAGCTTTTGATTTTTACACCTAACCTAACCTAATCTTTCGGTACCTAAATATTCATATTTTTCAGCGGATTTTTGTCATATCTTGTATTCCACCTTGTCTTGATCAACGCTATAGAAATTTTCAATGCTGCCAAAATTTAAGAGCTTTTTATACTACAAAAAGAACATTAAAAATTCGTCAAAGAAATGCAAATTTTTAAATAAATTGTCAAAATTTGTCTCAAATTATTCAAAGTTATTCTCTGAACCATCATTAAATAACGCCCGGAGTTTTCCCCGTCGTTTGGTACCACTCTCGACCACCCCCTATTGTGGGAAGTGCAAAACTTTTGATTTTTACACCTAACCTAACCTAATCTTTCGGTACCTAAATATTCATATTTTTCAGCGGATTTTTGTCATATCTTGTATTCCACCTTGTCTTGATCAACGCTATAGAAATTTTCAGTGCTCCCAAAATTTAAGAATTTTTTATACTACAAAAATAACATTAAAAATTTGTCAAAGAAATGCAAATTTTTTAATAAATTGTCAAAATTTGTCTCAAATTATTCAAAGTTTTTGTCTGAACCATCATTAAATAACGCCCAGAGTTTTGCCCCGTCGTTTGGTACCACTTTCGACCACCCCCTATTGTGGGAAGTGCAAAACTTTTGAGTGTCACACCTAACCTAACCTAATCTTTCGGTACCTAAATATTCATATTTTTCAGCGGATTTTTGTCATATCTTGTATTCTACCTTGTCTTGATCAACGCAATAGAAATTTTCAGTGCTGCCAAAATTTAAGATTTTTATACTACAAAACGAACATTAAAAATTCGTTAAAGAAATGCAAATTTTTAAATAAATTGTCAAAATTTGTCTCAAATTATTCAAAGTTATTCTCTGAACCATCATTAAATAACGCCCGGAGTTTTCCCCGTCGTTTGGTACCACTCTCGACCACCCCCTATTGTGGGAAGTGCAAAACTTTTGATTTTTACACCTTTTTTTTTTTTTTTTTTGGTACCCAGGAAAAATGCTTCATGCACTACCCGCCGGCTAGGGGACGGCACCGGCGGGGCGTGTGGGATTCCCAGCAAGAAAACGCGCTGGTCTACCCACTAAAAAACCTGGGGTGTTCCCTCTCTCACCCAATGGGGGGGGGGCCAGTTGGGAACTTAAAAGATTCAACCATAGCAGGCCCCCCCATGTGGGTGCCGGCCGGGTCATTTGTTTTTTCAGACCCGACCACCACTCGTCCCCAGGGGAGAGCCTGACTGCTCTCCCCTTTCGACATCAGAAAGGCGCGCGGGAACACCGCGCGCGCCCTCTCGGGGCTTTTAGTTTACGGGTGGCAGGGTCCCCTGAGGCCCCGCCACCCGGAGCCCCTAGGTGGGGGGCAGGAGAGCGACATAAGCGCGTCTCCTGCGCCCCATCCTCCGGCGGCGGACGTCCGGGGCGTAAGGATCGTCCTCACGCCCCCGCTCCGCCGCCTCCTTCTGCGAGATGACAGCCTCGCAGAAGGACCTCATTGCGCCCCAGCACCTGTCGTCGCCGACCATCTTGGATATGACGGTCGGCAACGAGAGGTCGGGGCCAATCACGGTGACCAGGGCACAGCGCTCCGCGGCCCACGCCGGGCACTCCTCCAGCGTGTGCTGCGCCGTGTCCCGGTCACACACCTCACAATGGTGACATCTGGTTGTCGGCTCCCTACCGGCTATCTTGCAGAGGTACTCTCCGAAACACCCGTGTCCGGAGAGCACCTGAGTAAGCCGGTAGGTGAGCGGTCCACGCCGTCTGTCCGTCCACTCCCTTAACACTGGACGGACAGCCTCGACTGTCCTCACCCCATAGCGGGGCTGGGCCAGTCTCTCCTGCCATTTGGCCTCCAGGACCAATCGAGCCTGGGACCTTCGCGTCTCCACCGCCCTGTGCGTGGGCTCCTCGCCCTGGAGCCGGAGGTCAGCGCGCCAGTAATACACTGACGCTTGGACCTCCGCCTCCAAATCCCAGGGCGGCGATGCCGCCAAAATGCACGCCGCCTCGTAGGAGACGGTGCGGTACGCCCGCGACACCCTGATCGCCATCGCCCTCTGAGGTCTCCTTAGGAGGGCGACGTTTCGGCGATCCAGGGCGCCAGCCCAAATGGGCGACCCATAAAGGGCCATCGACCGCACCACCCCCAAATAGAGGCGGCGGCAGATGACACTCGGCCCCCCGATATTCGGCAGCAGAGAGCTAAGCGCTCCCGCCGCCGACATCAGCCGGGGGGCCAGGCGGCTAAAATGGACACGAAAGTTCCAGCGGCCGTCGAGGTGGAGCCCCAAGTATTTCATACTCGGCTCCACCCCGATGCGGACCCCTCCAACGATGATGTGGGCATCTGGTGGCGGCGCCCGCCGAGGCCCGTGAAATAAAAGGGCCTCGGACTTTTCCAGCGCCACCTCCAGTCCCAACATCCTAATCCTGCCGACAACCAGAGCCACTCCAGCCGTGGCAAGACGGGCAGCTGCCCAGTAGTCCTCTCCCCGGGTCGTAACCAGCGTGTCGTCGGCGTAACAAGTTACGCCGACGCCCGGGGGCAGGGCGCCCCGCAGCGACTTTACGACGTTACGACTGGCGTAACCGATGTTCCACAGGAGCGGACCCAGAACCGATCCCTGTGGAACACCGCACGACACCTCCCTCCGGAACGTCTCTCCGCTCCGCCCCACACAGAATACACTTCTCTGGTGCAGGTAGTCCCCGACTATTCGGCGCAGGTAGGGAGGCACCCCATGAAATCGGAGCGCCTCCCTAATAGTCACCCACGGCAGGGTGTTGAACGCGTTGGCGATGTCCAAGGACACCGCCAACAGCACCCCGCGCGAGGCGACAGCCTCTTCCGAGAGGGCCTTGACGCGACTGATCGCGTCAATCGTCGATCGGCCCTCCCGGAATCCTAACTGGAGTTCGGATAAGTCGGGGCCCACCCGCACCAGGTACTTGGAGAGGCGGGCAGCCAACACACGCTCAAAGAGCTTGCCCACCTCATCCAACAGCACTATGGGGCGGTACGCGGAGGGAGAGTCCGCGGGGCGGCCCTCCTTTCTCAGGAGGACCAGCTTGCCCGTCTTCCACATGGAAGGGAACCGTCCCGACTCCAAGCAGGCGCTAAACAGCCTGAGGAGCCGGTCCCCTAGGGCGTCATAGGCCAAAACCCAGGCGCGGCCAGGAATCCCGTCCGGCCCCGGAGCAGTGTTTTTGCCCCGGAGCCGCACCATTGCCGCGCCGAGCTCCGCCATTGATACTACTGGCGCCCCGGCATCGGCGCCGTCCTCCTCAACTTCGGGCGGCGCCATTACGGGAGGTGTGTGCTCCGCTCTCGAAGGAAAGAGAGCGGAGACCACCCCCTCCAATTGCCGGGGCTGGAGACTCTCAGTGACCGGTGGGGCCCAGGGGCGCAACTTGCCCCTGACCACCTTATACGGGCGGCCCCACGGATCTGCCTCGAGAGTCCCCAGGAACTCTTGCCATCTTTGGGCTTTGGCCTCGCTGATGGCGGACTGCAGGGCGTACTTCCGCTGTACGTATTCACCCCGCAGCCGTGCCTCCACGGTCGGGTCACGGTACCGCCTGCGTCGGCGGTACCTAGTGTACTGGCGACGCGCCGCAATGCACGCGGCGCGTTTTTGGCTGATGTCGTCAGACCACCAGTACACCTGACGCCTTGGAGGTCGAGCACTGGCCCGGGGCATCGACGCGTCGCAAATCTGCGTCATCGCGCCCCGGAACCATTCTGCCTCCGACTCAACCTCCACAGGCCCTTCACCCATCGGGGTCCAGGCCTGGACGATGGAGGCTTCCACCAGCACGTCTACGTCGAGACGTTTCAACGCCCATCGTGGGGACGACGGGGTGTGCACTCTCCTCGGGCGATCGTCCGGGATCGCCGGCGAGGCGGAGATGTCGAACCGTACGTAACGATGGTCCGACAGTGACTCCGCCTCGACCAGCACTCGCCAGTCCCGGACGTGGCGCGCTATGGCAGGGCTTGCAAACGAAATGTCCACAATGGACTCACCCTGCCAGCGCACGCACGTGGCGACCGACCCCCGGTTAAGAACCACGAGGCCGGTCGCAATCGCCCACTCCTCCAGCGCGTCGCCGCGAGCGTCGGTGACAGGGGATCCCCAAGCCGATGATTTGGCATTGAAGTCCCCCGCCACCACGACCGGACGCGATGGGTACCGATTAATCACGGCCCCCACCGCGTCCAAAAATTGCTCAAACTCGGCGAGGCGCCGGTTCGGTGAGAAGTACACCCCGATCAGGACGGTTCCCTCCCAATCAACACAAATATACCCCTCGCCCCTGTCTGTCATCACCAGGAGCGAGGGTCCGGACGAAACAATGGCCGCCGAGCCCCCGAGGTCCCCAAACCAGTTGTGTCGGCTGGGGACGCAGTAAGGCTCGGCGACCACGGCGATGTCTATTGACCACTCCACCATGTGCTGCAGCAAAATATCCTGCGCCCTGGCGGAGTGGTCAACATTCACCTGTAGGAGGCGATGGGCCATAATCAATTAGGTTTCCATCGCCTCCCTACTGCTCCCTGCTTGGGACGGGGCCGGGGCGGCCGGAGTCCTGGCGACCGCCCCTCTGGCCTTATGCCTTTTGGGTGGGGAGCAAGATTTGCTCCCCATCCGGTGCCCCGCCGGCCTTCCTGCAGCCAAGCAGATGCTGCAGGAAGCTTTTGCCGCGGAGCATGCGGCGGCCTTGTGGCCGGGCTGGCCGCAGCGATAACAGGACTCGCTGCGGTCAGTTTCGGCGGTGCATTGCTGCCTCACGTGCCCCGGTTCGAGGCAGCGGTAGCACCGCCTAGGCCTCGGCTCCAGCAGATTAACCTGAGCCGAGACCATCCCGACCAGCAAACGGCCGGCCGCCACCTTCTTCGCCGCGGCGATGGGGCAGCGCACCATCACCGTGCACAGACCACCATTGCCGCGGCGCACCTCCCCCACCCTGACCTGCGCCTGAGGGCAGGCTCCGGCTTTTGCCACCGCAGCGGCGACATCCTCGGAGGAGGCCGAGTCGTCCAGCCCGGTTATCCGCATTTCCGCGGACTTCACCGGGCGGGAGACCTTGACCTCCTCAGGCGTGAAAAGTGACCGAATTTTTTCGGCCACCCTGTCCGCCTTGTCGCCGGAGGTGGCACCTGGGACCTCCAGTATTCTGGCCCCAGTGGCGGCAACCTTGAAGAGGACGCCTCCGGCGAGGCCCATCCCTGCGAGATCGCCTTTTATGGCCTCAGTGGCCCGCCGGAGGACGCCCGCATAGCTGACGCCTTTCCGGAGTCCCTCCTCCGTCAGCTCCACCGCAACGGCGGTGGAGCGCGGGGGGCGCAGGTCAGCCGGGGTGGGGCCCTTCTTTTTGCTCAGCACTGGGGGAGCTCGGGATGCCTTCTTCTGCTTCCTCTTCCTCCTCTTCTTCCCGACGACCTCTGTCCACGGCTGCTCAGCCGAGGCAGAGGCCACCGGGGCGGGTTGGGTCTGAGCAGCGGGGCGCGGAGGCGCCACAGTGGTGGTTGTCTTCCTCTTGCCCTTTCCTTTCCCCTTGAGAGAGGAAACCGACGCTGTGGGGACAGACCTCTGACGTGCCACCGGCTGGCCGGAGGGCGCCGGGCCAGCCGGCGCGCCCCCGACCATCCGGGGGCGGCCCCCGAGCGAAGGGCCCGGGGTCGGGACAGGTGCGAGGCCATAGTTGGCCAGACACGCCTCCACAACGTTGCGCGCCTGAGCCACCGTGGCCCGCATCAAATCATTCGCCCAGGCGGGCCGCTGGTCTTCCGCGGGAGTGAGGGGCTGCGCTGTGCGCCGCGGGAGGGGCGGGAACTCCTGCCGCTGCCTCCCGGCAGGCGCCCTGGCGGTAGCCGAGGGCGTCTTGGCGGCGCTGGCCCGAGCGGCAGTGGCAGCGGCCGCCTTCATGGCCGCCACCTCCGCCCGGAGCTCCGCAAGCTGCCTATGCAGCCCCTCGTTCTCCGACCTCCAGCGCCTCTGGAGGTCGGAGGAAGCCCGTCCCCACATGCCGAAGAAGGCCTCCCTCACTTCCTCCGTGGCAACTTTGAGGTCCCGAACGAATCCCCCCTTCAAGTTGCCGGACCGGGCTGCCACCCTCAGGACGGTCTCGGCGCCAGCCTCGAACCGTTGCCTGAGGTCGGCAACCGAGTCCCCTCCCAAGGGGGACGCATCCGCGACCCCAGCCGTCTTCACGAAGTCTCGACGGGCAGGCAGAGGCTGCCCGAGGAGCTTCCTCGTGGAGGGAGGTGGCATCGGGGAACCAGCCCTTCCTCCGCAGGGCGTCCCCTCTACCACCTCCACCTCCGTGTCCGACCCAGAATCGGAGTGCACGTGGTGCGACGTCTTCCGGCGCTTCACGGAAGCGCCGGGTGCACCCCAGAATTTGAGGGTGAGGGATGCAGGGCTTTCCCCCCCCCTCCTCTCTCTCCCGTCGTGCCGCCGACGAGCACCGGCTCCGAGGCCGACCGGCCTCCGAACCCGAGCCCGCCCGCGACTCGACGTCCATATCAGTGCCGGTGTCGGCACTGAGCACGCTCGACACGGAGTCGCTGCGTGCCAGCGCCGCCACCCGGGACCTCGACCGTGTCCTCGGCACGGCCGAGCTACTTACACATGTCGGCGGGGGCATACCCCCCCCAACCTTCCCCTTTTTGGGGCCTTCCCTCCTCACCTTGTCCGGGCCCAAGCCCAAGGTGACACCTACCGCGGGGTCAGTACTTGACTCCGCGAACCTCTCTGTGCCCGATATATCGCGCGGCACTACGCTGGACAGATGTTGGTTGCCCCCCCCAGAGTACGAGGGGCAGACGGAGCCAGAAGGCTCCGTGAGGGATTCTCCAGGCGCGGAGCGCCTGGTACCCTCCTGGGGTATTATAATGCCTTGGACCGACATCTCATAGTTTTGTTAGGGTGGCCCTAATGACTGGGTTCCCCCCAGCCATACAGCCCCTCGCCAGGCCACCAAAAACTTGGGCTTTGGGTAATTTTTATAGAGGTTTTCTTCCTCGCAGCCCGAAGGCCCCCGGTCCTGTCAGTTCAGGATTACGGGTTGGGCCGAATGGGGGTCCATATTGGACCGATCCACCCGCCCCAAGACCGCCCAACCGGGCAGGAAGCCTAAGCTTCAAATCCCGGCCTAACGGCCCCAGCTAGTAATTTTTTAGAGAGGTTGTCTTCCTCTATCCCCCACGTGTTGGGCCGGATGGGGGTCCATGCTGGACCGATCCACCCGCCCCAAGGCCGCTCGACGGGCAGGACGCCACGCGACCCGCACCGGCCTTACGGCCCACACTGGTGATTTTTTAGAGAGGTTGTCTTCCTCTATCCCCCCGTGTTGGGCCGGATGGGGGTCCATGCTGGACCGATCCACCCGCCCCAAGACCGCCTGACTGGGCAGGATGCCTACGCTCCCCACCCCGGCTGACAGCCCCCACTGGTAATTTTTTATAGAGGTTTTCTTCCTCTATCCCCGCCGTCTCATCCACGTGTCCTCTGCTAATCAGAGGAACACGTGGAGAGACCCCCAAACGCGGCCCTCGCGGGCCGATAACCCCGAGACAAACTGCCTCGGGTTCCCTAGGCGCGTGCCAGAATATTAGCCACGAGTAATAATGCCCCCGAAAGGACATTATTACCCGTGTTGCCCGGGGTGTACCGGCCCAACGACTACCGTTCCAATCCACTAAAAATGTAGAAAGGACCAGCAGCCGTCAGGCACACTAGGAGGTTCTCTGGCCACACACCCCTTGATTTTTACACCTAACCTAACCTAATCTTTCGGTACCTAAATATTCATATTTTTCAGCGGATTTTTGTCATATCTTGTATTCCACCTTGTCTTGATCAACGCTATAGAAATTTTCAATGCTGCCAAAATTTAAGAGCTTTTTATACTACAAAAAGAACATTAAAAATTCGTCAAAGAAATGCAAATTTTTAAATAAATTGTCAAAATTTGTCTCAAATTATTCAAAGTTATTCTCTGAACCATCATTAAATAACGCCCGGAGTTTTCCCCGTCGTTTGGTACCACTCTCGACCACCCTCTATTGTGGGAAGTGCAAAACTTTTGATTTTTACACCTTTTTTTTTTTTTTTTTTTTTTTTTTTTTTTTTTTTTTTTTTTTTTTTTTTTTGATTCCCAGGAAAAAATGCTTGATGCACTACCCGCCGGCTAGGGGACGGCACCGGCGGGGCGTGTGGGACTCACCAGCCTAGTGCTGGGATACCCACTAAAAAAACCTGGGGTGTTCCCTCTCCCACCCAATGGGGGGGGCCAGTTGGGAGTCTAAAAAGATTCATCCATAGCAGGCCCCCCCGTGTGGGTGCCGGCCGGGTCAATAGGACCCGACCTCCTCTCGTCCCCGGGGGAGAGCAATTTCACCGCTCTCCCCTTTCGACGTTAGAAGGCGCGCGGGAACACCGCGCGCGCCCTCTGTGGGTTCTTACTCACGGGTGGCAGGGTCCCCTGAGGCCTTGCCACCCAGAACCCTTAGGTGGGGGGCAGGAGAGCGACATAAGCGCGTCTCCTGCGCCCCCTCCTCCGGCGGCGGATGTCCGGGGCGTAAGGATCTTCCTCACGCCCCCGCTCCGCCGCCTCCTTCTGCGAGATGACAGCCTCGCAGAAGGACCTCATTGCGCCCCAGCACCTGTCGTCGCCGACCATCATGGATACGACGGTCGGCAACGAGAGGTCGGGGCCAATCACGGCGACCAGGGCACAGCGCTCCTCGGCCCACGCTGGACACTCCTCCAGCGTGTGCTGCGCCGTGTCCCGGTCGCACTCCTCGCAGTGGTGACACCTGGTTGTCGGCTCCCTACCGGCTATCTTGCACAGGTACTCTCCGAAACAGCCGTGTCCGGAGAGCACCTGAGTAAGCCGGTAGGTGAGCGGTCCGCGCCGTCTGTCCGTCCATTGCCTTAGCACCGGACGGACAGCCTCGACTGTCCTCACCCCATAGCGGGGCTGGGCCAGTCGCTCCTCCCACCTGGCCTCGAGGACCAATCGAGCCTGGGACCTTCGCGTCTCCACCGCCCCGTGAGTGGGTTCCTCACCATGGAGCCGGAGGTCGACGCGCCAGTGATACACTGACGCTTGGACCTCCGCCTCCAAATCCCAGGGCGGCGATGCCGCCAGGACGCACGCCGCCTTAAAGGAGACGGTGCGGTACGCCCGCGACACCCTGATCGCCATCGCCCTCTGAGGTTTCCTCAGGAGGGCGATGTTTCGGCGATCGAGGGCGCCGGCCCAAATGGGCGACCCGTAAAGGGCCATCGACCGCACCACCCCCAAATAGAGGCGGCGGCAGACTAAACTCAAAAACCTGAATAATTTTGAAAATATTTAACAATTTAATGAAAATTTTGTCTATTTTGACGACTTTTTTGATATTAAATAGCTATAAAAGGGTCCAAAATGGTGGCAGCACTGAAAATTTCTATAACATTGATCAAGACAGACCAAGACACAACGTTTTGCAAGAAACCCGATGTAAAAATATGAAATTTTACCGAAACTGTACTCGAATGTGTGTAAAATTCAAATATTTATCGCTTCCCACAATCGGGGGGTGGTCGAAAGTGGTACCAAACGACAAGGGAAGACTCCGGGCGTTATATGATGGTAATTTAAAATCAAAAACCTGAATAATTTTGAAAATATTTGACAATTTAATGAAAGTTTTGCCTGTTTTGACGACTTTTTTGATTTTAAATAGCTATAAAAGGGTCCAAAATGGTGGCAGCACTGAAAATTTCTATAATGTTGATCAAGACAGAGCAAGACACAACGTTTTGCAAAGAACCCAATGTAAAAAAATTGAAATTTTACCGAAACTGTACTGGAATGTGTGTAAAATTCAAAAATTTATCGCTTCCCACCATCGGGGGCGGTCAAAAATGGTAGCAAACGACAAGGGAAGACTCCGGGCGTTATAAGATGAGAAGTTAAACTCAAAAACCTGAATAATTTTGAAAATATTTGACAATTTAATGAAAATTTTGATGGTCGAAAGGGGTACCAAACGACAGGGGAAGACTCCGGGCGTTATACGATCGTAAGTTAAACTCAAAAACCTGAATAATTTTGAAAATATTTAACAATTTAATGAAAATTTTGTCTATTTTGACGACTTTTTTGATGTTAAATAGCTATAAAAGGGTCCAAAATGGTGGCAGCACTGAAAATTTCTATAACATTGATCAAGACAGAGCAAGACACAACGTTTTGCAAGAAACCTGATGTAAAAATATGAAATTTTACCGAAACTGTACTCGAATGTGTGTAAAATTCAAAAACTTATCGCTTCCCACCATCGGGGGCGGTCAAAAATGGTACCAAACGACAAGGGAAGACTCCGGGCGTTATAAGATGGGAAGTTAAACTCAAAAACCTGAATAATTTTGAAAATATTTGACAATTTAATGAAAATTTTGATGGTCGAAAGGGGTACCAAACGACAGGGGAAGACTCCGGGCGTTATACGATCGTAAGTTAAACTCAAAAACCTGAATAATTTTGAAAATATTTAACAATTTAATGAAAATTTTGTCTATTTTGACGACTTTTTTGATGTTAAATAGCTATAAAAGGGTCCAAAATGGTGGCAGCACTGAAAATTTCTATAATGTTGATCAAGACAGAGCAAGACACAACGTTTTGCAAAGAACCCAATGTAAAAATTTGAAATTTTACCGAAACTGTACTCGAATGTGTGTAAAATTCAAAAATTTATCGCTTCCCACCATCGGGGGCGGTCAAAAATGGTACCAAACGACAAGGGAAGACTCCGGGCGTTATAAGATGGGAAGTTAAACTCAAAAACCTGAATAATTTTGAAAATATTTGACAATTTAATGAAAATTTTGCCTATTTTGACGACTTTTTTGATGTTAAATAGCTATAAAAGGGTCCAAAATGGTGGCAGCACTGAAAATTTCTATAACGTTGATCAAGACAGAGCAAGACACAACGTTTTGCAAAAAACCCGATGTAAAAATATGAAATTTTACCGAAACTGTACTGGAATGTGTGTAAAATTCAAAAATTTATCGCTTCCCACCATCGGGGGTGGTCGAAAGGGGTACCAAACGACAGGGGAAGACTCCGGGCGTTATACGATCGTAAGTTAAACTCAAAAACCTGAATAATTTTGAAAATATTTAACAATTTAATGAAAATTTTGTCTATTTTGACGACTTTTTTGATGTTAAATAGCTATAAAAGGGTCCAAAATGGTGGCAGCACTGAAAATTTCTATAACATTGATCAAGACAGAGCAAGACACAACGTTTTGCAAGAAACCTGATGTAAAAATATGAAATTTTACCGAAACTGTACTCGAATGTGTGTAAAATTCAAAAACTTATCGCTTCCCACCATCGGGGGCGGTCAAAAATGGTACCAAACGACAAGGGAAGACTCCGGGCGTTATAAGATGGGAAGTTAAACTCAAAAACCTGAATAATTTTGAAAATATTTGACAATTTAATGAAAATTTTGATGGTCGAAAGGGGTACCAAACGACAGGGGAAGACTCCGGGCGTTATACGATCGTAAGTTAAACTCAAAAACCTGAATAATTTTGAAAATATTTAACAATTTAATGAAAATTTTGTCTATTTTGACGACTTTTTTGATGTTAAATAGCTATAAAAGGGTCCAAAATGGTGGCAGCACTGAAAATTTCTATAATGTTGATCAAGACAGAGCAAGACACAACGTTTTGCAAAGAACCCAATGTAAAAATTTGAAATTTTACCGAAACTGTACTCGAATGTGTGTAAAATTCAAAAATTTATCGCTTCCCACCATCGGGGGCGGTCAAAAATGGTACCAAACGACAAGGGAAGACTCCGGGCGTTATAAGATGGGAAGTTAAACTCAAAAACCTCAATAATTTTGAAAATATTTGACAATTTAATGAAAATTTTGCCTATTTTGACGACTTTTTTGATGTTAAATAGCTATAAAAGGGTCCAAAATGGTGGCAGCACTGAAAATTTCTATAACGTTGATCAAGACAGAGCAAGACACAACGTTTTGCAAAAAACCCGATGTAAAAATATGAAATTTTACCGAAACTGTACTGGAATGTGTGTAAAATTCAAAAATTTATCGCTTCCCACCATCGGGGGTGGTCGAAAGTAGTACCAAACGACAGGGGAAGACTTAGGAAGTTATATGATGGTAAGTTAAACTCAAAAACCTGAATAATTTTGAAAATATTTGACAATTTAATGAAAGTTTTGCCTGTTTTGACGACTTTTTTGATTTTAAATAGCTATAAAAGGGTCCAAAATGGTGGCAGCACTGAAAATTTCTATAACATTGATCAAGACAGAGCAAGACACAACGTTTTGCAAGAAACCCGATGTAAAAATATGAAATTTTACCGAAACTGTACTCGAATGTGTGTAAAATTCAAAAATTTATCGCTTCCCACCATCGGGGGCGGTCAAAAATGGTACCAAATGACAAGGTAAGACTGCGGGCGTTATAAGATGGGAAGTTAAACTCAAAAACCTGAATAATTTTGAAAATATTTGACAATTTAATGAAAATTTTGATGGTCGAAAGGGGTACCAAACGACAGGGGAAGACTCCGGGCGTTATACGATCGTAAGTTAAACTCAAAAACCTGAATAATTTTGAAAATATTTAACAATTTAATGAAAATTTTGTCTATTTTGACGACTTTTTTGATGTTAAATAGCTATAAAAGGGTCCAAAATGGTGGCAGCACTGAAAATTTCTATAACATTGATCAAGACAGAGCAAGACACAACGTTTTGCAAGAAACCCGATGTAAAAATATGAAATTTTACCGAAACTGTACTCGAATGTGTGTAAAATTCAAAAATTTATCGCTTCCCACCATCGGGGGTGGTCAAAAATGGTACCAAACGACAAGGGAAGACTCCGGGCGTTATATGATGGTAAGTTAAATTCAAAAACCTGAATAATTTTGAAAATATTTGACAATTTAATGAAAATTTTGCCTATTTTGACGACTTTTTTGATGTTAAATAGCTATAAAAGGGTCCAAAATGGTGGCAGCACTGAAAATTTCTATAACGTTGATCAAGACAGAGCAAGACACAACGTTTTGCAAAAAACCCGATGTAAAAATATGAAATTTTACCGAAACTGTACTCCAATGTGTGTAAAATTCAAAAATTTATCGCTTCCCACAATCGGGGGTGGTCGAAAGTAGTACCAAACGACAGGGGTAGACTTCGGGCGTTATATGATGGTAATATAAACTCAAAAAGCTTAATATTTTAAAAATATTTAACAATTTAATGAAAATTTTGCCTATTTTGACGACTTTTTTGATGTTAAATAGCTATAAAAGGGTCCAAAATGGTGGCAGCACTGAAAATTTCTATAACGTTGATCAAGACAGAGCAAGACACAACGTTTTGCAAAAAACCCGATGTAAAAATATGAAATTTTACCGAAACTGTACATCGGGTTTCTTGCAAAACGTTGTGTCTTGCTCTGTCTTGATCAACGTTATATAAATTTTCGGAGCTGCCACCAGATTGGACCCTTTTATAGCTATTTAACATCAAATAAGTCGTCAAAATAAGCAAAATTTTCATTAAATTGTCAAATATTTTAAAAATTATTCAGGTTTTTGAGTTTAACTTCCCATCTTATAACGCCCGCAGTCTTACCTTGTCATTTGGTACCATTTTTGACCACCCCCGATGGTGGTGAGCGATAAATTTTTGAATTTTACACACATTCCAGTACAGTTTCGGTATAATTTCATATTTTTACATCGGGTTTTTTGCAAAACGTTGTGTCTTGCTCTGTCTTGATCAACGTTATAGAAATTTTCAGTGTTGCCACCATTTTGGACCCTTTTATAGCTATTTAAAATCAAAAAAGTCGTCAAAATAGGCAAAATTTCCATTAAATAGTCAAATATTTTTAAAATTATTCAGGTTTTTGAGTTTAACTTACGATCGTATAACGCCCGGAGTCTTCCCCTGTCGTTTGGTACCACTTTCGACCAGCCCCGATGGTGGGAAGCGATAAATTTTTGAATTTTACACACATTCGAGTACAGTTTTGGTAAAATTATATATTTTTACATCGGGTTTTTTGCAAAACGTTGTCTTGCTCTGTCTTGATCAACGTTATAGAAATTTTCAGTGCTGCCACCATTTTGGACCCTTTTATAGCTATTTAACATCAAAAAAGTCGTATAAATAGGCATAATTTTCATTAAATTGTCAAATATTTTCAAAATTATTGAGGTTTTTGAGTTTAACTTACCATCATGTAACGCCCGGAGTCTTCCCCTGTCGTTTGGTACCACTTTCGACCATCCCCGATTGTGGGAAGCGATAAATTTTTGAATTTTACACACATTGGAGTACAGTTTCGGTAAAATTTCATATTTTTACATCGCGTTTTTTGCAAAACGTTGTGTCTTGCTCTGTCTTGATCAACGTTATAGAAATTTTCAGTGCTGCCACCATTTTGGACCCTTTTATAGCTATTTAACATCAAAAAAGTCGTCAAAATTGGCAAAATTTTCATTAAATTGTCAAATATTTTCAAAATTATTCAGGTTTTTGAGTTTAACTTACCATCATATAACGCATGGAGTCTTCCCTTGTCGTTTGGTACCACTTTCGACCACCCCCCGATTGTGGGAAGCGATAAATTTTTGAATTTTACACACATTCGAGTACAGTTTCGGTAAAATTTCATATTTTTACATCGGGTTTTTTGCAAAACGTTGTGTCTTGCTCTGTCTTGATCAACGTTATAGAAATTTTCAGTGCTGCCACGATTTTGGACCCTTTTATAGCTATTTAACATCAAAAAAGTCGTAAAAATAGGCATAATTTTCATTAAATTGTCAAATATTTTCAAAATTATTGAGGTTTTTGAGTTTAACTTACCATCATATAATGCCCGGAGTCTTCCCCTGTCGTTTGGTACCACTTTCGACCACCCCCGATTGTGGGAAGCGATAAATTTTTAAATTTTACACTCATTGGAGTACAGTTTCGGTAAAATTTCATATTTTTACATCGGGTTTTTTGCAAAACGTTGTGTCTTGCTCTGTCTTGATCAACGTTATAGAAATTTTCGGTGTTGCCACCATTTTGGACCCTTTTATAGCTATTTAAAATCAAAAAAGTCGTCAAAACAGGCAAAACTTTCATTAAATATTCAAATATTTTCAAAATTATTCAGGTTTTTGATTTTAACTTACGATCGTATAACGCCCGGAGTCTTCCCCTGTCGTTTGGTACCACTTTCGACCACCCCCGATGGTGGGAAGCGATAATTTTTTGAATTTTACACACATTCGAGTACAGTTTCGGAAAAAATTCATATTTTTACATCGGGTTTCTTGCAAAACGTAGTGTATTGCTCTGTTTTGATTAACGTCGTAGAAAATTTTCGGTGCTGCCACGATTTTGGACCCTTTTATAGCTATTTAACATCAAAAAAGTCGTCAAAATAGGCAAAATTTCCATTAAATAGTCAAATATTTTCAAAATTATTCAGGTTTTTGAGTTTAACTTACGATCGTATAACGCCCGGAGTCTTCCCCTATCGTTTGGTACCACTTTCGACCAGCCCAGATGGTGGGAAGCGATAAATTTTTGAATTTTACACACATTCGAGTACAGTTTCGGTAAAATTTCATATATTTACATCGGGTTTCTTGCAAAACGTTGTGTCTTGCTCTGTCTTGATCAACGTTATAGAAATTTTCAGTGCTGCCACCATTTTGGACCCTTTTATAGCTATTTAACATCAAAAAAGTCGTAAAAATAGGCATAATTTTCATTAAATTGTCAAATATTTTCAAAATTATTGAGGTTTTTGAGTTTAACTTACCATCATATAATGCCCGGAGTCTTCCCCTGTCGTTTGGTACCACTTTTGACCACCCCCGATTGTGGGAAGCGATAAATTTTTAAATTTTACACTCATTGGAGTACAGTTTCGGTAAAATTTCATATTTTTACATCGGGTTTTTTGCAAAACGTTGTGTCGTGCTCTGTCTTGATCAACGTTATAGAAATTTTCAGTGCTGCCACCATTTTGGACCCTTTTATAGCTATTTAACATCAAAAAAGTCGTAAAAATAGGCATAATTTTCATTAAATTGTCAAATATTTTCAAAATTATTGAGGTTTTTGAGTTTAACTTACCATCATATAACGCCCGTAGTCTTCCCTTGTCGTTTGGTACCATTTTCGACCACCCCCGATTGTGGGAAGCAATAAATTTTTGAATTTTACACACATTCGAGTACAGTTTCGGTAAAATTTCATATTTTTACATCGGGTTTCTTGCAAAACGTTGTGTCTTGCTCTGTCTTGATCAACGTTATATAAATTTTCGGAGCTGCCACCATTTTGGACCCTTTTATAGCTATTTAACATCAAATAAGTCGTCAAAATAAGCAAAATTTTCATTAAATTGTCAAATATTTTAAAAATTATTCAGGTTTTTGAGTTTAACTTACGATCGTATAACGCCCGGAGTCTTCCCCTGTCGTTTGGTACCACTTTCGACCAGCCCCGATGGTGGGAAGCGATAAATTTTTGAATTTTACACACATTCGAGTACAGTTTCGGTAAAATTTCATATTTTTACATCGCGTTTTTTGCAAAACGTTGTGTCTTGCTCTGTCTTGATCAACGTTATAGAAATTTTCAGTGCTGCAACCATTTTGGACCCTTTTATAGCTATTTAACATCAAAAAAGTCGTCAAAATTGGCAAAATTTTCATTAAATTGTCAAATATTTTCAAAATTATTCAGGTTTTTGAGTTTAACTTACCATCATATAACGCATGGAGTCTTCCCTTGTCGTTTGGTACCACTTTCGACCACCCCCCGATTGTGGGAAGCGATAAATTTTTGAATTTTACACATATTCGAGTACAGTTTCGGTAAAATTTCATATTTTTACATCGGGTTTCTTGCAAAACGTTGTGTCTTGCTCTGTCTTGATCAACGTTATAGAAATTTTCAGTGCTGCCACGATTTTGGACCCTTTTATAGCTATTTAACATAAAAAAAGTAGTAAAAATAGGCATAATTTTCATTAAATTGTCAAATATTTTCAAAATTATTGAGGTTTTTGAGTTTAACTTACCATCATATAATGCCCGGAGTCTTCCCCTGTCGTTTGGTACCACTTTCGACCACCCCCGATTGTAGGAAGCGATAAATTTTTAAATTTTACACTCATTGGAGTACAGTTTCGGTAAAATTTCATATTTTTACATCGGGTTTTTTGCAAAACGTTGTGTCTTGCTCTGTCTTGATCAACGTTATAGAAATTTTCAGTGCTGCCACCATTTTGGACCCTTTTATAGCTATTTAAAATCAAAAAAGTCGTCAAAACAGGCAAAACTTTCATTAAATTGTCAAATATTTTCAAAATTATTCAGGTTTTTGATTTTAACTTACAATCGTATAACGCCCGGAGTCTTCCCCTGTCGTTTGGTACCACTTTCGACCACCCCCGATGGTGGGAAGCGATAATTTTTTGAATTTTACACACATTCGAGTACAGTTTCGCAAAATTTCATATTTTTACATCGGGTTTCTTGCAAAACGTAGTGTATTTCTCTGTCTTGATCAACATTATAGAAATTTTCAGTGCTGCCACCATTTTGGACCCTTTTATAGCTATTTAACATCAAAAAAGTCGTCAAAATAGGCAAAATTTCCATTAAATAGTCAAATATTTTCAAAATTATTCAGGTTTTTGAGTTTAACTTACGATCGTATAACGCCCGGAGTCTTCCCCTATCGTTTGGTACCACTTTCGACCAGCCCAGATGGTGGGAAGCGATAAATTTTTGAATTTTACACACATTCGAGTACAGTTTCGGTAAAATTTCATATATTTACATCGGGTTTCTTGCAAAACGTTGTGTCTTGCTCTGTCTTGATCAACGTTTTAGAAATTTTCAGTGCTGCCACCATTTTGGACCCTTTTATAGCTATTTAACATCAAAAAAGTCGTCAAAAAAGGCAAAATTTTCATTAAATTGTCAAATATTTTCAAAATTATTGAGTTTTTGAGTTTAACTTACCATCATATAACGCCCGTAGTCTTCCCTTGTCGTTTGGTACCATTTTCGACCACCCCCGATTGTGAGAAGCAATAAATTTTTGAATTTTACACACATTCGAGTACAATTTCGGTAAAATTTCATATGTTTACATCGGGTTTCTTGCAAAACGTTGTGTCTTGCTCTGTCTTGATCAACGTTATAGAAATTTTCGGTGCTGCCACCATTTTGGACCCTTTTATAGCTATTTAACATCAAAAAAGTCGTCAAAATAGGCAAAATTTTCATTAAATTGTCAAATATTTTCAAAATTATTCAGGTTTTTGAGTTTAACTTACCATCATATAACGCCCGTAGTCTTCCCCTGTCGTTTGGTACCCCTTTCGACCACCAAAATTTTCATTAAATTGTCAAATATTTTAAAAATTATTCAGGTTTTTGAGTTTAACTTACCATCTTATAACGCCCGGAATCTTCCCTTGTCGTTTGGTACCATTTTTGACCACCCCCGATGGTGGTGAGCGATAAATTTTTGAATTTTACACACATTCCAGTACAGTTTCGGTATAATTTCATATTTTTACATCGGGTTTTTTGCAAAACGTTGTGTCTTGCTCTGTCTTGATCAACGTTATAGAAATTTTCAGTGCTGCCACCATTTTGGACCCTTTTATAGCTATTTAACATCAAAAAAGTCGTATAAATAGGCATAATTTTCATTAAATTGTCAAATATTTTCAAAATTATTGAGGTTTTTGAGTTTAACTTACCATCATGTAACGCCCGGAGTCTTCCCCTGTCGTTTGGTACCACTTTCGACCATCCCCGATTGTGGGAAGCGATAAATTTTTGAATTTTACACACATTGGAGTACAGTTTCGGTAAAATTTCATATTTTTACATCGCGTTTTTTGCAAAACGTTGTGTCTTGCTCTGTCTTGATCAACGTTATAGAAATTTTCAGTGCTGCCACCATTTTGGACCCTTTTATAGCTATTTAACATCAAAAAAGTCGTCAAAATTGGCAAAATTTTCATTAAATTGTCAAATATTTTCAAAATTATTCAGGTTTTTGAGTTTAACTTACCATCATATAACGCATGGAGTCTTCCCTTGTCGTTTGGTACCACTTTCGACCACCCCCCGATTGTGGGAAGCGATAAATTTTTGAATTTTACACACATTCGAGTACAGTTTCGGTAAAATTTCATATTTTTACATCGGGTTTTTTGCAAAACGTTGTGTCTTGCTCTGTCTTGATCAACGTTATAGAAATTTTCAGTGCTGCCACGATTTTGGACCCTTTTATAGCTATTTAACATCAAAAAAGTCGTAAAAATAGGCATAATTTTCATTAAATTGTCAAATATTTTCAAAATTATTGAGGTTTTTGAGTTTAACTTACCATCATATAATGCCCGGAGTCTTCCCCTGTCGTTTGGTACAACTTTCGACCACCCCCGATTGTGGGAAGCGATAAATTTTTAAATTTTACACTCATTGGAGTACAGTTTCGGTAAAATTTCATATTTTTACATCGGGTTTTTTGCAAAACGTTGTGTCTTGCTCTGTCTTGATCAACGTTATAGAAATTTTCGGTGCTGCCACCATTTTGGACCCTTTTATAGCTATTTAAAATCAAAAAAGTCGTCAAAACAGGCAAAACTTTCATTAAATATTCAAATATTTTCAAAATTATTCAGGTTTTTGATTTTAACTTACGATCGTATAACGCCCGGAGTCTTCCCCTGTCGTTTGGTACCACTTTCGACCACCCCCGATGGTGGGAAGCGATAATTTTTTGAATTTTACACACATTCGAGTACAGTTTCGGTAAAATTTCATATTTTTACATCGGGTTTCTTGCAAAACGTAGTGTATTGCTCTGTTTTGATCAACGTCATAGAAAATTTTCGGTGCTGCCACCATTTTGGACCCTTTTATAGCTATTTAACATCAAAAAAGTCGTCAAAATAGGCAAAATTTCCATTAAATAGTCAAATATTTTCAAAATTATTCAGGTTTTTGAGTTTAACTTACGATCGTATAACGCCCGGAGTCTTCCCCTATCGTTTGGTACCACTTTCGACCAGCCCAGATGGTGGGAAGCGATAAATTTTTGAATTTTACACACATTCGAGTACAGTTTCGGTAAAATTTCATATATTTACATCGGGTTTCTTGCAAAACGTTGTGTCTTGCTCTGTCTTGATCAACGTTATAGAAATTTTCAGTGCTGCCACCATTTTGGACCCTTTTATAGCTATTTAACATCAAAAAAGTCGTAAAAATAGGCATAATTTTCATTAAATTGTCAAATATTTTCAAAATTATTGAGGTTTTTGAGTTTAACTTACCATCATATAATGCCCGGAGTCTTCCCCTGTCGTTTGGTACCACTTTTGACCACCCTCGATTGTGGGAAGCGATAAATTTTTAAATTTTACACTCATTGGAGTACAGTTTCGGTAAAATTTCATATTTTTACATCGGGTTTTTTGCAAAACGTTGTGTCGTGCTCTGTCTTGATCAACGTTATAGAAATTTTCAGTGCTGCCACCATTTTGGACCCTTTTATAGCTATTTAACATCAAAAAAGTCGTAAAAATAGGCATAATTTTCATTAAATTGTCAAATATTTTCAAAATTATTGAGGTTTTTGAGTTTAACTTACCATCATATAACGCCCGTAGTCTTCCCTTGTCGTTTGGTACCATTTTCGACCACCCCCGATTGTGGGAAGCAATAAATTTTTGAATTTTACACACATTCGAGTACAGTTTCGGTAAAATTTCATATTTTTACATCGGGTTTCTTGCAAAACGTTGTGTCTTGCTCTGTCTTGATCAACGTTATATAAATTTTCGGAGCTGCCACCATTTTGGACCCTTTTATAGCTATTTAACATCAAATAAGTCGTCAAAATAAGCAAAATTTTCATTAAATTGTCAAATATTTTAAAAATTATTCAGGTTTTTGAGTTTAACTTACGATCGTATAACGCCCGGAGTCTTCCCCTGTCGTTTGGTACCACTTTCGACCAGCCCCGATGGTGGGAAGCGATAAATTTTTGAATTTTACACACATTCGAGTACAGTTTTGGTAAAATTATATATTTTTACATCGGGTTTTTTGCAAAACGTTGCCTTGCTCTGTCTTGATCAACGTTATAGAAATTTTCAGTGCTGCCACCATTTTGGAACCTTTTATAGCTATTTAACATCAAAAAAGTCGTAAAAATAGGCATAATTTTCATTAAATTGTCAAATATTTTCAAAATTATTGAGGTTTTTGAGTTTAACTTACCATCATATAACGCATGGAGTCTTCCCTTGTCGTTTGGTACCATTTTCGACCACCCCCGATTGTGGGAAGCAATAAATTTTTGAATTTTACACACATTCGAGTACAGTTTCGGTAAAATTTCATATTTTTACATCGGGTTTCTTGCAAAACGTTGTGTCTTGCTCTGTCTTGATCAACGTTATATAAATTTTCGGAGCTGCCACCATTTTGGACCCTTTTATAGCTATTTAACATCAAATAAGTCGTCAAAATAAGCAAAATTTTCATTAAATTGTCAAATATTTTAAAAATTATTCAGGTTTTTGAGTTTAACTTACGATCGTATAACGCCCGGAGTCTTCCCCTGTCGTTTGGTACCACTTTCGACCAGCCCCGATGGTGGGAAGCGATAAATTTTTGAATTTTACACACATTCGAGTACAGTTTCGGTAAAATTTCATATTTTTACATCGCGTTTTTTGCAAAACGTTGTGTCTTGCTCTGTCTTGATCAACGTTATAGAAATTTTCAGTGCTGCCACCATTTTGGACCCTTTTATAGCTATTTAACATCAAAAAAGTCGTCAAAATTGGCAAAATTTTCATTAAATTGTCAAATATTTTCAAAATTATTCAGGTTTTTGAGTTTAACTTACCATCATATAACGCATGGAGTCTTCCCTTGTCGTTTGGTACCACTTTCGACCACCCCCCGATTGTGGGAAGCGATAAATTTTTGAATTTTACACATATTCGAGTACAGTTTCGGTAAAATTTCATATTTTTACATCGGGTTTCTTGCAAAACGTTGTGTCTTGCTCTGTCTTGATCAACGTTATAGAAATTTTCAGTGCTGCCACGATTTTGGACCCTTTTATAGCTATTTAACATAAAAAAAGTAGTAAAAATAGGCATAATTTTCATTAAATTGTCAAATATTTTCAAAATTATTGAGGTTTTTGAGTTTAACTTACCATCATATAATGCCCGGAGTCTTCCCCTGTCGTTTGGTACCACTTTCGACCACCCCCGATTGTAGGAAGCGATAAATTTTTAAATTTTACACTCATTGGAGTACAGTTTCGGTAAAATTTCATATTTTTACATCGGGTTTTTTGCAAAACGTTGTGTCTTGCTCTGTCTTGATCAACGTTATAGAAATTTTCAGTGCTGCCACCATTTTGGACCCTTTTATAGCTATTTAAAATCAAAAAAGTCGTCAAAACAGGCAAAACTTTCATTAAATTGTCAAATATTTTCAAAATTATTGAGGTTTTTGAGTTTAACTTACCATCATATAACGCCCGTAGTCTTCCCTTGTCGTTTGGTACCATTTTCGACCACCCCCGATTGTGGGAAGCAATAAATTTTTGAATTTTACACACATTCGAGTACAGTTTCGGTAAAATTTCATATTTTTACATCGGGTTTCTTGCAAAACGTTGTGTCTTGCTCTGTCTTGATCGACGTTATATAAATTTTCGGAGCTGCCACCATTTTGGACCCTTTTATAGCTATTTAACATCAAATAAGTCGTCAAAATAAGCAAAATTTTCATTAAATTGTCAAATATTTTAAAAATTATTCAGGTTTTTGAGTTTAACTTACGATCGTATAACGCCCGGAGTCTTCCCCTGTCGTTTGGTACCACTTTCGACCAGCCCCGATGGTGGGAAGCGATAAATTTTTGAATTTTACACACATTCGAGTACAGTTTTGGTAAAATTATATATTTTTACATCGGGTTTTTTGCAAAACGTTGCCTTGCTCTGTCTTGATCAACGTTATAGAAATTTTCAGTGCTGCCACCATTTTGGACCCTTTTATAGCTATTTAACATCAAAAAAGTCGTAAAAATAGGCATAATTTTCATTAAATTGTCAAATATTTTCATAATTATTGAGGTTTTTGAGTTTAACTTACCATCATATAACGCATGGAGTCTTCCCTTGTCGTTTGGTACCATTTTCGACCACCCCCGATTGTGGGAAGCAATAAATTTTTGAATTTTACACACATTCGAGTACAGTTTCGGTAAAATTTCATATTTTTACATCGGGTTTCTTGCAAAACGTTGTGTCTTGCTCTGTGTTGATCAACGTTATATAAATTTTCGGAGCTGCCACCATTTTGGACCCTTTTATAGCTATTTAACATCAAATAAGTCGTCAAAATAAGCATAATTTTCATTAAATTGTCAAATATTTTCAAAATTATTGAGGTTTTTGAGTTTAACTTACCATCATATAATGCCCGGAGTCTTCCCCTGTCGTTTGGTACCACTTTCGACCACCCCCGATTGTAGGAAGCGATAAATTTTTAAATTTTACACTCATTGGAGTACAGTTTCGGTAAAATTTCATATTTTTACATCGGGTTTTTTGCAAAACGTTGTGTCTTGCTCTGTCTTGATCAACGTTATAGAAATTTTCAGTGCTGCCACCATTTTGGACCCTTTTATAGCTATTTAAAATCAAAAAAGTCGTCAAAACAGGCAAAACTTTCATTAAATTGTCAAATATTTTCAAAATTATTCAGGTTTTTGATTTTAACTTACAATCGTATAACGCCCGGAGTCTTCCCCTGTCGTTTGGTACCACTTTCGACCACCCCCGATGGTGGGAAGCGATAATTTTTTGAATTTTACACACATTCGAGTACAGTTTCGGAAAAATTTCATATTTTTACATCGGGTTTCTTGCAAAACGTAGTGTATTTCTCTGTCTTGATCAACATTATAGAAATTTTCAGTGCTGCCACCATTTTGGACCCTTTTATAGCTATTTAACATCAAAAAAGTCGTCAAAATAGGCAAAATTTCCATTAAATAGTCAAATATTTTCAAAATTATTCAGGTTTTTGAGTTTAACTTACGATCGTATAACGCCCGGAGTCTTCCCCTATCGTTTGGTACCACTTTCGACCAGCCCAGATGGTGGGAAGCGATAAATTTTTGAATTTTACACACATTCGAGTACAGTTTCGGTAAAATTTCATATATTTACATCGGGTTTCTTGCAAAACGTTGTGTCTTGCTCTGTCTTGATCAACGTTTTAGAAATTTTCAGTGCTGCCACCATTTTGGACCCTTTTATAGCTATTTAACATCAAAAAAGTCGTCAAAAAAGGCAAAATTTTCATTAAATTGTCAAATATTTTCAAAATTATTGAGTTTTTGAGTTTAACTTACCATCATATAACGCCCGTAGTCTTCCCTTGTCGTTTGGTACCATTTTCGACCACCCCCGATTGTGGGAAGCAATAAATTTTTGAATTTTACACACATTCGAGTACAATTTCGGTAAAATTTCATATGTTTACATCGGGTTTCTTGCAAAACGTTGTGTCTTGCTCTGTCTTGATCAACGTTATAGAAATTTTCGGTGCTGCCACCATTTTGGACCCTTTTATAGCTATTTAACATCAAAAAAGTCGTCAAAATAGGCAAAATTTTCATTAAATTGTCAAATATTTTCAAAATTATTCAGGTTTTTGAGTTTAACTTACCATCATATAACGCCCGTAGTCTTCCCCTGTCGTTTGGTACCCCTTTCGACCACCAAAATTTTCATTAAATTGTCAAATATTTTCAAAATTATTCAGGTTTTTGAGTTTAACTTCCCATCTTATAACGCCCGGAGTCTTCCCTTGTCGTTTGGTACCATTTTTGACCGCCCCCGATGGTGGGAAGCGATAATTTTTTTAATTTTACACACATTCCAGTACAGTTTCGGAAAAATTTCATATTTTTACATCGGATTTCTTGCAAAACGTAGTGTATTGCTCTGTCTTGATCAACATTATAGAAATTTTCAGTGCTGCCACCATTTTGGACCCTTTTATAGCTATTTAACATCAAAAAAGTCGTCAAAATAGGCAAAATTTCCATTAAATAGTCAAATATTTTCAAAATTATTCAGGTTTTTGAGTTTAACTTACGATCGTATAACGCCCGGAGTCTTCCCCTATCGTTTGGTACCACTTTCGACCAGCCCAGATGGTGGGAAGCGATAAATTTTTGAATTTTACACCCATTCGAGTACAGTTTCGGTAAAATTTCATATTTTTACATCGGGTTTTTTGCAAAACGTTGTGTCTTGCTCTGTCTTGATCAACGTTATAGAAATTTTCAGTGCTTTCACCATTTTGGACCCTTTTATAGCTATTTAACATCAAAAAAGTCGTAAAAATAGGCATAATTTTCATTAAATTGTCAAATATTTTCAAAATTATTGAGGTTTTTGAGTTTAACTTACCATCATATAATGCCCGGAGTCTTCCCCTGTCGTTTGGTACCACTTTCGACCACCCCCGATTGTGGGAAGCGATAAATTTTTAAATTTTACACTTATTGGAGTACAGTTTCGGTAAAATTTCATATTTTTACATCGGGTTTTTTGCAAAACGTTGTGTCTTGCTCTGTCTTGATCAACGTTATAGAAATTTTCAGTGCTGCCACCATTTTGGACCCTTTTATAGCTATTTAACATCAAAAAAGTCATCAAAATAGGCAAAATTTTCATTAAATTGTCAAATATTTTCAAAATTATTCAGGTTTTTGATTTTAACTTACCATCATTTAACGCCCGGAATCTTCCCTTGTCGTTTGGTACCACTTTCGACCACCCCCGATTGTGGGAAGCGATAAATTTTTGAATTTTACACACATTGGAGTACAGTTTCGGTAAAATTTCATATTTTTACATCGGGTTTTTTGCAAAACGTTGTGTCTTGCTCTGTCTTTATTAACGTTATAGAAATTTTCAGTGCTGCCACCATTTTGGACCCTTTTATAGCTATTTAACATCAAAAAAGTCGTAAAAATAGGCATAATTTTCATTAAATTGTCAAATATTTTCAAAATTATTGAGGTTTTTGAGTTTAACTTACCATCATATAATGCCCGGAGTCTTCCCCTGTCGTTTGGTACCACTTTCGACCACCCCCGATTGTGGGAAGCGATAAATTTTTAAATTTTACACTTATTGGAGTACAGTTTCGGTAAAATTTCATATTTTTACATCGGGTTTTTTGCAAAAGGTTGTGTCTTGCTCTGTCTTGATCAACGTTATAGAAATTTTCAGTGCTGCCACCATTTTGGACCCTTTTATAGCTATTTAACATCAAAAAAGTCATCAAAATAGGCAAAATTTTCATTAAATTGTCAAATATTTTCAAAATTATTCAGGTTTTTGATTTTAACTTACCATCATTTAACGCCCGGAATCTTCCCTTGTCGTTTGGTACCACTTTCGACCACCCCCGATTGTGGGAAGCGATAAATTTTTGAATTTTACACACATTGGAGTACAGTTTCGGTAAAATTTCATATTTTTACATCGGGTTTTTTGCAAAACGTTGTGTCTTGCTCTGTCTTTATCAACGTTATAGAAATTTTCAGTGCTGCCACCATTTTGGACCCTTTTATAGCTATTTAACATCAAAAAAGTCGTCAAAATAGGCAAAATTTTCATTAAATTGTCAAATATTTTCAAAATTATTCAGGTTTTTGAGTTTAACTTACGATCGTATAACGCCCGGAGTCTTCCCCTGTCGTTTGGTACCCCTTTCGACCACCAAAATTTTCATTAAATTGTCAAATACTTTCAAAATTATTCAGGTTTTTGAGTTTAACTTCCCATCTTATAACGCCCGGAGTCTTCTTTTGTCGTTTGGTACCATTTTTGACCACCCCCGATGGTGGGAAGCGATAAATTTTTGAATTTTACACACATTCCAGTACAGTTTCGGTAAAATTTCATATTTTTACATTGGGTTCTTTGCAAAACGTTGTGTCTTGCTCTGTCTTGATCAACATTATAGAAATTTTCAGTGCTGCCACCATTTTGGACCCTTTTATAGCTATTTAAAATCAAAAAAGTCGTCAAAACAGGCAAAATTTTCATTAAATTGTCAAATATTTTCAAAATTATTGAGGTTTTTGATTTTAAATTACCATCATATAACGCCCGGAATCTTCCCTTGTCGTTTGGTACCACTTTCGGCCACCCCCCGATTGTGGGAAGCGATAAATTTTTGAATTTTACACACATTCGAGTACAGTTTCGGTAAAATTTCATATTTTTACATCGGGTTTCTTGCAAAACGTTGTGTCTTGCTCTGTCTTGATCAATGTTATAGAAATTTTCAGTGCTGCTACCATTTTGGACCCTTTTATAGCAATTTAACATCAAATAAGTCGTCAAAACAGGCAAAATTTTCATTAAATTGTTAAATATTTTCAAAATTATTCAGGTTTTTGAGTTTAACTTACCATCATATAACGCCCGAAGTCTTCCCCTGTCGTTTGGTACTACTTTCGACCACCCCCGATGGTGGGAAGCGATAAATTTTTGAATTTTACACACATTCCAGTACAGTTTCGGTAAAATTTCATATTTTTCCATCGGGTTTGTTGCAAAACGTTGTGTCTTGCTCTGTCTTGATCAACGTTATAGAAATTTTCAGTGCTGCCACCATTTTGGACCCTTTTATAGCTATTTAACATCAAAAAAGTTATCAAAATAGGCAAAATTTTCATTAAATTGTCAAATATTTTCAAAATTATTCAGGTTTTTGAATTTAACTTACCATCATATAACGCCCGGAGTCTTCCCTTGTCGTTTGGTACCATTTCTGACCACCCCCGATGGTGGGAAGCGATAAATTTTTGAATTTTACACACATTCAAGTACAGTTTCGGTAAAATTTCATATTTTTACATCGGGTTTCTTGCAAAACGTTGTGTCTTGCTCTGTCTTGATCAATGTTATAGAAATTTTCAGTGCTGCCACCATTTTGGACCCTTTTATAGCTATTTAACATCAAAAAAGTCATCAAAATAGACAAAATTTTCAATAAATTGTTAAATATTTTCAAAATTATTCAGGTTTTTGAGTTTAACTTACGATCGTATAACGCCCGGAGTCTTCCCCTGTCGTTTGGTACCCCTTTCGACCACCAAAATTTTCATTAAATTGTCAAATATTTTCAAAATTATTCAGGTTTTTGAGTTTAACTTCCCATCTTATAACGCCCGGAGTCTTCTTTTGTCGTTTGGTACCAATTTTGACCACCCCCGATGGTGGGAAGCGATAAATTTTTGAATTTTACACACATTCAAGTACAGTTTTGGTAAAATTTCATATTTTTACATCGGGTTTCTTGCAAAACGTTGTGTCTTGCTCTGTCTTGATCAATGATATAGAAATTTTCAGTGCTGCCACCATTTTGGACCCTTTTATAGCTATTTAAAATCAAAAAAGTCGTCAAAACAGGCAAAACTTTCATTAAATTGTCAAATATTTTCAAAATTATTCAGGTTTTTGATTTTAACTTACAATCGTATAACGCCCGGAGTCTTCCCCTGTCGTTTGGTACCACTTTCGACCACCCCCGATGGTGGGAAGCGATAATTTTTTGAATTTTACACACATTCGAGTACAGTTTCGCAAAATTTCATATTTTTACATCGGGTTTCTTGCAAAACGTAGTGTATTTCTCTGTCTTGATCAACATTATAGAAATTTTCAGTGCTGCCACCATTTTGGACCCTTTTATAGCTATTTAACATCAAAAAAGTCGTCAAAATAGGCAAAATTTCCATTAAATAGTCAAATATTTTCAAAATTATTCAGGTTTTTGAGTTTAACTTACGATCGTATAACGCCCGGAGTCTTCCCCTATCGTTTGGTACCACTTTCGACCAGCCCAGATGGTGGGAAGCGATAAATTTTTGAATTTTACACACATTCGAGTACAGTTTCGGTAAAATTTCATATATTTACATCGGGTTTCTTGCAAAACGTTGTGTCTTGCTCTGTCTTGATCAATGTTATAGAAATTTTCAGTGCTGCCACCATTTTGGACCCTTTTATAGCTATTTAACATCAAAAAAGTCGTCAAAATAGGCAAAATTTTCATTAAATTGTCAAATATTTTCAAAATTATTAAGTTTTTGAGTTTAACTTACCATAATATAACGCCAGGAGTTTTCCCCTGTCATTTGGTACCATTTTCGACCACCCCCGATTGTGGGAAGCGATAAATTTTTGAATTTTACACACATTGGAGTACAGTTTCGGTACAATTTCATATTTTTACATCGCGTTTTTTGCAAAACGTTGTGTCTTGCTCTGTCTTGATCAACGTTATAGAAATTTTCAGTGCTGCCACCATTTTGGACCCTTTTATAGCTATTTAAAATCAAAAAAGTCGTCAAAACAGGCAAAACTTTCATTAAATTGTCAAATATTTTCAAAATTATTCAGGTTTTTGAATTTAACTTACCATTATATAACGCCCGGAGTCTTCCCTTGTCGTTTGGTATCATTTTTGACCACCCCCGATGGTGGGAAGCGATAAATTTTTGAATTTTACACACATTCAAGTACAGTTTCGGTAAAATTTCATATTTTTACATCGGGTTTCTTGCAAAACGTTGTGTCTTGCTCTGTCTTGATCAATGTTATAGAAATTTTCAGTGCTGCCACCATTTTGGACCCTTTTATAGCTATTTAACATCAAAAAAGTCGTCAAAATAGGCAAAATTTTCATTAAATTGTCAAATATTTTCAAAATTATTAAGTTTTTGAGTTTAACTTACCATAATATAACGCCAGGAGTTTTCCCCTGTCATTTGGTACCATTTTCGACCACCCCCGATTGTGGGAAGCGATAAATTTTTGAATTTTACACACATTGGAGTACAGTTTCGGTACAATTTCATATTTTTACATCGCGTTTTTTGCAAAACGTTGTGTCTTGCTCTGTCTTGATCAACGTTATAGAAATTTTCAGTGCTGCCACCATTTTGGACCCTTTTATAGCTATTTAAAATCAAAAAAGTCGTCAAAACAGGCAAAACTTTCATTAAATTGTCAAATATTTTCAAAATTATTCAGGTTTTTGAATTTAACTTACCATCATATAACGCCCGGAGTCTTCCCTTGTCGTTTGGTATCATTTTTGACCACCCCCGATGGTGGGAAGCGATAAATTTTTGAATTTTACACACATTCAAGTACAGTTTCGGTAAAATTTCATATTTTTACATCGGGTTTCTTGCAAAACGTTGTGTCTTGCTCTGTCTTGATCAATGTTATAGAAATTTTCAGTGCTGCCACCATTTTGGACCCTTTTATAGCTATTTAACATCAAAAAAGTCATCAAAATAGACAAAATTTTCATTAAATTGTTAAATATTTTCAAAATTATTCAGGTTTTTGAGTTTAACTTACGATCGTATAACGCCCGGAGTCTTCCCCTGTCGTTTGGTACCCCTTTCGACCACCAAAATTTTCATTAAATTGTCAAATATTTTCAAAATTATTCAGGTTTTTGAGTTTAACTTCCCATCTTATCACGCCCGGAGTCTTCTTTTGTCGTTTGGTACCATTTTTGACCACCCCCGATGGTGGGAAGCGATAAATTTTTGAATTTTACACACATTCCAGTACAGTTTCGGTAAAATTTCATATTTTTACATTGGGTTCTTTGCAAAACGTTGTGTCTTGCTCTGTCTTGATCAACATTATAGAAATTTTCAGTGCTGCCACCATTTTGGACCCTTTTATAGCTATTTAAAATCAAAAAAGTCGTCAAAACAGGCAAAATTTTCATTAAATTGTCAAATATTTTCAAAATTATTGAAGTTTTTGATTTTAAATTACCATCATATAACGCCCGGAGTCTTCCCTTGTCGTTTGGTACCACTTTCGGCCACCCCCCGATTGTGGGAAGCGATAAATTTTTGAATTTTACACACGTTCGAGTACAGTTTCGTTAAAATTTCATATTTTTACATCGGGTTTCTTGCAAAACGTTGTGTCTTGCTCTGTCTTGATCAATGTTATAGAAATTTTCAGTGCTGCTACCATTTTGGACCCTTTTATAGCAATTTAACATCAAATAAGTCGTCAAAACAGGCAAAATTTTCATTAAATTGTTAAATATTTTCAAAATTATTCAGGTTTTTGAGTTTAACTTATCATCATATAACGCCCGAAGTCTTCCCCTGTCGTTTGGTACTACTTTCGACCACCCCCGATGGTGGGAAGCGATAAATTTTTGAATTTTACACACATTCCAGTACAGTTTCGGTAAAATTTCATATTTTTCCATCGGGTTCTTTGCAAAACGTTGTGTCTAGCTCTGTCTTGATCAACATTATAGAAATTTTCAGTGCTGCCATCATTTTGGACCCTTTTTTAGCTATTTAAAATCAAAAAAGTCGTCAAAACAGGCAAAATTTTCATTAAATAGTCAAATATTTTCAAAATTATTGAGGTTTTTGATTTTAAATTACCATCATATAACGCCCGGAGTCTTCCCTTGTCGTTTGGTACCACTTTCGACCACCCCCCGATTGTGGGAAGCGATAAATTTTTGAATTTTACACACATTCGAGTACAGTTTCGGTAAAATTTCATATTTTTACATCGGGTTTTATGCAAAACGTTGTGTCTTGCTCTGTCTTGATCAACATTATAGAAATTTTCAGTGCTGCCACCATTTTGGACCCTTTTATAGCTATTTAACATCAAAAAAGTCATCAAAATAGGCAAAATTTTCATTAAATTGTCAAATATTTTCAAAATTATTCAGGTTTTTGAATTTAACTTACCATCATATAACGCCCGGAGTCTTCCCTTGTCGTTTGGTACCATTTTTGACCACCCCCGATGGTGGGAAGCGATAAATTTTTGAATTTTACACACATTCAAGTACAGTTTCGGTAAAATTTCACATTTTTACATCGGGTTTCTTGCAAAACGTTGTGTCTTGCTCTGTCTTGATCAATGTTATAGAAATTTTCAGTGCTGCCACCATTTTGGACCCTTTTATAGCTATTTAACATCAAAAAAGTCATCAAAATAGACAAAATTTTCATTAAATTGTCAAATATTTTCAAAATTATTCAGGTTTTTGAGTTTAACTTACGATCGTATAACGCCCGGAGTCTTCCCCTGTCGTTTGGTACCCCATTCGACCACCAAAATTTTCATTAAATTGTCAAATATTTTCAAAATTATTCAGGTTTTTGAGTTTAACTTCCCATCTTATAACGCCCGGAGTCTTCTTTTGTCGTTTGGTACCATTTTTGACCACCCCCGATGGTGGGAAGCGATAAATTTTTGAATTTTACACACATTCCAGTACAGTTTCGGTAAAATTTCATATTTTTACATTGGGTTCTTTGCAAAACGTTGTGTCTTGCTCTGTCTTGATCAACATTATAGAAATTTTCAGTGCTGCCACCATTTTGGACCCTTTTATAGCTATTTAAAATCAAAAAAGTCGTCAAAACAGGCAAAATTTTCATTAAATTGTCAAATATTTTCAAAATTATTGAGGTTTTTGATTTTCAATTACCATCATATAACGCCCGGAGTCTTCCCTTGTCGTTTGGTACCACTTTCGGCCACCCCCCGATTGTGGGAAGCGATAAATTTTTGAATTTTACACACATTCGAGTACAGTTTCGGTAAAATTTCATATTTTTACATCGGATTTCTTGCAAAACGTTGTGTCTTGCTCTGTCTTGATCAATGTTATAGAAATTTTCAGTGCTGCTACCATTTTGGACCCTTTTATAGCAATTTAACATCAAATAAGTCGTCAAAACAGGCAAAATTTTCATTAAATTGTTAAATATTTTCAAAATTATTCAGGTTTTTGAGTTTAACTTACCATCATATAACGCCCGAAGTCTTCCCCTGTCGTTTGGTACTACTTTCGACCACCCCCGATGGTGGGAAGCGATAAATTTTTGAATTTTACACACATTCCAGTACAGTTTCGGTAAAATTTCATATTTTTACATTGGGTTCTTTGCAAAACGTTGTGTCTTGCTCTGTCTTGATCAACATTATAGAAATTTTCAGTGCTGCCACCATTTTGGACCCTTTTATAGCTATTTAAAATCAAAAAAGTCGTCAAAACAGGCAAAATTTTCATTAAATTGTCAAATATTTTCAAAATTATTCAGGTTTTTGAATTTAACTTACCATCATATACCGCCCGGAGTCTTCCCTTGTCGTTTGGTACCATTTTTGACCACCCCTGATGGTGGGAAGCGATAAATTTTTGAATTTTACACACATTCGAGTACAGTTTCGGTAAAATTTCATATTTTTACATCGGGTTTCTTGCAAAACGTTGTGTCTTGCTCTGTCTTGATCAATGTTATAGAAATTTTCAGTGCTGCCACCATTTTGGACCCTTTTATAGCTATTTAACATCAAAAAAGTCGTCAAAATAGACAAAATTTTCATTAAATTGTTAAATATTTTCAAAATTATTCAGGTTTTTGAGTTTAACTTACGATCGTATAACGCCCGGAGTCTTCCCCTGTCGTTTGGTACCCCTTTCGACCACCAAAATTTTCATTAAATTGTCAAATATTTTCAAAATTATTCAGGTTTTTGAGTTTAACTTCCCATCTTATAACGCCCGGAGTCTTCCCTTGTCGTTTGGTACAATTTTTGACCACCCCCGATGGTGGGAAGCGATAAATTTTTGAATTTTACACACATTCCAGTACAGTTTCGGTAAAATTTCATATTTTTACATTGGGTTCTTTGCAAAACGTTGTGTCTTGCTCTGTCTTGATCAACATTATAGAAATTTTCAGTGCTGCCACCATTTTGGACCCTTTTATAGCTATTTAAAATCAAAAAAGTCGTCAAAACAGGCAAAACTTTCATTAAATTGTCAAATATTTTCAAAATTATTCAGGTTTTTGATTTTAACTTACCATCATATAACGCCCGGAGTCTTCCCTTGTCGTTTGGTACCACTTTCGACCACCCCCCGATTGTGGGAAGTGATAAATTTTTGAATTTTACACACATTCGAGTACAGTTTCGGTAAAATTTCATATTTTTACATCGGGTTTTTTGCAAAACGTTGTGTCTTGCTCTGTCTTGATCAACGTTATAGAAATTTTCAGTGCTGCCACCATTTTGGACCCTTTTATAGCTATTTAAAATCAAAAAAGTCGTCAAAACAGGCAAAACTTTCATTAAATTGTCAAATATTTTCAAAATTATTCAGGTTTTTGAATTTAACTTACCATCATATAACGCCCGGAGTCTTCCCTTGTCGTTTGGTATCATTTTTGACCACCCCCGATGGTGGGAAGCGATAAATTTTTGAATTTTACACACATTCAAGTACAGTTTCGGTAAAATTTCATATTTTTACATCGGGTTTCTTGCAAAACGTTGTGTCTTGCTCTGTCTTGATCAATGTTATAGAAATTTTCAGTGCTGCCACCATTTTGGACCCTTTTATAGCTATTTAACATCAAAAAAGTCATCAAAATAGACAAAATTTTCATTAAATTGTTAAATATTTTCAAAATTATTCAGGTTTTTGAGTTTAACTTACGATCGTATAACGCCCGGAGTCTTCCCCTGTCGTTTGGTACCCCTTTCGACCACCAAAATTTTCATTAAATTGTCAAATATTTTCAAAATTATTCAGGTTTTTGAGTTTAACTTCCCATCTTATCACGCCCCGAGTCTTCTTTTGTCGTTTGGTACCATTTTTGACCACCCCCGATGGTGGGAAGCGATAAATTTTTGAATTTTACACACATTCCAGTACAGTTTCGGTAAAATTTCATATTTTTACATTGGGTTCTTTGCAAAACGTTGTGTCTTGCTCTGTCTTGATCAACATTATAGAAATTTTCAGTGCTGCCACCATTTTGGACCCTTTTATAGCTATTTAAAATCAAAAAAGTCGTCAAAACAGGCAAAATTTTCATTAAATTGTCAAATATTTTCAAAATTATTGAGGTTTTTGATTTTAAATTACCATCATATAACGCCCGGAGTCTTCCCTTGTCGTTTGGTACCACTTTCGGCCACCCCCCGATTGTGGGAAGCGATAAATTTTTGAATTTTACACACGTTCGAGTACAGTTTCGTTAAAATTTCATATTTTTACATCGGGTTTCTTGCAAAACGTTGTGTCTTGCTCTGTCTTGATCAATGTTATAGAAATTTTCAGTGCTGCTACCATTTTGGACCCTTTTATAGCAATTTAACATCAAATAAGTCGTCAAAACAGGCAAAATTTTCATTAAATTGTTAAATATTTTCAAAATTATTCAGGTTTTTGAGTTTAACTTATCATCATATAACGCCCGAAGTCTTCCCCTGTCGTTTGGTACTACTTTCGACCACCCCCGATGGTGGGAAGCGATAAATTTTTGAATTTTACACACATTCCAGTACAGTTTCGGTAAAATTTCATATTTTTCCATCGGGTTTTTTGCGAAACGTTGTGTCTTGCTCTGTCTTGATCAACGTTATAGAAATTTTCAGTGCTGCCACCATTTTGGACCCTTTTATAGCTATTTAACATCAAAAAAGTCGTCAAAATAGGCAAAATTTTCATTAAATTGTCAAATATTTTCAAAATTATTCAGGTTTTTGAATTTAACTTACCATCATATAACGCCCGGAGTCTTTCCTTGTCGTTTGGTACCATTTTTGACCACCCCTGATGGTGGGAAGCGATAAATTTTTGAATTTTACACACATTCCAGTACAGTTTCGGTAAAATTTCATATTTTTACATTGGGTTCTTTGCAAAACGTTGTGTCTAGCTCTGTCTTGATCAACATTATAGAAATTTTCAGTGCTGCCATCATTTTGGACCCTTTTATAGCTATTTAAAATCAAAAAAGTCGTCAAAACAGGCAAAATTTTCATTAAATAGTCAAATATTTTCAAAATTATTGAGGTTTTTGATTTTAAATTACCATCATATAACGCCCGGAGTCTTCCCTTGTCGTTTGGTACCACTTTCGACCACCCCCCGATTGTGGGAAGCGATAAATTTTTGAATTTTACACACATTCGAGTACAGTTTCGGTAAAATTTCATATTTTTACATCGGGTTTTATGCAAAACGTTGTGTCTTGCTCTGTCTTGATCAACATTATAGAAATTTTCAGTGCTGCCACCATTTTGGACCCTTTTATAGCTATTTAACATCAAAAAAGTCATCAAAATAGGCAAAATTTTCATTAAATTGTCAAATATTTTTAAAATTATTCAGGTTTTTGAATTTAACTTACCATCATATAACGCCCGGAGTCTTCCCTTGTCGTTTGGTACCATTTTTGACCACCCCCGATGGTGGGAAGCGATAAATTTTTGAATTTTACACACATTCAAGTACAGTTTCGGTAAAATTTCACATTTTTACATCGGGTTTCTTGCAAAACGTTGTGTCTTGCTCTGTCTTGATCAATGTTATAGAAATTTTCAGTGCTGCCACCATTTTGGACCCTTTTATAGCTATTTAACATCAAAAAAGTCATCAAAATAGACAAAATTTTCATTAAATTGTTAAATATTTTCAAAATTATTCAGGTTTTTGAGTTTAACTTACGATCGTATAACGCCCGGAGTCTTCCCCTGTCGTTTGGTACCCCATTCGACCACCAAAATTTTCATTAAATTGTCAAATATTTTCAAAATTATTCAGGTTTTTGAGTTTAACTTCCCATCTTATAACGCCCGGAGTCTTCTTTTGTCGTTTGGTACCATTTTTGACCACCCCCGATGGTGGGAAGCGATAAATTTTTGAATTTTACACACATTCCAGTACAGTTTCGGTAAAATTTCATATTTTTACATTGGGTTCTTTGCAAAACGTTGTGTCTTGCTCTGTCTTGATCAACATTATAGAAATTTTCAGTGCTGCCACCATTTTGGACCCTTTTATAGCTATTTAAAATCAAAAAAGTCGTCAAAACAGGCAAAATTTTCATTAAATTGTCAAATATTTTCAAAATTATTGAGGTTTTTGATTTTAAATTACCATCATATAACGCCCGGAGTCTTCCCTTGTCGTTTGGTACCACTTTCGGCCACCCCCCGATTGTGGGAAGCGATAAATTTTTGAATTTTACACACGTTCGAGTACAGTTTCGTTAAAATTTCATATTTTTACATCGGGTTTCTTGCAAAACGTTGTGTCTTGCTCTGTCTTGATCAATGTTATAGAAATTTTCAGTGCTGCTACCATTTTGGACCCTTTTATAGCAATTTAACATCAAATAAGTCGTCAAAACAGGCAAAATTTTCATTAAATTGTTAAATATTTTCAAAATTATTCAGGTTTTTGAGTTTAACTTATCATCATATAACGCCCGAAGTCTTCCCCTGTCGTTTGGTACTACTTTCGACCACCCCCGATGGTGGGAAGCGATAAATTTTTGAATTTTACACACATTCCAGTACAGTTTCGGTAAAATTTCATATTTTTCCATCGGGTTTTTTGCGAAACGTTGTGTCTTGCTCTGTCTTGATCAACGTTATAGAAATTTTCAGTGCTGCCACCATTTTGGACCCTTTTATAGCTATTTAACATCAAAAAAGTCGTCAAAATAGGCAAAATTTTCATTAAATTGTCAAATATTTTCAAAATTATTCAGGTTTTTGAATTTAACTTACCATCATATAACGCCCGGAGTCTTTCCTTGTCGTTTGGTACCATTTTTGACCACCCCTGATGGTGGGAAGCGATAAATTTTTGAATTTTACACACATTCCAGTACAGTTTCGGTAAAATTTCATATTTTTACATTGGGTTCTTTGCAAAACGTTGTGTCTAGCTCTGTCTTGATCAACATTATAGAAATTTTCAGTGCTGCCATCATTTTGGACCCTTTTATAGCTATTTAAAATCAAAAAAGTCGTCAAAACAGGCAAAATTTTCATTAAATAGTCAAATATTTTCAAAATTATTGAGGTTTTTGATTTTAAATTACCATCATATAACGCCCGGAGTCTTCCCTTGTCGTTTGGTACCACTTTCGACCACCCCCCGATTGTGGGAAGCGATAAATTTTTGAATTTTACACACATTCGAGTACAGTTTCGGTAAAATTTCATATTTTTGCATCGGGTTTTATGCAAAACGTTGTGTCTTGCTCTGTCTTGATCAACATTATAGAAATTTTCAGTGCTGCCACCATTTTGGACCCTTTTATAGCTATTTAACATCAAAAAAGTCATCAAAATAGGCAAAATTTTCATTAAATTGTCAAATATTTTCAAAATTATTCAGGTTTTTGAATTTAACTTACCATCATATAACGCCCGGAGTCTTCCCTTGTCGTTTGGTACCATTTTTGACCACCCCCGATGGTGGGAAGCGATAAATTTTTGAATTTTACACACATTCAAGTACAGTTTCGGTAAAATTTCACATTTTTACATCGGGTTTCTTGCAAAACGTTGTGTCTTGCTCTGTCTTGATCAATGTTATAGAAATTTTCAGTGCTGCCACCATTTTGGACCCTTTTATAGCTATTTAACATCAAAAAAGTCATCAAAATAGACAAAATTTTCATTAAATTGTTAAATATTTTCAAAATTATTCAGGTTTTTGAGTTTAACTTACGATCGTATAACGCCCGGAGTCTTCCCCTGTCGTTTGGTACCCCATTCGACCACCAAAATTTTCATTAAATTGTCAAATATTTTCAAAATTATTCAGGTTTTTGAGTTTAACTTCCCATCTTATAACGCCCGGAGTCTTCTTTTGTCGTTTGGTACCATTTTTGACCACCCCCGATGGTGGGAAGCGATAAATTTTTGAATTTTACACACATTCCAGTACAGTTTCGGTAAAATTTCATATTTTTACATTGGGTTCTTTGCAAAACGTTGTGTCTTGCTCTGTCTTGATCAACATTATAGAAATTTTCAGTGCTGCCACCATTTTGGACCCTTTTATAGCTATTTAAAATCAAAAAAGTCGTCAAAACAGGCAAAATTTTCATTAAATTGTCAAATATTTTCAAAATTATTGAGGTTTTTGATTTTCAATTACCATCATATAACGCCCGGAGTCTTCCCTTGTCGTTTGGTACCACTTTCGGCCACCCCCCGATTGTGGGAAGCGATAAATTTTTGAATTTTACACACATTCGAGTACAGTTTCGGTAAAATTTCATATTTTTACATCGGGTTTTTTGCGAAACGTTGTGTCTTGCTCTGTCTTGATCAATGTAATAGAAATTTTCAGTGCTGCCACCATTTTGGACCCTTTTATAGCTATTTAACATCAAAAAGTCGTCAAAATAGGCAAAATTTTCATTAAATTGTCAAATATTTTCAAAATTATTCAGGTTTTTGAATTTAACTTACCATCATATAACGCCCGGAGTCTTCCCTTGTCGTTTGGTACCATTTTTGACCACCCCTGATGGTGGGAAGCGATAAATTTTTGAATTTTACACACATTCGAGTACAGTTTCGGTAAAATTTCATATTTTTACATCGGGTTTCTTGCAAAACGTTGTGTCTTGCTCTGTCTTGATCAATGTTATAGAAATTTTCAGTGCTGCCACCATTTTGGACCCTTTTATAGCTATTTAACATCAAAAAAGTCGTCAAAATAGACAAAATTTTCATTAAATTGTTAAATATTTTCAAAATTATTCAGGTTTTTGAGTTTAACTTACGATCGTATAACGCCCGGAGTCTTCCCCTGTCGTTTGGTACCCCTTTCGACCACCAAAATTTTCATTAAATTGTCAAATATTTTCAAAATTATTCAGGTTTTTGAGTTTAACTTCCCATCTTATAACGCCCGGAGTCTTCCCTTGTCGTTTGGTACTATTTTTGACCACCCCCGATGGTGGGAAGCGATAAATTTTTGAATTTTACACACATTCCAGTACAGTTTCGGTAAAATTTCATATTTTTACATTGGGTTCTTTGCAAAACGTTGTGTCTTGCTCTGTCTTGATCAACATTATAGAAATTTTCAGTGCTGCCACCATTTTGGACCCTTTTATAGCTATTTAAAATCAAAAAAGTCGTCAAAACAGGCAAAACTTTCATTAAATTGTCAAATATTTTCAAAATTATTCAGGTTTTTGATTTTAACTTACCATCATATAACGCCCGGAGTCTTCCCTTGTCGTTTGGTACCACTTTCGACCACCCCCCGATTGTGGGAAGTGATAAATTTTTGAATTTTACACACATTCGAGTACAGTTTCGGTAAAATTTCATATTTTTACATCGGGTTTTTTGCAAAACGTTGTGTCTTGCTCTGTCTTGATCAGCGTTATAGAAATTTTCAGTGCTGCCACCATTTTGGACCCTTTTATAGCTATTTAACATAAAAAAAGTCGTCAAAATAGGCAAAATTTTCATTAAATTGTTAAATATTTTGAAAATTATTCAGGTTTTTGAGTTTAACTTACGATCTTATAACGCCCGGAGTCTTCCCCTGTCGTTTGGTACCACTTTCGACCACCCCCGATGGTGCGAAGCGATAAATTTTTGAATTTTACACACATTCGAGTACAGTTTCGGTAAAATTTCATATTTTTACATTGGGTTCTTTGCAAAACGTTGTGTCTTGCTCTGTCTTGATCAACGTTATAGAAATGTTCAGTGCTGCCACCATTTTGGACCCTTTTATAGTTATTTAACATCAAATAAGTCGTCAAAACAGGCAAAATTTTCATTAAATTGTTAAATATTTTCAAAATTATTCAGGTTTTTGAGTTTAACTTCCCATCTTATAACGCCCGAAGTCTTCTCTTGTCGTTTGGTACCATTTTTGACCACCCCCGATGGTGGGAAGCGATAAATTTTTGAATTTTACACACATTCGAGTACAGTTTCGGTAAAATTTCATATTTTTACATCGGGTTTCTTGCAAAACGTTGTGTCTTGCTCTGTCTTGATCAATGTTATAGAAATTTTCATTGCTGCCACCATTTTGGACCCTTTTATAGCTATTTAACATCAAAAAAGTCGTCAAAATAGACAAAATTTTCATTAAATTGTTAAATATTTTCAAAATTATTCAGGTTTTTGAGTTTAACTTACGATCATATAACGCCCGGAGTCTTCCCCTGTCGTTTGGTACCCCTTTCGACCACCAAAATTTTCATTAAATTGTCAAATATTTTCAAAATTATTCAGGTTTTTGAGTTTAACTTCCCATCTTATAACGCCCGGAGTCTTCCCTTGTCGTTTGGTACCATTTTTGACCACCCCCGATGGTGGGAAGCGATAAATTTTTGAATTTTACACACATTCCAGTACAGTTTCGGTAAAATTTCATATTTTTACATTGGGTTCTTTGCAAAACGTTGTGTCTTGCTCTGTCTTGATCAACATTATAGAAATTTTCAGTGCTGCCACCAGTTTGGACCCTTTTATAGCTATTTAAAATCAAAAAAGTCGTCAAAACAGGCAAAACTTTCATTAAATTGTCAAATATTTTCAAAATTATTTAGGTTTTTGATTTTAAATTACCATCATATAACGCCCGGAGTCTTCCCTTGTCGTTTGGTACCACTTTCGACCACCCCCCGATTGTGGGAAGCGATAAATTTTTGAATTTTACACACATTCGAGTACAGTTTCGGTAAAATTTCATATTTTTACATCGGGTTTCTTGCAAAACGTTGTGTCTTGCTCTGTCTTGATCAATGTTATAGAAATTTTCAGTGCTGCCACCATTTTGGACCCTTTTATAGCTATTTAACATCAAAAAAGTCGTCAAAATAGACAAAATTTTCATTAAATTGTTAAATATTTTCAAAATTATTCAGGTTTTTGAGTTTAACTTACGATCGTATAACGCCCGGAGTCTTCCCCTGTCGTTTGGTACCCCTTTCGACCACCAAAATTTTCATTAAATTGTCAAATATTTTCAAAATTATTCAGGTTTTTGAGTTTAACTTCCCATCTTATAACGCCCGGAGTCTTCCCTTGTCGTTTGGTACCATTTTTGACCACCCCCGATGGTGGGAAGCGATAAATTTTTGAATTTTACACACATTCCAGTACAGTTTCGGTAAAATTTCATATTTTTACATTGGGTTCTTTGCAAAACGTTGTGTCTTGCTCTGTCTTGATCAACATTATAGAAATTTTCAGTGCTGCCACCATTTTGGACCCTTTTATAGCTATTTAAAATCAAAAAAGTCGTCAAAATAGGCAATATTTCATTAAATTGTTAAATATTTTCAAAATTATTTTGGTTTTTGAGTTTAACTTACGATCTTATAACGCCCGGAGTCTTCCCCTGTCGTTTGGTACCACTTTCGACCACCCCCGATGGTGGGAAGCGATAAATTTTTGAATTTTACACACATTCGAGTACAGTTTCGGTAAAATTTCATATTTTTACATTGGGTTCTTTGCAAAACGTTGTGCATTGCTCTGTCTTGATCAACGTTATAGAAATTTTCAGTGCTGCCACCATTTTGGACCCTTTTATAGCTATTTAACATCAAAAAAGTCATCAAAATAGGCAAAATTTTCATTAACACTGATGTAAAAATATGAAATTTTACCGAAACTGTACTCGAATGGGTGTAAAATTCAAAAATTTATCGCTTCCCACAATCGGGGGGTGGTCGAAAGTGGTACCAAACGACAAGGGAAGACTCCATGCGTTATATGATGGTAAGTTAAACTCAAAAACCTGAATTATTTTGAAAATATTTGACAATTTAATGAAAATTTTGCCAATTTTGACGACTTTTTTGATGTTAAATAGCTATAAAAGGGTCCAAAATGGTGGCAGCACTGAACATTTCTATAACATTGATCAAGACAGAGCAAGACACAACGTTTTGCAAGAAACCCGATGTAAAAATATGAAATTTTACCGAAACTGTACTCGAATGTGTGTAAAATTCAAAAATTTATCGCTTCCCACCATCGGGGGTGGTCGAAAGTGGTACCAAACGACAGGGGAAGACTCCGGGCGTTATAAGATCGTAAGTTAAACTCAAAAACCAAAATAATTTTGAAAATATTTAACAATTTAATGAAATTTTGCCTATTTTGACGACTTTTTTGATTTTAAATAGCTATAAAAGGGTCCAAAATGGTGGCAGCACTGAAAATTTCTATAATGTTGATCAAGACAGAGCAAGACACAACGTTTTGCAAAGAACCCAATGTAAAAATATGAAATTTTACCGAAACTGTACTGGAATGTGTGTAAAATTCAAAAATTTATCGCTTCCCACCATCGGGGGTGGTCAAAAATGGTACCAAACGACAAGGGAAGACTCCGGGCGTTATAAGATGGGAAGTTAAACTCAAAAACCTGAATAATTTTGAAAATATTTGACAATTTAATGAAAATTTTGGTGGTCGAAAGGGGTACCAAACGACAGGGGAAGACTCCGGGCGTTATACGATCGTAAGTTAAACTCAAAAACCTGAATAATTTTGAAAATATTTAACAATTTAATGAAAATTTTGTCTATTTTGACGACTTTTTTGATGTTAAATAGCTATAAAAGGGTCCAAAATGGTGGCAGCACTGAAAATTTCTATAACATTGATCAAGACAGAGCAAGACACAACGTTTTGCAAGAAACCCGATGTAAAAATATGAAATTTTACCGAAACTGTACTCGAATGTGTGTAAAATTCAAAAATTTATCGCTTCCCACCATCGGGGGTGGTCGAAAGTGGTACCAAACGACAGGGGAAGACTCCGGGCGTTATAAGATCGTAAGTTAAACTCAAAAACCAAAATAATTTTGAAAATATTTAACAATTTAATGAAATTTTGCCTATTTTGACGACTTTTTTGATTTTAAATAGCTATAAAAGGGTCCAAAATGGTGGCAGCACTGAAAATTTCTATAATGTTGATCAAGACAGAGCAAGACACAACGTTTTGCAAAGAACCCAATGTAAAAATATGAAATTTTACCGAAACTGTACTGGAATGTGTGTAAAATTCAAAAATTTATCGCTTCCCACCATCGGGGGTGGTCAAAAATGGTACCAAACGACAAGGGAAGACTCCGGGCGTTATAAGATGGGAAGTTAAACTCAAAAACCTGAATAATTTTGAAAATATTTGACAATTTAATGAAAATTTTGGTGGTCGAAAGGGGTACCAAACGACAGGGGAAGACTCCGGGCGTTATACGATCGTAAGTTAAACTCAAAAACCTGAATAATTTTGAAAATATTTGACTATTTAATGGAAATTTTGCCTATTTTGACGACTTTTTTGATGTTAAATAGCTATAAAAGGGTCCAAAATGGTGGCAGCACCGAACATTTTCTATGACGTTGATCAAAACAGAGCAATACACTACGTTTTGCAAGAAACCCGATGTAAAAATATGAAATTTTTCCGAAACTGTACTCGAATGTGTGTAAAATTCAAAAAATTATCGCTTCCCACCATCGGGGGTGGTCGAAAGTGGTACCAAACGACAGGGGAAGACTCCGGGCGTTATACGATGGTAAGTTAAACTCAAAAACCTGAATAATTTTAAAAATATTTGACAATTTAATGAAAATTTTGCCAATTTTGACGACTTTTTTGATGTTAAATAGCTATAAAAGGGTCCAAAATGGTGGCAGCACCGAAAATTTCTTTAACGTTGATCAAGACAGAGCAAGACACAACGTTTTGCAAGAAACCCGATGTAAATATATGAAATTTTTACCGAAACTGTACTCGAATGTGTGTAAAATTCAAAAATTTATCGCTTCCCACCATCTGGGCTGGTCGAAAGTGGTACCAAACGACAGGGGAAGACTCCGGGCGTTATACGATCGTAAGTTAAACTCAAAAACCTGAATAATTTTGAAAATATTTGACTATTTAATGGAAATTTTGCCTATTTTGACGACTTTTTTGATGTTAAATAGCTATAAAAGGGTCCAAAATGGTGGCAGCACCGAAAATTTTCTATGACGTTGATCAAAACAGAGCAATACACTACGTTTTGCAAGAAACCCGATGTAAAAATATGAAATTTTTCCGAAACTGTACTCGAATGTGTGTAAAATTCAAAAAATTATCGCTTCCCACCATCGGGGGTGGTCGAAAGTGGTACCAAACGACAGGGGAAGACTCCGGGCGTTATACGATCGTAAGTTAAAATCAAAAACCTGAATAATTTTGAAAATATTTGACAATTTAATGAAAGTTTTGCCTGTTTTGACGACTTTTTTGATTTTAAATAGCTATAAAAGGGTCCAAAATGGTGGCAGCACTGAAAATTTCTATAACGTTGATCAAGACAGAGCAAGACGCAACGTTTTGCAAAAAACCCGATGTAAAAATATGAAATTTTACCGAAACTGTACTCGAATGGGTGTAAAATTCAAAAATTTATCGCTTCCCACAATCGGGGGGTGGTCGAAAGTGGTACCAAACGACAAGGGAAGACTCCGGGCGTTATATGATGGTAAGTTAAAATCAAAAACCTGAATAATTTTGAAAATATTTGACAATTTAATGAAAATGTTGCCTATTTTGATGACTTTTTTGATGTTAAATAGCTATAAAAGGGTCCAAAATGGTGGCAGCACTGAAAATTTCTATAATGTTGATCAAGACAGAGCAAGACACAACGTTTTGCAAAAAAACCCGATGTAAAAATATGAAATTTTACCGAAACTGTACTCCAATGTGTGTAAAATTCATAAATTTATCGCTTACCACAATCGGTTGTGGTCGAAAGTGGTACCAAACGACAAGGGAAGATTCCGGGCGTTATATGATGGTAAGTTAAAATAAAAAACCTGAATAATTTTGAAAATATTTGACAATTTAATGAAAATTTTGATGTTAAATAGCTATAAAAGGGTCCAAAATGGTGGCAGCTCCGAAAATTTATATAACGTTGATCAAGACAGAGCAAGACACAACGTTTTGCAAGAAACCCGATGTAAAAATATGAAATTTTACCGAAACTGTACTCGAATGTGTGTAAAATTCAAAAATTTATTGCTTCCCACAATCGGGGGTGGTCGAAAATGGTACCAAACGACAAGGGAAGACTACGGCCGTTATATGATGGTAAGTTAAACTCAAAAACCTGAATAATTTTTAAAATATTTGACAATTTAATGAAAATTTTGCCTATTTTGACGACTTTTTGATGTTAAATAGCTATAAAAGGGTCCAAAATGGTGGCAGCACCGAAAATTTCTATAACGTTGATCAAGACAGAGCAAGACACAACGTTTTGCAAGAAACCCGATGTAAAAATATGAAATTTTACCGAAACTGTACTCGAATGTGTGTAAAATTCAAAAATTTATTGCTTCCCTCAATCGGGGGTGGTCGAAAATGGTACCAAACGACAAGGGAAGACTACGGGCGTTATATGATGGTAAGTTAAACTCAAAACCTGAATAATTTTGAAAATATTTGACAATTTAATGAAAATTTTGCCTATTTTGACGACTTTTTTGATGTTAAATAGCTATAAAAGGGTCCAAAATGGTGGCAGCACTGAAAATTTCTATAACGTTGATCAAGACAGAGCAAGACACAACGTTTTGCAAAAAACCCGATGTAAAAATATGAAATTTTACCGAAACTGTACTCCAATGAGTGTAAAATTTAAAAATTTATCGCTTCCCACCATCGGGGGTGGTCAAAAATGATACCAAACGACAAGGGAAGACTCCGGGCGTTATATGATGGTGAGGCGGTGTTAGTGGATGCGAAATAATTAACACCGTTTCGAAAATATGTATGACTAGTTTATTGCAAGAAGCACAGATGATAGGCACAGTAAATAGTCAGTAAGAAGGAGAACAGAGCGGAAATAAGAATTAAGCACAGTAGATTTAGATAGGTAATAGCACGAGATATTATATAGTACAGAATACGATAGGGCTTTAGCGGAAGCGATCGGCGGACGGGAGCACGAGCGACGTGCGCTTCGCGTTGGGATCAATTCTCAACTGCCGACGGGTCGGGCGCGCGGCGCTCGCGCAGGTAACAAAAAATAGCGGTCGGTGCGAGCCTATTGTTCGAACCGGCCCGCATTCCAATGAATATCTAATACGAAACCCTGTATGTCTGTACCGTACAATATTAAAGAAATTATAAACATTCTTACAAATAAGTTGGAATATAATATGTAAGTATACACATCTGAATATCACGTGTTACATAAATATTATGCATGTATTTATTTATTTATACATATATTAAAATTTAAGTTTTACATGTATTTTATTAAACTAAAATCATAAACAATATGGCCATGCTACACCACCCCCCTCCTGAGACCGGGCTACGGGCGATAATAGTCTGGGAATTTAACATTACGACCAGAACGAGTTTTTCTGACCATGCTATCCTTGGCATCAGGTAAGTCATGAGTGGGTGTGTGACTGGAAGAGTTAAGTGGTGTGTGATGTATCGTATGATGAGTTGTGTGTGTTGTGGTGTCTGGCTCACGCAATATGTAGGCAGGTTTTATTCTGTCTACCGATACCGTGACAGTCTTACCTTTTACGATGAGCTTGAACACTTTATCTCCACGCTCAATGATTTCGTACGGGCCAGTGTACGCAGGTTTGAGGGATCCGCTCACAGTGTCGTCTCGTAGGAAGACATGAGATGATGTGGTCAGGTCTTTAAATACAAATGGTGATCGATAACCGCCATGACGCGAAGCTGGTTTTGGTTGTAACTCAACTGCGAATTTGCGTAAACGCGTAATATAATCGGTGACATCGGGATCCACGAGATCTTCAGGACTAAAGAAGTCACCAGGCAGACGCAATGGTTCACCGAACACCAACTCTGCCGGCGATGCCATGAGATCCTCTTTATACGTACTACGCACACCTAAAAGAACGAGTGGAAGAGATTCGACCCAACTGCTATTAGCATGACACGTTATAGCTGCTTTAAGCTGTCTATGGAACCTCTCCACGAGCCCATTTGAAGCTGGATGGTAAGCTGTTGTCCTTTTGTGTTGGAAACCGGCAATTCTAGCTAAGTGACCAAACAACGCTGATTCAAATTGCCTCCCACGGTCTGTCACGACCTGTGAGGGACAACCAAAGCGGGATATCCATCCACTGAGCAGAGCCTTAGCAACAGTCTCCGCCGTAATGTCCTGTAGGGGTATAGCCTCAGGCCATCGAGTATAACGGTCGATTGCTGTAAGGCAGTACCGATAACCCTGTGATAACGGTAGAGGACCGACAAGATCTATATGCAAGTCCCTAAACCTAGCACGAGGGAGTTTATAAGTGCCCAGCGGTGAAGATGCATGTCTATGTATCTTTGACCGCTGACACGCCAGACATGTGCGAACCCATTCCCTACAGTCTTTTTTTATGCCAGGCCATATGTAACGGTCTGAAATTAACCGTACTGTGGCATTGGCGCCAGGGTGGCTTAGCGAGTGCAGGTTTTCGAACACTTGACGTCGCAGTTCCTTTGTAACGAAAGGTCTTGGGGTACCACGGCTAACCTCACAAAATAAGTTTAAAGTAGACCCAGGAATTTTGACCTTATCGAGACGCAGAGAAGTATTACCCTTCAAAAGTTGATTGAGTTCAACATCAGTAGTTTGCAAAGTAGCCAATGTTGTTAAGTTGATCGGTTGAATAACCTCTTCAACTCTAGACAAGGTATCAGCCACAACGTTATCCTTCCCTGAAATATGTCTAATATCTGTACAAAACTGTGATATAAAATCTAAGTGTCGAAATTGTCTAGGCGAGCAGTTCTCTTTCCTAGAATGAAAAGCGAATGTAAGAGGTTTATGATCAGTGTAAATTACAAAGTCTCGAGCCTCGACCATGAAACGAAAGTGTTTAACCGCATCGTAGATCGCTAATAGCTCGCGGTCATACGTCGAATATTTAACCTGTGATGGAGACAATTTACGCGAGTAAAATGCTAAAGGTTGCCAACCATCATTCTTAAACTGCTGTAACACGGCACCCACAGCTATGTCCGAAGCATCTGTTACAATAGCAAGTTTTGCTTCACAGTCTGGATGTGCGAGCATTGTAGCTTGGCACAGGCTTTGCTTGCACGCTTCCAAGGCATCCAGTTCTTTCTGTGAAAAATTTACAGGATGTGAACCTTTGACCGAACCTGTCAACAGAGCATTGAGGGGTATTTGATTAACAGCAGCGCTGGGAATGAATCTGCGGTAGAAGTTAATCATCCCCAAGAACCTACGTAGCTCTTTCACCGTTTTAGGGACTGGGAATTTTCTAATAGCCTCCACCTTTTCAGGCAGGGGTTTGGTACCGTCTATTGAAATTCGATAGCCCAGAAACGTCACCTCAGATGCTCCGAATACACACTTTGCTGTATTGATTATCATCCCATAGTCTTTCAACCTTTTGAACACCTGTCGCAAATGGTCTAAGTGGGAAACCTGGTCTACTGAGTATACCAAAATATCATCCAAATATGGGAAGACGAAGTCTAACCCCCGCAACATTTCGTCGACAAAACGCTGGAAAGTCTGTCCCGCATTTCGTAAGCCAAAAGTCATATAGGGAAATTCATATGACCCAAACGGTGTAGTGATTGCGGTCTTCTCAATATCGCTGGGGTTAACTTTTATTTGGTTATAGGCCTTTACCATATCGATGGTTGAAAAGACCGTACAGCTAGCTAGGTTATGAGCAAAGTCTTGGATATGACGGATGGGGTACCTGTCTGGAATTGTCCGTGCATTCAGCATACGGTAGTCACCGCATGGCCGCCAACCGTTGTCTTTTTTCGGTGTGAGGTGAAGCGGAGAAGCCCAAGGTGATTGTGAAGGTCGGCAAGTCCCAACCTGTAACATTGCCTCGAACTCTGCCTTCGCTATCTTCAACTTGTCCGGTGCTAACCTGCGAGGGGAACAGTTAATTGGTGGGCCAGGTGTAGTGCGTATGTAGTGTAATGTGTTGTTGGAAGATGTGCGGTGTATGCCTGAAGGTCGGGTGATGTCGGGATAGTCAGCTAGTATAGCGTGATAAACCGAATTATCATGTGTCATTACCTTTACCGAGGAAACATCGTCAGAAAAATTAGCAAGCGAAGCCGCGGTAGTAAGCATGGTCTTACCATCTATTAAACAATTATTACGTATGTCCACAATTAATTTATAAAAAGATAAAAAATCTACGCCTATTATGGCCCTGGTAACATCAGCTATAATAAAACGCCAAGCAAAGTCACGGCGTAAATTTATATTTATAACTAAATGAATAAAACCATATGTTTTAATTATAGATCCATTGGCGGCGTATAATTCATAATTAGATTTAATATTACTATATCCTTTTACATGCTTACGTGGAAATACACACACATCACTGCCAGTATCTATTAGAAATTGTAATTTTGTACGGTGGTCAGTAATAAATAAGCGACCCGGATTGGGGCAGGCGTCGGTCGCCATCACGGACTGCCCTAATCTTTTCCCGTAAAGTCGCACGGTTTTGTGCACCTCGTAGCCTTTTCACCGAACTTCGCATGATGCCAGCACAAGGGAAACTTCCGGTAGTTTGAGTTGGAACGCCTGGAACGCGAGCGTCCTCGGTCACGCCCTCCGGATCTGGGTTCTCTGGAACGTGACATCCTCTCCAGCTTGGTCGTCAGCTGCTGTACTTGGCGTGTGAGGGCAGCCACTTGACTACTCAACTCAGTGTGACTACTCGATGCCGCCATAGCTGCTACCTGTGGGTTGGGCGTGGCAATGTCGTGCACGCGGTCGGCTAACTCTGCAAGCTCCTCCAATGTAGCTTTTGATTGCGAAGCTATTATTGTCTGGATACTGCTGGGTAAACGGCTAGCCCACATGGTTCTCAGGAACTCATTGGAGACATCAGGTCCCGCCAGGTGTTGGATGTGGCGTAAAAATTGCGAGGGTTTGCGATCGCCTAGTTCTTCCCTGGTCACGAGCTGCAGTATCTTCTTCTCCCGTGAAGTTGATAGTCTTCGAATCAGTTCCGTCTTCAAACGCTCGTACTTGTTTTCTTCCGGAGGAGAAGTTATGATGTCCTCTACCTCAGTCGCGTATACAGGATCCAGTTGCCCGATCACATGGTGGTATTTCGTTGTATCCTGGGTAATCTTGTTCAGGAAAAATTGGCTTTCCATTTGATGGAACCACAAGGCTGGTTTATCGGGATAAAATGGGGGTACCCGTATACTGATGCGTTCTACATCGTGCGGCGCGCTGTAGCCCACGTTGTCGGCATGTGGTGCTGTATCCTTCGGCTCGCTCATTTTTCCGTGTTCTTCGTCGGGGTCACCAATGAGGCGGTGTTAGTGGATGCGAAATAATTAACACCGTTTCGAAAATATGTATGACTAGTTTATTGCAAGAAGCACAGATGATAGGCACAGTAAATAGTCAGTAAGAAGGAGAACAGAGCGGAAATAAGAATTAAGCACAGTAGATTTAGATAGGTAATAGCACGAGATATTATACATATAGTACAGAATACGATAGGGCTTTAGCGGAAGCGATCGGCGGACGGGAGCACGAGCGACGTGCGCTTCGCGTTGGGATCAATTCTCAACTGCCGACGGGTCGGGCGCGCGGCGCTCGCGCAGGTAACAAAAAATAGCGGTCGGTGCGAGCCTATTGTTCGAACCGGCCCGCATTCCATGAATATCTAATACGAAACCCTGTATGTCTGTACCGTACAATATTAAAGAAATTATAAACATTCTTACAAATAAGTTGGAATATAATATGTAAGTATACACATCTGAATATCACGTGTTACATAAATATTATGCATGTATTTATTTATTTATACATATATTAAAATTTAAGTTTTACATGTATTTTATTAAACTAAAATCATAAACAATATGGCCATGCTACAATGGTAAGTTAAATTCAAAAACCTGAATAATTTTGAAAATATTTGACAATTTAATGAAAATTTTGCCTATTTTGACGACTTTTTTGATGTTAAATAGCTATAAAAGGGTCCAAAATGGTGGCAGCACTGAAAATTTCTATAACGTTGATCAAGACAGAGCAAGACACAACGTTTTGCAAAAAACCCGATGTAAAAATATGAAATTTTACCGAAACTGTACTCCAATGTGTGTAAAATTCAAAAATTTATCGCTTCCCACAATCGGGGGTGGTCGAAAGTAGTACCAAACGACAGGGGTAGACTTCGGGCGTTATATGATGGTAATATAAACTCAAAAAGCTTAATATTTTAAAAATATTTAACAATTTAATGAAAATTTTGCCTATTTTGACGACTTTTTTGATGTTAAATAGCTATAAAAAACCCGATGTAAAAATATGAAATTTTACCGAAACTGTACATCGGGTTTCTTGCAAAACGTTGTGTCTTGCTCTGTCTTGATCAACGTTATATAAATTTTCGGAGCTGCCACCATTTTGGACCCTTTTATAGCTATTTAACATCAAATAAGTCGTCAAAATAAGCAAAATTTTCATTAAATTGTCAAATATTTTAAAAATTATTCAGGTTTTTGAGTTTAACTTACCATCTTATAACGCCCGGAATCTTCCCTTGTCGTTTGGTACCATTTTTGACCACCCCCGATGGTGGAGAGCGATAAATTTTTGAATTTTACACACATTCCAGTACAGTTTCGGTATAATTTCATATTTTTACATTGGGTTCTTTGCAAAACGTTGTGTCTTGCTCTGTCTTGATCAACATTATAGAAATTTTCAGTGCTACCACCATTTTGGACCCTTTTATAGCTATTTAACATCAAAAAAGTCGTCAAAACAGGCAAAATTTTCATTAAATTGTCAAATATTTTCAAAATTATTTAGGTTTTTGCTTTTAACTTACCATCATATAACGCCCGGAGTCTTCCCTTGTCGTTTGGTACCACTTTCGACCACCCCCCGATTGTGGGAAGCGATAAATTTTTGAATTTTTTACACATTCGAGTACAGTTTCGGTAAAATTTCATATTTTTACATCGGGTTTTTGGCAAAACGTTGTGTCTTGCTCTGTCTTGATCAACGTTATAGAAATTTTCAGTGTTGCCACCATTTTGGACCCTTTTATAGCTATTTAAAATCAAAAAAGTCGTCAAAATAGGCAAAATTTCCATTAAATAGTCAAATATTTTCAAAATTATTCAGGTTTTTGAGTTTAACTTACGATCGTATAACGCCCGGAGTCTTCCCCTGTCGTTTGGTACCACTTTCGACCAGCCCCGATGGTGGGAAGCGATAAATTTTTGAATTTTACACACATTCGAGTACAGTTTTGGTAAAATTATATATTTTTACATCGGGTTTTTTGCCAAACGTTGTCTTGCTCTGTCTTGATCAACGTTATAGAAATTTTCAGTGCTGCCACCATTTTGGACCCTTTTATAGCTATTTAACATCAAAAAAGTCGTAAAAATAGGCATAATTTTCATTAAATTGTCAAATATTTTCAAAATTATTGAGGTTTTTGAGTTTAACTTACCATCATGTAACGCCCGGAGTCTTCCCCTGTCGTTTGGTACCACTTTCGACCATCCCCAATTGTGGGAAGCGATAAATTTTTGAATTTTACACACATTGGAGTACAGTTTCGGTAAAATTTCATATTTTTACATCGCGTTTTTTGCAAAACGTTGTGTCTTGCTCTGTCTTGATCAACGTTATAGAAATTTTCAGTGCTGCCACCATTTTGGACCCTTTTATAGCTATTTAACATCAAAAAAGTCGTAAAAATAGGCATAATTTTCATTAAATTGTCAAATATTTTCAAAATTATTCAGGTTTTTGAGTTTAACTTACCATCATATAACGCATGGAGTCTTCCCTTGTCGTTTGGTACTACTTTCGACCACCCCCCGATTGTGGGAAGCGATAAATTTTTGAATTTTACACCCATTCGAGTACAGTTTCGGTAAAATTTCATATTTTTACATCAGTGTTAATGAAAATTTTGCCTATTTTGATGACTTTTTTGATGTTAAATAGCTATAAAAGGGTCCAAAATGGTGGCAGCACTGAAAATTTCTATAACGTTGATCAAGACAGAGCAATGCACAACGTTTTGCAAAGAACCCAATGTAAAAATATGAAATTTTACCGAAACTGTACTCGAATGTGTGTAAAATTCAAAAATTTATCGCTTCCCACCATCGGGGGTGGTCGAAAGTGGTACCAAACGACAGGGGAAGACTCCGGGCGTTATAAGATCGTAAGTTAAACTCAAAAACCTAAATAATTTTGAAAATATTTAACAATTTAATGAAATTTTGCCTATTTTGACGACTTTTTTGATTTTAAATAGCTATAAAAGGGTCCAAAATGGTGGCAGCACTGAAAATTTCTATAATGTTGATCAAGACAGAGCAAGACACAACGTTTTGCAAAGAACCCAATGTAAAAATATGAAATTTTACCGAAACTGTACTGGAATGTGTGTAAAATTCAAAAATTTATCGCTTCCCACCATCGGGGGTGGTCAAAAATGGTACCAAACGACAAGGGAAGACTCCGGGCGTTATAAGATGGGAAGTTAAACTCAAAAACCTGAATAATTTTGAAAATATTTGACAATTTAATGAAAATTTTGGTGGTCGAAAGGGGTACCAAACGACAGGGGAAGACTCCGGGCGTTATACGATCGTAAGTTAAACTCAAAAACCTGAATAATTTTGAAAATATTTAACAATTTAATGAAAATTTTGTCTATTTTGACGACTTTTTTGATGTTAAATAGCTATAAAAGGGTCCAAAATGGTGGCAGCACTGAAAATTTCTATAACATTGATCAAGACAGAGCAAGACACAACGTTTTGCAAGAAACCCGATGTAAAAATATGAAATTTTACCGAAACTGTACTCGAATGTGTGTAAAATTCAAAAATTTATCGCTTCCCACAATCGGGGGGTGGTCGAAAGTGGTACCAAACGACAAGGGAAGACTCCGGGCGTTATATGATGGTAATTTAAAATCAAAAACCTAAATAATTTTGAAAATATTTGACAATTTAATGAAAGTTTTGCCTGTTTTGACGACTTTTTTGATTTTAAATAGCTATAAAAGGGTCCAAACTGGTGGCAGCACTGAAAATTTCTATAATGTTGATCAAGACAGAGCAAGACACAACGTTTTGCAAAGAACCCAATGTAAAAATATGAAATTTTACCGAAACTGTACTGGAATGTGTGTAAAATTCAAAAATTTATCGCTTCCCACCATCGGGGGTGGTCAAAAATGGTACCAAACGACAAGGGAAGACTCCGGGCGTTAGAAGATGGGAAGTTAAACTCAAAAACCTGAATAATTTTGAAAATATTTGACAATTTAATGAAAATTTTGGTGGTCGAAAGGGGTACCAAACGACAGGGGAAGACTCCGGGCGTTATACGATCGTAAGTTAAACTCAAAAACCTGAATAATTTTGAAAATATTTAACAATTTAATGAAAATTTTGTCTATTTTGACGACTTTTTTGATGTTAAATAGCTATAAAAGGGTCCAAAATGGTGGCAGCACTGAAAATTTCTATAACATTGATCAAGACAGAGCAAGACACAACGTTTTGCAAGAAACCCGATGTAAAAATATGAAATTTTACCGAAACTGTACTCGAATGTGTGTAAAATTCAAAAATTTATCGCTTCCCACCATCGGGGGTGGTCAAAAATGGTACCAAACGACAAGAGAAGACTTCGGGCGTTATAAGATGGGAAGTTAAACTCAAAAACCTGAATAATTTTGAAAATATTTAAAAATTTAATGAAAATTTTGCCTGTTTTGACGACTTATTTGATGTTAAATAGCTATAAAAGGGTCCAAAATGGTGGCAGCACTGAACATTTCTATAACGTTGATCAAGACAGAGCAAGACACAACGTTTTGCAAAGAACCCAATGTAAAAATATGAAATTTTACCGAAACTGTACTCGAATGTGTGTAAAATTCAAAAATTTATCGCTTCGCACCATCGGGGGTGGTCGAAAGTGGTACCAAACGACAGGGGAAGACTCCGGGCGTTATAAGATCGTAAGTTAAACTAGAAAACCTGAATAATTTTCAAAATATTTAACAATTTAATGAAAATTTTGCCTATTTTGCCGACTTTTTTTATGTTAAATAGCTATAAAAGGGTCCAAAATGGTGGCAGCACTGAAAATTTCTATAACGTTGATCAAGACAGAGCAAGACACAACGTTTTGCAAAAAAACCCGATGTAAAAATATGAAATTTTACCGAAACTGTACTCGAATGTGTGTAAAATTCAAAAATTTATCACTTCCCACAATCGGTGGTCGAAAGTGGTACCAAACGACAAGGGAAGACTCCGGGCGTTATATGATGGTAAGTTAAAATCAAAAACCTGAATAATTTTGAAAATATTTGACAATTTAATGAAAGTTTTGCCTGTTTTGACGACTTTTTTGATTTTAAATAGCTATAAAAGGGTCCAAAATGGTGGCAGCACTGAAAATTTCTATAATGTTGATCAAGACAGAGCAAGACACAACGTTTTGCAAAGAACCCAATGTAAAAATATGAAATTTTACCGAAACTGTACTGGAATGTGTGTAAAATTCAAAAATTTATCGCTTCCCACCATCGGGGGTGGTCAAAAATGGTACCAAACGACAAGGGAAGACTCCGGGCGTTATAAGATGGGAAGTTAAACTCAAAAACCTGAATAATTTTGAAAATATTTGACAATTTAATGAAAATTTTGGTGGTCGAAAGGGGTACCAAACGACAGGGGAAGACTCCGGGCGTTATACGATCGTAAGTTAAACTCAAAAACCTGAATAATTTTGAAAATATTTAACAATTTAATGAAAATTTTGTCTATTTTGATGACTTTTTTGATGTTAAATAGCTATAAAAGGGTCCAAAATGGTGGCAGCACTGAAAATTTCTATAACATTGATCAAGACAGAGCAAGACACAACGTTTTGCAAGAAACCCGATGTAAAAATATGAAATTTTACCGAAACTGTACTCGAATGTGTGTAAAATTCAAAAATTTATCGCTTCCCACCATCAGGGGTGGTCAAAAATGGTACCAAACGACAAGGGAAGACTCCGGGCGTTATATGATGGTAAGTTAAATTCAAAAACCTGAATAATTTTGAAAATATTTGACAATTTAATGAAAATTTTGCCTATTTTGACGACTTTTTGATGTTAAATAGCTATAAAAGGGTCCAAAATGGTGGCAGCACTGAAAATTTCTATAACGTTGATCAAGACAGAGCAAGACACAACGTTTCGCAAAAAACCCGATGGAAAAATATGAAATTTTACCGAAACTGTACTGGAATGTGTGTAAAATTCAAAAATTTATCGCTTCCCACCATCGGGGGTGGTCGATAGTAGTACCAAACGACAGGGGAAGACTTCGGGCGTTATATGATGGTAAGTTAAACTCAAAAACCTGAATAATTTTGAAAATATTTAACAATTTAATGAAAATTTTGCCTGTTTTGACGACTTATTTGATGTTAAATTGCTATAAAAGGGTCCAAAATGGTAGCAGCACTGAAAATTTCTATAACATTGATCAAGACAGAGCAAGACACAACGTTTTGCAAGAAACCCGATGTAAAAATATGAAATTTTACCGAAACTGTACTCGAATGTGTGTAAAATTCAAAAATTTATCGCTTCCCACAATCGGGGGGTGGCCGAAAGTGGTACCAAACGACAAGGGAAGACTCCGGGCGTTATATGATGGTAATTTAAAATCAAAAACCTCAATAATTTTGAAAATATTTGACAATTTAATGAAAATTTTGCCTGTTTTGACGACTTTTTTGATTTTAAATAGCTATAAAAGGGTCCAAAATGGTGGCAGCACTGAAAATTTCTATAATGTTGATCAAGACAGAGCAAGACACAACGTTTTGCAAAGAACCCAATGTAAAAATATGAAATTTTACCGAAACTGTACTGGAATGTGTGTAAAATTCAAAAATTTATCGCTTCCCACCATCGGGGGTGGTCAAAAATGGTACCAAACGACAAAAGAAGACTCCGGGCGTTATAAGATGGGAAGTTAAACTCAAAAACCTGAATAATTTTGAAAATATTTGACAATTTAATGAAAATTTTGGTGGTCGAATGGGGTACCAAACGACAGGGGAAGACTCCGGGCGTTATACGATCGTAAGTTAAACTCAAAAACCTGAATAATTTTGAAAATATTTAACAATTTAATGAAAATTTTGTCTATTTTGATGACTTTTTTGATGTTAAATAGCTATAAAAGGGTCCAAAATGGTGGCAGCACTGAAAATTTCTATAATGTTGATCAAGACAGAGCAAGACACAACGTTTTGCATAAAACCCGATGTAAAAATATGAAATTGTACCGAAACTGTACTCGAATGTGTGTAAAATTCAAAAATTTATCGCTTCCCACAATCGGGGGGTGGTCGAAAGTGGTACCAAACGACAAGGGAAGACTCCGGGCGTTATATGATGGTAAGTTAAAGTCAAAAACCTGAATAATTTTGAAAATATTTGACAATTTAATGCAAAATTTTGCCTGTTTTGACGACGTTTTTGATGTTAAATAGCTATAAAAGGGTCCAAAATGGTGGTAGCACTGAAAATTTCTATAATGTTGATCAAGACAGAGCAAGACACAACGTTTTGCAAAGAACCCAATGTAAAAATATGAAATTTTACCGAAACTGTACTGGAATGTGTGTAAAATCAAAAATTTATCGCTCACCACCATCGGGGGTGGTCAAAAATGGTACCAAACGACAAGGGAAGATTCCGGGCGATATATGATGGTAAGTTAAACTCAAAAACCTGAATAATTTTGAAAATATTTGACTATTTAATGAAAATTTTGCCTATTTTGACGACTTTTTTGATGTTAAATAGCTATAAAAGGGTCCAAAATGGTGGCAGCACTGAAAATTTCTATAACGTTGATCAAGACAGAGCAAGACACAACGTTTTGCAAGAAACCCGATGTAAAAATATGAAATTTTACCGAAACTGTACTCGAATGTGTGTAAAATTCAAAAATTTATCGCTTCCCACAATCGGGGGGTGGTCGAAAGTGGTACCAAACGACAAGGGAAGACTCCGGGCGTTATATGATGGTAAGTTAAAGTCAAAAACCTGAATAATTTTGAAAATATTTGACAATTTAATGCAAAATTTTGCCTGTTTTGACGACTTTTTTGATGTTAAATAGCTATAAAAGGGTCCAAAATGGTGGTAGCACTGAAAATTTCTATAATGTTGATCAAGACAGAGCAAGACACAACGTTTTGCAAAGAACCCAATGTAAAAATATGAAATTTTACCGAAACTGTACTCGAATGTGTGTAAAATTCAAAAATTTATCGCTTCCCACAATCGGGGGGTGGTCGAAAGTGGTACCAAACGACAAGGGAAGACTCCGGGCGTTATATGATGGTAAGTTAAAGTCAAAAACCTGAATAATTTTGAAAATATTTGACAATTTAATGCAAAATTTTGCCTGTTTTGACGACTTTTTGATGTTAAATAGCTATAAAAGGGTCCAAAATGGTGGCAGCACTGAAAATTTCTATAACGTTGATCAAGACAGAGCAAGACACAACGTTTCGCAAAAAACCCGATGGAAAAATATGAAATTTTACCGAAACTGTACTGGAATGTGTGTAAAATTCAAAAATTTATCGCTTCCCACCATCGGGGGTGGTCGAAAGTAGTACCAAACGACAGGGGAAGACTTCGGGCGTTATATGATGGTAAGTTAAACTCAAAAACCTGAATAATTTTGAAAATATTTAACAATTTAATGAAAATTTTGCCTGTTTTGACGACTTATTTGATGTTAAATTGCTATAAAAGGGTCCAAAATGGTAGCAGCACTGAAAATTTCTATAACATTGATCAAGACAGAGCAAGACACAACGTTTTGCAAGAAACCCGATGTAAAAATATGAAATTTTACCGAAACTGTACTAGAATGTGTGTAAAATTCAAAAATTTATCGCTTCCCACAATCGGGGAGTGGCCGAAACTGGTACCAAACGACAAGGGAAGACTCCGGGCGTTATATGATGGTAATTTAAAATCAAAAACCTTAATAATTTTGAAAATATTTGACAATTTAATGAAAATTTTGCCTGTTTTGACGACTTTTTTGATTTTAAATAGCTATAAAAGGGTCCAAAATGGTGGCAGCACTGAAAATTTCTATAATGTTGATCAAGACAGAGCAAGACACAACGTTTTGCAAAGAACCCAATGTAAAAATATGAAATTTTACCGAAACTGTACTGGAATGTGTGTAAAATTCAAAAATGTATCGCTTCCCACCATCGGGGGTGGTCAAAAATGGTACCAAACGACAAAACAAGACTCCGGGCGTTATAAGATGGGAAGTTAAACTCAAAAACCTGAATAATTTTGAAAATATTTGACAATTTAATGAAAATTTTGGTGGTCGAATGGGGTACCAAACGACAGGGGAAGACTCCGGGCGTTATACGATCGTAAGTTAAACTCAAAAACCTGAATAATTTTGAAAATATTTAACAATTTAATGAAAATTTTGTCTATTTTGATGACTTTTTTGATGTTAAATAGCTATAAAAGGGTCCAAAATGGTGGCAGCACTGAAAATTTCTATAACATTGATCAAGACAGAGCAAGACACAACGTTTTGCAAGAAACCCGATGTAAAAATATGAAATTTTACCGAAACTGTACTTGAATGTGTGTAAAATTCAAAAATTTATCGCTTCCCACCATCGGGGGTGGTCAAAAATGGTACCAAACGACAAGGGAAGACTCCGGGCGTTATATGATGGTAAGTTAAATTCAAAAACCTGAATAATTTTGAAAATATTTGACAATTTAATGAAAATTTTGCCTATTTTGATGACTTTTTTGATGTTAAATAGCTATAAAAGGGTCTAAAATGGTGGCAGCACTGAAAATTTCTATAATGTTGATCAAGACAGAGCAAGACACAACGTTTTGCATAAAACCCGATGTAAAAATATGAAATTTTACCGAAACTGTACTCGAATGTGTGTAAAATTCAAAAATTTATCGCTTCCCACAATCGGGGGGTGGTCGAAAGTGGTACCAAACGACAAGGGAAGATTCCGGGCGTTATAAGATGGTAAGTTAAATTCAAAAACCTGAATAATTTTGAAAATATTTGACAATTTAATGAAAATTTTGCCTGTTTTGACGACTTTTTTGAGGTTAAATAGCTATAAAAGGGTCCAAAATGGTGGTAGCACTGAAAATTTCTATAATGTTGATCAAGACAGAGCAAGACACAACGTTTTGCAAAGAACCCAATGTAAAAATATGAAATTTTACCGAAACTGTACTCGAATGTGTGTAAAATTCAAAAATTTATCGCTTCCCACAATCGGGGGGTGGTCGAAAGTGGTACCAAACGACAAGGGAAGACTCCGGGCGTTATATGATGGTAAGTTAAAGTCAAAAACCTGAATAATTTTGAAAATATTTGACAATTTAATGCAAAATTTTGCCTGTTTTGACGACTTTTTTGATGTTAAATAGCTATAAATAGGGCCAAAATGGTGGTAGCACTGAAAATTTCTATAATGTTGATCAAGACAGAGCAAGACACAACGTTTTGCAAAGAACCCAATGTAAAAATATGAAATTTTACCGAAACTGTACTGGAATGTGTGTAAAATTCAAAAATTTATCGCTCACCACCATCGGGGGTGGTCAAAAATGGTACCAAACGACAAGGGAAGATTCCGGGCGTTATATGATGGTAAGTTAAACTCAAAAACCTGAATAATTTTGAAAATATTTGACTATTTAATGAAAATTTTGCCTATTTTGACGACTTTTTTGATGTTAAATAGCTATAAAAGGGTCCAAAATGGTGGCAGCACTGAAAATTTCTATAACGTTGATCAAGACAGAGCAAGACACAACGTTTTGCAACAAACCCGATGTAAAAATATGAAATTTTACCGAAACTGTACTCGAATTTGTGTAAAATTCAAAAATTTATTGCTTCCCACCATCGGGGGTGGTCAAAAATGGTACCAAACGACAAGGGAAGATTCCGGGCGTTATATGATGGTAAGTTAAACTCAAAAACCTGAATAATTTTGAAAATATTTGACTATTTAATGAAAATTTTGCCTATTTTGACGACTTTTTTGATGTTAAATAGCTATAAAAGGGTCCAAAATGGTGGCAGCACTGAAAATTTCAATAACGTTGATCAAGACAGAGCAAGACACAACGTTTTGCAACAAACCCGATGTAAAAATATGAAATTTTACCGAAACTGTACTCGAATTTGTGTAAAATTCAAAAATTTATTGCTTCCCACCATCGGGGGTGGTCAAAAATGGTACCAAACGACAAGGGAAGATTCCGGGCGTTATAAGATGGTAAGTTAAACTCAAAAACCTGAATAATTTTGAAAATATTTGACTATTTAATGAAAATTTAGCCTATTTTGACGACTTTTTTGATGTTAAATAGCTATAAAAGGGTCCAAAATGGTGGCAGCACTGAAAATTTCTATAACGTTGATCAAGACAGAGCAAGACACAACGTTTTGCAAAAAACCCGATGTAAAAATATGAAATTTTACCGAAACTGTACTCGAATGTGTGTAAAATTCAAAAATTTATCGCTTCCCACAATCGGGGGGTGGTCGAAAGTGGTACCAAACGACAAGGGAAGATTCCGGGCGTTATAAGATGGTAAGTTAAACTCAAAAACCTGAATAATTTTGAAAATATTTGACAATTTAATGAAAATTTTGCCTGTTTTGACGACTTTTTTGAGGTTAAATAGCTATAAAAGGGTCCAAAATGGTGGTAGCACTGAAAATTTCTATAATGTTGATCAAGACAGAGCAAGACACAACGTTTTGCAAAGAACCCAATGTAAAAATATGAAATTTTACCGAAACTGTACTGGAATGTGTGTAAAATTCAAAAATTTATCGCTCACCACCATCGGGGGTGGTCAAAAATGGTACCAAACGACAAGGGAAGATTCCGGGCGTTATATGATGGTAAGTTAAACTCAAAAACCTGAATAATTTTGAAAATATTTGACTATTTAATGAAAATTTTGCCTATTTTGACGACTTTTTTGATGTTAAATAGCTATAAAAGGGTCCAAAATGGTGGCAGCACTGAAAATTTCTATAACGTTGATCAAGACAGAGCAAGACACAACGTTTTGCAACAAACACGATGTAAAAATATGAAATTTTACCGAAACTGTACTCGAATTTGTGTAAAATTCAAAAATTTATTGCTTCCCACCATCGGGGGTGGTCAAAAATGGTACCAAACGACAAGGGAAGATTCCGGGCGTTATAAGATGGTAAGTTAAACTCAAAAACCTGAATAATTTTGAAAATATTTGACTATTTAATGAAAATTTAGCCTATTTTGACGACTTTTTTGATGTTAAATAGCTATAAAAGGGTCCAAAATGGTGGCAGCACTGAAAATTTCTATAACGTTGATCAAGACAGAGCAAGACACAACGTTTTGCAAGAAACCCGATGTAAAAATATGAAATTTTACCGAAACTGTACTCGAATGTGTGTAAAATTCAAAAATTTATCGCTTCCCACAATCGGGGGGTGGTCGAAAGTGGTACCAAACGACAAGGGAAGACTCCGGGCGTTATATGATGGTAAGTTAAAGTCAAAAACCTGAATAATTTTGAAAACATTTGACAATTTAATGCAAAATTTTGCCTGTTTTGACGACTTTTTTGATGTTAAATAGCTATAAAAGGGTCCAAAATGGTGGTAGCACTGAAAATTTCTATAATGTTGATCAAGACAGAGCAAGACACAACGTTTTGCAAAGAACCCAATGTAAAAATATGAAATTTTACCGAAACTGTACTCGAATGTGTGTAAAATTCAAAAATTTATCGCTTCCCACAATCGGGGGGTGGCCGAAACTGGTACCAAACGACAAGGGAAGACTCCGGGCGTTATATGATGGTAATTTAAAATCAAAAACCTCAATAATTTTGAAAATATTTGACAATTTAATGAAAATTTTGCCTGTTTTGACGACTTTTTTGATTTTAAATAGCTATAAAAGGGTCCAAAATGGTGGCAGCACTGAAAATTTCTATAATGTTGATCAAGACAGAGCAAGACACAACGTTTTGCAAAGAACCCAATGTAAAAATATGAAATTTTACCGAAACTGTACTTGAATGTGTGTAAAATTCAAAAATTTATCGCTTCCCACCATCGGGGGTGGTCAAAAATGGTACCAAACGACAAGGGAAGACTCCGGGCGTTATATGATGGTAAGTTAAATTCAAAAACCTGAATAATTTTGAAAATATTTGACAATTTAATGAAAATTTTGCCTATTTTGATGACTTTTTTGATGTTAAATAGCTATAAAAGGGTCCAAAATGGTGGCAGCACTGAAAATTTCTATAATGTTGATCAAGACAGAGCAAGACACAACGTTTTGCATAAAACCCGATGTAAAAATATGAAATTTTACCGAAACTGTACTCGAATGTGTGTAAAATTCAAAAATTTATCGCTTCCCACAATCGGGGGGTGGTCGAAAGTGGTACCAAACGACAAGGGAAGATTCCGGGCGTTATAAGATGGTAAGTTAAATTCAAAAACCTGAATAATTTTGAAAATATTTGACAATTTAATGAAAATTTTGCCTGTTTTGACGACTTTTTTGAGGTTAAATAGCTATAAAAGGGTCCAAAATGGTGGTAGCACTGAAAATTTCTATAATGTTGATCAAGACAGAGCAAGACACAACGTTTTGCAAAGAACCCAATGTAAAAATATGAAATTTTACCGAAACTGTACTGGAATGTGTGTAAAATTCAAAAATTTATCGCTCACCACCATCGGGGGTGGTCAAAAATGGTACCAAACGACAAGGGAAGATTCCGGGCGTTATATGATGGTAAGTTAAACTCAAAAACCTGAATAATTTTGAAAATATTTGACTATTTAATGAAAATTTTGCCTATTTTGACGACTTTTTTGATGTTAAATAGCTATAAAAGGGTCCAAAATGGTGGCAGCACTGAAAATTTCTATAACGTTGATCAAGACAGAGCAAGACACAACGTTTTGCAACAAACCCGATGTAAAAATATGAAATTTTACCGAAACTGTACTCGAATTTGTGTAAAATTCAAAAATTTATTGCTTCCCACCATCGGGGGTGGTCAAAAATGGTACCAAACGACAAGGGAAGATTCCGGGCGTTATATGATGGTAAGTTAAACTCAAAAACCTGAATAATTTTGAAAATATTTGACTATTTAATGAAAATTTTGCCTATTTTGACGACTTTTTTGATGTTAAATAGCTATAAAAGGGTCCAAAATGGTGGCAGCACTGAAAATTTCAATAACGTTGATCAAGACAGAGCAAGACACAACGTTTTGCAACAAACCCGATGTAAAAATATGAAATTTTACCGAAACTGTACTCGAATTTGTGTAAAATTCAAAAATTTATTGCTTCCCACCATCGGGGGTGGTCAAAAATGGTACCAAACGACAAGGGAAGATTCCGGGCGTTATAAGATGGTAAGTTAAACTCAAAAACCTGAATAATTTTGAAAATATTTGACTATTTAATGAAAATTTAGCCTATTTTGACGACTTTTTTGATGTTAAATAGCTATAAAAGGGTCCAAAATGGTGGCAGCACTGAAAATTTCTATAACGTTGATCAAGACAGAGCAAGACACAACGTTTTGCAAAAAACCCGATGTAAAAATATGAAATTTTACCGAAACTGTACTCGAATGTGTGTAAAATTCAAAAATTTATCGCTTCCCACAATCGGGGGGTGGTCGAAAGTGGTACCAAACGACAAGGGAAGATTCCGGGCGTTATAAGATGGTAAGTTAAACTCAAAAACCTGAATAATTTTGAAAATATTTGACAATTTAATGAAAATTTTGCCTGTTTTGACGACTTTTTTGAGGTTAAATAGCTATAAAAGGGTCCAAAATGGTGGTAGCACTGAAAATTTCTATAATGTTGATCAAGACAGAGCAAGACACAACGTTTTGCAAAGAACCCAATGTAAAAATATGAAATTTTACCGAAACTGTACTGGAATGTGTGTAAAATTCAAAAATTTATCGCTCACCACCATCGGGGGTGGTCAAAAATGGTACCAAACGACAAGGGAAGATTCCGGGCGTTATATGATGGTAAGTTAAACTCAAAAACCTGAATAATTTTGAAAATATTTGACTATTTAATGAAAATTTTGCCTATTTTGACGACTTTTTTGATGTTAAATAGCTATAAAAGGGTCCAAAATGGTGGCAGCACTGAAAATTTCTATAACGTTGATCAAGACAGAGCAAGACACAACGTTTTGCAACAAACACGATGTAAAAATATGAAATTTTACCGAAACTGTACTCGAATTTGTGTAAAATTCAAAAATTTATTGCTTCCCACCATCGGGGGTGGTCAAAAATGGTACCAAACGACAAGGGAAGATTCCGGGCGTTATAAGATGGTAAGTTAAACTCAAAAACCTGAATAATTTTGAAAATATTTGACTATTTAATGAAAATTTAGCCTATTTTGACGACTTTTTTGATGTTAAATAGCTATAAAAGGGTCCAAAATGGTGGCAGCACTGAAAATTTCTATAACGTTGATCAAGACAGAGCAAGACACAACGTTTTGCAAGAAACCCGATGTAAAAATATGAAATTTTACCGAAACTGTACTCGAATGTGTGTAAAATTCAAAAATTTATCGCTTCCCACAATCGGGGGGTGGTCGAAAGTGGTACCAAACGACAAGGGAAGACTCCGGGCGTTATATGATGGTAAGTTAAAGTCAAAAACCTGAATAATTTTGAAAACATTTGACAATTTAATGCAAAATTTTGCCTGTTTTGACGACTTTTTTGATGTTAAATAGCTATAAAAGGGTCCAAAATGGTGGTAGCACTGAAAATTTCTATAATGTTGATCAAGACAGAGCAAGACACAACGTTTTGCAAAGAACCCAATGTAAAAATATGAAATTTTACCGAAACTGTACTCGAATGTGTGTAAAATTCAAAAATTTATCGCTTCCCACAATCGGGGGGTGGCCGAAACTGGTACCAAACGACAAGGGAAGACTCCGGGCGTTATATGATGGTAATTTAAAATCAAAAACCTCAATAATTTTGAAAATATTTGACAATTTAATGAAAATTTTGCCTGTTTTGACGACTTTTTTGATTTTAAATAGCTATAAAAGGGTCCAAAATGGTGGCAGCACTGAAAATTTCTATAATGTTGATCAAGACAGAGCAAGACACAACGTTTTGCAAAGAACCCAATGTAAAAATATGAAATTTTACCGAAACTGTACTTGAATGTGTGTAAAATTCAAAAATTTATCGCTTCCCACCATCGGGGGTGGTCAAAAATGGTACCAAACGACAAGGGAAGACTCCGGGCGTTATATGATGGTAAGTTAAATTCAAAAACCTGAATAATTTTGAAAATATTTGACAATTTAATGAAAATTTTGCCTATTTTGATGACTTTTTTGATGTTAAATAGCTATAAAAGGGTCCAAAATGGTGGCAGCACTGAAAATTTCTATAATGTTGATCAAGACAGAGCAAGACACAACGTTTTGCATAAAACCCGATGTAAAAATATGAAATTTTACCGAAACTGTACTCGAATGTGTGTAAAATTCAAAAATTTATCGCTTCCCACAATCGGGGGGTGGTCGAAAGTGGTACCAAACGACAAGGGAAGATTCCGGGCGTTATAAGATGGTAAGTTAAATTCAAAAACCTGAATAATTTTGAAAATATTTGACAATTTAATGAAAATTTTGCCTGTTTTGACGACTTTTTTGAGGTTAAATAGCTATAAAAGGGTCCAAAATGGTGGTAGCACTGAAAATTTCTATAATGTTGATCAAGACAGAGCAAGACACAACGTTTTGCAAAGAACCCAATGTAAAAATATGAAATTTTACCGAAACTGTACTCGAATGTGTGTAAAATTCAAAAATTTATCGCTTCCCACAATCGGGGGGTGGTCGAAAGTGGTACCAAACGACAAGGGAAGACTCCGGGCGTTATATGATGGTAAGTTAAAGTCAAAAACCTGAATAATTTTGAAAATATTTGACAATTTAATGCAAAATTTTGCCTGTTTTGACGACTTTTTTGATGTTAAATAGCTATAAATAGGGCCAAAATGGTGGTAGCACTGAAAATTTCTATAATGTTGATCAAGACAGAGCAAGACACAACGTTTTGCAAAGAACCCAATGTAAAAATATGAAATTTTACCGAAACTGTACTGGAATGTGTGTAAAATTCAAAAATTTATCGCTCACCACCATCGGGGGTGGTCAAAAATGGTACCAAACGACAAGGGAAGATTCCGGGCGTTATATGATGGTAAGTTAAACTCAAAAACCTGAATAATTTTGAAAATATTTGACTATTTAATGAAAATTTTGCCTATTTTGACGACTTTTTTGATGTTAAATAGCTATAAAAGGGTCCAAAATGGTGGCAGCACTGAAAATTTCTATAACGTTGATCAAGACAGAGCAAGACACAACGTTTTGCAACAAACCCGATGTAAAAATATGAAATTTTACCGAAACTGTACTCGAATTTGTGTAAAATTCAAAAATTTATTGCTTCCCACCATCGGGGGTGGTCAAAAATGGTACCAAACGACAAGGGAAGATTCCGGGCGTTATATGATGGTAAGTTAAACTCAAAAACCTGAATAATTTTGAAAATATTTGACTATTTAATGAAAATTTTGCCTATTTTGACGACTTTTTTGATGTTAAATAGCTATAAAAGGGTCCAAAATGGTGGCAGCACTGAAAATTTCAATAACGTTGATCAAGACAGAGCAAGACACAACGTTTTGCAACAAACCCGATGTAAAAATATGAAATTTTACCGAAACTGTACTCGAATTTGTGTAAAATTCAAAAATTTATTGCTTCCCACCATCGGGGGTGGTCAAAAATGGTACCAAACGACAAGGGAAGATTCCGGGCGTTATAAGATGGTAAGTTAAACTCAAAAACCTGAATAATTTTGAAATATTTGACTATTTAATGAAAATTTTGCCTATTTTGACGACTTTTTTGATGTTAAATAGCTATAAAAGGGTCCAAAATGGTGGCAGCACTGAAAATTTCTATAACGTTGATCAAGACAGAGCAAGACACAACGTTTTGCAAAAAACCCGATGTAAAAATATGAAATTTTACCGAAACTGTACTCGAATGTGTGTAAAATTCAAAAATTTATCGCTTCCCACAATCGGGGGGTGGTCGAAAGTGGTACCAAACGACAAGGGAAGATTCCGGGCGTTATAAGATGGTAAGTTAAACTCAAAAACCTGAATAATTTTGAAAATATTTGACAATTTAATGAAAATTTTGCCTGTTTTGACGACTTTTTTGAGGTTAAATAGCTATAAAAGGGTCCAAAATGGTGGCAGCACTGAAAATTTCTATAACGTTGATCAAGACAGAGCAAGACACAACGTTTTGCAACAAACCCGATGTAAAAATATGAAATTTTACCGAAACTGTACTCGAATTTGTGTAAAATTCAAAAATTTATTGCTTCCCACCATCGGGGGTGGTCAAAAATGGTACCAAACGACAAGGGAAGATTCCGGGCGTTATAAGATGGTAAGTTAAACTCAAAAACCTGAATAATTTTGAAAATTTTTGACTATTTAATGAAAATTTAGCCTATTTTGACGACTTTTTTGATGTTAAATAGCTATAAAAGGGTCCAAAATGGTGGCAGCACTGAAAATTTCTATAACGTTGATCAAGACAGAGCAAGACACAACGTTTTGCAAAAAACCCGATGTAAAAATATGAAATTTTACCGAAACTGTACTCGAATGTGTGTAAAATTCAAAAATTTATCGCTTCCCACAATCGGGGGGTGGTCGAAAGTGGTACCAAACGACAAGGGAAGATTCCGGGCGTTATAAGATGGTAAGTTAAACTCAAAAACCTGAATAATTTTGAAAATATTTGACAATTTAATGAAAATTTTGCCTGTTTTGACGACTTTTTTGAGGTTAAATAGCTATAAAAGGGTCCAAAATGGTGGTAGCACTGAAAATTTCTATAATGTTGATCAAGACAGAGCAAGACACAACGTTTTGCAAAGAACCCAATGTAAAAATATGAAATTTTACCGAAACTGTACTGGAATGTCTGTAAAATTCAAAAATTTATCGCTCACCACCATCGGGGGTGGTCAAAAATGGTACCAAACGACAAGGGAAGATTCCGGGCGTTATATGATGGTAAGTTAAACTCAAAAACCTGAATAATTTTGAAAATATTTGACTATTTAATGAAAATTTAGCCTATTTTGACGACTTTTTTGATGTTAAATAGCTATAAAAGGGTCCAAAATGGTGGCAGCACTGAAAATTTCTATAACGTTGATCAAGACAGAGCAAGACACAACGTTTTGCAACAAACCCGATGTAAAAATATGAAATTTTACCGAAACTGTACTCGAATTTGTGTAAAATTCAAAAATTTATTGCTTCCCACCATCGGGGGTGGTCAAAAATGGTACCAAACGACAAGGGAAGATTCCGGGCGTTATAAGATGGTAAGTTAAACTCAAAAACCTGAATAATTTTGAAAATATTTGACTATTTAATGAAAATTTAGCCTATTTTGACGACTTTTTTGATGTTAAATAGCTATAAAAGGGTCCAAAATGGTGGCAGCACTGAAAATTTCTATAACGTTGATCAAGACAGAGCAAGACACAACGTTTTGCAAAAAACCCGATGTAAAAATATGAAATTTTACCGAAACTGTACTCGAATGTGTGTAAAATTCAAAAATTTATCGCTTCCCACAATCGGGGGGTGGTCGAAAGTGGTACCAAACGACAAGGGAAGATTCCGGGCGTTATAAGATGGTAAGTTAAACTCAAAAACCTGAATAATTTTGAAAATATTTGACAATTTAATGAAAATTTTGCCAATTTTGACGACTTTTTTGATGTTAAATAGCTATAAAAGGGTCCAAAATGGTGGCAGCACTGAAAATTTCTATAACGTTGATCAAGACAGAGCAAGACACAACGTTTTGCAAAAAACCCGATGTAAAAATATGAAATTTTACCGAAACTGTACTCCAATGTGTGTAAAATTCAAAAATTTATCGCTTCCCACAATCGGGGGTGGTCGAAAGTGGTACCAAACGACAGGGGAAGACTCCGGGCGTTATATGATGGTAAGTTAAACTCAAAAACCTCAATAATTTTGAAAATATTTGACAATTTAATGAAAATTATGCCTATTTTTACGACTTTTTTGATGTTAAATAGCTATAAAAGGGTCCAAAATGGTGGCAGCACTGAAAATTTCTATAACGTTGATCAAGACAGAGCAAGACACAACGTTTTGCAAAAAACCCGATGTAAAAATATGAAATTTTACCGAAACTGTACTCGAATTTGAGTAAAATTCAAAAATTTATTGCTTCCCACCATCGGGGGTGGTCAAAAATGGTACCAAACGACAAGGGAAGATTCCGGGCGTTATAAGATGGTAAGTTAAACTCAAAAACCTGAATAATTTTGAAAATATTTGACTATTTAATGAAAATTTTGCCTGTTTTGACGACTTTTTTGAGGTTAAATAGCTATAAAAGGGTCCAAAATGGTGGTAGCACTGAAAATTTCTATAATGTTGATCAAGACAGAGCAAGACACAACGTTTTGCAAAGAACCCAATGTAAAAATATGAAATTTTACCGAAACTGTACTGGAATGTGTGTAAAATTCAAAAATTTATCGCTCACCACCATCGGGGGTGGTCAAAAATGGTACCAAACGACAAGGGAAGACTACGGGCGTTATATGATGGTAAGTTAAACTCAAAAACCTCAATAATTTTGAAAATATTTGACAATTTAATGAAAATTATGCCTATTTTTACGACTTTTTTGATGTTAAATAGCTATAAAAGGGTCCAAAATGGTGGCAGCACTGAAAATTTCTATAACGTTGATCAAGACAGAGCAAGACACAACGTTTTGCAAAAAACCCGATGTAAAAATATGAAATTTTACCGAAACTGTACTCGAATGTGTGTAAAATTCAAAAATTTATCGCTTCCCACAATCGGGGGGTGGTCGAAAGTGGTACCAAACGACAAGGGAAGATTCCGGGCGTTATAAGATGGTAAGTTAAACTCAAAAACCTGAATAATTTTGAAAATATTTGACTATTTAATGAAAATTTAGCCTATTTTGACGACTTTTTTGATGTTAAATAGCTATAAAAGGGTCCAAAATGGTGGCAGCACTGAAAATTTCTATAACGTTGATCAAGACAGAGCAAGACACAACGTTTTGCAAAAAACCCGATGTAAAAATATGAAATTTTACCGAAACTGTACTCGAATGTGTGTAAAATTCAAAAATTTATCGCTTCCCACAATCGGGGGGTGGTCGAAAGTGGTACCAAACGACAAGGGAAGATTCCGGGCGTTATAAGATGGTAAGTTAAACTCAAAAACCTGAATAATTTTGAAAATATTTGACAATTTAATGAAAATTTTGCCAATTTTGACGACTTTTTTGATGTTAAATAGCTATAAAAGGGTCCAAAATGGTGGCAGCACTGAAAATTTCTATAACGTTGATCAAGACAGAGCAAGACACAACGTTTTGCAAAAAACCCGATGTAAAAATATGAAATTTTACCGAAACTGTACTCCAATGTGTGTAAAATTCAAAAATTTATCGCTTCCCACAATCGGGGGTGGTCGAAAGTGGTACCAAACGACAGGGGAAGACTCCGGGCGTTATATGATGGTAAGTTAAACTCAAAAACCTCAATAATTTTGAAAATATTTGACAATTTAATGAAAATTATGCCTATTTTTACGACTTTTTTGATGTTAAATAGCTATAAAAGGGTCCAAAATGGTGGCAGCACTGAAAATTTCTATAACGTTGATCAAGACAGAGCAAGACACAACGTTTTGCAAAAAACCCGATGTAAAAATATGAAATTTTACCGAAACTGTACTCGAATTTGTGTAAAATTCAAAAATTTATTGCTTCCCACCATCGGGGGTGGTCAAAAATGGTACCAAACGACAAGGGAAGATTCCGGGCGTTATAAGATGGTAAGTTAAACTCAAAAACCTGAATAATTTTGAAAATATTTGACTATTTAATGAAAATTTTGCCTGTTTTGACGACTTTTTTGAGGTTAAATAGCTATAAAAGGGTCCAAAATGGTGGTAGCACTGAAAATTTCTATAATGTTGATCAAGACAGAGCAAGACACAACGTTTTGCAAAGAACCCAATGTAAAAATATGAAATTTTACCGAAACTGTACTGGAATGTGTGTAAAATTCAAAAATTTATCGCTCACCACCATCGGGGGTGGTCAAAAATGGTACCAAACGACAAGGGAAGACTACGGGCGTTATATGATGGTAAGTTAAACTCAAAAACCTCAATAATTTTGAAAATATTTGACAATTTAATGAAAATTATGCCTATTTTTACGACTTTTTTGATGTTAAATAGCTATAAAAGGGTCCAAAATGGTGGCAGCACTGAAACTTTCTATAACGTTGATCAAAACAGAGCAAGACACAACGTTTTGCAAAAAACCCGATGTAAAAATATGAAATTTTACCGAAACTGTACTGGAATGTGTGTAAAATTCAAAAATTTATCGCTCACCACCATCGGGGGTGGTCAAAAATGGTACCAAACGACAGGGGAAGACTCCGGGCGTTATACGATCGTAAGTTAAACTCAAAAACCTGAATAATTTTGAAAATATTTGACTATTTAATGGAAATTTTGCCTATTTTGACGACTTTTTTGATGTTAAATAGCTATAAAAGGGTCCAAAATGGTGGCAGCACTGAAAATTTCTATAACGTTGATCAAGACAGAGCAAGACACAACGTTTTGCAAAAAACCCGATGTAAAAATATGATATTTTACCGAAACTGTACTCGAATGTGTGTAAAATTCAAAAATTTATCGCTTCCCACAATCGGGGGGTGGTCGAAAGTGGTACCAAACGACAAGGGAAGACTCCGGGCGTTATATGATGGTAAGTTAAAATCAAAAACCTGAATAATTTTGAAAATATTTGACAATTTAATGAAAATTTTGCCTGTTTTGACGACTTTTTTGATGTTAAATAGCTATAAAATGGTCCAAAATGGTGGCAGCACTGAAAATTTCTATAACGTTGATCAAGACAGAGCAAGACAACGTTTTGCAAAAAACCCGATGTAAAAATATGAAATTTTACCGAAACTGTACTGGAATGTGTGTAAAATTCAAAAATTTATCGCTCACCACCATCGGGGGTGGTCAAAAATGGTACCAAACGACAAGGGAAGATTCCGGGCGTTATAAGATGGTAAGTTAAACTCAAAAACCTGAATAATTTTTAAAATATTTGACAATTTAATGAAAATTTTGCCTGTTTTGACGACTTTTTTGATGTTAAATAGCTATAAAAGGGTCCAAAATGGTGGCAGCACCGAAAATTTCTATAACGTTGATCAAGACAGAGCAAGACACAACTTTTTGCAAGAAACCCGATGTAAAAATATGAAATTTTACCGAAACTGTACTCCAATGTGTGTAAAATTCAAAAATTTATCGCTTCCCACAATCGGGGGTGGTCGAAAGTGGTACCAAACGACAGGGGAAGACTCCGGGCGTTATATGATGGTAAGTTAAACTCAAAAACCTCAATAATTTTGAAAATATTTGACTATTTAATGGAAATTTTGCCTAGTTTGACGACTTTTTTGATGTTAAATAGCTATAAAAGGGTCCAAAATGGTGGCAGCACTGAAAATTTCTATAACGTTGATCAAGACAGAGCAAGACACAACGTTTTGCAAAAAACCCGATGTAAAAATATGAAATTTTACCGAAACTGTACTCGAATGTGTGTAAAATTCAAAAATTTATCGCTTCCCACAATCGGGGGGTGGTCGAAAGTGGTACCAAACGACAAGGGAAGACTCCAGGCGTTATATGATGGTAAGTTCAACTCAAAAACCTGAATAATTTTGAAAATATTTGAGTATTTAATGAAAATTTTGCCAATTTTGACGACTTTTTTGATGTTAAATAGCTATAAAAGGGTCCAAAATGGTGGCAGCACCGAAAATTTCTTTAACGTTGATCAAGACAGAGCAAGACACAACGTTTTGCAAGAAACCCGATGTAAAAATATGAAATTTTACCGAAACTGTGTTTGATTGTTAAGCTCGTTAGTCATATCTGCCAGCTGTTGTGTAGTCTTATTTTTCATTTGCTCTAGCCAATTCTCTAAATCCTTGATATATTCTTGAATTTTATCCTTAATACCTTCCTCGGTTTTGTTTACCTCGGTGCCATTCGCAGTTTTATTTTCTACCACTAGTTTCCATTTAGCAATCTGTTCGTCAAACTCGTTGGACACGTCGCCGATTGTCGCTGTTTTGTACTTAACCTCCTCTTTCCACTTATCCGTCTGATTCGTGAATTGGTTGAACTTGTTGGTTAGTTCTTCACTTTTATTATTTATTTCTTCAAACCAGTCATTTACATGATAGTGGTGGCCGTGAACTACAGCGATGTCTGGTTGAATTTTTGGTATCTCTTCATATTCTAGAACAATATCTGGAGTAGTAGGCAAAGTTACTAGTGTGAATACGTTGACGTGGTCTAGAACCCTTTTAGCCTTTTTCCCGTGTCTATGGTGATGATGATGGCGTTCTCTTAAGCTCTCATTGTATCTCTTTGTGGTTCCTCTCTCGTATTTCGTGGTAAAGGATGTTGTACGTATTGAATTACGTTTTTTCTTTCGTTTCTTTATTGTAGTTCTATAAAGAATAATTTAAATGTAATTTACCACGGAAGCGGTTGGGTGCGAGTGGCCCAAGACCAATCTGTGTGGAAAATCTTGGGGGAGGCCTATGTCTAGCAGTGGACGACTTTCTGCTGAGACGATAAATATACCCACGTTGCTAATTAGATTTTTAACTGAGTCTACTACTGTGTAATAAAGCACGATATATTAATTCAGGTTGTTATAAACACAAGTGAGAAGGGCACATATAGAAACTGTGTAAGAAAACTAATTCAAAACCATCGCATCTTCTGTCTCATGTGGGGTTTCGCTTGGCGTCTTTGTAACGTTCGCCTAACGTGCTTTGACTTTTTCGTATTATTTTTATTTTATGGAAAAATTGGGGAAAAATAGTAATTTAGAGTATTTATGAGAAATGGATTTCATTAGTTATGTGTTAATATAGGTACGTGGTACTCTCTACTATGGTACATTGCAGTAATGCCAGCTCTGAGGTAGAGAAAGGTCAAGCGGTCATTCTAGACGCCAGATGACAAGGGGCTCGAAAAAGCCAAATGCGAAAATCAATTCCAGCGTAAATTTGGAACAATTGAACCGCTTTATTAAAATTTGGAAATTATAATTTATTTAACATAAAACCGAAGTAGAATTTACATGAAATGAAAGCGTCGACCAAAGTCGTAGAAAGTAAAAAATCGTCGAAAGTCTTGCTCTACCCTTATCTAAGGTTAGCGCCAGCGTTGGATTACAGTACATTACAAAGACTATTGCTCTTTCATGTGCGGCCACGGTATGGCTCTCACACTGAGTCTTTGTCTAAGCTCGACACCAATATAAGATTACCCATAAATTCGTCCACGGTAGCATACATTTTGTTAATAAACTTTTATCCCTCGAGTTACGTATTATTTCGTAGATGAAATGTACCCTTTGTCCTTTTTTGTACCCCTGAGAACGTGTATATGAAATTTCATGATGATCGCATTTATAATGTTAGTAAGAACTATTACTTTCTTGTCTAGCAGCAGGGTAAGTTGTTTATACCTTTCAGTCGTAATCGTAACTGGTATTTCTTCAGATCCATCATCGCTGGATAATTCACTCGAGTCTATAGAAGTACCAGACCGAAGTGCTTTTGATAGTCTTCTTCCATGTTGACGTTCATCAAAAGACTCTTCTTTGTGTACTGTTTCGGCTTTGACTTTGTACTGCGTTTCCCCTTCTGGGTTCAGGTAGACATCTCTACCTATGCTTAGCCTCAGAGAAGTGACTGCTGTGATTAAATCTGGAACAGAATGGTCTTTTATAAAATGTATTTCTGCAGATGTATATATGACTTCTGTGTTTGAGATCTTGGTATCCATTGCTAAAGCTACGTGTTATCGATGTATTTTCTGTTAAGAAATTCTTTAAATCATTTAAGAAGTTAATTAGTCTCCTCGTGACATTGGCTGCTGAAAAGCAACCTCGTGGTAAGTGTAAACCGAAACAGTTTAATAATATAATATCTTAAAGAGTAATAGTTCTCCAGACTAGGCATGAAACATTTCATAAGTAGCATGCGAAAAATCATATGAAAAGATTTTTCATACGTAGCGCATACTACTTTCGTTCACAATGGCTGCTAAAATCGTATCATATGAAATCACGTTGTCACGGGAACCGAAATCACAGACACAGCCAGTTAGAATGAAACCGCGCGAAGCCGCGTATTTAGATCCAGGCGTGCCAAAAAGAGATAGCTATATTTTGTTAGTTCATCGATAAATTGTGCAACGCCGATTTGCCGGCCGCGCGGCCGTCAACGTAACGTATTTATTATAATAATTCACTGGTGAGAACTCAAGAAATGCTCTTTAAATTAAGCGACGTAAGGTTTCAATCTCCTTGATATTATTTTTAACAGTTCGCGGAATCATTAAAGTCTGTCATTTATGAATTTATAATACGAAGAAATGAAATTTCACTTGCGATTGATCGTGTTCGGGTGCAAACGTACTTAAACTGTTTTAAAAAAATCGTCTTCGTCAATTGTGAACTTAGTTTTCTATTCATTCATTTTCATATGATTTTTAGTAGCAAAAAGCAGCATTTGTGAATTTGCAATTTTGCAACACTGGAAATAATTAACCGAAAAAAAAACCTTTCGTCATATGAAAATGAATTAAACGTAGCAATCGTTTCCATGCCTACTCCAGACCCAATTTCGGTCACAGCGTTAAATCTTAACGGAGACGAGCCATCTGATCTGATCTACGTGTGAACTTAGTCGAGAGTGGACTCTTGTCAATATTTTACATTTTGTTTTTAATACTTTGCTGAGTTTATTTAGTTTATTTAATTAACCATGGTCTTATAAATCGTACCCTCTCTTACTATCTTGTGCAAGTGCCCATAAGAAGCCGGCGCCATCTTGGGATCTGTATAGCTGCGTCCTGCTCATCGTTTACTAGTGAGTAGAAATTAACAAATTCTCAAGAAACTTGGAAAAAGCCGTTGGGTCTTACTGAGGCTCGAACTCGCGCCTCCTCGTGCAGTTGCGCGCATACGCCGTGCTTGTCGCCACTGAACCACGGATAATGAGAGGCGCAGCGCGAAATTCTTGATCGGTATCGGCACAACGCACTCTGGTGTTTATGCGTAATAGCAAAATTGTACCTTAAAGTTTTATATTTAAAATTTATATTTGTTTGATATTTGAAAACCATGCAACGTTCGCCGCCGTAGACGTCTCTTTCTTCACCAAACCTAACGAGTCTATCCGGAATTAGTGACAATGTCACACAAAGAAAAAGAAAACAACCCGAGTCAGAAATAACCTGCGCCATTAACACCCTCACGCAGGATATGAACAAGAAACTCGATGAGTTGCGACAGTACTTCGAAAGCGCTATATCAATGTTATCTGATAATTTAACCAGTATTAAAACCGACCTAGCGGCTGTTACTCTCGCTACTTCGGAAATAAAAAATGACTTAAATTGCTTGCGGTCTGAGCATCTTAAATTGGAAAAGCATGTATCTGTTCTAGATAAACAAAACGCTTTGAGTCAGGATATCGCCGCCTTACAAAAGTCACTACAGTACACGTCAGATCAGCAGGACGACTTAGGTAAACGGATGGAAAATGTTTCTAAGCAGTCTAACTGTACAAATGATTGTAATTCTATAAAGTTGGAATTGCACGCAAAACTTGACAGTCTTGAACAACAAGCACGTCAATGCAACTTAGAAGTTTGTAATGTCCCTGAAAGGAAATCTGAAAATTTAATCACACTAATGGAATCCATTAGCTCAAAAATTAACCGTTCTCTGCAACAGAAAGACATCATTGCTATTCATCGGGTACCACATGCCCAAAGTGACAACAAAAAACCGAAGAACATCATTGTCAAACTGAGCACGCGTATACTGAGGGACAACTTTATTAGTGCAGTGCGATTGGCGTAAGGTATTAGGACTGATCAAGTCGGAATATCCGGAACGTCACAACCAATATTCGTGAATGAACATTTGACACTGAGAAATAAACAGTTGTTTCGTGCTGCTCGCGATACTGCGCGAAAGAATGGGTTTAAGTACGTATGGATCAAACATGCGACCATCCTTGTGCGTGAGAACGACAACACACCAGCGATGGCCATTCGCATACCACAAGATATCAACAAAATCAAACCAAATAGCAAATCAACGAAAAGTAATTAGTGAAAACTGTTTAATACACATGCTTTTAGATTATAGGCATAAAGTGGTTGTTGTCATTAAATATGCAAATTATCGTTATATAAATACTTCTTGCACACTCGTACTGTATTTTATGTCTCTGTCTCTGTCTCTGTCTCTGTCTCTGTCTCTGTCTCTGTCTCTGTCTCTGTCTCTGTCTCTGTCTCTGTCTCTGTCTCTGTCTCTGTCTCTGTCTCTGTCTCTGTCTCTGTCTCTGTCTCTGTCTCTGTCTCTGTCTCTGTCTCTGTCTCTGTCTCTGTCTCTGTCTCTGTCTCTGTCTCTGTCTCTGTCTCTGTCTCTGTCTCTGTCTCTGTCTCTGTCTCTGTCTCTGTCTCTGTCTCTGTCTCTGTCTCTGTCTCTGTCTCTGTCTCTGTCTCTGTCTCTGTCTCTGTCTCTGTCTCTGTCTCTGTCTCTGTCTCTGTCTCTGTCTCTGTCTCTGTCTCTGTCTCTGTCTCTGTCTCTGTCTCTGTCTCTGTCTCTGTCTCTGTCTCTGTCTCTGTCTCTGTCTCTGTCTCTGTCTCTGTCTCTGTCTCTGTCTCTGTCTCTGTCTCTGTCTCTGTCTCTGTCTCTGTCTCTGTCTCTGTCTCTGTCTCTGTCTCTGTCTCTGTCTCTGTCTCTGTCTCTGTCTCTGTCTCTGTCTCTGTCTCTGTCTCTGTCTCTGTCTCTGTCTCTGTCTCTGTCTCTGTCTCTGTCTCTGTCTCTGTCTCTGTCTCTGTCTCTGTCTCTGTCTCTGTCTCTGTCTCTGTCTCTGTCTCTGTCTCTGTCTCTGTCTCTGTCTCTGTCTCTGTCTCTGTCTCTGTCTCTGTCTCTGTCTCTGTCTCTGTCTCTGTCTCTGTCTCTGTCTCTGTCTCTGTCTCTGTCTCTGTCTCTGTCTCTGTCTCTGTCTCTGTCTCTGTCTCTGTCTCTGTCTCTGTCTCTGTCTCTGTCTCTGTCTCTGTCTCTGTCTCTGTCTCTGTCTCTGTCTCTGTCTCTGTCTCTGTCTCTGTCTCTGTCTCTGTCTCTGTCTCTGTCTCTGTCTCTGTCTCTGTCTCTGTCTCTGTCTCTGTCTCTGTCTCTGTCTCTGTCTCTGTCTCTGTCTCTGTCTCTGTCTCTGTCTCTGTCTCTGTCTCTGTCTCTGTCTCTGTCTCTGTCTCTGTCTCTGTCTCTGTCTCTGTCTCTGTCTCTGTCTCTGTCTCTGTCTCTGTCTCTGTCTCTGTCTCTGTCTCTGTCTCTGTCTCTGTCTCTGTCTCTGTCTCTGTCTCTGTCTCTGTCTCTGTCTCTGTCTCTGTCTCTGTCTCTGTCTCTGTCTCTGTCTCTGTCTCTGTCTCTGTCTCTGTCTCTGTCTCTGTCTCTGTCTCTGTCTCTGTCTCTGTCTCTGTCTCTGTCTCTGTCTCTGTCTCTGTCTCTGTCTCTGTCTCTGTCTCTGTCTCTGTCTCTGTCTCTGTCTCTGTCTCTGTCTCTGTCTCTGTCTCTGTCTCTGTCTCTGTCTCTGTCTCTGTCTCTGTCTCTGTCTCTGTCTCTGTCTCTGTCTCTGTCTCTGTCTCTGTCTCTGTCTCTGTCTCTGTCTCTGTCTCTGTCTCTGTCTCTGTCTCTGTCTCTGTCTCTGTCTCTGTCTCTGTCTCTGTCTCTGTCTCTGTCTCTGTCTCTGTCTCTGTCTCTGTCTCTGTCTCTGTCTCTGTCTCTGTCTCTGTCTCTGTCTCTGTCTCTGTCTCTGTCTCTGTCTCTGTCTCTGTCTCTGTCTCTGTCTCTGTCTCTGTCTCTGTCTCTGTCTCTGTCTCTGTCTCTGTCTCTGTCTCTGTCTCTGTCTCTGTCTCTGTCTCTGTCTCTGTCTCTGTCTCTGTCTCTGTCTCTGTCTCTGTCTCTGTCTCTGTCTCTGTCTCTGTCTCTGTCTCTGTCTCTGTCTCTGTCTCTGTCTCTGTCTCTGTCTCTGTCTCTGTCTCTGTCTCTGTCTCTGTCTCTGTCTCTGTCTCTGTCTCTGTCTCTGTCTCTGTCTCTGTCTCTGTCTCTGTCTCTGTCTCTGTCTCTGTCTCTGTCTCTGTCTCTGTCTCTGTCTCTGTCTCTGTCTCTGTCTCTGTCTCTGTCTCTGTCTCTGTCTCTGTCTCTGTCTCTGTCTCTGTCTCTGTCTCTGTCTCTGTCTCTGTCTCTGTCTCTGTCTCTGTCTCTGTCTCTGTCTCTGTCTCTGTCTCTGTCTCTGTCTCTGTCTCTGTCTCTGTCTCTGTCTCTGTCTCTGTCTCTGTCTCTGTCTCTGTCTCTGTCTCTGTCTCTGTCTCTGTCTCTGTCTCTGTCTCTGTCTCTGTCTCTGTCTCTGTCTCTGTCTCTGTCTCTGTCTCTGTCTCTGTCTCTGTCTCTGTCTCTGTCTCTGTCTCTGTCTCTGTCTCTGTCTCTGTCTCTGTCTCTGTCTCTGTCTCTGTCTCTGTCTCTGTCTCTGTCTCTGTCTCTGTCTCTGTCTCTGTCTCTGTCTCTGTCTCTGTCTCTGTCTCTGTCTCTGTCTCTGTCTCTGTCTCTGTCTCTGTCTCTGTCTCTGTCTCTGTCTCTGTCTCTGTCTCTGTCTCTGTCTCTGTCTCTGTCTCTGTCTCTGTCTCTGTCTCTGTCTCTGTCTCTGTCTCTGTCTCTGTCTCTGTCTCTGTCTCTGTCTCTGTCTCTGTCTCTGTCTCTGTCTCTGTCTCTGTCTCTGTCTCTGTCTCTGTCTCTGTCTCTGTCTCTGTCTCTGTCTCTGTCTCTGTCTCTGTCTCTGTCTCTGTCTCTGTCTCTGTCTCTGTCTCTGTCTCTGTCTCTGTCTCTGTCTCTGTCTCTGTCTCTGTCTCTGTCTCTGTCTCTGTCTCTGTCTCTGTCTCTGTCTCTGTCTCTGTCTCTGTCTCTGTCTCTGTCTCTGTCTCTGTCTCTGTCTCTGTCTCTGTCTCTGTCTCTGTCTCTGTCTCTGTCTCTGTCTCTGTCTCTGTCTCTGTCTCTGTCTCTGTCTCTGTCTCTGTCTCTGTCTCTGTCTCTGTCTCTGTCTCTGTCTCTGTCTCTGTCTCTGTCTCTGTCTCTGTCTCTGTCTCTGTCTCTGTCTCTGTCTCTGTCTCTGTCTCTGTCTCTGTCTCTGTCTCTGTCTCTGTCTCTGTCTCTGTCTCTGTCTCTGTCTCTGTCTCTGTCTCTGTCTCTGTCTCTGTCTCTGTCTCTGTCTCTGTCTCTGTCTCTGTCTCTGTCTCTGTCTCTGTCTCTGTCTCTGTCTCTGTCTCTGTCTCTGTCTCTGTCTCTGTCTCTGTCTCTGTCTCTGTCTCTGTCTCTGTCTCTGTCTCTGTCTCTGTCTCTGTCTCTGTCTCTGTCTCTGTCTCTGTCTCTGTCTCTGTCTCTGTCTCTGTCTCTGTCTCTGTCTCTGTCTCTGTCTCTGTCTCTGTCTCTGTCTCTGTCTCTGTCTCTGTCTCTGTCTCTGTCTCTGTCTCTGTCTCTGTCTCTGTCTCTGTCTCTGTCTCTGTCTCTGTCTCTGTCTCTGTCTCTGTCTCTGTCTCTGTCTCTGTCTCTGTCTCTGTCTCTGTCTCTGTCTCTGTCTCTGTCTCTGTCTCTGTCTCTGTCTCTGTCTCTGTCTCTGTCTCTGTCTCTGTCTCTGTCTCTGTCTCTGTCTCTGTCTCTGTCTCTGTCTCTGTCTCTGTCTCTGTCTCTGTCTCTGTCTCTGTCTCTGTCTCTGTCTCTGTCTCTGTCTCTGTCTCTGTCTCTGTCTCTGTCTCTGTCTCTGTCTCTGTCTCTGTCTCTGTCTCTGTCTCTGTCTCTGTCTCTGTCTCTGTCTCTGTCTCTGTCTCTGTCTCTGTCTCTGTCTCTGTCTCTGTCTCTGTCTCTGTCTCTGTCTCTGTCTCTGTCTCTGTCTCTGTCTCTGTCTCTGTCTCTGTCTCTGTCTCTGTCTCTGTCTCTGTCTCTGTCTCTGTCTCTGTCTCTGTCTCTGTCTCTGTCTCTGTCTCTGTCTCTGTCTCTGTCTCTGTCTCTGTCTCTGTCTCTGTCTCTGTCTCTGTCTCTGTCTCTGTCTCTGTCTCTGTCTCTGTCTCTGTCTCTGTCTCTGTCTCTGTCTCTGTCTCTGTCTCTGTCTCTGTCTCTGTCTCTGTCTCTGTCTCTGTCTCTGTCTCTGTCTCTGTCTCTGTCTCTGTCTCTGTCTCTGTCTCTGTCTCTGTCTCTGTCTCTGTCTCTGTCTCTGTCTCTGTCTCTGTCTCTGTCTCTGTCTCTGTCTCTGTCTCTGTCTCTGTCTCTGTCTCTGTCTCTGTCTCTGTCTCTGTCTCTGTCTCTGTCTCTGTCTCTGTCTCTGTCTCTGTCTCTGTCTCTGTCTCTGTCTCTGTCTCTGTCTCTGTCTCTGTCTCTGTCTCTGTCTCTGTCTCTGTCTCTGTCTCTGTCTCTGTCTCTGTCTCTGTCTCTGTCTCTGTCTCTGTCTCTGTCTCTGTCTCTGTCTCTGTCTCTGTCTCTGTCTCTGTCTCTGTCTCTGTCTCTGTCTCTGTCTCTGTCTCTGTCTCTGTCTCTGTCTCTGTCTCTGTCTCTGTCTCTGTCTCTGTCTCTGTCTCTGTCTCTGTCTCTGTCTCTGTCTCTGTCTCTGTCTCTGTCTCTGTCTCTGTCTCTGTCTCTGTCTCTGTCTCTGTCTCTGTCTCTGTCTCTGTCTCTGTCTCTGTCTCTGTCTCTGTCTCTGTCTCTGTCTCTGTCTCTGTCTCTGTCTCTGTCTCTGTCTCTGTCTCTGTCTCTGTCTCTGTCTCTGTCTCTGTCTCTGTCTCTGTCTCTGTCTCTGTCTCTGTCTCTGTCTCTGTCTCTGTCTCTGTCTCTGTCTCTGTCTCTGTCTCTGTCTCTGTCTCTGTCTCTGTCTCTGTCTCTGTCTCTGTCTCTGTCTCTGTCTCTGTCTCTGTCTCTGTCTCTGTCTCTGTCTCTGTCTCTGTCTCTGTCTCTGTCTCTGTCTCTGTCTCTGTCTCTGTCTCTGTCTCTGTCTCTGTCTCTGTCTCTGTCTCTGTCTCTGTCTCTGTCTCTGTCTCTGTCTCTGTCTCTGTCTCTGTCTCTGTCTCTGTCTCTGTCTCTGTCTCTGTCTCTGTCTCTGTCTCTGTCTCTGTCTCTGTCTCTGTCTCTGTCTCTGTCTCTGTCTCTGTCTCTGTCTCTGTCTCTGTCTCTGTCTCTGTCTCTGTCTCTGTCTCTGTCTCTGTCTCTGTCTCTGTCTCTGTCTCTGTCTCTGTCTCTGTCTCTGTCTCTGTCTCTGTCTCTGTCTCTGTCTCTGTCTCTGTCTCTGTCTCTGTCTCTGTCTCTGTCTCTGTCTCTGTCTCTGTCTCTGTCTCTGTCTCTGTCTCTGTCTCTGTCTCTGTCTCTGTCTCTGTCTCTGTCTCTGTCTCTGTCTCTGTCTCTGTCTCTGTCTCTGTCTCTGTCTCTGTCTCTGTCTCTGTCTCTGTCTCTGTCTCTGTCTCTGTCTCTGTCTCTGTCTCTGTCTCTGTCTCTGTCTCTGTCTCTGTCTCTGTCTCTGTCTCTGTCTCTGTCTCTGTCTCTGTCTCTGTCTCTGTCTCTGTCTCTGTCTCTGTCTCTGTCTCTGTCTCTGTCTCTGTCTCTGTCTCTGTCTCTGTCTCTGTCTCTGTCTCTGTCTCTGTCTCTGTCTCTGTCTCTGTCTCTGTCTCTGTCTCTGTCTCTGTCTCTGTCTCTGTCTCTGTCTCTGTCTCTGTCTCTGTCTCTGTCTCTGTCTCTGTCTCTGTCTCTGTCTCTGTCTCTGTCTCTGTCTCTGTCTCTGTCTCTGTCTCTGTCTCTGTCTCTGTCTCTGTCTCTGTCTCTGTCTCTGTCTCTGTCTCTGTCTCTGTCTCTGTCTCTGTCTCTGTCTCTGTCTCTGTCTCTGTCTCTGTCTCTGTCTCTGTCTCTGTCTCTGTCTCTGTCTCTGTCTCTGTCTCTGTCTCTGTCTCTGTCTCTGTCTCTGTCTCTGTCTCTGTCTCTGTCTCTGTCTCTGTCTCTGTCTCTGTCTCTGTCTCTGTCTCTGTCTCTGTCTCTGTCTCTGTCTCTGTCTCTGTCTCTGTCTCTGTCTCTGTCTCTGTCTCTGTCTCTGTCTCTGTCTCTGTCTCTGTCTCTGTCTCTGTCTCTGTCTCTGTCTCTGTCTCTGTCTCTGTCTCTGTCTCTGTCTCTGTCTCTGTCTCTGTCTCTGTCTCTGTCTCTGTCTCTGTCTCTGTCTCTGTCTCTGTCTCTGTCTCTGTCTCTGTCTCTGTCTCTGTCTCTGTCTCTGTCTCTGTCTCTGTCTCTGTCTCTGTCTCTGTCTCTGTCTCTGTCTCTGTCTCTGTCTCTGTCTCTGTCTCTGTCTCTGTCTCTGTCTCTGTCTCTGTCTCTGTCTCTGTCTCTGTCTCTGTCTCTGTCTCTGTCTCTGTCTCTGTCTCTGTCTCTGTCTCTGTCTCTGTCTCTGTCTCTGTCTCTGTCTCTGTCTCTGTCTCTGTCTCTGTCTCTGTCTCTGTCTCTGTCTCTGTCTCTGTCTCTGTCTCTGTCTCTGTCTCTGTCTCTGTCTCTGTCTCTGTCTCTGTCTCTGTCTCTGTCTCTGTCTCTGTCTCTGTCTCTGTCTCTGTCTCTGTCTCTGTCTCTGTCTCTGTCTCTGTCTCTGTCTCTGTCTCTGTCTCTGTCTCTGTCTCTGTCTCTGTCTCTGTCTCTGTCTCTGTCTCTGTCTCTGTCTCTGTCTCTGTCTCTGTCTCTGTCTCTGTCTCTGTCTCTGTCTCTGTCTCTGTCTCTGTCTCTGTCTCTGTCTCTGTCTCTGTCTCTGTCTCTGTCTCTGTCTCTGTCTCTGTCTCTGTCTCTGTCTCTGTCTCTGTCTCTGTCTCTGTCTCTGTCTCTGTCTCTGTCTCTGTCTCTGTCTCTGTCTCTGTCTCTGTCTCTGTCTCTGTCTCTGTCTCTGTCTCTGTCTCTGTCTCTGTCTCTGTCTCTGTCTCTGTCTCTGTCTCTGTCTCTGTCTCTGTCTCTGTCTCTGTCTCTGTCTCTGTCTCTGTCTCTGTCTCTGTCTCTGTCTCTGTCTCTGTCTCTGTCTCTGTCTCTGTCTCTGTCTCTGTCTCTGTCTCTGTCTCTGTCTCTGTCTCTGTCTCTGTCTCTGTCTCTGTCTCTGTCTCTGTCTCTGTCTCTGTCTCTGTCTCTGTCTCTGTCTCTGTCTCTGTCTCTGTCTCTGTCTCTGTCTCTGTCTCTGTCTCTGTCTCTGTCTCTGTCTCTGTCTCTGTCTCTGTCTCTGTCTCTGTCTCTGTCTCTGTCTCTGTCTCTGTCTCTGTCTCTGTCTCTGTCTCTGTCTCTGTCTCTGTCTCTGTCTCTGTCTCTGTCTCTGTCTCTGTCTCTGTCTCTGTCTCTGTCTCTGTCTCTGTCTCTGTCTCTGTCTCTGTCTCTGTCTCTGTCTCTGTCTCTGTCTCTGTCTCTGTCTCTGTCTCTGTCTCTGTCTCTGTCTCTGTCTCTGTCTCTGTCCTCTGTCTCTGTCTCTGTCTCTGTCTCTGTCTCTGTCTCTGTCTCTGTCTCTGTCTCTGTCTCTGTCTCTGTCTCTGTCTCTGTCTCTGTCTCTGTCTCTGTCTCTGTCTCTGTCTCTGTCTCTGTCTCTGTCTCTGTCTCTGTCTCTGTCTCTGTCTCTGTCTCTGTCTCTGTCTCTGTCTCTGTCTCTGTCTCTGTCTCTGTCTCTGTCTCTGTCTCTGTCTCTGTCTCTGTCTCTGTCTCTGTCTCTGTCTCTGTCTCTGTCTCTGTCTCTGTCTCTGTCTCTGTCTCTGTCTCTGTCTCTGTCTCTGTCTCTGTCTCTGTCTCTGTCTCTGTCTCTGTCTCTGTCTCTGTCTCTGTCTCTGTCTCTGTCTCTGTCTCTGTCTCTGTCTCTGTCTCTGTCTCTGTCTCTGTCTCTGTCTCTGTCTCTGTCTCTGTCTCTGTCTCTGTCTCTGTCTCTGTCTCTGTCTCTGTCTCTGTCTCTGTCTCTGTCTCTGTCTCTGTCTCTGTCTCTGTCTCTGTCTCTGTCTCTGTCTCTGTCTCTGTCTCTGTCTCTGTCTCTGTCTCTGTCTCTGTCTCTGTCTCTGTCTCTGTCTCTGTCTCTGTCTCTGTCTCTGTCTCTGTCTCTGTCTCTGTCTCTGTCTCTGTCTCTGTCTCTGTCTCTGTCTCTGTCTCTGTCTCTGTCTCTGTCTCTGTCTCTGTCTCTGTCTCTGTCTCTGTCTCTGTCTCTGTCTCTGTCTCTGTCTCTGTCTCTGTCTCTGTCTCTGTCTCTGTCTCTGTCTCTGTCTCTGTCTCTGTCTCTGTCTCTGTCTCTGTCTCTGTCTCTGTCTCTGTCTCTGTCTCTGTCTCTGTCTCTGTCTCTGTCTCTGTCTCTGTCTCTGTCTCTGTCTCTGTCTCTGTCTCTGTCTCTGTCTCTGTCTCTGTCTCTGTCTCTGTCTCTGTCTCTGTCTCTGTCTCTGTCTCTGTCTCTGTCTCTGTCTCTGTCTCTGTCTCTGTCTCTGTCTCTGTCTCTGTCTCTGTCTCTGTCTCTGTCTCTGTCTCTGTCTCTGTCTCTGTCTCTGTCTCTGTCTCTGTCTCTGTCTCTGTCTCTGTCTCTGTCTCTGTCTCTGTCTCTGTCTCTGTCTCTGTCTCTGTCTCTGTCTCTGTCTCTGTCTCTGTCTCTGTCTCTGTCTCTGTCTCTGTCTCTGTCTCTGTCTCTGTCTCTGTCTCTGTCTCTGTCTCTGTCTCTGTCTCTGTCTCTGTCTCTGTCTCTGTCTCTGTCTCTGTCTCTGTCTCTGTCTCTGTCTCTGTCTCTGTCTCTGTCTCTGTCTCTGTCTCTGTCTCTGTCTCTGTCTCTGTCTCTGTCTCTGTCTCTGTCTCTGTCTCTGTCTCTGTCTCTGTCTCTGTCTCTGTCTCTGTCTCTGTCTCTGTCTCTGTCTCTGTCTCTGTCTCTGTCTCTGTCTCTGTCTCTGTCTCTGTCTCTGTCTCTGTCTCTGTCTCTGTCTCTGTCTCTGTCTCTGTCTCTGTCTCTGTCTCTGTCTCTGTCTCTGTCTCTGTCTCTGTCTCTGTCTCTGTCTCTGTCTCTGTCTCTGTCTCTGTCTCTGTCTCTGTCTCTGTCTCTGTCTCTGTCTCTGTCTCTGTCTCTGTCTCTGTCTCTGTCTCTGTCTCTGTCTCTGTCTCTGTCTCTGTCTCTGTCTCTGTCTCTGTCTCTGTCTCTGTCTCTGTCTCTGTCTCTGTCTCTGTCTCTGTCTCTGTCTCTGTCTCTGTCTCTGTCTCTGTCTCTGTCTCTGTCTCTGTCTCTGTCTCTGTCTCTGTCTCTGTCTCTGTCTCTGTCTCTGTCTCTGTCTCTGTCTCTGTCTCTGTCTCTGTCTCTGTCTCTGTCTCTGTCTCTGTCTCTGTCTCTGTCTCTGTCTCTGTCTCTGTCTCTGTCTCTGTCTCTGTCTCTGTCTCTGTCTCTGTCTCTGTCTCTGTCTCTGTCTCTGTCTCTGTCTCTGTCTCTGTCTCTGTCTCTGTCTCTGTCTCTGTCTCTGTCTCTGTCTCTGTCTCTGTCTCTGTCTCTGTCTCTGTCTCTGTCTCTGTCTCTGTCTCTGTCTCTGTCTCTGTCTCTGTCTCTGTCTCTGTCTCTGTCTCTGTCTCTGTCTCTGTCTCTGTCTCTGTCTCTGTCTCTGTCTCTGTCTCTGTCTCTGTCTCTGTCTCTGTCTCTGTCTCTGTCTCTGTCTCTGTCTCTGTCTCTGTCTCTGTCTCTGTCTCTGTCTCTGTCTCTGTCTCTGTCTCTGTCTCTGTCTCTGTCTCTGTCTCTGTCTCTGTCTCTGTCTCTGTCTCTGTCTCTGTCTCTGTCTCTGTCTCTGTCTCTGTCTCTGTCTCTGTCTCTGTCTCTGTCTCTGTCTCTGTCTCTGTCTCTGTCTCTGTCTCTGTCTCTGTCTCTGTCTCTGTCTCTGTCTCTGTCTCTGTCTCTGTCTCTGTCTCTGTCTCTGTCTCTGTCTCTGTCTCTGTCTCTGTCTCTGTCTCTGTCTCTGTCTCTGTCTCTGTCTCTGTCTCTGTCTCTGTCTCTGTCTCTGTCTCTGTCTCTGTCTCTGTCTCTGTCTCTGTCTCTGTCTCTGTCTCTGTCTCTGTCTCTGTCTCTGTCTCTGTCTCTGTCTCTGTCTCTGTCTCTGTCTCTGTCTCTGTCTCTGTCTCTGTCTCTGTCTCTGTCTCTGTCTCTGTCTCTGTCTCTGTCTCTGCTCTGTCTCTGTCTCTGTCTCTGTCTCTGTCTCTGTCTCTGTCTCTGTCTCTGTCTCTGTCTCTGTCTCTGTCTCTGTCTCTGTCTCTGTCTCTGTCTCTGTCTCTGTCTCTGTCTCTGTCTCTGTCTCTGTCTCTGTCTCTGTCTCTGTCTCTGTCTCTGTCTCTGTCTCTGTCTCTGTCTCTGTCTCTGTCTCTGTCTCTGTCTCTGTCTCTGTCTCTGTCTCTGTCTCTGTCTCTGTCTCTGTCTCTGTCTCTGTCTCTGTCTCTGTCTCTGTCTCTGTCTCTGTCTCTGTCTCTGTCTCTGTCTCTGTCTCTGTCTCTGTCTCTGTCTCTGTCTCTGTCTCTGTCTCTGTCTCTGTCTCTGTCTCTGTCTCTGTCTCTGTCTCTGTCTCTGTCTCTGTCTCTGTCTCTGTCTCTGTCTCTGTCTCTGTCTCTGTCTCTGTCTCTGTCTCTGTCTCTGTCTCTGTCTCTGTCTCTGTCTCTGTCTCTGTCTCTGTCTCTGTCTCTGTCTCTGTCTCTGTCTCTGTCTCTGTCTCTGTCTCTGTCTCTGTCTCTGTCTCTGTCTCTGTCTCTGTCTCTGTCTCTGTCTCTGTCTCTGTCTCTGTCTCTGTCTCTGTCTCTGTCTCTGTCTCTGTCTCTGTCTCTGTCTCTGTCTCTGTCTCTGTCTCTGTCTCTGTCTCTGTCTCTGTCTCTGTCTCTGTCTCTGTCTCTGTCTCTGTCTCTGTCTCTGTCTCTGTCTCTGTCTCTGTCTCTGTCTCTGTCTCTGTCTCTGTCTCTGTCTCTGTCTCTGTCTCTGTCTCTGTCTCTGTCTCTGTCTCTGTCTCTGTCTCTGTCTCTGTCTCTGTCTCTGTCTCTGTCTCTGTCTCTGTCTCTGTCTCTGTCTCTGTCTCTGTCTCTGTCTCTGTCTCTGTCTCTGTCTCTGTCTCTGTCTCTGTCTCTGTCTCTGTCTCTGTCTCTGTCTCTGTCTCTGTCTCTGTCTCTGTCTCTGTCTCTGTCTCTGTCTCTGTCTCTGTCTCTGTCTCTGTCTCTGTCTCTGTCTCTGTCTCTGTCTCTGTCTCTGTCTCTGTCTCTGTCTCTGTCTCTGTCTCTGTCTCTGTCTCTGTCTCTGTCTCTGTCTCTGTCTCTGTCTCTGTCTCTGTCTCTGTCTCTGTCTCTGTCTCTGTCTCTGTCTCTGTCTCTGTCTCTGTCTCTGTCTCTGTCTCTGTCTCTGTCTCTGTCTCTGTCTCTGTCTCTGTCTCTGTCTCTGTCTCTGTCTCTGTCTCTGTCTCTGTCTCTGTCTCTGTCTCTGTCTCTGTCTCTGTCTCTGTCTCTGTCTCTGTCTCTGTCTCTGTCTCTGTCTCTGTCTCTGTCTCTGTCTCTGTCTCTGTCTCTGTCTCTGTCTCTGTCTCTGTCTCTGTCTCTGTCTCTGTCTCTGTCTCTGTCTCTGTCTCTGTCTCTGTCTCTGTCTCTGTCTCTGTCTCTGTCTCTGTCTCTGTCTCTGTCTCTGTCTCTGTCTCTGTCTCTGTCTCTGTCTCTGTCTCTGTCTCTGTCTCTGTCTCTGTCTCTGTCTCTGTCTCTGTCTCTGTCTCTGTCTCTGTCTCTGTCTCTGTCTCTGTCTCTGTCTCTGTCTCTGTCTCTGTCTCTGTCTCTGTCTCTGTCTCTGTCTCTGTCTCTGTCTCTGTCTCTGTCTCTGTCTCTGTCTCTGTCTCTGTCTCTGTCTCTGTCTCTGTCTCTGTCTCTGTCTCTGTCTCTGTCTCTGTCTCTGTCTCTGTCTCTGTCTCTGTCTCTGTCTCTGTCTCTGTCTCTGTCTCTGTCTCTGTCTCTGTCTCTGTCTCTGTCTCTGTCTCTGTCTCTGTCTCTGTCTCTGTCTCTGTCTCTGTCTCTGTCTCTGTCTCTGTCTCTGTCTCTGTCTCTGTCTCTGTCTCTGTCTCTGTCTCTGTCTCTGTCTCTGTCTCTGTCTCTGTCTCTGTCTCTGTCTCTGTCTCTGTCTCTGTCTCTGTCTCTGTCTCTGTCTCTGTCTCTGTCTCTGTCTCTGTCTCTGTCTCTGTCTCTGTCTCTGTCTCTGTCTCTGTCTCTGTCTCTGTCTCTGTCTCTGTCTCTGTCTCTGTCTCTGTCTCTGTCTCTGTCTCTGTCTCTGTCTCTGTCTCTGTCTCTGTCTCTGTCTCTGTCTCTGTCTCTGTCTCTGTCTCTGTCTCTGTCTCTGTCTCTGTCTCTGTCTCTGTCTCTGTCTCTGTCTCTGTCTCTGTCTCTGTCTCTGTCTCTGTCTCTGTCTCTGTCTCTGTCTCTGTCTCTGTCTCTGTCTCTGTCTCTGTCTCTGTCTCTGTCTCTGTCTCTGTCTCTGTCTCTGTCTCTGTCTCTGTCTCTGTCTCTGTCTCTGTCTCTGTCTCTGTCTCTGTCTCTGTCTCTGTCTCTGTCTCTGTCTCTGTCTCTGTCTCTGTCTCTGTCTCTGTCTCTGTCTCTGTCTCTGTCTCTGTCTCTGTCTCTGTCTCTGTCTCTGTCTCTGTCTCTGTCTCTGTCTCTGTCTCTGTCTCTGTCTCTGTCTCTGTCTCTGTCTCTGTCTCTGTCTCTGTCTCTGTCTCTGTCTCTGTCTCTGTCTCTGTCTCTGTCTCTGTCTCTGTCTCTGTCTCTGTCTCTGTCTCTGTCTCTGTCTCTGTCTCTGTCTCTGTCTCTGTCTCTGTCTCTGTCTCTGTCTCTGTCTCTGTCTCTGTCTCTGTCTCTGTCTCTGTCTCTGTCTCTGTCTCTGTCTCTGTCTCTGTCTCTGTCTCTGTCTCTGTCTCTGTCTCTGTCTCTGTCTCTGTCTCTGTCTCTGTCTCTGTCTCTGTCTCTGTCTCTGTCTCTGTCTCTGTCTCTGTCTCTGTCTCTGTCTCTGTCTCTGTCTCTGTCTCTGTCTCTGTCTCTGTCTCTGTCTCTGTCTCTGTCTCTGTCTCTGTCTCTGTCTCTGTCTCTGTCTCTGTCTCTGTCTCTGTCTCTGTCTCTGTCTCTGTCTCTGTCTCTGTCTCTGTCTCTGTCTCTGTCTCTGTCTCTGTCTCTGTCTCTGTCTCTGTCTCTGTCTCTGTCTCTGTCTCTGTCTCTGTCTCTGTCTCTGTCTCTGTCTCTGTCTCTGTCTCTGTCTCTGTCTCTGTCTCTGTCTCTGTCTCTGTCTCTGTCTCTGTCTCTGTCTCTGTCTCTGTCTCTGTCTCTGTCTCTGTCTCTGTCTCTGTCTCTGTCTCTGTCTCTGTCTCTGTCTCTGTCTCTGTCTCTGTCTCTGTCTCTGTCTCTGTCTCTGTCTCTGTCTCTGTCTCTGTCTCTGTCTCTGTCTCTGTCTCTGTCTCTGTCTCTGTCTCTGTCTCTGTCTCTGTCTCTGTCTCTGTCTCTGTCTCTGTCTCTGTCTCTGTCTCTGTCTCTGTCTCTGTCTCTGTCTCTGTCTCTGTCTCTGTCTCTGTCTCTGTCTCTGTCTCTGTCTCTGTCTCTGTCTCTGTCTCTGTCTCTGTCTCTGTCTCTGTCTCTGTCTCTGTCTCTGTCTCTGTCTCTGTCTCTGTCTCTGTCTCTGTCTCTGTCTCTGTCTCTGTCTCTGTCTCTGTCTCTGTCTCTGTCTCTGTCTCTGTCTCTGTCTCTGTCTCTGTCTCTGTCTCTGTCTCTGTCTCTGTCTCTGTCTCTGTCTCTGTCTCTGTCTCTGTCTCTGTCTCTGTCTCTGTCTCTGTCTCTGTCTCTGTCTCTGTCTCTGTCTCTGTCTCTGTCTCTGTCTCTGTCTCTGTCTCTGTCTCTGTCTCTGTCTCTGTCTCTGTCTCTGTCTCTGTCTCTGTCTCTGTCTCTGTCTCTGTCTCTGTCTCTGTCTCTGTCTCTGTCTCTGTCTCTGTCTCTGTCTCTGTCTCTGTCTCTGTCTCTGTCTCTGTCTCTGTCTCTGTCTCTGTCTCTGTCTCTGTCTCTGTCTCTGTCTCTGTCTCTGTCTCTGTCTCTGTCTCTGTCTCTGTCTCTGTCTCTGTCTCTGTCTCTGTCTCTGTCTCTGTCTCTGTCTCTGTCTCTGTCTCTGTCTCTGTCTCTGTCTCTGTCTCTGTCTCTGTCTCTGTCTCTGTCTCTGTCTCTGTCTCTGTCTCTGTCTCTGTCTCTGTCTCTGTCTCTGTCTCTGTCTCTGTCTCTGTCTCTGTCTCTGTCTCTGTCTCTGTCTCTGTCTCTGTCTCTGTCTCTGTCTCTGTCTCTGTCTCTGTCTCTGTCTCTGTCTCTGTCTCTGTCTCTGTCTCTGTCTCTGTCTCTGTCTCTGTCTCTGTCTCTGTCTCTGTCTCTGTCTCTGTCTCTGTCTCTGTCTCTGTCTCTGTCTCTGTCTCTGTCTCTGTCTCTGTCTCTGTCTCTGTCTCTGTCTCTGTCTCTGTCTCTGTCTCTGTCTCTGTCTCTGTCTCTGTCTCTGTCTCTGTCTCTGTCTCTGTCTCTGTCTCTGTCTCTGTCTCTGTCTCTGTCTCTGTCTCTGTCTCTGTCTCTGTCTCTGTCTCTGTCTCTGTCTCTGTCTCTGTCTCTGTCTCTGTCTCTGTCTCTGTCTCTGTCTCTGTCTCTGTCTCTGTCTCTGTCTCTGTCTCTGTCTCTGTCTCTGTCTCTGTCTCTGTCTCTGTCTCTGTCTCTGTCTCTGTCTCTGTCTCTGTCTCTGTCTCTGTCTCTGTCTCTGTCTCTGTCTCTGTCTCTGTCTCTGTCTCTGTCTCTGTCTCTGTCTCTGTCTCTGTCTCTGTCTCTGTCTCTGTCTCTGTCTCTGTCTCTGTCTCTGTCTCTGTCTCTGTCTCTGTCTCTGTCTCTGTCTCTGTCTCTGTCTCTGTCTCTGTCTCTGTCTCTGTCTCTGTCTCTGTCTCTGTCTCTGTCTCTGTCTCTGTCTCTGTCTCTGTCTCTGTCTCTGTCTCTGTCTCTGTCTCTGTCTCTGTCTCTGTCTCTGTCTCTGTCTCTGTCTCTGTCTCTGTCTCTGTCTCTGTCTCTGTCTCTGTCTCTGTCTCTGTCTCTGTCTCTGTCTCTGTCTCTGTCTCTGTCTCTGTCTCTGTCTCTGTCTCTGTCTCTGTCTCTGTCTCTGTCTCTGTCTCTGTCTCTGTCTCTGTCTCTGTCTCTGTCTCTGTCTCTGTCTCTGTCTCTGTCTCTGTCTCTGTCTCTGTCTCTGTCTCTGTCTCTGTCTCTGTCTCTGTCTCTGTCTCTGTCTCTGTCTCTGTCTCTGTCTCTGTCTCTGTCTCTGTCTCTGTCTCTGTCTCTGTCTCTGTCTCTGTCTCTGTCTCTGTCTCTGTCTCTGTCTCTGTCTCTGTCTCTGTCTCTGTCTCTGTCTCTGTCTCTGTCTCTGTCTCTGTCTCTGTCTCTGTCTCTGTCTCTGTCTCTGTCTCTGTCTCTGTCTCTGTCTCTGTCTCTGTCTCTGTCTCTGTCTCTGTCTCTGTCTCTGTCTCTGTCTCTGTCTCTGTCTCTGTCTCTGTCTCTGTCTCTGTCTCTGTCTCTGTCTCTGTCTCTGTCTCTGTCTCTGTCTCTGTCTCTGTCTCTGTCTCTGTCTCTGTCTCTGTCTCTGTCTCTGTCTCTGTCTCTGTCTCTGTCTCTGTCTCTGTCTCTGTCTCTGTCTCTGTCTCTGTCTCTGTCTCTGTCTCTGTCTCTGTCTCTGTCTCTGTCTCTGTCTCTGTCTCTGTCTCTGTCTCTGTCTCTGTCTCTGTCTCTGTCTCTGTCTCTGTCTCTGTCTCTGTCTCTGTCTCTGTCTCTGTCTCTGTCTCTGTCTCTGTCTCTGTCTCTGTCTCTGTCTCTGTCTCTGTCTCTGTCTCTGTCTCTGTCTCTGTCTCTGTCTCTGTCTCTGTCTCTGTCTCTGTCTCTGTCTCTGTCTCTGTCTCTGTCTCTGTCTCTGTCTCTGTCTCTGTCTCTGTCTCTGTCTCTGTCTCTGTCTCTGTCTCTGTCTCTGTCTCTGTCTCTGTCTCTGCTGCAGACCTCCAAGCGCGAGGCAGGCGGTGGCGACGCGCCTCCCGCCTGTTGCAGACTCTCCCTCCACTTCCGCGTCCGATACTAGCCCGTCGATCTGTAAACACATGTCAACATGTCACTATATAACTAGTAATATGCAATGAAATCGAATAAAATTTTGCGATTTTAAATTTATTAACTGTTTTAAGTAAATTTAACTAAATTGAGTTATTAACTACACTTCAGAATATTGAGACAAATACCATCTTAGTCTCCCCGTCAACATGGCTACTGTAAAATAACAGAAACGTCGGAGCAAAGTGTAAACTTAAATATAAATGGTTCTAATTAATTTAAATAGTTTTTTAAATTGTAGTAAAGTTCAATCATTGAAGTGTTAGAGTTTCAAAATTATGTAAACAACGCGACAATCCGTATAGTTTAATTTCAAGACATCTATTTTTTTATTTTATAGTAGTGCATCGCCATCTATTACGATATAACTGAACTACTTATCAGTTCTTGCATATATTGCCGTTAGATGGCGTCAATTACCGGCTTATACCATTTTAGTTTTGACATTGGAATGCATTTTCGCAGCTCACTGTACATATACGGTTTTATAATAATATATAAGATATAAGGGTTTAGCCACATGACATAATTTAAAAGGTACTTCACAAATAGTAAACAAGCAGTTATTGTAATTGAAAATCCTTGTTTTAAAATATCACGGCCTATTATAACCTCGTTTTATACCATAGTCGGGTAGAATATGATACAGAATTGTAAGATCATTCTCATTAAAAATAACCTCAATCAGAGTTCGTCGGTACAACAAATAGCAAAATTATCAATACTAGTTATTTGAACAGAATTATTATAACGTGTGCGTTCAAATATATTAGCTACAATTTATTACACAAGAGAACATTCGGCAACCGAATCGAAATAACATGAAAACGACCCACCTGATGGTTGTAACTAACCGCACAGCAACCATCTCACAGCTGTCCACGCGTTGCTTGCTTGTTGAGCTTCGCCAAGAGCAGTGAGAATGGAGTTCAGATTCCACTTCTGACGTCGGATTGGCAGCGTTTTATCCCGTCCTTATCAGCCATTTTTAATCAATAGAAAACACGTAGGTAGTCAGATAATTCGTATTCGAATTCAATTTACAACTACTTCACACTAAGAGCACTTATCACTATGAAACGCGAGATGGTTCCTACGTGGTGTGCACTGGTCGACGGTAACACGTAGACTAAGCTCTGTCCGCCCCTCACGCCGACTCGATGACTCCGTCTAGCGCCGCTAGATGGCGCTGGCGTTCCGCCTTAATGCCTTTCTGTGTCACTAGTAATCCAACTAACAGTATTTTCACAAATAATCTACCTATTAAATATATAATATATCTATAGAATAGATAGAAAGATCACTCACTTGCGCTGCAGACCACCAAGCGCGCGGCAGGCGGTGGCGACGCGGGGGCGAAGCGCCTCCCGCCTGTTGCAGACTCTCCCTCCACTGCCGCGTCCGATACTAGCCCGTGGATCTGTAAACACATGTCAACATGTCACTATTACTATAACTAGTAATATGCAATCAAATCGAATAAAATTTTGCGATTTGAAATTTATTAACTGTTTTAAGTAAATTTAACTAAATTGAGTTGTTAACTACACTTCAGAATATTGAGACAAATACCATCTTAGTCTCCCCGTCAACATGGCTACTGTAAAATAACAGAAACGTCGGAGCAAAGTGTAAACTTAAATATAAATAGTTCTAATTAATTTAAATAGTTTTTTAAATTGTAGTAAAGTTCAATCATTGAAGTGTTAGAGTTTCAAAATTATGTAAACAACGCGACAATCCGTATAGTTTAATTTCAAGACATCTATTTTTTTATTTTATAGTAGTGCATCGCCATCTATTACGATATAACTGAACTACTTATCAGTTCTTGCATATATTGCCGTTAGATGGCGTCAATTACCGGCTTATACCATTTTAGTTTTGACATTGGAATGCATTTTCGCAGCACACTGTACATATACGGTTTTATAATAATATATAAGATATAAGGGTTTAGCCACATGACATAATTTAAAAGGTACTTCACAAATAGTAAACAAGCTGTTATTGTAATTGAAAATCCTTGTTTTAAAATATCACGGCCTATTATAACCTCATGTTTTATACCATAGTCGGGTAGAATATGGTACAAAATTGTAAGATCATTCTCATTAAAAATAACCTCAATCAGAGTTCGTCGGTACAACAAATAGCGGAATTGTCAATATCAGTTATTTGAACATAATTATTATAACGTGTGCGTTCAAATATATTAGCTACAATTTATTACACAAGAGAACATTCGGCAACCGAATCGAAATAAAATGAAAACGACCCACCTAATGGTTGTAACTAAACGCACAGTTATTGTAATTGAAAATCCTTATTTTAAAATATCACGGCCTATTATAACCTCATGTTTTATACCATAGTCGGGTAGAATATGGTTCAAAATTGTAAGATCATTCTCATTAAAAATAACCTCAGAGTTCGTCGGTACAACAAATAGCGGAATTATCATTACAAGTTATTTGAACAGAATTATTATAACGTGTGCGTTCAAATATATTAGCTACAATTTATTACACAAGAGAACATTCGGCAACCGAATCGAAATAAAATGAAAACGACCCACCTGATGGTTGTAACTAAACGCACAGTTATTGTAATTGAAAATCTTTACTTTAAAATATCACGGCCTGTTATAACCTCATGTTTTATACCAGTCGGGTAGAATATGGTACAAAATTGTAAGATAATTCTCATTAAAAATAACCTCAATCAGAGTTCGTCGGTACAACAAATAGTGGAATTGTCAATATCAGTTATTTGAACATAATTATTATAACGTGTGCGTTCAAATATATTAGCTACAATTTATTACACAAGAGAACATTCGGCAACCGAATCGAAATAAAATGAAAACGACCCACCTAATGGTTGTAACTAAACGCACAGTTATTGTAATTGAAAATCCTTATTTTAAAATATCACGGCCTATTATAACCTCATGTTTTATACCATAGTCGGGTAGAATATGGTTCAAAATTGTAAGATCATTCTCATTAAAAATAACCTCAGAGTTCGTCGGTACAACAAATAGCGGAATTATCATTACAAGTTATTTGAACAGAATTATTATAACGTGTGCGTTCACATATATTAGCTACAATTTATTACACAAGAGAACATTCGGCAACCGAATCGAAATAAAATGAAAACGACCCACCTAATGGTTGTAACTAAACGCACAGTTATTGTAATTGAAAATCCTTACTTTAAAATATCACGGCCTATTATAACCTCATGTTTTATACCAGTCGGGTAGAATATGGTACAAAATTGTAAGATAATTCTCATTAAAAATAACCTCAATCAGAGTTCGTCGGTACAACAAATAGCAAAATTATCAATACTAGTTATTTGAACAGAATTATTATAACGTGTGCGTTCAAATATATTAGCTACAATTTATTACACAAGAGAACATTCGGCAACCGAATCGAAATAAAATGAAAACGACCCACCTGATGGTTGTAACTAAACGCACAGTTATTGTAATTGAAAATCTTTACTTTAAAATATCACGGCCTATTATAACCTCATGTTTTATACCAAACGGGTAGAATATGGTACAAAATTGTAAGATAATTCTCATTAAAAATAACCTCAATCAGAGTTCGTCGGTACAACAAATAGCCAAATTATCAATACTAGTTATTTGAACAGAATTATTATAACGTGTGCGTTCAAATATATTAGCTACAATTTATTACACAAGAGAACATTCGGCAACCGAATCGAAATAACATGAAAACGACCCACCTGATGGTTGTAACTAACCGCACAGCAACCATCTCACAGCTGTCCACGCGTTGCTTGCTTGTTGAGCTTCGCCAAGAGCAGTGAGAATGGAGTTCAGATTCCACTTCTGACGTCGGATTGGCAGCGTTTTATCCCGGCCTTATCAGCCATTTTCAATCAATAGAAAACACGTAGGTAGTCAGATAATTCGTATTCGAATTCAACTTACAACTACTTCACACTAAGAGCACTTATCACTATGAAACGCGAGATGGTTCCTACGTGGTGTGCACTGGTCGACGGTAACACGTAGACTAAGCTCTGTCCGCCCCTCACGCCGACTCGATGACTCCGTCTAGCGCCGCTAGATGGCGCTGGCGTTCCGCCTTAATGCCTTTCTGTGTCACTAGTAATCCAACTAACAGTATTTTCACAAATAATCTACCTATTAAATATATAATATATCTATAGAATAGATAGAAAGATCACTCACTTGCGCTGCAGACCACCAAGCGCGCGGCAGGCGGTGGCGACGCGGGGGCGAAGCGCCTCCCGCCTGTTGCAGACTCTCCCTCCACTGCCGCGTCCGATACTAGCCCGTGGATCTGTAAACACATGTCAACATGTCACTATTACTATAACTAGTAATATGCAATCAAATCGAATCAAATTTTGCGATTTGAAATTTATTAACTGTTTTAAGTAAATTTAACTAAATTGAGTTGTTAACTACACTTCAGAATATTGAGACAAATACCATCTTAGTCTCCCCGTCAACATGGCTACTGTAAAATAACAGAAACGTCGGAGCAAAGTGTAAACTTAAATATAAATAGTTCTAATTAATTTAAATAGTTTTTTAAATTGTAGTAAAGTTCAATCATTGAAGTGTTAGAGTTTCAAAATTATGTAAACAACGCGACAATCCGTATAGTTTAATTTCAAGACATCTATTTTTTTATTTTATAGTAGTGCATCGCCATCTATTACGATATAACTGAACTACTTATCAGTTCTTGCATATATTGCCGTTAGATGGCGTCAATTACCGGCTTATACCATTTTAGTTTTGACATTGGAATGCATTTTCGCAGCTCACTGTACATATACGGTTTTATAATAATATATAAGATATAAGGGTTTAGCCACATGACATAATTTAAAAGGTACTTCACAAATAGTAAACAAGCTGTTATTGTAATTGAAAATCCTTGTTTTAAAATATCACGGCCTATTATAACCTCGTTTTATACCATAGTCGGGTAGAATATGGTACAGAATTGTAAGATAATTCTCATTAAAAATAACCTCAATCAGAGTTCGTCGGTACAACAAATAGCAAAATTATCAATACTAGTTATTTGAACAGAATTATTATAACGTGTGCGTTCAAATATATTAGCTACAATTTATTACACAAGAGAACATTCGGCAACCGAAGCGAAATAAAATGAAAACGACCCACCTAATGGTTGTAACTAAACGCACAGTTATTGTAATTGAAAATCCTTACTTTAAAATATCACGGCCTATTATAACCTCGTTTTATACCATAGTCGGGTAGAATATGGTACAAAATTGTAAGATCATTCTCATTAAAAATAACCTCAATCAGAGTTCGTGGGTACAACAAATAGCGGAATTGTCAATACCAGTTATTTGAACAGAATTATTGTAACGTGTGCGTTCAAATATATTAGCTACAATTTATTACACAAGAGAACATTCGGCAACCGAATCGAAATAACATGAAAACGACCCACCTGATGGTTGTAACTAACCGCACAGCAACCATCTCACAGCTGTCCACGCGTTGCTTGCTTGTTGAGCTTCGCCAAGAGCAGTGAGAATGGAGTTCAGATTCCACTTCTGACGTCGGATTGGCAGCGTTTTATCCCGGCCTTATCAGCCATTTTCAATCAATAGAAAACACGTAGGTAGTCAGATAATTCGTATTCGAATTCAACTTACAACTACTTCACACTAAGAGCACTTATCACTATGAAACGCGAGATGGTTCCTACGTGGTGTGCACTGGTCGACGGTAACACGTAGACTAAGCTCTGTCCGCCCCTCACGCCGACTCGATGACTCCGTCTAGCGCCGCTAGATGGCGCTGGCGTTCCGCCTTAATGCCTTTCTGTGTCACTAGTAATCCAACTAACAGTATTTTCACAAATAATCTACATATTAAATATATAATATATCTATAGAATAGATAGAAAGATCACTCACTTGCGCTGCAGACCACCAAGCGCGCGGCAGGCGGTGGCGACGCGGGGGCGAAGCGCCTCCCGCCTGTTGCAGACTCTCCCTCCACTGCCGCGTCCGATACTAGCCCGTGGATCTGTAAACACATGTCAACATGTCACTATTACTATAACTAGTAATATGCAATCAAATCGAATCAAATTTTGCGATTTGAAATTTATTAACTGTTTTAAGTAAATTTAACTAAATTGAGTTGTTAACTACACTTCAGAATATTGAGACAAATACCATCTTAGTCTCCCCGTCAACATGGCTACTGTAAAATAACAGAAACGTCGGAGCAAAGTGTAAACTTAAATATAAATAGTTCTAATTAATTTAAATAGTTTTTTAAATTGTAGTAAAGTTCAATCATTGAAGTGTTAGAGTTTCAAAATTATGTAAACAACGCGACAATCCGTATAGTTTAATTTCAAGACATCTATTTTTTTATTTTATAGTAGTGCATCGCCATCTATTACGATATAACTGAACTACTTATCAGTTCTTGCATATATTGCCGTTAGATGGCGTCAATTACCGGCTTATACCATTTTAGTTTTGACATTGGAATGCATTTTCGCAGCTCACTGTACATATACGGTTTTATAATAATATATAAGATATAAGGGTTTAGCCACATGACATAATTTAAAAGGTACTTCACAAATAGTAAACAAGCTGTTATTGTAATTGAAAATCCTTGTTTTAAAATATCACGGCCTATTATAACCTCGTTTTATACCATAGTCGGGTAGAATATGGTACAGAATTGTAAGATAATTCTCATTAAAAATAACCTCAATCAGAGTTCGTCGGTACAACAAATAGCAAAATTATCAATACTAGTTATTTGAACAGAATTATTATAACGTGTGCGTTCAAATATATTAGCTACAATTTATTACACAAGAGAACATTCGGCAACCGAAGCGAAATAAAATGAAAACGACCCACCTAATGGTTGTAACTAAACGCACAGTTATTGTAATTGAAAATCCTTACTTTAAAATATCACGGCCTATTATAACCTCGTTTTATACCATAGTCGGGTAGAATATGGTACAAAATTGTAAGATCATTCTCATTAAAAATAACCTCAATCAGAGTTCGTGGGTACAACAAATAGCGGAATTGTCAATACCAGTTATTTGAACAGAATTATTGTAACGTGTGCGTTCAAATATATTAGCTACAATTTATTACACAAGAGAACATTCGGCGACCGAATCGAAATAACATGAAAACGACCCACCTGATGGTTGTAACTAACCGCACAGCAACCATCTCACAGCTGTCCACGCGTTGCTTGCTTGTTGAGCTTCGCCAAGAGCAGTGAGAATGGAGTTCAGATTCCACTTCTGACGTCGGATTGGCAGCGTTTTATCCCGTCCTTATCAGCCATTTTTAATCAATAGAAAACACGTAGGTAGTCAGATAATTCGTATTCGAATTCAATTTACAACTACTTCACACTAAGAGCACTTATCACTATGAAACGCGAGATGGTTCCTACGTGGTGTGCACTGGTCGACGGTAACACGTAGACCAGGCACTCCAATCTTAGTACAACAAAATAGGAAAGTAAAAAAAATACCAACAAATTACGAAGTACAACAAATTCATACAAAGCATCATCTACGTGACACTTTTTAATTTTGTCGGTTTATATTGGCGTATATTTCCAACTAGAAGTTACAGATGGCAGCTCTGGCGCTACCACGGTTTTAGTGTTTATTTGCTTTGATAGATGACGCTGTACAAAATGTTCTATATTTTCGTATAAACTTCTCGAATTGGAGTATTTTAGTAAGTTTTTAAATGTTTATAATATTTTTTAATGTATATGGTACTTCTAAATCAAATAAGAATAATTTTAAAGTAATTTTCATAACACGATCTTCACACTAATTGATTGATCGTAACTGGCAATAATTAAAATGGCAACAAATTATGGCCCGGCAAAGTGTGTCAAAGTCAAAAGTTTCTGAGACTTTCCAGCGAACTTTTTTGTTTTCGTTGAAATCCGTTGTGTTCGAGTGCCATAATTTGTGATTTACAATTAAAGTGTTTCTGTCGAGTCGAGCTAGGGTTCCTCCAGTAAACCTTTTACTGTGATCGCAAGTTATACTAGTTCCTGGATTTTGAAGATTTTAATACTGAGACAGGACTCTTGTTGTGCTGTATTTTGTTACACAAGTGTTGGGAACGGACCCTTTTGAGTGTATAACATGTCGTCGGACAAACATTGCTGTGTTCCTGGGTGTACAGCGAGTACCTTTTTGTTTATATTGAACACAAGTAACACAGTTTATCCTTGGGCTCTTTTTTTTCTGTAAGAGTTGTGATTAATTATTCATATGGCATGGTGTACTTGATTTACATAATTATGTACATTAATAATTCTATTAATAAAGAGACTAAAAAATAATTGGCATTTTATTAAACATTCCTCATAGTAATACACAGTTTACTATCAAACAAATAATACTTGATTATCAATACCTACCTATAATAGCTATGTAGCCATTTATATCTACCGACTAACTCTTACTAGAGAAAACAGATGGCACCACTTACAGGTTACCCATTTTGACGCCAGAGACAAGTCTCTATTCCCGTATATAAAAAGGTACTCTGTGACGTAGACTGAGCTCTGTCCGCCCCTCACGCCGACTCGATGACTCCGTCTAGCGCCGCTAGATGGCGCTGGCGTTCCGCCTTAATGCCTTTCTGGGTCACTACTATTTCAACTAACAGTATTTTCATAAATAATCTACCTATTAAATATATAATATATCTATAGAATATATAGATAGATCACTCACTTGGGCTGCAGACCACCAAGCGCGCGGCAGGCGGTGGCGACGCGGGGGCGGAGCGCCTCCCGCCTGTTGCAGACTCTCCCTCCACTGCCGCGTCCGATACTAGCCCGTGGATCTGTAAACACATGTCAACATGTCACTATTACTATAACTAGTAATATGCAATCAAATCGAATAAAATTTTGCGATTTGAAATTTATTAACTGTTTTAAGTAAATTTAACTAAATTGAGTTGTTAACTACACTTCAGAATATTGAGACAAATACCATCTTAGTCTCCCCGTCAACATGGCTACTGTAAAATAACAGAAACGTCGGAGCAAAGTGTAAACTTAAATATAAATAGTTCTAATTAATTTAAATAGTTTTTTAAATTGTAGTAAAGTTCAATCATTGAAGTGTTAGAGTTTCAAAATTATGTAAACAACGCGACAATCCGTATAGTTTAATTTCAAGACTTTTTTTTTTTTATTTTATAGTAGTGCATCGCCATCTATTACGATATAACTGAACTACTTATCAGTTCTTGCATATATTGCCGTTAGATGGCGTCAATTACCGGCTTATACCATTTTAGTTTTGACATTGGAATGCATTTTCGCAGCTCACTGTACATATACGGTTTTATAATAATATATAAGATATAAGGGTTTAGCCACATGACATAATTTAAAAGGTACTTCACAAATAGTAAACAAGCTGCTATTGTAATTGAAAATCCTTGTTTTAAAATATCACGGCCTATTATAACCTCGTTTTATACCATAGTCGGGTAGAATATGGTACAGAATTGTAAGATAATTCTCATTAAAAATAACCTCAATCAGAGTTCGTCGGTACAACAAATAGCAAAATTATCAATACTAGTTATTTGAACAGAATTATTATAACGTGTGCGTTCAAATATATTAGCTACAATTTATTACACAAGAGAACATTCGGCAACCGAATCGAAATAAAATGAAAACGACCCAACTGATGGTTGTAACTAAACGCACAGTTATTGTAATTGAAAATCCTTACTTTAAAATATCACGGCCTATTATAACCTCGTGTTTTATACCATAGTCGGGTAGAATATGGTACAAAATTGTAAGATTATTCTCATTAAAAATAACCTCAATCAGAGTTCGTCGGTACAACAAATAGTGGAATTGTCAATATCAGTTATTTGAACATAATTATTATAACGTGTGCGTTCAAATATATTAGCTACAATTTATTACACAAGAGAACATTCGGCAACCGAATCGAAATAAAATGAAAACGACCCACCTAATGGTTGTAACTAAACGCACAGTTATTGTAATTGAAAATCCTTATTTTAAAATATCACGGCCTATTATAACCTCATGTTTTATACCATAGTCGGGTAGAATATGGTTCAAAATTGTAAGATCATTCTCATTAAAAATAACCTCAGAGTTCGTCGGTACAACAAATAGCGGAATTATCATTACAAGTTATTTGAACAGAATTATTATAACGTGTGCGTTCAAATATATTAGCTACAATTTATTACACAAGAGAACATTCGGCAACCGAATCGAAATAAAATGAAAACGACCCACCTAATGGTTGTAACTAAACGCACAGTTATTGTAATTGAAAATCCTTACTTTAAAATATCACGGCCTATTATAACCTCATGTTTTATACCAGTCGGGTAGAATATGGTACAAAATTGTAAGATAATTCTCATTAAAAATAACCTCAATCAGAGTTCGTCGGTACAACAAATAGCAAAATTATCAATACTAGTTATTTGAACAGAATTATTATAACGTGTGCGTTCAAATATATTAGCTACAATTTATTACACAAGAGAACATTCGGCAACCGAATCGAAATAAAATGAAAACGACCCACCTGATGGTTGTAACTAAACGCACAGTTATTGTAATTGAAAATCTTTACTTTAAAATATCACGGCCTATTATAACCTCATGTTTTATACCAAACGGGTAGAATATGGTACAAAATTGTAAGATAATTCTCATTAAAAATAACCTCAATCAGAGTTCGTCGGTACAACAAATAGCCAAATTATCAATACTAGTTATTTGAACAGAATTATTATAACGTGTGCGTTCAAATATATTAGCTACAATTTATTACACAAGAGAACATTCGGCAACCGAATCGAAATAACATGAAAACGACCCACCTGATGGTTGTAACTAACCGCACAGCAACCATCTCACAGCTGTCCACGCGTTGCTTGCTTGTTGAGCTTCGCCAAGAGCAGTGAGAATGGAGTTCAGATTCCACTTCTGACGTCGGATTGGCAGCGTTTTATCCCGTCCTTATCAGCCATTTTTAATCAATAGAAAACACGTAGGTAGTCAGATAATTCGTATTCGAATTCAACTTACAACTACTTCACACTAAGAGCACTTATCACTATGAAACGCGAGATGGTTCCTACGTGGTGTGCACTGGTCGACGGTAACACGTAGACTAAGCTCTGTCCGCCCCTCACGCCGACTCGATGACTCCGTCTAGCGCCGCTAGATGGCGCTGGCGTTCCGCCTTAATGCCTTTCTGTGTCACTAGTAATCCAACTAACAGTATTTTCACAAATAATCTACCTATTAAATATATAATATATCTATAGAATAGATAGAAAGATCACTCACTTGCGCTGCAGACCACCAAGCGCGCGGCAGGCGGTGGCGACGCGGGGGCGAAGCGCCTCCCGCCTGTTGCAGACTCTCCCTCCACTGCCGCGTCCGATACTAGCCCGTGGATCTGTAAACACATGTCAACATGTCACTATTACTATAACTAGTAATATGCAATCAAATCGAATAAAATTTTGCGATTTGAAATTTATTAACTGTTTTAAGTAAATTTAACTAAATTGAGTTGTTAACTACACTTCAGAATATTGAGACAAATACCATCTTAGTCTCCCCGTCAACATGGCTACTGTAAAATAACAGAAACGTCGGAGCAAAGTGTAAACTTAAATATAAATAGTTCTAATTAATTTAAATAGTTTTTTAAATTGTAGTAAAGTTCAATCATTGAAGTGTTAGAGTTTCAAAATTATGTAAACAACGCGACAATCCGTATAGTTTAATTTCAAGACTTTTTTTTTTTTATTTTATAGTAGTGCATCGCCATCTATTACGATATAACTGAACTACTTATCAGTTCTTGCATATATTGCCGTTAGATGGCGTCAATTACCGGCTTATACCATTTTAGTTTTGACATTGGAATGCATTTTCGCAGCTCACTGTACATATACGGTTTTATAATAATATATAAGATATAAGGGTTTAGCCACATGACATAATTTAAAAGGTACTTCACAAATAGTAAACAAGCTGCTATTGTAATTGAAAATCCTTGTTTTAAAATATCACGGCCTATTATAACCTCGTTTTATACCATAGTCGGGTAGAATATGGTACAGAATTGTAAGATAATTCTCATTAAAAATAACCTCAATCAGAGTTCGTCGGTACAACAAATAGCAAAATTATCAATACTAGTTATTTGAACAGAATTATTATAACGTGTGCGTTCAAATATATTAGCTACAATTTATTACACAAGAGAACATTCGGCAACCGAAGCGAAATAAAATGAAAACGACCCACCTAATGGTTGTAACTAAACGCACAGTTATTGTAATTGAAAATCCTTACTTTAAAATATCACGGCCTATTATAACCTCGTTTTATACCATAGTCGGGTAGAATATGGTACAAAATTGTAAGATCATTCTCATTAAAAATAACCTCAATCAGAGTTCGTGGGTACAACAAATAGCGGAATTGTCAATACCAGTTATTTGAACAGAATTATTGTAACGTGTGCGTTCAAATATATTAGCTACAATTTATTACACAAGAGAACATTCGGCAACCGAATCGAAATAACATGAAAACGACCCACCTGATGGTTGTAACTAACCGCACAGCAACCATCTCACAGCTGTCCACGCGTTGCTTGCTTGTTGAGCTTCGCCAAGAGCAGTGAGAATGGAGTTCAGATTCCACTTCTGACGTCGGATTGGCAGCGTTTTATCCCGGCCTTATCAGCCATTTTCAATCAATAGAAAACACGTAGGTAGTCAGATAATTCGTATTCGAATTCAACTTACAACTACTTCACACTAAGAGCACTTATCACTATGAAACGCGAGATGGTTCCTACGTGGTGTGCACTGGTCGACGGTAACACGTAGACTAAGCTCTGTCCGCCCCTCACGCCGACTCGATGACTCCGTCTAGCGCCGCTAGATGGCGCTGGCGTTCCGCCTTAATGCCTTTCTGTGTCACTAGTAATCCAACTAACAGTATTTTCACAAATAATCTACATATTAAATATATAATATATCTATAGAATAGATAGAAAGATCACTCACTTGCGCTGCAGACCACCAAGCGCGCGGCAGGCGGTGGCGACGCGGGGGCGAAGCGCCTCCCGCCTGTTGCAGACTCTCCCTCCACTGCCGCGTCCGATACTAGCCCGTGGATCTGTAAACACATGTCAACATGTCACTATTACTATAACTAGTAATATGCAATCAAATCGAATAAAATTTTGCGATTTGAAATTTATTAACTGTTTTAAGTAAATTTAACTAAATTGAGTTGTTAACTACACTTCAGAATATTGAGACAAATACCATCTTAGTCTCCCCGTCAACATGGCTACTGTAAAATAACAGAAACGTCGGAGCAAAGTGTAAACTTAAATATAAATAGTTCTAATTAATTTAAATAGTTTTTTAAATTGTAGTAAAGTTCAATCATTGAAGTGTTAGAGTTTCAAAATTATGTAAACAACGCGACAATCCGTATAGTTTAATTTCAAGACATCTATTTTTTTATTTTATAGTAGTGCATCGCCATCTATTACGATATAACTGAACTACTTATCAGTTCTTGCATATATTGCCGTTAGATGGCGTCAATTACCGGCTTATACCATTTTAGTTTTGACATTGGAATGCATTTTCGCAGCTCACTGTACATATACGGTTTTATAATAATATATAAGATATAAGGGTTTAGCCACATGACATAATTTAAAAGGTACTTCACAAATAGTAAACAAGCTGTTATTGTAATTGAAAATCCTTGTTTTAAAATATCACGGCCTATTATAACCTCGTTTTATACCATAGTCGGGTAGAATATGGTACAGAATTGTAAGATAATTCTCATTAAAAATAACCTCAATCAGAGTTCGTCGGTACAACAAATAGCAAAATTATCAATACTAGTTATTTGAACAGAATTATTATAACGTGTGCGTTCAAATATATTAGCTACAATTTATTACACAAGAGAACATTCGGCAACCGAAGCGAAATAAAATGAAAACGACCCACCTAATGGTTGTAACTAAACGCACAGTTATTGTAATTGAAAATCCTTACTTTAAAATATCACGGCCTATTATAACCTCGTTTTATACCATAGTCGGGTAGAATATGGTACAAAATTGTAAGATCATTCTCATTAAAAATAACCTCAATCAGAGTTCGTGGGTACAACAAATAGCGGAATTGTCAATACCAGTTATTTGAACAGAATTATTGTAACGTGTGCGTTCAAATATATTAGCTACAATTTATTACACAAGAGAACATTCGGCGACCGAATCGAAATAACATGAAAACGACCCACCTGATGGTTGTAACTAACCGCACAGCAACCATCTCACAGCTGTCCACGCGTTGCTTGCTTGTTGAGCTTCGCCAAGAGCAGTGAGAATGGAGTTCAGATTCCACTTCTGACGTCGGATTGGCAGCGTTTTATCCCGTCCTTATCAGCCATTTTTAATCAATAGAAAACACGTAGGTAGTCAGATAATTCGTATTCGAATTCAACTTACAACTACTTCACACTAAGAGCACTTATCACTATGAAACGCGAGATGGTTCCTACGTGGTGTGCACTGGTCGACGGTAACACGTAGACTAAGCTCTGTCCGCCCCTCACGCCGACTCGATGACTCCGTCTAGCGCCGCTAGATGGCGCTGGCGTTCCGCCTTAATGCCTTTCTGTGTCACTAGTAATCCAACTAACAGTATTTTCACAAATAATCTACCTATTAAATATATAATATATCTATAGAATAGATAGAAAGATCACTCACTTGCGCTGCAGACCACCAAGCGCGCGGCAGGCGGTGGCGACGCGGGGGCGAAGCGCCTCCCGCCTGTTGCAGACTCTCCCTCCACTGCCGCGTCCGATACTAGCCCGTGGATCTGTAAACACATGTCAACATGTCACTATTACTATAACTAGTAATATGCAATCAAATCGAATCAAATTTTGCGATTTGAAATTTATTAACTGTTTTAAGTAAATTTAACTAAATTGAGTTGTTAACTACACTTCAGAATATTGAGACAAATACCATCTTAGTCTCCCCGTCAACATGGCTACTGTAAAATAACAGAAACGTCGGAGCAAAGTGTAAACTTAAATATAAATAGTTCTAATTAATTTAAATAGTTTTTTAAATTGTAGTAAAGTTCAATCATTGAAGTGTTAGAGTTTCAAAATTATGTAAACAACGCGACAATCCGTATAGTTTAATTTCAAGACATCTATTTTTTTATTTTATAGTAGTGCATCGCCATCTAATACGATATAACTGAACTACTTATCAGTTCTTGCATATATTGCCGTTAGATGGCGTCAATTACCGGCTTATACCATTTTAGTTTTGACATTGGAATGCATTTTCGCAGCTCACTGTACATATACGGTTTTATATATAAGATATAAGGGTTTAGCCACATGACATAATTTAAAAGGTACTTCACAAATAGTAAACAAGCTGTTATTGTAATTGAAAATCCTTGTTTTAAAATATCACGGCCTATTATAACCTCGTTTTATACCATAGTCGGGTAGAATATGGTACAGAATTGTAAGATAATTCTCATTAAAAATAACCTCAATCAGAGTTCGTCGGTACAACAAATAGCAAAATTATCAATACTAGTTATTTGAACAGAATTATTATAACGTGTGCGTTCAAATATATTAGCTACAATTTATTACACGAGAACATTCGGCAACCGAAGCGAAATAAAATGAAAACGACCCACCTAATGGTTGTAACTAAACGCACAGTTATTGTAATTGAAAATCCTTACTTTAAAATATCACGGTCTATTATAACCTCGTTTTATACCATAGTCGGGTAGAATATGGTACAAAATTGTAAGATCATTCTCATTAAAAATAACCTCAATCAGAGTTCGTGGGTACAACAAATAGCGGAATTGTCAATACCAGTTATTTGAACAGAATTATTGTAACGTGTGCGTTCAAATATATTAGCTACAATTTATTACACAAGAGAACATTCGGCAACCGAATCGAAATAACATGAAAACGACCCACCTGATGGTTGTAACTAACCGCACAGCAACCATCTCACAGCTGTCCACGCGTTGCTTGCTTGTTGAGCTTCGCCAAGAGCAGTGAGAATGGAGTTCAGATTCCACTTCTGACGTCGGATTGGCAGCGTTTTATCCCGTCCTTATCAGCCATTTTTAATCAATAGAAAACACGTAGGTAGTCAGATAATTCGTATTCGAATTCAACTTACAACTACTTCACACTAAGAGCACTTATCACTATGAAACGCGAGATGGTTCCTACGTGGTGTGCACTGGTCGACGGTAACACGTAGACTAAGCTCTGTCCGCCCCTCACGCCGACTCGATGACTCCGTCTAGCGCCGCTAGATGGCGCTGGCGTTCCGCCTTAATGCCTTTCTGTGTCACTAGTAATCCAACTAACAGTATTTTCACAAATAATCTACCTATTAAATATATAATATATCTATAGAATAGATAGAAAGATCACTCACTTGCGCTGCAGACCACCAAGCGCGCGGCAGGCGGTGGCGACGCGGGGGCGAAGCGCCTCCCGCCTGTTGCAGACTCTCCCTCCACTGCCGCGTCCGATACTAGCCCGTGGATCTGTAAACACATGTCAACATGTCACTATTACTATAACTAGTAATATGCAATCAAATCGAATAAAATTTTGCGATTTGAAATTTATTAACTGTTTTAAGTAAATTTAACTAAATTGAGTTGTTAACTACACTTCAGAATATTGAGACAAATACCATCTTAGTCTCCCCGTCAACATGGCTACTGTAAAATAACAGAAACGTCGGAGCAAAGTGTAAACTTAAATATAAATAGTTCTAATTAATTTAAATAGTTTTTTAAATTGTAGTAAAGTTCAATCATTGAAGTGTTAGAGTTTCAAAATTATGTAAACAACGCGACAATCCGTATAGTTTAATTTCAAGACATCTATTTTTTTATTTTATAGTAGTGCATCGCCATCTATTACGATATAACTGAACTACTTATCAGTTCTTGCATATATTGCCGTTAGATGGCGTCAATTACCGGCTTATACCATTTTAGTTTTGACATTGGAATGCATTTTCGCAGCTCACTGTACATATACGGTTTTATAATAATATATAAGATATAAGGGTTTAGCCACATGACATAATTTAAAAGGTACTTCACAAATAGTAAACAAGCTGTTATTGTAATTGAAAATCCTTGTTTTAAAATATCACGGCCTATTATAACCTCGTTTTATACCATAGTCGGGTAGAATATGGTACAGAATTGTAAGATAATTCTCATTAAAAATAACCTCAATCAGAGTTCGTCGGTACAACAAATAGCAAAATTATCAATACTAGTTATTTGAACAGAATTATTATAACGTGTGCGTTCAAATATATTAGCTACAATTTATTACACAAGAGAACATTCGGCAACCGAAGCGAAATAAAATGAAAACGACCCACCTAATGGTTGTAACTAAACGCACAGTTATTGTAATTGAAAATCCTTACTTTAAAATATCACGGCCTATTATAACCTCGTTTTATACCATAGTCGGGTAGAATATGGTACAAAATTGTAAGATCATTCTCATTAAAAATAACCTCAATCAGAGTTCGTGGGTACAACAAATAGCGGAATTGTCAATACCAGTTATTTGAACAGAATTATTGTAACGTGTGCGTTCAAATATATTAGCTACAATTTATTACACAAGAGAACATTCGGCGACCGAATCGAAATAACATGAAAACGACCCACCTGATGGTTGTAACTAACCGCACAGCAACCATCTCACAGCTGTCCACGCGTTGCTTGCTTGTTGAGCTTCGCCAAGAGCAGTGAGAATGGAGTTCAGATTCCACTTCTGACGTCGGATTGGCAGCGTTTTATCCCGTCCTTATCAGCCATTTTTAATCAATAGAAAACACGTAGGTAGTCAGATAATTCGTATTCGAATTCAATTTACAACTACTTCACACTAAGAGCACTTATCACTATGAAACGCGAGATGGTTCCTACGTGGTGTGCACTGGTCGACGGTAACACGTAGACCAGGCACTCCAATCTTAGTACAACAAAATAGGAAAGTAAAAAAAATACCAACAAATTACGAAGTACAACAAATTCATACAAAGCATCATCTACGTGACACTTTTTAATTTTGTCGGTTTATATTGGCGTATATTTCCAACTAGAAGTTACAGATGGCAGCTCTGGCGCTACCACGGTTTTAGTGTTTATTTGCTTTGATAGATGACGCTGTACAAAATGTTCTATATTTTCGTATAAACTTCTCGAATTGGAGTATTTTAGTAAGTTTTTAAATGTTTATAATATTTTTTAATGTATATGGTACTTCTAAATCAAATAAGAATAATTTTAAAGTAATTTTCATAACACGATCTTCACACTAATTGATTGATCGTAACTGGCAATAATTAAAATGGCAACAAATTATGGCCCGGCAAAGTGTGTCAAAGTCAAAAGTTTCTGAGACTTTCCAGCGAACTTTTTTGTTTTCGTTGAAATCCGTTGTGTTCGAGTGCCATAATTTGTGATTTACAATTAAAGTGTTTCTGTCGAGTCGAGCTAGGGTTCCTCCAGTAAACCTTTTACTGTGATCGCAAGTTATACTAGTTCCTGGATTTTGAAGATTTTAATACTGAGACAGGACTCTTGTTGTGCTGTATTTTGTTACACAAGTGTTGGGAACGGACCCTTTTGAGTGTATAACATGTCGTCGGACAAACATTGCTGTGTTCCTGGGTGTACAGCGAGTACCTTTTTGTTTATATTGAACACAAGTAACACAGTTTATCCTTGGGCTCTTTTTTTTCTGTAAGAGTTGTGATTAATTATTCATATGGCATGGTGTACTTGATTTACATAATTATGTACATTAATAATTCTATTAATAAAGAGACTAAAAAATAATTGGCATTTTATTAAACATTCCTCATAGTAATACACAGTTTACTATCAAACAAATAATACTTGATTATCAATACCTACCTATAATAGCTATGTAGCCATTTATATCTACCGACTAACTCTTACTAGAGAAAACAGATGGCACCACTTACAGGTTACCCATTTTGACGCCAGAGACAAGTCTCTATTCCCGTATATAAAAAGGTACTCTGTGACGTAGACTGAGCTCTGTCCGCCCCTCACGCCGACTCGATGACTCCGTCTAGCGCCGCTAGATGGCGCTGGCGTTCCGCCTTAATGCCTTTCTGGGTCACTACTATTTCAACTAACAGTATTTTCATAAATAATCTACCTATTAAATATATAATATATCTATAGAATATATAGATAGATCACTCACTTGGGCTGCAGACCACCAAGCGCGCGGCAGGCGGTGGCGACGCGGGGGCGGAGCGCCTCCCGCCTGTTGCAGACTCTCCCTCCACTGCCGCGTCCGATACTAGCCCGTGGATCTGTAAACACATGTCAACATGTCACTATTACTATAACTAGTAATATGCAATCAAATCGAATAAAATTTTGCGATTTGAAATTTATTAACTGTTTTAAGTAAATTTAACTAAATTGAGTTGTTAACTACACTTCAGAATATTGAGACAAATACCATCTTAGTCTCCCCGTCAACATGGCTACTGTAAAATAACAGAAACGTCGGAGCAAAGTGTAAACTTAAATATAAATAGTTCTAATTAATTTAAATAGTTTTTTAAATTGTAGTAAAGTTCAATCATTGAAGTGTTAGAGTTTCAAAATTATGTAAACAACGCGACAATCCGTATAGTTTAATTTCAAGACTTTTTTTTTTTTATTTTATAGTAGTGCATCGCCATCTATTACGATATAACTGAACTACTTATCAGTTCTTGCATATATTGCCGTTAGATGGCGTCAATTACCGGCTTATACCATTTTAGTTTTGACATTGGAATGCATTTTCGCAGCTCACTGTACATATACGGTTTTATAATAATATATAAGATATAAGGGTTTAGCCACATGACATAATTTAAAAGGTACTTCACAAATAGTAAACAAGCTGCTATTGTAATTGAAAATCCTTGTTTTAAAATATCACGGCCTATTATAACCTCGTTTTATACCATAGTCGGGTAGAATATGGTACAGAATTGTAAGATAATTCTCATTAAAAATAACCTCAATCAGAGTTCGTCGGTACAACAAATAGCAAAATTATCAATACTAGTTATTTGAACAGAATTATTATAACGTGTGCGTTCAAATATATTAGCTACAATTTATTACACAAGAGAACATTCGGCAACCGAATCGAAATAAAATGAAAACGACCCAACTGATGGTTGTAACTAAACGCACAGTTATTGTAATTGAAAATCCTTACTTTAAAATATCACGGCCTATTATAACCTCGTGTTTTATACCATAGTCGGGTAGAATATGGTACAAAATTGTAAGATTATTCTCATTAAAAATAACCTCAATCAGAGTTCGTCGGTACAACAAATAGTGGAATTGTCAATATCAGTTATTTGAACATAATTATTATAACGTGTGCGTTCAAATATATTAGCTACAATTTATTACACAAGAGAACATTCGGCAACCGAATCGAAATAAAATGAAAACGACCCACCTAATGGTTGTAACTAAACGCACAGTTATTGTAATTGAAAATCCTTATTTTAAAATATCACGGCCTATTATAACCTCATGTTTTATACCATAGTCGGGTAGAATATGGTTCAAAATTGTAAGATCATTCTCATTAAAAATAACCTCAGAGTTCGTCGGTACAACAAATAGCGGAATTATCATTACAAGTTATTTGAACAGAATTATTATAACGTGTGCGTTCAAATATATTAGCTACAATTTATTACACAAGAGAACATTCGGCAACCGAATCGAAATAAAATGAAAACGACCCACCTAATGGTTGTAACTAAACGCACAGTTATTGTAATTGAAAATCCTTACTTTAAAATATCACGGCCTATTATAACCTCATGTTTTATACCAGTCGGGTAGAATATGGTACAAAATTGTAAGATAATTCTCATTAAAAATAACCTCAATCAGAGTTCGTCGGTACAACAAATAGCAAAATTATCAATACTAGTTATTTGAACAGAATTATTATAACGTGTGCGTTCAAATATATTAGCTACAATTTATTACACAAGAGAACATTCGGCAACCGAATCGAAATAAAATGAAAACGACCCACCTGATGGTTGTAACTAAACGCACAGTTATTGTAATTGAAAATCTTTACTTTAAAATATCACGGCCTATTATAACCTCATGTTTTATACCAAACGGGTAGAATATGGTACAAAATTGTAAGATAATTCTCATTAAAAATAACCTCAATCAGAGTTCGTCGGTACAACAAATAGCCAAATTATCAATACTAGTTATTTGAACAGAATTATTATAACGTGTGCGTTCAAATATATTAGCTACAATTTATTACACAAGAGAACATTCGGCAACCGAATCGAAATAACATGAAAACGACCCACCTGATGGTTGTAACTAACCGCACAGCAACCATCTCACAGCTGTCCACGCGTTGCTTGCTTGTTGAGCTTCGCCAAGAGCAGTGAGAATGGAGTTCAGATTCCACTTCTGACGTCGGATTGGCAGCGTTTTATCCCGTCCTTATCAGCCATTTTTAATCAATAGAAAACACGTAGGTAGTCAGATAATTCGTATTCGAATTCAACTTACAACTACTTCACACTAAGAGCACTTATCACTATGAAACGCGAGATGGTTCCTACGTGGTGTGCACTGGTCGACGGTAACACGTAGACTAAGCTCTGTCCGCCCCTCACGCCGACTCGATGACTCCGTCTAGCGCCGCTAGATGGCGCTGGCGTTCCGCCTTAATGCCTTTCTGTGTCACTAGTAATCCAACTAACAGTATTTTCACAAATAATCTACCTATTAAATATATAATATATCTATAGAATAGATAGAAAGATCACTCACTTGCGCTGCAGACCACCAAGCGCGCGGCAGGCGGTGGCGACGCGGGGGCGAAGCGCCTCCCGCCTGTTGCAGACTCTCCCTCCACTGCCGCGTCCGATACTAGCCCGTGGATCTGTAAACACATGTCAACATGTCACTATTACTATAACTAGTAATATGCAATCAAATCGAATAAAATTTTGCGATTTGAAATTTATTAACTGTTTTAAGTAAATTTAACTAAATTGAGTTGTTAACTACACTTCAGAATATTGAGACAAATACCATCTTAGTCTCCCCGTCAACATGGCTACTGTAAAATAACAGAAACGTCGGAGCAAAGTGTAAACTTAAATATAAATAGTTCTAATTAATTTAAATAGTTTTTTAAATTGTAGTAAAGTTCAATCATTGAAGTGTTAGAGTTTCAAAATTATGTAAACAACGCGACAATCCGTATAGTTTAATTTCAAGACTTTTTTTTTTTTATTTTATAGTAGTGCATCGCCATCTATTACGATATAACTGAACTACTTATCAGTTCTTGCATATATTGCCGTTAGATGGCGTCAATTACCGGCTTATACCATTTTAGTTTTGACATTGGAATGCATTTTCGCAGCTCACTGTACATATACGGTTTTATAATAATATATAAGATATAAGGGTTTAGCCACATGACATAATTTAAAAGGTACTTCACAAATAGTAAACAAGCTGCTATTGTAATTGAAAATCCTTGTTTTAAAATATCACGGCCTATTATAACCTCGTTTTATACCATAGTCGGGTAGAATATGGTACAGAATTGTAAGATAATTCTCATTAAAAATAACCTCAATCAGAGTTCGTCGGTACAACAAATAGCAAAATTATCAATACTAGTTATTTGAACAGAATTATTATAACGTGTGCGTTCAAATATATTAGCTACAATTTATTACACAAGAGAACATTCGGCAACCGAAGCGAAATAAAATGAAAACGACCCACCTAATGGTTGTAACTAAACGCACAGTTATTGTAATTGAAAATCCTTACTTTAAAATATCACGGCCTATTATAACCTCGTTTTATACCATAGTCGGGTAGAATATGGTACAAAATTGTAAGATCATTCTCATTAAAAATAACCTCAATCAGAGTTCGTGGGTACAACAAATAGCGGAATTGTCAATACCAGTTATTTGAACAGAATTATTGTAACGTGTGCGTTCAAATATATTAGCTACAATTTATTACACAAGAGAACATTCGGCAACCGAATCGAAATAACATGAAAACGACCCACCTGATGGTTGTAACTAACCGCACAGCAACCATCTCACAGCTGTCCACGCGTTGCTTGCTTGTTGAGCTTCGCCAAGAGCAGTGAGAATGGAGTTCAGATTCCACTTCTGACGTCGGATTGGCAGCGTTTTATCCCGGCCTTATCAGCCATTTTCAATCAATAGAAAACACGTAGGTAGTCAGATAATTCGTATTCGAATTCAACTTACAACTACTTCACACTAAGAGCACTTATCACTATGAAACGCGAGATGGTTCCTACGTGGTGTGCACTGGTCGACGGTAACACGTAGACTAAGCTCTGTCCGCCCCTCACGCCGACTCGATGACTCCGTCTAGCGCCGCTAGATGGCGCTGGCGTTCCGCCTTAATGCCTTTCTGTGTCACTAGTAATCCAACTAACAGTATTTTCACAAATAATCTACATATTAAATATATAATATATCTATAGAATAGATAGAAAGATCACTCACTTGCGCTGCAGACCACCAAGCGCGCGGCAGGCGGTGGCGACGCGGGGGCGAAGCGCCTCCCGCCTGTTGCAGACTCTCCCTCCACTGCCGCGTCCGATACTAGCCCGTGGATCTGTAAACACATGTCAACATGTCACTATTACTATAACTAGTAATATGCAATCAAATCGAATAAAATTTTGCGATTTGAAATTTATTAACTGTTTTAAGTAAATTTAACTAAATTGAGTTGTTAACTACACTTCAGAATATTGAGACAAATACCATCTTAGTCTCCCCGTCAACATGGCTACTGTAAAATAACAGAAACGTCGGAGCAAAGTGTAAACTTAAATATAAATAGTTCTAATTAATTTAAATAGTTTTTTAAATTGTAGTAAAGTTCAATCATTGAAGTGTTAGAGTTTCAAAATTATGTAAACAACGCGACAATCCGTATAGTTTAATTTCAAGACATCTATTTTTTTATTTTATAGTAGTGCATCGCCATCTATTACGATATAACTGAACTACTTATCAGTTCTTGCATATATTGCCGTTAGATGGCGTCAATTACCGGCTTATACCATTTTAGTTTTGACATTGGAATGCATTTTCGCAGCTCACTGTACATATACGGTTTTATAATAATATATAAGATATAAGGGTTTAGCCACATGACATAATTTAAAAGGTACTTCACAAATAGTAAACAAGCTGTTATTGTAATTGAAAATCCTTGTTTTAAAATATCACGGCCTATTATAACCTCGTTTTATACCATAGTCGGGTAGAATATGGTACAGAATTGTAAGATAATTCTCATTAAAAATAACCTCAATCAGAGTTCGTCGGTACAACAAATAGCAAAATTATCAATACTAGTTATTTGAACAGAATTATTATAACGTGTGCGTTCAAATATATTAGCTACAATTTATTACACAAGAGAACATTCGGCAACCGAAGCGAAATAAAATGAAAACGACCCACCTAATGGTTGTAACTAAACGCACAGTTATTGTAATTGAAAATCCTTACTTTAAAATATCACGGCCTATTATAACCTCGTTTTATACCATAGTCGGGTAGAATATGGTACAAAATTGTAAGATCATTCTCATTAAAAATAACCTCAATCAGAGTTCGTGGGTACAACAAATAGCGGAATTGTCAATACCAGTTATTTGAACAGAATTATTGTAACGTGTGCGTTCAAATATATTAGCTACAATTTATTACACAAGAGAACATTCGGCGACCGAATCGAAATAACATGAAAACGACCCACCTGATGGTTGTAACTAACCGCACAGCAACCATCTCACAGCTGTCCACGCGTTGCTTGCTTGTTGAGCTTCGCCAAGAGCAGTGAGAATGGAGTTCAGATTCCACTTCTGACGTCGGATTGGCAGCGTTTTATCCCGTCCTTATCAGCCATTTTTAATCAATAGAAAACACGTAGGTAGTCAGATAATTCGTATTCGAATTCAACTTACAACTACTTCACACTAAGAGCACTTATCACTATGAAACGCGAGATGGTTCCTACGTGGTGTGCACTGGTCGACGGTAACACGTAGACTAAGCTCTGTCCGCCCCTCACGCCGACTCGATGACTCCGTCTAGCGCCGCTAGATGGCGCTGGCGTTCCGCCTTAATGCCTTTCTGTGTCACTAGTAATCCAACTAACAGTATTTTCACAAATAATCTACCTATTAAATATATAATATATCTATAGAATAGATAGAAAGATCACTCACTTGCGCTGCAGACCACCAAGCGCGCGGCAGGCGGTGGCGACGCGGGGGCGAAGCGCCTCCCGCCTGTTGCAGACTCTCCCTCCACTGCCGCGTCCGATACTAGCCCGTGGATCTGTAAACACATGTCAACATGTCACTATTACTATAACTAGTAATATGCAATCAAATCGAATCAAATTTTGCGATTTGAAATTTATTAACTGTTTTAAGTAAATTTAACTAAATTGAGTTGTTAACTACACTTCAGAATATTGAGACAAATACCATCTTAGTCTCCCCGTCAACATGGCTACTGTAAAATAACAGAAACGTCGGAGCAAAGTGTAAACTTAAATATAAATAGTTCTAATTAATTTAAATAGTTTTTTAAATTGTAGTAAAGTTCAATCATTGAAGTGTTAGAGTTTCAAAATTATGTAAACAACGCGACAATCCGTATAGTTTAATTTCAAGACATCTATTTTTTTATTTTATAGTAGTGCATCGCCATCTAATACGATATAACTGAACTACTTATCAGTTCTTGCATATATTGCCGTTAGATGGCGTCAATTACCGGCTTATACCATTTTAGTTTTGACATTGGAATGCATTTTCGCAGCTCACTGTACATATACGGTTTTATATATAAGATATAAGGGTTTAGCCACATGACATAATTTAAAAGGTACTTCACAAATAGTAAACAAGCTGTTATTGTAATTGAAAATCCTTGTTTTAAAATATCACGGCCTATTATAACCTCGTTTTATACCATAGTCGGGTAGAATATGGTACAGAATTGTAAGATAATTCTCATTAAAAATAACCTCAATCAGAGTTCGTCGGTACAACAAATAGCAAAATTATCAATACTAGTTATTTGAACAGAATTATTATAACGTGTGCGTTCAAATATATTAGCTACAATTTATTACACGAGAACATTCGGCAACCGAAGCGAAATAAAATGAAAACGACCCACCTAATGGTTGTAACTAAACGCACAGTTATTGTAATTGAAAATCCTTACTTTAAAATATCACGGTCTATTATAACCTCGTTTTATACCATAGTCGGGTAGAATATGGTACAAAATTGTAAGATCATTCTCATTAAAAATAACCTCAATCAGAGTTCGTGGGTACAACAAATAGCGGAATTGTCAATACCAGTTATTTGAACAGAATTATTGTAACGTGTGCGTTCAAATATATTAGCTACAATTTATTACACAAGAGAACATTCGGCAACCGAATCGAAATAACATGAAAACGACCCACCTGATGGTTGTAACTAACCGCACAGCAACCATCTCACAGCTGTCCACGCGTTGCTTGCTTGTTGAGCTTCGCCAAGAGCAGTGAGAATGGAGTTCAGATTCCACTTCTGACGTCGGATTGGCAGCGTTTTATCCCGTCCTTATCAGCCATTTTTAATCAATAGAAAACACGTAGGTAGTCAGATAATTCGTATTCGAATTCAACTTACAACTACTTCACACTAAGAGCACTTATCACTATGAAACGCGAGATGGTTCCTACGTGGTGTGCACTGGTCGACGGTAACACGTAGACTAAGCTCTGTCCGCCCCTCACGCCGACTCGATGACTCCGTCTAGCGCCGCTAGATGGCGCTGGCGTTCCGCCTTAATGCCTTTCTGTGTCACTAGTAATCCAACTAACAGTATTTTCACAAATAATCTACCTATTAAATATATAATATATCTATAGAATAGATAGAAAGATCACTCACTTGCGCTGCAGACCACCAAGCGCGCGGCAGGCGGTGGCGACGCGGGGGCGAAGCGCCTCCCGCCTGTTGCAGACTCTCCCTCCACTGCCGCGTCCGATACTAGCCCGTGGATCTGTAAACACATGTCAACATGTCACTATTACTATAACTAGTAATATGCAATCAAATCGAATAAAATTTTGCGATTTGAAATTTATTAACTGTTTTAAGTAAATTTAACTAAATTGAGTTGTTAACTACACTTCAGAATATTGAGACAAATACCATCTTAGTCTCCCCGTCAACATGGCTACTGTAAAATAACAGAAACGTCGGAGCAAAGTGTAAACTTAAATATAAATAGTTCTAATTAATTTAAATAGTTTTTTAAATTGTAGTAAAGTTCAATCATTGAAGTGTTAGAGTTTCAAAATTATGTAAACAACGCGACAATCCGTATAGTTTAATTTCAAGACATCTATTTTTTTATTTTATAGTAGTGCATCGCCATCTATTACGATATAACTGAACTACTTATCAGTTCTTGCATATATTGCCGTTAGATGGCGTCAATTACCGGCTTATACCATTTTAGTTTTGACATTGGAATGCATTTTCGCAGCTCACTGTACATATACGGTTTTATAATAATATATAAGATATAAGGGTTTAGCCACATGACATAATTTAAAAGGTACTTCACAAATAGTAAACAAGCTGTTATTGTAATTGAAAATCCTTGTTTTAAAATATCACGGCCTATTATAACCTCGTTTTATACCATAGTCGGGTAGAATATGGTACAGAATTGTAAGATAATTCTCATTAAAAATAACCTCAATCAGAGTTCGTCGGTACAACAAATAGCAAAATTATCAATACTAGTTATTTGAACAGAATTATTATAACGTGTGCGTTCAAATATATTAGCTACAATTTATTACACAAGAGAACATTCGGCAACCGAAGCGAAATAAAATGAAAACGACCCACCTAATGGTTGTAACTAAACGCACAGTTATTGTAATTGAAAATCCTTACTTTAAAATATCACGGCCTATTATAACCTCGTTTTATACCATAGTCGGGTAGAATATGGTACAAAATTGTAAGATCATTCTCATTAAAAATAACCTCAATCAGAGTTCGTGGGTACAACAAATAGCGGAATTGTCAATACCAGTTATTTGAACAGAATTATTGTAACGTGTGCGTTCAAATATATTAGCTACAATTTATTACACAAGAGAACATTCGGCGACCGAATCGAAATAACATGAAAACGACCCACCTGATGGTTGTAACTAACCGCACAGCAACCATCTCACAGCTGTCCACGCGTTGCTTGCTTGTTGAGCTTCGCCAAGAGCAGTGAGAATGGAGTTCAGATTCCACTTCTGACGTCGGATTGGCAGCGTTTTATCCCGTCCTTATCAGCCATTTTTAATCAATAGAAAACACGTAGGTAGTCAGATAATTCGTATTCGAATTCAATTTACAACTACTTCACACTAAGAGCACTTATCACTATGAAACGCGAGATGGTTCCTACGTGGTGTGCACTGGTCGACGGTAACACGTAGACCAGGCACTCCAATCTTAGTACAACAAAATAGGAAAGTAAAAAAAATACCAACAAATTACGAAGTACAACAAATTCATACAAAGCATCATCTACGTGACACTTTTTAATTTTGTCGGTTTATATTGGCGTATATTTCCAACTAGAAGTTACAGATGGCAGCTCTGGCGCTACCACGGTTTTAGTGTTTATTTGCTTTGATAGATGACGCTGTACAAAATGTTCTATATTTTCGTATAAACTTCTCGAATTGGAGTATTTTAGTAAGTTTTTAAATGTTTATAATATTTTTTAATGTATATGGTACTTCTAAATCAAATAAGAATAATTTTAAAGTAATTTTCATAACACGATCTTCACACTAATTGATTGATCGTAACTGGCAATAATTAAAATGGCAACAAATTATGGCCCGGCAAAGTGTGTCAAAGTCAAAAGTTTCTGAGACTTTCCAGCGAACTTTTTTGTTTTCGTTGAAATCCGTTGTGTTCGAGTGCCATAATTTGTGATTTACAATTAAAGTGTTTCTGTCGAGTCGAGCTAGGGTTCCTCCAGTAAACCTTTTACTGTGATCGCAAGTTATACTAGTTCCTGGATTTTGAAGATTTTAATACTGAGACAGGACTCTTGTTGTGCTGTATTTTGTTACACAAGTGTTGGGAACGGACCCTTTTGAGTGTATAACATGTCGTCGGACAAACATTGCTGTGTTCCTGGGTGTACAGCGAGTACCTTTTTGTTTATATTGAACACAAGTAACACAGTTTATCCTTGGGCTCTTTTTTTTCTGTAAGAGTTGTGATTAATTATTCATATGGCATGGTGTACTTGATTTACATAATTATGTACATTAATAATTCTATTAATAAAGAGACTAAAAAATAATTGGCATTTTATTAAACATTCCTCATAGTAATACACAGTTTACTATCAAACAAATAATACTTGATTATCAATACCTACCTATAATAGCTATGTAGCCATTTATATCTACCGACTAACTCTTACTAGAGAAAACAGATGGCACCACTTACAGGTTACCCATTTTGACGCCAGAGACAAGTCTCTATTCCCGTATATAAAAAGGTACTCTGTGACGTAGACTGAGCTCTGTCCGCCCCTCACGCCGACTCGATGACTCCGTCTAGCGCCGCTAGATGGCGCTGGCGTTCCGCCTTAATGCCTTTCTGGGTCACTACTATTTCAACTAACAGTATTTTCATAAATAATCTACCTATTAAATATATAATATATCTATAGAATATATAGATAGATCACTCACTTGGGCTGCAGACCACCAAGCGCGCGGCAGGCGGTGGCGACGCGGGGGCGGAGCGCCTCCCGCCTGTTGCAGACTCTCCCTCCACTGCCGCGTCCGATACTAGCCCGTGGATCTGTAAACACATGTCAACATGTCACTATTACTATAACTAGTAATATGCAATCAAATCGAATAAAATTTTGCGATTTGAAATTTATTAACTGTTTTAAGTAAATTTAACTAAATTGAGTTGTTAACTACACTTCAGAATATTGAGACAAATACCATCTTAGTCTCCCCGTCAACATGGCTACTGTAAAATAACAGAAACGTCGGAGCAAAGTGTAAACTTAAATATAAATAGTTCTAATTAATTTAAATAGTTTTTTAAATTGTAGTAAAGTTCAATCATTGAAGTGTTAGAGTTTCAAAATTATGTAAACAACGCGACAATCCGTATAGTTTAATTTCAAGACTTTTTTTTTTTTATTTTATAGTAGTGCATCGCCATCTATTACGATATAACTGAACTACTTATCAGTTCTTGCATATATTGCCGTTAGATGGCGTCAATTACCGGCTTATACCATTTTAGTTTTGACATTGGAATGCATTTTCGCAGCTCACTGTACATATACGGTTTTATAATAATATATAAGATATAAGGGTTTAGCCACATGACATAATTTAAAAGGTACTTCACAAATAGTAAACAAGCTGCTATTGTAATTGAAAATCCTTGTTTTAAAATATCACGGCCTATTATAACCTCGTTTTATACCATAGTCGGGTAGAATATGGTACAGAATTGTAAGATAATTCTCATTAAAAATAACCTCAATCAGAGTTCGTCGGTACAACAAATAGCAAAATTATCAATACTAGTTATTTGAACAGAATTATTATAACGTGTGCGTTCAAATATATTAGCTACAATTTATTACACAAGAGAACATTCGGCAACCGAATCGAAATAAAATGAAAACGACCCAACTGATGGTTGTAACTAAACGCACAGTTATTGTAATTGAAAATCCTTACTTTAAAATATCACGGCCTATTATAACCTCGTGTTTTATACCATAGTCGGGTAGAATATGGTACAAAATTGTAAGATTATTCTCATTAAAAATAACCTCAATCAGAGTTCGTCGGTACAACAAATAGTGGAATTGTCAATATCAGTTATTTGAACATAATTATTATAACGTGTGCGTTCAAATATATTAGCTACAATTTATTACACAAGAGAACATTCGGCAACCGAATCGAAATAAAATGAAAACGACCCACCTAATGGTTGTAACTAAACGCACAGTTATTGTAATTGAAAATCCTTATTTTAAAATATCACGGCCTATTATAACCTCATGTTTTATACCATAGTCGGGTAGAATATGGTTCAAAATTGTAAGATCATTCTCATTAAAAATAACCTCAGAGTTCGTCGGTACAACAAATAGCGGAATTATCATTACAAGTTATTTGAACAGAATTATTATAACGTGTGCGTTCAAATATATTAGCTACAATTTATTACACAAGAGAACATTCGGCAACCGAATCGAAATAAAATGAAAACGACCCACCTAATGGTTGTAACTAAACGCACAGTTATTGTAATTGAAAATCCTTACTTTAAAATATCACGGCCTATTATAACCTCATGTTTTATACCAGTCGGGTAGAATATGGTACAAAATTGTAAGATAATTCTCATTAAAAATAACCTCAATCAGAGTTCGTCGGTACAACAAATAGCAAAATTATCAATACTAGTTATTTGAACAGAATTATTATAACGTGTGCGTTCAAATATATTAGCTACAATTTATTACACAAGAGAACATTCGGCAACCGAATCGAAATAAAATGAAAACGACCCACCTGATGGTTGTAACTAAACGCACAGTTATTGTAATTGAAAATCTTTACTTTAAAATATCACGGCCTATTATAACCTCATGTTTTATACCAAACGGGTAGAATATGGTACAAAATTGTAAGATAATTCTCATTAAAAATAACCTCAATCAGAGTTCGTCGGTACAACAAATAGCCAAATTATCAATACTAGTTATTTGAACAGAATTATTATAACGTGTGCGTTCAAATATATTAGCTACAATTTATTACACAAGAGAACATTCGGCAACCGAATCGAAATAACATGAAAACGACCCACCTGATGGTTGTAACTAACCGCACAGCAACCATCTCACAGCTGTCCACGCGTTGCTTGCTTGTTGAGCTTCGCCAAGAGCAGTGAGAATGGAGTTCAGATTCCACTTCTGACGTCGGATTGGCAGCGTTTTATCCCGTCCTTATCAGCCATTTTTAATCAATAGAAAACACGTAGGTAGTCAGATAATTCGTATTCGAATTCAACTTACAACTACTTCACACTAAGAGCACTTATCACTATGAAACGCGAGATGGTTCCTACGTGGTGTGCACTGGTCGACGGTAACACGTAGACTAAGCTCTGTCCGCCCCTCACGCCGACTCGATGACTCCGTCTAGCGCCGCTAGATGGCGCTGGCGTTCCGCCTTAATGCCTTTCTGTGTCACTAGTAATCCAACTAACAGTATTTTCACAAATAATCTACCTATTAAATATATAATATATCTATAGAATAGATAGAAAGATCACTCACTTGCGCTGCAGACCACCAAGCGCGCGGCAGGCGGTGGCGACGCGGGGGCGAAGCGCCTCCCGCCTGTTGCAGACTCTCCCTCCACTGCCGCGTCCGATACTAGCCCGTGGATCTGTAAACACATGTCAACATGTCACTATTACTATAACTAGTAATATGCAATCAAATCGAATAAAATTTTGCGATTTGAAATTTATTAACTGTTTTAAGTAAATTTAACTAAATTGAGTTGTTAACTACACTTCAGAATATTGAGACAAATACCATCTTAGTCTCCCCGTCAACATGGCTACTGTAAAATAACAGAAACGTCGGAGCAAAGTGTAAACTTAAATATAAATAGTTCTAATTAATTTAAATAGTTTTTTAAATTGTAGTAAAGTTCAATCATTGAAGTGTTAGAGTTTCAAAATTATGTAAACAACGCGACAATCCGTATAGTTTAATTTCAAGACATCTATTTTTTTATTTTATAGTAGTGCATCGCCATCTATTACGATATAACTGAACTACTTATCAGTTCTTGCATATATTGCCGTTAGATGGCGTCAATTACCGGCTTATACCATTTTAGTTTTGACATTGGAATGCATTTTCGCAGCTCACTGTACATATACGGTTTTATAATAATATATAAGATATAAGGGTTTAGCCACATGACATAATTTAAAAGGTACTTCACAAATAGTAAACAAGCTGTTATTGTAATTGAAAATCCTTGTTTTAAAATATCACGGCCTATTATAACCTCGTTTTATACCATAGTCGGGTAGAATATGGTACAGAATTGTAAGATAATTCTCATTAAAAATAACCTCAATCAGAGTTCGTCGGTACAACAAATAGCAAAATTATCAATACTAGTTATTTGAACAGAATTATTATAACGTGTGCGTTCAAATATATTAGCTACAATTTATTACACAAGAGAACATTCGGCAACCGAATCGAAATAAAATGAAAACGACCCACCTAATGGTTGTAACTAAACGCACAGTTATTGTAATTGAAAATCTTTACTTTAAAATATCACGGCCTATTATAACCTCATGTTTTATACCAGTCGGGTAGAATATGGTACAAAATTGTAAGATAATTCTCATTAAAAATAACCTCAATCAGAGTTCGTCGGTACAACAAATAGCAAAATTATCAATACTAGTTATTTGAACAGAATTATTATAACGTGTGCGTTCAAATATATTAGCTACAATTTATTACACAAGAGAACATTCGGCAACCGAATCGAAATAAAATGAAAACGACCCACCTGATGGTTGTAACTAAACGCACAGTTATTGTAATTGAAAATCTTTACTTTAAAATATCACGGCCTATTATAACCTCATGTTTTATACCAAACGGGTAGAATATGGTACAAAATTGTAAGATAATTCTCATTAAAAATAACCTCAATCAGAGTTCGTCGGTACAACAAATAGCAAAATTATCAATACTAGTTATTTGAACAGAATTATTATAACGTGTGCGTTCAAATATATTAGCTACAATTTATTACACAAGAGAACATTCGGCAACCGAATCGAAATAACATGAAAACGACCCACCTGATGGTTGTAACTAACCGCACAGCAACCATCTCACAGCTGTCCACGCGTTGCTTGCTTGTTGAGCTTCGCCAAGAGCAGTGAGAATGGAGTTCAGATTCCACTTCTGACGTCGGATTGGCAGCGTTTTATCCCGTCCTTATCAGCCATTTTTAATCAATAGAAAACACGTAGGTAGTCAGATAATTCGTATTCGAATTCAACTTACAACTACTTCACACTAAGAGCACTTATCACTATGAAACGCGAGATGGTTCCTACGTGGTGTGCACTGGTCGACGGTAACACGTAGACTAAGCTCTGTCCGCCCCTCACGCCGACTCGATGACTCCGTCTAGCGCCGCTAGATGGCGCTGGCGTTCCGCCTTAATGCCTTTCTGTGTCACTAGTAATCCAACTAACAGTATTTTCACAAATAATCTACCTATTAAATATATAATATATCTATAGAATAGATAGAAAGATCACTCACTTGCGCTGCAGACCACCAAGCGCGCGGCAGGCGGTGGCGACGCGGGGGCGAAGCGCCTCCCGCCTGTTGCAGACTCTCCCTCCACTGCCGCGTCCGATACTAGCCCGTGGATCTGTAAACACATGTCAACATGTCACTATTACTATAACTAGTAATATGCAATCAAATCGAATAAAATTTTGCGATTTGAAATTTATTAACTGTTTTAAGTAAATTTAACTAAATTGAGTTGTTAACTACACTTCAGAATATTGAGACAAATACCATCTTAGTCTCCCCGTCAACATGGCTACTGTAAAATAACAGAAACGTCGGAGCAAAGTGTAAACTTAAATATAAATAGTTCTAATTAATTTAAATAGTTTTTTAAATTGTAGTAAAGTTCAATCATTGAAGTGTTAGAGTTTCAAAATTATGTAAACAACGCGACAATCCGTATAGTTTAATTTCAAGACATCTATTTTTTTATTTTATAGTAGTGCATCGCCATCTATTACGATATAACTGAACTACTTATCAGTTCTTGCATATATTGCCGTTAGATGGCGTCAATTACCGGCTTATACCATTTTAGTTTTGACATTGGAATGCATTTTCGCAGCTCACTGTACATATACGGTTTTATAATAATATATAAGATATAAGGATTTAGCCACATGACATAATTTAAAAGGTACTTCACAAATAGTAAACAAGCTGTTATTGTAATTGAAAATCCTTGTTTTAAAATATCACGGCCTATTATAACCTCATGTTTTATACCATAGTCGGGTAGAATATGGTACAGAATTGTAAGATAATTCTCATTAAAAATAACCTCAATCAGAGTTCGTCGGTACAACAAATAGCAAAATTATCAATACCAGTTATTTGAACAGAATTATTATAACGTGTGCGTTCAAATATATTAGCTACAATTTATTACACAAGAGAACATTCGGCAACCGAAGCGAAATAAAATGAAAACGACCCACCTAATGGTTGTAACTAAACGCACAGTTATTGTAATTGAAAATCCTTACTTTAAAATATCACGGCCTATTATAACCTCGTTTTATACCATAGTCGGGTAGAATATGGTACAAAATTGTAAGATCATTCTCATTAAAAATAACCTCAATCAGAGTTCGTGGGTACAACAAATAGCGGAATTGTCAATACCAGTTATTTGAACAGAATTATTGTAACGTGTGCGTTCAAATATATTAGCTACAATTTATTACACAAGAGAACATTCGGCGACCGAATCGAAATAACATGAAAACGACCCACCTGATGGTTGTAACTAACCGCACAGCAACCATCTCACAGCTGTCCACGCGTTGCTTGCTTGTTGAGCTTCGCCAAGAGCAGTGAGAATGGAGTTCAGATTCCACTTCTGACGTCGGATTGGCAGCGTTTTATCCCGTCCTTATCAGCCATTTTTAATCAATAGAAAACACGTAGGTAGTCAGATAATTCGTATTCGAATTCAACTTACAACTACTTCACACTAAGAGCACTTATCACTATGAAACGCGAGATGGTTCCTACGTGGTGTGCACTGGTCGACGGTAACACGTAGACTAAGCTCTGTCCGCCCCTCACGCCGACTCGATGACTCCGTCTAGCGCCGCTAGATGGCGCTGGCGTTCCGCCTTAATGCCTTTCTGTGTCACTAGTAATCCAACTAACAGTATTTTCACAAATAATCTACCTATTAAATATATAATATATCTATAGAATAGATAGAAAGATCACTCACTTGCGCTGCAGACCACCAAGCGCGCGGCAGGCGGTGGCGACGCGGGGGCGAAGCGCCTCCCGCCTGTTGCAGACTCTCCCTCCACTGCCGCGTCCGATACTAGCCCGTGGATCTGTAAACACATGTCAACATGTCACTATTACTATAACTAGTAATATGCAATCAAATCGAATAAAATTTTGCGATTTGAAATTTATTAACTGTTTTAAGTAAATTTAACTAAATTGAGTTGTTAACTACACTTCAGAATATTGAGACAAATACCATCTTAGTCTCCCCGTCAACATGGCTACTGTAAAATAACAGAAACGTCGGAGCAAAGTGTAAACTTAAATATAAATAGTTCTAATTAATTTAAATAGTTTTTTAAATTGTAGTAAAGTTCAATCATTGAAGTGTTAGAGTTTCAAAATTATGTAAACAACGCGACAATCCGTATAGTTTAATTTCAAGACATATATTTTTTTATTTTATAGTAGTGCATCGCCATCTATTACGATATAACTGAACTACTTATCAGTTCTTGCATATATTGCCGTTAGATGGCGTCAATTACCGGCTTATACCATTTTAGTTTTGACATTGGAATGCATTTTCGCAGCTCACTGTACATATACGGTTTTATATATAAGATATAAGGGTTTAGCCACATGACATAATTTAAAAGGTACTTCACAAATAGTAAACAAGCAGTTATTGTAATTGAAAATCCTTGTTTTAAAATATCACGGCCTATTATAACCTCGTTTTATACCATAGTCGGGTAGAATATGGTACAGAATTGTAAGATAATTCTCATTAAAAATAACCTCAATCAGAGTTCGTCGGTACAACAAATAGCAAAATTATCAATACCAGTTATTTGAACAGAATTATTATAACGTGTGCGTTCAAATATATTAGCTACAATTTATTACACAAGAGAACATTCGGCAACCGAAGCGAAATAAAATGAAAACGACCCACCTAATGGTTGTAACTAAACGCACAGTTATTGTAATTGAAAATCCTTACTTTAAAATATCACGGCCTATTATAACCTCGTTTTATACCATAGTCGGGTAGAATATGGTACAAAATTGTAAGATCATTCTCATTAAAAATAACCTCAATCAGAGTTCGTGGGTACAACAAATAGCGGAATTGTCAATACCAGTTATTTGAACAGAATTATTGTAACGTGTGCGTTCAAATATATTAGCTACAATTTATTACACAAGAGAACATTCGGCGACCGAATCGAAATAACATGAAAACGACCCACCTGATGGTTGTAACTAACCGCACAGCAACCATCTCACAGCTGTCCACGCGTTGCTTGCTTGTTGAGCTTCGCCAAGAGCAGTGAGAATGGAGTTCAGATTCCACTTCTGACGTCGGATTGGCAGCGTTTTATCCCGTCCTTATCAGCCATTTTTAATCAATAGAAAACACGTAGGTAGTCAGATAATTCGTATTCGAATTCAACTTACAACTACTTCACACTAAGAGCACTTATCACTATGAAACGCGAGATGGTTCCTACGTGGTGTGCACTGGTCGACGGTAACACGTAGACTAAGCTCTGTCCGCCCCTCACGCCGACTCGATGACTCCGTCTAGCGCCGCTAGATGGCGCTGGCGTTCCGCCTTAATGCCTTTCTGTGTCACTAGTAATCCAACTAACAGTATTTTCACAAATAATCTACCTATTAAATATATAATATATCTATAGAATAGATAGAAAGATCACTCACTTGCGCTGCAGACCACCAAGCGCGCGGCAGGCGGTGGCGACGCGGGGGCGAAGCGCCTCCCGCCTGTTGCAGACTCTCCCTCCACTGCCGCGTCCGATACTAGCCCGTGGATCTGTAAACACATGTCAACATGTCACTATTACTATAACTAGTAATATGCAATCAAATCGAATAAAATTTTGCGATTTGAAATTTATTAACTGTTTTAAGTAAATTTAACTAAATTGAGTTGTTAACTACACTTCAGAATATTGAGACAAATACCATCTTAGTCTCCCCGTCAACATGGCTACTGTAAAATAACAGAAACGTCGGAGCAAAGTGTAAACTTAAATATAAATAGTTCTAATTAATTTAAATAGTTTTTTAAATTGTAGTAAAGTTCAATCATTGAAGTGTTAGAGTTTCAAAATTATGTAAACAACGCGACAATCCGTATAGTTTAATTTCAAGACATATATTTTTTTATTTTATAGTAGTGCATCGCCATCTATTACGATATAACTGAACTACTTATCAGTTCTTGCATATATTGCCGTTAGATGGCGTCAATTACCGGCTTATACCATTTTAGTTTTGACATTGGAATGCATTTTCGCAGCTCACTGTACATATACGGTTTTATATATAAGATATAAGGGTTTAGCCACATGACATAATTTAAAAGGTACTTCACAAATAGTAAACAAGCAGTTATTGTAATTGAAAATCCTTGTTTTAAAATATCACGGCCTATTATAACCTCATGTTTTATACCATAGTCGGGTAGAATATGGTACAAAATTGTAAGATCATTCTCATTAAAAATAACCTCAATCAGAGTTCGTCGGTACAACAAATAGCGGAATTGTCAATATCAGTTATTTGAACATAATTATTATAACGTGTGCGTTCAAATATATTAGCTACAATTTATTACACAAGAGAACATTCGGCAACCGAATCGAAATAAAATGAAAACGACCCACCTGATGGTTGTAACTAAACGCACAGTTATTGTAATTGAAAATCTTTACTTTAAAATATCACGGCCTATTATAACCTCATGTTTTATACCAAACGGGTAGAATATGGTACAAAATTGTAAGATAATTCTCATTAAAAATAACCTCAATCAGAGTTCGTCGGTACAACAAATAGCAAAATTATCAATACTAGTTATTTGAACAGAATTATTATAACGTGTGCGTTCAAATATATTAGCTACAATTTATTACACAAGAGAACATTCGGCAACCGAATCGAAATAACATGAAAACGACCCACCTGATGGTTGTAACTAACCGCACAGCAACCATCTCACAGCTGTCCACGCGTTGCTTGCTTGTTGAGCTTCGCCAAGAGCAGTGAGAATGGAGTTCAGATTCCACTTCTGACGTCGGATTGGCAGCGTTTTATCCCGTCCTTATCAGCCATTTTTAATCAATAGAAAACACGTAGGTAGTCAGATAATTCGTATTCGAATTCAACTTACAACTACTTCACACTAAGAGCACTTATCACTATGAAACGCGAGATGGTTCCTACGTGGTGTGCACTGGTCGACGGTAACACGTAGACTAAGCTCTGTCCGCCCCTCACGCCGACTCGATGACTCCGTCTAGCGCCGCTAGATGGCGCTGGCGTTCCGCCTTAATGCCTTTCTGTGTCACTAGTAATCCAACTAACAGTATTTTCACAAATAATCTACCTATTAAATATATAATATATCTATAGAATAGATAGAAAGATCACTCACTTGCGCTGCAGACCACCAAGCGCGCGGCAGGCGGTGGCGACGCGGGGGCGAAGCGCCTCCCGCCTGTTGCAGACTCTCCCTCCACTGCCGCGTCCGATACTAGCCCGTGGATCTGTAAACACATGTCAACATGTCACTATTACTATAACTAGTAATATGCAATCAAATCGAATCAAATTTTGCGATTTGAAATTTATTAACTGTTTTAAGTAAATTTAACTAAATTGAGTTGTTAACTACACTTCAGAATATTGAGACAAATACCATCTTAGTCTCCCCGTCAACATGGCTACTGTAAAATAACAGAAACGTCGGAGCAAAGTGTAAACTTAAATATAAATAGTTCTAATTAATTTAAATAGTTTTTTAAATTGTAGTAAAGTTCAATCATTGAAGTGTTAGAGTTTCAAAATTATGTAAACAACGCGACAATCCGTATAGTTTAATTTCAAGACATCTATTTTTTTATTTTATAGTAGTGCATCGCCATCTATTACGATATAACTGAACTACTTATCAGTTCTTGCATATATTGCCGTTAGATGGCGTCAATTACCGGCTTATACCATTTTAGTTTTGACATTGGAATGCATTTTCGCAGCTCACTGTACATATACGGTTTTATAATAATATATAAGATATAAGGGTTTAGCCACATGACATAATTTAAAAGGTACTTCACAAATAGTAAACAAGCAGTTATTGTAATTGAAAGTCCTTGTTTTAAAATATCACGGCCTATTATAACCTCATGTTTTATACCATAGTCGGGTAGAATATGGTACAAAATTGTAAGATCATTCTCATTAAAAATAACCTCAATCAGAGTTCGTCGGTACAACAAATAGCGGAATTGTCAATATCAGTTATTTGAACATAATTATTATAACGTGTGCGTTCAAATATATTAGCTACAATTTATTACACAAGAGAACATTCGGCAACCGAATCGAAATAACATGAAAACGACCCACCTGATGGTTGTAACTAACCGCACAGCAACCATCTCACAGCTGTCCACGCGTTGCTTGCTTGTTGAGCTTCGCCAAGAGCAGTGAGAATGGAGTTCAGATTCCACTTCTGACGTCGGATTGGCAGCGTTTTAACCCGTCCTTATCAGCCATTTTCAATCAATAGAAAACACGTAGGTAGTCAGATAACTCGTATTCGAATTCAACTAACAACTACTTCACACTAAGAGCACTTATCACTATAAAACGCGAGATTGTTCCTACGTGTTGGGCACTGATCGACGGTAACACGTAGACTGAGCTCTGTCCGCCCCTCGCGCCTACTCGATGACTCCGTCTAGCGCGACTAGATGGCGCTGGCGTTCCGCCTTAATGCCTTTCTGTGTCACTAGTGTTCCAACTAACAGTATTTTTATAAATAATCTACCTATTAAATATATAATAATATATAATATATCTATAGAATAGATAGATATCTATAGAGAACAAGAGAACATTCGGCAACTGAATCGAAATAAAATGAAAACGACCCACCTGATGGTTGTAACTAACCGCACAGCAACCATCTCACAGCTGTCCACGCGTTGCTTGCTTGTTGAGCTTCGCCAAGAGCAGTGAGAATGGAGTTCAGATTCCACTTCTGACGTCGGATTGGCAGCGTTTTATCCCGGCCTTATCAGCCATTTTCAATCAATAGAAAACACGTAGGTAGTCAGATAATTCGTATTCGAATTCAACTTACAACTACTTCACACTAAGAGCACTTATCACTATGAAACGCGAGATGGTTCCTACGTGGTGTGCACTGGTCGACGGTAACACGTAGACTAAGCTCTGTCCGCCCCTCACGCCGACTCGATGACTCCGTCTAGCGCCGCTAGATGGCGCTGGCGTTCCGCCTTAATGCCTTTCTGTGTCACTAGTAATCCAACTAACAGTATTTTCACAAATAATCTACCTATTAAATATATAATATATCTATAGAATAGATAGAAAGATCACTCACTTGCGCTGCAGACCACCAAGCGCGCGGCAGGCGGTGGCGACGCGGGGGCGAAGCGCCTCCCGCCTGTTGCAGACTCTCCCTCCACTGCCGCGTCCGATACTAGCCCGTGGATCTGTAAACACATGTCAACATGTCACTATTACTATAACTAGTAATATGCAATCAAATCGAATAAAATTTTGCGATTTGAAATTTATTAACTGTTTTAAGTAAATTTAACTAAATTGAGTTGTTAACTACACTTCAGAATATTGAGACAAATACCATCTTAGTCTCCCCGTCAACATGGCTACTGTAAAATAACAGAAACGTCGGAGCAAAGTGTAAACTTAAATATAAATAGTTCTAATTAATTTAAATAGTTTTTTAAATTGTAGTAAAGTTCAATCATTGAAGTGTTAGAGTTTCAAAATTATGTAAACAACGCGACAATCCGTATAGTTTAATTTCAAGACATCTATTTTTTTATTTTATAGTAGTGCATCGCCATCTATTACGATATAACTGAACTACTTATCAGTTCTTGCATATATTGCCGTTAGATGGCGTCAATTACCGGCTTATACCATTTTAGTTTTGACATTGGAATGCATTTTCGCAGCTCCCTGTACATATACGGTTTTATAATAATATATAAGATATAAGGGTTTAGCCACATGACATAATTTAAAAGGTACTTCACAAATAGTAAATAAGCTGTTATTGTAATTAAAAATCCTTGTTTTAAAATATCACGGCCTATTATAACCTCATGTTTTATACCATAGTCGGGTAGAATATGGTACGAAATTGTAAGATCATTCTCATTAAAAATAACCTCAATCAGAGTTCGTCGGTACAACAAATAGCGGAATTGTCAATATCAGTTATTTGAACATAATTATTATAACGTGTGCGTTCAAATATATTAGCTACAATTTATTACACAAGAGAACATTCGGCAACCGAATCGAAATAAAATGAAAAAGACCCACCTGATGGTTGTAACTAAACGCACAGTGATTGTAATTGAAAATCGTTACTTTTAAATATCACGGCCTATTATAACCTCATGTTTTATACCATAGTCGGGTAGAATATGGTACAAAATTGTAAGATCATTCTCATTAAAAATAACCTCAATCAGAGTTCGTCGGTACAACAAATAGCGGAATTGTCAATATCAGTTATTTGAACATAATTATTATAACGTGTGCGTTCAAATATATTAGCTACAATTTATTACACAAGAGAACATTCGGCAACCGAATCGAAATAAATCGAAAACGACCCACCTGATAGTTGTAACTAAACGCACAGTTATTGTAATTGAAAATCCTTACTTTAAAATATCACGGCCTATTATAACCTCATTTTATACCATAGTCGGGTAGAATATGGTACAGAATTGTAAGATCATTCTCATTAAAAATAACCTCAATCAGAGTTCGAGGGTACAACAAATAGCGGAATTGTCAATACCAGTTATTTGAACATAATTATTATAACGTGTGCGTTCAAATATATTAGCTACAATTTATTACACAAGAGAACATTCGGCAACCGAATCGAAATAAAATGAAAAAGACCCACCTGATGGTTGTAGCTAAACGCACAGTTATTGTAATTGAAAATCTTTACTTTAAAATATCACGGCCTATTATAACCTCATGTTTTATACCAGTCGGGTAGAATATGGTACAAAATTGTAAGATAATTCTCATTAAAAATAACCTCAATCAGAGTTCGTCGGTACAACAAATAGCAAAATTATCAATACTAGTTATTTGAACAGAATTATTATAACGTGTGCGTTCAAATATATTAGCTACAATTTATTACACAAGAGAACATTCGGCAACCGAATCGAAATAACATGAAAACGACCCACCTGATGGTTGTAACTAACCGCACAGCAACCATCTCACAGCTGTCCACGCGTTGCTTGCTTGTTGAGCTTCGCCAAGAGCAGTGAGAATGGAGTTCAGATTCCACTTCTGACGTCGGATTGGCAGCGTTTTAACCCGTCCTTATCAGCCATTTTCAATCAATAGAAAACACGTAGGTAGTCAGATAACTCGTATTCGAATTCAACTAACAACTACTTCACACTAAGAGCACTTATCACTATAAAACGCGAGATTGTTCCTACGTGTTGGGCACTGATCGACGGTAACACGTAGACTGAGCTCTGTCCGCCCCTCGCGCCTACTCGATGACTCCGTCTAGCGCCGCTAGATGGCGCTGGCGTTCCGCCTTAATGCCTTTCTGTGTCACTAGTAATCCAACTAACAGTATTTTCACAAATAATCTACCTATTAAATATATAATATATCTATAGAATAGATAGAAAGATCACTCACTTGCGCTGCAGACCACCAAGCGCGCGGCAGGCGGTGGCGACGCGGGGGCGAAGCGCCTCCCGCCTGTTGCAGACTCTCCCTCCACTGCCGCGTCCGATACTAGCCCGTGGATCTGTAAACACATGTCAACATGTCACTATTACTATAACTAGTAATATGCAATCAAATCGAATAAAATTTTGCGATTTGAAATTTATTAACTGTTTTAAGTAAATTTAACTAAATTGAGTTGTTAACTACACTTCAGAATATTGAGACAAATACCATCTTAGTCTCCCCGTCAACATGGCTACTGTAAAATAACAGAAACGTCGGAGCAAAGTGTAAACTTAAATATAAATAGTTCTAATTAATTTAAATAGTTTTTTAAATTGTAGTAAAGTTCAATCATTGAAGTGTTAGAGTTTCAAAATTATGTAAACAACGCGACAATCCGTATAGTTTAATTTCAAGACATCTATTTTTTTATTTTATAGTAGTGCATCGCCATCTATTACGATATAACTGAACTACTTATCAGTTCTTGCATATATTGCCGTTCGATGGCGTCAATTACCGGCTTATACCATTTTAGTTTTGACATTGGAATGCATTTTCGCAGCTCACTGTACATATACGGTTTTATAATAATTTATAAGATATAAGGATTTAGCCACATGACATAATTTAAAAGGTACTTCACAAATAGTAAACAAGCTGTTATTGTAATTGAAAATCCTTGTTTTAAAATATCACGGCCTATTATAACCTCGTTTTATACCATAGTCGGGTAGAATATGGTACAGAATTGTAAGATAATTCTCATTAAAAATAACCTCAATCAGAGTTCGTCGGTACAACAAATAGCAAAATTATCAATACCAGTTATTTGAACAGAATTATTATAACGTGTGCGTTCAAATATATTAGCTACAATTTATTACACAAGAGAACATTCGGCAACCGAAGCGAAATAAAATGAAAACGACCCACCTAATGGTTGTAACTAAACGCACAGTTATTGTAATTGAAAATCCTTACTTTAAAATATCACGGCCTATTATAACCTCGTTTTATACCATAGTCGGGTAGAATATGGTACAAAATTGTAAGATCATTCTCATTAAAAATAACCTCAATCAGAGTTCGTGGGTACAACAAATAGCGGAATTGTCAATACCAGTTATTTGAACAGAATTATTGTAACGTGTGCGTTCAAATATATTAGCTACAATTTATTACACAAGAGAACATTCGGCGACCGAATCGAAATAACATGAAAACGACCCACCTGATGGTTGTAACTAACCGCACAGCAACCATCTCACAGCTGTCCACGCGTTGCTTGCTTGTTGAGCTTCGCCAAGAGCAGTGAGAATGGAGTTCAGATTCCACTTCTGACGTCGGATTGGCAGCGTTTTATCCCGTCCTTATCAGCCATTTTTAATCAATAGAAAACACGTAGGTAGTCAGATAATTCGTATTCGAATTCAACTTACAACTACTTCACACTAAGAGCACTTATCACTATGAAACGCGAGATGGTTCCTACGTGGTGTGCACTGGTCGACGGTAACACGTAGACTAAGCTCTGTCCGCCCCTCACGCCGACTCGATGACTCCGTCTAGCGCCGCTAGATGGCGCTGGCGTTCCGCCTTAATGCCTTTCTGTGTCACTAGTAATCCAACTAACAGTATTTTCACAAATAATCTACCTATTAAATATATAATATATCTATAGAATAGATAGAAAGATCACTCACTTGCGCTGCAGACCACCAAGCGCGCGGCAGGCGGTGGCGACGCGGGGGCGAAGCGCCTCCCGCCTGTTGCAGACTCTCCCTCCACTGCCGCGTCCGATACTAGCCCGTGGATCTGTAAACACATGTCAACATGTCACTATTACTATAACTAGTAATATGCAATCAAATCGAATAAAATTTTGCGATTTGAAATTTATTAACTGTTTTAAGTAAATTTAACTAAATTGAGTTGTTAACTACACTTCAGAATATTGAGACAAATACCATCTTAGTCTCCCCGTCAACATGGCTACTGTAAAATAACAGAAACGTCGGAGCAAAGTGTAAACTTAAATATAAATAGTTCTAATTAATTTAAATAGTTTTTTAAATTGTAGTAAAGTTCAATCATTGAAGTGTTAGAGTTTCAAAATTATGTAAACAACGCGACAATCCGTATAGTTTAATTTCAAGACATCTATTTTTTTATTTTATAGTAGTGCATCGCCATCTATTACGATATAACTGAACTACTTATCAGTTCTTGCATATATTGCCGTTAGATGGCGTCAATTACCGGCTTATACCATTTTAGTTTTGACATTGGAATGCATTTTCGCAGCTCACTGTACATATACGGTTTTATATATAAGATATAAGGGTTTAGCCACATGACATAATTTAAAAGGTACTTCACAAATAGTAAACAAGCTGTTATTGTAATTGAAAATCCTTGTTTTAAAATATCACGGCCTATTATAACCTCGTTTTATACCATAGTCGGGTAGAATATGGTACAGAATTGTAAGATAATTCTCATTAAAAATAACCTCAATCAGAGTTCGTCGGTACAACAAATAGCAAAATTATCAATACTAGTTATTTGAACAGAATTATTATAACGTGTGCGTTCAAATATATTAGCTACAATTTATTACACGAGAACATTCGGCAACCGAAGCGAAATAAAATGAAAACGACCCACCTAATGGTTGTAACTAAACGCACAGTTATTGTAATTGAAAATCCTTACTTTAAAATATCACGGTCTATTATAACCTCGTTTTATACCATAGTCGGGTAGAATATGGTACAAAATTGTAAGATCATTCTCATTAAAAATAACCTCAATCAGAGTTCGTGGGTACAACAAATAGCGGAATTGTCAATACCAGTTATTTGAACAGAATTATTGTAACGTGTGCGTTCAAATATATTAGCTACAATTTATTACACAAGAGAACATTCGGCAACCGAATCGAAATAACATGAAAACGACCCACCTGATGGTTGTAACTAACCGCACAGCAACCATCTCACAGCTGTCCATGCGTTGCTTGCTTGTTGAGCTTCGCCAAGAGCAGTGAGAATGGAGTTCAGATTCCACTTCTGACGTCGGATTGGCAGCGTTTTAACCCGTCCTTATCAGCCATTTTCAATCAATAGAAAACACGTAGGTAGTCAGATAACTCGTATTCGAATTCAACTAACAACTACTTCACACTAAGAGCACTTATCACTATAAAACGCGAGATTGTTCCTACGTGTTGGGCACTGATCGACGGTAACACGTAGACTGAGCTCTGTCCGCCCCTCGCGCCTACTCGATGACTCCGTCTAGCGCCGCTAGATGGCGCTGGCGTTCCGCCTTAATGCCTTTCTGTGTCACTAGTAATCCAACTAACAGTATTTTCACAAATAATCTACCTATTAAATATATAATATATCTATAGAATAGATAGAAAGATCACTCACTTGCGCTGCAGACCACCAAGCGCGCGGCAGGCGGTGGCGACGCGGGGGCGAAGCGCCTCCCGCCTGTTGCAGACTCTCCCTCCACTGCCGCGTCCGATACTAGCCCGTGGATCTGTAAACACATGTCAACATGTCACTATTACTATAACTAGTAATATGCAATCAAATCGAATAAAATTTTGCGATTTGAAATTTATTAACTGTTTTAAGTAAATTTAACTAAATTGAGTTGTTAACTACACTTCAGAATATTGAGACAAATACCATCTTAGTCTCCCCGTCAACATGGCTACTGTAAAATAACAGAAACGTCGGAGCAAAGTGTAAACTTAAATATAAATAGTTCTAATTAATTTAAATAGTTTTTTAAATTGTAGTAAAGTTCAATCATTGAAGTGTTAGAGTTTCAAAATTATGTAAACAACGCGACAATCCGTATAGTTTAATTTCAAGACATCTATTTTTTTATTTTATAGTAGTGCATCGCCATCTATTACGATATAACTGAACTACTTATCAGTTCTTGCATATATTGCCGTTCGATGGCGTCAATTACCGGCTTATACCATTTTAGTTTTGACATTGGAATGCATTTTCGCAGCTCACTGTACATATACGGTTTTATAATAATTTATAAGATATAAGGATTTAGCCACATGACATAATTTAAAAGGTACTTCACAAATAGTAAACAAGCTGTTATTGTAATTGAAAATCCTTGTTTTAAAATATCACGGCCTATTATAACCTCGTTTTATACCATAGTCGGGTAGAATATGGTACAGAATTGTAAGATAATTCTCATTAAAAATAACCTCAATCAGAGTTCGTCGGTACAACAAATAGCAAAATTATCAATACCAGTTATTTGAACAGAATTATTATAACGTGTGCGTTCAAATATATTAGCTACAATTTATTACACAAGAGAACATTCGGCAACCGAAGCGAAATAAAATGAAAACGACCCACCTAATGGTTGTAACTAAACGCACAGTTATTGTAATTGAAAATCCTTACTTTAAAATATCACGGCCTATTATAACCTCGTTTTATACCATAGTCGGGTAGAATATGGTACAAAATTGTAAGATCATTCTCATTAAAAATAACCTCAATCAGAGTTCGTGGGTACAACAAATAGCGGAATTGTCAATACCAGTTATTTGAACAGAATTATTGTAACGTGTGCGTTCAAATATATTAGCTACAATTTATTACACAAGAGAACATTCGGCGACCGAATCGAAATAACATGAAAACGACCCACCTGATGGTTGTAACTAACCGCACAGCAACCATCTCACAGCTGTCCACGCGTTGCTTGCTTGTTGAGCTTCGCCAAGAGCAGTGAGAATGGAGTTCAGATTCCACTTCTGACGTCGGATTGGCAGCGTTTTATCCCGTCCTTATCAGCCATTTTTAATCAATAGAAAACACGTAGGTAGTCAGATAATTCGTATTCGAATTCAACTTACAACTACTTCACACTAAGAGCACTTATCACTATGAAACGCGAGATGGTTCCTACGTGGTGTGCACTGGTCGACGGTAACACGTAGACTAAGCTCTGTCCGCCCCTCACGCCGACTCGATGACTCCGTCTAGCGCCGCTAGATGGCGCTGGCGTTCCGCCTTAATGCCTTTCTGTGTCACTAGTAATCCAACTAACAGTATTTTCACAAATAATCTACCTATTAAATATATAATATATCTATAGAATAGATAGAAAGATCACTCACTTGCGCTGCAGACCACCAAGCGCGCGGCAGGCGGTGGCGACGCGGGGGCGAAGCGCCTCCCGCCTGTTGCAGACTCTCCCTCCACTGCCGCGTCCGATACTAGCCCGTGGATCTGTAAACACATGTCAACATGTCACTATTACTATAACTAGTAATATGCAATCAAATCGAATAAAATTTTGCGATTTGAAATTTATTAACTGTTTTAAGTAAATTTAACTAAATTGAGTTGTTAACTACACTTCAGAATATTGAGACAAATACCATCTTAGTCTCCCCGTCAACATGGCTACTGTAAAATAACAGAAACGTCGGAGCAAAGTGTAAACTTAAATATAAATAGTTCTAATTAATTTAAATAGTTTTTTAAATTGTAGTAAAGTTCAATCATTGAAGTGTTAGAGTTTCAAAATTATGTAAACAACGCGACAATCCGTATAGTTTAATTTCAAGACATCTATTTTTTTATTTTATAGTAGTGCATCGCCATCTATTACGATATAACTGAACTACTTATCAGTTCTTGCATATATTGCCGTTAGATGGCGTCAATTACCGGCTTATACCATTTTAGTTTTGACATTGGAATGCATTTTCGCAGCTCACTGTACATATACGGTTTTATATATAAGATATAAGGGTTTAGCCACATGACATAATTTAAAAGGTACTTCACAAATAGTAAACAAGCTGTTATTGTAATTGAAAATCCTTGTTTTAAAATATCACGGCCTATTATAACCTCGTTTTATACCATAGTCGGGTAGAATATGGTACAGAATTGTAAGATAATTCTCATTAAAAATAACCTCAATCAGAGTTCGTCGGTACAACAAATAGCAAAATTATCAATACTAGTTATTTGAACAGAATTATTATAACGTGTGCGTTCAAATATATTAGCTACAATTTATTACACGAGAACATTCGGCAACCGAAGCGAAATAAAATGAAAACGACCCACCTAATGGTTGTAACTAAACGCACAGTTATTGTAATTGAAAATCCTTACTTTAAAATATCACGGTCTATTATAACCTCGTTTTATACCATAGTCGGGTAGAATATGGTACAAAATTGTAAGATCATTCTCATTAAAAATAACCTCAATCAGAGTTCGTGGGTACAACAAATAGCGGAATTGTCAATACCAGTTATTTGAACAGAATTATTGTAACGTGTGCGTTCAAATATATTAGCTACAATTTATTACACAAGAGAACATTCGGCAACCGAATCGAAATAACATGAAAACGACCCACCTGATGGTTGTAACTAACCGCACAGCAACCATCTCACAGCTGTCCATGCGTTGCTTGCTTGTTGAGCTTCGCCAAGAGCAGTGAGAATGGAGTTCAGATTCCACTTCTGACGTCGGATTGGCAGCGTTTTATCCCGTCCTTATCAGCCATTTTTAATCAATAGAAAACACGTAGGTAGTCAGATAATTCGTATTCGAATTCAACTTACAACTACTTCACACTAAGAGCACTTATCACTATGAAACGCGAGATGGTTCCTACGTGGTGTGCACTGGTCGACGGTAACACGTAGACTAAGCTCTGTCCGCCCCTCACGCCGACTCGATGACTCCGTCTAGCGCCGCTAGATGGCGCTGGCGTTCCGCCTTAATGCCTTTCTGTGTCACTAGTAATCCAACTAACAGTATTTTCACAAATAATCTACCTATTAAATATATAATATATCTATAGAATAGATAGAAAGATCACTCACTTGCGCTGCAGACCACCAAGCGCGCGGCAGGCGGTGGCGACGCGGGGGCGAAGCGCCTCCCGCCTGTTGCAGACTCTCCCTCCACTGCCGCGTCCGATACTAGCCCGTGGATCTGTAAACACATGTCAACATGTCACTATTACTATAACTAGTAATATGCAATCAAATCGAATAAAATTTTGCGATTTGAAATTTATTAACTGTTTTAAGTAAATTTAACTAAATTGAGTTGTTAACTACACTTCAGAATATTGAGACAAATACCATCTTAGTCTCCCCGTCAACATGGCTACTGTAAAATAACAGAAACGTCGGAGCAAAGTGTAAACTTAAATATAAATAGTTCTAATTAATTTAAATAGTTTTTTAAATTGTAGTAAAGTTCAATCATTGAAGTGTTAGAGTTTCAAAATTATGTAAACAACGCGACAATCCGTATAGTTTAATTTCAAGACATCTATTTTTTTATTTTATAGTAGTGCATCGCCATCTATTACGATATAACTGAACTACTTATCAGTTCTTGCATATATTGCCGTTAGATGGCGTCAATTACCGGCTTATACCATTTTAGTTTTGACATTGGAATGCATTTTCGCAGCACACTGTACATATACGGTTTTATAATAATATATAAGATATAAGGGTTTAGCCACATGACATAATTTAAAAGGTACTTCACAAATAGTAAACAAGCTGTTATTGTAATTGAAAATCCTTGTTTTAAAATATCACGGCCTATTATAACCTCGTTTTATACCATAGTCGGGTAGAATATGGTACAGAATTGTAAGATAATTCTTATTAAAAATAACCTCAATCAGAGTTCGTCGGTACAACAAATAGCAAAATTATCAATACTAGTTATTTGAACAGAATTATTATAACGTGTGCGTTCAAATATATTAGCTACAATTTATTACACAAGAGAACATTCGGCAACCGAAGCGAAATAAAATGAAAACGACCCACCTAATGGTTGTAACTAAACGCACATTATTGTAATTGAAAATCCTTACTTTAAAATATCACGGCCTATTATAACCTCATGTTTTATACCAGTCGGGTAGAATATGGTACAAAATTGTAAGATAATTCTCATTAAAAATAACCTCAATCAGAGTTCGTCGGTACAACAAATAGCAAAATTATCAATACTAGTTATTTGAACAGAATTATTATAACGTGTGCGTTCAAATATATTAGCTACAATTTATTACACAAGAGAACATTCGGCAACCGAATCGAAATAACATGAAAACGACCCACCTGATGGTTGTAACTAACCGCACAGCAACCATCTCACAGCTGTCCACGCGTTGCTTGCTTGTTGAGCTTCGCCAAGAGCAGTGAGAATGGAGTTCAGATTCCACTTCTGACGTCGGATTGGCAGCGTTTTATCCCGTCCTTATCAGCCATTTTTAATCAATAGAAAACACGTAGGTAGTCAGATAATTCGTATTCGAATTCAACTTACAACTACTTCACACTAAGAGCACTTATCACTATGAAACGCGAGATGATTCCTACGTGGTGTGCACTGGTCGACGGTAACACGTAGACCAGGCACTCCAATCTTAGTACAACAAAATAGGAAAGTAAAAAAAATACCAACAAATTACGAAGTACAACAAATTCATACAAAGCATCATCTACGTGACACTTTTTAATTTTGTCGGTTTATATTGGCGTATATTTCCAACTAGAAGTTACAGATGGCAGCTCTGGCGCTACCACGGTTTTAGTGTTTATTTGCTTTGATAGATGACGCTGTACAAAATGTTCTATATTTTCGTATAAACTTCTCGAATTGGAGTATTTTAGTAAGTTTTTAAATGTTTATAATATTTTTTAATGTATAAGGTACTTCTAAATCAAATAAGAATAATTTTAAAGTAATTTTCATAACACGATCTTCACACTAATTGATTGATCGTAACTGGCAATAATTAAAATGGCAACAAATTATGGCCCGGCAAAGTGTGTCAAAGTCAAAAGTTTCTGAGACTTTCCAGCGAACTTTTTTGTTTCCGTTGAAATCCGTTGTGTTCGAGTGCCATAATTTGTGATTTACAATTAAAGTGTTTCTGTCGAGTCGAGCTAGGGTTCCTCCAGTAAACCTTTTACTGTGATCGCAAGTTATACTAGTTCCTGGATTTTGAAGATTTTAATACTGAGACAGGACTCTTGTTGTGCTGTATTTTGTCACACAAGTGTTGGGAACGGACCCTTTTGAGTGTATAACATGTCGTCGGACAAACATTGCTGTGTTCCTGGGTGTACAGCGAGTACCTTTTTGTTTATATTGAACACAAGTAACACAGTTTATCCTTGGGCTCTTTTTTTTCTGTAAGAGTTGTGATTAATTATTCATATGGCATGGTGTACTTGATTTAGATAATTATGTACATTAATAATTCTATTAATAAAGAGACTTTAAAAAATAATTGGCATTTTATTAAACATTCCTCATAGTAATACACAGTTTACTATCAAACAAATAATACTTGATTATCAATACCTACCTATAATAGCTATGTAGCCATTTATATCTACCGACTAACTCTTACTAGAGAAAAAAGATGGCACCACTTACAGGTTACCCATTTTGACGCCAGAGACAAGTCTCTATTCCCGTATATAAAAAGGTACTCTGTGACGTAGACTGAGCTCTGTCCGCCCCTCACGCCGACTCGATGACTCCGTCTAGCGCCGCTAGATGGCGCTGGCGTTCCGCCTTAATGCCTTTCTGGGTCACTACTATTTCAACTAACAGTATTTTCATAAATAATCTACCTATTAAATAAATAATATATCTATAGAATATATAGATAGATCACTCACTTGGGCTGCAGACCACCAAGCGCGCGGCAGGCGGTGGCGACGCGGGGGCGGAGCGCCTCCCGCCTGTTGCAGACTCTCCCTCCACTTCCGCGTCCGATACTAGCCCGTGGATCTGTAAACACACGTCAACATGTCACTATTACTATAACTAGTAATATGCAATCAAATCGAATAAAATTTTGCGATTTGAAATTTATTAACTGTTTTAAGTAAATTTAACTAAATTGAGTTGTTAACTACACTTCAAAATATTGAGACAAATACCATCTTAGTCTCCCCGTCAACATGGCTACTGTAAAATAACAGAAACGTCGGAGCAAAGTGTAAACTTAAATATAAATAGTTCTAATTAATTTAAATAGTTTTTTAAATTGTAGTAAAGTTCAATCATTGAAGTGTTAGAGTTTCAAAATTATGTAAACAACGCGACAATCTGTATAGTTTAATTTCAAGACATAATTTTTTTTATTTTATAGTAGTGCATCGCCATCTAATACGATATAACTGAACTACTTATCAGTTCTTGCATATATTGCCGTTAGATGGCGTCAATTACCGGCTTATACCATTTTAGTTTTGACATTGGAATGCATTTTCGCAGCTCACTGTACATATACGGTTTTATAATAATATATAAGATATAAGGGTTTAGCCACATGACATAATTTAAAAGGTACTTCACAAATAGTAAATAAGCTGTTATTGTAATTGAAAATCCTTGTTTTAAAATATCACGGCCTATTATAACCTCATGTTTTATACCATAGTCGGGTAGAATATGGTACAAAATTGTAAGATCATTCTCATTAAAAATAACCTCAATCAGAGTTCGTCGGTACAACAAATAGCGGAATTGTCAATATCAGTTATTTGAACATAATTATTATAACGTGTGCGTTCAAATATATTAGCTACAATTTATTACACAAGAGAACATTCGGCAACCGAATCGAAATAACATGAAAACGACCCACCTGATGGTTGTAACTAACCGCACAGCAACCATCTCACAGCTGTCCACGCGTTGCTTGCTTGTTGAGCTTCGCCAAGAGCAGTGAGAATGGAGTTCAGATTCCACTTCTGACGTCGGATTGGCAGCGTTTTATCCCGTCCTTATCAGCCATTTTTAATCAATAGAAAACACGTAGGTAGTCAGATAATTCGTATTCGAATTCAACTTACAACTACTTCACACTAAGAGCACTTATCACTATGAAACGCGAGATGGTTCCTACGTGGTGTGCACTGGTCGACGGTAACACGTAGACTAAGCTCTGTCCGCCCCTCACGCCGACTCGATGACTCCGTCTAGCGCCGCTAGATGGCGCTGGCGTTCCGCCTTAATGCCTTTCTGTGTCACTAGTAATCCAACTAACAGTATTTTCACAAATAATCTACCTATTAAATATATAATAATATATAATATATCTATAGAATAGATAGAAAGATCACTCACTTGGGCTGCAGACCACCAAGCGCGCGGCAGGCGGTGGCGACGCGGGGGCGAAGCGCCTCCCGCCTGTTGCAGACTCTCCCTCCACTGCCGCGTCCGATACTAGCCCGTGGATCTGTAAACACATGTCAACATGTCACTATTACTATAACTAGTAATATGCAATGAAATCGAATAAAATTTTGCGATTTGAAATTTATTAACTGTTTTAAGTAAATTTAACTAAATTGAGTTGTTAACTACACTTCAGAATATTGAGACAAATACCATCTTAGTCTCCCCGTCAACATGGCTACTGTAAAATAACAGAAACGTCGGAGCAAAGTGTAAACTTAAATATAAATAGTTCTAATTAATTTAAATAGTTTTTTAAATTGTAGTAAAGTTCAATCATTGAAGTGTTAGAGTTTCAAAATTATGTAAACAACGCGACAATCCGTATAGTTTAATTTCAAGACATCTATTTTTTTATTTTATAGTAGTGCATCGCCATCTATTACGATATAACTGAACTACTTATCAGTTCTTGCATATATTGCCGTTAGATGGCGTCAATTACCGGCTTATACCATTTTAGTTTTGACATTGGAATGCATTTTCGCAGCTCACTGTACATATACGGTTTTATAATAATATATAAGATATAAGGGTTTAGCCACATGACATAATTTAAAAGGTACTTCACAAATAGTAAACAAGCTGTTATTGTAATTGAAAATCCTTGTTTTAAAATATCACGGCCTATTATAACCTCGTTTTATACCATAGTCGGGTAGAATATGGTACAGAATTGTAAGATAATTCTCATTAAAAATAACCTCAATCAGAGTTCGTCGGTACAACAAATAGCAAAATTATCAATACTAGTTATTTGAACAGAATTATTATAACGTGTGCGTTCAAATATATTAGCTACAATTTATTACACAAGAGAACATTCGGCAACCGAAGCGAAATAAAATGAAATCGACCCACCTAATGGTTGTAACTAAACGCACAGTTATTGTAATTGAAAATCCTTACTTTAAAATATCACGGCCTATTATAACCTCGTTTTACACCATAGTCGGGTAGAATATGGTACAAAATTGTAAGATCATTCTCATTAAAAATAACCTCAATCAGAGTTCGTGGGTACAACAAATAGCGGAATTGTCAATACCAGTTATTTGAACAGAATTATTGTAACGTGTGCGTTCAAATATATTAGCTACAATTTATTACACAAGAGAACATTCGGCGACCGAATCGAAATAACATGAAAACGACCCACCTGATGGTTGTAACTAACCGCACAGCAACCATCTCACAGCTGTCCACGCGTTGCTTGCTTGTTGAGCTTCGCCAAGAGCAGTGAGAATGGAGTTCAGATTCCACTTCTGACGTCGGATTGGCAGCGTTTTATCCCGTCCTTATCAGCCATTTTTAATCAATAGAAAACACGTAGGTAGTCAGATAATTCGTATTCGAATTCAATTTACAACTACTTCACACTAAGAGCACTTATCACTATGAAACGCGAGATGGTTCCTACGTGGTGTGCACTGGTCGACGGTAACACGTAGACTGAGCTCTGTCCGCCCCTCACGCCGACTCGATGACTCCGTCTAGCGCCGCTAGATGGCGCTGGCGTTCCGCCTTAATGCCTTTCTGGGTCACTACTATTTCAACTAAAAGTATTTTCATAAATAATCTACCTATTAAATATATAATAATATATAATATATCTATAGAATAGATAGATATCTATAGAGAACAAGAGAACATTCGGCAACTGAATCGAAATAAAATGAAAACGACCCACCTGATGGTTGTAACTAACCCGCACAGCAACCATCTCACAGCTGTCCACACGTTGCTTGCTTGTTGAGCTTTCGCCAAGAGCAGTGAGAATGGAGTTCAGATTCCACTTCTAACGTCGGATTGGCAGCGTTTTATCCCGTCCTTATCAGCCATTTTCAATCAATAGAAAACACGTAGGTAGTCAGATAACTCGTATTCGAATTCAAGTAACAACTACTTCACACTAAGAGCACTTATCACTATGAAACGCGAGATGATTCCTACGTGGTGTGCACTGGTCGACGGTAACACGTAGACCAGGCACTCCAATCTTAGTACAACAAAATAGGAAAGTAAAAAAAATACCAACAAATTACGAAGTACAACAAATTCATACAAAGCATCATCTACGTGACACTTTTTAATTTTGTCGGTTTTATATTGGCGTATATTTCCAACTAGAAGTTACAGATGGCAGCTCTGGCGCTACCACGGTTTTAGTGTTTATTTGCTTTGATAGATGACGCTGTACAAAATGTTCTATATTTTCGTATAAACTTCTCGAATTGGAGTATTTTAGTAAGTTTTTAAATGTTTATAATATTTTTTAATGTATATGGTACTTCTAAATCAAATAAGAATAATTTTAAAGTAATTTTCATAACACGATCTTCACACTAATTGATTGATCGTAACTGGCAATAATTAAAATGGCAACAAATTATGGCCCGGCAAAGTGTGTCAAAGTCAAAAGTTTCTGAGACTTTCCAGCGAACTTTTTTGTTTTCGTTGAAATCCGTTGTGTTCGAGTGCCATAATTTGTGATTTACAATTAAAGTATTTCTGTCGAGTCGAGCTAGGGTTCCTCCAGTAAACCTTTTACTGTGATCGCAAGTTATACTAGTTCCTGGATTTTGAAGATTTTAATACTGAAACAGGACTCTTGTTGTGCTGTATTTTGTTACACAAGTGTTGGGAACGGACCCTTTTGAGTGTATAACATGTCGTCGGACAAACATTGCTGTGTTCCTGGGTGTACAGCGAGTACCTTTTTGTTTATATTGAACACAAGTAACACAGTTTATCCTTGGGCTCTTTTTTTTCTGTAAGAGTTGTGATTAATTATTCATATGGCATGGTGTACTTGATTTAGATAATTATGTACATTAATAATTCTATTAATAAAGAGACTTTAAAAAATAATTGGCATTTTATTAAACATTCCTCATAGTAATACACAGTTTACTATCAAACAAATAATACTTGATTATCAATACCTACCTATAATAGCTATGTAGCCATTTATATCTACCGACTAACTCTTACTAGAGAAAACAGATGGCACCACTTACAGGTTACCCATTTTGACGCCAGAGACAAGTCTCTATTCCCGTATATAAAAAGGTACTCTGTGACGTAGACTGAGCTCTGTCCGCCCCTCACGCCGACTCGATGACTCCGTCTAGCGCCGCTAGATGGCGCTGGCGTTCCGCCTTAATGCCTTTCTGTGTCACTAGTATTTCAACTAACAGTATTTTCATAAATAATCTACCTATTAAATATATAATATATCTATAGAATAGATAGATAGATCACTCACTTGGGCTGCAGACCACCAAGCGCGCGGCAGGCGGTGGCGACGCGGGGGCGGAGCGCCTCCCGCCTGTTGCAGACTCTCCCTCCACTTCCGCGTCCGATACTAGCCCGTGGATCTGTAAACACACGTCAACATGTCACTATTACTATAACTAGTAATATGCAATCAAATCGAATAAAATTTTGTGATTTGAAATTTATTAACTGTTTTAAGTAAATTCATCTAAATTGAGTTATTAACTACACTTCAGAATATTGAGACAAATACCATCTTAGTCTCCCCGTCAACATGGCTACTGTAAAATAACAGAAACGTCGGAGCAAAGTGTAAACTTAAATATAAATAGTTCTAATTAATTTAAATAGTTTTTTAAATTGTAGTAAAGTTCAATCATTGAAGTGTTAGAGTTTCAAAATTATGTAAACAACGCGACAATCTGTATAGTTTAATTTCAAGACATCTATTTTTTTATTTTATAGTAGTGCATCGCCATCTATTACGATATAACTGAACTACTTATCAGTTCTTGCATATATTGCCGTTAGATGGCGTCAATTACCGACTTATACCATTTTAGTTTTGTCATTGGAATGCATTTTCGCAGCTCACTGTACATATACGGTTTTATATATAAGATATAAGGGTTAAGCCACATGACATAATTTAAAAGGTACTTCACAAATAGTAAATAAGCTGTTATTGTGATTGAAAATCCTTGTTTTAAAATATCACGGCCTATTATAACCTCATGTTTTATACCATAGTCGGGTAGAATATGGTACAAAATTGTAAGATCATTCTCATTAAAAATAACCTCAAACAGAGTTCGTCGGTACAACAAATAGCGGAATTGTCAATATCAGTTATTTGAACATAATTATTATAACGTGTGCGTTAAAATATATTAGCTACAATTTATTACACAAGAGAACATTCGGCAACCGAATCGAAATAAAATGAAAACGACCCAACTGATGGTTGTAACTAAACGCACGGTTATTGTAATTTAAAATCCTTATTTTAAAATATCACGGCCTATTATAACCTCGTGTTTTATACCATAGTCGGGTAGAATATGGTACAAAATTGTAAGATTATTCTCATTAAAAATAACCTCAATCAGAGTTCGTCGGTACAACAAATAGTGGAATTGTCAATATCAGTTATTTGAACATAATTATTAAAACGTGTGCGTTCAAATATATTAGCTACAATTTATTACACAAGAGAACATTCGGCAACCGAATCGAAATAAAATGAAAACGACCCACCTGATGGTTGTAACTAAACGCACAGTTATTGTAATTGAAAATCCTTATTTTAATATATCACGGCCTATTATAACCTCATGTTTTATACCATAGTCGGGTAGAATATGGTTCAAAATTGTAAGATCATTCTCATTAAAAATAACCTCAATCAGAGTTCGTGGGTACAACAAATAGCGGAATTGTCAATACCAGTTATTTGAACAGAATTATTGTAACGTGTGCGTTCAAATATATTAGCTACAATTTATTACACAAGAGAACATTCGGCAACCGAATCGAAATAACATGAAACCGACCCACCTGATGGTTGTAACTAACTGCACAGCAACCATCTCACAGCTGTCCACGCGTTGCTTGCTTGTTGAGCTTTCGACAAGAGCAGTGAGAATGTAGTTCAGATTCCACTTCTGACGTCGGATTGGCAGCGTTTTATCCCGTCCTTATCAGCCATTTTCAATCAATAGAAAACACGTAGGTAGTCAGATAACTCATATTCGAATTCAACTTACAACTGCTTCACACTAAGAGCACTTATCACTAAAAAACGCGAGATGGTTCCTACGTGGTGTAAGGAAAACTTAATCAACTTAATATACTTTTACTTCACAAACTTATCCGATCGCCACACAACGCACGACTGCCCGTTATAGTTCCGCGCGTTAGTTTTATACTATCAAGCATAGTGGAGCAGTCGAGAAAAATCAGTGTTGCCAACAGAAAATGACGGATACAATTAAATATATTCAAATAACGCTTCTACATCGCTACATTTAACTAAATATTTCTATATAATAATTATACTCTACCTATAATTGCTAACAGCTCGGCCATCCTGATGTTAAAGCGAGACCCTTCGCTTTAGATTATGTTTAACAACAACAGGTCAAGCGATTCGTGCACAAAATTGTGGCCATGAATCGCTTGAAGTACCTTCGTTTATATTCGTAATAAGTATAATTTAATGTATTTTATTTATGTACTTAAGAAATTATTATGTTTATCCGGTTACATAGAGACAATGCTTATTTTTATCAATGTGAATGTACATATTTATAACTTATTATTAAAGATAAATTTATTTGACTCAACATGTGTACGATCTGGTGTTACAGATAGGTATTTGTTGTCTCAACATGCTCTGTCTTGTCAGACATGCAAATGTATATGCTTAATAAGAATTTTAAAATTATGCTGCATCTAATATTATAATTAACATATCAATTAAGCGTCTCTTAACAATGAAGTGAGATATATTATAAATAGGTTAGTTCAAATCCGTACAATAAATATAAAAATTAATTAATTAATAATTCATTTCCAATAATAGAATAGTAATAGATAAGTCAATTAAGAACATGCCAAATTAAATTAGATCATGATAGACGATTATTAAAACAAAGAAAACAAATTATATAAGATTATCACATAGGAGATCATTAATATTATAGTAGCGTTTATGCAATAAATAATAAATTTCTTAAATTACGTTTAAATACGTTAACATTAAGGTCCTTAAATTTATTTGGTACTTTATTGTATATTTTGGGTGCCATGCAGAAAATGCTATTATAATTGTTTTACATAATATGTATGGCATTCATACATTTATTTTAAATCACTGAAATATTATATAATTATTGAAAACAACCAGTTAGAATCACTGTTACAACTATTATGTTATCAATTCAATATTTTAGAAATATCATCACATTCTTTCTCTGAATTTACTTAACTAGAATCATGATTTCTATCGTATACCAAACATGGTTTTAGTTTATCTATTGATACAATATTCTCATAGCGAGGTCGATGCGCCTTTAACATTACTTAATACATCTAAAACTGTCGAGACGCGGTTATTAATTAATTTACTTAGTTTATTTAACGGTGCCGAGTTTTGATGTCGCGACTTCCCGTGTTATCAACGTTGTCGTGACACCTCCCTCCTCGGACTATTATTATTATGCCGAGTTTTGATGTTACGACTCCCCGTGTTATCCACGTTGTCGCAACACCTCCCTCCTCGGACTTTGTGACTTACGATTAAGAGAGTGTTTGTGGATTTGCCTCTCTCGCCGGCTCCCTTCCACTCCCTCGCTCTGTATTTGTTTTGAAGTCTACCCTTTTCCGCTTTCATTATCGCGGTTACTTATCATCAGACTCATCCATTAGTCTGAAAATTAAGGAATGATCTGAGAAGCATAGGCACCCGCATAAAAGAACACATAGCTGACGTAAAACACAAACGCTCGTTGAAGTCTGCTGTGTGTGAACACGTACAACAGGGGACCAACCACTACCTGAGATTTGACAAACCACAGATTCTCGCTAAAGAACACCGATTCCTGCCAAGGATGCTTCGCGAGGCTATTGAAATTAAAAAACATCCCAATTTCAATAGAGAAGATGGTTGGAATGTACCACCAGCTTGGGATCCAGTACTTCAAATAGTCAAACCCAAGAAGAAACAAACCACAGCTAGACTTCATGATACTTTGAGCTCATTCTGCGTAAATAGAAACACCAATAATTAAATTATGTTCAGGTACTTTGAAATAACTACACTGGAACATTGAGACAACTACCATCTTAGTCTCCCCGTGACCATGGCTGCTGAAAAGCACCCGAAACGTCGGGGAAAGTGTAAACCAAAAATAAATAGATTTAATAGTTTAAATAATTTTATTAGCTTATAAATTAGTGAAATAAAATCAATAGTAGTAGTAGAGTAATATTTTCAAAATTTTGTAATACAGTGATAAATAAACAACGCGATAAAATCCGTATATAGTAGTTTAATTTCAATGAATAACATTCGCGTAAACAGAAGACAATATTACAGTTAATCTGTCAGGTATACCAGTCGTAATAAAAAATATCGAGTCATGCCACCAGTATGTCACTGAAACTCAATAGGTTAACTTTAATATTACCGCTGAAACCTGTCAGCTGTTTGTGATTTGGAGTCAGTCAACAGTGATACCATCTCCTCCCCTAATCATGAAGTTATGCCTGTGTCTTACTTGGTTGATAACAATAACAAAAACACATTCATGCCTTGAGACCAAACACCTATTTGGTCTGAAAACATGAATACATCTTTGTAACCCACACCTGTAGGTTTCAGTAGAAGTTAAAAACAACTACGTTAAACGCTCAGTCAACCGTCATTTCTTTATGGTGACAGCCTATCTGTCACTAAAAAAGATGCAATCTATTTAACAGAAGTATAATCATTACATTATAAGGTAGGGTGTAACTTTATTCTGTGTGCATTACCATAGTCCTATGTAATAACAAAAGAACAAAAATAGGAATATTGAAAAACTTAATTTACTTCTTCAAATGCAGTTGTATATGTTATAACAATTTTATTTCATTCTTCGACACTAACAAGTTTATTAGTAGATTTTTATTGACTAAAGATACATTGTTTCTACCTTATTTTTATAAAAAGCAACTTGCTAAACTATTAGCATTTAATATATTATACAGGGACCCAGTTACCAGTAGAGTAGTGAATGGTTATAGAACATAGTAGTATTATTACTACAAATCTTAGTGATACATCTAGAAGTTTAAACTGTTAAACGAGACAAAGGACAGGCATACACAGTATTAAACCAATTCATTAAAATATTCAGGGTCTATCCGGCAAGGAGTTAGAATTAGATTTATTTTTAAACATAATATTCAAGTATGTTGCATAACTGAACATTGGTTAAAAGTATTCAATTAAAATTTATAATGAGTATGATTCGATTGTAAGTGCATTTTTAAGAGAATTCTATATAATTATGGTGGCTCTCTAATATATTTATGTAATGATGTAAAACGTAAAGAACTTAAAGATATAGTAAATCTTTCTATCGTACTGTTACATCCCTATGATGTTAACGTAAATGCTGACCAGAGTCCTTAGTCAGCAACCCCACACTTAGTCTCAGTACGCTCAGTCATAGTTTGTTTAGTTCGGGTCGGAACGTGAATAAAATAAGACGCTTACCGAATTTCAATAATTTTTCTTTATTCGAATAAATTCTTTTTTTAAAAAGACATTCGTATTTTCCATTCTAACATTTGGTGGCAGCGGTGGGATACGAAAATTCCCCCAAAAACGTCTCGTGAAGTGTGTCCAAAACCTTATAAGTGCCAGTGAGTGCGTTATCGTGCAACCTAAGGATAATCTCAACATCCTAGCGTCTCCCGATTCGAATTCACAAAAAGGTCGAAAACCATTACCGACCCGTCCCAAACCGGATGTATCCCGGTATCCAGAGTTGAAGTCCTTGAGTCCACTGTGCAATAAGTGGTACCGAGCCGCGGATCGCCTATGTGACCGCGTAGCCTTGTATCCAGCACCGACCAGGCGGCGACGTTATACTGACGTCATACCAGAATTCCTGAAAGGTTCCTGTAAGCAGTTATTTCAGCGTCCCCGAGATGAAGTGTGGTGAACTATTCCTGTGAGTTAAAACTATTCTACTTACCTATATCCAGAGATCTTATTGAAGAAACGCCAAGAATCCTAAAGAAATCAGACTTTTACTTACTTTTGACCATTTTATATGTTAATTATAGACATTGTAATATTTATTTCAACATTATAATTATTATCTAAGCGAACAAGGTCGTTATCAAGTTGCTCTTATCTGTTGTGGTTAGTATAAACATCCACCGTTTCGTATTCGCAGTATCACACCTGCGTTGTACCAGTGCATTATATTAACTTGGAATACTATACAAGCGTTTGCCTTCGGGTTTGTCTTAGAATTATTTTTTCTTACACTTAAACATAAAATATGGCGAAAACCGATTCCAAAAGGGAATTGAAAGAGGTTAAAAGTGAAGAGGAGATTTCTTTAAATGTAGTACTTAAATTTATTAAGCCTTTTAACGGTGATAGAGACAGGTTAACAGCTTTTCTTAGAAATTGTGACAGCGCAATTTCATTAGCGTCTCCGCAACAGGAGGATGTAGTTTTAAAATACATATTAAGTCAATTAGAGGGCAAGGCTGAGACCGCTTGTTCTATTAAAGATTTTGAGACATGGTCATCACTTAAAGAGTTCCTGAAAAACCAATTCGGTGAACGTAAGCATTATGCCCACCTCCTTACCGATTTACAAGACTGTAAACAAGGAATTCAAGAGACCGTTAGTCAATTTTCTCTACGCGTAGAAACCTGTTTACAAAAACTTCTGACCGAAGTGACTGTTTCGAATTCCAAGAAGAGCGAGCTGGTAGGTAGGCTAGCTGCTATGGAGGACCTCGCACTCCATACATTCACTTTGGGATTACATCCAAGAATTGCTAATTTGGTTAGGACTAGAGATCCTAAAAACTTAAATGAGGCCATAAATTGTGCCATCTCAGAAGAAAAGATTCAACAATTCTCCTTCCGCAATAATTCAAATAAACCCAGACCTACTGAACCGCTACCTAAACGGAACGATTTTAATAATCGATTTCAACAAAGGTCAAATGTCAGCAATAATCAAGGAACATCTGTTTCCCGAGATTCACCCTTTTGTAGGTACTGTAAAAAGGTAGGTCACGTCCTTGAACATTGCAAACTTCGTGATTACAATAATAAAAGGTTTTCGAATGGAACACAACCTTTCACCCCATTCCAACCTTCGACATCAACCTCTAAACCACTACTTTACAAAGCTACGCCCCGCGTAAATTTCACTGAAAACAACGAAGAAGAAGAAAGTAGAGATGAAGTAGACGAATCAGCCAATAATTTAAACTACTAAATGTCCCGTCTAGGTGTCGCACGGGGCAGGTCCCTACCATTCAAGTCGATACCAATTGTAAAACTATGACCAATGGACAGGGTAACCAGCCCCAAACTCACGGTCATTCCATTCCGAAGACCAATGGACAGGGTAACCAGCCCCAAACTCACGGTCATTCCATTCCGAAGACCAATGGACAGGGTAACCAACCCCAAACTCATGGTCATTCCATTCCAAATACCAATGGACAGGGTAACCAGCCCCAAACTCACGGTCATTCCATTCCCAAGACCAACGGACAGGGTAACCAGCCCCAAACTCACGGTCATTCCATTCCAAAGACCAATGGACAGAGTTACCAGCTTCAAACTCAAGGTCTCTCACATTGTACTAATAAAAAAAATCCTGAAATAAAACTTAATCAAATCTTTGAAATAAATACACAAAAAAGGTACTTACCTTACGTCACCCTCCAAACATCTGTAAATCCAAAACCACTTATCTTCCTAATAGATTCTGGTGCATCTATTTGTGTCCTGAAAAAGAATTCTATAATAAATAATGCACTTTTGTGTGAAAGCGATGTAAAAATTAAAGGTATAGACTCAAAAGATGATCCATTAAAAACCGTAGGCAGTTTTCAATTACGATTACAATTCAATCCACAGTTAAAATTATCCCATACATTCTATGTTTTTGATAACATTAACTTACCTTATGACGGTATTATAGGAAACGACTTCTTTGTACAACACGGTTGTCGAATTAATTATAATTCGGATTTCCTAGAATTAAATAATTATAATATTATGCTATCTTTTGACGAACCATCCTACAAAGTCGAACCCCGAACCGAAACTGTGATCGAGTGTTCAGTGAGAAACCCTGAAATGCAGGAAGGAATAATTTTCGATCAGCACATATCCGATTCACTTCTAATATCAAATTGCTTAGTAAAGGTAAAACCTAATAACAGGGTGAATTTAACCGTACTTAATACATCTGAAGAACCTATTCTCATTAATGCTAATTTGCTACTTACCTTATATCCATTTGATCATAACCAACAGAATACTGTACAAAACAACTCTGTAAACAATAGCATCGAAAGAACCCGACATCTATTTGACCTCTTAAGGATATCTCATTTGAACTCAGAAGAAACAAATTATCTTAAAGAGATATGTAGCCAATACGCCGACATATTTCATCTACCAGGCGATCAGTTGACATGCACAGATGTTATACGTCACGAAATCAAAACTACCTCTCCACAGCCGATTAGCGTGGAATCATATAGGTTCCCAGAAGTACATAAAGACGAAGTTAAAAATCAAATAGACAAAATGCTAGAACAAGACATCATCAAACCTTCAAAGTCCCCATGGTCATCCCCTATTTGGATTGTACCAAAGAAACAAGACGCCTCCGGGCAGAAAAAATGGAGAATTGTAATAGATTATCGCAAACTAAATGACATTACAATAGGAGAAACATACCCAATCCCTCAAATTAGTGAGATTTTGGACCAATTAGGCCAAAGCAAATATTTTTCAACCTTAGATTTAGCATCAGGTTTTCATCAAATCCAAATGAATCCTGCAGATGGAGCTAAAACAGCCTTTAGTGTACCACACGGACATTTTGAATTTAATAGAATGCCTTTTGGCTTAAAAAATGCTCCCGCAACCTTCCAAAGAACTATGAACACTGTCTTATCGGGATTACAAGGCCTTCACTGCTTTGTTTACCTAGATGACATAGTAATTCACTCCCATAGTCTATCTTCCCACATTGAAAAAATTTCTCTCGTTTTTGAAAGACTTAGAAGTTTCCAATTAAAATTACAACCTGAGAAATGTGAATTTCTTCGAAAAGAAGTTGCATACTTAGGACATGTGATTAGAGACGAGGGCGTTAAACCTAACCCCGAAAAGATAAAAGCAGTCGTAAAATTCCCTATACCTAAATGTCCCAAAGACATTAAATCTTTCCTTGGACTAGCTTCATATTACAGGCGTTTTATACCAGAATTTTCTAAATTTGCTAAACCACTCTCAGCTCTCTTAAAGAAGGATGTTCCTTTCCTTTGGACTCATAACCAACAGTTGGCTTTTGAACAACTTAAAGATAAATTAGTAACAGCCCCAGTACTCATATATCCTGATTTTACGAAAAGATTCATTTTAACATGTGACGCTTCCAATTACGCTATCTCAGCTATATTATCACAAGGTGATGTCGGTAAAGATAGACCGATTGCTTTTGCCTCTAGGACGCTAAACAAAGCAGAGTGTAATTATAGTGTCACCGAAAAGGAGTGTCTAGCCATCGTTTACGGCACGAAAGTTTTCAGACCATACCTTTTCGGACGCCAATTTAAAATAATTACAGACCACAAACCCTTAAATTGGCTGTTTAATTGTAAAGATCCCGGATCCCGATTGATCCGCTGGCGTTTGAAATTAGAAGAGTACGATTACGAAATCCAATATAAAAAAGGGAAAATAAATACAAATGCAGATGCCCTTTCACGATACCCGGTAAATCCTGTACAGCAACAAAATCGCGACGAACCTACCGACGATACCTTAGCCGTAAACCCTAATGAAATACCTAACAATGAAGCTGGCCCTTCTCGTCTTTCTCTTCCGTGGAATCCCGAAACATCTGAAAATAATCCTGAAACGCCAGAAAACAATACTGAAACTTTAAGCTTACCCGAATTACTTGACTTACCTGATGATTTTGTGCTCCCAGACGACATAGAAATACCAGATGATTTCGATATTCCTACTCCGCCATCCATTGAATCCGTTAATAATAACGATACATATCATAAATACCTAAAGACCTTAAGTAATAAATCAGTGACATTCAATACTAAAATCCAAGAACATAATGAAAATTTATTAAAATCTAGATGTAAACATGTCATCATACCTACGTCTATTGACCTCGATGAGTCAAACCACTACGTCACTGAAACAATTAGTAATCTTCCCGAATCCACGGAATTTCTTGCCAAAGAAAGAACGTTACATTCATTTATAAAAATTGATAAAAATGATGTCACCTACTATTTCCTTTTTACTAAAGTATACTATTATGACACGAATAGTTACGACGACATCTTTAAAAGTCTGAATAATTTGAAAATTGCATTAATATCACAGAACATTAGTGAATTTAGTACAACAGATTTCCGAAATACTTTTGACTCTCACTCTTTTACAAAGATATACAATATAATTATGTATTTATTTCACAACACTAACATAAGTGTGCACATATATAAAAATACTATAATATATCCAAGTATGACTGAAATAGTTAGAATACTAAGAGAAAATCACGACATTCCCGTTGCAGGTCATCTAGGTTCTAATAGAATGTTAAGTAGGATCCAAGAGAAATATTACTGGCGTAATATGCGCAGTGATATCGAAAATTATGTTCGCAAGTGTGAACTTTGTCAAACAAACAAAGCCTTACGTCAACTTAACCGTGCGCCTATGCAGATAACTACAACTTCAACACAACCCTTTCAACGAGTAGCTTTAGACATTGTCGGCCCACTTCCTGAGGCCGGTAATGCTAAACTAAAATTTATTCTAACGCTTCAAGATGACCTTACTAAATATTCAGCAGCTTACCCGATATCAAATGCAACAGCAGAAGAAACTTCAGAATGTTTAATCCATTTTATTGCTCAGTTTGGTATCCCTAAAACAATCCTAACCGACCAGGGGACAAACTTCACTGCTGAATTGTTCAAGCAAACATGTACCTTCTTAAAAATAAAGCAGCTTTGGTCTACTCCGTACCATCCCCAAACACAGGGTGCACTTGAAAGAAGTCATTCCACCCTGAAAGAGTATTTAAAATCCTTCACAAATGAAAATCAAACAAATTGGCCAAGATATGTCTATACCGCGATGCTCACTTATAACACAACAGTTCATTCCACTACAAATTTCACTCCGTATGAACTAGTCTTTGGTCATAAAGCTTTCATTCCCACATCCGTTTATGAATCTTCTCTAGAACCCACTTATAATAGTTATGTTAGAGTTTTACAACAACGTCTGCAACTTTCCAGAGAGAAGGCGATAGAAAACATATTAAGGTCTAAAACGACCTCAAAAACCTATTATGACAAACATTCTAAACCACTAAAATATAAAGCAGGTGATATGGTATATGTTAAAAACCATTTGCGACTACGCAAAGCATTATCACCCATTTGGAAGGGACCATTCAGAGTTGTCCGAATAAACGGCAACAATACTCTTACTTTATTGATGAACCGTAGACACGTGAAGTATCACTACGACGAGATTAAATTGGCAGAAGTTAATGAAGCTTAATATATACATTTATACACTTTTATTTTTACATCATTTATACATTTTTATATTTACATTAGGTTAAGATAAGACTATCTTATAGTAATTTCAAGCTATAGAGTACTTAATGTCGTATTTCAGAATTGCCGCGACGAGCGTCTACGTTCTCGCATTGGATGTTATAGAACAGATTAATGAAAGCCCTGGCATCTATTTTGAAACAATGGGTACTGTAAAACTTTCTAATGATTATTTACATGTATTGGTTCCTATAGATATCGGATATATCAAACCACACATTGAAAACATTAAAACCGTTTTAGGAACCGCCAAATACTTTTGTCAACAAAACGAAGCTACTAATTCAAAATGCCAAAATTTTCTACAACCCTTAGTGCCACGACTTGATAGTATTCAGAGAGATTATAGTGCTATATCACATCTCATTTCCGATAAAGATAAAAGGTCAGCATGGTTTGCAGGAATTGGTTCTATGTTTAAACAAATCATCGGTACAATGGATGAAAACGACGCAATAAAATACAATAACGCAATTCAAAGCCTAGATGACAATAATAAAAAATTAGCATCAATCCTTAAGGATAATATTTTAATGACGAATACGGCGTTACACCATTACAACGAAACTTTGAGATTAATAGAGATCAATGAAGCGCGTTTGAATGGCGTTATTGAATCTTTGATCACTAATTTTAATAATATATCCGAAACTAATTCGAAATTACAAGTAGAATCAAAAACAGATGAAATTTATAATGAATTATCGTCAAGTTTACTTACCTTGTCATTTAAAGTAGAAAACATAGTTAACGCTATAATGTTTACGAAAAGTCACTCTATTCATCCATCTGTTCTTACACCCAAGCAACTGTATGACGAATTAGTTAACAATGTTAGGAATATAGTTAGCCATAAGGAATTACCTATAAGCTTAAGTTTAAGTAATATACATACTATAGTTGATGTAGCAAAATTATCATGTTATTATACTGACAATAAAATAGTTTTTGTTATAAAAATACCTCTAGTACATAGAATAGAATACGACCTGTATAAACCTATACCGATACCAATTCCACACAATAAACATCATCCTGATTCTTATGCAATGATTTTGCCACTTTGTAAGTACATAGTTATAAGTAGAGATAAGACAACATATATATGCCTTAATGATATAAGCAACTGTTTAATAACTATAAATGAAATATATATTTGCAACAACTTAGATGTACGGTCTGCTCAAAGCAATCCTATTTGTGAAACAGAACTGTTAACCAGAATACAAAATAAATTACCACATGAATGTAAAACTAATTTAATCCTTGGACAATTGGATATCTGGCAAGAACTGAAAGGAAATAGATGGCTATTTGTTGAATCTGAACCTATCAAACTTACTATTGAATGTCAATCGCAAATATCTGAACATAAACTATTGGGTACCGGAATATTAAATCTACAACCAGAATGTAAAGCATTTAGTAACAATAAAGAGTTTATAGCAAAACCTTATATCACAATAACCGTTAAACCTTTAATATCAGATTTTAGCTTAATCGATGATCCATGCTGTGACAATAACACATTAACTATAATCAAAGCAAAATTAAATCCAATCAATTTACTTGATACAAATTTGGAAAAACTTACAACTATCGCAAATGATAAGTTTATGACAGATATTGAAAAGCTCATAAATGAACCTAATCCTTTAATAAAATATGAGTCATACTACCCAATAGTAACCTACTGTATTAGTATAATAATAATATTGTTTGTATTTTATAAATTGTATAAGAAATTCGGTAAATGTCTAATATTCCGTAGACAGATAAATATTTCTGATTCTGGCATAGTACCAGACAACGATCAAGAATTAGAACAAATACCTGTCCCAAGAATTAGAATTGTTTCTTAAAAACTTAGCACAAAGTGTAAGTTTCTTCTTGTTCGGGGGGTTGTTACATCCCTATGATGTTAACGTAAATGCTGACCAGAGTCCTTAGTCAGCAACCCCACACTTAGTCTCAGTACGCTCAGTCATAGTTTGTTTAGTTCGGGTTGGAACGTGAATAAAATAAGACGCTTACCGAATTTCAATAATTTTTCTTTATTCGAATAAATTCTTTTTTTAAAAAGACATTCGTATTTTCCATTCTAACAGTACTGATGAATTATCCTGCGTGGAACAAGAGCAACATACCATAGTTTGTGTGTACTGTCCACCGCAGAGTGACTTTAGTGTATTCGAAACAGTAGGACAGGATATTTTAAATCGTTTGAGTTTTAGTAATAGGAATATAGTAGTACCTATGTGGTGATTTTAATATTAATTTCCTTGAGCAGTCAGTTCTTTCTGTGAAACTAATTAGTTCATTAGAGTCATTTAATTAAAGTATCTATTTTGGAACCAACCAGGATTATTTCACATTCTGCTATCTGCTTAGATAATGTATTTTGTGACTCAATTTCTAAATACGGCCGGGCTATATTAAGTGAACAGACATCTGACCATTGTGGTCAAAGGGTAGATTTTTCTGTAAATACAATGCTTAAAGAGAATAAGATCACATGCAGACCAATGACCTCTAATCGCTTAAAGAAATTTAATAATAAAGTAAGTGTCAAGGTTCTCAATATGGAAGGATATCCTTTCTCAGACGAAGTATATGAGTCTTTACTTAACATAATTACTTTAGAATATAAAAATATTATTAAATGTAAGACCTTTACTAACAATAAGAAGATTATGTTTTGTGATCTAAATTATATGAATTATATGATATGAAAAATATTCAATTTTGATCCTAATTTTATTTAATATGTTAAAAATTATTTAAAATGATTTGTGCCACTGCCAAGTCCCTTTATCTAAAAACTAAAATACGAAATTCTAGTAATAAAATCAAAACTACTTGGAATATTAATAACAATGAAACAGGACGCAGCAAGGTGCGTGATAATACCTTTGAACTTAATACAAATAATAACAATAGGAATTCTATGATGCCTATTAGAGGGTTTTAGTTTTCTTTTTTATTTCTGTTTTATAATATTTTAGGTATAAGTTAGTTTTATAGAATTGTGTTTATATTATGTATATAATTAATAATTTGTATTGTGAAAAATAATAACATAATTTCAAATAATTTGGAAATAGCCGACACCTTTAATAACTACTTCGCAAAAATAACTTTAAATACAACTAGTACCCTAAGGTATTGCCCAGCTCGAGCAGAATACTTGGTTATCGACAACGAAGAAGAGTAAGATACTATTCAGTTTTGATCGTGTACACCCATATCATATAATAAACGTATTTAAGTAACTTAATTAAAAAATATCTGCTAAATTCAGGGGTTCCTATCTCTGTAAAATTTGTTGAAAATATTATTGTCAATATAGCGCCACACCTAGCTGCTATAATCAACGGGGCATTTTAATGAATATGGGCATTTTTCTTAACTTAATTAAATGTAGTAAATTACTACCTTAATTTAAAATTGGATACCAAAGCGACCCCAATAATTTTAGGCCAATTTCAATCAGTAAAGTATTTGGGAAGATTATATTACAGCAATTAAAGAGGCACTTTAGTGTTAATGATTTATTTCATACAAATCAATATGGTTTCAGGATTTGTGTGAAATTGTTTTATTCGTGGATGACAAATCCCTTATTTTTAAAGTAGACTGAAAAGCACCGAATTTATGTGCTGTTAACGATTTACTCGCGCAAGTCCTAGACTGGTTTACGATGAATAATTTACTACTAAACTTTACACTGCCAAATGTAAAGAGTCCTAACGTAAATATAAATTTAAAAACTTTAGATGATAAAGTTAAGAGAGGCGCTCAAATATCGTGTCTTGCAGGTTTCTTCTCATAGGGCCAACCCTTTGCCTGAACCTAGCAACTAACCTAAATGTAGCCTCAGTAATTTTATTGACCTGTACTAATTTTTAAGCTAATAAAATTATTAAAACTATTAAAGCTATTCAAATTTATTATAGTTTACTTATATAATGCTTATTTTATATATAATACATTATATATTACCATAAACAAAATTCATATTATATTTTATCAATTACATTATTTTAAAATAGTTTAACTATGCTTAACAATCGTTCTTCAAAATTATCTGTTATTTGTAGATATACAACCTGTTTACACCAAACTCATTAGTAGATATCGTGCATGTTTTTGTTCGCTTAAATATTACAATCAATATTACAAAACTGTCCTTACTCATTTAACTTACAGTTGGTATTTCTAGAGTGAGAATCCTTACCTCGCCGTAACACAATTTGACTAGCACGGGAGCTAAAGAATTTTTATCGGATTACCGCCAATTTTATATGTCGAAGTTAAACAGAATATTTTTCTTCTTATTTATACATTAATTTGCTAATGTTCTAAGTGTAAATGTGAACGGTCAGGGTGGCGGTGGCAATGAATACACAAGTTGTACGGAAAAGAACTTATATTATCCTTTTAATGCACGTTTCAACGGTTAGAATATGAATGCCCTAAAATATTCTAACCACCGGTATTTATACAAACATTTGACCCTATTTAATACTAAATTCACAAACTCAATAGATAATATTAAACATTGTTTATCTTAATTATTCTGATGATTATTTACATACAATTATTATTTAATAATACATAATTATATAACATTTATTACACCGGAAGCAGAGGCGCCGGTGTGACAAAATTATGCCTAACCCAAAATCAATAAGAATCTAATAGCTTCATCATTATATTATACATAGTAAACAAAATTATTATAGGATTTCTATTATAGGATTATTCGACATAGTGTAAGAAAAAGTACAGAGATCAGTAACAATACGTACTATTTATTAATCGCGCCGGAAGCTGACAAGCGGAAGGCGCCAAGCAAATAAATATAATTAAGTATAAAGAAATATGAGATAACTATTTAGATACTTGATTATAAAATTATTAAATTATAAAACGATAATTGGTTTTAATGTACATATAGTGGTTAAGATGTACCCGAACTAGTAGTATATGTGAGGCCGGCAGTGTTACTTGATAACATAAGTTAATATAGTCAAATATGATTAATAGTGTAAATATGTTTAACTGTACTATATTGTATCTGTTTTAAACATGCTGTGCACACATATTTAGAACATATATTAAAACAGAACAACATTGTAAACCTAGGCTAACTTTATCTATGAATAAAGTTTTATCTTATCTTATCTTTGTGAACTAAATGAATAAATGATATTGACTTTGACCATGAATTCAGCTCATCCATGAAAGCTTTAATCTTTAAGATAGTATATAGTTTCATTGTGTTTTAATATTGTAGGTATCGATTGAAAATAAAAGTAATAATATATTAATAATGATACCTTCAATCTGTATGTCAGTATAGTGCATATAAACATAGCGCACCAATATGGGCAAAAGCATTAACAAGTCATTCCTCTTCCTAATACCATTTTTGATGGACATATAGCAGATTGCACCTGATAACACATCCCCAGAGAGTAGCTCTGGCGGGATATAAACAGTGCCGAGAGGAGAAATACCGAGGAGTGCCCCAGCCAAATTCAACCTCATCAACCGCAATAATGCTACATATCCATAAGTATACAGTACATCAACAAGTAAATACGTCGCTTGCCAATAGTTAGCTACCAGGGAGTGCCTTGGCCAAGCCAAACTACGACGCCGACACAACGAGTCCACCTAGCATCCAACACACTTATCTGTAAGTCTCATAATCGAGACGAAAAAACAAACAAACACGAGTGTCGTAGTTGACTTCAACCCATCAGGACGGAAATATAAACAAACCAAATTGATGTTAAATCTGTTAAATTTATCACAATTACTCACTACATGGAATAAGTAACAATTATCCATATTTTCAACCTTTTCACACGATACCTTAATATTTTTTTAAACATTTGGCGTTCGATTAATAAATAATTGTTTGATTTAAAAAATCTTAGACGAAAAGTGAGATTATTTGTCAGATGCCAAAATATCTATAATTAAATTTGTAGGAATTTAAATTAATCTGTCAGTAATAATTACTAATCCTATCCCTTAGGTTATTCTTTAACAATGTAAAATGATGTACCTACCTTGCATTTTTTTTCCGGTATGTATCGATCTACTATATTCTGTTTGGTCAAAAGCGGATATCAACTTTTTTAAATTCAAATAAGTAATTAATTGTTTTACAATTGATGCTACACTTGGACATCACTAAAATGTCTATGGTCATGTCAATTAACCGTTTGTATACCTTTTGATTTTGTTGTATTGAAATCGACTATATGGCAATACCCCATACAATGCGTGACAAGTCAAATGTTGAGAACCAATTCTGAACGAAATGTACATATTTTCTTTTATTTGTTCATAAAAGTTAAATTTGCACGTGGGCTGGGATAAACGAGTGCCTTTTGAAAAAAAATGACCCGTCTATCCCACTTCTGAATTGTAAGGAAAACTCCAGAATCAGTTCTCAAGTATTTATTTCCTTTAATATTATTGTAACATAATTATATTTTATATGAATAGTTTACATAGTTATACAATATGCATACCTGATTTATTTCAATGCAATATCCGCCACTTAATATACTTTTACTTCACAAACTTATCCGATCGCCACACAACGCACGACTGCCCGTTATAGTTCCGCGCGTTAGTTTTATACTATCAAGCATAGTGGGGCAGTCGAGAAAAATCAGTGTTGCCAACAGAAAATAACGGATACAATTAAACATATTCAAATAATGCTTCTACTTCGCTACATTTAACTAAATATTTCTATATAATAATTATATTCTACCTATAATTGCTAACAGTGGTGTGCACTGGTCGACGGTAACACGTAGACTTAGCTCTGTCCGCCCCTCACGCCGACTCGATGACTACGTCTAGCGCCGCTAGATGGCGCTGGCGTTCCGCCTTAATGCCTTTCTGTGTCACTAGTATTCCAACTAACATTATTTTTATAAATAATCGACCTATTAAATATATAATAATATATAATATATCTATAAAATAGATAGATATCTATAGAATAGATAGTTAGATAGATAGATAGATAGATCACTCACTTGGGCTGCAGACCTCCAAGCGCGCGGCAGGCGGTGGCGACGCGGGGGCGAAGCGCCTCCAGCCTGTTGCAGACTCTCCCTCCGCTTCCGCGTCCGATACTAGCCCGTGGATCTGTAAACACATGTCAACATGTCACTATTACTATAACTAGTAATATGCAATCGAATCGAATAAAATTTTGTGATTAGAAATTCATTAACTGTTTTAAGTAAATTTAACTAAATTGAGTTATTAACTACACTTCAGAATATTGAGACAAATACCATCTTAGTCTCCCCGTCAACATGGCTACTGTAAAATAACAGAAACGTCGGAGCAAAGTGTAAACTTAAATATAAATAGTTCTAATTAATTTAAATAGTTTTTTAAATTGTAGTAAAGTTCAATCATTGAAGTGTTAGAGTTTCAAAATTATGTAAACAACGCGACAATCCGTATAGTTTAATTTCAAGACATCTATTTTTTTATTTTATAGTAGTGCATCGCCATCTATTACGATATAACTGAACTACTTATCAGTTCTTGCATATTTGCCCTTAGATGGCGTCAATTACCGGCTTATACCATTTTAGTTTTTCAAATATCATTCATTACGTATTCTTTTTAATTAAATAAATGTAGAATGTAAACTGAATTGAATTTTAATTCACATTTGGCGACAACTTACTTAACTTAATCGGGGCTCTATATAGTATTTTTACGAGGATTGAGGATCAGGAGATATAGGAGGAGGATTTAGGCTACTGATTAAGTAAATAAAATAAAACAAAATAATCAATCGAAAAGTATATCAGCACTCTGCCGAATTACATGATAAGCTTTACCGTTTAAATCATTTAGAACTGACCTAATAAGAGACATGAATTGCATCATAGTGTCCTGTCTATTATATCCTTGTGCCCATCCGTGAAAACCGGTCCTTATGTCATAAAGATTTTTGACATTAATGTCACTGTCCGGGACATTGTTATCTAGAGTATCTATTACTTCTAAAAACGCCAACGTAGCATTCAAATTGCATTCCTCCGGATCAATATCTTCTGTCATCACTAAAGGCTTATTTCTATTAGCTACTATATTCTTTATAATCATCACTATAGTTCGCTGAAGACTAATATCGTGGTCTTCAACTAAGACTATCTTCCTTTTCAATTCTCTGTCGTGTCTATCTCCAAGACTGTGAGAGAAATCAGTGTTTTTAGCTGCTTCAGTAAATGAGTCGAACGCTTGTTTAAATTTCTCGTCGTCTAACATCAGCATGTGTATAAGTAGATCTGTCACTGTTTGTGTAAATCCGCTGTTTGTTAAACATATACCAAGAGTTAGGCATGCATGCTTCATTTCAGCGGCAACTTCTTTACGAATTTCTGTGGAAAATATTTCTTGAGTGCGTCCTGTACGAAGTCCTTTTTTATCAATTTCATGTGTCATAATATTAACAAGTCTATTTACTATGTGTCTAGACATATCTATAGCGTTTAATACTACTTTTTGTGTTCCAAGTCTAGTTTTAATTTGTTGGTGTCTGGTCGTTCTCAAGAATTCTTTGAATTTATCTTCGTAGTTCTTAGCTAGGTGTTTGAACTTTTTCCTCCAATGATATTCATCTGATTCCTTTTTGACTTTATCGAATAATCTTAGAGTTCGTGTGAGTACGTGTTTTGTGAAGGCAGCTATTGATATATTGACTTTTATTTTATTATGACTGCCGTTAACATGATTATGTAATTGCTGCTGTAGATGATGTGCTTTTTCAGCAGCTGTATTATACTTGTCTACAAACCCTTTAGTTTTACTTTTTACGTGTTTATGCCAATTAAACGCTCGATTTGCAAACCTTCCAAACCAAACCAAAAATTCTTCTTTCTTTTCATGTAATTTATTCGCCTGATTGCCAAGCTCGTTAAATTTATCTCCAAAGTGATGAACATGATGATGATGTTTTCTTTTTTTCGTCAGTTTACCGAACCCATTAAACTTGTCTTCTAAGTCCTTTTCTTTGTCTTTAGCGTCTTCTTGCAATACATTTGTCTGATTGACAAGTTCGTTTACTATGTCCTCTATATGATGAGTTTTATTTTTAACTTAGTTGTGCCAAGTACTCGTTTGATTGTTAAGCTCGTTAGTCATATCTGCCAGCTGTTGTGTAGTCTTATTTTTCATTTGCTCTAGCCAATTCTCTAAATCCTTGATATATTCTTGAATTTTATCCTTAATACCTTCCTCGGTTTCGTTTACCTCGGTGCCAATCGCAGTTTTATTTTACGCTTATACCCCTAAGACTCAGGTATAGGGGTAGACATACCCAAGTATACATAATACATACCTACATTTTGAGCCCATTATTCTTGAAGATCAAAACATCACAAGTACCTGGAAGAAATATACGATCACTCTTCGAATTATAGTTTCACCCATTCGGTTATAATTTTCATTTATTTATTTCTCGTACAGGTGTTGAGTATATATACTTACGTTGTGTAAAGTGTTGAATAATAATGAGTTTTATCGCAATATAATATGCAAAGATTGTAATAATTTTGTTTAATGTGTAAAAAACGACAAATTTATAAAAGTATTCATAATATAATATTGCCATCGTCTCCTGAACCACATTTAAGTACGTATTTATTTTTATAATACTATTAAAAAATCCGAATTTACCATGCTTCCCATAGCCTATAAACAATATCTAGGATAATAGCACTGGCTCGATACCAACTCTAGAAAATAAATAAATCTAATAGAAGCTTATAGAACTTGATGAGTGTTCTCTAATTAGCTCTCGCTAATCATAATCAGAACGTTCGCGTTGCTAGAGGAGTTTAGGGTGATGGCAAAAGTAACCCTTCCTTCACTTTAGTTAAGAAGAATCCTAGACTATGTCAGCTAGCAAAAAAATGAGGCAAGAAGAATCCTAGACTACGTCAGCTAGCAAAAAAATGAGGCCAAATTCGCCACCATTTTTTTCAAATATTTTTTTATTTTTTATTATTATTATATTATATTTTTATATTTAAATTTTATTTATTATTTTACCCGACCGCGTCAGAAGGAGGGTATGTTTTTCGAGCGTATGTATGTACTATCGACATCAGCCACGGATGACTACTCCTAAGGTTAAAATCGCATAGCAGGCCCAACACGCCCCTTTTTTTTGTTTGAGTTTTTTACACTTTACATTTGTTTACTGATTCTAAGGCGATACAAACTCAATGGTCAGCTACGACCTTTTTGTTTGAGTTTTTTTACACTTTACATTTGTATTATATGTATTATGTATAATATTTGTGTACCGCCAGGATTGATTATTTATACTTAGTATAAACTTTCTCAAATAGAAATCAGCAATTTAACATTGGTTATGTTCTGAAGCCGCTATGATCAAACGAATCAAAATGACTGGAAGGTATCAAATATATTTTATTGCCTATTTATTTATACAACAATGTTAATATTTGAATAGGCCGTAGGTCGGCGACATAATAGTTTATTTAGTTTTATTGATGTGCTCGCATAATGATGCTTCTTTGATGCAGATACGTCTTTAAATATTTTAGACTTCATTAATATAATAATTATAAATGTTAAATGAATAAAGCTACCTTGAAATAAATAAATAAAACAACAATATTCTTACTATCTCAGTAAAATTGTAATTTAAAAGTTACCTACTAATACTAATTTAACAACTAGGTAGCTACGTTCCATCAAACTAAACAAAAAAAAAGAAAGTAACAAATAAAACCTATTTCAATGATTAATTTATATTTACATTCCATACCGTTATTCTTAATCCTAAGAGACAATATTTTTTACTTATTTTGATACAAGAGCATATTATCTTAAAATTATAAATAAATTATACTACTAATACTAAACGTATAAAGCAAAAACAAAAGTTAATACAAAAAGCTAGAATTAAATTTACTTTTAGAAGAGTAGAGTATTAAAGTTCTTGTGGGAGCTCATGGTTAGAAGTTCCGTATTGTGTCAACGCAACAACTGTCCAAATATGATACCACCTGGCAAAAGTAAGAAAAGTCATAAAAACAAACGGTTAGTACACTTTTTTGTTCGAAGATTTCTTTTTGATTGGTTAACAAAATTAAGGGCGGAGTCACTTAAAGTCAACATGCGTAAGGGAACTTTTTTCTGAAATGGTCATCCGTCGCTGCTGTCGATAGTACATATATATGTATGTCCATATCTTTGGCATGCCCTACAGCCCAAACGGCTTGACAGTTTTTGACATATGAGGTGTCGTTGAATTCATCAGAATTATAGTAGTGACATAGGCTATAAAAAATTCAAAATGGCACCCGCAAATGACAAAAGTGGACGTTTATTTTTTTTTTACCTTAGCAATATGGGTATCAAATGAAAGATCGTGAAAAGACCATTTCAAAAATATATGTATCATATCACGTTTATATTACTGCTTTAACTCAAATTGTTAATAAGCGTACCAATTATATATCGGGACGCCCGAAGTATCATTTTCTAGCAAGAATGTATTCAAGTCAGGAATGACATTGCCTGTACTTAGTTATATATTAAAATAAAAGTCTGTTAATAAAACTAAAATGTCTGAAATAAAATTATTATTATAGAAAAAAAATCCGTCTGCTTAAAAGTAATAAACTGAAAAGAGAAAAACAAGTATCACAATATCTATATAAAATTCGACTGACTAATGCATTGTTTTGTAACAAAGTATTGTTTTTTTTTCACCGTATCTAAAGTATTTAGTTTAACTAATTTGAATATACATTTGTAGTTACTTCATTATTTGATAAACAAAACAATGCAATTAGTCAGCCGTATTTTATATAGATACTAGTATTTCGCTTGGTTGCGAGGGAGGATATACAGCGACGGGGGAAGAAATCAAAAAACTGATTTTGGATTCGGATCTCAGAAATTGCTATTTCGAAAAAATGGCGTGTAAAACTTTCTTTGGTTTTTGGTATGTTTTAGTAATATTATTATAACATTATATTATTTGCTAGGTACCAAATTATAGGTATGTTTACGTTTTATGTAACCGTGTACATTTTACAACCATACTATCCATACAATTTAAATTAACTAAGTAAACGTGTATTGTCTCTACAACACTTAAAGAAATGTTCCCAATATTTGAGCAAAACACTGCATGTTTCATTAGGTACAGTATATTGGTTTTACGAGAACAGAGATAAAGGATCATACAAGAATAAAAAATGATAGAACGTTTGCAATAACAAACTGTATTTTGCGTATTCAATATTGTTTAGATCACGGACAATAAAACTCGACATATATTTAAAAAGAATATTTATTTAAATAAAAACAAACAAAAAATTGTTCAATTAAGTAATAGTAACAGTCTTTAACCACATCTCGTGCTAATTAGACGCATTCAAGTAATTTAATAAACTCGGTAAATAAGTAACCGGTTTGTTATCGGCCGGAGCCCGCGTGGCTCGCTCGTTCGCCTATTGTGTTGCGTTATTCGCGTGTGTGTGATCTTATGCTATTCGTTACTATGAACCTTATTCTGAATGGATAACGATAGCTTTCAGAATAAGATCGATTCACCCAACAATGATGTTTTGAATCATGATCAAGATTTTATAGATGACCCAACACATATGAATATGGAATTAGATATAGAAAGTAATAACAAACGTACGCGAAATGAATACGCTGAAGAATGCTGGACAGAAGTTTCGAATAAAAGTAGGAGGAAATCCATAAGTCATGACAGTGTCAGAACCGAGCATCTATTCTAAAGAAAAGTTTATCAAGCAATTTGCACTCGCAAAACTGCTGAACCAACACAAAATAAATGGTATTACAAAAGTTAAATACATACATCAACCCATTTAAGATTATAATCTCCTTTATCGATGAAAATCACGCTGAAAAGTTAATATCATGTCCTGCATTCGACGACCACGGGTGGCGACGACAAAAAACATGGGAAGTCGGTTTATCATACGGTATTATAAAAAAATATCGACCTAGACCTCACTGAGACCGAACTTTTAAAGCACATCAAGTCAGATCAATCAGTCGTGACCGCTAAACCACTAAATAGAAAAAATGAAGACTGATGGATTCCGAGTGAATCTTTCAGGATAGGATTGAAAGGTTCTTGTGTACCATCATACATAAAAATACATCGATAACACGTAGCTTTAGCAATGGATACCAAGATCTCAAACACAGAAGTCATATATACATACATCTGCAGAAATACATTTTATAAAAGACCATTCTGTTCCAGATTTAATCACAGCAGTCACTTCTCTGAGGCTAAGCATAGGCGGAGATGTCTACCTGAACCCAGAAGGGGAAACGCAGTACAAAGTCAAAGCCGAAACAGTACACAAAGAAGAGTCTTTTGATGAACGTCAACATGGAAGAACCTCGCAGAAGGACCTCATTGCACCCCAGCACCTGACCCGACCTCCTCTCGTCCCCGGGGGAGAGCATTTCACCGCTCTCCCCTTTCGACGTTAGAAGGCGCGCGGGAACACCGCGCGCGCCCTCTATGGGTTCTTACTCACGGGTGGCAGGGTCCCCTGAGGCCTTGCCACCCAGAACCCTTAGGTGGGGGGCAGGAGAGCGACATAAGCGCGTCTCCTGCGCCCCCTCCTCCGGCGGCGGATGTCCGGGGCGTAAGGATCTTCCTCACGCCCCCGCTCCGCCGCCTCCTTCTGCGAGATGACAGCCTCGCAGAAGGACCTCATTGCGCCCCAGCACCTGTCGTCGTCGACCATCATGGATACGACGGTCGGCAACGAGAGGTCGGGGCCAATCACGGCGACCAGGGCACAGCGCTCCTCGGCCCACGCCGGACACTCCTCCAGCGTGTGCTGCGCCGTGTCCCGGTCGCACTCCTCGCAGTGGTGACACCTGGTTGTCGGCTCCCTACCGGCTATCTTGCACAGGTACTCTCCGAAACAGCCGTGTCCGGAGAGCACCTGAGTAAGCCGGTAGGTGAGCGGTCCGCGCCGTCTGTCCGTCCATTGCCTTAGCACCGGACGGACAGCCTCGACTGTCCTCACCCCGTAGCGGGGCTGGGCCAGCCTTTCCCCCCACTTGGCCTCGAGGACCAGTCGAGCCTGGGACCTTCGCGTCTCCACCGCCCCGTGAGTGGGTTCCTCACCATGGAGCCGGAGGTCCACGCGCCAGTGATACACCGACGCTTGGACCTCCGCCTCCAAATCCCAGGGCGGCGATGCCGCCAGGACGCACGCCGCCTCAAAGGAGACGGTGCGGTACGCCCGCGACACCCTGATCGCCATCGCCCTCTGAGGTTTCCTCAGGAGGGCGATGTTTCGGCGATCGAGGGCGCCGGCCCAGATGGGCGACCCGTAGAGGGCCATCGACCGCACCACCCCCAAATAGAGGCGGCGGCAGACGACACTCGGCCCCCCGATATTCGGCAGCAGAGAGCTAAGCGCTCCCGCCGCCAACATCACCCGGGGGGCCAGGCGGCTAAAATGGACGCGAAAGTTCCAGCGGCCGTCGAGGTGGAGCCCCAAGTATTTCATACTCGGCCCCACCCCGATGCGGACCCCTCCAACTATGATGTGGGCATCTGGTGGCGGCGCCCGCCGAGGCCCATGAAATAACAGGGCCTCGGACTTTTCCAGCGCCACCTCCAGTCCCAACATCCTAATTCTACCGACAACCAGGGCCACCCCTGCCGTGGCAAGACGGGCAGCTGCCCCGTAATCCTCTCCCCGGGCCGTGACCAGCGTGTCGTCGGCGTAACAAGTTACGCCGACGCCCGGGGGTAGGGCGCCCCGCAGCACCCAGTCGTAGCCGATGTTCCACAGGATCGGTCCAAGAACGGAACCCTGCGGAACACCGCACGACACCTCCCTCCGGAACGTCTCTCCGTTCCGCCCCACACAGAACACACTCCTCTGGTGCAGGTAGTCCCCGACTATTCGGCGCAGATAGGGAGGCACCCCATGAAATCGGAGCGCCTCCCTAATAGTCGCCCACGGCAGGGTGTTGAACGCGTTGGCGATGTCCAAGGACACTGCCAACACCACCACGCGCGAGGCGACCGCCTCATCCGAGAGGGCCTTGACGCGACTGATCGCGTCAATCGTCGATCGGCCCTCTCGGAATCCGAACTGATGTTCGGACAAGTCGGGGCCCACCCGCACCAGGTGCCTGGAGAGGCGGGCAACCACTACTCGCTCAAAGAGCTTGCCCACCTCATCCAACAGCACTATGGGGCGGTACGCGGAGGGAGAGTCCGCGGGGCGGCCCTCCTTTCTCAGGAGGACCAGCTTACCCGTCTTCCACATGGCAGGGAACCGTCCCGACTCCAAACAGGCGCTAAACAGCCTGAGGAGCCGGTCTCCTAGGGCGTCGTAGGCCAAAACCCAGGCGCGGCCAGGAATTCCGTCCGGCCCCGGGGCGGTGTTTTTGCCCCGGAGCCGAACCATTGCCGCGCCGAGCTCCGCCATTGTTACCTCTGGCGCCCCGGCATCGGCACCGCCCTCCTCAATATCGGGCGGCGCCATTTCGGGAGGCGTGTGCTCCGCTCTCGAAGGAAAGAGAGCGGAGACCACCTCCTCTAATTGCCGAGGCTGGAGACTCTCGGTGACCGGTGGGGCCCAGGGGCGCAACTTGCCCCTGACCGCCTTGTACGGGCGGCCCCACGGATCTGCCTCGAGAGTCCCCAGGAACTCTTCCCATCTTTGGGTTTTGGCCTCACTGATGGCAGACTGCAGGGCGTGCTTCCGCTGTACATAATCGCCCCGCAGCCGTGCCTCCACGGTCGGGTCACGGTACCGCCTGCGTCGGCGGTACCTAGTGTACTGGCGACGCGCCGCAATGCAAGCGGCGCGTTTCTGACTAATGTCGTCAGACCACCAGTACACCTGACGCCTTGGAGGTCGAGCACTGGCCCGGGGCATCGACGCGTCGCAAATCTGCGTCATCGCGCCCCGGAACCACTCCGCCTCCGACTCAACCTCCACAGGCCCTTCACCCATCGGGGTCCAGGCCTGGACGATGGAGGCTTCCACCAGCACATCTACGTCGAGACGTTTCAACGCCCATCGTGGGGACGACGGGGTGTGCCCTCTCCTCGGGCGATCGTCCGGGATCGCCGGCGAGGCGGAGATGTCGAACCGCACGTAACGGTGGTCCGACAGTGACTCCGCCTCGACCAGCACTTGCCAGTCCCGGACGCGGCGCGCTACGGCAGGGCTTGCGAACGAAATGTCCACAATGGACTCGCCCTGCCAACGCACGCACGTGGCGACCGATCCCCGGTTAAGAACCACGAGACCGGTCGCAATCGCCCACTCCTCCAGCGCGTCGCCGCGAGCGTCGGTGACAGGGGATCCCCAAGCCGTTGATTTGGCATTGAAGTCCCCCGCCACCACGATCGGACGCGATGGGTACCGGTTAATAACGGCCCCCACCGCGCCCAAAAATTGCTCAAACTCGGCGAGGCGCCGGTTCGGAGAGAAGTACACCCCGATCAGGACGGTTCCCTCCCAATCAACACATACATACCCCTCGCCCCTGTCTGTCATCACCAGGAGCGAGGGTCCGGACGAGACAATGGCCGCCAAACCTCCGAGGTCCCCAAACCAGTTGTATATATACCGACACCTAACCTTTTTTTTTTTTTTTTTTTTTTTTTTTTTTTTTTTTTTTTTTTTTTTTTTTTGATATCCAGGAAGAAATGCTTGATGCCCTACCCGCCGGCTAGAGGACGGCACCGGCAGGGCGTGTGGGACTCACCAGCCTAGTGCTGGGATACCCACTAAAAAAACCTGGGGTGTTCCCTCTCCCACCCAATGGGGGGGGCCAGTTGGGAGTCTAAAGAGATTCATCCATAGCAGGCCCCCCCGTGTGGGTGCCGGCCGGGTCAATCGGACCCGACCTCCTCTCGTCCCCGGGGGAGAGCATTTCACCGCTCTCCCCTTTCGACGTTAGAAGGCGCGCGGGAACACCGCGCGCGCCCTCTATGGGTTCTTACTCACGGGTGGCAGGGTCCCCTGAGGCCTTGCCACCCAGAACCCTTAGGTGGGGGGCAGGAGAGCGACATAAGCGCGTCTCCTGCGCCCCCTCCTCCGGCGGCGGATGTCCGGGGCGTAAGGATCTTCCTCACGCCCCCGCTCCGCCGCCTCCTTCTGCGAGATGACAGCCTCGCAGAAGGACCTCATTGCACCCCAGCACCTGTCGTCGCCGACCATCATGGATACGACGGTCGGCAACGAGAGGTCGGGGCCAATCACGGCGACCAGGGCACAGCGCTCCTCGGCCCACGCTGGACACTCCTCCAGCGTGTGCTGCGCCGTGTCCCGGTCGCACTCCTCGCAGTGGTGACACCTGGTTGTCGGCTCCCTACCGGCTATCTTGCACAGGTACTCTCCGAAACAGCCGTGTCCGGAGAGCACCTGAGTAAGCCGGTAGGTGAGCGGTCCGCGCCGTCTGTCCGTCCATTGCCTTAGCACCGGACGGACAGCCTCGACGGTCCTCACCCCGTAGCGGGGCTGGGCCAGCCTTTCCCCCCACTTGGCCTCGAGGACCAGTCGAGCCTGGGACCTTCGCGTCTCCACCGCCCCGTGAGTGGGTTCCTCACCATGGAGCCGGAGGTCCACGCGCCAGTGATACACCGACGCTTGGACCTCCGCCTCCAAATCCCAGGGCGGCGATGCCGCCAGGATGCACGCCGCCTCAAAGGAGACGGTGCGGTACGCCCGCGACACCCTGATCGCCATCGCCCTCTGAGGTTTCCTCAGGAGGGCGATGTTTCGGCGATCGAGGGCGCCGGCCCAAATGGGCGACCCGTAGAGGGCCATCGACCGCACCACCCCCAGATAGAGGCGGCGGCAGACGACACTCGGCCCCCCGATATTCGGCAGCAGAGAGCTAAGCGCTCCCGCCGCCGACATCAACCGGGGGGCCAGGCGGCTAAAATGGACGCGAAAGTTCCAGCGGCCGTCGAGGTGGAGCCCCAAGTATTTCATACTCGGCTCCACCCCGATGCGGACCCCTCCAACTATGATGTGGGCATCTGGTGGCGGCGCCCGCCGGGGCCCATGAAATAACAGGGCCTCGGACTTTTCCAGCGCCACCTCCAGTCCCAACATCCTAATTCTACCGACAACCAGGGCCACCCCTGCCGTGGCAAGACGGGCAGCTGCCCCGTAATCCTCTCCCCGGGCCGTGACCAGCGTGTCGTCGGCGTAACAAGTTACGCCGACGCCCGGGGGCAGGGCGCCCCGCAGAACCCAGTCGTAGCCGATGTTCCACAGGATCGGTCCAAGAACGGAACCCTGCGGAACACCGCACGACACCTCCCTCCGGAACGTCTCTCCGTTCCGCCCCACACAGAATACGCTTCTCTGGTGCAGGTAGTCCCCGACTATTCGGCGCAGGTAGGGAGGCACTCCATGAAATCGGAGCGCCTCCCTAATAGTCGCCCACGGCAGGGTGTTGAACGCGTTGGCGATGTCCAAGGACACCGCCAACACCACCCCGCGCGAGGCGACCGCCTCTTCCGAGAGGGCCTTGACGCGGCTGATCGCGTCAATCGTCGATCGGCCCTCTCGGAATCCGAACTGATGTTCGGACAAGTCGGGGCCCACCCGCACCAGGTGCCTGGAGAGGCGGGCAACCACTACACGCTCAAAGAGCTTGCCCACCTCATCCAACAGCACTATGGGGCGGTACGCGGAGGGAGAGTCCGCGGGGCGGCCCTCCTTTCTCAGGAGGACCAGCTTACCCGTCTTCCACATGGCAGGGAACCGTCCCGACTCCAAACAGGCGTTAAACAGCCTGAGGAGCCGGTCCCCTAGGGCGTCGTAGGCCAAAACCCAGGCGCGGCCAGGAATACCGTCCGGCCCCGGGGCGGTGTTTTTGCCCCGGAGCCGAACCATTGCCGCGCCGAGCTCCGCCAATGTTACCTCTGGCGCCCCGGCATCGGCACCGCCCTCCTCAATATCGGGCGGCGCCATTTCGGGAGGCGTGTGCTCCGCTCTCGAAGGAAAGAGAGCGGAGACCACCTCCTCTAATTGCCGGAACCGACACCTAACCTTTTTTTTTTTTTTTTTTTTTTTTTGTTGCCCAGGAAAAAATGCTTGATGCACTACCCGCCGGCTAGGGGACGGCACCGGCGGGGCGTGTGGGACTCACCAGCCGACTGCTGGTATACCCACTAAAAAAACCTGGGGTGTTCCCTCTCTCACCCAATGGGGGGGGCCTGTTGGGAGTCTAAAAAGATTCATCCATAGCAGGCCCCCCCGTGTGGGTGCCGGCCGGGTCAATAGGACCCGACCTCCTCTCGTCCCCGGGGGAGAGCAATTTCACCGCTCTCCCCTTTCGACGTTAGAAGGCGCGCGGGAACACCGCGCGCGCCCTCTGTGGGTTCTTACTCACGGGTGGCAGGGTCCCCTGAGGCCTTGCCACCCAGAACCCTTAGGTGGGGGGCTGGAGAGCGACATAAGCGCGTCTCCTGCGCCCCCTCCTCCGGCGGCGGATGTCCGGGGCGTAAGGATCTTCCTCACGCCCCCGCTCCGCCGCCTCCTTCTGCGAGATGACAGCCTCGCAGAAGGACCTCATTGCGCCCCAGCACCTGTCGTCGCCGACCATCATGGATACGACGGTCGGCAACGAGAGGTCGGGGCCAATCACGGCGACCAGGGCACAGCGCTCCGCGGCCCACGCTGGACACTCCTCCAGCGTGTGCTGCGCCGTGTCCCGGTCGCACTCCTCGCAGTGGTGACACCTGGTTGTCGGCTCCCTACCGGCTACCTTGCACAGGTACTCTCCGAAACAGCCGTGTCCGGAGAGCACCTGAGTAAGCCGGTAGGTGAGCGGTCCGCGCCGTCTGTCCGTCCACTCCCTTAACACGGGACGGACAGCCTCGACTGTCCTCACCCCATAGCGGGGCTGGGCCAGTCGCTCTTGCCACTTGGCCTCGAGGACCAGTCGAGCCTGGGACCTTCGCGTCTCCACCGCCCCGTGAGTAGGTTCCTCACCATGGAGCCGGAGGTCCACGCGCCAGTGATACACCGACGCTTGGACCTCCGCCTCCAAATCCCAGGGCGGCGATGCCGCCAGGACGCACGCCGCCTCAAAGGAGACGGTGCGGTACGCCCGCGACACCCTGATCGCCATCGCCCTCTGAGGTTTCCTCAGGAGGGCGATGTTTCGGCGATCGAGGGCGCCGGCCCAAATGGGCGACCCGTAGAGGGCCATCGACCGCACCACCCCCAAATAGAGGCGGCGGCAGACGACACTCGGCCCCCCGATATTCGGCAGCAGAGAGCTAAGCGCTCCCGCCGCCGACATCAACCGGGGGGCCAGGCGGCTAAAATGGACGCGAAAGTTCCAGCGGCCGTCGAGGTGGAGCCCCAAGTATTTCATACTCGGCTCCACCCCGATGCGGACCCCTCCAACTATGATGTGGGCATCTGGTGGCGGCGCCCGCCGAGGCCCATGAAATAACAGGGCCTCGGACTTTTCCAGCGCCACCTCCAGTCCCAACATCCTAATTCTACCGACAACCAGGGCCACCCCTGCCGTGGCAAGACGGGCAGCTGCCCCGTAATCCTCTCCCCGGGCCGTGACCAGCGTGTCGTCGGCGTAACAAGTTACGCCGACGCCCGGGGGTAGGGCGCCCCGCAGCACCCAGTCGTAGCCGATGTTCCACAGGATCGGTCCAAGAACGGAACCCTGCGGAACACCGCACGACACCTCCCTCCGGAACGTCTCTCCGTTCCGCCCCACACAGAACACACTCCTCTGGTGCAGGTAGTCCCCGACTATTCGGCGCAGATAGGGAGGCACTCCATGAAATCGGAGCGCCTCCCTAATAGTCGCCCACGGCAGGGTGTTGAACGCGTTGGCGATGTCCAAGGACACCGCCAACACCACCCCGCGCGAGGCGACCGCCTCATCCGAGAGGGCCTTGACGCGACTGATCGCGTCAATCGTCGATCGGCCCTCTCGGAATCCGAACTGCAGTTCGGACAAGTCGGGGCCCACCCGCACCAGGTGCCTGGAGAGGCGGGCAACCACTACACGCTCAAAGAGCTTGCCCACCTCATCCAACAGCACTATGGGGCGGTACGCGGAGGGAGAGTCCGCGGGGCGGCCCTCCTTTCTCAGGAGGACCAGCTTACCCGTCTTCCACATGGCAGGGAACCGTCCCGACTCCAAACAGGCGCTAAACAGCCTGAGGAGCCGGTCCCCTAGGGCGTCGTAGGCCAAAACCCAGGCGCGGCCAGGAATTCCGTCCGGCCCCGGGGCGGTGTTTTTGCCCCGGAGCCGAACCATTGCCGCGCCGAGCTCCGCCATTGTAACCTCTGGCGCCCCGGCATCGGCACCGCCCTCCTCAATATCGGGCGGCGCCATTTCGGGAGGCGTGTGCTCCGCTCTCGAAGGAAAGAGAGCGGAGACCACCTCCTCTAATTGCCGGGGCTGGAGACTCTCGGTGACCGGTGGGGCCCAGGGGCGCAACTTGCCCCTGACCGCCTTGTACGGGCGGCCCCACGGATCTGCCTCGAGAGTCCCCAGGAACTCTTCCCATCTTTGGGTTTTGGCCTCACTGATGGCGGACTGCAGGGCGTGCTTCCGCTGTACGTAATCGCCCCGCAGCCGTGCCTCCACGGTCGGGTCACGCCTGCGTCGGCGGTACCTAGTGTACTGGCGACGCGCCGCAATGCAAGCGGCGCGTTTCTGACTAATGTCGTCAGACCACCAGTACACCTGACGCCTAGGAGGTCGAGCACTGGCCCGGGGCATCGACGCGTCGCAAATCCGCGTCATCGCGCCCCGGAACCACTCCGCCTCTAGCTCAACCTCCACAGGCCCTTCGCCCATTGGGGTCCAGGCCTGGACGATGGAGGCTTCCACCAGCACGTCTACGTTGAGACGTTTCAACGCCCATCGTGGGGACGACGGGGTGTGCACTCTCCTCGGGCGATCGTCCGGGATCGCCGGCGAGGCGGAGATGTCGAACCGCACGTAACGGTGGTCCGACAGTGACTCCGCCTCGACCAGCACTTGCCAGTCCCGGACGCGGCGTGCTACGGCAGGGCTTGCGAACGAAATGTCCACAATGGACTCGCCCTGCCAGCGCACGCACGTGGCGACCGATCCCCGGTTAAGGACCACGAGACCGGTCGCAATCGCCCACTCCTCCAGCGCGTCGCCGCGAGCGTCGGTGACAGGGGATCCCCAAGCCGTTGATTTGGCATTGAAGTCCCCCGCCACCACGATCGGACGCGATGGGTACCGGTTAATAACGGCCCCCACCGCGCCCAAAAATTGCTCAAACTCGGCGAGGCGCCGGTTCGGAGAAAAGTACACCCCGATCAGGACGGTTCCCTCCCAATCAACACATATATAACCCTCGCCCCTGTCTGTCATCACCAGGAGCGAGGGTCCGGACGAAACAATGGCCGCCGAGCCTCCGAGGTCCCCAAACCAGTTGTGTCGGCTGGGGACGCAGTAAGGCTCGGCGACCACGGCGATGTCTATTGACCACTCCGCCATGTGCTGCAGCAAGATATCCTGCGCCCTGGCGGAGTGGTTAATATTCACCTGTAGGAGGCGATGGGCCATAATTAATTATGTGTCCATCGCCTCCGTACTGCTCCCTGCTTGGGACGGGGCCGGGGCGGCCGGAGTCCCGGCGACCGCCCCTCTGGCCCTACGTCGTTTCGGTGGGGAGCAAGATTTGCTCCCCATCCGGTGCTCCGCCGGCTTTCCTGCAGCAGAACAGAGGCTGCAGGAAGGTTTTGCGGCGGAGCAGGCGGCGGCCTTGTGGCCGGGCTGACCGCAGCGATTGCAGAGATCGCTGCGGTCAGTTTCGGCGGTGCATTGCTGCCTCACGTGCCCCGGTTCGAGGCAGCGGTAGCACCGCCTAGGCCTCGGCTCCAGGAGATTCACCTGAGCCGAGACCATCCCGACCAGCAAACGGCCGGCCGCCACCTTTTTCGCCGCGGCGATGGGGCAGCGCACCACCACCGTGCACAGGCCACTATCGCCGCGGCGCATCTCCCCCACCCTGACCTGCACCAGGGGGCAGGCTCCGGCTTGTGCCACCGCAGCGGCGACATCCTCGGAGGAGGCCGAGTCGTCCAGCCCGGTTATCCGCATTTCTGCGGACTTCACCGGGCGGGAGATCTTGACCTCCTCAGGCGAGAACAGGGAGCGGAGTTTATCCGCTACCCTGTCCGCCTTGTCGCCGGAGGTGGCACCTGGGACCTCCAGAATTCTGGCCCCAGTGGCGGCAACCTTGAATTGGACGCCTCCGGCGAGGCCCATCTCGGCGAGATTGTCTCTCATAGCCTGAGTGGCCTGCCGGAGGACGCCCGCATAGCTGCCGCCCTGCCGGAGCCCCTCCTCTGTCAGCTCCACCACAATGGCGGTGGAGCGCGGGGGGCGCAGGTCAGCTGGGCGGAGGCCCTTCTTCTTGCTCACCGGGGGAGCCTGGGAGGCCTTCTTCTTCTTCTTCTTCCTCCTCTTCTTCCCGACGACCTCTGTCCACGGCTGCTCAGCCGAAGTAGAGGCCACCGGGGCGGGTTGGGGCTGGGAGGCGGGGCGCCGCGGCGCCACAGCGGCGGTCGCCCTCCCCTTGCCCTTCCCCTTCCCCTTAGAAGAGGAGGCCGATGGTGTGGGGGCAGATGTCTGCCGCGCAACCGGTGGACTGGAGGGCGCCGGGCCAGCCGGCGTGCCTCCGACCATCCGGGGGCGGCCCCCGAGCGGAGGGCCCAGGGTGGGAACGGGCGTGAGGCCATAGTTGGCCAGGCACGCATCAACTACGTTGCGCGCCTGAGCCACCGTGGCCCGCATCAGTTCGTCCGCCCAGGCGGGACGCCGGTCCTCCGCGGGGGTGAGGGGCCGCGCTGTGCGCCGCGGGAGGGGTGGGAACTCCTCCCGTGGCCTCCCGGCAGGCGCCCCGGCGGCGGCCGAGGGCGTATTGGCGGCGTTGGCCCGAGCGGCAGTGGCAGCGGCCGCCTTCATGGCCGCCACCTCCGCTCGGAGCTCCGCGAGCTGCCTATGCAGCCCCTCGTTCTCCGACCTCCAGCGCCTCTGGAGGTCGGAGGAAGCCCGTCCCCACATGCCGAAGAAGGCCTCCCTCATGTCCTCCGTAGCCTGTTTGAGGTCGCGGACGAATCCCCCCTTTAGGTTGCCGGACCGGGCCGCCACCCTCAACACGGTCTCGGCGCCAGCCTCGAACCGTTGCCTGAGGTCGGCAACCGAGTCCTCTCCCAAGGGGGACGCATCCGCGACCCCAGCCGTCTTCGAGATGTCTCGACGGGCAGGCAAAGGCTGCCCGGGGAGCCTCCTCGTGGAGGGAGGCGGCATCGGGGAACCAGCCCTTTCCCGACAGGGCATCCCCTCCACTACCTCCACCTCCGTGTCCGAGCACGAACGCGTTGGCACGGGATGCGTCGTCTTCCGGCGCTTCGCGGAAGCGCCGGGCGTCGCCCTAAGCTTGCGGGAGAGGGAAGCAGGGCTATCCCCCCCCTCCTCCCTCTCCCGTCGAGCCGCCGACGAGCACCGGCTCCGAGGCCGACTGGCCTCAGAGCCGGAGCCCGCCTCGGATCCAGACTCGACGCTGACGGAGCTCCTCCGGCTTCCGTCAGGCGTTGATGCGCCAGCTCCAGCATCGCTGGTGCGTGGTCGTAAAGGGCGCTTAAAGCGCCCTTTGGAGTCGCGCAAAGGCACTCCGCGCTCCTCCGTCTTCTCCATCTTCTCATCTTCTGGGTTTTTTGATATTAAATTTTCCATACTGTTCCCACGAGAAGAGACGAACTAAAATCGACCCCCGGGTGACGCTCATTCCGGGGGAAGGCCTATATACTGCTGGGGGACGGCAGGTGCCCAGAGGTTTTTACAACTTCGCTGTTGGGTGGTGTGAGTTTTCCTTCTCGCGGGCCGGCCAACTAAGGCAAGCCCCTCGGTCCCGTTGAGCCGCTAGACATGTTCAACGACACTCAACGGGTAACGAGTTTATTGGAGCAGGATTGGGTTTCCCCTCCCCTATGTGCTCCCGCCCGGGCCTTACAGGCCCCACTGGTGATTTTTATAGAGGTTTTCTTCCTCGCAGCCCAAAGGCCCCCGGTCCTGTCAGTTCAGGATTACGGGTTGGGCCGGATGGGGGTCCATGCTGGACCGATCCACCCGCCCCAAAACCGCCCGACTGGGCAGGAAGCCTAAGCTTCCCAAACCGGCCTAACGGCCACCACTAGTGATTTTTTAGAGAGGTTGTCTTCCTCTATCCCCCCGTGTTGGGCCGGATGAGGGTCCATGTTGGACCAATCCACCCGCCCCAACACCCCAAAATCGCCTACCTGGGCAGGACTCCTAAACCTAAACCTAATCTAACCTAACAAGCCTAACCTAAAACCCTAACAACCTAACAACCCTAAATATATATATATATATATATATATATATACACACACACACATATATATATATATACACATATACCTAACCTAATCCTACATCCCTACCTACCTAAGCCTGCCCTGGCCTTACGGGCCCCTACTGGTTATTTTTTACCGAGGTTTTCTTCCTCTACCCTCCCTGTCTCAAATCCACGTTTCCTCTGCTAATCAGAGGAACACGTGGAGAGACCCCCAAACGCGGCCCTTGCGGGCCGATAACCCCGAGACAAACTGCCTCGGGTTCCCTACGCGTGTGCCAGAGTATTAGCCACGAGTAATAATGCCCCCGAAAGGACATTATTACCCGTGTTGCCCGGGGTGTACCGGCCCAACGACTGCCGTTCCAATCCACTAAAATGTAGAAAGGACCAGCAGCCGTCGGGCACACGGGGAGGTTCTCTGGCCACACACCCCACCGACACCTAACCTTTTTTTTTTTTTTTTTTTTTGTTGCCCAGGAAAAAATGCTTGATGCACTACCCGCCGGCTAGGGGACGGCACCGGCGGGGCGTGTGGGACTCACCAGCCTAGTGCTGGGATACCCACTAAAAAAACCTGGGGTGTTCCCTCTCTCACCCAATGGGGGGGGCCTGTTGGGAGTCTAAAAAGATTCATCCATAGCAGGCCCCCCCGTGTGGGTGCCGGCCGGGTCAATAGGACCCGACCTCCTCTCGTCCCCGGGGGAGAGCAATTTCACCGCTCTCCCCTTTCGACGTTAGAAGGCGCGCGGGAACACCGCGCGCGCCCTCTGTGGGTTCTTACTCACGGGTGGCAGGGTCCCCTGAGGCCTTGCCACCCAGAACCCTTAGGTGGGGGGCAGGAGAGCGACATAAGCGCGTCTCCTGCGCCCCCTCCTCCGGCGGCGGATGTCCGGGGCGTAAGGATCTTCCTCACGCCCCCGCTCCGCCGCCTCCTTCTGCGAGATGACAGCCTCGCAGAAGGACCTCATTGCGCCCCAGCACCTGTCGTCGCCGACCATCATGGATACGACGGTCGGCAACGAGAGGTCGGGGCCAATCACGGCGACCAGGGCACAGCGCTCCTCGGCCCACGCTGGACACTCCTCCAGCGTGTGCTGCGCCGTGTCCCGGTCGCACTCCTCGCAGTGGTGACACCTGGTTGTCGGCTCCCTACCGGCTATCTTGCACAGGTACTCTCCGAAACAGCCGTGTCCGGAGAGCACCTGAGCAAGCCGGTAGGTGAGCGGTCCGCGCCGTCTGTCCATCCACTGCCTTAGCACCGGACGGACAGCCTCGACGGTCCTCACCCCGTAGCGGGGCTGGGCCAGCCTTTCCTCCCACTTGGCCTCGAGGACCAGTCGAGCCTGGGACCTTCGCGTCTCCACCGCCCCGTGAGTGGGTTCCTCACCATGGAGCCGGAGGTCCACGCGCCAGTGATACACCGACGCTTGGACCTCCGCCTCCAAATCCCAGGGCGGCGATGCCGCCAGGATGCACGCCGCCTCAAAGGAGACGGTGCGGTACGCCCGCGACACCCTGATCGCCATCGCCCTCTGAGGTTTCCTCAAGAGGGCGATGTTTCGGCGATCGAGGGCGCCGGCCCAAATGGGCGACCCGTAAAGGGCCATCGACCGCACCACCCCCAAATAGAGGCGGCGGCAGACGACACTCGGCCCCCCGATATTCGGCAGCAGAGAGCTAAGCGCTCCCGCCGCCGACATCAGCCGGGGGGCCAGGCGGCTAAAATGGACGCGAAAGTTCCAGCGGCCGTCGAGGTGGAGCCCCAAGTATTTCATACTCGGCTCCACCCCGATGCGGACCCCTCCAACCGACACCTAACCTAACTTAACCTTTCGGTACCTAAATATTCATATTTTTCAGCGGGTTTTTTGTCATATCTTGTATTCTACCTTGTCTTGATCAACGCTATAAAAATTTTCAATGCTGCCAAAATTTAAGAGTTTTTTATACCTACTACAAAAAGAACATTAAAAATTCATCAAAGAAATGCAAATTTTTTAATAAATTGTCAATATTTGTCTCAAATAATTCAAAATTATTTTCTGAACCATCATTTAATAACGCCCGGAGATTTCCCCTGTCGTTTGGTACCACTCTCGACCACCCCCTATGGTGGGAAATGCAAAACTTTTGATTTTTACACCTTACCTAACTGTTGAAGCGCCTGCAGCTTCATTCACCGCAATATTCATCGGAAGTAATTGCTAACCCGTAGCAATAAGCATAATTATTGTTTTTAGTTTTAACCGATTACTGTACCGACCTTTACTCCACTTCGCTTTTGATATTGTAGGAAATACACGTCATCCACAGTTTCCAGATTTTTTATTTACCAAGTCCAGTATAATCCCACCATATGGTCCTTCGAGCCGGATATAAAGAAAATCGAACCAGTTATTGTTTTAGAAGATCAAATTATGAACTATTGAGAGGATTATTGGCGATTGAACTTTGGACTTACTTACCGGTGTGAAACGTGGAATTTATTTGGATCAAGTACAGTTTCAAGTGGTTGAATCTTGTTTTATATCGTTACCCAACACTCGTTCAGGTAGTATATAATCCTAATCAAGGGTTATATTATAAGGTTAGTGACAAATTATTATAATTATATTTCAATATTGTACTCATTCAGGTAGCCGATGCATAGTGTTTAGTTGTTAGTATTATCGTGTATAAAACATTAGCAGCAAATTAGTTTATACATACTTCAATATAGTATAGTAGACGATTAGTGCTACATTTTAACTAATTAATGCAATTTAAAAATCAACTATTCACGTTAAGTTCTCATGTTGCAATAGATACCTACTTAATTATTTATGTACTTACCACATTTTGAGTGATATATATATTGCAAGTATTATTATTTAACATTGATATTGTTAATTATAACCATATTAGTGTACTTGTTGTGTATTCTTATAATTAATATCGTTATTTTAGTGTTTTGCAAACCGTTAATTAATTACGTAGGTAGGCATTTAGATACTGACTATAGTTAATATAAAACTTTTCTTATGTAAACTGTAAAGTTATGAAAGTTATTAATGTAGGTATTAATTGTGCTGACATCATTTACATTATTAATAAGGTGTTAAGTATATTATCAAAAAAACATATTATAAATATAAATTAGCTGCAAATTAAGACAATAATAATAGTTGTTCTTGTTGTAGATAGGCAGGTACCTACATAATTACTACGTAATTAAGTTGTAATCTATGCTTTAAGTTATTATTGTATAAATTCCAGGTCGACGGCACTCGTTACCCAGAATGTCCGAGGAAAGGGAGTTAGTGAAGAAACGAGACAGTTTCAAAGACAGATTAACAGCCTTTCATAAACTATTTGGACTCGCTTAATGAAAATTCATTAAATAGCTGTGATGTTACCGAATTACAGAGTTGCGCATGGGCAAGATTGAGTCGTTGTACGACCAATATGATGAGGTTCAGCTTCGTTTGGAATGTATTGTTGATGATATTAAATGTCAGTACACGGAGCGTTCAGATTTTGAATCGTTGTACTATAAATCCTTATCTTGGGCACAGAATATATTAAGTAAATATAACCAGGTTAGTCGGTCGATTAGTAGTGATAAAAGTACTCGTGTCAGTAAATATAAGCCAGTCAAGTTGCCCACTATTCAGTTGCCTAAGTTTGATGGTTCCTATAGCAATTGGTTAGAGTTCCGCGATACCTTCGCGAGCCTCGTTCATTCGAATGACGAGCTTGACGATGTTAATAAATTTCATTATTTAAGATTGTCACTGGAGGGATCCGCTGCTGTGGTGCTCCAGTCGACTGAGTTCTCCGCTGAGAATTACACAGTTGCGTGGAACTCTTTATGCGAACGATTTGATAACAAAAAATTGCTCATACATAATCATGTGTCAGCTTTATTTAACCTTGAAGTTCTGACAAAAGAATCTTCTGTATGTTTAAAGGGTTTTATAGATTCATTAAATAAAAACTTGAGAGCTTTGGAATCTTTAGGTGAGCCAGTTAAGCACTGGGATACCCTGTTAATATATATTGTCAAACGTAAATTAGATCACAAGACGTTTCGTGAGTGGGAAGAATATAAAAGTCAGGTAGACAAAGATCGCGCCATTACATTCGATGCATTCATTCAATTCATTCGCAACCGCGCTGATTTTGTCGAAACATTGGAGTTATCACGCAATAGTAATCCTTCTCATGCGATAATTAATTCACGTCCAAAGATAAAATCTATGATTACGATGCAAAGTTCCACCAATTCTAACACAGCTTTAGCATCAAAGGTGTGTCCTAAGTGTAAGGGAGATCATACCCTTAATAATTGTCCCCAATTTCTTGCAATGAGTGTTGAAGACCGTCTCAAAATATTGCTTAATTATAAAGTTTGTTAAAATTGCTTACACACGGGTCATTTTGCCAACCATTGTAGAAAACCAGGTTGTAAAACGTGCAAGCGTAAACATCACACATTAATTCATTCATCGGAGTCTAGGAGTGTTATTAATGCGTGTAGTAAACATACATATAACAACACATCATCTAATAGCCCGGCTCTATCGATTAGTTTACCGTCCGCTTCCAGCGAGACAGGTAATGTTGCTTTGGCCGCAAGCGTCACAGAATCGTGTGAAATTTTTAAGCAATGCGACGTATTATTGTCAACTGCTTTGATTATATTATATGATCAAAATGATCGCGAGCACGTCGTTCGTGCCATTATGAATAGTGGTAGTACATCGTCGTTTATTACCGAACGTTTGTGCACAAGTTTAAACTTATTAACTAGCACAGTTAATGGTTCGATTTTAGGCATAAATAACGTGAGTTCTCACGTAGGCAAAACATGTCAGGTTAAGATGATGTCACTCAATAATAGTTATGTAGCTAAACTATATTGTTTCGTTTTGCCATTCATTACTATTTATTTATTTATTCATAACAAAAAATATACTAGTGTTGTGCCATGTCGAAAATTAGACACGTCTAGTCTTCATATTCCGTCTAACGTTTGTTTAGCTGACCCCACATTTTATGAGCCCGCAGATATTGACATTTTAATTGGTGCTGATCTCTTTTGGGATCTGTTGGGGTCACAACAGATAAAGTTAGGCGCTGGAATGCCAGTTTTATGTGAGACTAAGTTAGGGTGGATAATGTCTGGGCCTATCATATAAGGTGGTGCGTTCGGGAGATCAAGGAAACGACCGTAGCTCTTGTACTAACATTTATTACTGACTTAATATTTAATAGAATACAGATTATATAGTTACTTATTCATAGGGTATACATACGATGGGCTAGTACATATTGTACACACACTACACGCCCATCGGATAAAAAAAATAAAAAATAAACTTACTTTATTTTTATTTACGTAACTTAAATCTAGAACTTATTCTATTACACAATAACATCTTGGCATTAATACAAACATTGAATATATAATTTGAAGTATAAAAATATATTTTACACATTAAATAGCATTACATTTATAAGGTCTGGTTCTATTCTTATGTACTAACATTTCCTTGCCTTTATAATCTATTTTTAGATTTGGTTCACAATCTTCGATAACCTTATAAGGACCGACATATAGAGGATCAAATTTGTTTACACATTGTTCGTTTCTTAATAATATCATGTCGCCAACGTTATAAGTGATAGGGTTCGTATAATTATCATACTTAGTTTTCCTGATATATTTGCTTGTAATTAAATTTTGTCTAGCATCATATTGCGATTTTTGAAGTCTGTACTTAAGTTCTTTTGGATAATCATAATAGTTATACAAAGGATCTACATCTGATGTTAAGTTACTGGGTAAATTACAAAATTTGCCGAAAACTAACTCGTAAGGTGTATATTTTGTTTCGGAGTGAACTGTAGTATTAAAAGCAAAACACCAATAGGGTAACCATGCGCTCCAATTATTTGGTTGGTTATTAGTCTGAATACGCAAAAATGACATCAAATTTTTATGACTATTTTCTAAACCTCCAATAGATTGATGATGATAAGCTGTAGATGTTATCTGTTGAATTTTTAGAATCTTACATACCTCTTTCATCACTGCAGAAACGAACTCTGTTCCTCGATCCGATATGACTTGTCGGGGTATACCATACCGTAAGATAAAGTTGTTTACAAATGCAGTTGCTACTGAAATACTATCCTTATGCCTAAGAGGATAAGCCTCAACATATTTTGTTAAGTCACACTGTAGTGTGAGAATGTAAGTATAATTATCGCTATCCTTAAATAAGGGCCCTACTAAATCTAAGTAAATTCTATCAAAACTACAACGTCCTGTGTCTGTTATGACCATGGGTTCTTTTATATATTTATTCATGTATTTTTGACGTAAGCACTTATCACAACGACTTACAAAGTCATGTACGTCCTTTTCTAATCCTGGCCAGAAGTAACGTCTTTTAATATTATTTACCATGCGCCTTATACCGGTATGTCCGCTGGTTGGCAGCATGTGATAGTCGTTCAATATTACACGCTTTGTATCATTATCGCTTATTCTTTTGACACCATTTAAAACATATAATCGCGGTCCGGACCAGTTTCGCGTGTCATTTATACAACGAGTTAATTCTCTAATTAATTCAATATTACTAACATTCTTTATTATATAAACACTATCAATATTTATCCGTTTGCAAAATGAACCCAACTCCCTCACAAAGGCATCTCGTGCACAATATGATCGGTAAGAAGGATTTACGTAAATTACGGATTTCGACGAAATAAAAGCGAAAACTTTAGACTTTTCCGTTGCCATATTTCCTTTTACACTCCATTCCATACTATCCACAAACAACAATTCAGTGCAATCCTTTGGTATTTTAAGAATATCCACAACTCTTGGGTGATCAGTCCAATCGTTAGTGATTACCTTATCATCCAGAGGATTGTCACACTCTTTTTTCACATTTTCAGTCAACTGTTTTTTCTGCGCTCTGGTTAGCACTGACATAACATGCTCGTTCATCCCTTTTAGTTCTTCACTTGACAATCGAATGCGTGACAAAGCATCTGCAGCTGCATTGTCCGCTCCTTTCACATATTCAACTTCGTAATCGTACTCTTCTAATAATAAACGAAATTTAATCAATCGACTAGACGGGTTTGTCATATTGAATAGGTAAATTAAAGGTTTGTGATCAGTTCGAATTAAAAACTTACGGCCGTAAAGATAAGGCCTGAAATATTTGACGGACCACACTATAGCAAGGAGTTCCTTTTCCACTGTCGGGTATCGAACCTCTGCTTTATTTAAATTTCGACTGGCGAAAGCCACTGGTCTGTTATCGCCGTTGCTTAGAACCGATCCGATTGCATAGCCAGATGCATCCGTTTGTAAAATAAATACATTTGTTACATCTAAATTTGGGTATTGTAGTATTGGTGGAGATATTAATGCATTTTTAAGGGATATAAAAGATTTTTGGCATTCCGATGTCCATTCAAATTTAACATTTTTGCGACATAGTTTATTTAATGGTAATGATTTCGCTGCAAAATTGGGTATGAATTTTCTATAAAAATTTGTAAATGCCACGAACCTTTTTGTTTCGTCTACATTTTTTGGAATAGGGTAATTTTGAACTACCTTAATCTTTTCTGGATCTGGTTTTATACCATTTGTTGTGATAACATGGCCTAAAAATTGCATTTCTTTTCTTAAGAAATCGCATTTCTCGGGATTTAATTTCAAATTTACTTTACGTAATCGGGTTAAGATATCTATAAGATTTTTATTATGTATATCTAAGCTGCGTCCGAAACATATTAAATTATCCAAATAAATAAAAAGCTTTTCGTAAGTAAGTCCCGACATGGCCACTGTCATGAGGCGAGAAAAAGAACTTGGGCTAATTTTTAATCCCATTGGGAGACGCGTCATTTGGTATTGGCCTGAAGGTGTGGTAAAAGCAGTGTATTTTCTAGATTCTGGGCTTAATTTTGACTGATAATAGGCCTGGGACAGATCTAGTTGAGAAAAGTACATTGCTCCAGACAGGGAATCTAAAATATCAGTGATATTGGGAAGTGGGAATTTGTCATCCAAAATTTGATCATTTAATTTACGAAAATCGATCACCAATCTCCATTTTTTTGATTTATCGTTTGATTTTTTAGGTACTAGCAAGATAGGGCTAGACCATTCACTTTTTGATGGTTCTATAATATTTTCGGAAAGCATTTTCTGGACCTGATTTTCAACTTCTATGCGCTGTGAAAAAGGGAGACGGTATTGTTTGACATATACCGACCTCGCATCTGGTTTTAACTGTATAGTTTGATCATAAAGATTCGTTGTAGTTAATTTATCATTCGGTAAATGAAAAACATCAGAAAATTTTGCACAAATATTTTGAATAGATGTCCTTTCCTCCTTATTCAAATGATCTAATTTTAAATGAGAAAACATTTCACGTACTCTATCTCCATCAATACTATCATTTTTCTCGAAATTACAAATGTTATATTCTGATAAACTATGTATTTCTGGTCTAAAATAACTCAGATTCACGTGTGTTTCACGAGTATTTAAAATTTGAATACTAATTTGTCCATTTAACGGTTTGCATATGCTTCCAGCCATGAAAACTCCTTCACATAACTCTTCAGGTAAAACCACGCATTCATCTCCTGAACTACAGTCTATCTTAAATATTTTTTCGCACCTAGGTGGAATGCTTAAAAAACTACTTTTTCCTAATGGGCCATAATTCATAGATAACGTAAAAGTATGCTTACTATTGTTTAAAGTTAAAGTATTATTTTCGAAATTTAAAATAGCTTTATTCTTTCGCAAAAAGTCTCTACCAAGAATACCATGTTGTAAACAAGGTAATGTTTTGATAACATAAAATTTGTGTGTAAATTCTTGACCATTTATGTATAGTGTAACAAAAACATAGCCTGCACTCTGGACTTTACCTCCTATACCATTTATGGAGACACATTCTGTATGCACTGGAACATTCCAATGCTTTACGGTCTCTAATTTCAACACGGATAATGATGCTCCGGAATCTAATAGCAAACTGTATTTGGCGTTCTGTACTAAACATTCCACTGAACTATTATATTCACATGCTAAAACAAAATTAACATCGAAAAAATTCCAAAGGTTCACTTTTATTTGCGTCCGGGGTCTGATTATGCCTGTCATCTACTTTAGGGTTATTCGACTCATTTTCCATAAAATGTAAGTTATTTGTATTAGTACGAGTGAAATGCCGATTCTGTCTACCGCGATAAAAACCACGCCTATAGTTAGGATTACCACGCGCTTGATACTGACCCCTAGCTTGATAATTGGGATTCAATGTTTGATAACCCCCGCGCGACCATTGGCTATTCGAAGGACCCAGGCGGCCTCTGAAGTTGCCCCTATTGTGAAAAATTCTATTGCTAGACTTACCTTTCGATGTAAGGAAGACTTCTCGTTCCGGGTATTGGCGACTGCACGACGCCTCCTCATCCTTCGCTGCTCTAATCGTGTCCTTTAAGGTAGAATAGTTACGCGCTGATAGTATAGTACCTAGTTCACGGCTTCTCAACCCGTCGGTGAAACTTTTGATTGCAAGTTTTTCGTTTATTGGTCGTAAAATCTTATAGGCATTGCTATCACCGTCGGCTTGAGAAATCGTCAAGTCAACAAATAATTGGTCGACCTTTTGGCCGTAATTGTCAATAGAGGTACCATTTTGCCTCATTTTCACTAACTCCTTATGAATGGAAGCGCTAGATTTTTTAGTAAGTAAGTGTTGTCTCATATCACTAAGAAGCGAGTCACAAGAATCATATGAAGTGGGCAGCTTAAGTTTCGCACTTTGACTCAAACGTGATTTTAAAACAAATTTCACTAACATAATCTTACCTTCCTCGTTGAGCGCGGAGCTGTACAATTCAATTGCATCGATGAGATTTTTAGTGACATCCTCATCACCAGTCATCACCGGAAGTAGTGATGTAGCTACTTTGAAGTCAAACTTTTCCATGGTAGGGGTTTTGCTTTCCATACCTTTGACAGCAGACTCGGAACCTAAAGAGCCATAATCCTTTGAACAAAAATGTTCAATATGTAAATATATATCTCCTATCAAATCGCAATATGATTCTATTTCTTTTAAAACCTTGCCTTTTAATAATTTTTGTTCAATTTGCTGTGATAAAAACTTAAGACATTCATCAAATTGGTAACGTAATTGGATTGCCTCAGTTAATTTTGCTTGCAAAACGATTTTTGTCCTTCTAGGATAACTTAACTTTACTAGAGCATCTTTAATACTCTTAAGCTTACAATATATTTCTTTTAATTCACTTGCCATCAAGGTATATTCATAGTTACACAAAGAAATTGCTCATATTATTAGTTATATGATATAAGTACACAAAACAATATAGGAACTGTAATAAAAAATAAGGTAAGAGATAACATTATACCTAAGTATATATGTAAATGAATATCTACTATAAAAAGTTTCAAGAACCTTTTACCATCACGCACTACGATTATACACTTTCATCTTATATGCACTGAAATACGCTTTACCACTTTTATCATATTCGCACTAAAATACGCTTGCCCTTTTATCGTATACGCACATTTAGCACTCGTTAGGATCCTTTGCTTCCTGATGCCGCTGCTGACCGTTACATACGTAGCACGCACGGACCTCCGCACGCCGAAATGATCGAGACAAACGTTGGGTCAAAAATTCGCTTCTGATCCAGGAACGGTGGCAGTTTTTGTAGAGTTTGTACAGGCCATACAATCCAGCGATGCCAAGCATTGTACATATAATAACCAGCACAACGCTTATAGTTGACAGATGATATTCTTGTACTGCCGCAGAATTTGAACCACCGGAAGTGTTTTGGGTAATAAACACTTCATCTTTCTCAAGGTTGGAACGGCACATATTTGCAACTTTGAAAAAAAAATTGTCTTTGTGTCTACTTATAATGTCTCTCTACAATAAAGACGCGACGCGCGACCGAATTTGAGCCGACACCCGTACATGGCAGGGTCGCCATATAAGGTGGTGCGTTCGGGAGATCAAGGAAACGACCGTAGCTCTTGTACTAACATTTATTACTGACTTAATATTTAATAGAATACAGATTATATAGTTACTTATTCATAGGGTATACATACGATGGGCTAGTACATATTGTACACACACTACAATCATCTCCTATAGTGCCAAATTAATGTCAAAAGATATTAAATGTAATTTTACTCAAATTAGTGGTGACGTTGAGACATTGCGTGCCGATTTAAAGCACTTTTGGGAATTAGAGGAAATAAATACCGAGTCATCCCATTAGGTACATGCCAGAGGAAAGGATCTGTGAGGAACATTTCATTAAAAATACGACTCGTTTTGACGATGGTCGGTTCTATGTTCGTATACCGCTTAAACAAAATCCTTGTGTTCTAGGGGTTTCATTCAATAGAGCTAAGCATTGTTTACATTCATTAGAACGTAGGGTAAAACATAAACGTGACTTTAGTCAATGATACATACATACATACATAAATTCACGCCTGTTTCCCAGAGGGGTAGGCAGAGACTACGGATTTCCATTTGCTACGATCCTGACACACTTCTCTGGCTTCATTCACTTCCATAACATTCCTCATACACGCTCGCCGGTTTAAGGTGCTCTTAACCTGGCCTTTATCCAGAACGTCTACGATCTGATCAAGAAACGTTCGCCTAGGTCTTCCCCTTGCGACTGTTCCATTCACACTAGCCTTATAAACTTTCTTAGTCAGTCTGTTCTCGTCCATTTTTTCTACATGCCCAAACCAACTTAACATACCCTTTTCTATTCTCGTCACTATATCCACTTTTATGCCGCATCTCTCTCTAATCACACTATTCCTTATTCTATCTTTCAGAGTCACACCACATATATTTCTCAGCGCTCTCATTTCTACAGCATTTATTCTGCTCTCATGCTTCTTTTGTCATGCCCAACTTTCACTACCATGCATAAGTATCGGTACTAATAGTCCTCTATGAACAGCCATACGTGCCTTTTCGGATACATTTCGACTGTTCATAAAAGCGCGTAGAGCGTCATTCACTTTATTGCCAGCAATCGTTCTTCTTTCAATATCTCCCTCATGTGTACCATCCCTAGTAAACAAAGTACCCAGATATACAAACTCTTTCACTTGCTCCACTTGTTCTCCATCAATCATAATATTGCACATCGTCATGCACTCCCTTACAAATACCATTACTTTCGTCTTGCCTACATTCATTTTCATTCCTTTACTCTCACAAGCATCATGCATAATAGTTACCATCGCTTGCAACTCTTCTGCCGATGACGCAAGTATTACTTGGTCGTCGGCATAAAGTAGACATTTGACAAGTAACTCATTCATTCTTAATCCCCATTCACAATCTTTTAAATCTTTCAAACAATTGTCCATGTATAGGTTAAACAGCCAGGGTGACGCTACACATCCTTGTCTAACACCTTTTTCAATGTTAAACCATTCTGTGTAAGTCCCATTTATCCTAACACAAGCTCTGGAATCGTCATAAAGAGAATTCAGAGCTCATGTGAGGTTACTATTCACTCCATACATGGACAAAACCGACCAAAGTTCATTCCTCACCACTTTACCATAAGCCTTTTCCAGATCCATGAATGCGCAATAGACCTTTTGACCTTTGGCCAAAACTTTCTCGGCTATGCTCCGTAAGGAAAAGACCTGATCCGTACATCCCATACCCTTTCGAAATCCCGTTTGTGCATCCCATATTTTCTCGTCGGTTACTTTCACAATCCTTTCAATTAACAATTTCGCATACAATTTACCGACGACGCTGAGCAAGCTAATGCCTCTATACCGGTGGCAATGATTTAGACGAGGTTAAATTTATTCGCAGAGAAGTTACAAATGCCCTTGCATCAGCAGGCATACCGCCTTTGAGAAAATGGCGATCTAACAAACCCCTGCTGTTATCAGTCAAGGTTAGACTTAAATATGGGATCTGGTGTGTCAAATAAGTTGTTTGGTCTAGATTGGTTTACTAATACTGATGAATTAGGTTTTTTAGTGAACTCGGTGTCTTCTCATAGAAATACAAAACGAGATTTGCTTTCAACAATTGCACGTATTTTTGACCATTTAGGTCTACTCTCTCCCTTTGTCATCACCATGAAAATATTATTACAAGGCATGTGGTTAGGCAAGCTTTCATGGGATGAGCAATTAAGCCCGGAACTCAGCAAAAGTTGGCATAGTATTTTAAAGTCTTTGCCTCTTGTGAATAATTTGCGTATTCCACGCGGTGTTATTTGTAGTTTGTATAAGTCGCTTGTCCTTGAATTGCACGTGTTTACAGATGCGTCTGAGCACGCGTACGGTGCGTGTGTGTATATGCACAGTATCAGTGATACTGGGGCATGTATGGTGAGGTTATTAATGGCTAAAAGCCGAGTGGCACCAATTAAGCCTACGACAATTCCTAGGCTAGAATTGTGTGGTGCCATAATAGGTGCACGTGTTTTTGAAAAGGTTTCACACGCCCTGCGAGTAAATATCAATAATGTTTACTGTTGGACGGACTCAACCATAGTACTGGGCTGGTTACAGATGTTGCCTTCAAACCTTCAACCATTTGTGCGTAATCGTGTAGCTAAGATTTTAGATAAGACGAGTAATTGCACATGGCAACACGTACCCACTGATATAAATCCAGCAGATCTGTTATCTCGCGGTGTGGATATCAGTACCCTGCAAGACCTGGATTTGTGGTGGTATGGTCCCAAATTCTTAAAGTATGGTCAGTCCAACTGGCCGTCTCAACTAAAAATGTTAGCGTTAGAAGTATTACCAGAGACGGGACCTCACATTTCATTAAGCACTATTGTAAACGATAATGGCCAAAATAACACATTTATAGAATATAACCGGTTTTCAAATTATTAAAGGCTCTTGCGCTCCGTGGCTTATGTTCTACGATTTATTAAGTCCTGTAGAAAAATATTATTTGAAGCAAATCTCTAACACAGAATGAGATACAAACTGCGTTAAATTTATTAATTGTTAGGAGTCAACGTGATTCATTTCCCGAATATAAATTACTTATTAATAAACAAAATTTACCAAAAAAGAGCGTTATTAAGTTCAGCGCCTCATTAAGTTTAATGTTTATTTAGATCACGATAATATAATGCGTGTTGGAGGACGTCTTGACAATTCAGACTTTTCTTTTAGTAAAAAGCATCCTATTATTATACAGTCCACTCACCAATTTACGAAGTTGTTGTTTGATTATGAGCACATAAAGTTGATGCATGCAGGACCACAACAATTATTGGCCACGATTAGAGAATCATATTGGCCTATAGGTGGCCGTCGTTTGGCTAAAGCTTGTTATTACAAATGTGTACGTTGGCAAGGTTATCACGCCGTTGATGGGAAATCTACCGCAGCAGCGCCTCCACCCAGGTTATCCGTTTGATAGCACAGGCGTCGATTATGCTGGTCATATTTTGTGTGCCAGCCGTCAGGGCCGCGGATGTAGGTTAGTGAAGGTTTGTATCACGATTTTTATATGCTTCTTTTATATGCTACCAAAGCTATTCATTTAGAGCTTGTAGGTGACCTGACTAGCAATAAATATTTACTGGCATTAAATAGATTTATTTCAAGACGAGGTAAACCAGTTAACATATATTCTAATAACGGTACATCATTTGTTGGTGCGTACAACGACCTATCAAAGTTTTTAAAGGCTCATAGCGATACCTTAAGCGAAAGTTTGGCCAATCATGGAATTAAGTTCCATTTCATTCCCGCGTACACTCCTCATTTTGGCGGACTCTGGGAAGCGGGTGTAAAGTCGACTAAGTATCATCTTACGCGAGTGTTGGGACATTGTAATCTCACATTTGAGGAGTTAAATACTACACTGATCCAAATTGAAGCAATTTTGAATTCCCGACCTTTAACGCCACTGTCTTCAGACCCAGCCGACTACACTCCGCTAACGCCTGGACATTTTTTGGTAGGACGCCCTCTTACTTCCCTGCCACAGCCAAATTATCAGGACTGCTCCATAACTCATTTATCTCGTTTTCAACGGATTGAGCAACTGTGTCAACATTTCTGGGCGAGATGGAGCAAGGAATTTGTTGCTGAATTACAACAAAGGACCAAGTGGCGTACGTGCAAGGACGGTTTGAAGCTGGATTCCTTGGTAGTAATCAAGGAGGACAACCTGCCACCTCTAAAATGGAGATTGGGAAGAGTCGTAGCTGTGTACCAAGGGTCGGATGGAATAATTCGCGTCGCCGACATTCGTACTTCTGCTGGAGTAATACGGAGGGCCTTCAATAGAATCTGCCCGTTGCCTGTAACTTCGGATTCTGGTTGAAAGCTTAATGCTTTCAACGTTGCATGTTGAAGCGCCTGCAGGTTCATTCACCGCAATATTCATCGGAAGTAATTGCTAACCCGTAGCAATAAGCATAATTATTGTTTTTGGTTTTAACCGATTAGTGTACTGACCTTTACTCCACTTCGCTTTTTGATATTGTACGGAATACACGTCATCCACAGTTTCCAGATTTTTTTATTTTCCAGGTCCAGTATAATCCCACCAATAACAAACAAATTATTAGTCAATTAGATTCAGACCACTGTGTAATCTCCCATTGTTAAACAATGATGGGGACCCAAATTTATAATATAACCAGTTTTTTAATACAATTTGTACCGAATTCAATTCAGTCTTTAGTCCTAAGACGATCACAGTTAAAGGTAATGCAACTTTTAGCGAATGGGCTACTGCTGGCTTACACAAGAGTAGGAAGAGAGAATAAGACTATACGAACTATATGGAGAACGAAATTATAATAAAAGTGAACAATTCCATGAGTATGTTAAAAAATAATCATAAAATTTTAGGAGTACTTGCAAAGCTGCTAAGTCTCGATATCTGAGCTCAAAGATTAAAAGTAGTCATGATAAGATGAAGATCACTTGGAGTATTACTAATAGCGAGACCGGGAAATGCAAATATAGAAATACAGAATTTTGTTTGAATGTTAATGATACACCACTATCACATCAGATCTAGTGGTAGCCACAGCATTTGAAAATTTTTTCACAGACGTTCCAATCATTACTTCTAAATCTTTGAACTCATCACCAACTGCTGCTGAATCCCTTCTAAAAGAAAATGTTACCAAATGTGACAGTGATTTTAAATTTCAGTATCCATCAGATATTATAAAAGTTTTTAATAGCCTTAATGTTAAGAAAACCTCTGACCTCTGGGGTAACTCCATTACAGTAACCAAATCTATTATTACTTTAGCAGCATTCAGACTAGCTTTAATTTTCAATAAATGCGTAGATTTTGGTGTATTTCCTGATTTAATGAAGAATAGTAAAATAATACCTCTCTTTAAAGCAGGTAACACATCAGACCCAACCAATTTTAGACCTATTTCTGTGTTACCTACGTTCAGAAAAATTTATGAAAATATCATTTTGAATCAATTGCAGACTTTTTTAATAATAGTAAATTACTTCACAATAAACAATTTGGTTTTACAAAGATTCGCTCCACGACTGACGATGGTTTTGAGCTTGTAAAACATATTTTTGACGCCTGGGAGGAATCACGGGATGCGCTAGGTATTTTCTGTGATTTGTCTAAGGCTTTTGACTGTGTACTTCATGAAACATTAATCAGGAATTTACATCACTATGGAGTCAAAAATTCAGCACTGAATCTTCTTACATCCTATTTGAGTAACAGGATTCAGAAAGTTGATGTTAATGGCAAGCGATCTTCGGAAAGGATTATTCGAGCAATTTACAACATGAAAACAAGGGATATATTAAGAAACAAATTAAAGGAAATAAATATATTAATAGTAGCCAGCCAATACATATTATATGAAAATTTAATTGACTTTGATTCTTTTTTCAATGCTAAATTTTTATTTCCTTCTATTTATTTTTATTATTATTATTTTTTATTAATATAATAGTGAATTGACGTGTCCAAGAATTGTTTGCACATTTTTATAGAAATAAAGATTTTTGACTTTGACTTTGACTTTGTCTGCTGTTTCGTTTGAGTGTGCCGGCCTACCCAGACCTATACCACTCCGGCACCAAAGCTGATAGACACCCTTCGACAAAACTATGATCACAAGTTTAATTAATTTTATATTTTCAATTTCAGTTCTCTAATGCCTCGTCAGCAGTTTCTCTCTCTCGTCATATTATCTTGTGTTATTACTTGAGCAGTTAGTAGTAACACGGGCAAAAAATATACCCGTATTACTAGCGGTAGTAACACGGGTAATGAAATTGTCCCGTGTTACTACTTGAGCAGTTAGTGGTAACACAGGAAAAAAACCGTTTTACTACTGGTTCGTCCTTATATCGTCCTTTTCTGTACCCCTAACAACATGTATGCGAAATTTCATGATGATCAGTCTAGTAGTTACGTGGTTAAAGTGTAACAAACAAACAAACTTACATTCGCATTATTACATACATACATAGATTCACGCCTGTTTCCCAGAGGGGTAGGCAGAGACTACGGATTTTCATTTCGCATTATTAATATTATATTAAGTTAGCAAAGGATATGGTAAGTAGGTATTTATACATTTATCATTCGTTCCCAAACTTTAGGTTAAACTCGTAATGATGAGGCACACCACAGGCAGGGTCAAACCACAATCACTCAAGTTAGGGTTCTTCAACGCCAACGGCATATCATTATATCGAGATGAAATTAGATATGTTCATTAGGGTCCATCACCTAAACATATTTCTCGTGCAAGAGAGTTTCTCGAAGCCAGCACGCAGAAACCCTAACATTTCAAACTACAACTTTATACTTGGCGGAGTTGGTTCCAGCATTCCTGATCGGGTCGGACCGGCCTGGACCGGACATAAATCAAATCAAAATGAATTTATTCAAGTTAGGTTACAAGGTAACACTTATGAATGTCAAAGTTACACGTAATTTTTCTTACATTTACTGCCACGTTCAGCAAAGCAAGTGTGTATGGCTCATGAGAAGAACGGGCAAGAAACTCATAGCCACTCTTTTTTACAATAATATTTCGTTTACAAATCATAACTGTAAGGTGCTGCAACCATTTCTTCGTGAACTACTACTGAACATACTTAATTCATAAAATTCTCTTTCTTTCTCATTTGATAAAATTTGATGGTAGCCTCTAAAGCAGCAGTATGGTAAATAGGAGCATCTACTTACATGTACATAAATAATCAAGACAAGGCATGATTGTAGTCCGTAGTTTAATCTGTTTAAATAAAAATGTAGTAAGTAAATTATCACCACATTATGATGTATTATGTATGATACATGTTTGGTTGCAAATAAACTTTATTATTATTATTATCGAATTTTACGAAACCAAGGTCGACCAGTCAACACAAGTAGCATCCGTTCACTAGTACGGCGCATGAGCCAGCCATCGCCCCCTTCGCCATATTGAAGGGAAGATCAAGATCAGATCAAGAAAAACATATTTCAACTAATAATAAAGTTATTTAAGATAACACAGCAATAATAAACTTAGATAAGATAATATACACAATTTGGGGTGTGTGTCAGGAAACCTCCCCGTGGTACAACCTGGGCGCCAGCAACAATGCTTTTCATTGTTGCTGGCGGCTAATACTCTGACAACCGGTGCCTTTTGCCGTCGCGTTTGGCACCGGAGGCGGGGGGAAGGACGCTAGTCCCATCCCCAGGCTCTCGGTACCGTTTTGTCTTAGAGTGGACATGGAAGAGCCCCTTTGACGGATTCGGCGTGCACTCATCCTGCCGCTGAACAGACAACGGGGTCAACGTCAACCTGTGTTTCAGGAATTATTGAATGTTGTGCCGTGGAACTTACAATTCATAAATTAATAATTATTTGTGTCTATAGACCACCGAGAACCAACTTACAACAACTGGAAGATTTTTTTCAAAGATTAGATAATATACTGCATGAGTTATGCTACACCAAGAACAAAATTGTCATGTGGGGTGATTTCAACATAAATACCCTAGTAAACACGAAAGCTTGTAAAAACTTATTAGAATTGATAAACAGTTTTAATCTCAAATTAACAATAAATGAGCCCACTCGCCTTCAAAGTGGAACCTGTATTGATAACTTCATACATAATATCAAAGGATCAAATTAAAAACTTTATGAATTTGCTCTGTCCGATCATACTGCTCAGATGCTATCGTGCCCAGTAAAAACAACTTGTCGCTTTTCACACTGGTATATTGAGAGAAGGGACTATAGTAAAGAAAATATTAACAAATTCAAAAACTACCTACTAGCTATAAGTTTTAACGAAGTATTTAATACGGATAATCCTAATAGAGCATTTGACATTTTTTATGACATGTTCACGTTAATTTATTATTTATGTTTTCCTTTAAAATTAATTAGAAAAGATTCTCGCAAGAAACCTAAATGGATAACGAAAGGTATTAAAATATGTTCTAAGCGTAAGCGTGATCTACTTTGGCGTTATAGAAAAAATCCTAACATGCATAACAAAAGTATTTTTAAACAATATTCTTCACGGCTAAACCAAATTATTAAATTGACTCAGAAATCACAAAATGACATGGTCAGTAATAACTAATAAACCACAACAAACAATGTATACCTGCTGAAGAAGTAAAACAAATAAATGTAAATGGTCATATTATCGACAAGCCTATTGCCATAGCTGAACATTTCAATGCCTTTTTCTTAGGAACTGGGTCAAATAATATCGATGATACAAATTCCAAACAAATTAAATTCGATAAAACGGTATTACAATCTGTATTTATGATACCCACAACACCCTTTGACAATAATAAAATAATTTTGTCCTTAAAAAACACAAATTGCACAGGATATGATGATATACATACCAAAATTCTTAAAGCCGTGTCTAATATTATCTCTCCTGTAATAAGCTACATAATAAATATCTGCATTGTATCTGGCGTATTCCCGGAAAAATTAAAGGTCACTATTGTTAAACCGCATCATAAAAAGAACGATAAACTAGACATGAACAATTATAGACCAATAGCCTTAATACCCACCATATCCAAGATATTTGAAAAGATCATTTAAACACTTTAAACAATTTAAACACTTTCTTTGAGAAATATAATATATTCGCTGATGAGCAGGTAGGCTTCAGAAAACAGAAAAGCATAAATTTAGCAGTATACAAATTTTTGCAAACTGTTATGAATGGCTTAAATAATAAAAAGCATGTTATGGCCCTGTACATGGATTTTAAAAAGGCGTTTGATTATGTGAATCATGAATTATTATTCAAAAAGTTGGAAGCGTACGGTGTAAGAGGTAATATTTTAAATCTTGTAAAGTCCTATCTCAGTAATAGAATGCAGTGTACTCAGATCACTCGTATATGCACTAAAACTAAGAAAGAAATTGTATTTTCGTCTGAATACCGTGTGGTAAAACAAGGTGTGCCACAAGGGAGTGTTTTGGGTCCCTTGCTTTTCATCATATACATAACGATCTACCTAAAAATATCAAACAAAATATTGTATTATTTGCTGAGGACAGTACGGTCATGTTCACTAGTGAATGTAAAAACGAAATAGAAAAGGATATGAACGATACACTCGCCCAAATCATTGAATGGTTAAAATTTAATAATTTAGAAATAAACCTTAACAAGACTAGCATAATGACATTTAGAAATCAAATTAACAGAACACAAGACATTGAAGTTAAATACCATGGACATCACATAAATGAAATAGAAAGTGCAAAATTCTTAGGTCTACATCTCGATCCCAATTTGAGTTGGAAGCATCAGGTTGAAAACATATGTTCCAAACTTAACCAATTCTCCTATGCACTATACATGCTAGGTAAGATAGTGAATCAGACGGCTGTTATAACTTCATATCGTGGCTATGTCGAGTCTTTATTAAGATATGGGGTTATTTTTTGGGGTAACTCGGTAGACAAGGAAATGGTGTTCAAAGCACAAAAGAGATGCGTGAGAGCAATTTGTAAACTTCATTTTACTGAAAGCTAGTCTTTATTGACCTAAAGCTCTTAACCCTGCCGTGTATTTATATATATGAGATTGTTATGTTTGTTGCCATGAATAAGACTTTGCTTAAATCGCCCTTGAGTGAGCGTCATAAGACTAGTGTGTTTTCCTGCAAACAGAACTGCTCAGTTTAGTAAAAGTGTTTTTTGTATGGCTCCTCGAATTTATAACCATCTACCTAAAGAAATATTGAAATGTAGCAATGTAGACAAATTAAAAGTTTCACTTAAACAATTTCAATGTGACAGATTATCTAAATGACAAAACATAATTAATCCGTACAAATATATTGACATATTCTAATAAATTTTCTTTGACTAAATCTCTTTGACTAATAATAATTAATAACCTAATTTGACATTATTCTCTAATGCTTATTATAAGTACCGGACATTTTAAAATATTTGTTTTAACATTGAGGTATTGATATTATATTCTTTTTAAATTAATAAATGCACTGACCGTTATAACGTATTATTCAAGATTAATTACATAGTAAATAAATTGAACGAAGATACTATATTCTATTATAAAAACGTTGCATGCTAAATAGCAGAATATAGAAGCTCTGAATATTATGTAACGCCTTTGTTAAAATCTATATTCGCAATAAATGATATTATTATTATTATTATTATACTCTTACGATTCTTCCCCTCTCTTTGACCCGCTTTTGTTTTTTGTCCCCTGTTTTGCTTTTGTCCTCTCCCTTTTGGTTTTGCGTCCAATTTTGTTTCTTGCCCTCTTTTGTTCTTGCCCCCTTTTGTTTTTGCCCCGTTTTTGTTTTTGTTGTCCCCCTTTCTTTTGCCTTTTTTCCCCGTTGTCACCGTCTAGAACATATCGTAACCCCGTATTTTGCAGCGTCGTGGATCACGTCTCGCGGCTGCTGACGGGACCGAGGCTCTTGTCTTCACCGCCTGGACTGCGAGGGAGTGGCCTTCTATAAAAACCATCCCGAATCTCAAGTTGCTGCCGCACGGCGAGGAGATGCGTGGCTGATGGGTAGTTCAGTCACTAGTGCGGCCCCCGCAGGGCACCGGCTGATCCCCTGAGTGTAATAGGCTTGCCCGGGTATCGGGATCTCTGCCCGGGTCGAGCTTTATTTCTCCCATACTCGTGGATCTAATTATGGAACAAACAATACAATCAATTTTAAAGAAGAAGGTAGTAAGAGAGAGTATATCGCGCACGCCCAGTTCTGCGCGATCGGAAGGAGATGATGAGTACGTGCCGTCGGAGCACGAAGTTAAAGTTGTGTCTTCGGACGCTACACCGGCAAGAACTCCGCGCAAACGGTCGCAGTCCGCGCAGCAACTTGATTCAGGCGGCTCAAGCGAGGACGCTAAAGAATGAAAACTTTATTGATTTACGTATTAAGGGGCCTGGACGACTCTGTCGTTAAAGAAGAAGTCGTCGCCGCCGTTGCCAAGATCGAAAGGTTGCCCTGTTGATCAAATCAAGTGTGGCGAAATTAAACAGGGCCGCGCCAGAATGGGGACGGCTATTATAAGCTGTCCCGTGGCCGCCGCCAAAAAACTGGCCGATGGCCGCCGATTATTAGTAGGTTGGGTGTCGGCGCAGGTCAAGGCTTTGGAACCTGGGCCTTCCCGGTGCTATGGCTGCCTTTCGAGCGACCATGTAGGAATCAAGTGCCTTTTCGCAGGCTGACTGCACCGGCCGCTGTTGCCGCTGCGGCCAGCCTGGGAGAGATGGCCGCTACATGTGAGGCCCCGCCGCACTGTATTTTATGTGCGGCGATGGGCAAACCAGCGAAGCACCGGGCGGGTAGCAAGGAGTGCGCCGCCACTCAGAAAAACTACCCCGTAAGTCGCCTGCCTAGTCGTCGGCAACAATAAGGGTCGCCACTCCCGCGGTTGGAGGAGCGGCGGTTAGTGTGGAGACGAAATACTTCCACGCCTCCGTCTCCTCCAAGGAAATTTAAACCACTGCTCAGGACCTTCTCTTCCAGAGCATGGCACAGTGGTCAATTCATATTGCCGTCATAGCGGAGCTCTATTTTGTCCCTCCCTGGGCTGACTGGGTATGGGACCACGATGGCTCGGTGGCGTTAATTTCGCAGGCCGCCGCCGGCACCCCGTCCTTCGAGAATATCGTCCGAGGACAGGGCTGCGTCGCAGCACTCGTAGGTTGTGGTGGGCGGTTACTTCTCACCCAACCGACCTCTCGCCGACTTCGAGGAGTACCTCCTCGAACTAAACGTCGTCGTCGCTCGAAACCACCCTTGGCCCGTGCTCTTCGTCGCATAAATGACTGCCGACCTACCTCCGCCGCATAGTCGAGGCGTATCTTTCGGAGAGGGTAGTAGTCTACCCGGATCACGACGGTTGGAGTCGACGAGAGATGTCGTGCGGTGTTCCACAGGGATCGGTTCTGGGTCCGCTCCTGTGGAACATCCGTTACGACTGGGTGCTGCGAGGTGCGCTCCTCAGTGGCGTCAGCGTCATTTTTTACGCCGACAAGACACTTGTCACAGCGAGGGGTAAGGCGCACCGGGCGGCGGCCATACTGGCGACCGCTGGGGTCGCACGAGTCGTTGGTCGAATCCGGCGGTTAGGCCTCGAGGTGGCCCCGTCCAAGTCCGAGGCCGTTTGTTTCCATCGCCCTCGGAACCGGCCACCTCCAGGGGCCCATATTATGGTAGGAGAGGCCCGCATCGGCGTCGAGTCAACCCGTATTTAGGTCTCTTGCTCAACAGCCGATGGGACTTTATAGCCCATTTTCGTCGTTTGGCCCCCAATCTTCGGGGCGCTGCAGGCGCGCTCTCGCGCCTGCTGCCGAACCTTGGAGGGCCTAACACCTCCTGCCGGAGGCTCTACGAGGGGTCTTGCGGGCCATGGCCCTATATGGGGTCCCAGTTTGGGTGGACAGCCTGACGGCCCGAAACATTTCGGCGCTTCGTGCGCCACAGCGCGCCATGGCCGTCAGGTTGATAAGAGTTTAACGTGCTACCAGCCGGCGGGCAGAAGCCAGGTCCGTAGCTGGTAACCGTTAGGGTTATAATGAAACACGCAGACTGATTCAACTGAGAATATATTTACAATTTTTCACCTATCTTATATCCCATTTATTAGTCATGCAAGTAATGCTAACACTAATGTGTACAATAAACATTTTCACCAATCAGCGACAAGTAAACAAAAATCTAACATTTTCGAATGATTTCTTGGAAATCTGTTCGCGAGTATAAAAGTAGTGCCACGTATAAAAAGCAGAGGAAACTTCGCGCGTCAACAGTTCGAATGTTGATATCGTTGCGGCTGGAGAGGCGGCATGGCGCCATGACCTTCCGGCTGACACAGGTACTGACTGGCCACGGTTGTTTTGGCCAGTTCCTGTGTCGTATACGCCGGCAAGAGACGCCCGGTTGTCACCACTGCGGCGACTGCCGCGAGGTTGTTGAGGACACGGTGCTGCACACTTTGGCGGTTTGCCCCACCTGAGCATCGCAGCGCCGTGAGTTGATCGCGGCAGTCGGATCGGTTGCCCTCTCGCTCCCGGCCGTAGTTCAGTCTATGGTCCGGAGTGACAGGTCGTGGAATACCTGAATGTTAATGAATGCTGAATTATACTGATATTTGAATAATTTATATATCAGTAACTAACACTAATTTATCAGTAATTGACCCTAGTGCAAAACTATTCTTAGAATTGCGAGACGTAGGGATGTGGCTAGGGGCTCAGGTAATAAACTCCAGGAAATTGAACAATGACTTTTATCTAGCTAGCTTGTTCTAATGAAATCGTTGTGCGATGGATAAGTGGCGATCGCGCTGGTTTCTATTGTGCCCGGTAAGAATCTGACCGGACCGGCAAGTATAAACCCCGGCCTAAACCACGACGGTGGCCACCGATTCCTACTGGCTTCGAACTTCTAAAATGTTTTAAATGTATTAAATATAAACGTAGTTGCAGACTACTTATTCTACCTGATATTTTTTTTATTAAATTGCAGTTATTTTGAAACAATGAGAATTGTACATTAAAAGTCAAATCTAACACGGAGACGGAGCAGACGGTAGACAGAGAGCAGCGGAGGAGGCTTAGCGCTAGACTTCGTGCCACTATTGAGAATTTCTAATACTTTAGACCTAAATTGGAGACTCTGTGGTTGTGAGACTTGTGGGTGTCAATTCTACAAGTAACAATTATTTAGGTGATGCACAAATTATTGTTCTGAATCTGGATTTACTTTGTGTCCGTTAACTGTACCTGTTTGAAAAGATTCCTGCGACTCAGTGCTTGTCGGGGGAACTCCCCCGCCAAGCACTGAGTCGCAGGAATCTTTCTGAAATCCAACTGGATTTCTAAGAAAGAAAGAAGTATAGGCGTAATAATAGTTATGCTCAGAATACAGAATAAATTTATTTATTTATTCTGTATTCTAAGCATAATTATTTAGGTAAGTACCTACATGCATAATAGATACACAAATATACTTACTTTTCGTCGGGCGCGAGACGACTGCGTGGCGTAGGTATAGCTATTATAGGATGCGGATGGACGTAACAGTACAGTTGAATTTTGTCACATAAGCAGAAATATCAACAGTAGCGCAAGCCATTTTCGAAATAGGTACTGTTCGCAGTTCTAAGTGTAACTATATAGAAGATCCAAGTGACGGCAGTTGACAATTATTATTTTATGACGCGGACGGCACGGATAAGCTGGTTCGTCCCGGGGAGTAACAACCTCTTACACGCGCTAAACTTTTAGTAGTAGATACCACTATTACTGCGCTTCTATGTATATCTAGCGCCGATGAACCATATCCTTGATTATCGTGATAAGTATGTTAGTACATACAGAAAAATAATTAGGTGTGCGAAAAGGTTAGATGTGAGAAGAAAAATGGAAAACACTTCTAACTCTAGTAAACTTATTTGGAAAATTGTTAACCAGCATCGAAACAACCAAAAAATTAAATTGCTTAACAATCCAATAATCAAAATTAATGATTCGGCCACAAATAATCCGGTACAAATAGCTAACATCTTTGCTAATCGATTTCAAAATGAAGCTCAACTAAATTCTTTCGATCCAGTACTGGCAAAAACGTATCTTGTTGAAAATGTTAAAAGGGTTGAAACTGATATGTGGTTTGATGAAGTCTTACCAGTTGAGGTGTATAATTTGGTTAGAAAGATGGATAGTAAGTCATCTTTTGGGTACGATAATATTCCACTTACCATAATTAAAGATAACATTGATATCCTCACCAGTCCTCTAACAAAGTTCTTTAATACCTGCATCAATTTAGGGGTTTTTCCTGAACAATTCAAAATTGCTAGAATATTACCCGTTCTTAAAAAAGGTAAAATGACTGATCCTCATAACTATAGGCCAATTTCTTTATTACCGGTCTTGTCAAAGTTATTAGAAAGGATAATGAAGGATAGACTTGTTAAACATCTAAGTACTTACAAAATATTAAATACTGCTCAGTTTGGTTATCAAAAACATATAAGTACGGCGGATGCAATCGACTCTCTTTTAGAGGAGGTTCTCACTAATCTAAACAATAGACAAATGGTAGCTGGGCTATTCCTAGACCTAAGCTCTGCATTCGACACTGTAGATCATAATATATTATTGACAAAATTGGAACACTATGGTATTCGAAATACAAATTTGCAATTGTTTAATTCATATCTTCAAAATAGAAAACAGTTTGTAGAGATAAAATCAATAATAGACGACGAGCAAAAAATCTCCAAATCAGATATCAAAGATATAAACCGCGGTGTGCCACAGGGCTCTGTTCTGGGACCAATATTTTTTGTCATCTTTTTAAATGATTTGACAGCCTTCATGTTAAATCACGCTCCCGATGCTAAACTTGTGATTTTTGCAGATGACACAAATGCCATTATTGTAGAAAAAAGAATACAACAATTGGAAGACAAAATAAAAATAGTATATGAGACGTTCGAAAAATGGTTTGGTGTAAATAATCTGATTTTAAATTCAAATAAGACAAAATGTCTACTGTTTAAGTCCACGGTTAAAAATACTAATATAATGCAGCTAATGACTCACGGAAATAAAATCGAAATTATAGACAACATCAAATTCCTAGGAGTGGAAATAGATGCCCTGTTAAATTGGAAACAAGAACTGTCTTCCATTGTTAACACAGTCAGTTCTGCTTGTTATGCAATAAGGAGTCTGAGAGATGACCTTTCTGTTAATCAACTTAAGATGGTTTATTTCTCGCTAGTTGAATCAAAGTTACGGTACAGTATTCAATTTTGGGGTAATAGCTATCAGTACAATATAATTGCAGCTTTTATTATACAGAAAAGAGCCATAAGAACGATAGTGCGCATCAAACAGACCGAATCTTGTATGGAGCATTTTATCAGATTAGAAATATTAACTTTACCCTGTCTTTACATTTTAGTTGTGTTAACAAATCTTATGAAAAAAAATTCAAAATATGAGTCAGAAACAGATAGGCAAATAAGATTTAATAGTCGCAGGAAAGACCTCACAAAGGCAATTCAGCCGAAACTAAATGTGGTTAAACATAGCGCTGGAGTGTCGGCTGTCACCTTATTTAACAGATTGCCTATAGAGTTTAAAATTCTAGTAGATCCGTACATTTTTAACTACAAACTCAAAGCATTCTTGGTAAAAAAAGCCTTTTATAGTATCAAAGAGTTTATGGATTATAAAAAATAAAATTGCTCTCCATATTATTTTCATATTTTTTGTAATTTGCTTATTTTTCTTTATACTTGTTGATTTAAAAAAAAAATGTATTGTGTAACTGTATTCTGATTATTTCTTTTTAAATATCTTTAGTTGTAAGTCTTAATTTGTATAATTTTCGACACAAATGTAAATTTGTTTAGAAATAAATGTCTTATGTCTTATGTCTTATGATCAATATCACCCCAGCTTTATTGTATGTCTGTTAGCGCGCGCGTGATACCAAATATCAGACAATAGACAGCAATAGACGGACTGTGTGTTGAGGAAGTTGCAGACGTATAATAGAGAAACGAATTTGTTCTTTACCAAATAAGGCAACCAAGTAAAAATATATAGAGATATATTTATGTACTATCATTGCTTTTTGCCTAGCCGTGAACGTCAATCACTCAAAACGGATACAGAGAAACTTTATTCGAATCGCAGTAGGCAGACAAAAGAGAAGTCTCCAGTCCGATCCCGTGCTGCGGTAAACAATTTACAAGCATGGTTTGCGATAATTTCATTATCGGCGATACGAGAGATGCGTGCGCGCGGCTGAGCGATGTCGCTGTCGACGTCGAAGGTTGTTAACTCAAGATTACGAAGCTCTCGCGCAAATAATATTTATTTTTATTATTTACCGTCTTCATTACTCACGACTCACGATACTCATCAATCAAATCGTCACGCCAATTCAAAGGCGTGTATCTACATATCACATGGTTACCTTGCGTAAAGCTGCACGACCTTCGAGGCTTTCGTGAAATGTGATTATTTGGAGATGATCATGAGCCTTGGTGTTGATGTTCAATGCTAATTGGTCTTGTTGTTAATTACGAAGGTGAGGACACGCCTATTGACATCCTTCCGCAATCGAGCTCTGAGCTGCAGCGCCACTCGTTAATGTGTGTAGATAATATCTACATGACAGACACAGAAATAGGTAGATGCACCGAGTGTAGTACCTTCGTTTCATTATTACGATAATGGATAACACTACTTCTATGAGGACGCTCCATTTCGATGGCCGCCCGGACCGTGTATCTTTCTGTACATTTTAATAAACCATTAACATTTCCACCATATCTATCTACTATTAGAAAATGTTTATATACTTAGTACCTACCTACTTCCGAAGATATTGTATTTGTGTTCAATTTCATTTTAATTACCTATAATTAATTATTGGTATTAATATTTTTGTAGATTCTCCAGCTAAGTTATAATGCTTGTGTTAAAAGTGGCTTCACGTCGATTGTGCAATAAGTGCAATTATAATCCACAACCTCATGATCGCAAGTACTATGTCTTCTGCTCAAACCTCACGCTCTAGGAATAATGCCTGTGACGCGGGGGACTTTGCAAACATCCAAGAAACGGACACAAAGAACACCCAGGCTCAGGAAAACCATTTTGAGATCACACAAATTTTTGTTCCGTGTGGGATTCGAGCCCAGGACACTCGGCGCAGTGGCAGCGGCGCCGCGACCACTTAACACAGTGCCATCCGGGCAGACCGATATTCAGCAGTAGGTAGGTACACGCGTACACGTCACTCTTTTCTCTGCCGACGCGGCGGTGAAATCCTGAACCCAACCGACTTACCATTACCTCTTATAGCTTATTAATACATACGCATGTAGGTACATACGTAGTTACGCCTATATTCACGACAAGATAGGCAAAGGAGTATTACACCTAAATTTCATCAATACTTTTTTAAGTCTCATGCACCTACCTATTGAATGATTCCTCATGCAAATCGAGATCTTATATATCTATCATGGTTAAGTAATCTCAACATTTGAATTTTGACATGTTTACATAAATCATTAATTTTTGACATCAATTAATATTTCTCTTTTTTCAGTTCTTGAAAAAAAAAAATTGTACCTACATAATTAATAGTATTAATACTTAAATAGTTACCTAAATACTTTTTTGTTTTTCTTGGGGCTAATGCCCCAGCCCCCATTGTCCATCAATCCGAATGGAAATCCGACGCGTGTCCAATACTCAAAATATTGTGTATATTTAATTTAAATACATTTCTATCCTTTCATCCTATTCTAAGTTCCTTTTTCTCCTGCAATTATATCGCTTTTACCTTTAATGTGAAAAGCAGTAGGTCCAAATTTTATAAATTCTATCCTTAAGTACATAAGCTGTCGCTATGTACAGACAGCAGGCACTCATAATAATAATGATGTCCTCCAGACCCAATGTCGGTCACGGCGGCCAATACTGTCGGCAACTGGCGATCTGCACAGGAGATATATACTGCACATGCATGTGCAAACACATGCCCTCTCTTTTCCCTATCTTCTATGATCCGTTGGGACTGCAATCTGACACAACCGGAAAGAGATCAGGCGCAGGATTAGCGGCTTCACATGGTTTTCGAGGTACAGGGGTGTCAAACACCGCCAAATATTTGCTATCTTTTTGACAAAATCAACAACTTTTTGTAAGGCCGCCCGGGATTCAAACCCGAGACAGACCATGTACAGCAGTTGCATTTACTGCTGCATCTGAATTTGGAGGGTGGAGGGAGGAGGATGTTCACAGTATGGAGGGGTACAGATACAAATAAAAGTCGTGTTAGTTATAATGTACACATTTATGTCATATTTACATGTGGCACAACCTGCGCGCTGCGGCGCTGTTCGAGCGAACTGTCTCTGTCGCACACGCGAGTCCGCGTCGCCGCCCGGGACCGCGCCGGGTCCGCGCCGGCCCCGCGCCGGGACCGCGCCGGGACCGCGCCGGGACCGCTGTCCCCGCGGCGAGGCGCCTCCGAGCTTAAGCTAACGTTTGTACTTTATATACAAAATAAAACTAATCATATCTAGGCGAGATTCGTGTCCCGCGCACCGCCGCGGGTGCGCTGTGGCAGCCGCGCACGCAATAGCGCGCCGGCCACGAGTACAAAAATATAGACGAGTACAAAATAAAATAACGTACAAAATAATATCGGCTATGTCGCCTCGCCCGTCGACTGGCGAGCGTGCTCCTCGCGCGGCGAACGATTTCATCCCAAAATATAGACTTGTGTGAACTAAACACGACTCATTTTCAATAATAAAACAAGACCGGGTCACACGGCGCGCGTCTTACGTAGCGTGTATGTACGTGGTATGTCGTGGAAGTATTAGCTGGCGCACTTGGTCTTGCCGTCCAGCAGCTTGCGCCAGAGGTCGAACTGCTCGTGGTAGCGCACCATGTGGATGGCCAGCCCGCGCTGCACCGCGCACGGGTGCGCCGCCACCTTCTTGTTGTAGAACTCGGGCGCGTGCGAGCGGCGGATGTGCAGGCGCGCCGCCAGCACGCCCGTCACGAACACGTCCTCCAGCCGCAGGTAGGGCTCCGCCGGCGCCGCGCGCAGCAGCGGCCGCACGCAGTCCGCCGTCATCAGGTACGCGGGGCCCGTGGCGAAGTCCGGGAACACCTTGGCGCCGTACTGCAGCGGCGACACGTAGTACTTGGACTTGGTGGTGCGCTTGGGCAGCGAGCGCCGCACCACCTTGCCCCACACGGTACGCGACGCGTTGGCGCGCGCCGGCGCCGCCGCGAACTGCAGCAGCCGCCCCACGTTGATGAACATGTCGTCGTCCGTCTTGAGCAGGCGCGGCGCGCGCGGGCAGTACGTGTCCACCCACTCCAGCATGGACAGCGTCTTGAGCGTGAGGTTGGAGTACGAGTCCACGGAGCGGCCCACGATCACGTCGCCGTACAGCGCGTCCTCCGCGTCGATGGCGGCGCGCAGCGCGGCGGGCGGCGCGCCCAGCACGAAGCCCAGCGCCACGTCCGCGCGCGCCGCGTAGTGCCCCCACGTCAGGCGCACGGCGTCGCGCGCCGCCGCGTGCGCCGGCGCCGACGTCACCAGGATCACGAGGCGCAGGCGCGCGCCCAGCGCCGGGCACAGCTCGGGGTGCGGGCGCTCGTGCCCGCCCACGTACACGTCGCGCGTGTACACCACGCGCGGGTCGCGCCGCGCCGTCGACGACGCCGACGTGGCCGCCGACTTGTGCAGCTCCGTGCGCGCGCTCGCCGCCGCGCGCTCGCTCCCCGCCGCGCGCTCGCTCCCCGCCGCGCGCTCGCTCCCGGCCGCCGGCGACGTGTCCGAGGGCGAGGGCGCGGGCGCGGGCGCGGCCGACGTGTGCGGGGGTGCGCGCTGCGCGGAGGGCGCGGGGGCCGCGGCGGGCGCAGGCGCGGGAGCGGGAGCGGGGGCGGGGACGAGCGCGGGCGGCGGGAGGCGGGCCAGCAGCAGCAGCAGCAGCGCGCCCAGCGCCGCGAGCGCGGCCGCGTGCGAGCGCCGCACGCCGCCCATGGCGGGCTGATTACCGGACACTCCACCACTGCAACAGACCAACAACACACATTTACTACCGCTGATCATCCGACATCTTCTCATACTAACATAATTGTCAAAAAAAGGAGTGTGTAGGCGCGGCGCGGGCGTCGCGCGCCATGTTACAATGCACATCTTCTCGACGCGGCATGTGTAAATTAATAAATGTTACGTGAAATTCATTACGACGCGACGTCGAGCAATTGTGGATTGTGATTATATGCGCATGCGCATATTAATCGCCAAGTTAACAAAGTACTCAAGTGAAAACCGCACAACCAATTGTTATCACCATCTATTGATTCAGAAAACACACAGATAGGAACACAGCAGTGGCCGGGCGCGGCTCCTGGCAGACATATTAACAGTTGGGTGACCGGTTTCAGTTCAACAAGATATTTCGGAATACCAACTTTTTGGTAAAAATGCATTAGTACATTTAAGACATTTTAGAGCAAAGATGTCGAGCTAGGCATGATGAATTGATGATGAAATAGTTATTTATGTCAAAGATTGGGCGTAGGTACCTACATTATATTAACAATGTTCCTATACAAGAATATAGACGAATATCAATTATATTTGCGCATATTCTAATCGTATGTGTATGGTAGGTAGTTAACGTATACGCTCAGCGAGACGCAGGGTAACATCTGTGTGCGCGTCCGAGTGTTAGTGTGCGCGCGACCAGCTTCCCCAACTGCTCAGGTATATGACAAATACATTATAGCAGCAACACTAGACGCGCGTCGATGTGCTGCTCGAATAGGTATGTTTGATGTTATGGAATATCAAACATACCTATTAACATAATGCATCGACGCGCGTCTAATCTCATCCTCAAAAACGTGAATACATAATTATATTAGCAATGCATTAGGTTGGCCTTTTGCATTTCTAAAACACGTCTTCGCATAATACATAATTATTTAGCAAAATGGCAAACGGTAATCAGTAAGGAGCGAAGCGCCTTAGCAGCGCGCACAGCGACAACGTCTTAACTGTCGCTTTAACCTGCCTACCAGACAACCATTTCGGTCAAGGCTCGACTCCATAGGTGTTTGCTGGGCGAGTGCGCTCTAAAGTCGAAGCACGATAGCAAACAACACAAACCACCGACATCGGTACAACGCGCGTGCACCGGCACTGGGCCGTCTGGGCACCACGCCAATGCATTGTAATTTTGCAACACCAATCTACACTGATATTTAGCTGAGTGTTCGTTGACGTTTATTAAAATTATGTAATAAATTATAACAGCCTACATTACGCTATGATCACAGAGTCGTGCGGGCGGTGTGGAGTCCACTAGCTCACAGGTTAGATTGAGGGTTTGCTAGATAACCAAACCTGTTTATGGGCAGTTGCACTTTCAGCCAGCGATAGGTGAACAACCAGCGAAGTTATCTCCGTAACGGTCAGCACATGAATACACGCTCGCCGAATGCTATTTGAGCTGGACGTGTCTGTGCATTTAATGGCACTTAACTGGCGCCGCATCGGTCGTAGTCCGCCGTGAGCAGACGATAAGATTATTAAAACAAGTAGGCTGGCCAGTGAATAAAATATAAAAAATACTTGAGCAAGGTTTTGTAATAAGCAGATGGTAAATGCCAGATTTATGTATGAAATATTGAAGGTGTCTCGCAGGGTCGCAGCCGTCGCAGGTGGTAATTACCGCGGTGATGTAAGACACACGCTCGATGCTATCACGAACGTGTCAAGTGAAGGTCTCGCCGAGAGTGGTATGTGACGGAGTGTCGGTGTGACGATGTTTGGTGAGGTTATGTGCGATGGCGACGCGTTAATGCGGTCGCGTGTCGAGTGCCTAGTCTGTTGCCTACATAACGCTAATATTGGAAAGGTCGCATTGCATCAACGCACCACTGTTTGCAACGGTGGCTGTGTTCACATAACGCTGATACGTACGCCCAGCCGGCGCGGCGGCGGCGGCCGATAACAAGTATTCGCCCTGGGCACCGGGCACCGGGCGCTGGCCATGCGCTCGCATTTTCGGAGTAGTGAGTCATTGAGTGTCCTTGGCCGTGGCGACGTCACAACGTCCAACATGTTGCAACTATGTGCGAGACGTGGGCGCGACGCGTGACACTGTCGGTGTCTACACGCTGGCTTTAATTGTACTTGTCGTCAATGAACCCTCGTTGTGAAGCCTTGCTTTTCATAATATGAAAATGGTTACGGCCAGCACTACACCAATAGAAAATTCATATAGCGTCTGATGCTTTGTTTTGTACATCGTAGGGCAGTGTAGCAACTCCTGCTTTAACGTTACAAGAATGTGATGTCCTTAAGTATTCTGATTATTTAGAAAAGATTAGAAACTGATTCAGTGATGATCTGATATGTGTTATACTTAAAAACCGCGTAGGTACTTGTATAATAATAACCCCAGGCTTTAAAGCCTGCAACATAGAGGTTAGGTATAGTATGTCGGTATGAAGTATGGGAATGTTGTTGGTGTCACTGCTTGATGACGAGTACAGGTTTGAGGTTACATAAGCCGGCGCTACTTCCGTGGACGTCGCGCGCGAATTTGTGTCAGCGTACGGTTTAGGCGCGAGTGATGGCGCTGCACTTCACACGCACTTCATTACACGCTTACGTAAATCGGTGACCCCGCCGCGCATCATCTTCCGTGTATTCATCTATTCGCTCCTCGTGTCCGACGTATCACTACATTATCAACTACATCGTAACTTTTTCAGATCACACTGTTGGTGTATTCGAGTAGTAGTGGTCCGACAAGGTTTCGAACGTCTCTAAACGGTATAACAAGATTTCTAAATGTCGGCAATCTAAACGCTATAGCCAGCACCAAAAATAAATTCCAAATCCAAGCTCACACATATTGTTTCTCTTCGAAATACTAAATGAACTTAAATTAAACGTCGAGAGGTACATACAATATTGTTCTATTAACAAAATTTATAACACTTACTGAAATATATACATTGGCACCCACGTTGTCGCTTATTGGGGTGAACGTATTAGGCTAGGTGCGCTTAGAAACTTTATTAGGATGACCTAATCGCGCGCTGAAGCGCCGGAACACAACCTGTGATGGCACAGGTTGTGTTCCGGCGCGCTTCGGTCGACTGAACTAGAAACGAGTTGATTGTAGATTAATACATGGCGAGAGATAAGATGTAAAAAAAAAACTCCGTGTAGGTAAACGCCCATACATCGGTTTACAAGAATTGGTGTAAATTGTAACGTTGTCGGTTGTATGTTACTTAACAGATAACTGGCCAATAGTTTAGTTAACCGACGACGCCCGAAATAAGCTCCCATGCACCTAGTCTTACTGTTTACTTAGCACTGGTTTAATCTCCGTGCAGCTGCCAACAGTATGCGGACGGCAAATCGTGTGCACAAGGTTAATTGTGGCCTTTAAGACATTCGCGATTAATAAGTAGTTACACGCACGCTCGCATAATATGTACATAACGGGTGTCTCAATAACAGTGCACTATTTAAATTTCGTGTAATTTTTTTTTCGTGTATGTGGCAACTCTGATACTTTACAGCTGTCACCTATGATTGTTCCGATTAATAAAAAAGTGCACCTAATGTGTCCACAATTTGAAGATTGGTCAAAATATTTGAATTTAAATCTTGTTTGGTTGTAATTAAGGAATATGATAACAGAGTTTTTGTGGCGTCGACTGGATGGTATGGATCTGGACGACATGTGGTTTCAGCAGGACAGCGCCACCTATCACACCGCCCATGAAACAATCGATTTATTGCAGCAACGATTGCCAGACCGAATCATCTCACGAAATTCAGATGTCAACTAGCCACCAAGATCATGCGATTTAACGCTGTGCAATTTATTTCTTTGGGGTTTTGTGAAATCTTGGGTTTATGCGAATAAACCAGAAACAATTCCTAAGCTCAAGGCCGAGATCCAACGCGTTATCAGTGAGATACAGCCACATCTTTGTCAAAAAGTCATCAAGAATTTCATGAAATGAGTAAAAGTCCTATCATCAGGGCCGTAGGGCCATTTGCCGGATATTTTATTCTATACATAATCGAAACATGTCTTCTTTATAATGCAATTTAAATATCACAACTTACTCGAAAAATAAGTGTTTTATTTTAAAACGAAAAAGTGAACTCTTATTGAGACACCCTATATAACCTAAACTTACACAACGGCAAAAATAGAACCAATTAAGTGACAAGGACAGCTTATTAGTAGTTCTCTTTTACAGCTAACTAACGCTACAAAAGATGATTCTGCTACAATGTTAATGGAGTGCACAAAAACGCAGTGACGCGACGTCTCAGTTCGTGGGTCGACGGTCGGCAGGTGGCGTCACCGGCCGACCTCTAGCTGGTTAGAGCGAGGTGTTGCACATGTGTTGTCGTTCTAGGTCCGCACTTGTGAGTGAGCGCACAAAAACTAGTCGACAGTAGTTGGTGACAAGGCCGCGGCCGTTTCGGCTGCGACGCAACGTCCGCACACTACAGCTCACTGATAACGGTGTGTAGTAAGGGCGCGATCACTATGTGACACATGTGTTTAGTGGCATGCATACACTGTCAGCATAATGTACCTAATGTATATGAGGTCGCGGGTTTAACTCCCCGGCTGGGCAAAATGTTAATATTGAGTTATCCGGTTAAGAAATTCCCAAATGTGATCGGTAAACGTTTAAGGTCCCCCTGTTCCGTGGGACCTAAAACCTAACAGAATGTGGATGCAATGTTTCACTGCGTACTTTTTCGGGATAGAGGCGTGAGCGGATGTATGAGTATTCTGGATTCTGAATTTAGGTACAAAAGCAGAGGTTTGGGCATATATATATAAGGGTACAGCCGTTGCATCTACGTTCGTCAGTCTGTTCACGTAAGCGTGAGTCAGTGGCAGCGCGGCGAGCATCCTTGACCGGTGAACGTGAACCGCTACAGAGCCGGCTAGTAGCCACTCCACTACGACTATACATATGTACATGTGTAGTATAATGCTGCTCTGATAACTGTTACTATGAGATAAAGCGCTAAATGTTCGTCCGAATGAGCCTCAATCACGATTTTGATGAGAACTAACGTGTCTAACGGTGCACCGAATCCGTTCATTTTGCAAAAAAATCTGCACCGCAGTGCATCCGAGCCAATCACAATAATGTGAATGTGAGCGTCTTCGTTTATTATTATTTACCACCTACTGCCAAGACGTCTGCTTGTTATTCGTGCCATTCTAATTTATTTATATTATGTTGCATGAATACATTGAACACTACACAATTTAGATATGAATTGATTCATGTTAAACGAATTATGATATGACATGAATGTCGTGTTGAGTCCGAGGCGCCTGGCATTAGTTCGCGCTTGTGTTTGTACGATCGGCTGAAGCTCACGGTCGACGCGACCGCAAGCTCATAACACATGGAATAAGTACTCAATACCGATTGATGTGCTCTTCGCAATAGGCTCGCCTTGTATTCCGTGGCACTTGGCATAGTAGCTGCTGCAATATAGCTGAGTAACACATTTACCTCTGCCGACCCTTTGGGTATCCCCTAAGGCCTAGAGGCGTCAGTCTATGCATTGATATTAACGTTTAAACGCGCTTACATCTGGAAGTAACGGTCAGATATGAAAATTCTGTTAGCATTTTACAGCTTATCCTTTGAAACGTCCATGACTCATGCCGTGGAGTCAAGTAAAACGCTAGTGTTGCGCGTCCGTGACCCTTACGTTTGAGTCAAGAAATCTTGTTGTGATTAGTCGCGAAAAAAGATTTTCTTGACTCCAGCGCCCCCTGCGCTGGAGTCAAGAAAATCTTTTTTCGCGACTATCAGAAGCGCAACGCTAGCGTTTTACTGACAGTTAAAACCTCGAAGCACGACTAAAGTATGAATAAAATAATGTAAACTATTCAAAATAGAGTAGAGTTGAACTTTTCGTCTGTTTGTTATCATGTGAGCTTTAGTGGTGAACTAGATTTTAGTTCTCAAGCTATTTCGAGGTGAATACGCGCCCGATAAATATGAGAGTGCAAATAAACAGCTCTGGGCGCATTCGTTCTAAATAAGTAACCTTTCCAAATATTTTCTTGCCTTTTTCCATAACTTTGACACCAACTGAACGTTTTCAATTCATAAATTTACGGTAACAATGTATGACAAAACTCTTAAACCATATAATTGTTTGTAATTTGTTCCATATTTGATACTTAATAAAGAGGTTTCAATTACACTTAGCTATATAAATAGGTATGTGCCGACTTATCAGATCTTTGAGAACATGATGGACAACTCTTAGACATGCAGATGTCCTCACTATGTTTTTCTTAACATTTAAAACGAGCGATAATTAAAAATTTAATACGTCCATAACTACGAAATGTTATGAGGTGCGTACTTTGGGATGGAACTCGAGGCCTTTGCGTGGCAGTCCACAGTCCAACCAATCTCCTATAAGGCTATAGCTGCTACGTGTGGGTAGACTGAACGTTATCGAGTTACCCATTACTCTACAACAAAATAGATCGTTGACGTCAGAACGCAGACATACATGTTTATTTTTTATACGAGGTATCTGGCACAGGGTGTGCGCATGCGAGATGCAGAGCAGCGTGTGAACATGGTGGCAGGCTACCTGGAAACGCTGCGTGTGTCGGACGAGGCACCAGAGTGAGGTAACGTGATCGCGCTGGACGATGAACTGTGGCTAAAATAATGAGTAACGCGCAGGTAAGCGCGCCGCCCGCGCCATGACTCACGCCTGCAGACGCACAAGCGCTCACCGCGGATTTACTTATAATTGCAATACACCTAAAAGTTTGTTGTTGCCGATCACACCACAATGACATTGTAAGACCTCTTCCCAAAATAGTTTTCATTCCCTGTATCGCGAGGGACTTTGCAAATATACATTTATTAACGGACACAAACACCTAGTGGATCACACATAATTATATGGGATTCGAACCTCACAACAATCGCTGCGCCATCCGTGCAGTTAGTTCGTACGCTCCACAAGTAGTTTCTGATTATTTGCATATAAATATCTAACTAGTTAACGTCGGTGCATGTGAAGCTTTTAACATTTTATATCTTTAAGGATCGATTTTTCAATCGTCAAATAACTTTTATCTGATGAATAAATATGGCGTTATGACATATTTTCTATAGAAAAGCTGTCAAAACGTCAAACATATTCCCCAGATAAAAGTTATCAGACGATTGAAACATCGACCCTAAGTTAAATTATAAAGCGCAACACGTTGACGCTGCCGCTACGCTAAGTATATCGGATTCAAACCTCACACGGTACAGTTCTAGTGGGAACCACAAAAATGATTGTACTTTGTGTCCGTTGTCAGCACGTTTCTAAGGTCCCACAACACTGACAGCCGGAAGGGTTCTTTTAAAAACAGGTTTTTGTAGGTAAGCAGCGGAATGTAAAATGGTGAAACGTGTTAGGACACCAAGCTCGTGAAAAATAAGCAATGAATGGAAAGGTGAAAAGTAGGTACTGTTTAAGTACTCAATGACAAGTTTTTAAGTAGGTACAAAGGAACGGATCGATAGAGGTGCACAACTAGTCAAATTATAAACCTGTTTCTATGATAAACTATATGTACTTATAGGTAGGGTGCGTCATGAAGGTTCGTTGGTTTTCGTTAGGAACGTTATGGCGCGAGTCCGTTTAACATACTATGTCGATGACATGCATTGGTTCGTGTATTGTCTCCTCTCACAGTGCGCTTCTTACACTCGTAACAGATAATCACATTTACATTGAATTGGTCATATCTGCCAAGTACTTCGAGCATTGCCATAATGGCAATTACGAAATAACAATTCATACGTTAGTTTATCAGTCTAGTTCTATTAGCGATTTAGCACATTCGCGTAGTACAAAGGATTCGTTAGTAAAGTTATTTAGGTATATTAATTCGTACATGCCAAAATAACCCAACGAGATCCTCCGCGTAGTCAAAAAAGTCAAAAGTCAAAAATAATTTATTCACTTAGGTCACAAAGTAACTCTTATGAACGTCAAATACAAGATGGCATCACAAAATAATTCCGTCATTTTAGCGCTAGTGTCTAGCATGGGACTGCGATGTGACCGTTTTATTACCTACATGTAAAGAAGATTGAACTTTTCACTAGGTACTACCTACCTATGTAGCCTGGAGGCTGTTAGGTGCGCTTCACACGCATCAGTGTGCGGTGGTCAAGCTGTGTGCTTGCTACACGCGCGGCTGTGTGTGTGTGTATGTGTGTGTGCATGGGAATGCGGCGAGCGCGCGGCTATTCACCCCGAGCGCAAGCGCGGCGGCGCAGGCGCACAAGGTCGCGGACACCCCCGCGACGCGCGCACAGACTCGCCAAAACTGAAGAAACTTATTTTTTTGGTACACCTATGAGTTAGTCTGAATGCTGTCTGCGGACATTGAAGCAGCAGAACTTACATAAAACTATATCAAAGGAGCACTGACATAATCTCACAGATGTTAGTAACAGCCGACGGCTCTATGAGCCCGCGAAACCTATCCTAGACACCAAGATTTTAAATCTGAGCTTTATAAGGTTGATACTTTAGACTCTAGTAACTATTTTGAAACAATCGCCACTGACACGTCAGGTTGGGCCCTCCGACCCTGAACAACAGTGTAGCGGCCAGAGGCTCTCAGCGCATGTGTATTTTGTTTGACGACCCCGCTGCCGTCAACAGGTCGTGTACGCTCACATGTAACAGAGCAGTTAACACACCTGTTAACATGCATGCATTTATTTTTCCAAGTAGTATCCTCGCCACTGTCATTTCGTCGAACATCACGAGTATAGACCTCGGGGTCACGATCTACAGCACTGCCCCTCTAAAAGCCTCCGATTAAGCTCCACGACTACTCTATAACTTGAGTAGCCGACAGCGAAGTGTGCTACCTGCTTAACCTCGCTCTTCATTAGTCGACCAGTCGACACGGCCATTAGTAATTTTATATAATAGTTAGAAGCTTTTTTGTCACAACATGTTCGTACATAAGTATAATGTATAAGTGCTGCATAGTTGTTTATTATAGTTATGATGGTGCGCGTACATGTGTACGGGTAGGTACATGTGGTCTCGGCGGAGTGTTGTGCACATGCGACGCGGGCTGTACGTGTTGCATGTCTTCAGTTATACCTAATAGTGCGCTACACACACGTGACGTCACTACGCGACAATGATGTACCGTGATGCGCCTACTTTATACCCGACTACGGTGAAGCAAAAAGGAGTGTTATGATTTTTGACAAGCATGTATCATCATGTCATCTGTTTCCTCATAACTGCCAATCTACTTATCATAATTTAACAAAAGAGGTATCGTAGGTTTGCATCATGATTGTCCGTTGGTGATAGTCTATGTGAAGTCACATAAAAATTATGTCATTCTTATTTCGCTAAAAGGCAGGGTATGTATGTGGCCCTTAGCATGGATTATTTATTTGTCCCTTGGATCATAATAAATTGCTGTAACATCCTCATGATGACTTACGATCTCTTGAGGAGTTGGAAAGATTATAATGTCCTCCAGACCGATTTTCGGTCACGGCGGCCAATCTTAACGGAGACTGGCCATCTGCGCAGGAGATATTATAGTGCACAAGTATGTGCGCAAACACAAGTGCACTCCCTGTTCCCTAACCCTCATGATCCGATGGGACGGTGATCCGACATGACCGGAGAGAGATCAGGCGTAGGACCAACGGCTTTACGTGCTTGTCGAGGCACGGGGGTGTCTAACACCGCCAACTTCCTAACTCTGGGCTCGTATTGAGATTTCTAAACAGAAAACCCCAATATCTTTATGTTGGCCCGACCCGGGATTCGAACCCGAGACCTCATGCACAGCAGTCGTATTCACTACCGCTGCGCCACAGATTCAAATATCGAAACGTAAACCTGTGTGTAAAATTGGTATATAACTTAGGTCCATATAAAACAATTAAATCTAAATAAAGAATATAAAGAGGCTCGGCAAATACTTTATCACGAAATAATAACCCTCTAATAATAAGTAAAATAAAAAAACTTTAACCGACTGCTTAAAAATCACGCTGAACTTGTTATGTACAAAGTATTCAATAAGTGGTCGTAGGTCGTGCTAGCTATATTTTAATATTACAAAGCTGAAGAGTTTGTTTGTTTGGTTGAACGCGCTAATCTCAGGAACTACTGGTTCGAATTGAACAATTACTTCAGTGTTGAATAGCACATTTATTGAGAAAGGCTATAGGCTATATAACGCTACAACCCACGGGAGCGGCGCAGTAACTATAAACTCGGGTGAAACCGCGGGCACATCTAGTAAAATATAAAACGAGTACTTAAGTTGTTTATTTAATAAACGACAAATATTGAACAGTTTGTACATAACAATTTCAAATGAGAATATTTTCTTGTTTCATACATTTTACAGTGTGATTTTCAGTAGTCAGGTTTTAGTTTTTGGATGTATGTATTTATTTATTTAGGCTTATTTGCAAGGTAAACACAGACATTCACATATAATTGTCAATTACTTACTTTTTATCCATAAATATATGCCAATGTACACACTACACCAAACACTACAATCTCTCAGTTGAGACACCACCACTTAACTAGTGGTACGTGCTTATTTATGAAGGAAATGCTTAGAACCTGTTTGCACTCTTTGCCTACTTCATAAAAACAGTAGGAACTGACTCATGATTAAATTTATACAATGATTTTAACATATCAATTGGATTTCCCCTCACGTGTCTTACGAATTCTAGCTGCTAGATTTATTTTTATACAATTAAGCTTAAACACGACCCGCTCAACAATAAGCGACTAACGTAGCCTATAATCGCTTGCAAAGCCTGTACTATCATTCGACTCAACGGCTCCAAGAATAAGATTAGATTAGAGATGGAGTGAAACGAAATACATTTCCCTTTGGGCGAGGTACCCAGCTAATTCATACCTTTAACTAAATAAGAGTTTCGACTTTGGAGGCCCACACACGCACAGGGGCCACGGCAACTCTTTTTACTGCACGAAATGAAACAACAGTGTTTGTTATCGTTCCATAGGAGCGTGGCGCTTCCCCAGGCTCGTTGGTTCTATCACCAAATTAGAAATTGACAACGGCAGGTACTTCCACTTAAAAATAAACAAGATATTAGCGTAACCATACCAGTTAAATTGTTTGATGTATCAGTAGGAACGTCTACAAGTCTGCCTACAGGTGTCCTTCGTCTGCTTTCCTCTAGCAAATACTGCGCCAGACTTTAGTGACGCAACTAGTTTTACGATTGTGAGATAAACGGAGCAACACTCCACGAGATCGCGAGATCTCACAGAGCGCAGTAAGCGTAAGCAAACATGGACTTACATATGAATACTTACGTAGGTGAGTACCTACGTAAGTAAGTATACATATGTATTTGTATTTGAAGAATTTGCGCACATTACTTTATGATAATATTGCTATTGACTGAGTAGTCAATAGCAATATTATCATAAAGTAATGTGCGCAAATTCTTCTAAATATTCCACGATCATGGTTGTTAAATGTAGTCGCCGCACACTTAACGACCACGATCGTGACTCGCTCTTGTGGTCAGCCAGTTAACTATTTACAGTACAGCCAGTACTACACCGAGTCGCCCGCGCGCGCGCCCCTCAAGTTATTACTTTTTATACGATACTAAGTTTACACGAAGATAAACCAACGGCGATAACCTCGCCGCCACTCATGTGTGACCGGCTAGATAAAATCCTTGAGCGGTGCACTGATCCAAGTAAACTGTTGGCTAACCTCGGACTTGCTCGAGACGACATCTGTTCATTAGACATAACCGTTTCCAGTGATAGATTATGTTCTGGACATACATATATGTAATTAAAGTTATCTATCAATACGGTGGAGGGTGGCAGGTGGCAGATTTTTATCCATACTTCACTGAAGGTTTAGTTAGACGCGCAAATTTTGCTAGATACGTTCGAAGGACTAATTCAGCATACGGTTTTATTGTCATGTTAAAACAATGCGTGCCCTGGGGAACTCCCAGGATAATATTGTCTTCTGTTTACGCGAATGTTATTCATTGAAATTAAACTACTATATACGGATTTTATCGCGTTGTTTATTTATCACTGTATTACAAAATTTTGAAAATATTACTCTACTACTACTATTGATTTTATTTGACTAATTTATAAGCTAATAAAATTATTTAAACTATTAAATCTATTTATTTTTGGTTTACACTTTCCCCGACGTTTCGGGTGCTTTTCAGCAGCCATGGTCACGGGGAGACTAAGATGGTAGTTGTCTCAATGTTCCAGTGTAGTTATTTCAAAGTACCTGAACATAATTTAATTATTGGTGTTTCTATTTACGCAGAATGAGCTCAAAGTATCATGAAGTCTAGCTGTGGTTTGTTTCTTCTTGGGTTTGACTATTTGAAGTACTGGATCCCAAGCTGGTGGTACATTCCAACCATCTTCTCTATTGAAATTGGGATGTTTTTTAATTTCAATAGCCTCGCGAAGCATCCTTGGCAGGAATCGGTGTTCTTTAGCGAGAATCTGTGGTTTGTCAAATCTCAGGTAGTGGTTGGTCCCCTGTTGTACGTGTTCACACACAGCAGACTTCAACGAGCGTTTGTGTTTTACGTCAGCTATGTGTTCTTTTATGCGGGTGCCTATGCTTCTCTTGGTTTGACCAATGTATGAGAGTCCGCAGTCACAATCTATTTTATAGACCCCTGCATCTTGTAAAGGTAATTGGCACTTGACGGATGGTAAAAATTGACTTATCTTCGTTGGCGGCTTGAAGTATGTGTTGATTGAAGCTCGCTTCAAGATGTAGCCAATCTTGTCAGTGACACCCCTTACATAAGGCAGTATAGCAGGCTGGCGCTCGACTGTGGCTGGCTTTTCTCGGGATCTGTGACAGCGGCGCGGCTGTTGGAGCTTGTTGTCTTGCAGTACTTGCTTGACATGTTGAAGCTCGGCGTCCAGGTGTTTCTTGTCACAGATCCCGTGGGCTCTCTGAAACAAAGACATTCCCACGGTAGCTAACTGTTTAGGATGGTGGTGGGATTCACCGTTCAAGTACCTATTTGTATGGGTCTTTTTCCTATACACGGTGTGGCTCAAAGTATGATCAGGATTCCTGATGACAAGTACGTCTAAGAATGCTAATGAATTATTTGCCTCTAATTCCATAGTAAATTGGATGTTGTTATTAATGGAATTAAGATGTTCTAGGAATACACTAACACTATCTGTTGGTAATATTGTAAAAGTATCATCTACAAACCTCTTATAAATCCTGGGTGTGATGGGGGCAGTCTGTAAAGCTCGAGCCTCGAAGTCCTCCATATATATATCGGCAACAACAGGCGATACTGGGGAGCCCATTGCCACACCATCGACTTGTATGTAGAATTTATTGTCCCACAACAGATAGCCAGTTGTTAAGCAATGCTTAAGTAGTTCTGCATATTCCTCAGGCATATTGTACTCTATTAGCTTCCTTTTAGTTATTTCAATACAGTCATGTACAGGTATGCATGTAAATAATGACTGTACATCAAAACTAACCATTGTTTCATTGTTAGTGAGACATAGGTGTTTAATCTCACTCACAAAATGGTATGAATCCTTTACATGTGCTCTCGAGTTGCCTCTGAGTGGTGAGAGTATCTTCGCTACGTGCTGAGCCAATCTGTAAGTTGGTGTGTCGATCTGACTCACAATAGGACGTAGAGGAGCGTTTTCCTTGTGTATTTTTGGTAACCCATACAGCTTTGGAGGTTTTACGCAAGCTGGTATTAATTGTTTAACGTCTAGATCTAGTCTTTCGGAGTATTTATATATGATGTCTTTGGTTTTGTTTAATATTTTGTTTGTAGGGTCTGTTTTAACCTGTTTATATGTTGTTTCATCCGAAAGTAAATTTTCAATTTTATGTTTATAATCTGACGTATCCATTATAACCGTAGCGTTTCCTTTATCTGCACGGAGTACTGTAATATCTAGCCTAGCCCGCAATAAGAAAGGAAGGAAAAATAAGAAAGGAAGATTTGGAGGCTATACGTCAGGATATTTCATCGGTCTTGCGTCGAAGTAAAGTGCCCAGACCGAATCTTCCCAAAGATGAATTCGTCGCATTGAAGAACTTGCGGGCTAGGCCAGATATTACAGTACTCCGTGCAGATAAAGGAAACGCTACGGTTATAATGGATACGTCAGATTATAAACATAAAATTGAAAATTTACTTTCGGATGAAACAACATATAAACAGGTTAAAACAGACCCTACAAACAAAATATTAAACAAAACCAAAGACATCATATATAAATACTCCGAAAGACTAGATCTAGACGTTAAACAATTAATACCAGCTTGCGTAAAACCTCCAAAGCTGTATGGGTTACCAAAAATACACAAGGAAAACGCTCCTCTACGTCCTATTGTGAGTCAGATCGACACACCAACTTACAGATTGGCTCAGCACGTAGCGAAGATACTCTCACCACTCAGAGGCAACTCGAGAGCACATGTAAAGGATTCATACCATTTTGTGAGTGAGATTAAACACCTATGTCTCACTAACAATGAAACAATGGTTAGTTTTGATGTACAGTCATTATTTACATGCATACCTGTACATGACTGTATTGAAATAACTAAAAGGAAGCTAATAGAGTACAATATGCCTGAGGAATATGCAGAACTACTTAAGCATTGCTTAACAACTGGCTATCTGTTGTGGGACAATAAATTCTACATACAAGTCGATGGTGTGGCAATGGGCTCCCCAGTATCGCCTGTTGTTGCCGATATATATATGGAGGACTTCGAGGCTCGAGCTTTACAGACTGCCCCCATCACACCCAGGATTTATAAGAGGTTTGTAGATGATACTTTTACAATATTACCAACAGATAGTGTTAGTGTATTCCTAGAACATCTTAATTCCATTAATAACAACATCCAATTTACTATGGAATTAGAGGCAAATAATTCATTAGCATTCTTAGACGTACTTGTCATCAGGAATCCTGATCATACTTTGAGCCACACCGTGTATAGGAAAAAGACCCATACAAATAGGTACTTGAACGGTGAATCTCACCACCATCCTAAACAGTTAGCTACCGTGGGAATGTCTTTGTTTCAGAGAGCCCACGGGATCTGTGACAAGAAACACCTGGACGCCGAGCTTCAACATGTCAAGCAAGTACTGCAAGACAACAAGCTCCAACAGCCGCGCCGCTGTCACAGATCCCGAGAAAAGCCAGCCACAGTCGAGCGCCAGCCTGCTATACTGCCTTATGTAAGGGGTGTCACTGACAAGATTGGCTACATCTTGAAGCGAGCTTCAATCAACACATACTTCAAGCCGCCAACGAAGATAAGTCAATTTTTACCATCCGTCAAGTGCCAATTACCTTTACAAGATGCAGGGGTCTATAAAATAGATTGTGACTGCGGACTCTCATACATTGGTCAAACCAAGAGAAGCATAGGCACCCGCATAAAAGAACACATAGCTGACGTAAAACACAAACGCTCGTTGAAGTCTGCTGTGTGTGAACACGTACAACAGGGGACCAACCACTACCTGAGATTTGACAAACCACAGATTCTCGCTAAAGAACACCGATTCCTGCCAAGGATGCTTCGCGAGGCTATTGAAATTAAAAAACATCCCAATTTCAATAGAGAAGATGGTTGGAATGTACCACCAGCTTGGGATCCAGTACTTCAAATAGTCAAACCCAAGAAGAAACAAACCACAGCTAGACTTCATGATACTTTGAGCTCAATCTGCGTAAATAGAAACACCAATAATTAAATTATGTTCAGGTACTTTGAAATAACTACACTGGAACATTGAGACAACTACCATCTTAGTCTCCCCGTGACCATGGCTGCTGAAAAGCACCCGAAACGTCGGGGAAAGTGTAAACCAAAAATAAATAGATTTAATAGTTTAAATAATTTTATTAGCTTATAAATTAGTCAAATAAAATCAATAGTAGTAGTAGAGTAATATTTTCAAAATTTTGTAATACAGTGATAAATAAACAACGCGATAAAATCCGTATATAGTAGTTTAATTTCAATGAACTCCCAGGATCACGAGAAAATTTACAAGATTTGAAATATTTATCAAAGATTCGCGATTTCAGAACAAATACATGAGGTCGGCATATCTTGTTGATCCTCAAAATGACAAGAATCACTTAGTGCACGGCGACGATTTAAGGCACGGCATTATGCTAGGTTCTTAGCAGTTATCCAGAGTATGATGGTGTGCGATGGGTCTGTTTGTAATGTAAGTCAGAGCGGAGAGGTTATCTCAGTGATAAGTGTGATGTCCGGCGCTGAGACGGTCGGTGCGCCCTCTGACCCACGCTGCACATGCTCCTCGAGCGCGCGGTGGTGTAGTGTGTGTGGTGTGGTGTGGTGTGGAGTGGTGTGTGGTGTGGTGTGGTGTGGAGTGGTGTGTGGTGTGTGGTGCGGCGGCCGCGGGCCTTCGGACTCGCGCTCCGGTTACAAGCGCACCTGTCCCCGACTCGACTACCTAGAGACAACTTCACGCCATCTAGGTATACGTAACACTTCAAGCCCTAACAAACCATTGCTTGCTCTTTTTGCTCTGTATGACTGAAAATTATAAGCTTTTGCCCGCGGCTTTGCTCAGAAAGTTTGTCTTTTTTTGTAACCCTGACACCGTGTGTGCAAAATTACACGATGATCTATGGAGTAGTTAAAGCGTAACACACAAATAAATAGTCACATTCGCATATATAATTTATGATACGCAGTTAGGATTCCATTCTTCGATAGGTTTTAATATTTAATTTTGCATCAATTTCTATTACTGTGAGGCCAAATAAAGCTCCTAAAACATCGTAAAGATGTACTCTTAGGAATTTTTGCCAAAATAAATTGATGCGTGAGGGGGAAATAATACCGATGTCTAAAATAAAGATTTTTAATATTTGGCTCGATGTTTGTATCTATATCAAAGTTGCAACCAAAAACTATTAAACAAATTGTATTAAGTTTTGCACGTTTATCTACCACGGGCAAATGCATGGAATAAATGTTATTAATATCGTAATCTCAACTGCTACATCCCAATTGATTATCTATCTTTATAGCAAGATGTATAAGTACCTAATAGATAATAGATCGTGATGTAGGAACCTCAACGATGTTATGATTGCATCATCTCACAGGTGTAACAGGTGATTCATACATTACCACATATAATAATAACTTAATAACGGTGGTATAGAAGTATCCGCATGTTATTTGTACAATAGCTTTTTTAAAAAAGGGACATTTAAGAAATGTGATTATCACGTTATATAAGTGGTGAACTTTAACTGGATAATATAAAACATATATACATATGTTATGTGGAATCACACAGTTGGGCAGTGTGCCGCACCGCCGCCGCCGCCGCATGACATTGTCGCGATAATGAGGAAAGCGATATCACTTTACATTTTGCACTGAATTTAAAACAATACATGACACGCGGGTGTTGTCAGTACTCGACACGTCGTCACCAGACATGTGACCTATAAACATATATTTTATTAACTGCATGAGATTGTCTCGAGCTTGTGCTAAATGTTTGTTAGAAATGTAACAATGGCTGAAGTATAACTATTACATTATGTAAATGCATTTCCGTACGGTTGACTGTGTCTGAAGTCATCGAGCATAAGCATAAGCGATTATGTAACTGCCGACCTTAAAAGATTCCAGGTCCTATTCCCCGTTGAACCAGCGGGTTTTAACAGCGGTTTTAGTGGTTGATTAAGTTTGCTTTTAACATTGACACCACACTGCCGGTTGGTTAGCGGTTAGAGCCCAGGATCGAAAGACGAAGAAAACAACACAACGACCAAAACCAGTGCACATTCGTAATGAGTTCTATATTCTTATGGTGTAGTAACAATAGGAGCCATAGTCATAAGTTTAGTGCGTGATGGTATTTGTTGTACCGTGTAACGATGGCACCGCCCAGCACGTATTGTTCTGGATAGAAACAGTAGATATAGCATTTATTGGGATAGCTCTTCGGAGTCATGGTATCCAAGGTAAGGAAATGTTAAGCAAGTATAGTATGTAGTTAGTAAGCAATGCAAAGGCTAAAATGAAAATATTTAATCGCTCAGAGAACATAATTAACGTCATTCCTTCTCGTGGCACTCGTGAAAACTACGCCTCTTACAACATTTCAATGACTAGTCTGTCAAACGATGCTACGGGCGCCTTTACTGACTGCAATGATAACAAGGATAATTAGTTATTGCAGATGATAATTTATTAATATAGCAAGTAGGTAGGCACACATTGGTACATGGCGGGCGACGTTCGTACCTAAAGTTTGGACTACTAACGAGGATCTAACTTTGAAACAATAGGATGCGGTCGCGCTCAGTTAGCTTGTATAAATTAATTATAGACGCGTTCAGTTACGGCTAGACGAATAAAATTGTACAACATAGTTACTTGTACTCGTTTCTAAACACGCTTGTCTGCGCCGCGCCGCCCGCCGCCGTGTTATGACAATATATACATACGTCTACGTACAAACTGACTAATAATATTGTCCTCTACACCGAAATTCAGTCACATCACTAAATATTATATTTCACAAGTGCGCGCGCATTTGCGCAAACGTAAGTGCACTCTCCATTTGCTCACTCCGATGGGACGGCGATCTGTCCGTCCGCTGATCAGCGAGCGTTAATACGCAAGATAAACTACGTATTTTGCGACGTAAGGAGATAAACCATCGCCGACTGTCCAACACTGATCCGTTACCGAGTATTTCTTGACAGAAAAACTTAATGAACACTTGAAACGTCACGCAGCGGACATGATACTGATATAATCTATTGTTACCGGACACGTGGCGGCCGCGCCGCGCGCCGCGCGCCGCCTTTCCACGCTAATAACTTTTGTTGACCCGACCCTCGTTACGAACCTGGGTTCTTATAAACCGCAGTCGTATGCCATTAAACCAACAAAGCATAAACGTTACCCTCTAATACGGGCAGCAAATAGCAAATTACCTATGTCCGTTTACTTAAAAACGTCTAGATATTGATACTTGACACGTAATATCGACAGACGAATATAAATAAAAGTTTAACTTTACTGCTGCATTCATTCGCCGATTTATCAGGAACTGTGTGCCTAATGTTGATATATTGACAATAATGGTCCCCATACTGATTTAGCTTATCGCAATTTGCAGCGGGTTGTGTGGTGGTTCCCGCACGAGGCAACACGCGACACGTGATACGTGAAGGACTCCATTGTGAAATGATCCGTGGAGCAGCGCGCGTGCTCTCGAAAGATACTTCCGCGTGGACGCTCGCTCGGCGGAGCCATCACGCTCACCAATCGTTACGAGTATGAGGTCTGTGAGGAACTTGTAAGAACACACGCGTCTCGCTATACCTCAACGATCGTATATTGATAGGTACCTCACAAATATCTTACTCCGTGCTTGTTCATCATGTATTATTGTAATTGTGAAAGTCTGTGAAAATAATTGGATATTTGTTGCTCAGTCAAGCGTAAACCGTTAAATGGGTTTGTATGAAGTTCGGCACACAAATAGACTACGTCCTGGATTAACACACAGGGCTTTTTTATCCAGGTATACGTGCTCATTGATGCACGCCAGCGAAACCGCGGGCAGGCAGTTTATTTTTGTAACTAGACCTGCATCTGCAACTTCCATATGAAATTTACGCAAAGAGGAATTATCCAACGATTCTACCTTATAAAGACGATATGAAATTTTTGAAATCGCAGCATGTTAGTTTGTCTGCTGGACATGCACTGATGCCGCGCGTCGGTTTAAGAGGTCAGCTCAATACTAGGCCGCCGCGGCCGCACAGAGATTGGTTTGATCCCCACATGGAACAAAAAATTGAGTCCAACAGTGGGGCAGTTATGTATACATATACCATGTAATCACGTAGTTTGTGGCTCCGAAGCAAATGTCAGTGTAGTAATTGAATGATGTGTGTGGCGGCACTCGTCGATACTACTACATATTACATCAATTAATTATGCAATCACCGACGTCTCGTCGCGTCGCAGCGCAGCTACAGCTGTACAGACTACATCACGAACAAACAAAATCTTTACTACGAGTGTACTCGAGTAAACACATCAACTAGTTTTTATTACAAATCTCAGCTAGCCAGTTAAGAAGCACGTCAATGAATCAATCTGCACAACGCGTGCACAATGCGTCCACGAGCTAGAGTGGTCACTTTTCTGTTACTAAATGCTTAGTGGGTTCGATCGCTATTAGATAGCCATTTGGAGTGAGTAATGTTTGGAGACCGCGGTTTTAATATTACCATAACATTTATTAAAATCATAGATTTCACGGATCCGAGATTTCCTTTTAAAGACATCTTCTACCACGATAGACCAATGGGTATACTACTAAGCTGGCGTTGGCCACTCTGCCAGCCGGACAAAATGCAGTAGCGATGACTCGTGAAGTGAAATACGAAGAGCCAGCGAAGAATCCTAACACTACCTAGTCTTTCTAGTCGATATACGATTAGTGTGTCGTTTTAGAATAGAATAGAATAGAATAGAATATCTTTATTTGCTGTAAACAAAGTACATTACATTGATGTCATACTATAATAAATTAGCACAAGCCTGTTTAGCCGTTTCAAATAGCATGCAAATATAAGTACATGTTATATGGAGTTAACAAAGTATGTCTCTTCAAACAATCATAACACATTTTAAATTAACAATGTCATAATTCGTATTTGATTAGTAGGTCAATTTGATACACATCACGCCGTATGTTCTATAAATTCTTTAACAGAGTAAAAGTTTTTCTGCATGAGCCAACCACGTAGAACGTTTACGTAGGTTACCTAATATTTTCAGTATTGCTGAACCATTTTAAATGATTGTGGTTTTAAATTAGGACAACATAGGTACTTGCAGTATGATTATATTAAAATTAAATGTTGTCAATACCTGATGATGGGCTTTGCAAATAATAATTATTTAATCTCATTAACGACAAACTAATCACGACAAGTATTTCGCAAGTGTCTTAGGTTATTGTTGATAGGTGAATACATAAATCACGCTGCATGCTCCTAAATGGCACTGAATATATTACAACAGATACCTACTCTCACCAATAAGGCTACTAGCATGCACTACCATACCAAAAGCTAGACGTGCAACCAGTGGCACGAGGTCACCTACAAGCTTTTGACCCTGGTAAAGTCAATGCAAATTGAATTAAAATAATTAATTTGAAATTAAACTAATTTCATTGTAAACGTAAGACAATAGATACCAAATAATCTATACTAATGTTATAAAGCTGAAAAGTTTGTTTGTTTGTTTGGTTGAACGGGCTAATCTCAGGAACTACTGGTTCGAATTGAAAAATAATTTTAGTGTTGGATAGCCCATTTACCGAGGAACGCTATAAGCTATATAACATCACGCTATGAGCAATAGGAGCGGAGCATCAATGAAAAATGTTGCAAGAACGAGGCAAATTGTCTTATGTGAAGCAGACAACATTGTGCGGGTCAGCTAGTAACTTTATAATCCTAATAATAACTAATATTATAAATGCGAGTCTGAGTTTGTTTGTTTGTTACGCTTCCACGCCTTAACCACTCGACCGATCATAATGACATTTCGCACACACGCTGTCAGGAGAACAGAAAAGGACATAGCAGGAGTAGAGGAGTACCTTCATCCAGAAAAGAAGCACTTACCTAACCTACATGTATGAGGGCAAAGGCGTTTGCAAGACCTAATAAAATATAAAATAACATCAAAACCACTAAAAACCAAGTCAACAACAAGCTCATGACCTATTCTTCTCTATGCGACATGAAAATGCAATTTTAATCTATAACTGATACCTGCAACAGCCATAACACTGTAGTATACCTACTGCTAAATAAACAACTCAGATAGACCATAAGTTATAATATTAATAGTTTAGGTTTCGATTGTAATTAATAATTCAGACAGTGGCGTGATATGAGAGAGCACACACGCACACACACACGCACACACACACGCACACGCACACACACACATACATACACACACACGTGGCTACAACACCTGCCACGAGTCCCTGACCGTAACGAATACAAAGGTACATATTAAGTACGTGACTGAATGTGTAATACGCCGGGTTGATAAAGTTTTAATTATCATAATAGTTGTATTTGTCTGATACATATTTGGCAATTAACAAAACCAAAACGTACACGACAACCTCGACAAATTTCAAGTGTAGGTACTACCGCGGCGCCGATTTGTAACGTAAGTAGGCTCTGGTTAGGTAGTATGGTTTTACGACAGCCCAATGTAGAGCGGACCTAAATATCTACAAGGACGGTACGAGAGCCGCGGTACAAAGCTTGAGGTCGCCAAAAATTTGAGGTTTCGGTTCATGAATAGGAAGCCACGACTGTGCCATTCGGCACACTTAATGATTGTTCAAGCGGAACATCGCAGGGAGTAAACTAACACGTTCGTGTGTGAGAAACTGCCGCCGTTATACATTTTTCACATGCTAATTTTCAACAAACCAGTGTATTTATTACATTAAATCAAAATATTTGCTATGCGTTTGAACTCGCTGTCAGTTTAAATACGAAAGACAGACATTTAGAAAACGATAAAAATATTTTCCCCACACCATTCTGGCCACCACACCACACTGGCGAAAATGGACCAACCTTACCCTGATTTGACATGAAATCGACGAAGTGTTTGAATAAGACTTAATTATATCTAAACTGTTTCACAAAGTACAAGGGTCTTAATAAAATATAGGTTTGTTTTCCTTATAAAGACTAACATCAGGCGCGTAATCGTCTATTTCGATTTGCAAGGTATTGTGTAGGGTCATAGGCCAGATAAAGTATCAGGCTCGCCAGAACATGGCACGGAAAAGAGTCCTAAAATTGCCCTTACATGGTATTCCAAGCAGTAGACATTGTGGATAGTCTGTAGAGCAGACACTACAAGCTAGAATTAGATATAGGTACCTAACTTCAGATAACGCTAAACCAAAAATGGTATCTTGTAAATATACATTACTTTTATAGTGTGTTGTGTTATAGTTGGTCAATGACAAATCAATTATAGTGTGGCAGGATTCATGCTGAGGTCAGCCTCATACTTGTACATATTTTATTTACTCATACACCTTAACATACACTCCAAGTTCAATATTGGTTGCTGTAATGTAGAGACATGTATGACTTCGATGGCGTAGTGATAAGTGTAACCGATTGAGGTCGCGGGTTCGATTCCCGCACAAGTCAAACATTTGTGTGCATGAACATGGCTGTTTGTCTTGGTCTGGGTGTTTCTATGTATAATATGTATGTATTTACAAAAAAAAAAGTATATATGTATGTTTATCCATTGTCTAGTATCCATAATACAAGCTCTGCTTAGTTTGGGCTAGATGGTGTTGTGTGTATGTGGTAGAATATTATTATGTTTCTCTTATCACAGGTACTTTCTAACATATTATATTAGAAAATACCTGGCCCTTTGGGAGGCTTACACGGAGACATGGGTCCAACGTGAAGAGGCCCTTCGAGAGTTTTAATCAAAGGTGGGATGGAACACCTACAGCGGCACTAGCCGCAGCAGGCGTAGGACTATTGCTACGTATACCTAGATTCTAATATATGGGCTATAGGCATGGGTGTTTGGTGGACCGGTATATTGCTAACTATGGATGAAAAACGGCGTCTGCCCTGAATACTCTTTCTTTTATTATTATTATTCTCTTTATTTAAATATTTTCAATATATTTTTCATTTTTAAATATACATATATCTATAAAAATACATTTAAAAATATAAAATATATGGTACCCCACCGGCATCGGGAACAGGGTCCAAGGTGCCGGTGGTTAGGATTCCAGAGATAGGAACCTCCTCACAATGCGTGCTGTATCTAAAAGCACTGCCTTCTGCATCAAACCCTTGATCCAAGCACCCAACGCGAGCCTCTTTAGATGGTGATCGAGGCTCTTGGCTATTAGACCATTGACAGATATGACTATCGGCACAATGATTGCCGAATCAACATCCCACATGTCGACAACCTCGCGAGCCAAATCAAGATATTTAATTTGCTTATCTTTTTCAGCTTTCGCGAGATTGCCATCATGCGGAATGGTGACATCGATAATCAATGCGCGGCGCTCTGATCGATCTATCACTACAATGTCAGGTTTGTTGGCCACAACAGTCCTGTCTGTGATGATAGTTCGATCCCAGTACAACGTGACATGACCATTTTCGAGAACTGATTCAGCTACATACCTGTAGTACGGCACTTCAACATCTACAAGTTTGTATTTCAGAGCAAGTTGCTGGTGAATAATCCTGGCTACTTGGTTATGTCTGTGCAAGTACTCGCCGTTAGCAAGACGAGAACAACCGGAAACTATATGCCTGAGGGACTCACCAGGTAGGTGGCACGCCCGACAAATGTCAACCGTGCCATCCCTCAAGATATATCTCCGGTAGTTATTCGTCTTGATAACTTCGTCCGCAATAGCACAGACAAACCCTTCGGTTTCCCCAAAGAGGTCACCGAAACGTAGCCAGTTCACGGAGGCTAACAGGTCTACATCAGCTCCATATAGAGCCTTGTAGAACCTACCGTGAAGCTCCTTGCTCTGCCATACATCCCTGTATGAGTTTTCCCTATAAATTGTATCTAGAGATTGATATTACACTACAAATAAGGAAAACATGTTTTTATAGTAAGTAGGCTAACGTTTTAAAAATTACGATACTAGTTGTAGGTATACCACTGTAATATCTCTATACAATAAGAGTCTACATGTTATAATAATAATAATAATAATGTCCTCCAGACCGTATTTCGGCCACGGCGGCCAATCTTAACAGAGACTGACCATCTGCGAAGGAGATATTATAGTGCACAAGTATGTGCGCAAACACAAGTGCACTCCCTGTTCCCTAACCCTCATGATCCGATGGGACGGTGATCCGACACGACCGGAGAGAGATCAGGCGTAGGACCAACGGCTTTACGTGCTTGCCGAGGCACGGGGGTGTCTAACACCGCCAACTTCCTAACTCCGGGCTCGTATTGAGATTTGTAAACAGAAAACCCCAATATCTTTTTGTTGGTCCGACCCGGGATTCGAACCCGAGACCTCATGCACAGCAGTCGCATTCCCTACCGCTGCGCCACGGAAACATGTCTACATGTTACATAGAAATTAAACGTACAGTTAGGTGTAGTTTTATCATACAATATGTCTACATACGAAGTCTCACGTCTATATCACAGAACTAACTGTCCAGCAGAGGTATGTAAATCTCTGCTGAAGAGTAGGTTCTGTGTGTAGTATACTTCACACCTACCTTTTAGCAGGTTTTAGATGTGTAATAGATGCCGAGCCTATTGGCGTTTACCGGACACAGACCCCGTCTACATGCTACCACTGACAATTTGCCCGATTTGGGTATCAGACCCGAAATCTCAAGCACAGTAGTCGCATTCACTGGCGTTGCGCCACCGAACAGTCTTACATAAATACAAAAACACTTTAGATTGTCAGTTTTAAAATTAATAAGCCCTTGACATACAGACAAGCGGCATGAGGGACGCGCATACGGCGCAGCCTCCATCACACCGGCTAGCAGCACACAACAGACAGCTGATAGTATGCAGAACACAAGTTGCACTTTATTGATATTCACGAAAACGGCGTTGATATTAGCAGACATGAAAATTATTACGTACATTAATGTCGGTCTTTAGTCAACTTGCACGTCATCGCCGCGCGTTACACTTGTTATTACTTAAGATCGGTTCTCGTGCTTCACTCGTTAACACATTTTGCCCGTTTGCTAGTGCTACTCGAAAGAACCAATCGTGTATGGTATGCCATTCCTTGATCAAAAGTTGTGTTACTTAAATTATTTAAAATGTCGCGTCGCCATTTACTATAATGAAAACAAGGGATACGTTGAGAAATAAATTTAAGGAAATAAATATATTAACAGTAGCCAGCCAATACATATATGCAAATTTAATTTATGTATTTAATAACATTGACTTATATTATAAGATAAGCGATATACATAATATAAATACAAGAAACAAAAATAGATTACTAGTGGCGGCCTCCCGGCTTCAAAAAATTAATAAGTCGTTTATAGGTCAATGTGTGCGCTTTTACAATAAACTCCCAAATGACATTCAAAATTTAAGTTTTAATTAATTTAAAACAGTTGTAAAGCGTAAATTATATTCGAAAGGTTATTACTCAGTCACTGAATATATAGAAGATAAAAATGCTTGGGATTGAGTTGCTTCCACTCACAGGTTATTTCTAATCATATTATTAAGCTAACTGTAATATGAGTTGCTGTGACTATTATTTCATGTGTTATTAAAATATAATTTTTACTTTTAAATCTTATTGCAATAAATAACTAACAACTACACACAGCAGCTCATTTAAGGAAAATAATTGTATTGATATCTAAACATTTGGCGATTGAAAAGAGTAGCCATGAGTTTCTTGCCTGCTTCTTCTCATGAAAGCTCTAATCCTCAAACAGGCTTTTTCAAAGCTTAATTTTTATTTCCTTCTATTTATTTTTATTATTATTTTTATTAATATAATAGTGAATTGACGTGTCCAAGAATTGTTTGCACATTTTTATGGAAATAAAGATGTTTGACTTTAACTTTGACTATAAGTACATATTAATATGTCGAACGTCAGTGTCCGCGCGCGTTAGCTTAAAAAAAATACCTCTTCTATATTACCACAATCCTAAAGGTCCAGTGCCAGACATGCGATCTACATAATTATAAGTTACACGTGAGATTTTCTAAATTTTCAATTTATCCATTTCTATACGACAAACCGTTCAGTAGTCATTAATATCACAGATTTAAATAATAGGTAGGTATAAAATAAAGACCGAATTCTCGCAGGCTTGCAAGCTCGCTAATTGTTTCACAAGCCGGTTCGCCACGCGCTGGACGTGCTTATCACGGTAGGTATCGACAAGTGACGGAAGCCTGCTGATATCACTTGCGCGTTGTCGACCAAGGTTTCGTCTCATACGGTAGATAGGATTAGAAATGGGATGGTAGGAAAAGCGCGGACAAGGCAGATATGCGGGCGTCCAGCACACTTATTATAAAAGTGTTAAAACGTGAGTGCTTTATATCTTCTTTGGAGAATGCCTTTGATGTATGTAATGAAACTATTATTTGTAAAGAAATTGATCTGTTGAAAGGAGTCCAAAGAAGAGCTACTGCAGTACCATATATGGCTTCTGAGTCATGTCAGCCAAGATATGAGGGACACTTGAGAATATTGAGGCTACCCACAGTTAAATACTTAGTTTTAGAGATGACTTTATTAAGCTACAGGATCCCAACCTATAGATATAAACTACCCAACAAATATAAGCCAAATGTGAATGGGATGGCAAACTTGGATGAACATTTTCTCCTCCACATCAGATACATTCTGTAAAAATGTGAGGTTAAGAAAACACTAAACTAACAAAAGTACACAATGAGTGGAATCAGAGTGAAAGAACCCAGAGAGATATGCCTTGTTTATAGCAAGTGCACACACTCTGCTTATGCTGCCAGGAAACAGGTGTGAGTGTATGTATGCCCAACATCAGAGACATGTCCTGCTAACAGCTAAAAGCCTACTTCCTTGTGGACAATGTTTCACTCTTGATCACTTACACATTTGATAGTCTCTTATAAGTTATCATCCACAATACACTTAAGAGTAAGTCAAACAAATGCCCGGGAACTGTAGTGCCTGCTCAAACAGTGAACAAAGATTTTTATATTTAACTGACACATTGATAAGTAGCTTCAAACAAATGTACACTTACCTTCAAACTATATAATATGTTTTTTAATCACCTACAAGGCACTCGTCAGCGGTCAAAATAAAAACTGTGCCAAACAAGACAACTATTCTGAATAAAAGTATATTTTGTGTCATCTAGAATTTATAAAAAAGTGCCCAGGATATATAATTATGTAAATTAGATAACATAAATTTCTTAAATTTAAATTTCAAAATATATTAGTGGACAAAGCACATTGTTACGTGCTGGTTCGAGTGACAAGAATGTAAACAATATTACCGACTAAAACACGTTTTATTCTAACTCTAACACACACTTTTCTACTGTAACTGCTTCAAACTCCGTAGTATTTTCGCTTCCGTTCGCTTCGATAAATACTTGACTGCTTACCATTGTAAACTGACTCGGCGAGCGCTGTCCTTCCCCTTTTAAAGGCGGTTAAAACGTTTCCGGAGTTTTCTAGAAACGTCATACCCGGTATGTAAACAGTACGAAGATTCGAGAAATATGCCAGCATTATCTCTACTTTTCTCGTACGAACTACGTAGATCCGTAAGACATCAATAGATGGCGCTGTAATAAATTATTAGACGGAATGCCGAGTCTTCCCCACAGTGCCGAGAGATGGCACTGGGTGTAATACTGCTCCCCTCTTAGACATGTTCGTCCCGAACATTGTTGGATCCGTAGTAGCATGCCAATCAATCCACATGAACGATCTTTGGTGTACCTCGTGATCCTTTCTGGATCCGGTAGGTGACGTCATTCATCTTAGTGATTATGCGATAGGGTCCATCCCATTTTGCCTGCAACTTAGATTTTCATTTGCTGCGTACCGGATTATGTAACCACACCAGCGATCCTTCCTCGAAGCCTTTATTGTTCGCCTTCCGCTCGTAACGGGTCTTCATCCTCTCAGACATCTGTTGACCGGTTTGTCTAATGTGCTGGTATACATCATTCATCCTGCTGCCAGTGTGTGGTCCGTTCATTGCAGAACAACTCGTACATTTACGGCACCATTCCTCAACGTCTTTTCGACAATGGATCCAATAAAATCATTCCCGGATCTTAATCAGAGTTCTCTTAACTCCCATGTTACTCCCATTATGACAGAGTTGTAAAACGCCCGGTACCTTAAGCTTTGGCACGACCATTTGCATGTGGCACTTGTCACCTCGAGCGTTCTCCCATTTCCGGTACAGAACTCCATCCTGGATAACCGAGCTTTCCCACTGTGCCCAATAACTCTTGGTGATAGAGCTCATTGCCGCAAATTCACTCCAGTGAGGTCTCGAAAAACCTGTTTTCTTCCATTCGAGGAGGGGTCTTTGTCCTCTTGTTGCATTCTCTGCAGAGTTTCCTTCCAGTCTACGCTAAGATCCGTCCTCAATATTCTCATTACTCCTTCCTGCTTGGCCTCTTGCCTGGCGCAGTGCTTACACTGGTCGGGACATTGTCTACGCGACAGGACATTACTCTGTGACTTGCCACTGCGATGCTGTGATACGAAGTCCCGTAGTTGTTGCCCGGCACGCACATCAGGTGTTCCTCCAACCGGTGACTGGTTTCTGTTACGTGGATTCCTTCGCTTCGGGCAGCTCAACCTGATGTGGCCTCTCTCGCCGCAGCTATACCACCGGGGTGAAGTCAAAACTTCCCTGGTACGGTGAGCTCGGTCGTCCCGTCGCACTGCTTCCACCTCCAGAGCGTGGGCCTGGGCATCCTTTAGGTCTTTTGCTGCGTGGATTCCTTCGCTTCGGGCAGCTCAACCTGATGTGGCCTCGCTCGCCGCAGCTTTAACACCGGGCTAAAGTTAACACCTTGTCGTCACGTCGAACCTCCAAAGCGTGGGCTAGGGCATACTTTAAGTTTTTGAAATGTCCGAGTCTCACTGCAGCCCTAACCTCCAAGTCTCGAAATCCGTCGGTGAAAGCTTGAACGATGTTCCCGTCGATGAGCAGAGGTGAGGACTGGTACGCCTTTCGAACCAGCTTCTTCACCTCCAGCGCCCAATGCTGCAAGGTTTCACCAACACGTTGCGATCGGTCTTTCAGCTGGACGCGAAACACGTGTTCCAGGTGTGCGCCGCCATATCTCGCGTCCAATGCCAACAACTTCGCGTACGTGAAGTCAGCCGCGTAGTCACGTGGTTCACCTGACGACGGCGAGGTGGCGTCTCCAAAGCGCCTTTGGTCCACATCTTGCTGGCGCTGGTTCCTGGTTCGCATCCCTTCCTCTTCCGGTAGTACTGGCATATTCTTATCTCACTTCTGACACCGATTGTTACGTGGTGGTTCGAGAGATAAGAATGTAAACAATATTACTGACTAAAACACGTTTTATTCTAGTACACAATTAAATTTAAAACACAAAAAACACTATACTACACTTTTCCACTGTAACTAGCTTTACACTCCGTAGTATTTTCGCTTCCGTTGAATGTCCGATGAATACTTGACCACTTACGATTGTAAACTGACTCGGCGAGCGCTGACTTTGCCCTTTTATACGCGGTTAAAGCGTTTCCGAAGTTTTCTAAAAACGTCATACCCGGTATGTAAACAGTACGAAGATTCAAGAATGTGCACGCGTTCTCTCTACTCTTCTCGTACGAACTACGTAGTTCCGTAAGACGCCAATAGATGGCGCTGTAATAAATTATTACACGGAACTGCCGAGTCTTCCCCACAATGCCGAGAGATGGCACTGGGTGTAACAATATTATAGTATTAAGGAAATATCTAGATGACAAATGCATTGATAATTAATTATTGACATAATAATTTATCCATTATTTTCGTTGGACATCATATGACTTTTAATTGTTCTTTCAAATTTTTTAATTATTGTATTTTCTTTTTTTTTAAATTATTATTATGCTATTATATTCTTATTATTATTATATTCTGTAATATTTGCATGCCCCAGGGTATGGTGGTGCCCCAGGTGGAATATGGAGAAACTAAACATAATTGTGACATATTGACCCGTATTTGCAAATAAATGGGCCACCTCCTTGTTGATTAATCAAATCACAATGATTTTTGTATAATGTATGAAAGACTAGTTCAGCATCAAAAAGAAACATTAGCAAACCATAATTGACTAATAACCTATTTGAATTGGTATCCCAGAAATGAGACATTATGTCAGAGAAGTTGAATTCTTTTAAACCTTGGGCTCTTTCTGAACAAGTGTAACAACAGACCGACTCCAATGACAACAGATAGAGAATGCCTTAGTTGCCAAAGGAACACAAAAACTAGTGACATATTATAGAATTTAAAAATACCGATTAGCAAAACAAATTTCGAATTACACTCCAAGGTTGACACATTATAAAATAAAATCATTAGCAAGCCACAGAATGAAACTAGATTCTATTTTTCTGCATAGAATAATGAGCGGTATCACAGACTGTAGTGAGCTATTAAGCGCCTTACACATAAAACAACAAACCGAATACCAAGGAAAAGTAATTATAATCTATTTGATATTCCATTCTCAAAAACCAATCTGGGTCATTACGCTGCTGTACCACGGCTTTGTAGGCAATACAATACTTTATCAAAGACTCATGATATTGACATAAGTGAATAATAAAAACTTAAATAAATTGTTGTAGGTGTCTTTTATATTTAGGTAAGGACCTAAATATAAAAGACACCTACAACAATTTATTGTTGCAACAATTTAATATTGTTTGTCGGAGATGCTTAATAAATAAAATAAAAACATAGTTCTCTAATGTTGAATTGCACTGTTATTATTTGTATATTTATTTACATTTGGTATTATTCTAACATACATGCATTAGAAAATTCCTGATGTGTTGTGATGTGCTGATTTTAAATTACAATTACCTACTGAAGTATTTGTCATTAAATAAATAATTTTCAGAAAAATATAAATCACTATAAGTTTTACAAGAGTCTGTTACTTCTAAATATATGGCAAATATTGGAATGTCCAATCAAGCAAATGATTTGCGCTCAGCAGTGAGTCATTGTGGTTGTACTACATATTACGTTACACAGACCATCTGCTCACATAACACTGATAACCGCTCACCAGGTGGTGCACTATATACACAACACAGTGAAGCTTTTCAATACATTGTATTGCCATGTAGTCTCCACTAATTTACACAATATACTAATTACTTTCAATTAGGTAGATATATTTAGTACAACTTAGAAAGATATGTATCTCTGCATCGCAGAAGGTTTTACAAACTTAGACAACAGCCAGTGTCAAAATAAGTATCTGTACTGAGTTTATATTGTCAACAACATCATCACACAATGACACTCACAACACCCAATATAACTGCACATTGTTGCACTTGTGCCAATGGCAAATTGTATGTAAAGAAATCTCTCACTTGTGTATGAATATAAAGCTTGTGTAGTGTGTAAACAGGTCAATACCATACAATAAATTGAAATTACCAGTTATTGATGATTAATTAATATTGATGACTGTTGTGTAAACAAACACTGCACTCAGATTACAACACTATGTTGTTGCTCAACTGTTTAGGATTACAAGTCACCAGACCACCACTGACTGTTCACTGTTTTATTTTATTTTATTTTATTTTTACATAATAGGTATAGTTACAGACACCAGATCAGTAATCTCATAGTAATAAATTGAACATAGTAAAGCTTCAAATCTGTAGTCCACTTAAAACTATACACATCGTTCATAAATATTCACTGTACTGTATATATACTTCTACACTCAGGCTTCACAATAATAATACTAAATCAATGTTTACCTCATTAGTGCACTTAGTAATTTATTAATGTTATCAATTTCCACATTTAATTATTAGATACCAGATAAGCTATTGTGTACATATTTGTAAAATATAAGTTATAGTAGGACATATTGTAATCGCTGTAAGATGCTGGGAGCTGGTACGAAAATAAGACTAAATATTTCGTTAAACGTAAAAGCTTTGAGAGCGATAAGTCGAACTAAGGTCTGTGACACTTACCATTCTGATACTAGTGTTGTGAAGGAGCGCGGAGTGTATCACTGCCCAGTGGCCAGGGCGGCGGATCCGGTCTCCGAACAGCTTCCGCGAGCAGCGACAGGGCGTCAGGTCGCCGTGCTGAGGGTGTCGGTCGTCGACACCGGCGTGCGCGCGTTGAGACGGTCGCTAGTAGCACTACATGCCCCGCCGGCGACTCCGGGCGCTGTTCAGCGCTCACTTCACGCACAGCCTCCCCCTCTTCTCTACCAGTTAACACGAATCAAATTTTGTCTATCGCATCGACCCACCACACAATGCCACCGATGATGACATGACTAGCAAACTAATTAAAGTTTAGTGATGCGCGAAGTCTACTTAAATCGATTTATTGCATTGGCATATAATAATATTGAATTAATAGGTTGTAATGCCAATATTTAATACGAATTATACATTATTTAAACAGTAAATATCTTCTCTATCTTGACAGAATAAACAACCTTGGTAATTTTAAGTAATAAATAAAATTGGCAGCTTGAATAACCTTGATGATTTGTAAATATATGTAGTAGCTTTGAAATAAAATAAGTAAGTACTTATCTTTCGAAATGCAACAGTTTTATATAGCCTACATAATAGAAAAGAAAACCGATGATGACATCTGTCTATCTCCTAAGATTGACTTATAATAACCATTATGCATTAATATCTAGAAATTTGCGAAACAATTTTGAGTAATATACAATTAATACTTATCAAGACAAGGGTGCTATTTACCTTAGGCATATTATGTAAATAATACTATTTACTATTAACTTTCTATTGATTATGCTATTTACCTTAGGCACATAATGTAGTAAATTACAGATATTACGAGTTATATCTTGAATAAGCTCCTTCCAAACGATGCATTTATGCGACAAGGAATAGACCTCGTAATCACATGAAATATTAAATTTCGACACAACGCGTTTTATTTTTAATTTTATTGTAAAGTTCGCCAACAGATTTTGAATTTTAAACATAAGAACTAACTTAAATAAATTATATTTTGCAAATCCAATTATGGTTTATATAAATAATTATGATAAATTACTATGTAGGTATTGTATGTATTCACTCAAAAAATATATAAATAAGCAAAATTAATAAGCCATTCTTTTTTACAAACCATAATTCTATGTTCTGAAGTTATTATTGTTTGCCAGGCACCTTTCTGTGCGGCAAAGAAGAATTTTGTTTTCAGAACCTCTTAAAAACCATGTCTGGTCGGGAATCGCATACAGTAACTAACGATCTCACTTAAACATAAGCATAAACTTATGGCACTGGACCAAAAGGGCAATAAAAACTCAATTAAGTTATATTTGTTGGTGTCACAGCAATGCTACAACGAATGACTTAATATTACAGTTTATAGTAATATAATAACCGTAAAAGCAACATTATCTATTTGGTAGGTTTTATAAAGCATTGCGTGTACCAATTAAGTTCATTTAGAACTTTAAGAAAAATCTCAATATATTAATATCTATTTTCGTGTATCAATTATTACATTAAGTTATATCAAATCGATTGCTCTATAGTGTGTACGTCCCTAAAACTCGTTCGGTGAATGACGCAAGTTGACAGTTATATTGCGTTTTATTATTGCTTAAAGCTATAGACGATATTAAAGCTTTTTGAAGCTTTTAAAATGTGTGAGATGTTTAATGACTATAATAGAATGGACAACGCATTTTATCAACGTTTATCTTATTAAAGTTTACAGTACTACCTACCCTATATGTACGATTTAAATGAATCTGACATAAGATCGGACAGGATTACAGTACGAAGTCTTAAGACTGCGCCGAGCGATATGTGCCAAAACAGGCGGTCACAGTTATGTTGATAAAATCAACACTTTTTGTTTAATACAAATATAAAATATACATTTACCATAACAATGAATGTGTTTACAATTACTCCGTGTAAAAACTTGAAATAATTAATATTTTCGCCTACAAAATTACGTAAGTTTGAACATAAAATGCAAAACCGTAGGCTACATACGTGATTTTAGATTATAACAGTAGAAATCTATCCCATTTTACAGCTTAAACGAAACATAAACAGTTGTATTACAATTTGTCCGGCCCAAATATTTAAGTTATTGGTTGACAATAAAGATACATATTTATCAAAAGAGCACTTCAAATCCTCCATACAATTTTACTATAGCGGCTGCGCGCCGATTTGAATATCGAGCTCTGTCATTCAGTCTAACCGCGTCTTACGCTCGGCGCAGTCTTAAGAGCACAGAACACTTATACTCAGAGAGGCTTAAGAGTTTGTAGCTGTAATTCATAAATATTTGTACACAGTACACGTCTGCACACTGCGGCGCGGAGCGTCAAATGTCGTGAATTTCCGTGTCACTTGTTTATATAGGAGCCGCGTTTGCTGGATGCGCGCGCCCAAGCTCGTTACGTAATCGTGATAATATTGTACTATGCTGTGATTGGTCGATTATAAATGGTAGCTCCTTTTGTATATAACTTCTTGTGTGACTAAAACGGTACCTATATATAAATAGGTTAATTTTATTCTAAAATATATTCGTATTCGTACTCTACAACATAACGGAAGTTTTACTTTGCATCACAAGACATCTAGCTACAGTTACCCTGCCTTACAAGTTGAGCTAAAATGCTTATTTTAGCTGCGTAACTTAAATTAGGTATACAGACGTAGAGACTAATCGAACGCTGCCAATTACTTATACAACCACAGACTACAGAAACCAATTGCGCTCGGGAGCGGTAATGCTCTGTAATTACAACAGACTGCAAATCTTTTGTGTTACCAATTAATCCTCTTTGTCTTTTCACAAGCGTATGTATCCTACTCGAGTTTTCTTGGCATTGAACTCATCAAGATGTCAGCATCCCATTATGACATGCGATTCAGAACTTGGAAAGTTAAACGATAAGACCCCAGTATTTATTTTAATGCCGCAGCTACATATGTCCGGGATATCCGAGATATTATCTTTTCACAGTACCTATTACATACATCCGGCCACATGCAGAATTATCAGAGCGGCTGATAACGAAAATAATTTGTCACTGTGGAGCCTATTTGGTAAAGAAGACGCCAGGCAACCAGGATTTCTTCTACAACGCCGCATAACCTTCCAAAACGCCACATAAGAATTCTGTAGCAAACAATGTTTATTAATTACAACAGTTTATTAACACAACTTAAATAATTAGTCTGTTTAACGCAGCTGCTGCAGTAGCTTTAAGTTGCAGCAGACAACTGATGATGGTGTTTGTCTCTGGGTGTAGCTAATTCAACACAAAAGTGTTGGTCACATTACATCACCCCCACGCGCTCGCCATCATTAGCACGTCTGCTCTGAAGCGTTTTTTGATGTGAAAATCTTAGAGACTTATCTGACGACAATAGGTAACTAGAATAGACATTATATTTTACCTTCTTAACATCCATAAATAAACACTTTTATTAAACACGCTTAAGGCTTGCTTGAAGGTAAAAAATACCCGTGACGTTGCTCGTCTACTAGTTATAAATACTTGCAACATCACGGGTATTTTTCGTGCGGTGCTGATCGAGAAAGGAACAGCTGTATTCTCTCTCGGCAGCACAACACGTGCGCTTTCTTGAGGTGTTTGGGAGCGTTTCTCTTCGCAGGTACACAAGATCAGGCAATCACCTAATGTGCAATCGGCTGTAGAATTGAAGTACTTATGTACATCCTAAGTTTTGATCGATATAGTTTTAGCTTAATTCCAGGTTTAAGCAGTTTTTAGTAAATTAAACAACGTATGTTTTAAATGTCCAGCGAGGAGTAGACACAGTGACGAGGCGTGGTCTAGTCGAGCGCGGTGTAGCGCGCAGGCGTGGGCGCGAGGCGCGCCAGCGGAGTGTCCTCGGCGCGCGGCGCCGGCGCCTCGCTCGACTCGTCGTCGCTGTCCAGCTCGCACTCCGAACTCGCGCCCCACTGCACACAATACACAACACTTACAATATCGTCGTACAAAGCTAACAATGATTGATAAATATTATATATATTGCAACCACAACCTTAAAACTATAGCTTGACTCATTATATCACAGAGGAACTCGGCAAGGGTAATCAAACTTTAGGCATATTTCTTGAACTAAAAAATGCATTCGATACTGTATCTATTTCTTTACTTCTGAACAAGATGGAGGCTTTGGGTATACGGGGTAATCAACTAAAACTTTTTACAGATTACTTAAGCGATCGTCACCAAAGCGTTAAAATAGATAACATACTACTAGCAATTATGAGAAAATACTGGTTTTGGTATTCCCCAAGGAAGTATTATCGGTCCGACGCTGTTTCTGATCTATATTAACGATTTATGTAATCTTATATTAGAAAACGGCAAGATAATATCATACGCCGACGATAACGTGCTAATATTCTTCGCTAAAACCACCAACGAGTTATATGAAAACGCTCAGCTAGGCTTTAATATTGTGAATAACAGGCTTCATCAAAATTGACTAACTTTAAATACTGATACGACGAAATATATTCACTTTTCTATGCTCAAGAATAACTATAGTATAACTAACCCGCCTATATACATATGCACACAAATGTCCGCTTCAAAACCCCGCAACAAACATGTGTAATTGTCCTCCTATCCTGCAAACTAGGAGCATAAAATATAATGGCATCATAGTTGATGATACACTTTCCTTTAAACAACATATTAATTGTTTAGTAAATAGAATCCGTAAGTTAATATATGTATTTAAAAATCTTCGAACAGTAGCAGATATTAAATTGATTACTCAAGTTTATTTAGCTCTATATCAATCAAGTATCCAATATTGTATTACTTCATGGGGTGGAGCAGTGGAAACACCTATTCTGCCTCTCGAACGAGCTCAAAGATCAATTTTAAAAGTAGCCATCCGCCCTACTTTCCTATTTCCTACAAGCTTATTATATAAATCCTGCAAAGTAATGACTGTCCATCAAATCTTCGTTATGCATACAATACTAAAACAACATGCGATGCTTACCTATAACGCTGACATAATTAACAAGCGTCGGCAACCACACAATCATGCTCAAAACATATTTTTACAAATAGATTTTTTGCATTTCTAGGGCCATTTTTGTACAATAGACTAAATGGAGAATTAAGCATTTATAAATTAACTCATTTTAGCTGTAAAAAATTAATTTCTACTTATATTCAAACTTTGTCTTATGACCAAACCGAGCAGTTAGGTACTTGCAATCTGTAAATAAAATTTTGCTAAGGTATTTAGTTTTAAAGTAGAATATTAAACTTAATTTAATTGTTTTTACTTTAACCTTTAGTTTATTATAAAAGTTATTATAATGTAATTTTATTTATACTGATAATAGTAGGTATGTAAGCAGTTTGTCGCTCGAAACACAGGTTTAGCCTAGTTCGGGCAAATATCTATGAGTGCACTTTATGTTATTGTTAAGATGCAATTATAAAACTAAGAATTTATACTAAAATAAATAAATTATTATAAATTATTATTAAAATTATTATCACTATATTCGAAATTCAAAGTTGTGGCAGAGACCTCATAACTTATGCCAAGAAGAGCCCACGAGAGCCGAAGAAATCCAAGATGATGTTTAATGAGGTGAGCTAATGTTTTGATACAGATAGGACGGGACCTGTTCGGAGAGCGGATAGGCTCGCAGGCGCGTGTAGAGGTACACAGCGTAGAGCAGGTTGAGCACGGCGAGCGTGCGCAGCGTGGCCTCGAAGCCGGCGGCGGCGGCGAGCAGGCCGCCCAGCACGGGGCCCAGCGCGTAGGCCGCCGAGCCGGCCGCCTGCAGCAGCGCCGCCAGCGCGGGCGCGCGTCGGCCACCGCGCGCCAGTAGCGCCGGCACCAGCGCCGCGTCGGCCGCGCCGAGCCCCAGCCCCAGCGCGAAGTGCGGCAGCGCCAGCGCCGGCACGGAGCGCGCCAGCGGCACGCAGAGCGCCGCCACGCCCACCGCCACCTGCCCGCCCAGCGCCACACACTCGGCGCCCAGCCGCCGCGCCGCGCCGCCGCCGCTGGCCGCCAGCAGGTAGCCCACGCTGTCGGGCACGAACACCACGCCCGTCTGCCACCGCGCCGGGTGGAACTTGTGCGCCAGCCACAGCGGCAGGCACGGCTCCAGTGCCGCCATGACGCTCGTGGTGAGCAGCACGCAGCCCGCGCACGCCGCCGTTGCGCCGCGCCGCGCCACGCCCACCACACCCAGCGGCGACACCCCGCCAGCGCTCGCCAGCGGCTAGTGCACACCAGGCACAGAGAACAGAGAGATTGAATAACCTTAATATATGTGTCGGTTACAGCGATAAGCAGGTCAGAAAAACAGCGAACAGCAACTCACTCGATTGTACTCGTCGGTATCCAAGAACATGTACTGCATGGCTGAAAGTATCAGGTACGTATTAGTGGGTCGCATCAGTACAAGGCGCGAGGCACCGTGAGGCGAGGGTAGCTCGTACCGAGGTCTGCGAGCAGCGCCGCGGCGAGGAACAGGAAGGGCGCGCCGCGGCTCCACAGCGCGTATGTCGCGCCGCCGAACGGGTACCCCACCAGCACGCCTGCCACAGTACACGTACATACGTATATCAATCAATCAGAGAAAGATACAGGCGGAATTCGCCCACAACATGCGATACCATACCTAATTAAATACCTGGTAGAGATGGTGGAAGTTGGAACCGGAGCCAGCCCCTTTCGTGTTTGATGATTTGAAGAGTCGCTATTCGGCGAACTAACTAGCTCCTTAGTGAAGCCGAAGAAGACGAATAGCCCCAGACACCATAGGTACCTACTTATTATGTATGTATGTAAGTAGTGTGTGTACCTAGCGCGACGGCTCCGAGCAGTACGCCGATGCCGCGGTGTCGCGTGGCGTCGGGCAGCGCGGCGGCGGCGAGCGCGAGCCCCGCCACGCCGGCCAGCGCGGCGCCGGCGCCGTGCGCCGCGCGCGCGCCGCACACGCACAGCGCCGCCGCGCCACCCGCACACCCGCTGCACACCGACAACCCTGCGCACACGCACACGGACCGCTCACACATCACCTCACCAGTCACATAAGAAACACTGGGTTTAGACCTTTTCAATGATAAAGATACCTAGATATCCAAAACCAGCAATCGTAAAGAGGTTGTTTAGAAAATGTACATAATTATCCTCACGCCTATATCCTCGAAATAATGAAATAACTACACATGTATATATATTCAAATAATTTAAACTAAATACTTTATGGTGCCCGTGCTGCAGGCGGGGACAAACAATACTTTGTTACCTACGGGCAAAGAAAGATCTACCAAAACTACGTTTGTCACCGCATGCGGCACCATAAAGTATTTAGTTTAACTAATTTGAATATACATACATATGTAGTTATTTCATTATTTGATAAAGTCAGCTTACAAAACAATGCATTGTCAGTCGAATTTTATATAGATATTGTGATACTTGTTTTTTTCTATTCAGTTCATTACTTTTCGGCAGTCGAGTTTTTTGATTTTATAATAATAATTTTATTTAGGGAATCTTGACTTTCATTCGTAGAAAATGAACAGTAAAGTGTAAAGTGGTGATCTGTATTGTTAGTATTATATTATCTGTGGTATTGTGTAGGCAGGTGGTACCGAGCGCTGCCAGTGCGAGCGTGGCGGTGGCGGCGCGCAGCACGGGAGCGGCGCCGCGGCGCGCCACGGCCGCGCCCGCCAGCGGCGCCGTCACCAGCTGCGCCGCCGCCTTCGCGCCGAGCACCAGGCCCACCACCGCCTGCGCACCCGACCCGCCGCCTGAACACACACACATGACACAGCTGCCGGTGAACGAAGGCTCTACGATCTAGCAGTCACATGAACATGAGTCACAGTCACTGTATTACGAAGTCGAATTCCTGTAGTTGTTCAATCCATCTTGCTACCTGTCCTTCTGGGTCTTTAAACTGTAGTAGCCATTTCAAAGCAGCGCGGTCAGTTCGCAGGTGAAATTGCCGGCCCAACAAATATTTGCTGAAGTGCTGCAATGTCTTTACGACAGCTAGAAGTTCCCTTCGGGTGACACAGTAGTTCCTTTCACTTTCACCTTTGACGATCATGAACCATCTTTGCAGCAGAATCTGTGTTGCTACTTAGAATTTTTTATAGATCCAAAGTCACTTGCCAGTTCCAATACAACTCTTTTAACTACACTAAACGAACAAGATAATAAACATCATGCACCGAGTAACAAGTAAATAGCGCTTAATAATATCAGCCCTTAATTATTAAACTGTCCTACTGCTGGGCACGAACCTCTTCTCATTGTGCGAAGGGTTAGGCCATAGTCCACCACGCTGGCCCAGTGCGGTGGCAGACTTCTCATATCTTCGAGAACACTATGAAGAACTCTCAGACATGCAGGTTGTCTCACTATGTTTTCCATCACCATCAAATTAAATTATTAATTTTAACCAACTCCTTTAGTGTAGAAATAAATTATTGAATAGCTTGAACTCATAATATCAATAAGACGTTATCCAATATGCTGGCAAATATTAGTTCAAACTTGCATCTGCACACGAGCCACAGACTCCAGGGTAGGCTCCAGCAGTAGCGTTTCGTAGATGTACATAGAATGGATGTGGGGCTGACCATCGGCGTCGTCTTGGGTGATGCGACGCACGGTGTGGTTGAGCAGGCCGGCGAGCGGTGCGTCCTGAGCCGCCCACAGCGCTAGGGACTCGCCGCGGATCCAGTCCGGGATGATCGGCACTGACACACACAAACATTGTCACTTAAATTGTAACCACATTCAAGCTTATAATAAAGTCATCAACGCAGCACGAGCAACAAGCATGCACCTTCATCTTCTAAACGAAGATAAAGAAACCAACAACCAAAGTACTACCTATTGAGTTTAGGACAAACTAGTCGGCACAATTCTTATGCTAGTGGCTAGTTTAAAATGCTAAGGGCTTTTCCTACCATCTCTCTTCTTTAACCTAACATGAATGAGACATCATGCGATATATCTTTCGGATAACTTCCTACTTGTAAGTTGTAGGACTGGTCGTAAGTATTTGAGATGTCTTTGCATGAATCTTTAAAAAATATCCGAACTTTTCAAGGTCATGAAGAATGCATCTCTCTGAGATATTTAAGCAATAAGATTTAACCGAACATCTTTAAGATCCAAAAGAACATTGTACCTAACACGAGAATTTAACTGATACGGTAGTTTTTAATAACTGATTTAAATACCCGTGGCTTTACTGGCGATAGGAATGTGTTTTAGTTTTAAAAGATACGTATGAATATAGAGATGTTAGTTATTGGGATCCGGCGACGTTAATCTGTTGATCAACCACAAGCTTGGCGGACAAAGTGTGTGTCTTCTCCACTGGGCCAATTTAGTCGCACCTGTGCGAACAAAACAATGCTTTAAGAACATTGACGGAGCCTTAATAAGCACATGTCAAAGATGCAGCTCTGCATCCTCACACAACACGAAGTAATCCAGTAACTGTCCGTGTTGGTGGAGTTGGCGGTGAACTGGTGAGGTGGACCCAACGAGGGTCGAGCAGTTACCGAGCACGGTGAGCAGCACGTTGTCCAGGAAGAACGTGAGGTAGATGAGCGCTAGCGCGACGGTGCCGCTCGCGTCCTGCATGGTGCCGCCGCTCCCGGTGCGCCTGCGAGCTGAGCCTGTGCCACCGCGCGCCGCCCAGCCGCGACTGCCTCACTCGGCGCTCCGATAACAGCTCGTTCAATCAGCGCGCGGCGGCGCGTGTGCTTCATCCAATTTTCTGGTCCGCGCCTCGACTCATACAGATTACAATCGTAAATGAATTGGCCCGCACTCACACCGCGGTGAACAACGATCGGTAGCTGGTTAACATTGTGTTACAACCTACTTCCAACACTGACGTAGCTATATTAGCGTATTTTGTACCTATTACGCAAGTGTTTTTTTTTTATTTTATTTTATTTAGGGTTTTCTTTTTAAAAAATAACTTATCAAATCCATTGTACATATAGGTACAAGAACTTAACTAATTATAAAAATGGCTATTGAGGCAGTCGATACAGAGTCCGCGGTATTAGCCGGTAAAATGCTGACGTTATTTCCGAAGTAGTATAACTCAAAGCACTTTGTAAAATGCCTATATCCAACCTATTAATACCAAACTTTTTCATCATCGACACCCGACCTCGCTTCTGACACATTCCATCAACAAATGTTGCACATCTTCAACCCTTCCACAAGTCAGGCAATTTGGCGAACTGACTCTTTTCATAAGATATGCAAACTTTGCCGACGGATAGTGGCCAGAGCGAAGTCTAAAAGCCAATTTCAGTATAAATCTATTTAACCTAGTGTTTATAAACCAAGGCACACGAGGAGGCTCACACTGTACGGTTTTAGGTATATCATGCGCCCTTTTCTTTACTTCGTACGCAAGTGGTGTACACGCACATTTCAAGTAACAGCGCAATCGCCGCGTTCAATATACCCATATTCTAGCTATACTTATTAGAAAAAGAAAGAAAGAAAAAGAAAGAAAGAAGAAAGAAAGAAAGCTATTTATTTGACACATACCACAAACACATAATAACAAGTATAAAATTAAAAATAAATAGGTACAAAAATAAACTAATATGTAGAAAAGTAATAAGTATATTACTCGCACTATCATAATCTTCAGCTGACTCTTTAGATCACAGGCTTTAGATCGTCTGGATCTGACAGAAAGTGTTATTTTAAAAGATACCTTAATTTTGCCCCCATACAGAGCTAGGCATTGTACGGATTGTTCTAAGGAACTTTAGGGAAATAGGTAAGTTGTAATACAGGTACGGGTTATTGGTGAGTTTTATAAGTTTTCATTGTCATGTTACTTTGTGATCTAAATGTGTAAATGTTTGTTGACTTTGTCTTTTACTTTGATGCATTCACATTGATAATAATTTGTTGCGGAGCTGGAAGCCATTCGTACGTGCACTCAAACGCGTGAAGTGACCTCTGTCACACCGAAGTATAGCGGTGGGCCACGGCGAGCGACGACGTTGACTGACGACACAGCCTGCTGCGCTGTTGTAGACATATTCCAACTCAACGTGATATAGACAGTATGGGCTTATAGAGTTCAGGAACAACTAACGGTAGAGTTTGGCCTGTAGGTGCACATAATTATCGGGAGTGATAGTTGCATGTAGGTACTAAATGTATATCGCGTGGCTAGTCTACTGGTCTCTTAAAAACTTTGTAATATCCAAGTTCATTCACTCCCTCTTTAATTCTCTTTGTCTGAAATGTCAACAAACTACATGATATGCTAAATTCAAAAAATATTTGTCAGTTGAACATAAGCTTAGTTAGGTATCTACCACAGAATATATTATATACATAACTAAAGATATTGCATACAATTTTTCGCAATTGTCTAAGGATTTGTGGGGTGGAGTGGGTGTGAATACAAGGACGTCGCTTTGCTCGAGTATATAAGCGCATTAGTCCAGCTCGTTACACTCTCATCAGACGCGCAGCTGCGTCGCCTTACGCCGGCGCGCGGCGTCGCCCGTGCCTCGCGACGCGATGTGGCGACACCACGCTGCACCACACAGACAGACGCACATCATTATATTTATGTATAATAAAAAGTTTAAATTCATGAGTTTTCAGTGAAATTATCAAAGTATAAGACAATTACTTTTATGATTTATATCTCGTTCGCTTTAACAGTGAAGGAAAACATCATCCGGTAAATCACGTATCTGAGAATCTGCAGTAGCAGTTCACGAAGTGTCGCAGCTTGCTGACCGACTGCTTGCTGCATACCTGATTACCATTAGTCAATGCAATAGTGTCAGATATAATGTATAGGTATATAATTTGTGCAATTATTTTAAAATGGGCTTTTTCTTATTTAAGATTTACCATATTCGCTGTCCTAAAGCTCAGAGTAAGTTCTCCTTGGAGTGGGTAACCAATGACAGGAGGACGTTCCGACATTTAAAATCCGTTCATTTGTTTATCGCAACAACAGTACAAGTCACCGAGTCGTGGCCAACTGCTCCATGTCAAAATTCCCGTAGTGCTAGCAAACAACGCAATCAATGAGAAAATTCTTAGTGTTTCGTGTACAAACTAACTAACAGGCACAATGTCCAAGAAACCATTGGGTGAGTCCGCCGCGCGCGGTGTTTGTCGTATAGCGGTGAGACGATAGGCGACGTGAAGTGTGCTCGCCCACTGACAGCTGCCGTCTGGTATTCTAGGCACCTACAGACGGAGCTCTGGTTGCCTAGAATATGCGAAAATGATAAACAAAGCATAGTAGTGGCGTGTGGCGTTTCAAGGGCTCAAGCAAAATGGGCATGCATCGCAAGCTATGATGGATGCCAGATATGACAAACTCGCTTGTCAGTCAAATGGTCTTCACAGCACTAGTAGATGAAGTTCTTAGTTCCAGTTGATAGGTGACAGCAAATTAAATTACTGAATATTGAGGATTCATTCAAAGATGCTTAAGAATCTCTCTCTAGAAACAAATTGTTATTACAAGGTGAAGTCCTTTTAAGGAGTAGGTACCTAAGTACCTACTGCTGAAAAATAATTGCTATTTATTGTATGGGAGGACAATTTAAAACGTCACAAATGGTTTGCGCGTTATGTGTAAGCGCTGCCTGTAGTGATGTACGAGTTATAGGTTTAGTGAAATTGTTGGGTGGTTGCAGGGCCGGGCCCCGGCGCGTACTTGCTGCCGACGACGGTGGGGTACCCGGCGCACGACCCGTCGCGCTACCGCAACCCTATGTACTCGTTCGGCACGAACGCGGGGTTCCGCGTGCGCGCGCTGGGCCCGGGGCCCGCCTACCGCATCGACCGCGTGACACGCGACGGGATCATGACATCGCCCGCCTGGTCGTTCGGCGCGCGCTTCCCGCAGCGCACCACGCTGCGCACGCCGGGCCCCGGCGCGCATGCGCCCGAGCGCTGCCCGCCCATGCGCGAGCCGCGCGCGCCCGTGTACACGATGGGCGCGCGCCTGGGCTTTACGCTGAAGCGGCCCGGGCCCGCGCCCAACGCCTACCTGCTGCGCATGGGCCCGGGCACGCCCGCCTACACCATGGGAGCGCGCGTCGGCTTCGTGCCCAAGGCCAAGTCGCCCGGCCCCGCCGTCTACTTCCAGCAGAACACCAACGTCTACAAGACCAGGTCGGTACAACGCAGACTCATATCCAGCATACGCCAGATATTTACAATTGGGATACATAAACCTACCTAAATGCCAATATTACCTATAGCCCGGCGTACTTTCAAATGCTCGATCAAGAATATCATCTACAAATCTTTATAAACATCGATTGATCGATGTTTATAAACTATTCAAAAAATTAACACTGTGGAGAATATGCCTTTTGTCGCGGGGAACTTTACACACATACAATTAACGGACACAACGTACCCTTCCAACTCAGAACAATCAATTTTGGATCATACAAATATACAAAAAAATGTACAAAAACGAATTCGAACGCAAGTTACCCGGTACGGTGGACGCGAAACGATCGCCAAGTCCGCCGCGCCATCTGTGCAGTCGAGTGTGTCAAGTCGTTTGGTCACTCAATTTAGTAAAGTAAATAGTGTTTGTAATGCTGTTCTGCACCTTAGAACACACCCGGTTCCCACGTGGCAGCCGTGCACCATCACAAGAGTACGAAATTATCCGAGGCATCCTCGGAGTGGGTACTTACTTTCGCTATTGATGAACTTACATATGAGTACGTGCGTCGCCCGCGCGTCTAGCGCAAATCTAATTAGCTTACTAAGAGAAATACCTAGTGGACAGTTAGGTATAGTAGTTAACGTTGACCATATGTGCTCGTCGTGAGTGTTAGTACATGAACTCGTTGGCCTGCAGGCAGCCGGTGTACTCCCTGGGCGCGCGGCTGGAGGGCGCGGGCAAGGCGACGAGCACGCCCGGCCCCGCCTGCTACCCGCCGGACCTCTACAACACCAAGAAGGTACTCACCCCTCTTATTCTCACCTTCACTATCGTTATAGCATTCGTGTAGCATATTGTGATAGGAGAACGTCAAGGAATGGAGGAACTAACTTAACCTAAAGTCATTATTGGCTAAAGATGGTTGTAGTACATCTCTATCTGCCCTTTGAAGCATAGATGTGTTACTAAGAGTGAGCATTTGGTAAGAATGGAAGGAACAAAATTTACTTAACGACTCTTCAGACCGAATTTTACTCACGTCGGCCAATTTTAACGTAGAGTGCGAGTGCACTATGATATGAGCTGTGCAGACGGCTAATCTGCGCAGCTGATATTATAGTGCACAAGCGCGTGCGCAAACAAGTGCACTCTCTGTGCCGCACTAACTGCAATCCCATCATCCGACACGACCGAAGTCACAATGTCCACTGCATCGAAACGTCCACCATATCAAAATGATCACAGTGGCAAATTCGACGCAGTGGACATTACGTGACTAAAAGGGCCGGAGAGATATCACTTTAAATTAAATAGAAAATCAATATTGTTTTTGTTTTTGTAAGAAACTTTCTTACAAAAACAAAAACAATATTGTTGTATTGACTTTGTTTATAGTAATAACTTAAAAGGAATACCTACCGCACCGAGCTAATAATACGCATTAGTGTATTGCTACCGGCTAGCGTGACGTATTTACACAATTGTTTGTGAATCCATTTACATTTACGTTTCAGAACGCGTACGCATACTCGTTCGGTACCAAGCATGGCGACTACGTACCGCCCATGATCATCAAGGAGGACACCATGGACTGTCTATAGCGTACTCACTACCAGAGCCACACACACGTCTTTGTCCCACAACTCGTGAAGTTCCACTAACATAATATAGTATATAGTATATCAGTAGAGTCTAAATTATGTACGTGACGTATCAAGTTTAAGCAAAAATAATTGTTTTGATAAAGTTAAGTATTATGTTTGTGAACCGTTTTAAGTTTGTCAAATAAATCAATATCGTTTTTAATTAACATTTTATTACTAACTTAGCAACGAGAACTATCTATTTATAACTAGAATATTGTACAATGTAACAGTGGCCAGTAAGAGAGCTCCACTTAAAGTCAATTGATACGTTCCGATTTCGAATCCTGCGACAGAAATACTGTGACACATTTAACATTGTCTAGCTCTCACAGGACCACACCAGCACAAAATAATTCATGAGTGGGCGTTTTGCCAGCGTGAGAATTACATTCTTGAAAGAAACAAGTAACTTTTTGTAACAAGCTGCGATTGCGGAAACTATACGTTTTGTGGACTATTTCGTCGTCTCATTGAACGAAAACTTGCTCCATATAGACACCACATTTTGCAACCAGCAGTATTATTGAATTAATCAATGGATCGATCAAGTAGATCGCACAAACAGTTGTGAAAATCCTTATGAAATGTGGAAAATAGTTCCCGAGTGGGGAATGATTTTTAGATTTTCAGCCTAATTTAAAATAAATATAAAAATGTTAAGAATAAAATAGAATTGCACAATTGTTTGTGCCCAACTGACATAAGTCAGTTTTCTTCTTTTGTATTGATAATTTTTCAGTAACCAGGTGTAAATCTATAAATAGAAACGCTCAACCATACATAGATGAGAGTTACTTATGACTATTTCTATAAGTAGGTACTGGAGTGAACTGGAAACGAAAACTGAATTAATTTTTGTTAATCACATTTATCACATCATGTTACAAAAAGCTATTTAAACCTGTTCCCTCCTTTCGCCTCTCGTCAGAACTTTTCACTATTTGGTCCTACAAAACATGACGGTATTTACATGCAACGAATACATTGCGCCCCTTCAAATAAATGCAAGATTTAACTTCAGTAATTCAGCATCAAGACGCGGTCTTCAGCTATTTACAGTCGGTGACATAAAGGAAGAGTTAACATGTAGTCCACATAGGAATATTATTTGTGTATGGTGTATCTTTGAAACGCTGAGCAGTGAGTGGGGCGCTGGTCAGTGTCGGTCGGCGACAGTGGCAGTAGTGGTGTCTAGAAGCGTCGCATGGAGCGCAGCTTGTTGTTGCGTTTGATGGCGGCGGCGCGCACGCGCACCCAGTACTGCTTAGTGTTGGGGTCCAGCTCCTCCAGCGCCGGCGCGCGCCCCGTGTTCAGCGACCACAGCCACTCCGGGTACTCGCTGTCCTCCTTGATCTGGAACATAGTGCCACATCATCTATTATTGATTGCGAACAACCAGTATGTTGTGTAAGAATTGAAGTACTGGGGTACACCTGCCCAAAGATGGGAACATTATTCCATGTGAGGCCGAACCTGCGCCTTATAAAATAGTAGGCGGTGGACGGTGTAAAATACTATCTCGATCTGTTGAGCACGCCAAGGTTTTCGAAGCTAATTTAGCCTTAACCTCTAATAGGCCGCGGAGCTAGCCTTCGCTCGATATGTCGACACCAAGTATTCCAATATTGGCTGAGGCAGTTATAGGGATGTTCTCAAAACGAGAAGATACGACCAACGGCAGTTTTTTTGCCGGTCTCAATTTCATACACAAGTTTTTTTTGGGCTATTAATGACGTTTTCCCTAGAGATGTTAGCGCGGCCTGTATAGAGAGCATCGCTCGTGCTGTCGTCCACATAACAATGAATACTGCTAATTTGCAACAAGTCATTGATATGGAGGAGGAACAGAATAGGCAATAGCACACATCCTTTCGGGACACCAGCATTTACAAACATGGAGTTAAAGCATTCACCGTCGACTACGACCTTAATGCTTCTGCTAAAAAGCTAGTGATCCATTCGTATAATCTTTAGGGAAGCCCATAAGGGCGCTTCGAAAGAAGCGCTTTGTGCTAGACACGATCAAAGGCTTTCGCTATGTCCAAACTAACCGCAAAGGCCTTTGTCTCGATCGCCCGTGCCCAACGATGAGTCATGTATACTAGAAGATCACCAGCCACCACCTTACAGAAACCGTACTGCTAGTCACTAATCAGCTGATGACCCTCTAGGTACCGAAAGAGCTGACAGTTGATAATGGATTGCATTTTCTTCTAAAAAGGGGCGCTATGGCTATCGGTCGGTAGTAGTTTTTGAGATTGGGTAGGCTAATGCTGTCTTCCATGATGTCGGGACTACACCAGAAGAGTAAGAGAGCCGAAAAAGTCGCGTTAAGACCGGCGCCAACTCTGGAGCGCTCATCTTCAACACAATAGGAGGGAGTCCATCACACCAACTCGAATTATGGATATCAAGGAATAAAAGTGCTAAGCGCACTGACCGTTGGTAGAACCGGATATCCGGCATACAATTCTCACACCGCGGTTCTTGTCCCCCGTCATCCAGAGTCAAGATGGACGCAAAGAGTTTGTTCAGAAGATCAGCTTTCTCTTTTGCGTCGTGGGCCAACGATTCATTTCCCATGTGTAGAATTGGAAAGTATGGCTTGCAGAAATTTTCTTCGATAGCTTTGGCAAGAGACCAGAATGCACGAGTTCCCGAAGGACGACGCTTAAGCCTCTCGCCAATTCTACCGATGTGCTCCAACTTCGCCCTTGCAACGTCTCTTTTACAAGCACCTGGAGGCAAAGTTGTACTGCTTTTTTAATGCGCTTGTATTTACTTCACATCAGCCCAGGCTTAGTAAGCTTCCTGCTTATTGCGAGAAGCGTTTTACGTTACACCTATCTCCGAGGGAGAGATATAATTAATTCCATACATATTCTTTTACAAGCACCTGGAGGCAAAGTTGTACTGCTTTTTTAATGCGCTTGTATTTACTTCACATCAGCCCAGGCTTAGTAAGCTTCCTGCTTATTGCGAGAAGCGTTTTACGTTACACCTATCTCCGAGGGAGAGATATAATTAATTCCATACATATTATGAACCGGTAGATGTATCTCGGTCTTTTTCTCTCATATGAAACATTGTTTACATGTTTTATCTCGTTTCGTTAGCTTTGTTATAGGTTGGTAGGTTAAAATCTAAGTAATAAGTTGGAAAAGTTTTTGCATTTTGTAGAATATGTCAAAATGAGTCCATTATAGATGAACCCGTTGAGCCTCTGATTTAAAAAGTGAAAGGAAGGCCTTGGCGGTTGTGAACACCTGGTGTACATACAACACGCGAGAGATTAACAACGAAAAAGTTATATAAGAAAACATATTTAGTGATTTTTTGCAGTTAATGAGTTCTTGCAATAAGCCGACGATATAGTAAATGACAAGTGTTAACCTTAACGTCCTCCCCAGTGGTATAGATGTTGGAGCCGCACACATAGTGCACCAGTTTCTCTGGGTCTGTTTCCACGGGCATCTCCTTCTTCTCCATGGCAGCGAGCTTGCCACCTTTCTTCTTGCCCTTGCCGAGCCCCATCACACCTGCAATATCACTCACTCATAGTCACTTCTATCATCCCACCTGTTTGCTTATACAACAAACTAACTTTATAACTTGCATTTGCATTTAAAAGCAAAGTATAACTAAAGTCAACATAATCTCAATCACTTGGTGTGCAAACTATGTCATGTGGTTAATAAGACAAATATTAGATATAATACAGATGTCTAAATACTATTCTACAGGATACAATACACTGCAACACCTTGTTAATCTGAGTTGTAAAATACTGAAATTATATTTAATTGGCGATTTAAAAGAGTGGCCGTGAGTTTCTTGCAGGTTTCTTCTCATAGGCTCAACCCTTTGCCTGAATCTAGCAACTAACCTAAATGTAGCTTCAGTAACTTAGTAAACACACTAACCCATATATTTTGACGTTCATAAGTGTTACTTTGTGACCTAAATGAATAAATGATTTTTGACTTTGACTTACAATAGTGATGTTGGAAACACATGTTTATGTTCTGAGTTTACATATTAGTTTCTTAGAACAAGCCTCAGGCCAATAAGAGTTAAAGCTGTCAAATGAATGGTCAGAGTGTAAAGTTGTTATTTAGGTATTCTATCATATAGAGGGATGAAATCTAAGGATCTTTTGCCATTGTAACTTTTTCGTTCAAGTCTCAACCCACTTGCACACCCTTTGCTACAATTCAACCGCAATTTGGACTTTGGGCTAATATAAGATGTGATATATAGAACAAATGATGACTAAGAGTAATTTTAATATTGCCACACATATTGAGAACAAAAGTATTATTAAGTATTATCGCATTTTAACTTTATTTTTTATGGTGTAGGTGGCAACCGTGCGGACGGATCTTATAAAGGATAATATCACTTGAAATTTTATAAATCAACTACAGGTTTTATATTCTAATATGCTACTACTGGTGCTCTTGTTCTAGTCTCTTGTCTTACTGCAATCCAGACGGTGTTATATATTATCTATACGCGAGCCTTATAAAGAGTATGAAGTGCTAACCTCCTGCGGCTGCAGTGGTCTTCTTCACCACAGCATAACTTGCGGCACTACAATGTAAATGTGATGACTGCGCGACTAGCACTTGTTGGAGCGGTATTAATGTCCGGCTTAACGACACGAGAAACATAGTTTTATATATTTATTAACTTATAAAATAGACAACAATAAATGCAACTGAGCAAACTGAGGTTATATTTTGTAAATTTGACAACTCCAGAATTGCAGTTACGCTTGTCAATGTCAAAAAGTGACATGCTTGCTTAGATAGTTAACCAAACGTTACATATTGTTAAAAGTTTTTTTTTCTTTATGGCTCTAGTTGCATAAACAAAGCAACAATTAAGTTATAAGTTATACCAATATAACTTTTAACAATATGTAACAAAAAAGATATATGTCTTAAAGATTTACATAATATTGTCTTATGTTTACGCGAATGTTATACATTGAAATTAAACACTTTATACGGATTTTATCGCGTTGTTTATTTTACTTTAAACACTGTTATTACATAATTTTGAAAACTCTAACACTACTATTATTATGATATTTCATAAAATATATAACAATATTTTAAAGTATGTTGGGTAATTCATATTCATATTCTAGCAACACTTGACTTATCTGTCAATTTTGTTTCTATCATTCGCTTTGCGTTTGTTCACTCGTATAGTGGATGTTTTGACGTGATTTTGTGTTTTATTTTATTGTTTAGCGAACTTGATACTAAACTTCATAGAATAATGTTTTCTACTTAGTTTAGGCTACTGAAAAATAATATTGTTATTACAATATAAAATTGTCCACGCCCAGGCCAGGGTCCCATACAAAGTGGTCGGTCTCCTTTAAAACTAGTTCCTCTTTTTCTGCACACATCTTTGCAAGCAACTAAACATTTTTACGATCTAAAAAAATATAGTTACTATATACCTATATATTGTTACGTGCTGGGTTTGAGGGATAAGAATGTAAACAATATTTCCGACTAAAACACGATTTATTCTAACACACAATTTAATTTAAAACACAACACACACTATTCTACATTTTCCCGCTATAACTAACTTTAAACTCTGTAGTATTTTCGCTTCCGTTCGCTCCGATGTATACTTGACCGCTTACGATTGTAAACTGACTCGGCGAGCGCTAGCCTTCCCCTTTTATACGCGGTTAAAGCGTTTCCGGAGTTTTCTAGAAATGTCATACCCGATATGTAAATAATACGAAGATTCGAGATTGTGCCAGCGTTCTCTCTATTCTACTCCTACCGACGACCTACGTAGTTCCGTAAGTATTCAATAGATGGCGCTGTAATAAATTATTAGACGGAACTGTCGAGTCTTCCACACAATGCCGAGAGATAGCACTGGGTGTAACAATATCTACATATACTTGTATCCATACAGAAACCTCTCAACTGTTAATGGGATGGACATGTAACATCGCAAATAAGTATGCTTAACTTTGATTGCTAATTAGCTATACCTATTAATCGCAACCACTGTGATCAGGTGAATATATTGTTTAAATAAAATATTTTCAGTGTATCCGTTTATTTTGTGCTTTTAGTTAGGTAAGTAAGTAAGTTTGAAGTGGGCCTTCGTGGAATCGTTGAATCTACATTACGATTTATAGTAAGTAAGATAATAGTCTATTGAAGATACATTTACCTCACGCCTATGGCTCCAGTAAGCAGGATGACATAAGAACAGCAAATCGATTATAAGGCTTCTGGAGATGTAGGCGTTAGAGTATTTAGAGCAGACACTGTTTAAGCATTTAAAACAAAACGACTGGCTCTCATTTTTCCCATGTCACCAATTTATTTCTCGTGAATTGTACCTCTAACACCGAGATTTTTTAATTTGCTTAATAATATATAATCTAGCTTCCAGTTTCTATTCGTTATTTCCCATTAATTATCGAGAGTCTATTAAATAACATCATTAGAAAATTAGTGTACCTGCTAATAATTATTACGTGTTACCCAAAAAATTACTTGACAAAATGTTTCATACCTCCTTAATTTTGTACTAGATAATAGAGGTGATTATCGTCAATGAACCATAACTAATTGTGCTATAAGATGATTGATCGGGAAGCAGTGTGCATTGAAACTATTATACAGATAAAACGGTTAATTTCCAAATTTAAAATTAACACCGTCGGACATGTCAAACTTTGTGATGTACTTTTCTGCGTAACAAGAAACGTTTAAATTAATAAATAACGCAATTTATTCATATGAGTCTTCAACGAATCAAGTAAAATAAAATATTTTGTTTAGCTAAGTAGAAAAATGTGACGTCTGTATGGTGACATTATTTGTCTTCACCTAAAGCTATGAGCTTGACCGAAAATATGACGATAAAGCTAGGTGTACATCACCGAATTCGTCAATTCCTATTAAGTATTATATTATATATTATATTACACACATGAAAAAGTGTCTTAGGAAAAAGAATCAAAGTAGTTATACATAATATCGTTTAAGACGTCATTGTTTAGAAACAACATTCCTTATCTTATAAGGTATGTTGTTTCTAAACAATGTCGCGATTTTTGTATGTTTTTATTTAATTAACGATTTGGATAAAATTTTGTATTTAGATGAGGTATTGCTTTTTAAGTTTTACAATATGTTTGTGTTCACTTTTGATGTGTATTTTTAATTATTTTATCAATTACATATTTAGCAAGCATCAACATATACAAAGCAATCATTGTAGGTACGTTGTACCGTGTTAAGAGTTTTAAATATGAGGGAAGAGTAGGAACAGCAAATTGAAGGCAATAGACCGCCAACAATTTAAATTTATCCACATCTGGAATAAATTTAGAATGGAGATAAGTTATTGACAATAATTATATCCCAGATGTGAATAAATTTAGAGTGGAGGAAGCTTAGCAAGAGATAAAAAACATATATACCTGCACACTAGTCATTTAAAACGTTATATTAATATGTATTTCAGAAATTACAAAATGACAAAGTGGAGCTGAGAGAATCCAAAAATACAGGGAGGCTTAAAAATAAACGGCCAGAAGAATAAATATAAAAAATCTATGGTTATATATTATAAACATAACTACTCGGATATGTTGATTTGATGATGATTACTAAAATAAGGTAAATACCTACTTTTGTTTCGTTCTAATAAACATTTCGTTGATTTGCTTTAACTGTGTTTTATTTTTGTTTTCATTCATACTGCACATGTACATATATACTTACTCTAATCTAATGTATAAAATATAGCCTGACACAGTTCACAGCCGCCGCCGGTGTACACCCATCTTAGGCAATTTTGTGACGTCTTTTTTGTGACGGGTACCAAATTTATTGTTTATTTTTAATAAATTTCGCTTATCAGTATATTAACGGTAAACATTATTTATACATATTACATATTATAGATAGCTTCTCATACAAAAAAAGTAAAGAATGCATTTGAGTTATTCTTCAGAAAACTTATAAAATGATAACTATTTGCATCAGATGTCACATTTTTGTTTTTTTTTTTTATTGCCTTTCGTGGCAGACTAGCAAGTGGCTCACCTGATGGAAAGTGGTAACCGCTGCTCATGGACTTCAGCAATGTCAGGACACAGCAAAGCCGCCGCCTACCGTAAAAGAAGAACTCTCTTTAAACCTCGTTTGAAGAAGGCTATATCATAGCGCTCGGGAAACACCGAAGCAGGCAGTTAATTCCAGAGCTTGCACGTACGTGGGAGAAATGATCGCTGAAACCGTACCGTCTTTGATTTGAACGCTTCCAGGTGATATGGATGAAACCTGCTTCGTTGTCGATTGGTACGGTGATAGAAAGGGGCCGCTGGTACCAAATCAAACAGTTCTTCAGAGCACTCCCCGTGAAAGAGTCGGTAGAACACGCAGAGAGACCTAAAGTCTCTCCGTTGCTCCAATGACTCCAATCTATCCGTGAGATTGGGATCATCGACGATTCGAACTGCCCGTCTTTGTAGAGAGTCAAGTGGGTCGAGCTGTTATCTGTTATATAATGAAAAATACAAATTTGAGTTAATATTTGTTTAGTTTAGAGGTTTTCCTTATAAATATACTTTAAAATGACGCTAAAAGACTTCATAAAAATCGTAGCATACTTTCGTAATAAGTCATCAAAATTATCACAAAATAGACACCATTTTTGAGACATTGCCTATTAAATTTGGATATTTCAATAAAACTACTAATATAATTCAAAACCTTTTATTATAATCTGAAAATATACAAATTGAAGAATAATCTTAAATCATTATTAACACCAAATACACATTTTCTGTTTGTATGTGCTTTTTTTCGAAGGATAGTCATTGTTTTTGAAAATGCCCTTTAATCCATTGATATTATAGCCCAGCTTAGCTAGGTTCCATATTTAGTGACAAACCTGCAATGTTCAATGGCTGGTTTTGGTAGTGTTTAAACTCACTTTAGATGAAATCTCTTGAAATACACATTGGATCAATATCCTCTATAGGAGTAAAATAAATCGGGTGAAAATAATAATAATTATTTTTATAATACGTAATTTATCCTCGTATTCATTAAAGGACCTTGTTCAGCTGCCATACATTATTAGCCTAAGAACCAACAGCCACCAAAAAATTATAAATATATGGATAATGATGGTCATATTCAATTAAAAGTAAATATAAGTCACGGACACTTCTGAATCAATAGGCATACCAACCAAAATACTTACGGATTTTAAGGTTATATTATTTGTTTAGTGTGTCAGTTTGACAATGTAGTCCGCAACAGAAATATTAGTATTTTAAAAGTGCCTATCAGAGCGCTTGCATATAACATATTCTAGATATTTTTAGACATACTACTGCAATTAGTCATTCAACTACACAAGTGGGTTTTTCGTAATAGTGTATCATGATTAGTGTCTAGATAACATAGTTATGGCTATATAAGTGTGTGAACAAACTGTGTACTGTTGCGTTTAGTAGTTGTTGCGTTAGTTAATATCATTAGAGACAATAAGTTAATCAACCTTAGACAATAAGGACCAAGTGGTTCACCTTTGTTAATCATACAATCATCTTTCATGAATCTCTTTCATCAAACCACTTTCACACCTTTTTGTCCCCCGGGAACATGTACGGGCCAACGACCGTACATTTGCCGCGGTCAGCATTTTACGTCCAACGTGACGATTTTGTAACCATCAATAAATCAGTTCACTTTCAGCAAGCGTATCGTGTACTCATTAGCATATCAATCATTTTTCATAATTTAGCATAATTATCAAGTTTGTCATCATATTTCGGTAATCAATAAAATAGTGCAATAATTTATATTATCTATCATTTCTATCACTTATCAAGAAGTGTACGTAACCCGTACAGGCATCACTTTATATAAAAAATAATTTATAATTTAGAATTATTCATATATATATAGGTATATCATTAGTAATTACAGTTAGTAATCAGCTAAAACAACTTAACAATTGCGGAGTAGTCCATTGTTGCATGCAGCGAAGAACTGCCTCGTCTTCTAATACCATGCAACCAGAAGCTGAGCCGCAAATAATGCAAAATACACTTTGTAATTCCATTTTACAGTTAACTTAAGTCCGTGTTGTATGCCACGTTGTCGTGCCAATAGATCCTTATGTCACAGTCAGAGGTCTTTCATTTGTAAAGAATCAGAGTCAATTTTTTAAGCCAAGTCGTTAATAAAATCCTTTAACATAAAATGCCGCAACATATGGTATGTAGGTATACAAGGAAGTCAAGGAATGGCAAGACAGACAAGTGCTGTTTGGAAAACCCCCGTATTACTTTTTGGTTTTTGGTTGACTTGGATCAGTGTTGCCATGCTTGCACTATAGAAAAGCGTATAATACCGAGATAATGGTATTTATTATGGCCTCTTTCATTATATATTATTACTTTTTACGAAGTTGGATATATCTATGACGAAATTAAATAATTATATTCATAGAATGGTATTGGTATTAACTAAGTAAGAAAAATTCAGACAAACTAAATAGGGAATAAATTCTTTAATGAAACCGTACACATATTGTTATAATTCTAGGCATGGCAGCACTGCGTGTCGCAGATTTAACATAATGGAGGCCGGTGTTATTGAAATCGCGAAAACACTTTTTAAAACGATAACAAGATTCTAAAGTGTCCGTGAGATTGTAATGATTGATTATTAAGTCATAAAATAAAATATAAATTATTGTTTAGGTAGAATGTATGTTGATTCATAGGCTAACTTTTTCAATGTCCTTTGTGTTCATCTGTCATTATTTCGTTTGGACTAACTAATCTAGGGTTTGTTGTGTTAAATTAAAGTGTACAGTGTATTTATGGATAATAATAATAATAATTGTTTATTGCCATAAAGTAATTTTGCAATGTCGGATTTACTTATTAACACTGTTTCACAGGTTGCTTTAACATATTATAATTGTAGCATAACCTCCCGCACTAGGCTATTATTTTCTCGTAAATGTAATCTGTATTAACTTACTGAGTCGCAACAAGCGCGACATACCAGGTGGCCAGATACAGTACATTTTTAAATATATCTGGTAGGTATTCTAAGACTTGTCGGATTTAGTAGTTTTAGTGGTTAATATCCAAGTTAATGTCAAGGTATAATATTCGCGTAAACGTACCTATATGCGATTTTCACTATTTACGTGTACACACTTGTATAAGTAACGGTTTATTTTGCTGACCACGTCAAAAAAGTAATTGTAATATCAAAATGTCGTCTGGAACTATTGAGATAGTAACATAATACACATGAGATCAATAAGCGATTTTGTTTTATTATACCTGTTGGAAACAAATGGCAACATAATTATAATATGTTACATGATTCAAAGTCTGGAAGCAATGTCCATCGTCACAAATATGTTACGTTTTAATGGTATATCGTCATCTCAATGTTTCATAGAATTAGGGGTATGGGCATATTAGGTATTTCCAGTCTACAGACATTCCATAGAGTAGAGACATTCTGAGCTTTTGGATGAAGGATATTTAAAATTAAAATTATTGTAATATCAGATTTGAATTCTGATATTAACTAAACCGAATTTAAGAGATTAATCGACTAAAATATTGCATTACCTTACAGACGTATTTGGCCATCGTTATTCAACAATTTATGGAATTCCCCTATCAAAGAAAATATAATCACTCCGTTTTATTTCTACAAAATATCTACGTTTTCAAAAAGATGGGCTTTATTTATGATAGACTATTAAACAAATGTCACATTATTAATTATAGCGTTATTAGGTCTTTATTGCAGTTTTTTTGCAATGGTATTATTTTTAGCATTTAGGTATGGATGGTAATTCTTTAACTGTCTGTTGTTGTATAAAACAATTTTACATCTGTATTTTGTTAACAATTTATTTCCACAACGCAATGAGTTAAGTGCTCGTCAGCGCAGATATAATTTGAAGATGCTAGAAAATAATAAATAAGTGTAAATCATCTTTGAAAAGCCAGTAACTTAGTGTAAAATAAAGCACATTAAAAAAAATACAGTTCAATTGAGAACTTCCTCTTTTTTTTTAAGTAGGTTGTTTTTTTAAGTCAGTCTTTTTTGAAGTTGACTTACGGGAATGTTTTAACGCATACCCCTCCGCGGGGGCGGGCGGAGGGGTTATGTCGGACTCACCGGGATAAAAGCAAGATGTTGAAAAGATAATGTTCCTCCCGGAATACCGACTAAACCTACCACTGTGTTCCTCGACAAAACCGCTATCGACGGGGCCGCGCTAATCACTTTCGCATGCGGTCGTGACCCCGCCGAGGTTTCGGCCCGCCGTATGAAACGGTAGGCCACTACACGAAGAGACCTACCCAAAGGCACTCACTCACTAATATACCCTACTGTCTCCACCCTAGAGGAGAGATGGACTCGAAACAGAGGCGCGCGTGGGAACACGCACGCCGGCTCTCGGACCTGGTGCTGATCGTATGGCGGGCAGGCCCCCAAAGCACACCATCTCCAGGTCAAATCTCAGGGTGGCTGGAGGTCATCTCGCACCCCTTGGCGCCCGGCTCTGCGGTTGGGGAGAAGGTTTAAGCGCTCCCTCTTCCGCTCTGCCGCCTTCTTGATGGAAATCACTCACCTCACAGAAGGAGGCTACGGCGTTCCACGACCTCTCACTCCAGACCATAGATTGAACAGCGACCGGAAGCGAGATGGCAAACGATCCGACTGCCGCGATCAACTCACGGCGCTGCGATGCCTAGGCGGGGCAAACCGCCAAAATGTGCAGCGCCGAGGACACCCTCAACAACGTCGCGGCAGTCGCCGCAGTGGTGACAACCGGGTGTCTCTTGCCGGCGTATGTGACAAAGGAACTGGCCAAAACAACCGTGGCCAGTCATTACCTGTGTCAGCCAGAAGGGGAGGGCGCCATGCCGCCTCTCCAGCCACTCCTCAAACACGGGACGTACCGCCACGACCGTGGCGTGCCCGAAGAAGGAACCTAACATAACCTAACCCTTCCGAGACGGAACGTAATAGGTGCAATTAGTATTTTTTGATTGTCATTATATTAAATTTAATCCCCAAACAAACTGGTATTTTTGTTTTTAAAGGATATCTTTATCTAAAAAGCTGAAGAGTTTGTTTGGTTAAACGCGCTAATCTCTGGAACTATGTACTAGTTCGAATTGAAAAATCTTTTAGTTTTGAATAGTCCATTTATCGACAAAGGCTTTAAGCTATATATATACAACATCACGCTATGACCAATAGGAGCGGTGCATTAATAAAAAATGTTGCTGAAACGGGAACAATTATCTTCTGTGACGTAGATGAATTTGCGTGGGTCAGCTAGTGCATTATATTTAGGAAGTACCGATAATAGCACGTATGCTTCTGAAATTTTATATTACAAAAATCCGTCCCATTGCAATAGTCCTAGGATTTTCGCAAGTATGCGATGTTTCCGATTAGCCTACGACACATATTTGAATAGATTCTGATAATAATGATAAATTAATAGATATAAGTACTACCTTGAGTGTTCATGCTTCATTTAGTCTGTAACATTAAGTATTGTAGTACATCCTGTAATAACTTTGATTTGATTAGTATTGTTACTCTGCTAAATAAGTTACTACAATGTTAATGTAGTTTTTTCCCGATTCAGTCGTCACGTCAGTGGATCACAGAACACATAATAAAATTATACTCAGAGAGCAGTGGATACACCTGCGCCCCGCTCTACAGTTGTCATTTTTAGCAAATAAATAAATAATTAGAATACGCCCGTGTCAGCTGAATAGGTACGTCATTTTTGTTTATAAAAGTTGTTATTATTATATTATAATAATTCTCCTTTGATAAGCGTGCGACGTCAAAGTGATTATTGATATACTGTAATTAAATAATAGTGCAAAAACAAGAGTAAATTGTATATTGTAAACCTAATCAGTCTTCATGACACTGTTTTGTTTCCCACATTGAAGGTGGGAAAACCCGTGTTTTGAACGTGTTTCACTATTGGTGACTCATACAGCATACAGAATCAGATTAATATGATGATGTTATAGGACCGGTCTCGCGGGCGGCTTGCGGAGGCAGCCTTATGTAGTTGATATTCGAGCGAGAGTCACGTTGTAGTCAGTGCGCGTTGAACGTAGACGTACAGACCTAGCCAGAGTGAGCGCGCAGTGTCAAAGCCTTGAGTTGTGTTGACGTCGTGTCGTTAGTGCTCTGTGAGTGTACCGCGGTCATGTTTGAGTCGGACAGCTGGGACAGCGACGATATTTTTAAGGTACACAAAGATCGCCTTGACGAACTGTTGCGGTCGACTCAGCTGGATGCGCCGAAAACCTTTGTCACTTCGGTATTGTCCGTCATACTCGTTGCTTACTCAAGTGTGCATTATTAAAGTTAAACAGTGATAGTTTCACAATATATTTATTATTTGGGTAATGTATAATTAGAAAAATATTAAAACAAATGATTACTGAAATTATTTGTTAGTGCCTTTGTTCTATCCGTCAAATAATAATGCTCACTTGGTTTCTGTTTGGCAGATTCATACTATAAATATAAAAAATAGATTTGTACTTACTAATTAGATTTGCATGCTTAAATTCATTTTGTACACATTTATATGATTTTGTGGCGATTGGGCTCACCACCACACAGTGTCTAAAATAATTATTAGTTTTTTTTCTTTTTTTTTCTTTAAGTTTAATATCAGTGTAATATTTATATCTTTGTCTGCCCCTTTAAGTATATAATGTATATAATAAAATAAGGCATGAGTCTATGAGGCAAGTGGTAGGACAATAAATCTATATGATCAGTTACCCGTTACAAAAGATCTCATATTAACACTTGCTACTCACTAATCTCAATTTCAATAATATGTACCACCATATAGGAAACTTGTGAGAAGCTTGAATATGTGATACCCAAATAATGTTCAACAGTTCAATAAACTAGCTTGAAACAATGTAAAATTACTTATAAAATAAATATTGAGTGAGTGTTTGACAAGGTGTTACACATTGGCAGAAGCTAGTTTGTTGTATTTGTGAGAGCTATTCATTTAGGGTTGTATATGTTTTATGCTGAAAATGGGTATATTACTACATTTTATTTCAGAGTTACCTAAATAAGATAGAAAAGAGAAGCACTTTCAAATCTGTTAGAAGAAATTAGAAAAGTATTTTTCAAATAGCAGAAGAAAGATATGCAGTCCCTTTACGAGACTGTGTCTTTGCAGTGATTGGAATCTCTATTCCATCCTACATTACCTAGCACAAGGTTGTTAGGATAGTTATTTTGTCTAGAGTGGAGATAGTTCCCTAGTTTGCTGCTATAGCAATTCTTTTATATATCACTTTCAATGACAGTGAAAACCCATTATGAGTCAAGTGTTTTATTACTGTTTACACACTTTTATCTCATATTTTTATCCATTATGACATTACATCACATCTGAGCTAATATTAATCAATTTTCTTTCATCAAGTTATAATGTGAATATTATCACTTAGCAGAAGTGTAATTTAATTTATTTAATTTTGTATAATGTAGGTTGAGATGATAAGTGTCAAAATATTTAGTAGGGTAAACTCAGGATCTCAAGTGGCCTATTGTGGTAATAAACCATAGTACTAATCTAACCACCAAAATCTGCATTTAAAAAAAGTTAGTGTCGACACCAAAGTTAATAAGTTTTCAGTAGTTTATCTTTGTAAAAACAATAACTTCCGCATAGCAACATCTTGTAAACAATAATTTATTACTTCTGCTTTCGGTATTAAAAATGTATTAACGTGTTTTAAATATGTAATGCGTAATTTAAACTTGTAATGCGAAGCTACTTAAATCAAATCAAATATGAAATATGTAACGCCTGCATGATGGGCACAGCGGTTAAGCCGGCACGATTACTACTAAGCCGAGAATTATACGGAGATATTTAAGCACTGGACAAATACATAATTTAAAAACGGGTAATGTCGCGGGTAGAGGTAAATAATATCGAAAGACAAGATGGATCAATTTTAAGCAGTAGTAGATAAACAAATGAAAATATTGGATTTGCCAAGTCCAGTTACACTCAAACCATCAATAACTTGAAATCTACATAATCTTCACTTTTAACTATAATATTATAAATGCGAATGTGAGTTTGTTTGATTGTTTAAATGTGTGTTTGTTTATGACGCTTACACCTTAATTATTTAACCGATCTACATGAAATTTTGCTTAAACCTTGCCAGAGTTAGTCATAATAGGACATAGGGCTTCATGTATGGACCTGGGTACGGACTAGAACACTCCTTTCTGTCTAAGGCCAGAGTGTGCGCGTATGTCAGAGACGATATTAGCTCTCGTCGTCTCAGTAATCTTGAAGGTAGGGACCCCTCCATCTTATGGCTCCGTGTAGACAGCGATGACCATCCCCGCGTCTATGCGTGCCTCTATAGGTCCCATAGCGGTGACACCGAAACTGACCGACTCATTGAGCACATCCAGATGGCTTCAGACTTTGTGCAGCAGCATATCCCGTCCGCAGAGATCGTTTTACTTGGTGATTTTAACGCCCACAACGCCGACTGGCTCAGTTCCAGTAAGATCGATCATGCGGGGAGATCTGTTCACGATTTCGCCCTGAAATATGGCCTGACACAACTGGTTACCACGCCCACGCGAATCCCAGATGTGGAGAGCCAAAATCCTTCACTGTTGGACCTTCTGCTGACTTCACATCCGGATGGCTACCGCGTATCTGTTGGCGCTTCACTTGATTCCTCAGATCACTGCCTTGTCCGGAGTACAGTGCCTCTCACGTGCCCGCCGCAATCGCGTGTCACACGCAGCTGCCATGTGTGGCACTACAAGTCAGCAGATTGAAGCTTACCAAGCCTGGGCTGATTCGGTGACCTCATGTGATGTAAATACCAGCGCATTAAAAAAGGAGTATAACTTTGCTTCCAGGTCCTTCAAAAGAGACATTGCAAGGGCGAAGTCGGAGCACATTGGTAGAATTGGCGAGAGGCTTGAGCGTCTTCCTTCGGGAACTCGTGCATTCTGGTCTCTTGCCAAAGCTATCGACGGAAATTTCTGCAAGCCATCCTTTCCACCTCTACACATGGGAAATGATTCGTTGGCCCACGACGCAAAAGAGAAAGCCGATCTTCGGGGCAAACATTTTGCTTCCAACGCGACTTTGGATGACGGGGGACAAAAACCGCCTACTATACCGCGGTGTGACGTTTGTATGCCGGATATCCAGTTCTACGAACGCTCAGTACGCTTAGCACTTCTATCCCTTGATATCCATAAGTCGAGTGGTCCTGATGGAATCCCTCCTATTGTGTTAAAGATGTGCGCTTCTGAGTTGGCGCCGGTATTAACGCAACTATTTCGGCTCTCTTACTCTTCTAGCGTAGTCCCGACATCATGGAAGTCAGGATTGGTTCACCCGGTCCAAAAAAAAAGGTGACCGCTCAAATCCGTCCAACTATAGACCGATAGCCATAACCCCCCTTTTCTCGAAGATAATGGAATCCGTTATCAACTGTCAGCTCTTACGGTACCTGGAGGGTCATCAGCTGCTTAGTGACCAGCAGTACGGTTTCCGTAAGGGTCGGTCGGCTGCTGATCTTCTAGCATACCTAACACATCGTTGGGTACAGGCGATCGAGACAAAGGGGGAAGCCTTGGCGGTTAGTTTGGACATAGCGAAAGCCTTTGATCGTGTCTGGCACAAAGCGCTTCTTTCGAAGCTCCCTTCCTATGGGCTTCTCAAGAGATTATGCGAATGGGTCACTAGCTTTTTAGCAGACAGAAGCATTAAGGTCGCAGTCGACGGTGAATGCTCTAACTCCATGCCTGTAAATGCTGGTGTCCCGCAAGGCTGTGTGCTATCGCCTACTCTGTTCCTCCTCCATATCAATGACATGTTGCAAATAAGCAACATTCATTGTTATGCGGACGACAGCACGAGCGATGCTCTCTATACCGGCCGTGCTAACGCTCTCGGGAAAACGTCATTGATAGCCGAAACAAACTTGTGTCTTAAATTGAGACCTCTTTAAAGAAAGTCTCAGATTGGAGCAGACTTCATTTGGTCCGATTTAACCCCACAAAGACACAAGTCTGCGCGTTGACCGCTAAAAAACTTCCGTTGGTCGTATCTCCTCGCTTTGAGCACATCCCCATAACTGCCTCAGCCAATATTGGAATACTTGGTGTCGACATATCGAGTGAAGTCCAGTTCCGCGGCTATTTAGAGGGTAAGGCTAAATTAGCTTCGAAAAAGCTTGGCGTGCTCAACAGATCGAGACAGTATTTCACGCCGAGCCGTTCACATCTTTGGGCAGGGGCACCCCAGTATCAGCTTTTCCCTCTAGACTGCATTCAACGGAGAGCGACTCGAATCGTCGACTGCTCGGTTGTTTCAAATCGGCTTGACCCCTTGGTGCTGCGTAGAGATGTGGCCTCACTATGCATCTTCTATCGCTTTTACTATGGGGAGTGCTCCGAGGAATTGTTCGGACTGATCCCTGCCGCCTCTTTTCGCCATCGGCAGAATTACCATTTCCATCATTTAGATGGTTGGCAGTCCACAACTGTGCGCTTTTCCAGAAATTTTCTGCCTTGCACAACTAAACTGTGGAATGAACTGTCGCCTGCGGTATTTTCGGACCAATACGACCTACAAACCTTCAAGAAAAGAGCGTACTCCTTTTTAAAAAGCGGGCAACGCATTTGTAACTCCTCTGGTGTTGCGGGTGTCCATGGGCGGCGGTAATCGCTTACCATCAGGCGATCCGTCTGCTCGTTTGCCACATCATAAAAAAAAATAAAAAGAAACCGAAAAAAGTATTGTTACCAATTTAACCTTACCTAAATTTACGCGAGCGAAGCCGCGGACAGAATCTAGTATAGATATAAAAAAGTATGGAAGTAACACTGACCGTGTTCTATAAAACAAACTTAATAGTTGTTATTGTTCTAAAACGTGCATGTGCAGTCATTTGCATGTCCGAGTCTCAAAGTGCGTCCTGTCAGTTTAACCTGTTTTCCTTTTGAAATTAAATATAACGGTGTTACCGGGTATATATATTTTGACCGATGAGCCGATAGATATCGGTCCAGCAGAATGATGCATTGTAGTATGTATGTACATGTATGTGCTACTGTTGGTAAATTATTTCCGAAGCGACTCTAATGCGCACGAAAATTGATATTAAACGCATGGCGAAGATTGGTAGAGTAGGTATGCAGCAATGCGTGCGTTCTTAAATACATATGATAAGCGTTGAACTAATACTTGTTTACGTTACATAGCAGCTCATTATCCTAACTAATATCATTAATGCTAATTTGAGTTTTGTTTGTTTGTTACGCTTTCACGCAGGACACAGGATACTTTTCATTCAGAAAAAAGTACTGTTCTAGACTAATCTATGTACATTAACGTGAGCAGAGCCGCGGACAAAATCTAGTGTTTATGTAATTTACAAGACATTATTATGTTTAATTTCAATGTGAAGGTGTAACTATAACGTGTGTGGTTGTTCTCAGGACCACATCGATCACTGGGAGCGGGGTAACGACTTCCCTACGATGGAGCTGGTGATGGGTCTGATCGTGACGGCGGGTATCATCATCTTCGTGGCGCTGCTGTGCCGCTGCTGCTGCCGCAAGTCGAGCGGCAGGGTCATCGCACGTATGTATAACGCGACGTACACGCATCTGTTGTTCCTTGCTTAAGCTACACGGTGACGCTATGTCAAGTCCGCTTGGGAATTAGTTGCAAAGCGGCAGAAGATAGCTACAGTAGAACGCCAATTCTCTGAACTTCAACTATCCAAATCGCTGGTTATCCGAATCGCTTTCAGGGAAACATTGAAAGAAAGAAAGAAAATCATTTATTCAGCATAATATGCAGACTTGGTTACAGATATTTATAAAACTAAAGTGATGTTGGTAATAAAGCTTGGGCTGAGTCAATTCAATCTAAATATCTGAATTTCAGCATCTTAACTACAACAGTTATTTGTGCGGCTCACGGATCTGTTCCGTGGTGCGACCCTGATTGCTTTTGCTTGGATATTTTAGAATTTCATGTGGTATTCTATGCGACTGCTTTAGAATAGGTATCAAGAATCCGAATTTTCATACTACTAAGGTGGTAAACAACCGTCTCGCGGACCTTCTGATGGTAAATGATTATTGTACCCTAAGACTGGTCTTTTGCAACAGCAGGGCATCACTTGTTTGTAACTCGAGTCTTCAATAAATAATCAATCCCCGCCAGCAAAATATGCAGACAGCAGTTAGCAAAGAATCAATGAGTTTTGCTAGCGGCACAACACCTATCCAAGGAGGAAAAGGAGCAACCACAGTGCAGGAACACAACACAACAGAAGGTTATTTGGCTGCCGTATTCTGGCGAAGTTCCCTAGTCGAGTTCATCCTGTTTTAGCGAAATTCCACTTAGCTCCAACTCTCTTATCCTTGCGGTATAGATGGAATTTAGTTTATGAGTCTGCGGTTCACTCTTGTGTACTCAATAGAACAAATTTAATAGATAAGATAATTGGACGAGTTTATACGTAGGTATCTAAGGCAAAGCACAGTCGTGTCGCAACATGAAATCAATAATGACTGTGATGACTTCACTGTGGACAGTGCCGATGTCTCAGGCACTCTGGTACAGGCACACAGGACAGATATCGACTCTGGTATTTTATGAGTATTCAGTTTGGGAAATCCCACTCTTTATAACATACTCTCAAGTCTGGAATCCAATTTATAATATCTGTAAAAATCGCTTAGAAGGCCATACAGAAGCAATTTCTGAGGTACATTCAATTCCGATATAATTGCTATATACCCAATTATTATGGCAGGTGTAAAAGATTGCCATCTTCTTCCGCTAGAGGAATGAAGAAAGGTTGCGGATATTTCATTACTTTTAAGAATCGTGAATGGGTCGATAGACGTTAGTGAACTGGTAAGCAAAATAGGGCTGCGTGTGCCATCTGCATTTCTGCGCAAATCACACCTTCTACACACAGCAACAGCTAGTACAACCTACAGGCAAAATACATTTTTAATTCGAACGAGTCGTATGTTCAACACGGCGCCAGAGTGTTGATATATACTTGTTTACTTATAGTAATAGCCAAATCTTTTAGCTTTTTGTAACTCTTTCTTTATGTCTAAAAACCAGATGTAATGTCTTTTTCTTGCTATTATTTTGTTGTTTAAATGTCTTCTTCTATTATTTATAGGTACTTTATTCTGCTATCTGTGAAAACTTTTAATTGGCCTTCTTTTTTCGTATCAAACCTGTCTATGATACTAATATAGCTGAACCTAAGTTTTCCTATGTATGTTATTTTACATAAAAATAACATACTAGTCGTTAGCTTCACCCACGTTTATGATAACTGCGCCGCGCCCCTGGCTTGAGAGAGAGCTAGCATAAGTTACTTCTAGAAACAGTAGCTTTTTAAAATTAAAGAGTGATTGAAAACATTTAGTAGATTCAGAGTTTATCGATTACAAACAAATCTTACTTTATATTTGTGAAGATGAACTCATTTTTGGAGTTCGGAAGGAGTGACCTGTTTAATAGTATGTTTAAGTATGTGTAGAGTAGACATATCTGAAGTGTCTATGAGGGCGCCATGTATGGGTACTAGTTAACGACGATGTCTAACAACAATGTCAGTGTAAACCGTGTGGTTTGTCCCCACAGCGCCGCCCGCGCCGGGCTCGGAGCCGGCGCCCTACCCGCAGCAGCAGTACACCACGCCCGCCTACCCCTGTGAGTCCAATATATACTATATTATTTTGATTTTTCCTGGAGCCTTGCAAAGGTAAGGTTCATGAAAAATTTAAATAATACAAAGGTATTAAATACATAAAAGTACGAGATTGCTCGTTGCCTTTGCGGTTAAATCGTCAGCGTCGTTACTGTCCATCGTTAGTTCCTAGTTTCGATTTGCATTTTGAAGTTTATTACATACTTAACACAAAAACACTTGAGCTAACCTATCAAAACCTGACGTAAAAAAGTTTCGTAATCGTAAGTGTCAATAAGAGAGCCCTAATTCCTTATTATATAATAATTGGAGTAATTCTATCAGCTAATAATATAATTTTTACAGCGCACACAGTGACAGTGTCGTACCCGGTGGGTACAGCAGCGCCTTACCCGACGGCCACGCCGTACCCCACGGCGACGCCGTACCCAACGGCGACTGCATACCCCACGGCGACCCCGTACCCCACGGCGACCGCGTACCCCATGGCAGCGGCGGCGCCGTACCCCACAGCCACGCCGTACGGCCACGCTCCTACCGCGCCTGACACTAGCGGTATGTACCAATATTCTTATAAGCAGGAACCACCAACTCTTATAGCATTGTCATTGTATGCGCGAGAATGGGACACCACAATCCGAAATATATAGCTTTAACTCCTTCTGGCGTATGCAATGACGATGCTTTAATAGTGGCAAGGCTTTTGATTACACTTTTTTCTTCACCAGTCTTCGTTTTCATCTCCATTAACCTCGTAGCGTTTTGATGCCTTAAACTACAGGGTCGACTGCCTTGTAACCGGTCGGTCACTTCTGTTCAATCTCACTACAAACCTCACGTCCAAGTTAGCTCTGATAATTTGAGTTTACTATAGTAACCCTGGCAAGAATAGTTTGTTACTTCGGCTACTGGCGAGACGACAACCGCCTTCGAGATGAGTTTTAGTATTTAAAATATCGAGTTGATAGTTGATCATTTTGTTCTAGAATAATCGAGCTGGTAATCTCTTACATAATATACCAGCACTGTAGATACGACTGAATATCAGCTCCATGAATAGACTGGCGTCTGATCTATGTTACGCAAAGATATTGTAAGGTTAAATCACTGGATATATCACTGTCATATTTGTTTTGTAAATAGTCTACTATCTGTAGATGCGACCAGACGACCTTACTGCACCGGTGCCATTATCCTGCGAGCTTTTGCACCTTAGGGCAAACATTTAATTACAAAATTTAAAGTGCCGTTAATATAAATAGTTATACCGATAAAATTTTTAGGTGATAAAATAGTTTAAACAACCTTTAAACGTTTGAGAAGTCATTGTAAACGAGGAATGCACGCGCGATAGTATAGCAGAGAAGTTGTATTACCCAGGGGTCCCCGAAGACCCACAGTCCTTTTGTGTAATGTGAAGAATTAATGATAGAGTTACAAGTATCCTCTGCGCTAATCTAAGACATGACCTATTTGCGTGCTAAGTTTCATCCAAATAGTTCGATAGTTTCCAAGTAATTAAGACACACGAACATCCAAAAAAAATAACAAATTTTCCCGTTTAAAATATTATTTGAAGTAGAATTAGTAGGATTCATCTCCACATAATTAAATGGTTGTAATGTTCTAACACTAATAAGTTACGAATTTTGTATTTATTAACTAAATAGCCTAATAATCAAGAGTCATATTGTTGTATATATTGATGGTAATGAGTTATAACTAATAAGTAATAACTAATGAGTCTTTTGCTTACGTGCGACCTACTTGTCGCGGTGCACGTTAATGACAACTTACTTGAGTTTGATAACAATGCCAAGGTTTCTACATTACGTGTGATTTAATCCATAGCAAGCGATATGTGTGCGTGGTACATGTTTATACAACGTTGTGTTATGTTTATTCCATATAATATAAAGGACTTATTACTTATTAGTGAGAGCTAGTGCGGTATGCATTCTCAGTATGAACGTACATTGAGCGGATGTTCGAACAGATAGTGCCTCTGTTATAATTCGTCGACGATTCTTCCTGTGTTTTACCGCAAAACAATGTTTGCTGTTTATTGTATAGTATTATACAACGACCCTGTCTGTACATTGTAGTAATTTTTGAAAACATATATATGTAATTATGATCGGTTATTTAAATGCGTTTATCTTTAAAACCTACTTGTATTTAAGTACATAAAATCACGTCTGAATAGCACAATATGCATTGTGTTAAAGCCCCGTGTGTTATAGACAGAACTCATTGCTGTTTACTAAACGCACGAACAACTTCTATTTTGCTATAGATATTTTTGGCACAAAGTTTCAGTTAACATTTATCTCAACTTGGGTATCAAAATGTTGAGATCTTCACACTAGAACTAACATGCACGCCTGTGCACTATCGAAGCAATTATGTTGCCTTTAATAACGTATTCTTGCATTCTGAATTTGTTTAATGATGTGCGCGACAGTACCCCGCCAAGTTATCGATACAAAATGTGGTAAAACACAATAAAACGATTTTGTGGTTTTGTGATAGAATTATTGGTGGGCGACAGGAAATGTATAATTGTATCGTCACGACTGTGTATGTACTATATTATAGTATATTTGGACATTTGATAATGTAAATGGTCAACGATATAAATAAGTTTCGATATTGTTACTTAAACGTGATTTGCGTACGTATCTATCTACCTTTTAATTGAAATGTGCTACATAGCATTGCCTCACAATCTTTACATCTAACTCGCGACATAAGTTTGCTTGCGATCAGGGATGTTGCGGATGCAGATTCTTTGACATCCGCTGATGCGGGTGCTTATGCGGATGTCCAAATCGATGCGGAAGCTCCGCAATTGCGGAAGCGGACTTTGATGAAATTATTTCATATTATTTAATAATAAAAGTTTAAAAACTATAACCCGACTACGTAAAAAAAGAGGTCTTAAAAGAACGAATATGAAATTTATATAGCCTATGTTATCCCGGTTATTATTACGAATCTATTGACACCTCATTCATTAAAATTGGTTCAGTAGTTTAGGCGCTACGGTGGAACATACAAACATACATACCCAGACTGTCAAATTCATTACCCTTTTGGCTTCGCCGTAGTCGGGTAAAAAGTATGTACTATCGACTTGAGCGACGGTTGACCACTCCTAAGGTTAAAATCGCATAGCAGGCCATCTGGCAAAGGTAAGAAAAGTCATAAAATAAAAACAAACGGTTAGTACATTTTTTTGATCGAAGATTCCTTTTTGATTTGTTAACAAAATTAAGGGCGGAGTCACTTACAACATGTGTAAGCGAAAAATTTTCTGAAATGGTCAACCGTCGCTCAAGTCGATAGTGATGGCGTAGTGGTTAGTGTAACCGACTGCTACACCTGAGGTCGCGGGTTCGATTCCCGCACAAGTCAAACATTTGTGTGCATGAACATGGATGTTTGTCTTGGTCTGGGTGCTTCTATGTATAATATGTATGTATTTACAAAAAAAAAAGTATATATGTATGTTTATCCATTGTCTAGTACCCATAGTACAAGCTCTGCTTAGTTTGGGCTAGACGGTGTTGTGTGTATGTGGTAGAATATTTATTTATTTATTTATTACCGCCTTCGCAGGTTCAAGCCTGTTTTGCAAAGGTTCATAAATTAAACACGCACTACTGAACAACTGACTTCTTTCTTATCGTTACCTACGCTATATCTGGATCCGCATTAACATCCGCGTTGATTATTGCGGATGCGGATGCACATGTCCAAATCGATGCGCAAGCTCTGCAATTGCGGATGCGTATGCGAATATTCGCAACATCTCTGTTTGCGATGCTGAGTGTCCGAGTCGGCCAGTGTTATTGGATTTGTCTGTTTAGGAAATTATAATGGACGCAGTGAATCTGTGGGTGTATCCAGTGGAAGGCAAAAGGCTCGCTCAGTTATAAGTCGAACTTAAAGACGTAGGTGGCGAAATGTGCGCCCGATACACGCGACCACAGCTGAGGTACAGGCGCGAACTTACGGAACTGTTGTTTGTTAAATGGATGCGTATAGCTTATTGATCAATAATGATGGGAAGACTATACTTGTATATAGAGATGCTGATAGACTTGAGCATTCGCTTGTAACAGAACATCGCGCCTACGCCGTTTTTTAAATTGTCGAACTGAACAATGAACAGAGCCAAGCATACAGCCAAACATCCATAAGAACATTTTCACGATCATTTTAGCGAACACTCTAATCAACGCTCGTCAAAAAAATATTCTTCGCAAGAAGTCGGCTCGGCTAAAAGCTCAAAGCAAATTTACAGTAAATTTGCTTTTCCTAGAATATAAAAACCTTTTGCTAGAATGCTCCCTAAAACGCTTCCGTTTATTTTCTGTAACATTCGCTTTAAAGCTCATTACAGATGAATGCTCAAGTCTATCAGCACCAATATGTTGTGGAGGCGCGAACGCTACCACATAGTTTATCCGTTGTCGGTAGGTACGTACGACCCATCTGTCCGATACTGCGTGTGAATCATTGAAAATATGCGCTTACTCACTTATTTTCAAGTTCTCTTATCTCTTATTGGATTTAATGTCGCAATTTGCAGTCGTTGCAGCGGTCACCTCGTCATTGTTGCAATGTCTTAGTGTTCATAACTCCATTCTTTGATATTGTGCAAGGAGGTATATCCACTTCCTAGAAAAACAGCTAGTGAGTATCATCCATACATGATTGCACTGAACCTGGGTATGGACTGTGTCCGTAGTGGTAAGATTGTCCGGTGTGAACAAGTAATATAAGAATGTTATTTATAATGAATGTAATATAAGAACTAATTGTGTCACCGGACGTGGACGATAAAAACTCAATGACGGCGAGCAAACAAAAAATAATGGCTTCAACAAGAACACTGATTGTTCCGTCTCATTGATGACAAATTAAATTGTGCTGTATTTAACAACATCTAAACTGCACAGCTGCGCAAAATTTCGTCTGCAACTATGTTGTTATACCTCTTGAATCCCCCACATGACTTAATCAAAACAAAGGGAACAATGATAAACTTCCTAACGAACTAGGTCTTCTGCTCCCTAGCCTTTATTATTCCCAAGTCACTTGGGTCGGCTTTTCTAGTCTAACCGGATTTGACTAGATATCAGTTTTTACACGGAGCGGCTGCCACCTGACCTCTGCAACCCAAAGGCTAACGATACCCTAAGGCCAGATCAGTATCAGGATATTATAGAGCACTGACTTTCCAATAACGACTGCCATAGATGTTTATGGCAGCAGGGACTTAGGGCTTAACGTGCTCTCCGAGGCATGGAATAGGCGATAATTGTCAATCAATACGCACATAATTTCGAAAAGTCATGTATCTTCCGGAAGGCATAGGTGTGCGACGTGGGTTCGAACCCGAGACCCTCTGCATTGCAGTCTGTTGGTCTCCCCACTGAGGTCTACCACACTAAAAATATACTTACATAATATCCTCCGTAACGACTGAAGTTCTCGTTCAATTCCTATCAGTTAGTGAGCCGTTATCATAGCCACCATCTAATGCTTGTTATACACTTGTACACTTGTGAGACACCAGTCAGGACAGAAGTCGCATTGGTTCTCCGTCGACAGCACAGCACCTTTAAGGAGTTGTGTACTACCTACACACCGTGGACACACAACACTCATTTATTTGGCTGCAACCTTTTCTAGCACGGTACTTTCCCATAAGAGCTGTTCTAGGTCTGTGCGAACGTTCGTTGTTCTGTCACAAAGAATAGACATAGCTAGCTATAGCTATAGAAATAGCTAATTATTTGAGTAGAACCTACCTATGTTCACCATGAGTGGATGGGCTCAACCAGAGAAGTATAACCCTCTCACACAATATTGATGTGCAGTAGCAGTATACGTACTGTTATGTTTCTTTCGGTGAGTAAGAGCATCACCGGTCCAATCATTCCCTCGGTCCCTTTCAAGTGATTTGGCAAACGCATATGCCTTAATGCGTTTGCCAAATCACTTAAACAACTAATGCGCCTGCATTAGTTTGCCAGCTATGTGGTTTAAGGTGGGCTGCGGCTTGAATGTGTTTTCTTGCCATTGCTTCTGTAATATTAAGGAAAAACTGCCATTTTTATAAGCTGCGGCGCTTGCCATTAGGAGATTTGATGAGATCTAATTTAAGTCTTAACCTTCAGTGTATAGTGGCGTGTTGTTTAATTGTGATTATTTATTATAATAATTCCTTGTTTAAGGCACGCCGATAGTGCTCGCGTTACGTGTTAGGTAGGTATATGATAGAGGTGGATGTGTGTGTGCGTTTGTGTACACAGTAACACTACCAGCACACACACATAAGTGCATGTACTAACCGGGCTGTTATCGCCGGAAGCAGCGCAATCCCTCTGCTAACGGGAATATAATATACCTAAAGTACATACAGTATTTGTTAATGGAATTACCGAAATTGTCTGTTTGTTCGGGTGCATCCACAAGGTGTCGTGAGCTTGTAGACATAATGTAACGTCACACTTCACCTTAGACTAGCGTTTCGCCGCAACTTGGCCAACAGATACCTTATGGCAATCTGAAAAATGCATTCTAATTACGTGCAGTGTTTCTTGAATTTTCAACTTGCAATAATTGCACTTTTGTCTTGCGCTGGGAACGCAGCGTCTGTTTGAAATGTCGTTTTAGTAGGTTACTAGCAATTTTGTGGTTCAAATTACTAAAAAAATAAGTATTCTTGCAAACCCCTCCAGCTAAGCTAGAATGCTTGTATTAGGAGTGGGTTCCCGTCGGTAGTGTAGTATCTAAATTTAACTTTGGTTCTGTGCCTAGTATAAAGAAAAATAACTGCAGGGATAGCGGGGTAGCGGTTAAGCGGTCTGTCTTGATGCCCCAAATCCCACCCGGAACAAATTTATTGTTTGTGGTTTCCACAAATTATTGTTTTCAGTCCGATAATTGTATATTTGTAAAATCCTCCTCGCCACAGGGCTTGTAGGGATCCTACTGCGGGAATTATGCTTTAACAAAGAGGAAATATGTATATAGGTAGGTGTGTCCCTTTATAATAAGAAGTATAGCGATATATTTATCCTTCAACGACTATTTGCACAACTGTGTTGTGTGTCTGTATGTTCATGGTCTAGATAACGCTAACCAATACGGACACTTAAAGGACCACTGTATGATTATCATTACTCTACGTATCTAATGTAAAATAACCAATATGATTAATCGCCATATCTTTTTGTGGTTGATTTGTTTTTACGTAGTCTAAACACAAATGGGATATGAATCAATCACTAATTCCTTTTCTTATTATGACGCCACGACCAAATTTCTTTTATACATAGGTACATACATATATAGATTCATGCCTGTTTCCCAGAGGGGTAGAGACCACGGATTTCCATTTGCTACGATCCTGACACACTTCTCTGGCTTCATTCACTTTCATCACATTCCTTATATTTCTTTTATAAATGATAATATTGTCATGTATTTCGTAATTTATTATCACCGTCATGACTTAGTGCCACCAATCTTCCAATTAGTGATAACAGTCTAATGCAAAGATAAGCGAACTATTTGCTATGAGCGTTAACTTCATTTCGATTCGTTTAGTTCTTCAGTCTAACTTGTCAAGTCGCTAAGAGAACACATGTTGACGTTTCTAGAACACCGTCATTTACGATTCGAGTTTGGCACTTTATTCAATAAAAAACAACTCAAGCTTTAGCATTTTATTTCAAAAATCAGTAGCTTTAATTACGAACAGAAGATGGCCACCTGTTTGCCAATTCATTAACAAGGCCCAATGCCCGCTCTTCAAATAATACTTTTAAAGCGATGTAAGAATTCACAAACGTTGAAGCAACGGACACAACACTCGGGCACGGCAAAGCTTTGAGAAGATCACAATTTTTGTTCTTTGTGTAGGCAGGTACGTGTTTGAGGCTCTGATGACGACGCGATGACCACTTCAACAATTCTGACTTTCGACTACACGAATGGCATAGTCGTTTAAGTGGTCGCTTCGCCACTACCACCGCGCCGAGAGTTGTGGGTTTGATTCTCACACGGGGCAATAATTTGTGTAATCCACAAATACTTGTTCCAGGTCTGGGTGTTCTTTGTGTCCGTTGTTTGAATGTTTGTAAAGCTCCCGCGACACACGAATTATTCATAGAAATGGAGGGATCTTAAAAATAATTGCGTGTATTGGCGTGTCAACCTAATTTTCGAGCGATTACAGTGTCAACTAGCGAGCTGGCAAATCGCCCTGAGATGATTGTCAAGACAGTTACTCGATGGCGTAGTGGTTAGTGTAACCGACTGCCACGCCTGAGGTGGCGGGTTCGATTCCCGCACAAGACAAATATTTGTGTGAACATGGATGTTTGTCTTGGTCTGGGTGTTTCTATGTATAATATGTATGTATTTACAAAAAGAAAGTATATATGTATGTTTATCCATTGTCTAGTACCCATAGTACAAGCTCTGCTTAGTTTGGGCTAGATAGTGTTGTGTGTATGTGGTAGAATATAATCCTACGCGATTACTTCAGTCAGATGCTTCAGTCACTTACGTGAATTATGAGTGTGTCAGAAATCTAGTTACGCAGAGATATGATTACATCGGCTTGTAAATGCCTAGCGTAAAACCTTAGCTGCAAGGTGCAACTAGTTCGCTTACGTATCGCATATGCGAAGAAGATATTTCTCTCTACAAATAGTAAGGACATAAAAACGCTTCAATAGAATCAGATACTCGCGAGTGAGAACTCTCGGTTAAAGTATATATATATATATATTATCAAGCAGCTCGTATGCTTGTTTGAAAAAATACTGATATAACAATACAAAACATTAAGTAGGTACAGCCTGCCTTGTCCAGTCTGTTTTGATGAAGCCGAGGTGGATTGTCACAATAGGCCGTAGATCATACGTTGTAGAAACGATAATAAATTGTACACAATGGCTTTACATTTTACGTCTCACACGTGGAAGTGTTGGATGTAAAGTGTTACTCAGGTAGTAGTTATTATTAGCGGACTGTATAATGTTGGTAATGTATGAAACCAGTGAAAATTTATAATGTTGTATACTTTGCCAGGCAAGTGTCTGCGGCGCCTGGTCAGGTATACGGTAATAGGCTTATTCCTTCTAGCGACCCCCCGGCTTCGCACGGATAGTACTAAACCTTAACAAATTATACATCTAACCCTTCCTCATCCGTTCAGTAGATAGTTATTGAGTTTATCGAACAGACAGGCAGACAGACGCGGCGGGGGACTTTGTTTTATAACATAATATGTACTGAAGTGATCATGTAGGCACTAAATTTAGCGGATGAATGTCGGTGACACACGCATTAACGTCACGTTTGGAAATTAATGTTAACTAATGCTATGTTTTTTAATTTGATTATTTTGGCGGCAACTATTCTTGTATTTGTTAGTTTAGTATTGCTGTCTCACTTTATCTAGCATACTGTGACTTAAATAACTTGGTACTCTGTTTCGTGCCTCTAGTCCGTTATGTTGAGTATACTTACGATTATATTTTAATAGCACATTTGCGTACCGCAAAAGGCTTGTATTTATTTATCAAGAGTTACACCTTCGATACATCACGATACAATTATAATTTAAAACAGTTATAATTTAAAGCAGGTTTCATCCATATCACCTGCAAGCGTTCAAATCAAAGACGGTACGCTTTCAGCGATCATTTCTCCCAAGTACAAGCAAGCTCTGGAATGAACTGCCTGCTTCGGTGTTTCCCGAACGCTATGATATGTCCTTCTTCAAACGAGGTTTAAAGAGAGTTCTTCTTTCACGGTAAGCAGCGGTTTTGCTGTGTCCTGACATTGCTGAAGTCCATGAGCAGCGGTTACCACTTCCCATCAGGTTGGCCACTAGCTCGTCTGCCACAAAAGGCAATACAAAATATTATTTTATTTATTTTTTATTTATTTACAACATACTTACATCTACCATTACAGAAATTTCCAATGCGGTAAACGTAGACAATTTGGTTTGAAATAACATATAACTATCAACTATCACTAAGTATACGGTAGGTGACCTTAGTGAATTCGCTCAGTGAACAAGTGAATATATCCACGACATCGGCGACCGCATTGAGCGCGCGCAACGCACGCGTGAGCGGCGCCCTCTGTAGCAGATTGGTGCGCGCGCGCGGCACCACTAGGAGTGGTGGCCTCCGCCGTCGCCCAATATAATCGTTTGGAATGCAAAAGCTAATCTGCGACAAAATCGGTGGATTTTGAATCCTACCACGTAATAACTTAAACAAGTAAGTAGCAAGTGTCACTTCGCGCCTTACTCCTAACTTATAATAACCGACCATGCCGAGAACAAACAAAGACGGATATAACAATGGATACCCAGGGTATACTCCATACAGCTTTAAATATATAAATCTCGTGTATTTATTTTGTATCCGTTCCACCATTGCTGAGTACTTAGTCTCACTAGGACTCCAGATAGCCGCATTATGTTCGAGATGACTCTTCACAAGAGCCTCATACAAAGCCTTTACGGCACAGATGTTCGTGAATTCATTTGCCTGACGTAAAATAAATCCAAGGTTACGGTATGCCTGTTTACAAATATTAGATATGTGCTTCCTAAAATGTAAGTCCCTCGTGAAAAGTATGCCCAAATCTCTTACCTCACCCACACGCTGCAGCGGCTCGCCATCCATTATGTACTGTTGGTGCATCGGTCTAAGTGAACGTGTGAATGAAAGCACAGAGCATTTAGACACGTTGAAGGAGAGTTTATTGTTGTGGCTCCATTCAACTACCCTGTCTAAGTCTTGTTGCAATGAATGGCAATCAGCAGAGTCTTTAACAACGACTGATAACTTAAGGTCGTCAGCAAACAATAGACATGTTGACCTAACCAATTTTGGTAGATCATTTATCAAAAGGATAAACAAGAACGGCCCTAAATTGCTGCCCTGATTCACGCCTGATCTCGTGTAGTAGGACTCGGAACAGTGTCCGGCACAATCAACGAATTGCCTTCTATCGCTTAAGTAGCTTGCAAAGAATTTTAACGCGTGCTGTGTAAAGCCTATATCCGCCATCTTTGAAAGTAAGACGTCATGATCGACTGTGTCGAACGCTTTCCGGAAATCAAGATAGGCTACATCAACCTGCAGACCAGCGTCCACTGCCGGTACGAGCTGTGTCATCTGATGTAATAGGTTACCCACCGTGCCACGACCAGGACGGAAACCGTGTTGCTCGTCTGATAAATAAGGACTTACTTGTGAATATAAGGAGTTGTGAATGGCCATCTCGAACACCTTAGCCGTAGCGCTCAAAACCGCTATTGGTCTATAGTCCGAAACATCAGTACCGCTCCGACCTTTCGGTACTGGTATCACCCGAGTGATCTTCCAACGATCAGGAAACCTTGCCGTAGTTATACACGTATTGAACAAGTGTAGTAATGGCGCAACCAAAGCCATCTGGCAGTCCCTAATAATAAATGGCGGAATACCGTCAGGTCCCACTGAGCGCTTCGGCGACAGAGCGGTCAACGCTCTCGTAACTGCCTGCGTGTCGAGGCGCGTGAGGTGCGCGTACGCAGCGCCGGGCGCTGCTGCCGCGCCGGCCGCCGCCGCGCTCAGTGACCCCGACTGCGCGTTGTATACAGAATGAAAGTACTGAGCATACTCCTCAGCCAATTCCACTCCAGTTAAGAGTTGCCCATTCTTAAGTAATTTATATTGACCTGATAAACCTTTTCTCTCTCTAATATAACTCCAAAATGCCTTGGGGTCATCGGTTAGGTGTTTCTGTACCCTATCCATATAACACTTGTGGGCACGCCTCGTTTCCACCTTCACCATAGACCGATAGCGAGCAAACTCCGCATAGTCATTAGGACACTTACTAGCTTTGTACTTTTTGTGCATACTGTGTTTAATTTTAATATTTCTAATAAGGTCTGCGGTATACCATTGTGGATATACATATTTGGTAGTCACATTTTTATATTTTTTAAGTGGTACACATGCATCAAAAGTTTCATTTAATTTATCATAATAATAATTTAAAGCTAAATCGGGATCGTCTATACTAAAAATCTGTGTCCAATCCAATGAATGTATCAAATAATATAGTCTATAAAAGTCTGCTTTACGAAAATTCCATCGTTTGAACGGTACCGTGGAGCGATTGGCGCGCGGGCAGGCCGAGCCCGCGGCGGGCGCGGCGGGCGCGGCGCGCGGCGCTGCGGCGACGGCGACCGCGAGCGGCGGGTGGTACGCGTCCACGGGCTCCAGCCCCTCGTCCGCGCCGCACACGCGCACGTCATCGCGCGCGCATAGCACTAGGTCAAGCTGTCTACCCGTGCAGTTTGGTATCTCATTATATTGAGCGAATTCACCGAAGGCCACAAAATATTCATAGTAGTTACACACATTACTATTACATGAAAACAAATTAAAATCTCCTAATATAATCAAATTGTTTGCATATTTTACACATAATTGTTCTAACAAATCAAACATTACCATATATTCACTTTCGTCTGTTTGTGGCGGAATATACACTGTACAACAAGTGAATAAGAACCGGTTTTGCGTATAGATTGCAGCACAAATTAGTTCGAATTTATGATTGTTTAAATTTATATTACCAGGGATCGCCACTCGTCGTATGTCAAACCGCGGTGTGGCCACTAAAAGCACGCCGCCATGCTTACGCCCGTCGGTCCGATCACATCGTAGTACTCGGTATTCGGGTAAAACAAATTCAGCGTTTTGAATAGATTCGTTAAGGCCAGTTTCTGTTATCGCAAATATATCAGACTCAGATGATTCCAGTAAAGATAAGAATTGAGCAGTCTTGGTACGGAGACCCCTCACATTTTGATACAAAATGTTTACAGTTTTACTGGTTTTGTTGTTTAGTTGTGTCGGCTGTGCGACGAAACCAAATCCATTCACTAAATTCAATATTTAAAGGCCATATATCTGGATTACATAGTTCATCAAAATTGTTTTCAGAAACGCCAATTCTAAATGAAGCGTAATTTCGTTCATTCTTTGGTTTTAACTTTTGTATGTCAATTACACACTCTTTTTTTAATACTGTATTGATATGTTCCTTTATATTCTCCTCCGTAGTACATTTGTCAAATCGCCAGACGTGTAGATACTTCTTACGTTCTACTGCTTTTATACTCACGATTGACGTATTCCCACCCCTCTTCTTGGGATTTTTCTTATGACTCACTTCTTTCCAAGTATAGCTATTATCTTCTACGATACCAGTACCGACGCTCTGCGCACTTTTCGTGGCCACCATCGCGTAGGAAACACCTGAGCCGTCAGTTACCGGCTGAGTATCGCGCTTGGTGCCACTGTTGGAACCATCCGATGCAGGTGGCAAATGGGTATCCGAAGACGTTGGAGGTATTGCAGTTCCTAATTGACATTGATATTCTCCGTTAACACGAAGTTCATTGGTAGTAATATGCTGTCTCAGTTTTTGGGACTCAGTTTTTAACTTTGTTATTTCCTGCTTATATGAAGTACATTTCTGATTGCTTTCCATTAAATCTTGTTTTAATTTACTGTTCTCTAAGACCAGCTCAGAAACCATGGCCCGAATTTCTTTCAAAATTTTAGCCTCAAACTCCGTGAGTCTTTCGATGATGTTGGTGTTTACTTTTTCCAATAAATTTGACACTAGGTTTGACTGTTCCATAGGCAATAATATTGGATTCTCGATACATATTTCCTCAGGCTGGTTGAACGAATTGGTGTTAGCTCCGCGGACCGGAGTTTCATCCGTTACCCGGACTCTCTGGGTTACGTTTACACAGGAATCGCACTTGAAATTTCGCTTCATTTGTGTTTGTTCCTTTCTGTACACAGCAGTAGTAATATCCAAACATCTATAGTGAAACCATGCCTTGCATCCAACGCATTTTAGCAAGTCTCCTAAATCGATGATTTTGTTACAAATCATACAATTATTATCCATTTTGATCCGCGCAATTCTCCGAAACGCGGAGAGCGAACGAGACAGAGCGATCACTATGCACCCACGAGTAAAAGAGTGCGACGCGCGGCTCGCGCTCGGCCGGTATTAATTCGTGCTACCCGCGATAAGTTTTAATGTCACTTATTTGCACAGAAATTATTGTTTGTTTTGAACTAATTTCACTAATTTAGGACTGTACTTCACCTTCTACGTGAGTATTAACACAAAAGTTCCACTTTAGATACATTTTCTACACTCAATTACACTAAATAATCAATTTAATCAATTAAATATCGGGAGCGATATCTACATTGCACGCAGCACAATATGAAATATGAATATATATATATATATATTGCATGGATGGCGCAGTGGTTTGAATGGTCGCCTCGCCACTGTCCTGTGCCGTGTTGTGGGTTCGAATCCCACACGGTACGAACATTTGTTTGATGCATAAATGGTTGTCCCGAGTCTGACTGTTCTTTGTGTCCGTCGCATGTTATGAAATTGCCTTTAAAAAAGAAAGGTACGAAGTAAGATGCCGTTACAAGTGTATCTAAATCTAAAATCTATATATTAATACGTGAAGCAAAAACTTTGTACCCCTTTTTACGAAAATTGCGTGGACGGTGGAATACGTAATTTGGCACAGTTAAAGTTTATATGGAGAAGTAGAGGCGAATTCTAATATTTTTATAGAATATGCAATAGAAATACATTAAATTAATGGAAAACACTACACGCACACAACCATGCATTTGACACACGCAGTTGAATCGCGTTCGTAATGTTTCGGTATTGTTCGTCTGACGTCGCGTCGTACAGTTCTTTGTAACTATGGTTACATATACCTTATTTATATGTAATAAAGAAAACATAAAACAAAGTAGCAAGTTTAGGCATATCGTCAATGAAAGAGTATACCTAGTTAAGTAAATGATAATTTGTTTGAAAAAGATAGGTAAATTAACCTGTGTAGCCTTGGCGAAATCTACATGAAATGTGATTATAAGGGTAAAGTTATTGACAATAAAACCTTAAATTTATTCAATTATGTTCGAATTTTACCACTATGCGACCGCTAGTACACATAGATATAGGTACCTACGTGACAATATCTAACTAGCGACCGATTGAACCCCGCGTGGCGTGCGGTATGTGCCACTGTTTATTTTAATGATGATATCATCATATGCCTGCGAGGCTTAGGCCAATAAGTTATATTAACTCATGCACCTCGTTACTTGTGCAGTTTATGTATAACGTTGTACTGATGCAATAATCTATTTATTTATAGAATATTGTTATTGGCAAATAATGTGTCGTGTAGCAGGGAAAGCCAAGCTGCGCCGCGTCTTTTCATACTTTTTATATGCTATTTTACTTTTATTCTTTTTATGAACTAGTATTGGCACCCATCATTTTGAACGTTGACCACTTGCAGTATTATGTACCTACTAGATTTTGCTCGCGGCTTCGCTCGCGTAATTTGTATGTTATGTCAATTTTCTATTCCTCGGGTACGATACTTTTCTTTTCCTATGTCGTTTTCTGTATCCTTGACAACATGTATGTGAAATTTTATGATGATCGGTCAAGTAGTTAAGGTGCGAAAACGTAACAAGCAAAGAAACAAAGTCACATTTGCATTTATAATATCAGTTTGGATTATGAACAGTTTTAATAAATATAAACAGTATAATAAACTGTTATTATTACTTGGATGAATATTATGCTTTATTGCTCAGTCGCCATGGGAAATAACGCAATAATTAATAGTCTACTAGACCATGAGAGTTAATGCTTGCAACAATTCAAAATAATCTACTATAGTTTTTCTTGCGTGAAAGATATACATAAATTCAAAAATGTCCATTTGACTTCCCTAAGTATAAAATGGTAGTTTTATGTAGTATTATAATTTATTATATATTGCACTTTATTGACATTACAGTATATATCCAAACATATGTATAAGAATAGTAAATAGACGTTGAGTATTTATGCACGAAAGTAATGCCGTGTCGAAATGTCAATCGGGATGTGGTTTCCAGTGAAGCATTGAGACAAGATTGCGCTGCGCTATCATGCAGTGCAAGCAAATAAGATAAGTCAGCTTTAAAGACTATTAGTTCGCATACGTAGGTGAGACATGTTCGTGCGTATGATATCGTGTCAAAAGTTTATGCTTGTCGGCCATTTTTGAGCTCGTATTTCGACGCCGACGGCGCGGCGCCGTCGTGAGTAGGTCCGAGCCACAAGGAAAAGGTTTTTAATAACTGCTCATGCGCACTGGCACCGTGTGACACATACGACCTGTTGTGTTGTGTTGGTGATTCGATACACTGTACACAAGTACATGCTCACCTCATATACGCTTACGGCACAAGGTGATCAGTTATGCATATTTATTGCGGAATTTCTTAAAATATATTTTTGCCTTGTCAGTTATTGGCTAAGGCGTATAGAAAAAGATCGTGAGATCGTGCATTTGAAGTCGGGTCAGAGTGTACTCGAAAGCTGTAAAAGCCATGTAGAGGGCAATGTATTTGTCCTGTATTATATGGTAAGAACAATCTGCAAAATATAGGAGGGGATCGCTAATTTATTAAAAAAATTGTGAAAAGCTTCTGCTGTTTACCTGTTTTTTACCAAGTTAGCATTTCCAACCAAGTAGTAAGCGTTAATCATAGCCTGTGGACTCATATATAAGCACACAGCTCTCAGATAAGGAATCGCAAGGCTGTCAGCGAAAAGAGCAAACACCACTCTGTCCCTTTTGCCAACAGCGTACCGTCATCTTGAGAACTTTGGTAACACTATACACCGCAAAAGCGCAACGCACGGTAGTTTGGGGTACCGCCCCAGTAGGGCTGTCTCAGTTTGAAAGAAATCTAAGATCGAAGATGAGATGCTGCTGCGTGTTACGTCTTTAAAATGGTCATTTTTAACTAATTTGCAAATGTTTTCACCACACAATATATCGATATCATGATACCATTATCACGTCAAGTGTCTGTATCACGGTGGTTTTTAAAAATAACCTGTTTGTCTCTTGAGGCTTTTTCCTTAGCAGAAGTAGCGAGTAGACACGCATCGAGCAATAATGAAGTGCATATATCGACACTTCCAATTAATCAATAGGTACACATATCGTTGTATACCTATTCCTAGCGATTTCACGCGAACGTATTTTGCACTTTATGCACAACTCTTGGATTTTATCCACTAGTGGCATAGAGCTTTATGCGGATGCATTATTCAAATTAATATACATTTTACAGACAGCCCTTTCGACAACCATAACGCTAACAATATATGACAACGGGAACTTCTATTGCTAAGAAAGAAACTACCGTCTGCTACGGACCTTACTGTATGCGTCGTATTTGGCAAGTTATTTAAATTATCCCTTCGGGAGACCTTTTGAAGGCAAATTTGATTACTCTTCTAATTATAGTTTTTATTTTATATATTTACTAATTCTTTCTTAATTTTTGATAAGACAACACACGCGTTAGGGTTCCTGTGTCGCAGGGATCTTAACATACATTCGATGAACGGACGCAAAGAACACCCAAAGTCGGCACAATTGTGGATACACATTTGTTTTGTTCCGTGTGGGGCTAGTAACATCTCGGCGCAATGGCAAAGACCAGATGAGTTCTTAAACCATTGCGTTACCCGTGCAGTCGAAAAACATCGTTTTCTAATAATTACCGTCGCTAGAGGATTATTTGGATAGGGATTGTTATTGTTAGCTAAGTAGTCTTCTTTCTTTCTTTTCTTTTTTCTTTTCGTGTGGTTAGTGGCCAATGGCCAATGGCCAAAGGCCTGTTATCAAGAATTTTTCAAGCCGCCCGTAGGCCTGTGGCATGGCTTAACGACTGCTATCAATTTGGCAACAACCGGGACCGACCTTTTACGTGCCCTCCAAAGCACGGAGACGCTCAGATGAAATACCACTAAGCGGTCACCCATCTATAGACTGACCGCACTCAACATTGCTTAACCTCGCTAATCGTCTACCGGTCAGTGAGTGCAACTGGCTATGAGGTGACGCTTCGGTTTCTGAATAATGCAAAAACTATGTATACATATAAGTGCTGTTTGTGGAAGAAACTTGAGTTCTTAGAAGCCCGCACACACACAGGCACAATGTGCATTGCATTACGCGTTTGATTACGTGTTCAAGTCTGTAAGTACGTGTGTGTGTACGTGTAAGTATATGATTATATGAGACAAGATTATGACGCGGTTGGACGTGTGACCTGTATGTTCCAACAAGGTGAATTATTAGCTGTTTGTCCTATCCCCTGTCTACGTGGATGTCGTAGTCTTTACGTGGTCACCTCGCCACTGCTTTTGCAGCGGGGTCTCTTATATAAGACTGGTTCCAAGATTTGGTGTTTACTTTTTTGTACGCCCGTTATTGAATGTTGATAAAGCATGTGAGGTGCAGTTATGTATGCCTAGAATGAGTGCTAATTTCACTTTGAGTTCCAAGTTATTAGTGTCTTTCGTACCTCGCCAGCTGAGCTAAATACTAATATCTGCAGTGGAAGAATATTGCCGATATGCTCCCACTGCACAGAAGCATGATACCTTAAGTATTCCAAGAATGAAAAAAGATCATTATTGTGTGTAAAAAAATAAATAAGGCGCCCTTGCTTTGCGCTCGAGGTGAGACTCAGGGGGCTGGCGATGTGCCTTTCGAGTGGCTGTCGGGAGCTCCCTACTATCGACATATCGCTGTTTGTTGTGCGTCATCTAACATCACTCATACTGTATAGCACATACATATATACATCGTCGAGTGTAGGTACTACAATATAACTTACTGTGTAGTACCTACACTCGACGATGTCGACATAGGAAATTGTTTCAGTTATGTATGTAGAGGGTAAAAGAACAGCCCGTTGTTTATATTGAAGGCAGTTTATGAGAGCTCACGAGTGACGTAAATATTTATTTAGAGTATAACAGTCATAGATGCTAAGGCTTTTAAACGTGAAAATAGACGAGATGTTTGAATTATTGTTGTATGTCCTGGATTAACACAAAGGTTACTTTTCATCCCTGTGTGGGCTTCCTTGGGTGGACTCACGAACAGAAACTAGTTGCATATATTTTACTTTTAACTATTTTAACGGTTGTAACGTATACATTTTAGTCATCTCATCCTAACAATAAATGAAAATATCTATTTATTTAATATCCCATATATTTTTACATAATAATAATAATAATAATAATAAATCTTTATTTGCATAAAACATGGTTTTAAAGTTGATCGATACATGGTTTGTGTTTCACATGCTTTGCCATACAATAGGCGTGCAAATTTTTACAAAAGTTACATGAGTTATATCTACCTATACACTAAATCTAAATTAAATACCATATTATTACCACTATATCTCTATTTACATATCCTCCTAACCTTTATGAGACATATATTCGGCTACTGTGTAAAAACACTTATCTGTTAGCCATTTCTTAAAAGTGTTTACAAATCTTGAAAGAGTTAATTCTCGCATGGACTTTGGAATTTTATTGTATATTTGTATACACATACAACTGCTATTTTTTTGATGTAGGCTGGTAGACATCATATGGACTTGTAATTTACTGGGATCTCTAGAACAATATTTTTTATTTTTGTCGGCCTTTTCAAAAATATCCGGATGTTTTTTGACAAAGACACCGATTTCATAAATGTATATAGATATTAATGTTAATTATAAATATAAAAATACGCGTTACTTCGGATTTTGTCTATAAACTACTTCTTGGTTAGGTTAGCCTATATTAATTCATATCAGTTGTTGTCCGGACGTCGGCGTCCACACACAGTACTTTTATAAAACTCGATATGGTTAAGGCTAAGATTATATGCCGTCAAATATATTGGTACATATCTTTATACGTGGGATCAATGGATTTTTCTATCACTTCCTTCTCATGAGTAAGGGGAACTCAATTTACACACCGATCTGAGCCATAGACACCATATAAAGCCAATCAAACTCGAATTGCATAGAAAATATGACTGTCTGTATAAAGAGTTAGTATACCCATAAACTTGCCTGCTTATTAACCTTAGAATGTAAATTAAACCGTATCAAATGAGAGTGGGTAGGTGACCTAACACCTTTGTATTATAAGGCTACCAGGAAAAAATGTCGGCAATCGAATAAAAACCCAAAACAAATCCATCATCGTGTCCATGAGTCATTCGATAACGATTTAAACGTGTTCAAGAAATGAAACATTACACAACATAATGAATATTGTTTTTAGATATTACTAGTTGAACCCGAAAGTACATTAACGCTTTTAAAAGTTGCTTATTGTTAATAAGTTGATGCTCCAACCGCGGATCATCGCATAGCAATAAACCGTCGCGCGTCGTCTCGACAAAACATAGTGTGAGTGTGAGCTCAATCAATCAAACGGCAATAGTTACAATATTATACAAATGGGTACATAATATACCAATTAGGTTCGACATCACAGCTATAATATGTATTTTTTAATATGACGTGCAACCATATATATTGTCGGCCCTATTATAGCCAAAGTAATTAATTTATTATGGCCTTTCCTCCACCCATTACATACAATGTTCATATTTACTGCAGAGTTAATTTTGTTAATTAATTTATGACATAAGCGGTGTTCAGCAAATTCAGATATGCTTGTATTTATTCTATCCACAAAATCAGTATTCCGTGCAACATTTTTTTATCTCGTCACTTAAACCGAGTACTTCTCTTCGTTGCTCTTTGATGAGGAGCGTGCACTGCATGTAAACGTGTATGTAATTAATATAATATCTAATGACATGGTTTGGTTGTGAAGCTTTCTTTGGGATCGCGCCGCCCGGCTGGACGCCGGCGCCGCAAGGTGGGTCTCGTAGATCGCATGATTATCCAGTAGACTCCCCTCCTCCTGTAGTATGATATACCTGCCTTGAGGATCAGTCAGTTCACCAGGCACTGCGTACTGCGAGATAGCAGGTACTGTCAATACGACTCAGAACTGCCTTCTAGTTAGCACGTTTTCTTAAATTAAATTAATTAATCTTTTACAAACTGCCAGTATATAATACAGTGTTCTCGACCATGTGTGAAGTGTAACTACACGTAATTGGCAGGCCCGGTGGAGTGACATGATCTTTATGTATTAGAGACTTATGGTTTCCAGTCCAGTACCCTGTACTCCATTAATAGACTTTTTCCTAAATTTATGATTAAAAACCAGAAATGCATATTTTTAAATTATCAAGATCAAGACATAAAACGTTTTTAAACGTTACAGAAACAGTTACAATTAAAGAAACATAATGTAAGTAATTACGTTACGTTTCTTTAACTCTTACACCAGTTTTCTGAGACACTAATAAACGATGTGACAAGATCAAACTCGTGATGTGATTGGCTGTTACTAATTTAGTCAGTCAAACCCAGCAGTTCTCATGCGTTTGGCCGTCGGTTAACTCGTTTTTACATTGATCTGCCTTTTAGAAATCGTTGGTTAATTATAGTTGTGATTATAACACGAATTCTAAGATATGAGTTTGAATAACAGCACATACACCGAATTCGAAAGTGTAAAGATGGAAAACGGTCATTACTTTGAACACAATGATCGATAGAAATAGTTTAATAGTATTATTAGCTGGAAATGTGTATGCGAGCCATTGAGCTGTAATTGACACAAGTTCATGGAATCAATTATAGTTCGCCGTCCTCGCTTATGACACGCCCACTTCGGACGATTGCACTCCCATGAGGTTGTTGATGAGAGCGCGGCGGGAGTGCTGGTACTTAGGATTATTGGTCGACATGTGACGTCGTTTTAAGATAATTTACGACGTTTGAACCTAAATTAATGCTCACTTTTTACAACTTTATACAGACGATGTTACAGCCTTCTCACTTACTGCCCCTGCGTGTGCTTGTTTTAAATCTGTCCCGTGTGAATTAGACAACACGTAGTCTCTATATGTGTTACACAAGTATTATCTAACCGTATGTTCTGGTTGTAAAGGTTTCGTTGGGATCGCTCCGCCCGGCTGGACGCCGCAAGGTGGGTGGTGTGAGTAGATAGCTGTTGGCATGGCTACTTAGAGCACTTCTTTCTTTTAGTCACTGTTTAGTACTGTATATAAATATAAGCCCATTGTGGATCGTGGTGGAGGACGCGCAGGGATCGGGCACTTCCTAAACTGTACATAAATATAGTACGTTTTTAAAACGACGACTGTTACTAAATTCAATAACCCCTACGCGCTTGCCAGTAATTGCAATCGATGGAATGTTTCAAAACAATAGTTATAAATGGATTGTTTTAAGAGATCGGTCTTGCATTTCCATGTTTCCTCATTCAGAATGTCTCACTATGGCAGCGGGTAAATATTGAAATCTGTTACTTTGCGATCTAAATAATATGCTGGTCTAAAAAAATTCTATATAGACCACGGTGTATTAGCAAGAATGTTAGATGTCTGTGAAATGAGAATTGATATGTAATAATAAATTGGTTGCATGCTTCTTTCTTTCACTAGTCTTGTAGTGTAAGTTTGTTATCGTTTTTGGGTCGCGGTGCGATCGCACTCACGGTCGCCCTGTGGGTCTCGTGGTACGGCGTGGAGGAGGTATGGGTGCCCGGTATCCTTCACTAGCACAATCATTTATTTATTACTTGTATATAAACTTGTATCTTATTAATTCTTGGCGTCTACTCTGAGTATATTTAGTTTAGTGACATAATCTTAGTGTCCACATCCGCTATTTGTACACAGATTAATCAGAATAGTTTGATGGTTTAGCAATACCACAGTTTTTATTCGAGTAAGTAGAAAATATGGCATATAACACATTTACTGCACATTTCACTATGAGTAGTTTGAAACTTCACGCGATACGTGCCAGTGTTTGTCCTGTTTTAAAGAAATGATATATGTAAAATGTTATATTATTTTTTTGATGATAGTCTTTGTCTACCAGTTATACGCATGTCTAAATTTATAAACCTTTCATCTTATGGGAAAGAACAAAGTCGATTTTAATTTCATACCAAACAGAAACAAAAGAAAGACAAAAAAGCGAGTCATCAAATGTGGTAATAAAGGCATTTTCCATCCTTTACTAGTAACATGTAACACTCTTTTTTGTCGAACTGCATGTGAATGTTGTGAATTGTATAATTCAGCAGTTATGTTTCTTAGCATTTTGTATTATCTAATCTATCCGTCATTTGTATTCTGTCCGTATTGCGACAAACGATAGCTCGTTTATTGTTATCTAGTAGTATCTACGAATTTGCACGTCACTTATGTTAGTTTTTGTGAATACACGATATCAGTCTTTTATTCTCGTGACTCAACTTGACCAAGTAATATTACTGAAGTAAAGTAGACAAAACAGAGCATTTTAATGTGTCTTTTATGTGCAGTGTTATATCATGAACAGTAATAATAATGTTAGTATATGTGTATTACAGCGTGCCCGCCGTCGTACGACCAGGTGATGCACCAACACGAAAAGCAGCCGCCATACAACCCGAGCGCCCCTCTCTAATCCTGTCTACGCAAGCTGCGAGTACTACGACATACCACCTGTCGTCTACGAAAACGAACTATTTGCTACGAACGCGTATGATCTGCTGCGAAAACAGTAGCAGAGTTATATCTAGAATTAAGGTACTAGTACTGTAGAATTTACTACGAGTGCGTGCTGTCTGCTACGAGCGTCGACGATCTGCTACGAGTGCGTACCATGAACTAGTCAGTTATCGAGCAGTAGATTGATGTGATACTATGATTGTTTATTGTCGTACACATTGTTGTTGAAGTGAGGACCACGCTAGAGTAAGACAAAGTGATATGACGTCATTCTGAGTTACCAGCCAGTCGAGACATACATTTATTTACGCAGAGGCTCAATTTTAAGAATGATATCCTAGTGAGTTAATTGGAAATTTATCTTTGAAAGTTCATCAACAATCGCAATTTTCTATCTCGTCCCACTTATAGAGTTTCCAATATGACAACCCTTTGTACAATTTATAAACGAAGTGATTTATACTATTATTTATAATTATAAGGAGATTATTTTACGTATGAGATTTTTTGCAGTAATTTTATTATTTCCGAATTATTTGACAGGGTTCACAATTTAATTTTTATATCTACGTCTACCGCCAGATTTATGTCTTTTTTAATGGTCTTATATTAACATCGATGTTAAAAGTGATGTAGATCTTAGAGTATAACTGTTAAGTACTAAAGTGATTGCGTACGAGTATGATTCTAAACTCGATTAAGTTTCCCATTATGTGAGCTCCCGCTCGCGCGCGCGTGCGCCACCCGGCGATGTTACTTGCATCACTTGACATATTCAAATTAAAGTAATGTAATTGGCTTTGTATATCACCCAATTCTTAGAAGTTACATTATTCTAACTGAAATTAAACAGCCAATTAACCTGATGCCTTTTACGCATGTCTTAAAGTAGATGCAAAATATCCTTATTCAAATCTTCACAGAGTTTAGAGTATTAAAAGACGTGCAAAGCGAACATGTCAGGTCACGTCGCCCCGCATCGCGCAGGCGCGAGTGAACGTGGAGCTATCATTAATTTTAGTAGTGGTGATACATTGTCTCAAGTAGTGACTAAATCGATCAACCGATATTGCGGAGGTCGAATTGTTCATACTTACACATATAGTTAATGTTATATTATATATATAAATATAAATGTTTAATGAGATGAGTGGATCTGTACAAGACTGAAGTCTGTGTGTCGTGTTGTGCTGTCGCCGCGGCGAGACACGTTCAACTCACACGATGCGTTTGCATTATGTTATCATTTTTATCTAGACGTATAATTATTTAAATACTAAACTAAGAAGTAAACTCTTAAACATAGTTAAAACCCGCGACCGCGAAAGGCCGTGTCGTCACTTAACCTCTAAAGTATTCATGGCCCGACTCACACGTTGAAATTTTCCATCTGCAATCAGTAAGGTGACATTAAGCGCCATCTATCGTACCGAATATAAAACAATGCTATTACAGATGAACGTAGCTTTGAAACTACTTTACTTACATGAAACACTCAATATATAAGTGGTTTGATGTATAGCATTGAATCAACATTTTATATGTAATCAGTATCCATGATTGTAATTTAAATTGTTTAATATGATTGTTGTTGAGGTTATTAACGTTTTTGGTGCATGCGATTGAAACGGGACGCGGCACAACAAAATGTCTATCTACTCTGCATGTTATGCACGTTGGAAACGTTATTTTAAATAATTAATCATTATGATTGTTTAAGTCTTTAGATATTAATAATTGTCAGTTAAAGAGATTTCGTGCTCATTTAAGTAACATGGTATAAACAATGTGAATGCAAACTTGGTCACAAAATGCTTGCGGGTCTAAACTCGTCACGTTATGTAGACTTACTAGTACAACCTTTACCTGTGAGTGTGTGTGTGTGTCTGTCTGTCGGTGTGTGCGTGTGTGTCACTACGCCTGAACTCGGTGAACATATCTGTGGATCTATTAGACTCGGCTCAAACTTTAAACAGTGATTGCCCACCATTATTATGTCGTATGTCTTTAAAACATACGCCAATGTTGGTATTTAAATCATTGGAACTAAAAGTACATTAAATAATCTCTCTAGGTCAAATTATATTAGGTGAGGATTGTATCATACTAGCTCCATGCATATTGTTGCCGATATCTGTGCGTGTGTGCGTGTGTGCGTGTGTCATTGCATGAATGTTAGTGTGCGTGTACAACCGCGCGCAAAATCCTACTTAATTAAGAACTAAGGCTCACCCTGTCACAAAATCTTCCATTTTTATAACTTCTTGCTCATGTTTGTAGATAGCTATTATTCCTAATACCAGTTTCATAACTCTAGACTGTATTACATTAAACGATGAAGTGAAGTTGTGTACTAGGGATGTTGCGAATATTCGCATCCGTGTTTCATTTAGGAACCTTTGCAAAACAGGCTTGAACCTGCGTTACATACTTTTTAATAAGATGCATAATATTCATCAACATCCGCATCCGCAATTGCGGTGCTTCCGCTTAGATTTGGACATCCGCACCCGTATCCGCATTCGCGGATGTGAGGCTTCAAATATCCGTATCCGCATCCGCATCCGCGAAAGTAAAAAAATCTGCATCCGCAACATCCCTGTTGTGTACAATAGCCATCAGCGCCTCTAGCGGCAACTTTGATAAGCTAACCGTAGTGTAGTTGAGAGTTATGAAGCCTGAATGTAGGCGTACCCAGTTTTGCCCTCGGTTGTACGGAGGCCGTTGTTCGTCGAGTCTAAGTATACAATGTGATAAGTAAGTATATAAACGATTATCTTCCATATTTCAGATGATAACAGATACTTTTATTTACCGAGTAGATGTAAACTGAACTGTATATGTCCAAATATAAGTTGAGCTTTATTCCGATATTGTTAAGGTGCATTTTGTTATGTAATACGATGTCGAGTTAGTTGGTAAGTGTTCAAGTGTATTTTAATTTTAATACAAAATATAATAAAGTGCGTCATGCATTACTTGTTGGTCTGATTTATTATTTACATCTGGCATGGCTCGCGCCGAACATCACCTGGACTATCACCTGTATAGTCGAGTTACAAACTAAATAGAAGTAACACTTGTTTAATGTTATACGGTAGGTATTCTTAGCACTTATCGCAGAAGAGGGACACCAGAGTAAATACGATCAAACTGGAGTGAGGCAGCTCGGTGTAGGTACCGAAGGCACACCGGTACTCAAAGTCGTATAATTTCAAACGCTAGTAAGTTGTATCTACGTGAAAGTCCTGTCAACGTCCAATGGCTAATAACTCAGGTGCAAATTGTTTCCTGTTTTGGTAACTAATATAATTACATAACATCATTATTTTATAACTGCAATGCAATGGATGCGGGGGCCCAAGATCGGTCTGTGTGGAAATCCTTGCGGGAGGCCTATGTCCTGCAGTGGACGTCTTTTGGCTGAGATGATGATGATGATTATTTCATGAATTGGTTGTGTTCCTCTTGATGTATTTGTTCTGAGCTCGGTTGATCGCGTAACTCTAATTTTGCAAGCGACGGTCGTCGTCTGCGTTTAGTACCTACTACATGCTACTTATGCACGCAGATTAACATGTTATTGAAATTAAATTTGAATTTTATCGCGGTTTATTGGAATTATTTGATACTTTTAGATAATTTGAATACCATTAACCTTTTGAACGCCAACGTCGGCTATACTCGACATGCGCAAGCGTGCCCTGTGCGCCAACGTCGTTTATACTCGACAAAAAACAGGGCACAGAAATATACAAAATAAACATTAATATGTTTATTTTGTATATTTCTGTGCCCTGTTTTTTATCATTACTTTTCTGTATTTTATTGATCTAACTTAAAAATTGAATCCCCAATTATTACTTAATTGTACACAGCAAACAAAATTTGCATATTAGTTATTCAAATATTTGATCATAAAAACAATATATTAATATATCGATTTTCGGGCTTGGCGTACAGGACAAGGAGCTGGCGTTATGACGTGGCGTTCAAAAGGTTAATCCCTTCTCAGACTGAGAAGAGGCTCGTGCTCAGCAGTGGAACAGTTTTATACAGGGCTGCTATTAATACTTTTATATAGGCATATGTTTACATATTTACCCAATCACGGGCCCCCTAGCCCTGGGTGGACCCTGTGGCTCTAGTAGTATGACTCGCATATTGCCAACACTTTAAAATGGTGTTATCGTTCTGCCAACACAAGGAACCAAGATTACGCCGGTCTGCTGCTAACAAAACACCATCTCTTCAAGAAACGTACCTAATTTTGTAAGTACCTGATAGAAATAAGCGGACAAAAAGCCTCACTCCAGCAACACAATACAAGATGGTCAGCTGTGCGTTTCTGTAGAGTCTTAATTGAGCTGCTTCAGTTTGAGTGACGTCACAGTTTTCAGTCATTGAGTTATCAAGTGCACTCTAACCGTTGCCTGAAACAATATACTAAAGGTGCCTCCTTTAGTCTCCGTGGAGTTTCTGGCGTACCTACTATAGTTTATTTTGAATATAATTGTGATCATGTAGATTGGCAATACATTGGTATTGTCATTTTATTACCACACATAAGATGATCGTAAAGTAATAAATAATAATTCTAATAATAAACATTGCAAAATGGCTATAGGTCACAAAACGCCTTTTTCTCTAAATGTCTCTTTAGTAAAATATCTATTTAGCAAATACCCTTTCTTGCTCTAGTTCCTTGGTGTTATATTTATTATCTGTGGTATAGCATAGAGACCATTGGACTGCTACGCAGAGGTCTCGGGTTCAATCCCAAGGCGCGCATCTCTGACTTTTCGAAGTTATGTGTGTATAAATAAGTAATTATCGCTTACTTTAACGGTGAAGTAAAACATTGTGAGGAAACCTGCATGTCTGAGTGTGCACCATTATGTTCTCGAAGACATGTGAAGTCTGCCAACCCGCACTGGGGCAGCGTGGTGGATTATGGCCTAACCCTTCTTATACTGGGAGGAGGCCCGTGCCTAGCAGTGGGACAGTTTAATACAGGGCTGATATCATTATTATTATATTAGTAATAAAGGTCTTGTACCAATTAGATCGCATACAGCCCTCTGTATGCGATCTAATTGGTACTAGATTCTTATTGTAGGTACTATGGAACCCTTTCCATAGTATAATATTAATTTGATAGGTATTGCAAAACCTACAATAAAAAATAGACCTACAGTTGGCTAGAAGCAAGTAAAAGCTATTAGTTTCAGCTACGTTTTATACTCGACAAAAGAATAGATACAGAAATCAAAATAAGTAAATCAAAAGTGACACTTCGCAGCTTAGGTACTGCAAGGTATTATTTGTTGATATTTTTGATCACTTCTAATAAGCGCCACTTCTCGGCCAGAGGCAGTTACTACATACACAACGATACACAGTCAGTTATACAAGTGGAAGAGCCCGTCGTGCTACGTTCGGGGAATCCTCGCGTAGAAAGCCAGCGTAACACACGAAACACGAAACACTGTTACTGCGTTTCACCTGGTTAAAGTTCCTCCCGGAGTCTTTGGAACCTACAGCTATCATTATTTTCTTTAATCCAATTTTTGATAACTTTTAAATTGGCAAACGCGGGAATGCTTTTGTAAGTGTTTATGGGTCACGGTAGCCGCTTACCATCAGTAGTATAGAAAAAGCCGTTACATACCGGGATTGTAATAAATATTTTCCAGAATAAACCTTGTTAAAAGAAAGATAAACTATAGCGTTAGGGTAACATGGGCAGGTTCATTCTAGAGACAGCATGTATCTACGTAGAAGAAATCTGAAATGGTAGCTGAAAAAAGAACAAAAACGTTTTCAGGTGGAAAGAAATAAGCTTGTTGCGATTTTGAGTGGTATGTTTGGCATACCTACGGTCTTTTTGCTAAAGATCTTGTAGATTTCCATGACTGTGAAATACTATAAAAAGTTTACCAAATTTAAAGTGTTTCCTTATGTCATATCCAATAGAAGATTAAAATAAAATTGTTATTCAAAGTCGTTGGTTGTCAGTCTCGTGATCACATATGTAAGTGCGTATGTGTGGCATGCAGGGGTGAGTAATCGGATGGGTGACGCGAGTGGCGAGCGATGACCGGGCGCGTAGTAGGGCGCAGTGCGCAGGCGCGACGTCGCGGCGACAGCGCGGCGCGATTCTAAGTACTCATCCCATGCAGGGCTGACACTCACCACACGCCTCCTCCAGCTACCAGATACTATACAATGTTTGTCTTCTCGCATGTAGATAGTAGCCAACGCTGTAGCTGTAATGTGTACCTACATATAGTATTACGTAATTTATCGACGATTTAAAAACACTGAATTACTCCTGAGGATCTGCTGAAATAGTATAAGACAGCAAATACATATAAGTATACAAGGCTTAAAGCTAAATTGCTTTGGAAATGGATTGTTGTTCGCGGGTCGCAGTTTGTTTATTATCCTCGCGCCGGAACTACGACTGAGGTGCTAGGTTAATGCAATAAAATGCGATCGAGAGATGCTACTACGAGTTCGATTAGGTACTCCTTTATACTACCGTCGTACATACTACCGAACCTAGCCACTCGTAACACGAGTATTAAGCTTAGCTGGAGGTTCTAACAATATTTCTAGTTATTTGTAAACCGTTAGTACATAATCTATTTATTTATGGAAATACCTGTTTTATTCAATATAAATGAGATTGAGAATTTGTGAAAGTCGTAAATTGCTGTTCCCAAATATTATTTTACAACAGATTTCTGCTAAGTAACACTTCATTCAACATATTAATAATTGATACATACGCAGAGCTGTTCAAATTAATAATAAATTTTGAACGATCGAAGTGTGTCAGCCCTGAACGATTGTGCGTTAACGAAGGCGCCGGAGTGTCGCGCGCACTTGTTGCGTTGTCGCGCCTCCATCCTGCGGCCTGTGCCCGCGTTCTAACTACCCGACACAACGGGGACACACCCGTAGTACTACCACGCACAGAGCGACACTGTGCCGCTCTGTGTTTGCTCCAGAGATTATAGTTACCTTTTTCATAGTTCAGTCAAAAGAGCAGCCGCAATGATCACTTCACACGAGAGCTTCACTATATTTTTTACACATTTTTATATTAATATTGGCGCGTGTGACCGCTGCACATGTGACTGGGAGATGCTGACGTCTGAAGTGAGAAGGTGAAGTGGCCGGGTGGCACCATGAAACGGGAACAGAAGTAGCAGGAACTACGACATTTTGTATCATTTTGGTAAGTTCAGTGACCTTATTATATTCTGACACAAACAAGGAAAATATTGAGACATGTAATAATATCAGCATTATTTACAATCTATATGTTTGTGATGACTTCGACTATCTTAGAATATGATGAATAAAGCCGTAGTGTTGGTTGACAGACTTCATGAGCCTTCGAGAACAATATGGAGAATTCTCTGACAGGTTTTCTTACAGGGATTAACTTAATTTATATTTTTGTTGCGTTAGAACGTGTACAAATTTTATTACACGACCTAGTCCAGAGGGATGGACTACGGTCAAAACTGCCTTATGTGAGTGACACATCCTGGCATTAAAATTCCATGTCTTGGACGAGAATACAGAGCAAAAATTAAAAGAAACAACTTACTTGTACAAATTACATTGTACTAAGTATGTGAATAAAAAAAATGACGTCCCGTTTATCTAATATTCTTCAACAATATCAATAAATTAAAGTGTTAGGTACTACTAAACATTTAGAATGCTCTCTCAATGTGTTACAGTATTGATCGATTGTCTTGCCGTGTCACATGATCTGTATTAGAAGATACCTTGTAATGCACAATATTTTAGTTTTCATAAATGCAGATGCACTTCCATGTTGCCATTTAGAACAACGCTAATATTATTAGGACCATATATCGTAGAGATATAGTTGGCAGTGGTCGCGTGTGTGCAGGGTGGCAGGCAGGCGGCGGCGGTAGGGATGGGCGTGCAGGGCACGGGCGGCGTGGGCGGCGGCGTGGCGCGCCACCGGCCGAGCCACGTCGCGTACTACGTCGCGCTCGTCGCCATCCTGGCGCTGCTCGTGCTACTGCTGCTCTACTTCTTCTATTTCTTCATCAGGAAAGTCAAAAGTAAGTCCCGTAGATCATATCAGCATCTTCCTACCCCTTAAACTTCTACTCTTTACCTGCTACAATATAATAGTTATGACAAACCTAGGTAGCTGTAACTTCTTTACGAATCCATTCATCATTTCAAAATTCGAAGTTGCGACAATAACTAAGTGTTACCGAGTAAATTATTTATAACTGTATGTCATCTCGAATAGTTTTTAAGTTTAAGCAATTATTTAACAGTTGTCTTATGTTAAAAGAAACAAGAAAAGCAGTTTATTGGATTCCTTTAATAATGTGATTTAATAGTGGTACATACGTTTTCGCTAACGATACCATTTGTGTAAGTTAACTCTGTGTAAGTAATATTTATAAAGAGTAGATGTGTGAGTCGATAGCTACAATGTGACGTGTAACGCGTATGTTGCAGAGCTGAGCCGGGTGGAGTCTCCAACGCAGACGACGACGCGCCGGCCCGCGCCCGCCGCGCCTCTCTACCCCGTGCAACCGGGTACACCATACTTCTTTATTTATATTTACGTATCATTCTTGCACCCTGATCCCAATTCCATTTTCGGATCCGCGCAATATGTATGCCGAATATTCCTGTTAGTGGTCATCTCACCTTCCTCACAATCCTTTTCTTTCATTTCTCTCGCATTCCATCCATCTTTTCTTTAGCCTAAATCATAAATTGTTCATTTACAAAAATCTATTTTACATACATATTCACAAAAAAACATAACAAATAACCTTTTCCAAGAAAGATTTGAAAGTAGCGCCAGTGCTAGTGGTAATAAAGCTTCTCTTCCACTAGACTGATGTCATTTTAAAATTTTCTCTCATATCATTACTGATATTGTGCATTGTTGTCCCTCCACACAACATTTTTATTTCAGCTGCATGGAATCGATTGTTTTATTTATATTAATCATACAATTTATTAATACCTAACGACATTGCCACGTTTCTATATCTAATTTGAATATCACAGAGATATTCTGTGTTTTGTTTTTTAGCAATAGCAAAAAGCTATTAAAACATAATTTTTCTTATTCTGATTGTTTGTAATTCTTCCAATCATGTAAGCTCAGCTAAGTCAAGAACCTAATGTTGATGTGTTACAAAACCAGAATTCTGAATATATGTATATACTTGTTTGCTTTTATTGAGTAATTAATTCTTTGCTTCCTGAAATAAGTATCACATATGAAACTTCAATCTAACATACATGTCATATTTATGTAGGTGTCGATAGTAAATAAATGTAACGATATTTGCACGTCACGTTCCAGTGGTCCGCGAAAGTGCAAGTGAGATGGCGAAGTTGTGCAAGCAGCTGCCTCCACCCGGCAAGGGCGGCACTGTGTTCCCCACGTCCACGTCGCCCGCGGCCATCCGCGCCGATCACGGCGAGGGACCTCCTGCTGACCCCGCGATACCCGGCGCTGGGGCTCCTGGGATCCCCAGTGCTCCGCCACTGCCCAGCGGCCCCGCGGCGCCCGGCGCCCCCGCAGAGGCAGCCGAGCCCGCCGCGCTGAAGACAGCGCCGCCCGCTGCACCAGCCGTGCCCATCGTCACTGTTACCGCGCAGTAGTGATGCTCAGCACGAACGTGGTAGATCAGTGACTTGTGATAACAATTCAATGGATTATAAGAGTGAAATTTTATCTGATCCTTCCTATTCAGTGCGTGTGAGCAGCTGGTGAGGCGTTAGGGATCATAGACGGAATGTGCGGACTCTAGACTCTGTGATGGAATGCTCAGATAAGTACATATATTTTGTCATTGGAATATATCACCAATGGTTTGTATGGTTATACTTAAGCTGTACTAGCTTTAGGCTTTTTTGTCCTACGATTAAGCAAATAGACATATTGAAATTAAACTGGTTTTTACGGAGGAGGTGGTATAGTATCCTGAAATTATGGCTGCTTTTTATTGCGAGGTACGTCTCACGAAGAGTTTCGACGAAAGCTGTATGAACTGGATTAGTTTCAATATAGCTTACTTGATAAAAGGTTTGTGAATATGTTGAAGACGTCCACAGATTCAATCGTGACTGTGTGTGCGTGAGACTGTTGCGATTGTTAACTAAGTTATACTACCTCATTGACTCTATTAAGCCTTCGTATTTTATATATGTTTTTTTAACACTTACCTGTTGTATGAAATAAGGTCAAATGTGCCAAAATGTAACCCTAGGTTTAATGTTGTTGTTATATTAAACATTATTTTAGTGAAATATATTAGATGTATAGGTACCTGAAATACACAACGTTAGATCATGGGTAACTTTACTTTCCCGTGGTACAACTAGTTGAACATCGCTGTTGTACCACGGGTCGGGAGCGTGCTAATAAATCAAGTGCTGGTTAGTAACCTCGTTTATATTCCTTTCTCACGTAACGAACTACGAGAATAATTTGTGTGATTCACTTTTAGATGTTTTTATTCTCAATGCTGGTGGTTGTTTTTCTACGTCACTGGAATCGTATTATATAATCAGTCTGGGCAAAGATATTTAAAAAGAAGAATGACAAGCGCCGAAGTAGCGTGATCTTGTGTTAGTTTGGATACGTGTGTATATCAGATGCTGAATTGTTGTTGTGTGCGGAACGTCGGCCGTCCATTTAATTGTGCATGAGACTACAACCAACTGTTGTGTTTGCTATATTTGTTATTTGTATGTAATAATTCAACAATGATTGTAACGATCAGAGTATTATAAGGCGTTTTTGATCAGAAAATTCTTGGTATAATACTTTGGGTCTTAAACGATCTAAAATAAGGGCATGTCATATTAATACAATATTACGAATATTATGATCATCACATTCATCTGTATCACCTTTTATACGATATAAATCAAATAAATATTTAATATAGCTTTTCTATGGTGTTGAATATATCAAATAACTATATCGATTTAAACTCTTGTATTTACTTTTGAGGAACGATCTTAGCCACGTAACTTGTGCCAACCGTTACTGAAATATATACGAGTATGTTATACAATAACGCTCTTATACGTTTGTATAGAACCAAGTACGAGTATTTATCGTATGTTAGCGTAAGTTGTAACAGTTTTGTATCGCTTTTGATAACGCTTATTGGTGTCTGTATTCATTTGTACTTGTTTAAAATAAATATTCTACAACATACATTTGATTTATTGTTTTTTTTTAAGTTTTTCGCAACTTTATTTTTCATTGGAGGCGTTTTATTCGTTATACTAACAACTCGGATGTTATGGGCGGACATTATCATAAATGAAGTCGCACCTTCATTTATTGCTGCATTAGCTTTGTTTATTCCTATGTTATAGCTGACAGTACGTATCGGTCTATTGGAGAGTCTCGCAATCTCTACAATACATCGATAATGTGCTTTATCATCTATCAGAGTACTGTGTAAGCAAAAATAAAATAAAATTAAATATTCAATTTTATTTCATTGAAATAAAATTGGATATTTTATTTTCCACAGGAGTATTATATTAATATAGGAATATAACAAAGAAACTATGAGTAAATTCCATGTGATATTTTCTACAAATTATTTTGTTGTGATATAAACACAAAAACGTCGTGCAGCGTTGATGTCTTTTGTTGTAGGCTGGCATACGGCGCGTATTGAACGTCACGCGTCACTATCCCAGACTACGATAGCGAGGTAATAACTCAAATCAATCTAGGTTTGTGGATTGTAGTACTTTGTACACATTACATGACTGACATTTAATTTTATGATTTTAGAATAACATGTTAAAGTTATTTCGTAGACAGTGGTGCCAATTCTGTTGTCACAAAATTCTCTTATCATAACTAAAAAACTCTAAAATTTAGATTAGTCCTGTCAAACGGTATTAAGTATTCTGAAATCGCTAAAAGTGACAGGACTAAACTAAATTTTAGAGATTTTTAGCTAAGATTAGAGAATTTTGTGACAACAGAATTGGCACCAGTGTGTAGATTTTTACTGGAGAACGTAAAAACTTCTACGATCTCAAAACTCCGTTTAAAATTATTTAGACTTAGTTTTAGTTGAAATATTATGAAATGTATATTAAGTAGTGTAGGATATGTTAAGTATTCTGTGTTATTCTTTATTTTATAGATATCAATAGATTCATATTGGGTTTCTTTACGGCTATCATAACTATCAGGCGTTAGATATGAAACTCATAGATGTAACGGCGCAAATCTTAATGTTGTTCGCTGCATGCATGTAAATATTACCTCTCTATAAATATTAATATTAGCACGACACTTGCAATTTGGAATAAAACAATTCTATGTTTGTAACGTAAACTTTATTAACACCAAACGATTGACTAGGGATGTTTCCTAACATTGAATTCATTATTTAATATTATGTACAAGTAAACAGTCCACTGCGATAGCTGTCCAACGTGTCCAACGTGTGCAACGTGTACAACGTGCAGGTGTACCGTGGTCCACTAGTGATGGACACGTCCTGTAACGGAGCTATATTATAATTGACGGAAACTAAGAGCACTACTTGAGTGAGAGAGAGGCCGGTACACCCATCCATTTATTGACTTTAACGACACTACTTACCCTTAAACTTACTCTCACTACGTGTCATACACATATAAAATATAATATTGAAAATATTAATATATTTGAACTCTTATCGTCCCTTTGTGGGAACTAGTAGAAGAAAAAGTTTAATTGATACATTAACAAACATTCACATAGTAGATATATAATGATGTATATCGAAAGCTCAAGATTGTAAAGACGCGAAGCATCGTCAAGCACGAATAGTAACGAATATAAAACATTTACAAATAGTATTTGACTAGATATAACAATTTTGGCAAACTCGTCATCAAATTATAAAAGTCATTAAAACGTTTAGTGACCTAGAAAGTAATTCACAACTGTCGATTACGTTCAACGTCATCGTATTTTCCATACATTTTAATTAGTTTAATAAAGTTGTAGCTAGAGGCCATCTTGAATAAAATGTATGGATACGCTCAGTATTGTTAAACCAATATAATCACAAACTCTGAATGTTAGTATTCACATCAGTTTATAGATTCCAAGACACTTACAAGTGCGTAGGCACGTAAGTGTTGCTGACCTGATATAGATCAGGGATGTATTATTGTTTTACCTACAAATTACTGTAGTTACTTTTATTAAGTAAATTGTAGGACCAGTGTTTGAGAATGTTGGCTAATTGACTTAACTAAGTAATTAACTGCGGATGATATCGGCGCACTTCCACAGTAGTGACCGCCAGGTCTAAGCTCACCAATTAATAATGATGATGATCAATTGTAGGGCAGTTCACTGGGCGGTAGATTCCACCATCGTTTATAATTACATCTGAGGTAGAATCATCCTGTCACCTAGCATTGGCGGAAGAGTGTTGTTGCATCTCGTTTAAATATCTACCTGCTTGTCTTTCATTCTAACTTTAATTCTTTTATCCAGGGTTCGACGCCCTTGCTTAGCTGAACGTGGCAAGAGGTAAATGTGAACGTAAAATCATATTATTGTTTAGTTATTGTAACCTCGACGTTCCTAAGTGTAACGTAACCTAAATTAATAAATTATTTTGTTTTTGGGTCATAAAGGTGCAAGTTATGCCCTTGATTTTGTAGGCTAACAGAAATCATTGTTATTATATTTGGAGACTTCACAAATATCAAAAGTATGTATTTACTATATAGTAAATATAAATAAGAAATAGAACAGAAAATACATTATAGTGTAACAATAAAGTTATAGTCTTAAATTATAAGACGTCATTATCTGACTAATTAAAAACATGAAAACTAGTAATCATCATCTTAATGGTAAAACTAAAACTTTGTGTTTATATTTAATTTCCTATAAGACATCTTATGTTATTATATTTCAAAAAATATTAATATTTTTTCTGTCGTCTGTAATGGACTGTATCGAGAAATAATCTCCATTGCACTATTAACCCAAATAAGTATTGACTGCATTGAGTCCTTATTCAGTACTCTTATAGTTCTGTTTCCACCGCTTGTATATGGAGTGTAGTAGAGTGTGGTGTGGTGTATTATATGGCGGTCTCCTTGTGATCGTGCGGCGCGTAGTGGTGCAGCTCGTCGTAGGCGGGCGGCCGCTCCTCGCTCTCCTCCAGCTCCAGGTCCAGGTCACTCTCTGTAACACACACGCGCGGTCAATAATTGCTTATTTAATTGTATATATATTTATATTGTATAATATATATTATTATATATTATTTTATTATATATATATAATATTAAATTGGGTATATTTAATTGGGTGCCTATACAGTGCTATTAAAAGAGTTACAACGAGTGTAAAACATGAGCGTGTAAATCAAAGCTGATCTTAGTACGTATACTAAGATCAGCTTTGATTCATCGTTAATATTTAATATGCACGCAATTGTTGGAATGTCAGACATAATGGAAAACTTATTGTCTGGCCGCCGTTGTGCCACTGCGACATAATAGCTTAATTAATAGGATTATTTGGCAACTTACAAGATGTTGACGCTGCAAGAAAATAAAGTATCTTTGAAGTGAGTATGATGATGAATGGTATTATAAAGATGTTGTGATTCAGATACTCTGGTTAAGCATCACCTGAGAATGCTCCAGACTCAGGTCTGTGCGGCGGCGCGAGTATGTCTCCGTCACTGGCGTGACGCGCGCGCATGGCGCCGAGCGCCGCAGCGCGTGCGCCGGCGGACGGCGGCGGCGGCGGCGCGCGCGTGCGCAGACCCGCCGCGGCGCCCGCCTCCGCCAGGTAGCACGCGCCGCCGTCGTAGCCGACCGGCTCTGCGCCACCATACACATGCAGCCATACACACACGTGCGACATATTGCACACTAAGCATTGGCTTTGATCTGTAAAAGCTTTTGGAACGTGCGATAGAAGTACACAAGCGTACACTCGTTACGTTAGGGTGTTAGGCTCCCTTTGCAAAATTATGGTGACAAGCATTCTTGGTTTGTAGTTGGGGTTGCATGCTCGTTTACTGTTACAATATTTTTAACTGATTGTTGGTCTTTGTTCGTCAAGCCGACGAGCGCAATACAATCGCTTAACGCCTTTTTGTCGACGACGACTAATGCTGATATTACTTAGTAATACCCTTATGGGTATTGACAGTTTGGTAAATATATAATTACATATTTCTGAATGCTATTTTAGCTATTTGTACAGTGAACAATTTTCTTAAATGGTTTTTAAACTATTTATATAGGCTGAGTTAAGCGGTTGACTATTGTGTTAGTACAGGTTAGGTTCTCACCTTTTAGGCATGCTTGACTGGTCGTTTAAGGTTTAAATATTTTGGGATAAATCCTGAGAAATTAATCACACCTAGCAATAAAAATGTAGGAGGCTGCGAAAGTTGGCATTTACACAAGATATTGAGATTTCATTGGTCCCAGATCATGCTAACATTTCAGTGACATTGGAAGATAAATCACAAGACATAGGCCAGTTGACGAGCGGCTTGGATTTGTGAGACTTACCGACAGATGGCGGTGGGAACATGTGTCTGTTGATGCTGAGCCGTGATTCGATGGTGTGGTGCTCCGCGCCTGAGCGGTCCAGCGAGTCCAGCTGTTCGATCACGTCGTCCAGACTGAAGCCCAGCGTGTACGTCAAGGTTTCATCCACAGGAGCCAACGACCCCCGGGGGCGCTCCTTAGACCTGATCAACTCGTTGAAGGATTGTTTCGCTTCTTTAGCTTTATAAATAGACTTGGCGAGCACATCCTCAGCTTTCGTCTCGTTGTTTTTGATGATTGTTTCCTCTTCATGAGTGTCTCCAATATAGAAGTTGGATTCGGTCGCGTCAGCATCTTTAATATCTGTGGATTGCTTTTCCTTTCGGCCGCGTGAAGATTTGATGTTGGTGTGGTGCTTCTTGCACGGTTTGCTGGCTACATTCTCGTTACTCTTGGCCTCTATAGATGAAGACTCGGGCTCGGCATGTGGTGCTCGGTCGGGACTGTCGCTGGAGTTAGAATCGAGGTCTTGTTCGGTGTTGGGCTCAGGTTTGAGAGGGATGTAGAGGTCCTTGGTGGAGCGCTCCCAGTCTCTGCGGTGCAGCACCTCGTCGATGACGCTGGGCGCGGAGTGGTAGCGCGTCTCCTGGTCGGTACTGTCGTGGTTCGACCTGCGGCGACTGCCGATCTCCTCGTGGCTGCGGTGGGCCGCCAGGGGTTTCTTGTAGCCTGATCAACAATATTTTCTTTTATTGTATGTATTAGCTTTTATGAAATTCAACAGAAATAAACCAACTAATAGGCGATTAGTAGATTTTAATGAATTATCTGTTAATTGTCTAAAGCTAATTCTGGACATAGTAAACTTACTAACCAATCAGTTTTACTGATGAAAGTTATTGATTTGATTATGTTTATGAACAATTAGCGTAAAATGCTTTTTAAAACAAGTAATTCTAGGTATATAATAATATATCAGGCCTATATCAAACTTTCCCACTGCTGGGCCTCTTCTCAGTGTGATAAGGATTAGGTCATTGTCCACCACACTGGCCCAGTGTAGGTTGGCTGAATTAACATATCGAAAACATTATCTACAACTCTCAAACATGCAGGTTTCTTAATGATGTTTTCCTTCACAGTTCAAGCGTAAGATAATTAACTAATTAATACGCGACTACTTAAAAAAGGCAGAGGTGCGTGCCTCGGGATGAAACTCGAGACCTCTGCATGGCAGCCTAGCGGTATCTACTAACAATTGACACACATTCATTGATTTAATATTTATATCACATTTTGTGAGTAACTAAATGAAAGAATTATGACAGCTCGACTGTTTGGCACTGACAGATATGAAAGGTGACGGTCAGTGTCAAACATGCTCGAGTGATAGCCCGCCATTCGAATACGATCGTTGAAGTGTGAAGCGCGATGATTAATTGTAACGGAATAATCTAGTGAAGAGTGTTAATTGTGGATTGTTAATGCTTGTTTTCCTGAAGTCCTTCTGAGCGTTTTGCACTGCACAATACCAGGCTACCGCATGTAATTTTGTTTATAAATAATAATAGATATAAATAATAAAGTCAATTCTATAATCTAGAGTAGACACTGTTTATGTAAGTATGTTTATTTTTATATTAATGTGAAGTACATATGTATTCAGGGACATCACTCTCATTTATGACATATATGTAGGTCAATAGACATAACATCAAGTAGTGCTTCACAGATTTTGTATTTTCAAGAGAATAAGCATGTTGTGGCTTGCCCCTACTAAGGCGTAAACAGCGACCTATTAACGTGATACACTTCTTTCTAACGTTCAAAGTTAACCAGCTATAACAGTAGCTAGGTAATCAGCGCCAAAGAAATACTGGCAATATATCCATATATTTAAATAATATTCTTTTTGTTTTCGATACTTTTCATTTCTGAGAACAGGCCACTGTTGAAACAGTAATGGGTTTCCATAACTTATAGTGGTTGGCTCAGCTTCAAGATCGCGTGAACTGGGTCAAGGCGTTAGTCTCGTCCTGCTTGAGATGGGGTCATCGACTTGATGAGTTTGCTAAATCCCACATGTTTATTGTGATGACTAACGTTTTTTATATTTTGTCTGCCACTGCCAATAAAATAATAGGAGCCATTTTTAATGAAGATATTATGACTCTGATTTGGTGATGGCCTTGTTTTATCTGCTACGTTTATCTTAAACGTATATAATAGTTCTCTCGTACAGTGAAGTAAGGCAGAGATATGTGACATTCACGTTTTGCGAGCTATTTTAGGTCCTACATTATAGTGGTTTGTGGTCATGCCTACTACCGCCTACGGGGTACAGTGCCAGACTACCTGCTGCTACTGGGAATTGAACACACTTGTAAAATATCCCTATGGGACCGCGAACATCATATTGGGCCAATATGGTGTCCCCATTTTTGTGCTTATTTGATTTTAAATAACGAGATAGATCACTTAATTATGCACGTCATTTCTTTAAAATAGTTCATTTCACTTAACTTTTATTACTTAAATGAAGTTTAATTAAAATTGTTAATCGTTTACGAATACCACAACACCAGGCGTTCACTGAAAGTAACTGCGGCTTTACTCTCCTGTTTTCGTTGTTTTCGTCTATAATAGACTAATCAGTACGGAGGGTAGGTATTGTACCTGAGGTGCTGGGCAGGTGCAGTGACACGGCGCTGCTGCCGATGCGCCGACCGAACAGGTCACTGGAGCGACGACGAGACCCCGACTCTGGAAAGAAACCATCGTTATACGTGGGCCCCATGTTGGGCGCCAAATACTATTTAGTATAAAAGGGGGGACAAAAATCCAAATACTGTTTGGATACTCGTACGCTTTTCGGAGATCTTTCTAAGCGGCTAATCGACGCTTCGCGTGATCAGAAGTCTGGACTATTCTTGGCTTAAAGAGTCACCGTTTAACGTGGCAATGCTGCCAGTCTTTTGGGCACTTTCCTGGTCGACAGCTATACTGAGGAATTTTACGACGCTGCCTAAACCAGAAATGTTTATACTACTGTTGTCTTGTTTAAAATTTACATTCCTATGTTTTGTGCCATTTTAAATTGTTTTACTTATAAGTAGTTAAGTTTATTAATATTCGTTGTAAAAAAAGATTGTTGCTTTTGTTCATGTAAATAATAGTAAATACTGTTTGGTACAAAAAGGGTGACAAAAATAGGCTGATCTCACGCGTTTGAGGGTCAATAATACGATCGCAAGATGCCGTACGTACCGTGGACATGCGCGAGTACCGGCCGCTGAGGGTGTTTGCCTGATGTACTGTCTGCAACCGGTTTGATAATAAACGTTAATTAAGCAACGTGTAATGCGAAACAGAGGCACTTACAACATGAACATTTGAACAACAGCAAAAGGGGGCTTGGTACGGTATCAGATCACGCTTGGTAGTGGCGCTCTATAGTGCCATACTCAGCGTGGCTTCACAATTAATCAGAGTTAATATCAGTGTGAAGGAGAAGACACTATGTAATTGATACAGTTATTTATAAAGATCATTTTGTGTGAAGATTTTTTTAATACAACTCCCACACAATAATATTTCTTGTGTCGCGAGGGACTTTTCAAACATTCAAACAAGACATAGAACACCCAGACTCGGAACAACCATTTCTGGATCACACAAATGTTTGTCCCGTGTAGGATTCGAACCCATAACTCTTGGCGCAGTGGCAGCGGCGTACTTAAGCCACTAAGCCATCCGTGCAGTCCGTGGTGTTCGTGCAGTCGAGCTTCGGCTTGGTTTGGTTCAGCCAGTGAAGGAGTAGAGGCTGGCTCACCGGAGTTGGCGTCATCGGGCCAGCAGCAGAGCCAGCACAGCAGCAGCAGCGGTGCGCACACCTCGGCGCCCAGCACGCCGCCCGCCAGACCCGACGAACCGCCCTCCGCACCCATCTCCCTGCCACTCCTCAACACTCCTCACCTGCCGATGTAATACTAGCCTTCAATTATTATCGTGGGTCTAGTAACTTTAATGTTCTCAGAGATGTATCAAATATAATAATGATATCAGCGCTGTATTAAACTGTCCCAATGCTGGGTGCGGGCCTCTTCTCAGTGTGAGAAGGGTTGGTCATAGTCGACCACGCTGGCCCTGTCTGGGTTGGCAGACTTGACATATCTTGGAGAATATTATAGAGAACTCTCAGACATGTAGGTTTTTCATGATGTTTTTCTTCACTGTTAAAGCGAGCGAGATAATTAATGATTTAATACGCACATCACTTTCGAAAAGTCAGAGATACGAGCCTTGGGATCGAACTCGAGACCTCTGCGTGGCAGTCCAACGGTCACTACGGCCGCTAAACTATTGCTGCTTATATGATATATCAAAGTCAAAATAAAATAATTTATTTATTTAGGTTACAAAGTAACATTTACAAACGTCAAAATGGTGTTCTGAACTGCTGATTTGACCTTCACAGTTCTCTACAGGTGACAAGAGTCATTTCCAAATTATGCAGTCTTTGTATTACTACTAGTGCTTAATAAGTCCAATTACTGACAAGAGATACGTCAATCAATCCATCTTGCATATTAAAATAAAACACCCGACTTCTAATGTAATGTTTGTAAATCTTGCGACACATAACGGACTTAGACAGGCCTCGATGGCGTAGTGGTTAGTGTAACCGACTGCAACGCCTGAGGTCGCGGGTCGCGGGTCGAGTCCCGCACAAGTCAGACATTTGTGTGCATGAATATGGATGTTTGTCTTGGTCTGGGTGTTTCTTTGTAAAATATATATGAATTTACAAAAAAATAGTATATATGTATGTTTATCCATTGTCTAATACATAGTACAAGCTCTGCTTAGTTTGGGCTAGATGGTATTGTGTGTATGTGATAGAATATAGTATACATATATAGTATTCAAGCAACTCTAAAAATTGGTAACGTCACCAATGCTTTGTTGTTGATAGCATAACTATTATGACAACCTCATGAAAGATCATTACGGAAATATACTGAAATGTCAAAAGCTAAGGGTAATATAATCCACAGGAATGAATAACGAGGTCATAATTTGGTATTTTTATGAGTTCAGAGGCTGCCTCATTATTCTTCTTGTGTAGGTAAGCGTTAATACCCCTACTTACACCAACATGGTGATCCATTTTCACTCGTGAGATTCAATTCGCAGAGAATTTTCTTCTTCCTCAATAGCAGTAGAGATTCTAGAATTGTTGTCGGCAAAACAAAAAATAACTTACAGCCTGAAGATGTAGCACACATCAGACTAACCTTTCAAAGGGCAATAAGCAGTGATAATGGGTGACATGATTATGTATAAAATTGTATGTTTATGTTAGTTCATTTTGTACACAAGTTTAAGAACGTGTAAACATCGAATACAAGTCAATTTGTGAAGATAAATTTTACACACTCACAATAATAATTAACCTCGTACCTAATAATATTACACATATTAAGTACATGTGATTTTGGTGAATGTAAAATAATAAGATACCGAGCTGATATTTTGATTGCGTTCCGTGACATTCGATGTGAACTAAGTTTCTAAATTAGATAAGGTATGAGACGAGGGACAATCACAGGCTACATGTTTTGGTCTGTCATTTCAATATTTATTTAAAGCGCGCTTGACGACGCGTTGATGACTGGTTTTAGCGCGCTAATGTGCGTGGTGTTTTCAAAAGCGTGATAGGTATTTGTTGACTTGAAAGACCATTGACACATCAGAATCGAATGAAACATCGGAATATGTATAAGAAATAGTGTCAGTACATACCCACCGTTTACACTAGTGAAACAAATGTTCGCACATACGGTAAGAAGATCGTGTAACAAGTCACGACGATTTATGCGTCGCGTCTTTGTAGACGAGCCATAACTGCATAATACAATATTGAATGGTACAGATTTATGATTTTATAATAAAGATTGGTAATTTCTATAAACCTATACGAATATTAATTTATACATACAAAAGTATTTTTTTCTGTTCGTTATGTTTTTAAGACTAAATTGCAGAACACATTTTAATTACATATCGTATGAAGTTAATTAGATCCCTGAGGCAAGGCTACTTTAAATACGCGAATAAAATCATGGATTAATGGGTAATTTAAAAACCCAAGGTTTCAATACTAATTCTTCTGTAATAATACAGTTACTGATTATTATCAATCGAGAAGCTATTGTTACACAAATGTTTCATTGTGTTGTTTATCAGCATATATTGTAACTAATGGTAGCCTGAAGGCACATTCTAAATCGTAGTATATAACATTATTTACGGACGTCGCACATCATACTTAAGTTGGTATAGAGACTTACTACAGAAAAGCTATAAGAAAGTACACATTATATGGGTCACTTAGATGCCTTGGACAACGACTGGCCTGTGATAACAAGTATAACGCAGCTTTAGAACTTCATAGTGGGGCACATTAAGAGTATCACAAAAAACAACAGTGCATACCTGTAGTCCGTATATAATAGATACTCCTGCTTCGGCTGAACGTGCACCTTTTACATAATCACTGTACTACGAGCCACTGGTACTGGAGTGTTGAGTGTTGGGTGTGTGGTGGTGTTGGTGGAGTGTGTCCGTGTCGGAGGCTGTGGTGTGGTTATTTACGCTGGTGCGAGCACGACTGCCCGCTGCCGCTGCCAAAACTCTCGCCGGCGGCGGCGGTGACGGCGAGAGTCAAACTGATGCTGCGGAGACACACCGAGACATCGTGCGTCATCTCACATACATATGTATTTCTTCTGTTCTGATTTAAGAGCTATTACTTATCAAATGATATATTGTAATAAAAAAGAGTTAAATATACGATAAACAAAGACGCAAGAATTACATGCATTTAACTGCATACTTTTAATGCTGTATGCTCTATCCTATGTAATAAAATTATTATTTCCAAAGTATAAATTGTATAACGAATCGTGCCTCAAGTTTACTAATATTAACATACATTTTGCTCATATGCTGCAATTGTGTAAATAGTATTTTATTTATTCTTTATTAATTCAGGATCTTTTTTTCCATTACAATAAGTCCCGTTATAAGTCTAATATATAATAATTCAGACCTGTATACAAAGTGCCTCACTGTCGGACACAGGCATAGTAAGAAAGATTAGGCCATAATTCATCACATTGTTGGTTCGGTGCGGGTTGGTAGATTTTTCGAGAATATTGTGGAGAACTCTCAGACATGTTATTCCTCAGGATGTTTATCTTCACCGTCAAAGCGAGCGATAATTATTAACTAATGAAGACGCACATAATTTAGAAAAATCAGAGGTGAGTACCGCGCTGCCTCTGCCTACTCCTCTAGTCTCTACGTCTAATACTACAATATAAGAAATAAATGTAGCTTAACGTACCTACTTGATTACATATTGAGCTTGCTGCCTCACAATGTGAATGTTGTTTTTAGAACAAAAATGATGGTCGTACAGATCTTCTACTGCCAAAGCTGCTTTTGGTGAGTCGCTTTTTATGCTTTTAAACTATATTGCAGATTCTTTGCTGTATATAAAATTTTTGCTATATTGTCTTTCACCGCAGCAGCGGAGCTGTCATTACCTATATATTTATTTCAGTTTTATTTTTATTCATTCTCTTTCCTATATCTAAACGTCTCTCTTGTTAATATGACATTAAAAAATAATGTATATCAATAGTAGTATCGTCCCCGGTGCTCAGTGTGTCCCGCGCGCGGCTGGCGCCGGAGTGTCCGGCCGGCATCGATCCCGCGCCTCTCGCGGAGTGTCGCCCCACAACCGCGCCGCAGCTCGCGCCTCTCACACCACAACTAGGTTAACGCTAACGCAACATCTTCATCCATCCTCCGACCCTACTCGATCCCCAGCTCGATCTATGAACCAATTCGATTCCCGGATGAACAAATAATTTGTTACCATAAAAATATATTGTTCTTGGTCAAAAATAAAACTTATGAACGCCAAAGTTACACTTATTAATGTAAATCTAAATTTCTATCTTTACCTGTTGCCATATTCGGCAATGCAAGCGCGTAGAACCAATAGGAAAAACAGGCAAGAAACTCACGGCCAATTTTTTAATTGCCATGTTTACAATATTATTTATTTGATAAATCAGAATTTAAATTCACAAAATACTGAAGCAATAAGTCATATTTAAAAGTAAGTCTCTAGTAAATTATATGAAACAAAAAGGCAAACGTATACACAGAATAAAATCAACGCTATACCATATTATTGCAGTCTGAGGTGGTTCTTATAAATGTAAATGTCGCCCCTAGGCAGTTAAGTAACCATTAACTTTTGGGAATGATAATGGTGGATGGAGGCAGTGGCCTACTTGTATGTAGGCAGATCGTTGGATGCCATCTTTTATATTCGTTAGTGGCCGTAGAAGACAGCAAACATCTAACAGAATCGTTATCTTTTGTGTAGCCTTATTTATGAATCTATACTAATACTAATATAAACAGGTAGGATTTGACTTTTTATATGTTTGTTTGTAAGGATTAAAAACTACATAACCGATCACCGAAAACATGGGCTACAATTTTTATTTTTTGTAGTTTGTCTCTAACCTAACCTACTTTTACGTGAGCGAAGCCGCGGGCAATGCTAGTCTAGAATAAAGATCCTTCAAGAAACCTAATTATCTTCTTGATTATAAAGAAAACATACATTATGATTTTCCAAGCACACAGATTGTTACACTTTTTACTAAGCGTAACAACAGTAGATATTCTATGTTAATTTGTATAGTGAGATTCCACTTTCATCTTTTGATTTAAATCATTTGACATTAAAGCTCAATGTGATAGTTGCACTAACTGATATAAACATCAATCATTATAAAATCGTTTGTTACAACAGTGTTTTATTATTGTTTGTAGTTCTCGTAGCTGCCGTAGCGCTTACGTAGCTGTTCGTAGATGTCCGCACAGATAGATGGCTTATGACATGTCCTAAGTATGAATACTCTAGTCATTTTACTATAGTGTAATGTATAAGAATATTTTATAGTCGTTAATCTGTGATTTTCCTTATATTGTATTTTCAGGTTATGAGGATCTGCATTATTAATGGGGAGGATATGCATTTTTTAAAAATGACCTTAGCTTGGAAATTTAATTTAAAGCACGTGCATACCTGTATCACTGTCCTATACTTCACATCTTTAATGATATGATGATGATGATATCAGCCCTGTATTAAACTGTCCCATTGCTGGGCCCGGGCCTCTTCTCACTGTGAGAAGGGTTAGGCCATAGTCCACCACGCTGGCCTAGTGCGGGTTGGCAGACTTCACATATGTTCGAGAACATTATGGAGAACTCTCAGACATGCAGGTTTCCTCACGATGTTTTCCTTCACCGTTAAAGCAAGCGATAATTAACTATTTAATACATATATAACTTTGAAAAGTCAGAGATGCGCGCCTTGGGTTCGAACTCGAGATCTCTGCGTGGCAGTCTAACGGTTTCCCATTAGGCTATCGCTGCTAGTACATCTTTAATTATAATTAATTAATCCTAGATGCAAATGTGAGTTTGTTTGTTTATTTGTTATGCTTCCACGTCGTGACTACTGATCATCATGAAATGTCGCATACACGTTGTCAGGAGAACAGAAAAGGACATAGGGTATCTTTCATCCAGGAAAAAGTACTGTTTGTAACGTAACCTGACCCAATGAGCGAAGCCGCGAGCACAATCTAGTCATTAATAAATCCATATGTCCCCATTAAATGGCAGTATACCTCATTACACTCGTTACACCTAACACATTTTGAGTTAATGTTATAACTCGAATTGATAATACCAAATATTTTTTTTTTGTTTTACCTATAAGATAGGATATTCCGAATATACACAGCGACATATCAACCTAGACTGTTTGAAATTTGAACTATTAGAAGTTGAACGCTGCGAATCGTGCGAGAGAGTGCGTTATATTTTTGTTACGTATATATATGTCACAGATATAATGCGCAACCTCAATCACCCCGATTAGATGATTAAATCGTAATAATAATAAGGATTAAATATAATGACCACCAAAAATACTAATTGCGCAGCAAAATATGTTTACTAAAATATATCATAACGAGCACCTATACGCCTCAAATCACTGCATTCCCTCTCGGAAGGGTTAGGTTATGTTAGATTCCTTCTTAAACCCACCCAAAAATAGAAGCTCTGCGGAGCGGGGCTCTGTCGACTTAGTTTGATCTTTTTAAAATATTTTAGTAAGCATATTTTGCTGTGCAATTAGTATTTTTGGTGGAACAAAGGCAAACAATTGAGGAACAGTTAAATACTACCCATAATAATATAATCATTAAAATGTTACTTTTATGTACTTAAATATTTTAATTTAACGAATTAGTTCGCCTCATTGTGCGCGGATAGTATGGGTATATTACAATAAATCTAACATTATTGCCTTTATTGCATCAAAAACCTTATTGCCTTGAATTATGATACATTTTAGTTTATTTCAGCTGTTTAGTAAATGGGTGACTATAATTTAATTCGTTTTATTTATTTTAGGGATAAAAATTACCTATATTAAAAATTGCTGGATTTGATTCAGTGGTCGATTTTGAACGAACTACTTTCAGGATGTGCGTTTATTATGTTACTCGATTTGCGTATCGTATTCGAAAATGATATCTAGAAATTGTTGTTCTGAGTCTGTGTATTCTTTAATAAGAACCACAAAAGGCGTTCTTACTAGTCCATCTTTTATATCCCGATGCTGATTTAGAAAAGGCTTTAAATTTTAATTAATAATAATTTATATAATAGATAAACATATGTAGAACTAATGTATTTGTGCCATTACCTAAAACAAACTACACACGATATTTTAATAGAATATGAATTGACGAATCACATTATAGATTTTGATTACGAATATATTACAAGGTTTGATTTCTTTACTTTACTCAAACAATTGGCCAAAATTCGACCATAGACCATATATGTAACTATGTAGGTACATACCTAGTTATAACACATGTGTTTGTTAGTATGTCAAGTGAGATAGATTCATAGTCATGTTAAGTAAGTAGTTTGTTATAATAAAATCAATAGGATCATTTTCTCAGTGTCTTTAGTTCAAACAAAGATCGATCAAGTTTTTGACGTGGTGATTCAATATAAGGTTTCTAGATCAAATGTCTATCTATATAATTTAATGCCCAAATAGTAAAAAGGTTCCTAATTCGTTTTAATTTCATTTTTAGCATTTAAAGTGTTATTTCATATTTTATTGTAGACTATAATAATTTATAATAATACCTCTCTGGGGCTATTATAATAATACCTCTCTGGGGCTGTCCTTATCTCATCATGAGACTAACGCGATCTCGTAAGGCATAGTACTTTAGCTTTTAAAATATCACCTTCAACTTGTGATATAAACAAAAAATGTATTACTAGATTAACTTAAACCGCTCAAATCGCAGACAGCTTGTGGCGGGCTGAATGTGAGTGGCGACACTGCAGTCCTGAATGCCTCAGAAAATCGGTTAGAGCCTCGTCCCCGGCTTGCCTTCACTGGTTGGCTGAGGTGGAAGTTCAAGAGCGCCCGTAGGACTCTCAACTCTGGCTTGCCATGGTCGGCCGGTCAGAAGGAGACCGCTACAGCTTCAAGGTCATTACTATGGCAAAACCCGCTCCTGGTCTCCGTTTTCACGAGACCCGTGATGGTGAAACCGCCGCCGCACCGCTCGGCACCTGCTGCTTTTAAGACGACTATTCAGAGGGCCCATCTAGTGAGTCGGCGAGTCACCGTCTGCCATTCCGACTTTATACTGGGACAGTATATTAGGCAGATGCCGTTTTAAACCATAGTTTGCATTTTACCAAACCATTAAAAATGACCAAAATAATTAGATTCCATATGTAGCAATAGTCTCCTACACCTGCCGCGGCTAGTATCTTGGTAAGTGTTCCACCTCACTTTAAGCTAAAACTCTCAAAGGGCCTCTGCATTTTGGACCCATATTCCCGTGTAAGTCTCCCAAAGGGCCGGGTATTTTCCTGACATATTAGAGAAACACCCGTGAAAGAGAAACAAATAATAATAATATTCTATGACATACACACAACACCATTTAGCACAAACTAAGCAGAGGTCTATGGTTACTAGATAATGGATAAAAATACATATACCTACAGGGTGATTTTGAAATCGTGTAATTCCTTTTAACCACGCATTCTACTGGTGATATAAAATAACCCTGACCCTATATTTTTTTTAATTAGAATTATGTTTTTGGAAAAATTAATGTACCGATTTTTTTCATGAAATGGTTTCAGATAGTCATATGTTACCACTCGACACAATGTTAATATTTTACTAATTTAAAAATAATAACATGATATAATACAACAATAACTGATGTCGTAAATAATAAGGGGTAATAAAAAGGACCGCCCGTTATTATTTACGACATTAATTATTGATACGTTATTTTATTTTAATTAGTAAAAAAATAAAATTGCCTCGGGTGGTTAACATATGACTATATGACACCATTTTACGAAAAAAATGACACAATAATTTTCCAGAAAAATCAGGATTATTCTATACCACCAGTAGAATACGTGGTTAAAAGGAATTACACGATTTCAAATCAACCTGTATACTTTTTTTGTTAATACATAATTATATATTATACATAGGAAAACCCAGACCAAGACAAACAGCCATGTCCATGCCCGCAAATGTTTGACTTGTGCGGGAATCGAACCCGCGACTTCAGTCGTGGCATCGAGGTACGCACATATATAACATGGACACAAGGTGCGACTAGCAACTGGCAATCATTATTGTTTATATTTAAACACATTTAAATTCTATACAATGAACAAAAATATATTAAGGTACTTATACCATAAAAAAACAATGTTGGTATTAGTCTGTGTGACTGCATTACGATTAAAATATTTTCTCAATCTGATATTTAGTTTTGCCACATATGTCCATAATTAACAAACCGAAAGATATACTTACATTCTTAAACGTAAATTTTAAGTACCTATAGATAATTATTATTAAGCCTCGGTAATTGCTTTGATAATGCACCATTCCTGTCATAATTTTATCTATTTTTATGTAAATATACACAATACTAATAGGTACTAAATTATTACCATTTAGTTAAAATGTACTGTTACTGTCAATACCCATTTATGTGGCAACTGCCTGACCTAACTAGCTGATCACACGACAATTTGTATTCAATGTATCTAACCAATTAAGTAGTTAATATTAGTTAAGTTGTAAATTATGATTGTTGCTTTTATTCATGTACCTTACCCAAAAATATAATCTAAATTTTGCTGAACACGACACAGAAGCGCATATGGGAACATGCACGCCGCCTCTTGGACCTGGAGCTGATCGGGAGGCGGGCAGGTCCACGAAGCCCACAACCCCCAGGTAAAACCTCATGGTGGCTGGAGGTCGTCTCTCACCTCCCGGCGCTCGATTCTGCGGTTGGGAAGAAGGTTCAAATGCTCCCTCTTCCGCTCCGCCGCCTCATTGATGGAAATGACTTCCTCACAGAAAGAGGCGACGACATTTAAGTAGCTCTCACTCCGGACCATGGTCTGAACCACGGCTGAAAGCGAGAGAGTAATCATTACGACTGCCGCGACCAACTCACGGCGCTGCCAAGCCCAGGCGGGGTAATCCGCCAACGTGGACAGCACCGTGTCTACAAAAACATCGCGGCAGTCGCCGCAGTGGCGACAACGCTGATAAAATCTCAGTCTCTAATCTTGCTGGCTAATGCGACACAGGAACTGGCCATGCCCATAACAACCGTAGCCAGTCATTATCAGTATCAGGTTAAAGGTACCCTAAGCCGATTAGAGTGCATGCAAGAATGTCATTGAAGCAAAAGAGACATTCTAGATATGCATGCGAAAACAGTAGCTCATCCCCTCAGTAAACAGATGTGAATCAATAAGATTATATAGGTAAATGTATTTCTTTATATTTACAGTTGTGATTTTTGCTCGGCTACTTATAATGAAATTATGAAAGTTATGACATGTGTGCCGTGCGCTAGGTCGCATGCGCGGGCCGCCACTGGGCGCACCGCGCTCGCAGCACGCACGCGCAGAGCGCGCCGCGCCTCCCAGCCGCGCGCCGCCACCGACGCTGACACACCCCGCTGTTTATTTATCGCGTGATTATCAACCAAACCAAACGTCAATACAAATATCTAATTAAAATAAACAAAATACAATATTATAAGCGACGCGTCCGGCGTCAGTGACGTGTTATCAGTGAAATGTAACCTGTAGTGAGTGATTGGCACGCACTTCGTCGAGTGAGTTTAGTTTTGGTGGCCGGCGAGGAACGAACGGTGAGTGCAGTTAATATTACATAGAAATTGATTGCAGTTTAAGTGTTGACCTTGACTACTGCGCTATTGACAGAACTATATGAAACAACAACAGATTGAGTGCGCTGAGGTTTACAGTAGTAAATCGTAAAATTATTGGAGCATCTTGTGATTTAGTAGTGAATAGATGCAGCTATTCACTACTAATTTAATGGCGATTTTAAAAGACGACCCTGAATGTTGTCCTGGCATTTATGTCACAAGATAACTGGCAATCCCCTACTCTTAAACCTGCCAATTATTATTAATGACACTTAATTTTTGAAGTTTCTAATGATCCGTTGTCGTTGATAAGTTAGTTTATCGATTAAAATAAGGAATTTAAAATAATCAAATGGTTAGTAACTCAGAATAATAAATAAAGTCATTAGTCAGCAATTAAACTATTATCATTTCAGTTAAAAGCAAAAAATGTTTCATGCTGTTAACATTTTGGCATTTTGTATTCTTGTGAATCAAAGTCGTATACCTCCTCAACCCCCATGACGTGACTCTAAATGGATAGCTATCAGTTACGATATTTGAGGGGATCGGGCTCCCCTAGCAGTCGTTTAGTTCCCACCCTGCAATCATATGGTGCGTGACAATTTATCTATCAAACGTCTCGGAAAATTTGAGAAACTAGTGGAACTTTATGAATTTGTTTCAAAATGATTGTTAATTGAATTTAAATGAATTCTGCCGCTGCTTCAGCTGCTTCAGAACTATACAAATATAATAAAGAGGTAAGATTTGTATTTTTGTTTCTATGAATAATTTAGATAACAAATGGATTGATTTTAAAATGGCACCATTAGAATAACTATATCCAAAAGTATGTTTCTACTGGATAAAGTAACTTCTAATGTCTATAAATAGAAATATAAAGTTATTCTAAAGCCTATGTAGGCCACATTTTATCACAGTACAGCGGTGTAGTAATCATAAACGTGGGTAAAACCACGGGGTCCAGCTAGTGAATCATGTTTTCTTAAATCCTTCGATGATCTCTTAACACGCGCTCTGAAGATATAAATGTAAATGTGTTTCTGTATATTGCCTACTAGCTGACTCGCACAACTTCATCTGCTTCAAATAAGAGAATTATTCCCGTTCTAGCAACATTTTTCATTGCTGCTCCGCTCCTATTGGTCGTAATGTTATATAGCCTATAGCCTACTCTCTTATCTAACACTAAAATAATTTTCAATTCGAACAAGCAGTTCCTGAGGTTAGCGCATTCAAGCAAACAAACAAACAAACTCTTCAGCTTTATAATATTAGTGTAGATAACGTTGTATCTGTCGTGATCGTTTTAGTGTAACTCACTTTTTCATAGAGATTAAATTACCTAAAATGTCTTTGACTTTTTATATCTCCTCTTTTTACACAGCAACGCGACATTACAGATACTTTCAAGCGTATATGATTACGGGGACGGTTAGTATTCTCATTTCTTCAGCCTGAGTCTATACATAGATACATTTTTATAACATTGATGTTGGCGTCAGAAAGTATCTGAAGTAATATCAGTCCTGTTTTAAACTGTCCCACTACTGAGCACGGGCCACTTCTCATTATAAGAAGGGTTAGGCCTTAGTCGACCACGCTGTCCAAGTGCTGACCAAGACTGACTTCGCATATCTTCGAGTTCATTATGAAGAAATCTGACATGCAGGTTTCCTCACGATGTTTTCCCTTCACCGTTAAAGCGAGCGTTTAACTTTTTAATAAGTACATTTTAGAAAGACTAAGATGCGCGCCTTGGGTTCGAACTTGAGATCTCTGCGAGGCAGCCCAACGGTTTCTCACCTCACTAGGCTATCGCTGTAATAAATAAAGTGTAACCAAAATAAATAATACAATGTGCAGAAAGTGGTTTATTGTTATGTTACGTTGGCTAGTCGATAAGCCGCGGCCGCCGCCGGTAGCTATGCGCCGCGAGGTACTTACCTGCTCGCTCGACCAGTCACTACTTACTTATTATATCTAGAACATTTATGCACTGACCGCATTGTTTCTACTATTCACGAATAGTTTGAATACATTATAAGCAATACATAGGTTTGCTAGCTTGAGTTTAGAGCGGTTAGCTCATCGTAGCGTGGCACTAGCTGAGCCCGTCAGAATAAATAATACCTGAGATATCTTCTCCATTCTAGAATATTTTTAATATATAGCCAAACCTCTGCATCTTTTATTTTAAGAGCTTATTAAGATAAGCAACGAGGTACCGCAAACCTAGCAACTAATCTAAATATAACTTTAGTAACTTTAGAAAACTTACTAATCATTATACTTTGACGTTTATAAATGTTACTTTGTGACTAGTCAAATAGATATTGAATTTGACCTTAACAAATGTGTTTAACACAATAATAATAATAATATTCTATCACATACACACAACACCATTTAGCCCACACTAAGCAGAGCTTGTACTATGGGTACTAGACAATGGATAAACATACATATATTATATACTTTCTTTTTGTAAACATATACATATTATACATAGAAACACCTAGACCAAGACAAACATCCATGTCCATGCACACAAATGTTTGACTTTTGCGGAAATCGAACCCACGACCTCAGTCGTGGCAGTCGGTTCCACTAACCACTACGCTATCGAGTAAATATAATATATCAATATTCAGCAAATCGTTACGGCTAGAAATAGCAGGTTCAATTTTTACCCACACTTCACTGTCACTACGGAACATGAAAATATATCTAGCAAAAGAATTTTAGTTTCCTTGGAGTTACTACTTCTATAGGGTTATTTATATATGATCTTCATATATACTAATCCGTTATGAGTATTCTTAACGTGGGTTTTTAAAGAAGTGCCATTGTTTTGGAATTAGAACATGTAACAAGGCTTTCTCTCTCCAACTGTCTGCTGTGATATAGATTACACTTATATGTCCATTATTCTTTAGTATTTTTTTATCTATGTCCTTTTTGGCGATTTTGTAATTTTAGATGAAGCTATCGTTTTTAAATAAATATACATATGTATGCGACCTTGTGCTCTTAACGTACCGCGGCACGTGTGACCTTGAGCTTTAAGCATCCGAACACATTTTATATTTGCAAATTGCATAACCATTTTACGATCCATCTGACGGTACATTTTGTATTTTATTTGCATGTTTCAAGTTACTGTAGTAGCATCATGTCTCCAATCTCCAAGAGCTAAGTTTAAGCTTTTTCTGCCAGTGTTTCGGTAACTAAAGTTAGGCCCATCGTAAAAGTGCGTCTACCGTTGACTTCACAAATCAGTTCTACTTGCTAGTTCTTAGAATTTCTTAAATTACACAAAGTAGTGTTAAGGATATTGCTTGAATTTTCAGTAATGCTTCCTGATTCACGATTCACGTCCATGTTGAATGAAAGTCTTACAAGGTTTATATAACTGCATATTACATGATAGGGAGTGAAACAAAGGTTGATCAGGTTCATTTAACCTTGGCATGTTAACTTTAACACTATGCTAATTGTTATACAAATTTAAAGGACGTTCTCGTACCTACTTTAAAATGTTGAAGATTCAAAACAATTGCCGATATAATTTAAGAATAAATCGTAGTTGTTTTCATAGAAATATGAACATTAAAGTGAACTAAAATGCAATCCTAAGGTTTGCCAGAACATACATGATAATGTGTGTTGTTAATTGTGTTACAAAGAGTTTATTTTATTATTGCAATTTTTAGGTTTAGTTATTAGAGTAATGTTAATTTATCTAACATAAATATTTGCATGCCGCCTGCAAGGCGAAACATGTTGTACCATAGAAATTAAGAACACCTGTCAAGCATGTTTCAAGCAAATAAATTATTATTATTATTATTATATTATTATTATTATACAACATATAGAAATAAATTATTTATTAGGAATTGTGAATAGATTATGACAAAGACATACCGAATATATTTTTTAATATCTGTACATTGGAATTGGCTGAAACACTGAACCGATTGTGATGATATTTGCTATGGAAATAATTTTCAGCCCATGAACCTCCCTAAAACTGCAGTCGCGCGTAAAGGCTAGTTTCAAAATATACGCCATAATAAACGGTTCTACCTGAATCGTTTGTGTTTGGTAATATGTAACGATTGCGCTTCAACAATTTTTTATATTTTGCGATTTTTATTTAATTTATTTTAACTATAGTATCAGTAATTTCAATTTCTTCTTATTTTAAGTGAAATTTCTCAATTTGTATGCCTTCAGATCAATCGCGAAATATTTTCTTGAAAATAAATTTGTATAGAAAACTTTGTAAAGTCCCTAATTTCCATAACAAAATATATATTTTATTAGCGATCCTAATATACAACCGTTATAGATAACACTTGCAGTAACGTAACTATATATTAGTTATCGGTTAGTTCACACCGAGTTTAATTACAAATTATTCAAGTAGCCCAAGTCGGAGGCCACAGCTGCCGCCGTCATTTAAGATTCATGAATTCGGGTTTACAATACGTAATTTATTTCATCTCGAGTTTTCAATTAGTCGTTGTCGGAACCGGGTCAGCGCGTTGGACCCGGTGCGGCAGTCGGAGAGCAGGTAAATCGGATATTGAAGCTCGCCACAACATAAATAATATATACAATATAATAACCACGATAAGTTCCGATAAAAGAACGAGCAAGTATATGTGTACTTGACTCATCAAAGTAAGATATGAAGAGTACACGAACTCTTTAAACCGACTTAAATTGCAACTGAATGTTCAAGGTCGAAACTTGCATGAGCATTTTCAAGTTAGAATTCTTGATTATAATAATATAATAATAATAATAATATTTATTTAAATAATAGGTACAATAATTTATAATAAATTACTAATTAATTTATAAAATACATTTGTTGTTGTTTGCCCGAACTAGATTGATTAGCATCCTTAAGATCGTAATTATGCATGAGAAATTTTAAGGTCAAATTTGTGCATGAGGTCTCGGAATCAATTACCGGTAAAAGTGGAATTAGGTTTTTCTGACAATAAATTAGCAGTGTTAGTACGAAGTCGGGTACTGAGTCCGGTAGACGAGAATAGGTTCGCTCCCAATTGCGTAGAAACTAAAACTGTAACTAGCGGAATATGAGTGTAATACCCTCTCCCTAAAACACTCTCACACCTCTATCTCTGTAAGTGTGAGAGAGTATAAGTTTGTTTTACATTACATGCGTATTGTGTAACATTTTACATAATAATTTAATTACCATCGGTTTTCAAATCCCGCTTATTATTGGTTCAACCTATGGATTTCCTCTGGTTATCAAATGAATCGCTAGATGGCGTTAGCTATTTGTAATATTCTCATAGTTGATTACTTCGTTATTTTTATCGTTTTAATCGACAACTAGATTTGCCCGCGGCTTCGCTCGCATTAATATAGATTTTTACAATACATTTCTATCCATCAGGAACTATACTTTTATTCTGGAAAAAACGTTTTCTGTACTCCTGACACAGATAATATAATACTATACTACCCCTGACAACGTGTATGCGAAATTTAACGTAACAAATAAACAAACTCACATGCGCATTTATATATTAGTAAGGATTGTGTGTGGTACTCTTGCGTCAGCAGAACACGTCGAGCGTCCCATGAGGATGTCGCGGAATAACTCCGCAGCGGCACGCGTTACGTAGAACTGTTGCAGCCATTGTCTTGTGCGACATTCCTCTACTCTTTCATGTGCGGATAAGAAACACGTGCCAATGTTATTTTGCGCTTTGTATGCGATTGTATAGTCCCGGATCGATTCTCGGTTAGGACAAGGTGTTATTTGTTAGGCATTCTTTCAGTAGCTTCTCGGAGTATGGGCATGTTCCCGTAATAAACTCCCACCAATTGTGCGGAAGCTAAATCACGTTTCGTGAAATATGGGTGTATTATATACACTTCTTTGTACCCGGGAACATACAGTCGCGCTGTATGCTATGTTTTGAGTGAAACTAAATATAATATGTAGCCGGCTAAAATATTCACACAATATGCAAATAAATAATAATTAAACAAAATGTAATCATTTTCAGGATAGTTTAAAGAAAGTGTTATTGTGATTATAGTTTTCTCTATCGTATAAACAAAAGCTTTAAATTTAAAGCGATTTAAATTTAGAGTAAGATGAAAGTCAAACCACAAATAATTCAATAAAAATCGGCCAAGTGTGAGTCGGGCTCGTACCATTTGGTCACAGTCTCGGCACTCATGCTGTTACTGCAAGTTCACGCTGGACGCAAAAACTACTAAACGTATTTTATTTTAAATCAGCTTTTAAAGTTAATTACCCGAAGTAATTAATAAACTATAAGTCACGTTTCATCAGTCTCCGTAATGTAGATTTAGAGATATTGTACTTATTGTGAGTAAACGACGTCACAGGTAAACTGGAGATCACGCGGACAAAGTCGCAAACAAAAGCTAGTATTGATGAAAACGACGAGTACGACAGACTCAACGAAAGTAAGAAGACACACTTATTACGTAATTATAATTATTTTTTTATAATGCATAATAAAAAAGTGTACAGTAAGCATTACGTCATCCATTTATAAACTAGAAAGTTTATGCGAAATATGAAATAATTATTTCGTTACGTTTTAAATAATTGTCAGACTACGTTGCATTTTGCCTCCATCTTTTTTATCTCGGATGGCCAGCAAATATTTTACGACAGCCGTAGCCGATCATACTACCTTGTAAACAAACAATACTCGCATTGCCACTGCAAAACAAATACCATTGATCTCGCCTGATGACAGTTTCTTGCTGACTGAGAATTTTCATGGCACTACCCGGGAATCGAATCCAAGACTTTTTATAATCTTTTGACGGCACAGATTGCGTAGTGGTTAAGGTGGCCGCCATGCCATTGTCAGTACGCCGCGTGCTAAGGATTGTGGCCCCACATGATACGAAAAGGTTTTGGGGTTTACAGATGGTTGCTTTCATTTTATGTGTTCCTAGTGTCCATTGTTTAAATCTTTTTAAATATCCCCGCGACACAAGTTTTATTCGTAGTGCGGGATTTGCCTTTTTGTAGCCAAGTTTAAAGATTGTAGTGTCGGCACTACAATCTTTAAACTTACATTCAAACAAACATTCAAACAACAGTCACAAGCTCCCAGACTCGGGTCTGGGAGCTTGTGACTGTTATTTGAATGTTTGTTAAGGCGCCGCGACACAGGATTGTTAATGTTGGCTTTTAAAAAAGTTCATATATCGTTCGACTAATGAGGAAGCTACCCATATGAATACTGACGCATATAAATGCAAATTCCATGCAAGCACTGGATTGAAAACAAGGAATTTCCAATGCGGTTACCATGTACTTTAATATTCCAATTAAAATAGTTATGTTGCATTCCATACAAATAAATGCAGATATTCATATTACAAGCTATTCACTCAGCCAAACTGCACGGCGCCGGGCGCCGGGTTGAGCGCTATAGGGGAAATTGGTGGCGGCAGTTTGGCTATTTTAATGTATGTTTTATATATGCTTAACTAGTTTTCCCCGCGGTTTCACCCGCGTAAGTCCTGTTCCCGTGGAAATATCGGGATAAAAAGTATGTATGTGTGATTCCAGGTCTCCGGCTACATACCAAGTTTCATCGCAATCGGTGCAGTAGATTTTGCGTGAAAGAGTAACATACATCCATACAAACTTTCGCGTTTATAATATTAGTAAGGATGGCAAGCGATTACCGTAGCCTTTGCTCGTTTGCTATACCGGAGGTGTCATGCTCGCGAGGTAGAATAGGAAAAGGAATGCAAGAAATAGGAGTGGAAGAGATATGAGCCTTACTCACTGGGTAAAAAGGAGTAACAGAGTCCTTACTCTGCCGCTGGTTTCTTGTAAGGCGGCAGTGCTGTTCTTGGTATTGATTCATTCGTACGTCACCTGTAGCAGACTGGATTATTTATTAAATCTTAAAGAGTCGGTTTTCCACGAGATATTATCTTTCATTTATAAGACTGTCTGAACTGAACAGGCATTGTGTGCTCACCTGGTTTCCAATCAATCATTATAATGATTGATTGATAACCATGATTATACATTATAATGTACAATGTTTAATAAACTAAAAATACACAATAAGCCGATTTATTTAGATCACGTATCCAAATAAATCGGCTTATTGTGTAAATTATTTAGTTAATTACAGTGATCGATAAAAATATAATATATATTAATAATATACCTATAAAGTAAACAAAATTACCTGTTGCAATATTTTATCAACGTTTTTTATGTTTACTCGAATGGATGAAGTTACAATCAACTCTCGAATTCAATATTTTAAGTGGTATTACTAACCAGATCTTATGAAGTTAAATAGCACCGATAGCTCAGTGGGAAGACTGCCAAGCATAGGCACAGGTTCAAAAATCAAAACCCAAGCACGTATGACGTATTTATTACAATTTTTCGCCAACGGAGTGCGAATTCAAAATTTCGAAGTCTAGTTATTGAGTAGTTGAAATACTCGTAATTAATGCGAGATATTTTCGTTCACAATTATCGCGCTTGTTTATTTTACTTTATTCCTATATCTTTTTAATATCAATTTACGGACATTGGTTTTGGTTACACATTAACTCTTTTCTTTACACGTATAAAATTGTTGCATTAAATTTAATGTGTAACTGTTTTGTGTCCCAATTCTTCTCCTTCTCTTCTTCTCCCTAGCCTTTATTTTTTGCAAGTCATCTGGGATCGGTTTTTCTGGTCTAACCGGTTTTGACTGGATATCAGTTTTTACACGGAGCGGCTGCCACCTGACCTCCGCAACCCGAAGGCTAACGATACCGTAAGGCTAGACCAGCGTCAGGATATTATAGGGCACTGACTTCCCCATAACGACTGCCATAGATGTTTATGGCAGCTGGAACCGACGGCTTAACTTGCTCTCCGAGGCACGGAGCAGGCGATAATTGTCAATAATAAATAACATAATTTCGAAAAGTCATATAACTTCCGAAGAGTTGCGCGACGTGGGTTCGAACCCAAGACCCTCTGCATTGCAGTCTGTTAGTCTCCCCACGTAGCTATCGCTGCTGTCCCAATGAAGTAAATAAATAAATAAGATTTGTACTAAAATATGTTCAAAACAGAAAGCCGATCAACTATAAACGTCAAATGTGAATGGAAACGCAATTAGCGTTCACGTTGACGTTTGTTTATTTTGGGAGATCGGAACTCTATTTTGAACACGTTTTATTACAAGAATCGGTTATATGTATCAAAGAGTGCCTGACATAATGTTCTCGGAGACGATATGTCCACCACTCCATGGTCAGTCATGAAGCTAGGGTACATTCTCATCTCGTGACATGTGACACTTCTATAAATTAAGCTTTTATTATATTACTAGCTGTTGCGCGCGACTCCGTCCGCGTGGTACCTATATCAATAAAAAGTAGCCTATGACCTTCCTTAGGTTTTAAAATATATCTGTACCTAATTTCACCTTAATCGGTTTAGTGGTTTAGCCGTGAAAAGGTAACAGACAGATAGACAGAGTTACTTTCGAATTTATAATATTAGTAAAGAAGTATGCATTATAAAATATGTAATGTCTCTATTTTAGCGGTTAAGCCGTAAAAATGCAATGAATAAGTTATTCATTTATAATATTAATATGGATTTAGATCAATTAATATACTTTATACAATATTTCCTTAAATTATTTATATATAGGTATAATAACAGGATAATGATAATTTATGTACACAACTGTGATGGTTGGTCACACAGTAAGTATGTCAGTAGAGTGTATAGTAGTGTTGTGTACACTGCACGGTGTGACGATGGCTGCCAACATACAATTCAGGGTTGTGTTGGATGACAGGTAACCATTCTCTGATCTATCTAATCTCTAACTGTTCGAATGGCGTCATAGTATTATACTTATATCAAACAAAGTACGTCTTTTGATAGTAAGTCGATGATATACTGATTTTCTCACTAGTATCGCACGTGATTTTCAAGACAAATGTTCTAAATCTCTTTTCTGTTTTTATTTAGTTTTTTTAGAGAAACATATCAATACACTAGAATAACATTATGTGCCGTAGAAGTCCTAACAAATAACAGATGCTGGTTTTCTACTCTTCTTCAAATAACAGAAACAAAGAACCCAGTCTCAACATAACTATTTGTGGTTTACACAAATTGTCTACCGTGTGAACCGAATCCACAACACTCGGCGTAGGGGCAAGAGCGAGAGGATCACTTAAGTCACTACGTGATCCACGTTTCATATGTTGTTATAATACCTGTGACACCCTTGAGGCACATATTAAATGTCTTGTTAATTGGGATCTCATCCCTCCGGTACACCCAGCATAGTAACAGCCGTGTATCCAGGATTAGCAGTGGTAACCATGGAAAACGCCGAGTTCTGACACTCGTGAATTCTCAATGTTATGTGACTAGTAGGTTTTAATGATATGGGCACTAAGAACAAAACACAATTAAAATAGTTATCGTAGGACTCGGCAACCAGACCATTGATTTCCTAAATAGCGACGGCACTTTGTTATACTAGGTGTAGACGTTATTTTTATTTTATTTATTATAATAATCACTAGGTGATGCTGAGCGTTTTGTTCGACTGATCCATAAATCTTTGATATGGCTAACCTGCTATAGCTTTTACTGATAGCAGAATATTCGAGAACCGATATACTCTACTAAATAGATTTAATAGTTTAAATAATTTTATTAGCTTATAAATTAGTAAAATAAAATCAATAGTAGTAGTAGAGTAATAATTTCAAACATTTTGTAATACAGTGTCAAATACCCAATAGTATTAAAGACGCAAAAACATTATACTCATTTAAAAAACGTCTACAACACTATATATACACCATACCTACACATTGACAACACTCATCGTGCATAATATGCCTACGTTACATGACACTTCTTGTCGCGCTTATTCCGTGTTAGTTTACGCCGCGACTGTGCAGCTAATTGAACTTGTTATCTGATTCTTAGTATTTTGTTGATAATATTTAATAAGTACCCACATTGTGCGCCGATAAGTTATTAATATTTTTTATGTTTAATTTAGTTATAGTGAACTTTCCATGTAAGTGAATTGTTAATTCTTATGGAAAATAAAGAATCTCAAACCTCAAATAAACAACGCGATAAAATCCGTATATAGTAGTTTAATTTCAATGAATAACATTCGCGTAAACAGAAGACAATATTTCATAGAATTGTAATATATTGGAGTATGAATATTATATTATTTGGCAGTATAAACCAAATGCTGTGTGGCAGTTTTGTCTATTTTCACATAACCTTGGATACTATCCATGTATCGATTTTATGATAGTCTAGATGTTGATCGCAATTTAGTTCGCATTTCATTATTTCTTTCGAAGCATCTTTTCTCATAGTTCACGCTACTGCCACATACAATTATCAAGATTGGTAAACATACCAACAACTGTCATTGTAACGTTAAGTAACAACTTAACGTTACAATGACAGTTTATTTCCTTTTTATTATAATACTACATTCTGCCCGCGGCTTTGCTCGCGTTAATCTAGATTTTATCATTAGATTTCTATTCCTTAGGAACAGACCTTTTTTCTAGATGAACGATGAACGAATCTTATGTCTTTTTGTGTACCCTGACAAAATGTATGCAACATTTAATGATCATCGGTCGAGTAGTTAAGTCGTGCAAGCGTAACGAAGAAGAAAACTCACTATTCCATTTACAATATTATATTAATTAGGATTAGTAAGGGTTGCTAAAATGGGGGAGTTCCCGATCTACTCAGTGCTTCGGTCGTGGGTTAACGATTCTCCTCGCGTGTTTCAGGTGCGTGAGCGTGTCGCATATAGCTCCTCGGAGGAATTGTTCTGATTCACTGCTTGTCATCGCGATTAACACGGCTCACTTTTATTGTATTTTAGCAAATCAACTAGAAATTATAGTAAAATATAAGTATAAATTATAGAAAAATGGATACATACATTCCCGATAATGGCAAAAGATCTACGCGTGTCACCAACAAACTAGTACCTACCTTTTTAAGAATTAAGGGATCATGTTAATCGGGCTCACCACGATCGTGGCAGTAAGTCCCATGTTTCAGGAGTGGCTGGAGAGGCGGCATGGCGCCCTCACCTTCCGGCTGACACAGGTTCTGACTAGCCACGGTTGTTTTGGCCGGTTCCTGTGTCGTATACGCCGGCAAGAGACACCCGGTTGTCACCACTGCGGCGACTGCCGCGACGTTGTTGACGACACGGCGCTGCACACTTTGGCGGTTTGCGCCTGGGCATCGCAGCGCCGTGATTTGATCGCGGCAGTCGGATCGGTTGCCCTCTCGCTCCCGGCCGTAGTTCAATCTATGGTCCGGAGTGAGAGGTCGTGGAGCGCCGTCGCCTCCTTTTGCGAGGAAGTGATTTCCATCAAGGAGGTGGCGGAGTGGGAGAGGGAGCTTGTAAACCCTCTCCCCAACCGCAGAGCCGGGCGCCGGAGGGCGCGAGATGACCTTCAGCCACCCTGAGGTTTGACCTGGGGGTGGCGGGCTTTGTGGGCCTGCCCGCCATCCGTTCAGCACCAGGTCCGAGAGGCGGCGTGCGTGTTCCCACGCGCGCCTCTGTGTCAAGTCCGTCTCCCCTCTAGGGGGGAGACAGTAGGGTATTTATAGATGTGAGTCCTTTAGGTAGGTCTCTTCGCGTAGTGGCCTGCCGTTTCATACGGCGGGCCGTAATCTCGGCGGGATCGCGACCGCATGCGAAAGCGATTCGTGCGGCCCCGTCGATAGTGGTTTTGTCGAGGAACACCGTGGTAGGTTTAGTCGGTATTCCGGGAGGTACATTATCTCTTTTCCATCTTTCTTTTACCCCGGCGAGTCCGACATAATCCCTTTGCCCGCCCCCGCGGAGGGATATGCGTCATTGCATTCCCAAAAAAGTGATCATGTTAATAAACTTCGAACGAATTATAATTATTTTATACATTGTAGGTAGGTATATTAAACTAGATGTGCCCGCGGTTTCACCCGCGTTTATGATTACTGCGTCGCCCCCGTGGGTCGTAGCGTGATGTTATATAACCTATAGCCTTCCTCGATAAATGACCTATTCAACACTAAAAGAATTTTTCAATTCGGACTAGTAGTTTCTGCGATTACCGCGTTCAACCAAACAAACAAACAAACTCTTCAGCTTTTTAATATTAGTATAGATTGAAAACTGCCTCCGTGGCGCAGCAATAGTGAATGCGACTGCTGTGCATAAGGTCTTGGGTTCGAATCCCGGGACGGGCTTAATTCAAATTCAAATTCATTTATTGCGAAAACAGGTTAGTTTTAAGATGTTACAGAAAATGTGTCCCTCTGTTATCCGTCATAAGGCATGCAATATTATATAAGAAAAGCAATATAATTAGTAATTGATAATATTAAAATACAGTCATATCAAATCATTAAATCATTTTACACTTCATATCATAAATATATTCATCCACGCTATAATAAGCCTTTTCCAGTAAGAGCTGTTTAACATGTTGCTTAAATTTACTTACAGTAGTGGTCTCCAGAATATATTTCGGCAAATGGTTATAGACACGTGGTGCCATACAGAAAACACTATTGTTCATCATTGAGCTTTGGTTTTGGGGACAACAAATTTTATTTTTGTGGCGTTTTCTTTTGTAGTTTTGGTACAACGTTGAGTTATTTTTAACGAATAATACTAATTCTAAGATATATAAACATGGAACAGTTAGTATACCAAGACTTTTAAAAAAGGGTCTACAGCTATCTGTTTGCTGGAGTTTGCATATTGCCCTTATACACTTTTTTTGTCCTTTAAACACTTGATCTTTTTCTGTACAGTTACCCCAAAATATAATCCCGTATCTTAATATTGAACCTACATACCCGTGATAAGCTGTCAGTACTGCCGTTTGGTTTAGTTTCTTCGTGAGCATATACAACGCATATGACTGTGAGTTTAATTTTGTACAGAGAGCCTCTATATGCACCTTCCAGTTTAGATGGTTATCAATATTTAATCCTAAAAATTTCGTGGTTTCTACCTCCTTAATAATTGCACCTTTATAGGTTATGTCAATGTTAGGTTCTTGTGGAATTCTATTTCTAAATATCATTAAATGTGTCTTGCTTAAATTAATTTTCAGGTTATTTTTCATTTCATTGTATTATGTTGTCTAAAGTGTTATGTATGTCAGCTTCAAGACTAGCTTTATTCTTACCAGTAAAAACGATTGTGCTATCGTCAGCGAATAGTATGGTCGGGTGTTTAGTTATTTTTGGCAGGTCGTTTATATATATATTAAAGAGAAGTGGCCCAAACACACTTCCTTGCGGTATACCTAGGCTAACTTCCTTAAATGCCGACAAATAATTTTTTGTCTATTTCTTTTTTAGGCAAAGACGCCTTATCTGGGTACATTGCTTTCTCTTCTTTTAATATATTACCCCGTATACATATGGCATTTAATTTTTTTTAAAGTATTTCATGATTTACACAATCAAAGGCCTTTGTTAGGTCCATGTACAGTGCACACACAGGTACCTTATGATCTACATTATTCACTACTATTTTTAGATAATTATAAATAGCCATGTTAATACACTTGTTTTTCCTAAAACCAACTTGTTAGTTTGCAAACAGGTCATGTTTTTCAAGAAATGTGTAAATTCTGTCATGTATTACCTTTTCAAATATTTTCGAGACGATTGGTATAAGTGCAATAGGTCGATAGCTACTCATGGTGTATGGGTCATTTTTTTTAAACAATGGCTTGATTACTGAAAAAAAAAGTTATTGGAGTTTTTCTGTTATGAAATCTTAATAGCAGCCCGGAGTTAGGAAATTGGCGGTGTTAGAAACCCTCGTGCCTCGGAAAGCACGTAAAGCCGTTGGTCCTGCGCCTGATCTCTCTCCGGTCGTGTCACATTACCGTCCCATCGGATCATGAGAGTTAAGGAACAGAGTGTAATTGTGTTTGCGCACACACTTGAGCACTATAATATGTCCTGCGCAGATGGCCAGTCACTGTTAGGATTGCTCGCCGTGACCGAAAATTCGGTCTGGAAACCATTATAAAAGTGATATAACAGTTTAGCACTATACATATAAAAATAATAATAGTAGTACATAGTAATATATTAGAGCAACGAGGCTTACGTTCCATATGATAACTTGTATTTTTAAAACAGTGTGACCATGACAGTCCCCTGTAGATGAAAAGAAATTGCGCCCAGCAGGCCAAACTCACAATTACATGACACCTTTCCGAAAATAATTAAATCTCATTCCTAACGTGATTTCAAAAAATAAATGAGTTAGTTCGTTGAACCAAAAAATAAGTTAAACAATTCTGAATTATTAAACAATCATCAGGTGGATTTTATGTACGGGCCATACGGCCATATAGTCTGAGTATTTGTTATATTCGTATGATAACAGGATGTGATAACAGCCGAGGGCGAGTGTGGAAATCAAACTTAATTATGACTCGTTGCTAATCTATATCTATGTAGATGATTACAGTGATAGATAACGATGCTATCATCATCATCTATCGCATATGTTATCAAGTAACACTTCCGGCCTCACATATACTACTAGTTCGGGTACATCTTAACCACTATATGTACATTAAAACCAATTATCGTTTTATAATTTAATAATTTTATAATCAAGTATCTAAATAGTTATCTCATATTTCTTTATACTTAATTATATTTATTTGCTTGGCGCCTTCCGCTTGTCAGCTTCCGGCGCGATTAATAAATAGTACGTATTGTTACTGATCTCTGTACTTTTTCTTACACTATGTCGAATAATAAATCCTATAATCATTTTGTTTACTATGTATAATATAATGATGAAGCTATTCGATTCTTACTGATTTTGGGTTAGGCATAATTTTGTCACACCGGCGCCTCTGCTTCCGGTGTAATAAATCCTTAATGTTACATAATTATGTATTATTAAATAATAATTGTATGTAAATAATCATCAGAATAATTAAGATAAACAATGTTTAATATTATCTATTGAGTTTGTGAATTTAGTATTAAATTAGGTCAAATGTTTGTATAAATACCGGCGGTTAGAATATTTTAGGGCATTCATATTCTAACCGTTGCAACGTGCATTAAAAGGATAATATAAGTTCTTTTCCGTACAACTTGTGTCTTCATTGCCGCCGCCACCCTGACCGTTCGCATTTACACATATCTATCTGGCATAGTAATCTCACTGTCAGATCTCTATCTTCTTCTACTTTCATAGACTCAAACCTATATCCTATAGGAAAGGCAGGCAGAGACTACGGCATTCCACCTGGTACGACTCTGACATAATATATGTATATCTGCACTTTATGTGCACGATCGTCGGTATCCAAAAGCTGACGTTGTCTCCGATCTGCTCAGATAATGTTCTCTGTTGTATAAATCGGTCAAGCTTCACTGCTTTTTAGAAGGAGTTGCCATATAAAGCGAAGCTAAACATTGCTCGCATATCTGTGTTCGTGTATTTATATTTAGTAACACAAATCAGCCCTGTTTATAAACTTCTCGGTACGGGCTCTTCTCAGAGTAAAATGGTTTAGGCCATAGTCCACCATGCTGACCTGGTGTGGGTTTGCAGACTTCACACAGATTCAAGATGACCTATTATGGTGAAGTCTCAGACATCCAGTTACGCACTATATTAACCTTCATTGTTAAAGCGAGCGGTAATTAATTATATATAATGCGCACATCATTTCGAAAAGTCAAAGCATGCAACTCGGACCACTGCGCAACAGTCTAACGGTTTTCCCCACGAGGGAGTCTGGGCACGAAACTCGAGACCACTGCGCAGCAGTCCAACGGTTTTCCCAACTATTTGTTATCGTATTATTATAAAACTATACGTATTTTATTAGTAATCGGAAATAGCGATAATTATTGATTATAATACGATATTGAAATTGAAATTGAAATTGAAATTGAAATTGAAATTGAAATTGAAATTGAAATTTTTATTGCATCAGATATGGTCGAGAAGATATTACAATTTCATATTATAAGTTTCACATATTTGGCCGTTTTACAGCATGCAATATAGGACTTAGCCTAGTAGTGAAATAATTATATACACAATATACTTAATACAAAATAGTAATATTTTTAGATTCTTTATACAATATAAAGCCTTACCACATAGATTATATCACTTTATATTACATGAATCATCTAATTTTGCATTGAAATATTCGTTAACACTGTAGAATGCTTTGTTCATCAACATCGTTCTTAAGCGACATTTAAATGTTTTTATTGGTAAGACTCTGAAACTTTGAGGCAGTTTATTAAATATTTTAATGATCATGGGGTAACAATTCCTACGATACAGTTCAGTCCTTATGCTAGGTAACATTAGACGCTCAGGATACCTGGTGTTGAAGTTACAATTGTCTTTCCATTTATTAAATAACTCTGGATACATTTTTACAAAGTAACAACATTCCAGTATGTAAATTGAAGCAACTGTAAGCAGTTTTAATTTAGGGAAAAGGGGCCTACAGGACGTAGGAGGTGATACTCCAGCTAAAGCCCGGACACATTGCTTCTGAGAAATAAAAACTTTATTTACTACAACAGAGTTTCCCCATATTAATATACCATACCTAATGGTTGACGCGACGTAACCATGATACGCTTGTAGTGCAGCATTTTGGTTCGTAATTTTGGTTAAACGCCAAAGTGCATATGCAAATCTATTAATTTTACTGCAAACCTTTTTGACATGTGCCTCCCAACGACATTGATCATCAAAAACCATACCCAGAAAAGTAGCTTCTTTGGTGCTTTTTATTTCCTGTCCCTTACATAGAACTTTGAGTTCATTTTTGTTTGGTTTTCTATTATAAAATTGCATGTATTTCGTTTTATCTGGGTTTACTCTCAAATTATTATTATCTAGCCAATTGGTAATATCATTAATGCACTTATTAATCTCGTCGTTATGATTAGTATGTTCAGACTCCGTTATTATTACAGATATATCGTCTGCAAATAACGTGCATTTATGTGAAGTGATATCTGGCAAATCATTAATATAAATTAAAAATAGTAAAGGGCCCAGGATACTGCCCTGCGGGACACCTACTGAGTTTAATCTAGAGATAGATTTATAATGACACTCTTCTTTGTCTTTGTTTATGTTAGTAATGTCAACGTATTGTTTTCTATTATCCAAGTAACTTTTGAGCCATTTTTTAGCAGTACCTCGAATACCATATTTCTCACATTTAGAAAGCAACCTATCATGTAGAACGAAATCAAAGGCTTTACTCATATCAAAAAATATGGTCACAGCGCGCATATTTTTATCAATGCATTCAGTAATTTTTTTAATGACGTTAAATGCCGCTAATGTTGTGGATTTCCCCTTTTGGAAGCCATGTTGTTCATTTTTAAGGATATTGAACTTATTTAAGAATGAAACAAGACGTGCGTGCATTGCCTTTTCAAGGATTTTAGCTAAAATCGGTATCAACGCAATAGGCCTGTAATTACTCATAAGTTTAGCATCACCTTGTTTATAAATCGGCTTAATAACGGACACTTTAAGTAATTCAGGGAAAGTTGCATTTGAAAAAGATAAATTGATTAGGTACGATAAAATATCTGTAAGTAATATAGCACTTTCTTTTAATATGTTGGTAGGGAAGTCGTCGTAACCAAAAGACTTCGTCGTCCTCAGAGACATTATAATTTTATAGACTTCACTTCTTGTTGTTGGATACAAGAAGATGCTTGAATCTATGCTCTGAATAGGTATTGTATTAGGGATCGTATGAGTAGTATTGTTATTGTTAGTTAGATTTATGAAATAATTATTAAAATGATTGGATATGTCTTGAGGGTCAGATATAATTTTATTTTGTACCATTATTTCATTGATGTATTTATTATTTTTAACGTGTGATGTATGAGATTTTTTGACGACATCCCATGTGGCTTTACAGATATTTTTTGATTTATTAATGTATAGTATATTGCTTCGTTTTTTGGCATTATACACACACTGTTTCAATATTTTCGCATACCTTTGATACGTATTTTTAGAATGTTTTGTTCTTTTCATATAATAAGTGTACCGAAGCTTTCTTCTATTTTTACATGATATTTTGAGCCCCTTCGTTATCCACGAGTCATCATTACTCTTATTTTTAGTTTTTATTTTCTGTACAGGGAAACATAAATTGAAAAACATAATTAGATTTTCATGAAACATTTTAAAGGCTCGGTTCATATCAGATTCATTTAAGATCCAGTTCCAAGACAGATTTGAGAGACATTCTTTAAATTTACGTACATTATCGATTTGTAAGTTGCGTTTATATATGAATAATGGTTTTTTCTCATATGATTTATATTTTACACTAAAGGTTAGAGTTTGGGCACTGTGATCTGATAAACCTAAATGATGTACCTTGGCAGTAGCTTCAGAAAAGTTACTTACTATCTGGTCAAGGCATGCGTTTATTCTTGTGGGTTCATTGATATGGGAGCAAAAACCATAATTTTGTAATATGCGAAAATATTCATCTTTTATTTTTGAATTTTTAAGCAAATCGATATTGAAATCTCCTGTTATTATTATTTTCTTTTTATATTTATAACGAAGCTGAGATAAAAGTATTTCAAAATTATTAAGAAATTTATAAGGGTTAGAATTCGGCGTTCTATAAATACACATTACAAGACAATTATATGTTGGGACTTCTATGCCACAATATTCGAAGCAAAGTTCAGTTACTAGATCATTTTTGGCATAGATTTTAGGGCAGGTTAGATCGCTCCTACATAAAATACATACACCGCCGCGTTTCTGATTTGGTCTAGAAAAATAAGCGATTAGACTATAATTATCAAGACGTAGATTAAGTTCCTCGCCTGATTTCAGGAAGGTCTCACTGAGGCAGATAATATTCACATTGTAATTATTATCTTTAACCAGCTGATTTAGTGATATCTGCAGTAGGTCAGATTTGTTTAGAATTCCTGCAATGTTTTGATGGAATATAGTAACTTTACGATCATTAACATCGAAAAAGATCATTTGCTGGATTATGTGAAGGTGAAACACTTGGGGTAGTGAACAATAATTTTCTGGCGGTACATGAACGTTTACTAGACAGTGTTTTAATAGTATTTTTAGAAAAATAATCCAATATAGATTTTTGGACAATCTTAAAGCTCTTTTCCCCATGAGAAATATACGCATTAAAATTGCCATTTCTTTGAACTATGGAATTGTTAGGCCTGCCACTATGAACAATAAATTTCTTCTCATAGTCAATACTATCAATAACAAGATTAATTTTTTTGCATAAATAAAACTTATTTTTACCATATTCGTTAACATTAACAAAATTTGTGTTTGGCAAATTACTACATATCAATTGAATGCTGCTGTTCAACATTTGTTCATTTAAATACATATTACTATTTACACCTAATACTATTACAGATTTCTTACGGAAAGTTTTTAATGCATTAGATAGTTCAATTGCTATCAAAGTTGGATTTTTGTCATTCTCACCAGTACATATGATTAATTTATCATCTTCCTCCATAGATATGTTGTCACACAATTTTAAAACTTCTTCGGATGTAGCATTAGGTTTTGTAAACGCTGATACTGTATACTTTTCATACTTGGTATTTTGTCTAGTCCTTATTAACATTGAAGCAAGCCCAACACTTTGTTGAGTTCCTATAATAATGATTTTCTTATCCAATTTGATTGAAGTTTGAGCTGGTGTAGTTTTCATGTTTCTGTGGTCAGGTGGTGTATCTTCATGAAGATTGATAGGAATTTTTATTTGATTGGCTTCTTGAATTGGAGCTGGGGATTCGCAGGGGCTATTTAATTTAGTTTTATTTATATCCGATATATTACTATAATAATTTGGTGTTTGCCGTAGTGATTTCCGTCTTGATTTTATGTGACAATCATCTTTAGTTGTAGAACAGATCTGTATTAAGTTCTGGATTTTGCATTCCATTTTTATGATTCTTTCCTTAAGTGACGAATTTTCTAGTAGTAAGTTATTTATTTCATTATGGGCGCTTAAAAGTTCTTCTTTCAGATTACTATTTATATTGCTAAGTTTGCTAATTTCTTCTCGTTCTTCAAACTGCACAGTTGAGAGATCAGGTAGACTCCCCATTCGACTTGACTCGGTGGATAGAGAGCTTTCGTTTATATTGGGCAGAGATTCGCACGATCCGGCAACTCTGCGATTTTTACGGAACGTAACGTTGTTTTCCAAATCCATTTTATTTGATTTGATTATTACGTTTGGCTGGTATCACTGAGACTAAAAAACCTCGTACTCAAATTGGTATTGATCTCTATGGTCAGAAAATGCTAGAAGTGTATCGCAATATATACATGGAACGCGCCCTCGAGTCTTGTAGTTATGCTAAAGTTTATAATACTCGTATGTCACTGGACCGCAATCGGTTAATGTTTATATTGTTGGTAGCACTGAATTTAGCGACGATGATTGTACAAAATGTGAAAACATAAAACTGGTTCGAAATTGTATTAATGATTTTTTTTAAAGTTGGAGATAGTTTAAATGTTTAAGACACTGCTGCTTAAGGTATTTATACAGTGTATATGCATTTTATGCCACTTACGCACTTAAATCAGTGTTTAAGAGTTATTTGTTTGTTGTTATACTGAGAGTTCACAGTTCACACCATAGATTATTTTATTGTTTATTTTTTCATGCACGAGTTATAACACAGGATAATCAAGATCTTATACACATATTGTTCACGTTTACTGCGATATATATGCCGAAATATTAATTAATTAGGTATTAAATACGGAGAGTACTTGTATGACAGCTGAGTGACCAGTAAAAAAAATGTTACACATTTTTTTGTAAAGCTCGAGGTGCGTGTCTTGCGGTCGAACTCGAAACCTCTGCGTGGCAGTCCAATGGTTTCCCACTACCACACACCACAGGATATCACACCTTACTCAAAATTGTAACAAAAGAATAGCTGAGGGCGGGTCCCAGCGTACCATCAATGTGACTGACAATCATCAGTTTCAGTATTTTTAATCTGTTTCTATTGCAATATTTGGAGTGTTCAATCTTGGGCCCTGTGGTTTCTCTCTTTGCAATAATTTATTACTACTGATGTCCGTCAAGTAACGCCCTAATTTGATTCTATATAGTAGTCTATGTCCTAACCTTTCTCACTGCTGGCCAATATGAAATAGAAATTTATACGATTCACAGACGTGCTACATATTATACTTCCTTTTTGCAGGTCGGCTCATTCTTATCGCTAATTTACTGCTGAGATCACATCCTTCTGTAAACGATAGATATCTTGAACAATTTATTCAATCTGTTTCATTGAGACCCAATTTGTTGTCCCTCCGAAGACAATCAATGAGTTCAGGGCTACTATTAGTTGTCTGGAGTGTCTGTTCTCAACATCCAGAGTATGTTTACGTGACATTTTGATGTAGTATAGAGAAGAAAGAAATAAAATAAAATTATTCTTTCTTCTATTTAGATGTAGTATCTACTGATAATAATAGTTCAATGTATTGACGTTAATGTAGTCCTTACGATATTAGTAAATGTATGCAGGAAGCGAGAGTGGTACCTAGTACTTCTTTCATGGATGCTAAAAGCACAACCCTTTTACAGCAAAATCATGAGATGTTGAATAAGGTGACCTATTCGTGCAGCCCGCACACACACAGCCATTAACCGTGGCTATGACGTCGCTTTTTAAAAGCATGACGTCGACTTGGCTGAAAACCCAACATCGCGCCTTGATGCAGTGCAAATTTATTTAATATCGCAACTGCAGTGTCCCGTATACGCGATGAAAAAAGCGAAATTACTGAAATTAAAAACAGTCGCATTGACCTAAATTCTTATTGAACGGGTCGGGCGCCGTCTGATATTGTGTACTCACATTAACAATCATATCGACTATTGAATAACACTGTGATAAGTAATTGTTACAGTCATTGTACACGTCACGTACGTAACACTCGTTGATATGAATGATCAGTGATTACAAGTATAGGTACATGTGTGCACCGAGACTCCCGCACTAATCAGTGTGTATCAGTGGATATTGTCCTAACGATATTTATTTGATATAGTCCCAGACGTTACTTATTATACCTACCTATAAACCTACTTTCAAAACCTGCTTTTAGTACACAACCCTGTGTTTGTGTGTGATAGATTACAGGTAATATTGTCGACAAACTTCATACGAGTAGGCTGTGATGCACATGTAAATAACTAACCGGTAATTAATCATCTGTATTTGACTATATTTAAGTCATAAAATATATAATGTTCAACAATGTTACCGTAAGAGAATAGATTCGTTCGGATCATTACTTGCTATGATTGAAACACACTTCGCAGTATATTTATAAAATTTCTAAGTTTGTTTGGTAAACACACACTTGTTTGAAAAATGTACGATAAAAAGCACGCTTCTGGCTATGATTCTGTCGACACCTCTATTACATAACAGTGCGTGTTGTATGGCAACTAAATATATAATAATATGTCTAGTACAATAACAAAAGAAATTAAAATTATCTAGACCAACATTTCTTAGTTCTTGATTATGAAAGCACTAGATGTGCCCATGGTTTCACACGCGTTTATGATTACTGCGCCGCACCCATGGGTCGTAGCGTGATGTTATATAGCCTATAACCTTCCCCGATAAATAAGCTATCTAACAATAAAATACTTTTTTAATACGATCCAGTAGTTCATGAGATTAGCGCGTTCAACCAAACAAACAAACTCTTCAGCTTTATAAAATTAGTATAGATTTACACGGCAAATGAGTGCCTAATCCAAACTAATATTATAGATGCGAATGTGAGTTTGTTTGTTACACTATCACGCACTAACTTTTTTATTATCATTATGAAATTTCGTAAGCCATATTGTTAGGGATACAGAAAATACATAGGGTACCTTCCAACCACAAAACGTGCCCGAGCGGGCGTTACCTAGATACGGATGACATACAATATTGCATTTACATAACTACCATATTATAAAAGATCTAAACGTTACGTAAAATTAAATGAAATATCAAAATAAGGTATACATTAGAACATCATATAAAGCTGAAGAGTTTGTTTGTTTGGTTGAACGCGATAATCTCAGGAACTACTGGTTCGAATTAAAAATTCTTTTAGTGTTGGATAGCCTATTTATAGGGGAAGGCTATAGGCTATACCGTCACGCTACGACCCACGTGGGCAGCGCAGTAACCATAAACGCAGGTGAAACCGCGGGCATAGCTAGTATGTATATAGTTGCGATACAAATTTGCTTAGTTAGCGTGGCAACAGAGCACTAGAGAATTAGTAGGCATACAAAAAAATTTGCTTAATCTCAGAGATATACAAAAAGCAGTTTTAGCATCAACATCTACATAGCTAGCTACAACTAGTGCTTGGCATGGTTCAGCCCTCGCCAATAATGTGTTAGCCGCGATGAACTGCATCACTGATTATTGTGCCACGCTCACGTACTTACCTACTATCGTCTACCACACGTTAGCTAATCGTACCCGATTACATAGTGCGCCCACTGAACTATAGCGCCTACCAACATGTTACATTTACAAATAATAATATCAGCCCTGTATTAAACTGTCCCACTACTGGGCTCGGCCATCTTCTTATCGGAGAAGGGTTTAGCTATAGTGGACTACTACCACCCCACATAGCGAACATTAAAACGAACGATAATTAACTATTTAATATGCACAACTGTGAAAAGTCAGAAATGCGCGTCTTGAGATTGAATTTAAAGTCTCTGCGTCCAACGGTGTCCCACTAGATTATCGTCGCTGTATTGCTTAAATATGTTGTGCCGTTGTTTGTTGATGTTTATAATAACTTGTGTTATTGGTGCAATTTCTTGGGCCGCCTGTTGAGTGATACACTTATGGAAAATACTAAACCTTCTAAGTTCTAGTAAACAGCGGTAAAGACCCTTGTTATCATTGGTATCACACCATGTTGTTTGTAACATTGTGATGACAACAAGGAAACGTACACACATATCATTGCTGTCCAGCAGTATGTTCTGCCACGTACACGTACACACGTAGTGGAACATTCTACTATACAGACAATCAAGTTTTTAATCTTTATCATATAATTAATCGTTGGTACTTCAAACCTATCGCGTTTGTGACCGTGTTAATTGTAGAATGACTTGATCGAATAGCATTAATACCATACATTTGTTTTGACGATGAGGATGAGACGAGGATTTATTGTTATGCAACGACCTGCGACAATTTACTCTAAACAAAACGTATACGAAATAATGTAAGCGATGTTTGGTTATATACAGAACGTGTTACTGAGAATTTCTTGACGCAAAAACCCAATAACTGTTACAGACCCTGGAACCGAGCACCGTTCCCCAAGAGTCGCGTGTAATCACAGCCGTTGATCGAGGAATTATCTTAACATATAAGATTATTAATATCGATGGTTGTCACACTATTACATTTGAATTTGGAATCTGTCATTCTTATATGAATACTCATTGCTTTTCTCATTTTTGCGTTAATCGGTGTTACATTTTTTTGTGATATTAAAATGCAGTGGGGTTATAAAGAGAATCGAATTGCTGTGATAGCGTTACACTAAGTAGGTATGGAGCTAAATGCAATTCTTAAAACTTTCCATTCGCTTGATATAAGACGAATGTTTGCGTACCGTTGATAGGTAGACAAAGTTAAAAATCAATTATTCATTTAGGTCACAAAGTAACACTTATGAACGTCAAAATATATAGGTTAGTGAGTTTACTAAGTTACTAAAGCTACATTTAGGTTAGTTGCTAGGTTCAGGCAGAGGGTTCAACCTATGAGAAGAAACATGCAAGAAACTCACGGCCACTCTTTTAAATCGCCAATTAAATATACATCATTTCATTATTTTACAACTCAGATTAACAAGGTGCTGCAGCCATTATGTCATATACTACTGACTATAAAAATCTAAAGATAATAACAATAATGACTTAATAATATTATAGAGATGAAATGATTTGGGCTAAAGTATGTATATGTTTTAATAAAAATCTAAAATAGACAGTAGGATGGCATGATGGCGCATACACTTATACTTTGTGACAATGCAATGGCAGTTTGTGACTAAATGCGGTGTGGATTTATATTCTTCAATAATAATCAAATTAAGAAACAAGTTACTTGTTAACATACATACATAGATTCACGCCTGTTTCCCAGAGAGGTAGGCAGAGACTACGAATTTCCATTTGCTACGATCTTGACACACTTCTCTGGCTTCATTCACTTTCATAACATTCCTCATTCACGCTCGCCGGTTTAAGGTGCTCTTAACCTGGCCTTTATCCAGAACGTCTCCGATCTGATCAAGAAACGTTCACCTTGGTCTTCCCCTTGCGACTGTTCCATTCACACTAGCCTTATAAACTTTCTTAGTCAGTCTTTTCTCGTCCATTCTTTCTATATGCCCAAACCAGCTTAACATACCCTTTTCTATTCTCGTCACTATATCCACTATTAACGTCACAAATAATCACGAGGTACCTCTACATTACTAAATTGACGCCGGTCGCCGGTCTGCACTGACTGGCCCCCACACACAAGATAAGATAAGATACTGCCAGCTTTTGAAGAATAAAAATTGTCTCGATATCAGCTGCCTTGCCCCACAATAATATACCGTAGGACATGACACTGTGAAAGTAACTGAGGTGTACTAGTCTAGCAGTATCTACATCAGTAAGCTGTCTTACTTTCCGAATTGCGTATGCGGCTGAGCTAAGTTTCCCTGCAAGACACGATATATGAGCGCCCCATTGAACTTTGTGATTTAAAGTCACACCTAGAAAAACTGTCGATTGTACGAAAGTAATAATTGCATTATTAAAATTTATATTTATGTTAGGACTCTACATTTGGCAATATAAACTTGATATATTTTGTATTTTTAAAGTTTAGTAGTAAATTATTCGACGTAAACCAGTCTAGGATGTGCGCGAGCGAATTATTAACAATATTTAAATTTGTTGCTCTTCTTCTCTTCTCTTACTTTTTTTACTTTAAAAATAAGAGATGTGTCATCTGCAAATAAAACAATGTCATACAAATCCTGATACGCCCGTCGAACTGTATCTAGAGTGGACCTGTGTTGAATTTTGCAATTTTATTTTAATATTTCTTTAAATTGAGTGTTTCTTTTGCCTCTGCGAAACTCGGTACCTCTCTTACTATCTTGCGGAGGTTACCATATACGACCGGCGCCATATTGGAATCCGTATAGCTCCATCCTGCTCGTCGCTGCTGGTGAGATTAACCTATTAAATATTTTTGAGAAACTTGGAAAAAGACGTCGGTCGGCGGTGGTTTGAACCTGCGCCTCCACGTGCAACAGCTAGCGGAGACGACACCTTACGCCGCGGGACCACGGATTGGTGAGAGGCGCACGACGAAATACTTGACTGGTATCGGCACAAGTAAATACTGTTGTTGATAACGCATGCTTCACGAATCTCTGGAGTTTTTGTTTAAAAAATTAATTATATCGAGTTTGACATCAATCAATCATGCAACGCTCTCCACCCTCTGCGTCGCATTCCTCCCCGAATTTAACAGCTCTATCCGGATTGGGAGACAATGTTACCCAAAGGAAACGAAAGCAACCAGAGTCCGAAATAGCATGTGCCATTCAAACACTCACCCAGGAAATTAACAAACGGCTTGAGGAGTTAAAACGCTACTTCGATTGCGCGATGTCAAACTTATCTGAGAAATTATCCACTATTAAAACGGACTTAGACATTGTTACTCAGACAACAACGGATATTAAAACCGAACTAAGTTCGTTGCGTTCAGAACACATTAAATTAGAAAAACATGTTTCGACCTTGGATGCCAAACAAGTAACATTGATAGAGGATTTTGCCTCCCTACAGAAAGCTTTACAATATACGTCGGATCGCCAGTATGATCTCTATAAGCGAGTTGAAGTCATTTGTAATGATACTAAAAGCGGGAATGTTTGCAGCGATATTGTGTTGGGTTTGGAGACACAGATTGATGCGCTTGAGCAACAAGCACGCCAATGTAACGTCGAGATTTGCAATGTCCCGGAGAAACGTTCGGAAAACTTAATGACGCTCATGCAGACTATAGGCGCTAAAATTAATTGCATACTGAATCAAAGTGACATCGTCGCCATACATCGTGTCCCTCACGCACAGAGCTCAGACAAGAAGCCCAAGAACATAGTTGTAAAGTTTCAATCGCGTGTACTACGAGACAATATATTAAGCGCGTTTCGTTTATCCAAAGGTCTAAGTACAGATCAATTGGGCATACAAGGTACGGCGCAACCACTATATCTCAACGAACACCTGACCTTAAAGAGGAAACAGTTATTTCGAGCAGTTCGAGAGTCAGCCAGGAAAAATAACTTCAAGTTCGTTTGGGTCAAGCATGCCACTATCCTCGTGCGAGAACGCGACGGCGCTCCGGCAATGGCTATCCGGTCAACAAAGGACATCGGTAAAATCAAACCTAGTACTTGTAACACATAACGATCTGCCTAAATTAAACACCGGTATATTCTATAGCCTAATTCCTCATGTACTAAATTATATGTACTTTTCTTTATCCATCTTAATATGTAATAACATAGTCAATTTTGTTAGTTTTTACGGTACTCTATTAATATATTTGTGTGCCTTTTCCTATACAGACTTTAAAACTTTCATAATTTTTTATGGTTTTATAAGTGCTACACATTGCCAGCTTAATTGTATTTATACACAGACTGACCTACTCGGTACCATAGAATCGTTCGGTTATGCTTTTTACTATCAAAATTTCTATTCTAATTACTGTTTGTGGCGGTTGGAAAACATTGATGGATACACTGTTTATAATCATTTATTTTTTAATGGATAAATTGGTAATCTACTATCAAAACTGTAGAGGTATCCGTACTAAGCTTAATCTCCTATATATGAACATATTATCCAATCACTACGACGTCATAATCTTAACGGAAACGTGGTTAATTCAAGAAATTTTTGACAGTGAGTTTATAGATAACCGCTACACGGTTTATAGATGTGACCGTAATCGTGTTGCTTCCAATAAAAAGGAAGGCGGCGGAGTATTGATGGCGGTTTTGAAAAATCTGGGCTCCTCTCTTGTGACACTAGATATGCTAACCATACCATATATAGAGCATCTACTTGTTCAGTTGCCAAGTATCAATAATACAAAGATACTTATTAGTGCGGCTTATATGCCTCCCAAATTAAATCAAGATATTTATTTAAGTCATTTTAATCAATTGCAACACACTATAGAGAAACATAGTCCAGAAAAATTATATTTATTTGGTGACTACAATCTACCCGATGCTAAATGGCAGCCGCACAATATTGACAACCAAGCAGCACTGAGCTGTTCTGGTAACAGTTTGTTAATTGAACACATATGTAACTTTATGGATTTATTAGATTCTTTTCAATATAACCATCTCGTTAATCACAATGGCCGCATCTTAGATCTTTTAATAAGCAACGACGATTGCGTTATAAATACTCCGTCTTCTATTTTATTACCCATTGATGTCAACCATCCACCTTTCTGTGCTACTATTATTTTTAAATGTCATATAAAAATGATATCACAGGCAAAAATAAATAAGTTCAATTTTTATAAAGCAGCTTACGAACAAATTAACCAAGATCTCTTTCTAATTAATTGGGCGGACATCTTTAATTATACATCAGCCGAGGAATGCGTAGGTACTTTCTATGACATCATATACGGATCAATAAAAAAACATGTGCCACTGTCTCGCCCTAAATCCACAAAGTTTCCTGTGTGGTTTTCAAAAGCACTAATACGTATCTTTAATAATAAGCGTAGGGCATGGATAAAATGGAAAACTTACGGCAACCTGACAGAATATGAGCAATTTTCTTACCTTAGAAGAAGATTTCACATAGAATGTAAGAATCATTATTTTAATTATATGAATAGTGTAGAGACCAACATAAAAAAGAATGTAAAATGTTTGTGGCGTTACGTATCCAATAAAAAAAAAGATGCTGGGATACCTGCTTCTATGTTTTACAAATCTCATAACACCAACGATCCAGAAGCAATCTGTCATTTATTTTCAAACTTTTTTCATTCTGTTTATGAACCTTCAACGTTTGATAGTACTAAGTGGCAACCTTCTGAAGCCCATGCAGATAACTGTGATACTATTAACCACATTACTTTTTCGTCAGATCAAGTTCTAAAAGCTTTAAAGCTATTAAACATTACCAAGGGTCCCGGCCCTGATGGGTTGCCACCTTACTTTTTACATAAAATAGCCGATAATGTCTGTGTTCCACTAAAAATCATTTACAATAAATGTATCACTGAAGGTACTTTTCCTAGTGTTTGGAAGAGGGCCAATGTTACGCCGATACATAAAACCGGTTCCAAACACGACATTGAGAACTATCGGCCAATTTCAATCTTGTCCGCTTTGTCGAAGCTTTTCGAAAGACTCGTACACAATGCAATCTATCCGATTCTTCACCGCATCATACTGAACCAACAACATGGATTTGTGCAAAAAAGGTCTACCGTTACTAATTTGTTAATTTTCACAGACTATGTATTCAATAATATGGATCAACGGATACAGATAGACGCTATTTACACGGACTTTCGAAAAGCTTTTGACAAGGTGGATCATGAGCTCCTTCTTCGCAAACTTGCATACAACGGCATTCGTGGAGATCTTCTGCGCTGGTTTGCGTCGTATGTGGCAAACAGATCGCAGAGAGTTGTTGTAAGAGGTCACCAATCTGATTCTGTAATTGTTACATCTGGGGTGCCTCAAGGGTCAATTTTGGGACCACTTCTATTTATAATATTCATAAACGATATCGCTAACTGCTTTCTTAATTCAAAATTTTTGTTATACGCAGACGATCTCAAAATTTATCGTACGATTCGTAAACAATCAGATTGTAGCTTATTGCAAGCTGATTTAGATCGCTTTACAGAATATTGCACTAGAAACAAAATTTATCTTAACCTATCTAAATGCATATCTATTACGTTCACCAAAAACAGGAATATTTTTGATAACACCTACAATTTATCCCAAACAGACCTGAAGAGGGTTTCCTCTGTAAGAGACCTCGGTGTAATACTCGATGAAAAGTTACACCTCGATCAACATATCGAAAAAATTGTCAGCAATGCTTACCGCATGTACGGCTTCGTAATGCGATCCAGCAAAGATTTTAAAAGGACTAGTACTTATATTCATTTGTACAAAGCACTCATCAGGTCCCAATTAGAGTATGCCGTTATGATTTGGAATCCTCTGTATAAGAAATACACAGATAACTTAGAAAGGATACAGTGTAAATTCGTCAAGGCATTGCAATACCGTTGCCGCAATAATTTCATAGCCGAAACAAATATTACGAGTAACACTAAATTACCTGATTTAAAAGCCAGACGCCTTTTTCTAGAGACAATGTTCATATATGACTTATGTAATAACCGATACGATTGCTTAGATTTAACGAGTAAGTTATGTTATATTGTGCCGAGAACTGTGATGAGACGTGAAGTGCGCGGACATAATCTTTTTGCTGTTACATCTTGTCGCACAAATGCTGGCGTCCGCGCACCTCTGCGTCGCATTACAAAAAACTACAACGAACATTTTACCGATTTGGATTTATTCAACTTATCTGCTGGTCAGTTCCGAAAGCTTTTAATTAATGAAATTAATAACTTGTAGTCTGCTATAACTTTATTTGTTTTCTTGTTTACTTTGATTGTAATTTTCTTATTTATAAAGACAGTAATGATTCACTCAAGTTCAGTTCTTGCTTTTACAAATCAATTATGTAAAATACGTGGAAAACGTTGTGGGTTTCACATATACCAAAATATTGTTAACTATACCTACTTTTTATCAATGTGTGTGTGTAACTGTTTGTTTTTCCTGAAATAAATAAATAAATCCTGCACGAAGAACGGCAAATCATTTACGTATACTAAAAACAGAAAGGGTCCTAAAATTGAGCTCTGTGGCACGCCCATTGTGACTGGTAATTCAGACTACTTCCGTTGATATTAACGTGTTGTAGTCTATCGCTTAGGTAGGAACCAACTAAGTCGAGTACAGTATCTCTGATGCCATAATGCCCGAGTTTTCGCAACAGCGTATGATGGTCATCGGAGTCAAAGGCTTTAGAGAGATCACAGAATACGCCAATGACATCTTGCGAATTTTCCCAGGCACTGAATATATATCTTAAAAGGTACAATGAAACCTCCTTTGTTTGTGACAGAAAAAGATCTGGCTGTCCACGTAGTATTCGTACGAAAAAGGTGATCAAAGGAGTGAAGTAAATAATTGGAACAAATCCTGTCCGAAAGGAAATATTTTATCACGGGAAATGAATATAACACTTAGAACCATGTCGCGTATTTTAAAAGATGACTTAGGACTTGCAGCATATTAGAGACGCATTGGTAATTTTTTAACTAATTGTTTAAAAATGAATAGGTTGGTAAAATTAAAACAACTTCTTAAGCAGTACGTAAATGGATGTCACAGAAAGAAATTATTTAATGACGAGATTTTTTTACTATTGTGCAATGTTTTAACAAGCGGAATGACCAAGTTTTTTCTCAAAGCTCTAAAGAAGCTACCCAATTAGTCAGCAGTATACAAGTGGACATTATCCGACTTCAGTGATGGTTTGGTAGGGTGTTAGCTATCAAGGAGTGACTGAGCCATATTTTTGTGACAAAGGTGTGAAGACATCGGCACAAGTGTGTTCGATTTGCAAAATTGTTTTGGAATCAAATTTGAATGTATTTTGGTGCACTACAAATTAGTACAGGCACTGTGTCCTTGACTATACAAAGTAGGTATTGCGTTGTACTCAATTGTATTCGAATATCATGCGCGTTACTAATGAGAGGCGTGTGTGGTGTGTGCAGCGTTATGCAGCCGACGGAGGCGGCGTGGCTGCCGGCGTGGTACTCGCTGTACCGGCGCCTGCAGCACGATCCGGCGCCCGCGCCAGCGCGCCCCCCGCGCCCCGCGCTCACGCCCGAGCGCCTCGCGCTTTACAACAACATCTTCAACTCCAAGAACACGCGCAACCTGCACGTCATCAGGTACCTCTAGCTACACATACGACTAAGTAGCGTGCATTTAAAACTGTCTCCGCGGCGCAGCGGTAGCGAATGCGACTGCTGTGCATGAGGTTCGGGCCCGACCCGGGGCCAACAAAAAGTTAATGGGTTTTTCGGTGAAGAAATCTCAATAGCAGCCCGGAGGAAGGAAGACGGCCCTGTTAAACACCTCCTTGCCCCGGAAACCCTGTAAAGCCACGGCTTTTATTCCGAGGCATGGAGGTGTCCCACAGGTCCTTCGTCTGATTTCTCTCCGGTCGTGTCAGTGACGTCACTGACGTCCCATCAGATCATTAGAGTTTATAGGGAACAGAGAGTTCACTTGTGTTTGTGCACATACTTTTGCATTATAATATCTTCTGCGCAGATGGCCATGGCCGCCGCGGTCGGAATTCGGTATGTAGGACTAATGTCCTGCATTTCGGCCAGGGCATAAGCAATCACGGATGTCGGATTGACTGCTGTATGCAACACATTATATGAAATATCGTCATTAGTACTCGGATATAATCATTATAGCAAGTTGACTGGTGCAAGTAATCTAAGTGGTTACCTTGCTACTGTCAGTGCGCCAAGTATTGTGACTCTTTACACGGAACAGATAATTGTGTGGTCGACAAATAGTTGTGCCAAATCGGATATTCTTAGTGCCATCTGTTTTAACATTTATAAAGACACATGCGACACAGGGATGATCGCTAGTGCAAAACATTACTTATATTTAACTACATTCATTAAAAAGTCGTACTGTTCTCTAGATACAAGCTTTTCCAATAATGTCGCTAAGCCTATAGGCATGAGTGTCGTCTTGTTTGGTTCCAGGGTGGAGGACATGTTGGACAATATCGTCCAGCTACCGACGTCGTTCGACGACGAGCTGCTGAAGGCGTGGCGACGATCCTTCGCCAAAGAAGATATATTGTGGCGCGCGCATATCTCACCTGAAGTTTCCAAAATGCATCGCAAGGTAAATTCATAATTGAAACATATTAAAGATATACTCTGGGTATTAGCGGTTAGATGGATAGATAACAAGCACACGCATGCAACGAATAATCACACAATTTCACTTACACTGATAGAGTCTGGCTGGTAAAGTGTTTTTCAGAAATTCGAGGTCAAGCAACCTTGTGCGGCAGACACATAATAGAAGTTTGCTTGGTAGTGTCTAGGGTGTTAAGGCTCATAGACGTAAAACTACTTTCGTGGCATACAGCCTACGATATAAACAATAACCATTTACCATCAGATGGGATTGCGGTGTGATACGCATAGTGCCGATTCTTAAAAAAAAAAGCTAGAAAAAAATATAGTCGGGATAAAAGGAAAGGAATCAGTGACGTTGACGTGAGATTAACCGTCTTATTCGCTGAGTAAAATGCAGGAAACGCAGTATAGTTTTGAGACCTGAATAATTAGCTATGTTTGTTTCAGAAGGTAATAGACTACCAGCAGCGGTTCCACAACTACCCTCCGATGGGCGTAGTGGTCCCGCCGGTCTCGAGCTCGCACGCACTGGGTGCGGGTGCGGGGGGCGCGCGCTCCGCCAGCGGTGGCGGGTCGACGTGGGGCGGCAGCGGGTCAGCGTGGGGCAGCGGCGGGTCGGCGTGGGGCGGCTGGGCGGCCGGCGTTGTGCTGCTGGCCCTGCTTGTGCTCGTCGTGAAGGCCGCCGAGAAGTGTCTCGACAGGAGATTGTTTAAACGTCAGTCTATATTACACTAATATTATAATGCTGAAGAATTTGTTTGTTTAAATGAGCTAATTTCAGGAACTACTTGTACTACTTTTAATGTTGGATAGCCCATTTATCTTGGAAGGCTATAGGCTGTATATCATCACGCTACGACCAATAGGAGCAGAGCATCAATGAAAAGTGTTGCACAAACGTGGAAAATTCTCTTATGAGAAGCAGACGAAGTTGCGCGGGTCAGCTAGTCATACTATAATTATGTATTACTAGTAATCTGCCGTTGGCTTCGCACGATTAGGCGTTTTTGATGGAAGCTCCCAGGCGTCTTGATTTTTGCCGACATTTTCAACAATTATCGTCATATTTCAACCAATTTATACAAAACCTTAACAAATTATACACTTAAACATTCCTCATGAATGAAACTCTGTCTAATTAGTGAAAACCACATAAAAATCAGACGCGGCAGGGAACTTTATTTTATAATATATAGAGATATTGATGTAGTGATACTTGGTTGAAGTACTCGAAATTTATTCCGAAACTACAAAAATATGCAAACGTTTACAATTATATACAGGTCCTTACCTAAGGAATCTCCCGTTACAATTTGATTCACATATTCTGGAACACCCTGAACAAGATACCGGTATTACCTAGAATCGTAACGCTAATAATCATAAATTTAAGTGACTTGAAGTAATCTGACTCTTTATTATAATGAGGTTATCATACTAAGAACTAGGAATTTAGACCTTTGTCTGATACCACGTTTTTTTTCAGGGTACTCTTATTTATCTAAAAGTATTATATATTAAATAAATGATTTTAATTTTTTCAGCAGCAAGAAGACGACAGTCAGAAGAGTGGCCCACGCCGAGCGTCATGGCTACAAGTCGTAAGTACTATAAAACAATAATAAACTTTAGGTCACTAAGCGACAAACTAAATTATCTTTCAATAAATTCATTTTAAAGTAAATCACAAGTAGCATGTAATTTTAACAATACAGTTTAACTATTTAGAAAACACAAGAATATAACATATATTTGATAATTTTAACGATAGGAGACGGCTTGAGATCCTACATTATATGAAATTAATATTATTATCTCCTTTATTTTAGTACAACAACAAAACATGGATGGCGATTCATTACCACATTTAGACGACTCAGAATTCTCGTCCCCGGGTCAACGGAACTCTGACCTACCGCCGCCGTACTCTGAGTGTGCTCTTAAACATAACGCCAACATCTACAAAAACTTCAGCAACCTTAGTTCGGAGGAACCACCTCCTCCGTACTCTGATTGTCTCGTAGCCTTCTCCAATAAAGATATACCGACGGTACATATACATAGACGACGTATGAATGACGAACCACAGACTAGTTCTGAAATAGACAACGTCCAGAATGATCTGATAGAAACACGTCACAGAGTCGATGTTGATGAAAATAATTATGACGAAAGTACTATGAGAGTAGAGCTGGTGTTTGATAATGGTAGGATAGTTGAAAGAACAATAGATATCGATAGTACTGACAATGTGCCAGAAATAGTTGCCAACGTAGGAGAGACTGTCATCGGTAACAGCGTTGACGACAGTGTGGCAGAAAACAGCCATGGCAGAGTTATATTTGTGTAAGCTGAACTTTGTAACTTGACAACTGTAACAACGTACGATTATTTGTATCTACTATATCCAACTGCACAGGATACTTGACACGAATAGCATATTCCGTACTCTTGAAAACCGATTGAAAACATTAACGCATAAAGTAAAATTATAAAGTTAGTGTGTTTAGAAAGGGACACAAAACACCCTTTAAATAATCGAGTATCCTAAAATAGCGATATGTAATAAAAGCCCTCGGAATACTAATATGATTATATTTTGTAGTACGAAGGGCGATTAGCTGGACTTCTCGTGTGTAGTTATAGATGTCAAGTCCTTAATTAGATAGTATATAATGAATAATAATAAAAGTATTATGGTGCCAGCGTGATAGGTTGTATGCAATTATTTTTGTATAAAGATTTATGAAAACAAATACTCATACAAAGCATTGTATTGCGGCGATAACGAGATTAAATACAAAGTGAATTTGAGGACTATGCTCAAATAAAAATGTGGGCCGTTCGATACAAAGATAAGAAAGAGAGTAATAGCCTCTTACTAAATGATCTCATTGTATTAAATGATAAATTCGAAGTCAACAGCATTAAAATTACAATTGTATTACTCTACCATTCTAACCTTACAACACAATCACTATCAGAATAGCCGTAGCTTTCATATATAATTTGTCACATGGGATAGTCTATCTTAAACATAACAAATTACCTCTGAACCGTCTCAATGCTTTGTTGGAAAGACTTAAAAAAAAGCAACAACTGGCTGATAAACATATCAAGCCTGTGGTTTACACTTAAGATTGTTGATGATACATTGTAAAATCATGGAGGACGTTTGCTCAGTTGCAGAACCAAGTTACAGGTATTTGCGAGCTGACAAGATTGTTTGTTGCGGTTTAGATCTCAAAGGACTGATTCTATGTTTATCTCTTGTGACCAGACCAGGTTTAAGTTTAGGCTATTCAGTCATTGACCATAGTTATTACTATCGTAGTATTATAAATAGTCGGTTGTGCTGTTTATAATATATTTATGTAAGGGCACAGTCCGTACTTGGCTTCAATTGCTACAAATCAACTAAGTTTTCGTATTATATTCTTAAGTTTACGCGAATGGAAAAACTATTATAAAGTAGTCATTTTTTTAACGGAATTTTGTTTCATAATTATGTAGATTATAGTTTATAACTGTTGGTTAAGTTTTTTATTATTTTTCTTAGCACGATGTTCCAGTCACATTATAAAACATCCGACGAGGTTAATTGTATTTGAGTCTCCGTTCCTTCCCCTCCCTTCTCTGAAGAACACTCCACTAGTGATACGTGACAGCCTCTCCATCTTAGGTATGGATCTTTGCCGCTCCCTTAATCCCAAAACCTACATCGAGAGCGTCATTAGGCAAGCTTCGCGAAAACTCGGAGTTCTGAACAGGGTGAGGCGGTTCTTCGCGCCTGGGCAGCTGTGCCTATTGTATAAGGCACAAGTGCGCCCTTGCGTGGAGTACTGTTCTCATCTTTGGGATGGCTCCGCGCAGTACTTGCTAGACGCTCTTGACAGGTTACAGCGGCGGGCTGTCCGTATCATCGGAGATCCAGAGGTCACGAGTTCACTGGAACCTCTGCAACTCCGTAGGGATATTGCCTCTTTGGCATGTTTCTATAGAATATACCACGGGGAGTGCTCTGAAGAGTTATTCCACCTTATCCCGCCCTCCCCTTTCCTATCCAGAACAACGCGTGCTGGGCTCAGATGCCATCCTTACACGGTGGAGTCGACTAGAGTGCGTACCAATAAGTTTGGGTCCTCATACCTCTGCCGAACGATCAAGGCATGGAATTCTCTGCCAAGGCACGTGTTTCCTTCTTCCTTCAATCCTGGGTCCTTTAAGCGGGGCGTGAAAAAGCACCTTCTCAGGCCGTCAAAGTAGAGACCTCAACATCGCCTCGGCTGCTATGAGGACGATGTGGAGGCCACTGCTCTTAGACCACACGACTGCTTACCATCAGGCGGAGTGTGGTCATTTTGACGAGCAAAATAAAAAAAAAAAAAAAAAAAAACAATCTGCAAAGGCGTCAGAAAGATCCGCATATTTGTTTATCAGCACTGACTTTGGACAACGTGGATTTCTGAGAGAGCAATTTTGATTTTAAGTGAAATATTATCCTTCGTTTGACCTTACCTCAACACCATAAAATGATTTTGAGTCAGATAGGTGGAGCCAAAGTTTAATATTGTAATATAATTATATAGTAATACAATTCCTTTTCCGATTTTGCTAACTGACCAATTTCCAAAACTATACGACCAACATTAGTTTATGTACAATTTTCAGATTATGTCTGTAGATAGTTTCACCGTCACCGATAGTGCCCAAAGGTGAAAGGAAAGTTATCTTTTCAGTAGTGGTCTCAGCCCATCCTGCGGACTTGCCTATACACGAGAGTCACATTAACGATTAATATATTTCGTATACGTACGTAAGTACTTAGAGTAGGTGCTTACCAAAGATACCTGATACCTGAACTCACTAGTTTGTAGATATTTTGTAATTTTGTAGAGACACGCCTAGCGCTAGTGTAGACTACAATACTTCACATTTCACCACATACATATATTTGTAGGAGCTCTGTACTATATTACAATTGTATTGTCTTGATCATTTACATTTTATAATAAATTTTTTTTCTTGATGTTGTTGTTTTATTAGTGCCTGGCGCAGTTTATTATGAATTTATTGGCGAATTGTTATGGACATTTCAAGTGTTAAATACTTACAAGTCCTTTGAAACTCCTTCATAGCAGACTGAATGAACAACTAAGGGCATTAAATCGAATAACTAGAAATAATCAAATAATTTAAAACTATAATTAAAACACCATTTAAATTACTGTTTATATGCTTTATTTTTACAACTAAAACATACTAAATCTTAAGTTTAAATAAATATACATACATACATAGAAAAATATGAACTAACTTATAGAATTAGTTTTACACGTAGGTACAGTTACTTAATAATTATTATTTATTAAAACCATGCTTTCTGAAACTCTCGTTCAGTGATTATGTTTCGAAGTATTATTCTGTAAGCCCAGCTTTTGGCTATAATAGCTTATATCCAGAGTTTATACTATTTATCGTAGTAACTCGTAACACAATACTCTAGCATTTATTACAGTTTACATTGATATTCGCTTGTTTTAAGAATGAGAATATAAAATAAAGCCGTATTACATAAGGTAATTTTTAGAAATTAGGGCGACACAAAAGTATTTAAAACCAGACCTATGCTTAGTAGTCTAAGAATACCATGAATGACGATATTAGAACATTTCTATATAATTTACTTACAAACATGAAATAATGAATAGGTAAAAGAAAGCATGGTTAAGTATTTATAGTAAATCTTTACATAGTTACAAATATAAATGCAATTTGAGCTTCGATATAGGTAATAAATTATTGTTACACTATCTAACATAACGAGTATTTCTACAGGGATCGTATATTTGTTGTTAACAAGACGGATATAAGATAATAGTAACAAAAATAATATATAATTGTTTACTAAATGCGCCAAAATATTATAAATGTGTGTTATTAATTCTAATTTATGTTTTCAAATGCATATATAATTCAATCCAAGTGTTCTGACATTTTGCAAACCATATACAACATGTATGGTTTGCAAAATGGCGACATATAGGTAGCTTCATGCGAGCCATAGCCATAGCTATAGCCAGAATGAAGATGATAAATTGACACTACAATGAAATAAATTATAAATTTGTTTCATTGCCCTGCAATGCAAGATAGCGCAACGATACAAATTAATTGCATAGTAGATATACATGTATGTGAAGGAGTTCCTGACGCAAAAATGTTAACTTAATCCATATTATTACTATCGCGAAGAGATCTCACCTCCTTCCAATATATTTTGGTACGAATATACCTACTTATGTAACACACAAATTATTTATTTAAATACAGTCTTAATGTCACAACGTTCAAGTTAGCAGTAGCACCAAAATTAACACAAGATAGATAGATTTTATATTTACTTACTTCCTTAAATAGTATATCGTTTGATTTTAATGTATAGTCTTTGAGGCTAAATTATTATAAAATATTTCTGTGGTCTTATGTGAGAGTTTAGATTTCGACAATATGTGTTTGCGTTTTTGGAGATCTATACAGAAAACATGTCGTGGACCTATGAAGTGGATACGATCAAATTAAAGTGTATTCACTATAAGGACAAAATCATAACAAACACAATTCTATCGAACACATAAAATAATGAAATATTGCTTATATTTTCTGAAATAGTTTAAATATTGAGTTTTATCATGTATTTTGAATTCTATCATGTGAATATTAATTAAGGTATATCTAGACGATGTAATGATTACCTCGAGGTTAACACAAGAGCACGGGTCGTTTCATATTATATTCCATCGTACTAAGTTTATAGCCGTGATGGATATACGTCGTGTGATCGTCCACTGTGCTACTGTGTGCTGAGCCTGTACCCACCATGCGGCGGTTACAGCTCGTTGTTCTGTCGACGTCTGACGTACCTCGCGAAGTAGTCGGGCCGCCAGCACTTGCACGAGCCGGGAACCAGGAACCAGTCGTAGTATAGACGAACCTAGTGCAATACATTGTTAGGATTAATACTTATTTACCATAGTCCTGTTTTCCTCAACAGATCAGAGATGTCATTGACAAACAGTTTAATAGTACTCTCACGAATGAATTGTATAAGAAGGAATGCGTCAAATAAGGTAGCAAAGTACGATGAAAATTCAAATTTTTCGACTATTTGATTTGAACGAATTGGAATAATGTTGATCGTCATGTGTTGTATCCTAATATTTTGAAACATAATTATGTATATTAACAATTTGTGAATTCTTGATATATGAATTAAAATATACTATTATTCCTGTTAACGCTTTCAGCTAAGCCAATGAGTTAGTAAGCTATATGAGAAATGGTCGCTAGTGCTGCAAGATTTCTCAATCGAAGTCTTACCATTAGGATTAAATGAACTGACCTTCATAAGAAAACATAAGTGTAAGTGATCGGTTAAAGCCCATTAATATTCACAACTGTTGCCTTTTGTCATAATATTTTAAGTTTAGATACTATCTCGTTAATGAGTTTGCCAATTCCAATAGGTCAACAATATTATGAGATTTAAAGAAAATTAAATTTTTTTTTATTAGCTTTGTAGGTGAAATAGATTTAGAAGAATATGGTTTACCTGATAACAGCCCATCTCATCGTGTCCATCGCAGTGTGGTGGCTTGTCTGTGCTCGGCTCAGACTCCGACTGTTGGCCCGCGCGGTTCTGGAGGTATTGTTGGTAGTCCTGGAATTTAAACACAACGTTAATCATGTCCATTTGTTATTTATATAATACTTGCAAAACAGAGGCAACAATTCAGTGCCTTATGTATGACCATTAATAGCTTAGCTTATGGCTAAACGATGACACGGTTAATCAATATAGCAAGTTCAAGTTCTGCTTCATGGATTGTCTTGTTCCTCGTGTATTATATTATTTACATTCTACCTCAGCATGGGAAATAAATCATAATACATATTGTATAACTCTTATGAAAATAACCTATTCTAGTATTAGCAGTAATTCCTGCATCGCGAGGGCTGTACTAAACTTTATACAAATAATGTGAAGGCTTGGAACATCTATTGATAGATCCCACAAGATTTTGTCCCGTGTGAGTATCGAACTTAAAACACTCGGTTTTAGAATCTGTCTTTAGAATCAGAAGACTAACTACCAAGACTAAGTTCTCATATATAAAAAAGTGTCTAGATGAGCAGTATCCACACGAAAGACTACTAACCTGTAGATGTGACTGCGGCTGTTGTTGTCGCGGCGGGTAGTGCAGCTCCGCGACCAGCAGCGACACCCACCGCGGCGAGCTCAGGCACCCGCCGTCCAGGTAGTGGCACCGGGACTGCATGCATCTGCATAAATATTATCACATTGTAGTTCTCTTCTATTGAACTGAGGTATATGTAATACCTATAAGCATCTAATTCCATGCAGGATCTGGAGCTAGTAGTGCTGTAAAAAACTTATCTTGAATCTTCTATATCTGTCATAGTTAAATTTCATACACGTTGTCTGTAACGTGTACGCGAAATTTCATGAGGTTTTATGGACATAGGATACCTTTAGCAAAATATTTGAGAAATTAATACTCAAGTAATTACTTAGACATTTTAATTTAAATAGCCTCGTTCACGACAACCAATATGGCTTTACTAAGGGTCGTTCAACAACGGATGCAGGAGTAGCTTTACTCAAACATATATACAGAGCGTGGGCAAACTCACAAAATGCTATTGGTGTTCTTTGCGACCTCTCAAAAGCATTCGAATGCGTCTGTCATGATACGATAGAGATGTCAGATGTCTGTTGTCATGTAAACATTGTCTCCGCGTAAAAAAATAATTAAAATTAGTTTTACTGTTTACTTTGTGTGAATTCGAAGTGATAATAAGACCTAAGTACATCAGTAACGAGTGAAAGTGTTATCTCGCTATAAAAACAACAAACCACTAAATAAAATTGTGTATCTATAACAGTGACTATTTAATTGATATTAACGATAAGAAAGTAAAAATAAAGACAGGGGTGATTTGTGTAAGTGATTACAACTATTGGTGAGCGATATTAACTTAATCAGTACTTTTTATACGTAATTAGTGAAAATAAGTAAAATAGTCTGGCAAAGAGACCGTTTTTTATTCAAATATACATAACATTAATAAGCGCCATCTAGTAAATTCTTGGTGAACCACCTAGCAAACATTTCACGCTACACTGACAAACAATTATCGTAATGAAAATAATGCATTAGTGGTGACATCCAGTGGAATAACAACCATAAATTAGTAAATTGAAAACAAAACATCAATTTGATACTCATTAAGTAAGTCGATTTGGCGAGGTGGATAAGTCATCAGAGTCGTACTAAGATACCCTGGGATCAAATCCTTGCATAAAGACAGTCACTTTTTGAGAATCTTTCGAGATTAATACACAATCCTTGAACAAAATAATAAAATAAAAACCACAAAAAGAACACAAAAAATTCAAAAATGGATGGCTTTAATAATGTAACATTACGCCAAAGAAACCTGTTCAAAACGAAATCTTCGGAGTCACTACTAATAAGATCGTCTTTGGACTCTGAAAACGAGAACATATTTACAAGAAGTCTGGACTTATCAACGAGCCCAGATAATGAAAAGTTTGAAAGCATGAGAACAGAAATTCATAATTTAAGAATGCAATTGCAAAGTGCGAATAATGAAATTGACAATCTAACATTAGAAAACAACCAGTTAAAGAATAAACTTGCATCAAACCGTTTTCAAATAAATTCACTGAAGGAAATATGTCATACACCAAAACCACAATTTCGCAGTATTGAACGTTCTACTAGAGCGCCAGGACACACTACACCTCTTAAGTATATGACATCAACGCAACTGGATGTGGAACAAACCCAAAATAACAGCCGTCTCACTGACATTGCTCCGACTAGAAATGAAGTATCATCGAGTAAGGACATAGCGTACGCTGCTCAATCTACATTATTACATAGAGATAATAAATTGAAAAGCACGATTTACATTTATGGTGGGAATCAATGTAAAGGGCTATCTGCACAACTGATGGAGTCACGAAAGTATAGCCCATATGAGCAATATAATGTGATTGCTTTTATAAAACCACAAGCAGCAACAGATGAAATATTAAGAACCTGTTCTATTCATAATTTTACCATAAGTGATAAAATTGTACTTTGTGTAGGTGAACATGATAACAATCCATCAAAGATCGGTATGGAATTATATTCTACTCTAAAACAACTGCAAAAATGTTCTGTATTTGTATTGGGCGTACGTAGGAACATATTCCTTAATGAAAATATGTTAAATTATTCTACTAAAATGGTATATAAACTATTCAAAAACTGTACCTTCTTGGATGTACCAGTATACAATGAGTACTTGAATAGTTCAAAGAAATACAACTTCTGTAAAATAATTAATAATGCTATAGACCAATGTTATTATAATAATACTTTCTTAAGATATAATAAACGTCAAATAAAAAATGTCAACACAAAGCAAACTGATAGCATTAAGAGAAATGTAAGCCCACCACGCAAAGGGACAATACCTTTTTATTTTTCTGTATATAAAAATAATAAGCCCATATGTAACTTGCAAAGTACTATAATAAAACCCGTAAAAGGGACAATCCCTTACTATTTTACTAAGGTGTCTAAAAAGCAAGCTACTGAAAACTTATCATTTTTTCGAACCTAAACATTGTGATGGTAACAATCTTCAGATCATACATCAAAACATTGCAGGGCTTCAAACAAAAACATTCACTATATTTCACCAAAACATAGCTGGAGCACTCAGTAAAATTGAGGACTTAGAATTAGCTATCAATGCACTACAAAACTCTGGCACAAATATTGATGTTATATGTTTAAGCGAACATTTTATAAGAAAGGGTGAAGAAAATTACTTAACACTAAATAATTTTCAGATTAAGTCTATCTATTCGCGAGAAAATCAACGTAGAGGCGGTACATGCATACTTTGCAAGACCATGTTTCAATGTACGGAACTAAACAACATAAAAGCAATGAGTATTGATAAAGAGTTAGAAGTAAGTGCTATAGAAATTAAAAACTTCGCATAATAATACTTTGTATTTATAGGACCCCTAATTCAAATTTGGAAAGATTCTTTGGACATTTTGAGAAAGTGTTGCTAAAATTACAACGGAAAGAAAGCAAGGTCATAATCGCTGGTGATTTCAATATTAACCTCCTGCTTAATGACAACGCCGCTAAGAAATTTAAAGACCTTATTTTAAATTACGGGATGCAGTATCACATTAAAATATCGACTAGGTTAAATACATGTATAGACAATATAATTAGTAATATACCGCACGCTATAGGCAATACGCATAACCTTTGTTTATCCGACCATAATACGGCTCAAACTATTGAATTTAAATACTTAAATCGAAACATAACTCAGCATTATTTTGTCACAAAAGCCGATATTAGCAAAGAAAACATTCACAAATTTTATGACTGCATAAGTAATTTATCATTCACCGAAATTTACGATACTTGTATTGTTAATAAAGCATTTGATACGTTCCATAACCTGTTGCTGCTCTTCCACAAACTATGCTTTCCTCTTACCAGAGTAAAAATAAATTACAAAACGGCTAAACTGAAATGGATAACAAAGGGTCTTAAAATAAGTTGCACAACTAAAAGGCATTTAAGATATAAATACTATAATAACAGGTCGGATGAAAATAAAATAAAATTTAAAGAATATGCCTCTATGTTGAAAAGGTGTATATATGACCTTCAATCAAAAAATAACCAAAAATATATTGCAAGGTCCAATAATAAATGTAAAGCTACGTGGGATGTTGTAAAACGTAATATGGGGAACGAACAATTAAAGGAACACATTAATAGTTTAGTTGACAACAATATTACAACAACAAGAGGTCTTGACATTGCTAATAAATTTAATAATTATTTTATCGATATTATTGAAAACAACGTGGTTACAGCGCACAATAATTCTAATAATATTAAATCCCTTAACCCTAATAATAACAGTATCTTTTTAGAACCAACTAATGCAATAGAAATTAAAAATATAATAAAATCTCTGAAAAATACTCGATCTTCAGGCTATGACAATATATCTACAGATATTATTAAACTTGTATCCGAGTATATAGCACATCCGTTAGCTTATATTATTAATATGTCATTGGAACAAGGCTGTTTTCCAGATAATCTAAAGGTGTCAGTTATTAAGCCGTTACATAAAAAAGGTGCCAAAACGGATAAAAGCAATTACCGACCTATAGCATTAATACCGATAATTTCAAAAATCTTTGAGAAGGTAATGTATAAGAGATTACAAATCTTCCTTGACAAATATAATGTATTGACGAAAGAACAATATGGATTTAGAAGGAATAGGTCAACCCAGCTTGCTGCCTTTAACTTGATAAAATCAATTATTAGCAAAATAAATTCAAAACAACTTTGTAGTGTTATTTTCTTAGATTTAAGTAAGGCATTTGATCTTGTTAACAATTCCAAACTAATTAACAAATTAGAAAAATGTGGTATAAGAGGATTAGCCCTTAAATAGTTTGAGTCGTATCTAAATGGCAGAAGACAGATAACTCAAATCACAAAATTCGATGAAACTACAAATAGTATAGAAAACTTTAATTCATCTTCCAGAAATAACAATTATGGTATACCGCAAGGAAGCATACTTGGTCCTCTATTGTTTCTAATATATATTAATGATCTTCCACTAGCATTAGATAACCATGAATGTATCCTGTTCGCTGATGATACTACGGTAATTTTCGGTTATGATAAAAGAAAGTTAAAAATATAGCATCGGTAGAGACATCATTAATGGTATATCATTCATATGTCTGTTCTATCATTCGTTACGGTATAGTTGTATGGGGATATTCATCAGAATTATCTCAAATTTTCATTGCTCAAAAAAAGTGCATTCGCGCAATGTTCAACATGCAGTGGTGGGAATCTTGTAGACCCGTTTTTAAATCCAAAAAGTTATTGACTGCTCCATCTATATATATTTATGAAGTAGCGAAATTCGTAAAATGTAATATCAATTTGTTCGAAATAAATAATAATACGAATAAACGGAAACTAACTCAATCGTACCTGAAAATGCCGGTACCACGAATAGAAATGTTTAGACGTAGTAGTGCGTACATGGCGCCTCTTATATATAATTCATTGCCTGAAGATATAATTAAGCTGTCCTATATATATAATAAATTTTGTATATCATTACAAAAGTGGCTAATAGAAGAGAGTTTCTATTCTGTCAATGAATTCATTAAAAAGTTTGCCTCTCATTCATATCACTTTGCGAACACATTGTGAATTAACTGATTTAATGGTCAAATGTATGTTAATTTGATTTAAGTTACAATATTTACCATTTTAATAAATGTTTAAGTTTTTGAAATTGTAGCTCATGTTCTTGTTTTTTCTTTCTTTAATTTTATTTAGTTGTACCTTACAACTTGTTAAATTTGCATGCTATTTAAATATGGCGAAATGTGTCATGCGCCTAATTGTAATCCTACCATCTTTTGTTATCACCACATTTGTTTGCAAATAAATTATTATTATTATTATTACGCTCATACAGAAACTAAGGCATTACGGTGTTCAGAGTAATGCACTGGATGTAATTACGTCGTACTTGAATAACAGGATTCAGTGTGTAGAAGTCAATGGTTCGAAATCAAATAGCTTACCTGTAAAGCTAGGGGTGCCGTAAGGTTCGATTTTAGACCCATTTTTAATTTATAATTTATATAAACGATTTATCTTTTTATTTGAACAATATTTGTGATGTTGTACTGTTTGCTGACGATACTTCTTTAATATTTAAAGTAAATAGGAATAGGGACCATTTTGACGAAGTAAACAGTGCATTGATTCAAGTAACAAAAGTCAAGTAACAATAAATGGTTTACTTTAAATAATTTAGTACTGAACTCCAAAAAAACAATGTGTTAAATTCACACTGCCTAATGTAAAACATCTTGGTCCTAGCATAACATTGAACAGTGGGATACTGGAAGCAATAGAATCCACAGTGTTTCTGGGCATTACACTTAATTCAAAGTTACAGTAGGGTGCGCAAATATCTTATCTCTCAGCTAAACTCAGTTCGGCTGCTTACGCCATTAGAAGAGTCCGTGGATTAACTGACGTTGATACAGCCAGATTAGTTTACTTTAGTTACTTTCACAGCGTTATGTCATATGGAATATTATTATGGGGTAAAGCAGCTGATATACAAAGTATATTAATATTGCAAAAAAGACCTGTGCGTGCAATTTATCCATTACGAACTAGAATCTCACTCAGAGAAAATTTAAGAATATAGGTATTTTAACTGTAGCATCACAATATATCTATTTTAATATTATGCACGTCCGTCAAAATTTACATTTAAACATAAAATATAGTGACATACATAACATCAATACATACCAGAAATAAATATAAATTATGTGTTCCATTCTACCGTCTACATAAAGTTCATGGTTCCTGCATGGGTCTTGGTTTCGTTTTTATAATAAAATCCCGAGCAATATTCTAGAATGACCAAAGAATACATTTAAAATTAAAATTAAATCTTGCTTAATTTCTTAAACATATTATAATATAGATAATTATTTGAATGACAAACATCCATGGCACTAATATTTGCATCAGATCACAAGACGTTAAATGACAAATACTAACACTTTTTTTTAGTATAAACATTGATTAAAATAACAACAAAAATATTACAAAAATAATATATTATTTTTGTAATATTTTTGTTGTTATTTTAATCAAGAAGAATGTGCAATGAAGACAACTCGTGATTATGGACAGTTCCGTTAAGTTTTCTTTTGAGTCTTATTCTGAGTTCGCAAGGACCGTCATGCTCACTCAAATGTCATTGCTTGTGGTGGCGTCATGGACCGGGTCGTTCCCTTCCCTTCAATATGGTGAGGGTGGCGATGGCTGGCCCATGCGTCGTACTCATGAACGGGTGCTACTTGTGGTGACTGGTCGAACTTGGTTTCGTGGAATTCGATAATTTACTTACTACATTTTTATTCAAACATTTAGATTAAACTACGGACTACAATCATGCCTTGTTTTGATTATTTATGTATGTACATGTAAGTGGATGCTCCTATTTACCACACTGCTGCTTTAGAGGCTACCGTCAAATTTTATCAAATGCTTGAGTATGTTGAGTAGTAGTTCATGGAGAAATGGTTGCAGCACCTTACAGTTATGATTTGTAAACGAAATATTATTGTACACTTGGCGATTAAAAAGAGTGGCTATGAGTTTCTTGCCCATCCTTCTCATGAGCCCTACACCCTTGCTTTGCCGAACGTGGCAGTAAATGTAAATTCACAGAAAAATTTAGTGTAACTTTGACATTCATAAGTGTTACCTTGTAACCTAAATTGAATAAATTTATTTTGTTTATTATTTTCTTTAGTACGTAAAAGGTACTATTGTCGACGGATAAAAAATTTACATAACCAAAAGAAACTTCAATCTGGGTTTTTAGTGCTCAATTATTATGTTCCGTTTTATATTATGAATTTTATGTGCTGTCCATAAAATATTTTTGTAAAGTATTTACATACTATCTAATGATTTACAAAAAATTCTAATAATCTGTACTTGAATACTTCCGAAGCAGTGGATTAGGAAAGGATGACAATTTGATTGAACGAATACATATTTTCTACTATTCAGTTGTAAATTATAATTTTACATCACACCAAAATCACAAAATTAAAGCTTTCAAGCTCCTATCAATTACTAAGGCTTTTATGCTAATCTGTAAAAAGATAGCGTAAGAATACTAACCTGGTAACTTCAACGGTCTGTGTGAAGTATCCTTCGTAAGGTATCTGCACCACGTAACGCCATACGCCCTGGTAGTTGCGTGCGAACACTGGCGTGGCGTACTCCACGCGCGCTGGGCACGGAGTAGGGGGACCCTGACCGTGGACAAAGACAGATTCAATTAAAAATATACTCTGATACAAGACAAAATTGAAATCTCCTTAATCTTTATCAATCATACAAATTCAATCACAAGGTATAAGATAACTTGAAAAAGTTTCTGTGACAACAAAATCTGAGAGAAACGCTTCTGTCAAGAAAGTACCGGGAAACGAGCATTTCAGTAACTGGCATAGGGATTGTAAAAAATATTTTCCTTGCTAACTTAGCCCATCTTTTATACTTACGCAGAGTTTGAGCGCTATTTGCCGTTTACTCGTAGTTAGTTTACAGTGCCCATTTTGTCATTTCAGTCGAAGTGTGATTTGCGATTGTTACAATGGATAAAATATGGAACAAAATAGCTGTCTGAAATTTTGCATTGCAAATGGAATTTCTTGTCCTGAAGCGCTGAAAATGGTACATAAGGCTTACAGTAAATCGACTTCATCAAAAACACGTACGTATGAGTAGTACAGTTCATTAAAAAGCGGTCGATATATGGTGGCAGATATACCTCGCTCTGACCGACCATCAACATCTTCAAAAATCTACATCCATATATCTTTTTGATTTTGTACTACAATAATACACTATCCCTTAAGACTCAAGGCTATATATTGTGAATAAACATCAGGCCAAAATTAAAAAAAAATCGTATCATAAAGCCTCTATATACCCTGATATGGCAGCGGCCGACATTTTTCTTTTTTCCAAAACTTAAAATATCACTTCGTGGCACACGTTTTTAGTTAATAGATGATAAAAAGAAAATTCGCGGTACGTACTGTGGTAAAAACTGCGTTTGAAAATGTTTTGATGATTGGTTATTCGTTGGCGTAAGAGTATTATACTGTCTTAGGTTACGTAAATGTTATAAAATGAAATTAAACAAACTCTATACGGATTTTATCGCGTTGTAACATTATTATTTCAGTAAAGGCAGACTTTGAAGGCAATTAGAACAAAAATTGGATACATCACATTTGAATAAATAATACATAAGTATTTGTCGTTAATTCACGAACTAGCTTTTGCCCGCGGCTAATGTATGTTAGTAACAGTACTTTTTTAAAAATAAAATATAGCATGTATGCCGTACCTATTGTGTAGCTTTCTAATGCTGAAAGAATTTTATGCTGGGTTGAGTAGTTTTTGAGTTAAATTTGTACAAACAATAAATCTAATGTTTCCTTATTATAATGTTAGTTTTTGACATAATAGTACCGTAAAATAATTGCAGCCCTATTATTGAACTATAAGTTGAAAGCATCTATCGGTGATCTTTTAACGTATCATATACGTCTTTGACTAGTGGCTAACAAGTCTTATACTATTTGCTTATTTAAACTAATATTATAAAGCTGAAGAGTTTGTTTGTTTGGTTGAACGCACTAATCTCAGGCACTACTGGTTCGAATTAAAAAAATATTTTTAGTGTTGGATGGCCCATTTATTAAGGAAGGATATAGGCCATATAATATTACGCTACGCCGAATAGGAGCGGAGCATCAATGAATAATGTTGCAAAAACGGGGCAATTTTTCTTATGAGAAGCACACGCAGTTGCGCGGGTCAGCTAGTTTTTAGATACTTAGTCTTCTTACTGTCTCACTTATTCGATTATGCTGCTTATTTAGCGCGTAACTTCGAATTTCGAATCCGGGTTTGGTGTGCTTTGATTCGCGTTAATTTTTTGTAGGTAGACATGGCATGCGTAAATTTTCCAGCTTCCATCTATATTCTCTTTCTTCAGCATATCGCCGCCCCATGCCACCCGCCGACTCGCTGTCACCGTTGTCGTTGTCGTGACTACACAAGTGGGAGTGATGGGCAAAAAGTACAAGTGATTTTTTTTTTTTTTTTATACTACTAAAGTGGCAAACAAGCTTACGGCCCACCTGATGGTAAATGGTTACCGTAGCCTATCGACGCCTGCAATACCAGAGGCATCACTTGCGCGTTGCCGACCTTGTAAAAACCTTCTAACGCCCTTTTTGAAGAACCCCATACTGTAGTCTTGTGAGAAAACCTGGGCAGGGAGTTTATTCCACAACCTGAGCGTCCGCGGGAGAAAATTCCTTTGGAACCGTTTAGTGCGGCACCAATTAGCTTGTAAGGTGTGAGAATGACATCCCTGCCGATGGCGAGCGGTGCGATGATAAAAAGTAGCTGAGGGCATCATCTCAAACAACTCGTCAGAACACAATCCATTATATAAGCGGTAGAACACACAAAGGGAGGCAAAGTCTCGTCTGAGACTTAGTGGCTCAATACCGTCTGTGAGTTTGGGCTCATCGACAATTCTCAATGCTCGTCTCTGTACAGCGTCAAAAGGATCAAGCTGGTATTTTGGTGCAGGAGCACCAAAATACCAGCTTGATCCTTGGGCAGGAGCCCAGAGATGACTGCAGTACTCCATGTGAGGCCGGACTTGCGACTTATACAGTGTGACCCGCGTTAAAGTGCAACCCCGAAAATGGGTGAAATTAGATCGAAAACTATCGACGAAAATGGGTCTAAAAAACTTCTAAAAAAAAAACTAATTTTTTTATACGCCACTGAACATTTGTTTCCCGAATTTTGACCTCTATGTACAAATAAATTTATTACTCCCAAACTAGCTGGCCGATTTTGATGAAATAAACGACAAATCAATGCCAAGTATTTAGCGATGAGAATAAAACAAAAAAAAACAACAAAAAATGGCTTTAAATACTTCATTTTTTTAAATACTTGTGAAAAAAGTCACTATTTTTCACTGTTTTTTTCAATCAACTCAAATTTCTATGAAATAAACCCCTACATCTTGATTTGTTTTATAATTTATTATTATTCTTGACTGTATTAGCTTTCAAAAAAAAAATAATCAAACATTGTATCTCTAAAAATACAGGAGTTACGAATTTTTAAAGTTCACTACTCAGAATGGGCAAATCCAGGTAGAGACCCTTTTTTTATTCCTTTGTTATACCGGTGGCCAGCTGCTATTGTATTTAATGCTTGGGGTGTATAACAAAACGAAATAAGCTTCCAATGAGCTTATTCCGTTTTAGTTGACAGTTGAAATAAAACAAAAATTAATCAAAAACAATGATTTATTATTAATTATTGTTGACTTAGATTATAATGTATAAGGTTTTCGAAATGTGCTCCGCGTTGTTGCAAACACATTGCCACGCGTAATGATATGTGTTGTGTGGCCCTCCGTATAAGCTGCGGTTCATTTTTCAATTCTTCAGCGCACCTCATGATGCGGTCATGAAGCTCAGCCTCTGAATCCACAGGTGCACTGTACACCTTTTGCTTCATGTGGCCCCATAGAAAGTAGTCGAGCGGCGTCAGATCAGGAGAGCGGGCTGGCCAGCCCACTGGGCCTTCGCGCCCAATCCAACGATTGGCATAATTATTATTTAAAAATTCACGGACATTGCGCCCGTAGTGAGCAGGGCAGCCGTCCATTTGCAAGTACATGCCCTGTCTCGATGCCAGCGGCACATCCTCTAACAGACGGGGAAGCTCATCCCTTAATAAAGTTAGGAATCGTTCCGAATTTAATGTCGCTGGTAAAATTACTGGTCCTATCAACATGTCGTCGAGTAGACCTGCCCAAACATTTATTGAAAATTGCACCTGGAATGACGAGGCCCTCTTCAGATGTGGATTATCATGTGTCCACTCGTGCAAATTCCTAGCGTTCGTGATGCCATTCCTGGTGAACTTCGACTCATCCATCCATAAAATCTTTTTTAAAAATTGTGGATTGCGACGAATTTGTCGTTGTAGCCAGATCGACATAACGCACCTTGATTGGAAATCCATATCCCCGTGCAAATCGTGGACTCTTTGATAATGATACGGATGTAGACCTTCTTTCTTCAAGATTCTCCACGCTGAGGCTTGTGATATGCCGTGAAGTAAAGCTAAACGCCTCGTACTAATAGTAGGAGTGGCAAAAACGGTACTTAAAACCGCTTCTTCTATCGCTGTGTCGATTACAATGGATTCTTGTTCACGTCTTGTGTGTTGTAATCCAAGTCCGATGTCGGAGAGCTTCCGATGAACTTCCTGGAAGTTCCTTGCCGACGGTGCAAGTCTGTTCGGAAATGCATTTACGTATGCCGATCGAGCGACTGTTGTGCGTCCACCATACATTCCATAATTTTCATTGTCGGCCTCGGTGGCGTAGTGGTTAGTGTAACCGACTGCCACGCCTAAGGTCGCGGGTTCGATTCCCGCACAAGTCAAACATTTGTGTGCATGAACATGGGTGTTTGTCTTGGTCTGGGTGTTTCTATGTATAATATGTATGTATTTACAAAAAAAAAAAAAAGTATATATGTATGTTTATCCATTGTCTAGTATCCATAGTACAAGCTCTGCTTAGTTTGGGCTAGATGGTGTTGTGTGTATGTGGTAGAATATTATTATTATTATTATTATAATAATAATGGATGTCAGCGATTTCTCTCGGGGAGAATGCATTTAATCGCGGCATCTCAACCCAGCACAACCACGAAAACAGTCGAGTAACGTAACAAACAGTCAATAACAAAAACGTAACAAGTAGTCAATAACGAAAACTCAACGAAAAACTGTAACTTTAATGCGAGAACAACAGCTGACGTACAGCAGCAGCGATGTGATCGGAGCGGACTAGCGCGGGCGACTGCCGGACTGTACCAATACCCCTTCCCTTTTCCCCAAGCATTGAACACAATAGCAGCCGACCACCGGTATAACAAAGGAATAAAAAACTACCTGGCTTTGCCCATTCTGAGTAGTGAACTTTAAAAATTCGTAACTCCTGTATTTTTAGAGATACAATGTTTGATTATTTTTTTTTTGAAGGCTAATACAGTCAAGAATAATAATAAATTATAAAACAAATCAAGATGTAGGGGTTTATTTCATAGAAATTTGAGTTGATTGAAAAAAACAGTGAAAAATAGTGACTTTTTTCACAAGTATTTAAAAAAATGAAGTATTTAAAGCCATTTTTTGTTGTTTTTTTTTTGTTTTATTCTCATCGCTAAATACTTGGCATTGATTTGTCGTTTATTTCATCAAAATCGGCCAGCTAGTTTGGGAGGAATAAATTTATTTGTACATAGAGGTCAAAATTCGGGAAACAAATGTTCAGTGGCGTATAAAAAAATTAGTTTTTTTTTTAGAAGTTTTTTAGACCCATTTTCGTCGATAGTTTTCGATCTAATTTCACCCATTTTCGGGGTTGCACTTTAACGCGGGTCACACTGTATAGAAGCAGTCTTTGCCCAGCAGTGAAGTACCGCTTAGCTCTATTGAGCACACCAAGCTTTTTGGAAGCCAGCTTGACCTTGCTCTCTAAATGACTGCGGAACTGTACATCACTTGATATGTCGAGGCCAAGGATTCCAATACTCTTGGAGATGGTGAGGGGCGTGTTCTGGAGTTGTGGAGACACAGTAAATGGAGTTTTCTTAGCGGTGAACGCGCAGGCTTGTGTCTTAGCTGGGTTCAACACGACTAAATTTAGTCTTCCCCATTCAGATACTCTATCCAGAGTATTTACGATTTCAGACACAAGCCGTTCGCGGCTTTCCTCCACTGTGGACCGAGGGATATTAGCGCGGCCCGTGTAATAAGTATCCCCAGTACTGTCATCCGCATAGCAATGAATGCCATCAATTGACAACATATCATTGACATGCAGCAGAAACAGCGTCGGGGACAACACAGAGCCTTGCGGGACGCCAGCATTTATGTCCATGCGGTTAGAGCAATCACCGTCAACCACAGTTTGGATGCATCTGCCGGACAAAAAGCTGGCAACCCATTCGCATAATCCCTTGGGCAGTCCGTAAGATGGTAACTTCGATAGAAGACTTTTGTGCCAGACCCGATCGAAGGCCTTCGCCATGTCCAGGCTGACGGCCAATGCCTCACCTTGGCTCTCAATGGCTAGTGCCCATTGGTGTGTGAGATACACGAGAAGGTCACCAGTTGAGCGACGATGGCGGAAGCCGTATTGTCGGTCACTCAACAAATCGTGACCATCAAGGTACCTCAAGAGTCGAGAGTTGATCACCCGCTCCATCACCTTGGAGAGGAGAGAATTTATGGCGATAGGCCTGTAGTTTGATGAGTCAGATGTGTCACCTTTTTTTGGCACTGGATGAACGAATGAAGTCTTCCATGAAGACGGAACTTGTCTTGTGGAATAGGAAAGCGAGAAGAGGCGCGTCAATACTGGACACAACTCAGGAGCACACTGCTTTAGTACCACTGCCGGTATGCCATCTGGCCCGCTCGACTTATGAACATCTAGAGACATTAGTTCCCGCCGGACCTCACGTTGTGAAATTGAGATTTCCGGCATGGAATGACCGCACCACGGGATAGTAGGTGGTACAGCGCCTCCATCGCTCACAGTCGAGTTTGAGGCAAAGAGAGAACCCAGCAAATCGGCCTTCTCTTTGGCACTATGGGCCAGATTACCATCGGGCTTTCTGAGTGGTGGCAAGGACGACTGACAAAAATTACCTTCGGCAGCCTTGGCGAGGGACCAGAAAGCGCGACTCCCAGAAGGGAAGCTGGCAAGTCGCTCGCCAATTCTGCCGACGAAATCAAACTTAGCTCTGGCAACCACCCTCTTATTGAGTCTCGAGGCGGCATTTAGTTTGCGTTTCACTTCGGGGATGTTAGATTCCTTGTTAGTACAGGCCGTGGTCCATGCTTCATAGGCAGATTGCTTTAAGATTCTAGCATCTCTACAGAAGTGGTTGAACCACGGTCGTTTTTTAATTCCTGCGGCGATCCATGGGTTTGGGATGTAATGAGAGCTGACCTCGTATCGTTGCGCGTGCTGCGGGTGCGGCTGCACGCCGGGGTCCTCGCGCCGCTCCACGCCGCCCGCCGACTCGCTGTCGCCATTGATTGCTCGGTACAGCATGCAGAACCTGAGCAATGACATACAAGCTATTTAAAGTACGGTTCTGACTTCTGCATAAAATGGGTAGGTAAACCCCAATGGTTATGTTACTTAGATGGGTGAGTCCTTTCTATTAGGAATCGTTAATGTCCTCCAGGAACGTGGTGAAATTATTTGGGACAGGCATTATGCTAGGCAATGTCGAAACAATAAGGTATCAAAGCGGGCAAAAGCCACCAGTCCCTGGCCTGTGGGAACCCCTGACCCAAAAGTCTTTCAGGACTCTAACATTGATAACAACAATTTGTAAAATTGGGCATTTCGGGCCTTAATTATACTACTAATGCTAGGATATGTAATAGGCATGATATGTTTATTAATAAATTCAAATTGCATCTAATTCATGTTCCCTAGACTAAACAAATCGTATTCATAGAAATATTAAAAATCTATTCCAAATAATTTAAAAATATTTTGATCTATGTAATATGGCAAATTAAACGCGTTGGGGATTAATTCGTAGCAATAACTAAACGTCTATTCGAAGTAAAACTTTTCGTAGGTTGACTGTGTATTTTATAGGAGAAACGTAACGTAACTGACAGGTTGACAGCATTGACAATTGACATTACGAACGTTTGATTTTGATTTTAGGTTATTAGAATTTCCGTGTAATTTGTGCACTAAATAAATGTTTACTCAACATTGATTTGTGTTAAAATGTCTTCAGCGTTAGTGCGACAAGCTCTCGAACTAGTCGATCAAGAAGGTAAATATAGTGGATTTCAGTTTTAAATATTATTCTGAATGTTTCGAAAGTTTGTAAGTATACAATTTTATTGTGTATTTGTTGTTGTTCTAGAGTGCGTGGTAAAGAAGCGTGGTAGCCGCGCGCGGCGGCCGGCGCGGGCAGGTCAAGGTTCGTGTTACGTCACACATTTCGTTCAAATAAAAATTCACTCGGTCATATCACTCGATGTAATCTCATGAATTTATTGTACTTTTATTGCGGCACTTGTATTATGATGGCTTACCTTATATAATAAACCTGGCCGCTTATACATTTATATGCTTGCTATAAGCATAATATGTACTAAATTAAATGTTCGGTTTGTCAGATCATCGACACCTGTTCAAGAACAAAACTAAAAGAAATAAGGAGCCAACTAAGTCTAAAGAACAAATAGCTGAAGAAAATATAAAGAAACTGTTGGCATTGTCAAAACCTACTGCTGATTCTATAACCACAGAAAAGGTAAAGCTTTTTAATTAATGTTGTGATTGAGTGTGTGAATATTACCAGCCTGCTCGGTAAATACTGTTATTGAAACTTAGAATGTCACAGTTAAATAAATATGCAGTATAGAAGCTGATGACAGAAATATGAATGATAATACAGGTTTAAATGTGCTAATTAAGCTTAACATAGTTATTCACTTATAACATATAACATGTATAAATTAGCTATTATATCAATCTGCTTATATGTATGCAAGTTGTTAAATAATATTGTTAGAGTGTAGTAATGCATGTCACCATCACATCTGATCAGATAATGTGTGTGTGCAGTAGATGCTAATTGCTTATATGTAAGATTTGTGGGAATCTTGAGTGAATCCTGACTGAATGAAAATTAGGGGATCATGACTTATTGGTGTCCACATAGATTAAAGGTTAGGCACATTTATTGTTAAAATCTTCCTGATACTGTTGCTTTATTTAAGTAGTGTGTTTTCCATCCTTATGTGAATATTTCTTGGACATTGTACCAGGAAAAACCTATGCCCCATAGTAAGGCTAATAGCACTACTCATACTACTATTGACTGTTAAATGTAGAGGTTTCATTATACTATAGATTATACCTACTCAATGCCTAATCCATTACTTGTATGTTCTTCCACTGCAGAAGGCAATGAATGACATAAGTAATCTATTGCCTTTCTAGAAATCTGCACACAGTGCAGGTTGTTTATTTGATTATTATCTCGTCTCTTGTCTACATACAATGGCCAAGGGAAGATAAGTGCTTAGCTAAATTAAGTGTTGTTGGGTTTATATGTAAACAAATTCTTAGTTGGGATTTGTGTCTGCTAGACAGCCATGGCTCACCATTTATGCAATTAGGTAGGTTAGAATCAAGACTTTCTGCATAAAAATAATTAAAGATAGAGGTTTGGCACCAGTGTGTGGCTTGAGGTGTCAAGTGGTGCAATGCCAGTTTCTCATGTAAACATAGACAGAGCTAACAACCCACAAACCTTCATAGTAGCCCTTAAAAATGCAAGTCATAGTTGAGAGTCCTGTGGGTGCTCTGGATGATCTAGCACCAATAAATGCAAGCTGAAGACAAGGCACTGGCCAGCATTCTAATGATACTTATTTCACTACCACAATCTGCCTTGCGGTGATACCATTTTCAGTTAACCGAGTGATACAGTGAGTAACATAAGTACCGAAACATTAAACAAATTTGTAACAATATTTAATTAATTAATTAATTTATTTATTAGAAACTTAGCAGCTTGTTTTCTATACACATGAAAAAGAAAGTAGATAGAACTAGCAATATTGAGCAACGCCTTAAACACTAGGATTATTGTAGAATTCATTGCTAGTACTACCTATAACAAAAAGTTATACTTAAGCCAATTACTGAGTTTCCTGGCATGTTTAGCCGTAAGAAGTGAAACACAGACAAACAATCAACCAGTAGTAATTACTAGACCCAAGGAATACCACAATGATATGACATGACATGATGTGACATGCTGCATGGACTTATGCTATAAGTTAACAACCAACAACAGATTGTAGGATACGCTCACAGTAGCTACTTTTAGAAAGGTAGAATAGGTCAATATTGGAGAAACTAGTGTTGTAATTTCGTGGTAACCTCGTCATGACCGTATTTCTTTCATAATTGGTACGACGAAATGGGACATCAAATAATTTGGTGTCACAAGTGCGCTTAATGAATGGAAATTTACTTATTATCGTTCTATTCCATATGAGGAATTACCATTATTGTGTATAATAAAGAATTTTATAATTTTGGCAATGTTAATCGCCTTATGTCGCGGTCTGTAGATACTTTATTATATCAAAAGGTTTAAATAAAAAAGACTGATGTACTATGCCCTCTGAGATGTGAGATGTGTTTATCTCATGGTGAGCTTTTTTTTTACGCTGGCAACTCAGTCAAAGTCAAAGTCAAAAATAATTTATTCACTTAGGTCACAAAGTAACACTTATGAACGTCAAATGGGTTAGTGAGTTTATTTTATTTACTGAATTTACATTTATGTTAGTTGCAAGGTTCAGGCAAAAGGTTGAGCCTATGAGAAGATACCTGCAAGAAACTCAAGGCCACTCTTTTAAATCGCCATCAACTTATAATTTCAGTATTTTACAACTCATTTATGTACCAGGTGTTGCAGTCATTATGCCATATGTCACTGTCCATATAAAACTAAATTCTAAAATAAAGAAAAGTTGGTAATATTATGTAAAAAGCATTTGAGATTTGAAATCATATTATAACTCAAAACGTCAGATGGCAAAATAGTGCCTTAGGAACTTAAATTAATTTAAAATTTGTTTTATCAATTTTTAAACACGTTTAGTATAATAAAATAGTATATGTGTGTTCAAAGAAGTGATATATGCTGTGTTTCAAGTCGTATCATATAAATCTACATATATTATACTGGTTGTTGGAGTCAACAGTGTGACAACGGACAAAATTTGAACAATCATCGTGTAAACCTTAACTAACTTTTAACGGACACTCCACAACATTTGTTTACTCTGCTCACTATACTGTGAGCTTCGTCCACCACACACCGGCACAAATTTTGTCTCCTTTTGCTTGACAATAGGTGGAAGCAAAATTGACGACTAAACATTCGCCCCAGGCATGCATACACACATGTTTATACTACACATTAACTAATAGTATTACTGTAGTGATTTTATTTGTATTTTACGATAAATTTATGTATATTTTTATCTTTTCCAATTAGATTATTTTATTTTACCCTCAATCTTAATAAATAAAGTTTTACTTATCTAAATTATCTTATCCAATACATTATAGTATCATTTCTTATAAATTTTAAAACTAATACTTAAAAAATCTTCTCTCTTTTGCCTTTCTGTAAGTTTATAGCAAATATTTCAACCATTTATACATATATAGGTACCCATCTGTCCCATCCCACTTTTCTTTTCTATTACTTAGGTTGATTCTTTTTTATATATTCTAGGTGTTTGTTGATTGTTACATCCCTCAACCAACAATAATTACTGTGATCTCTCAAAAGCCTTTGACTGCGTTGAACATCAAACGTTATTGCGAAAGCTCAGGCATTATGGAATTCGAAATGCTGCACTCGACCTCGTTGGTTCTTACCTAAGCGATAGATTACAACACGTTGAAATCAACGGAAGTAGATCTTCTGGATTACCAGTCGCAATGGGCGTGCCACAGGGCTCAATTTTAGGTCCCTTTCTGTTTCTAGCGTACGTGAATGATTTGCCGTTCTTCGTACAGAATTTGTGCGACATTGTATTATTTGCTGATGACACATCACTTATTTTTAAAGTAGACCGTAAGGCACTAAATTTACAGGGTATTAATTCTTCACTCGCGCAAGTCCTGGACTGGTTCACGGCGAATAATTTACTACTCAATTAAAACAAAATGTATTAAGTTTACATTGCCTAATATAAAGAGTCCTAGCATAAACGTTAATTTAAATAATGAAACAGTAACATTTGTACAATCCACAGTTTTCTTAGGCATTACTTTAGATGATAAAGTTCAGTGGGGCGCTCAAATATCGTGTCTTGCAGGGAGACTTAGTTCAGCCGCATTCGCGGTTAGGAAAGTAAGACAGCTTACTGATATAGATACTGCGAGACTAGTATATTTTAGTTATTTTCACAGCGTTATGTCCTATGGCATACTATTGTGGGGTAAGGCAGCTGATATTGAAACAATTTTCATTCTTCAAAAGCGTGCAGTACGTAGCATTTATAATTCAGGCCCACGAGTAAATTTTGTTTTAACTACATTTAGTCACGAACTACCTTTTCATGTCACAAAGTGTAAGTGTATGCGTCCTCATGCCATACTACTGTCTATTACAAATGGCTACCTTCTGATAAATATTATTTCAAATCTCATCGCTTTTTACATAATATTACCAACTTTTCTTTATTTTAGAATTTAGTTTTATATGGTCAGTGACATATGGCATAATGACTGCAACACCTGGTACATAAATGAGTTGTAAAATACTGAAATTATAAGTTGATGGCGATTTAAAAGAGTGGCCTTGAGTTTCTTGCAGGTATCTTCTCATAGGCTCAACCTTTTGCCTGAATCTTGCAATTAACATAAATGTAAATTCAGTAAATATAATAAACTCACTAACCGCTTTGACGTTCATAAGTGTTACTTTGTGACCTAAGTGAATAAATTATTTTTGACTTTGACTTTGAGCCAACGACCACCGCCGATCACGGAGGGATACATACGTCATTATTATGTTTACTGTTAATGTTATTATTGTTTGATTTAAATGTCAGTCAAATAACAAATAAAGTATCATGTGTTTGCATACTGATAATACTTATGATATTATTTACTGACTATTGTTATCTTATAAAGTAAATATTCTTTTCTGAATGTATTATCAATTTTAATTCATATGCTTAAAGGCTTATTCTCAACAGGCAGAGACAAAACAACTGAAAAATATATATTTAAGTATTGTGCTACAGGTGCTGTTTACAAGACACAAACGAGTGATGTATATTGTACATTACTCAATTGTGTCTCCTGTATTGTTTGCATCCCATACATCACAATTTTCCATTATCAAGTCTGTCACCTATTCATGCTAATATTTGTCGTTTACAGATAGTGGAGCGCGCGATAAAGCAAAAACCTTTGGCCGACAAACTAGAAGTGAAGACAGACGATCACAAATCTATATTGTTCCCTGAAGGAACCGAGACATTCGAAGATTTCGAGACCGAACTGTTCTGCAGTTAAAACTCACTTTTACTCTTTAGATATTATTAAAGTCGTAAATTGCATCTTTTCAATTATTTTGACACGTAAAGTATTGTACAATCAATCTTAAGTGTTCCAGTAACGTTGTAAATTGTGTAGTGGTGTTGAAACATGCGTATTTATGGATGTACGTGACGTAGTGCTCGGCAAGATTGTGTTGTGGTGTACTGCTACTATATTTCTACTACTGGCCTTCTGGATCAATACTTATCCGTTCATTGACGAAGGTGAGTCCTATTGATTATACAGTCCTACGACACCAAACGTTCTAACTAAGCGCTTAGCGTAGTGTGACAGTAATAAATATTTACCATAGGACGAAAAAATATAATGAAAATAATAGATAGTTGAAATTAGATATTTTATTTAAATTCTAACAAGTATTGTTATGGGCAATTTAATTATAATATCTTTATTAATTATTTTCATAACAGTTGACCATTATATTGTGAATGTGCCATCATAATAGTTACCTGACTTCAAATAACGAGGTTCTATATTTGCTGCATTATTTGTTTTTTCATAAAATCTGTAAATCCATTTCTGGGCAGTGTTTTAATTCTTTTTAGTTGACGTTCATGTGCTTTAATTTATTTCTAGAGACATTTTCGCACACATTACGTAGCTACAAGTCTATACTTTTATATGGACTTAAGCAATTTAAGTTCTTCTTTATAATTGAGTATCATGAGTCACATTATTGTACTACTTATCTTTGTGTTTATGAATATAAAACACACATTTAAGTTATGTATTTGACTAAACTGTACCCATGTTGCCAAACAAAAAGTCGTTTTGTCTTTGATAACACTTTGATTTTGATAGCATTTTGCGGCATGGTAAGTTGAAGTCAATTTTGTGTAAGTTCAGTATGCTGAATACGAGAACAATATCAAATTTGTTAAATTGACTCTAGGTTATGAGATAAGATTTTATAACTAAGTATATGACTGAAAGAAGGTCAAAATAAAAATACAATTACATATTAAATATTTATTTTAGAAGCGGCTATATAATAATGATATAAAAACTTAATACATATGCTATCAACAAAATAAAATATTAGAGAAACTTTATCTTGTAAGCTTTTCTATTGTGTTTATGTTCAGGACAATACCTTATTAACATCGAGTAATAGTCTACCATCATAATATGGCCCATATATATATAGCCTATATGTCCCACCGGCCTTGGTCTCTTTCTTTAATTGTCCTAATGTCCTGATGGGACTGTTCTTTATATTGAATGTCTCAAGAACCAGAGTCAATCCGTACAAAGTAAATACATTTCGGGTATGACTGATGAAGGTGTTTATTAAAACCAGTAACAAAATTAATGCTGCAGGAAATATATATATTTTTTGTTGCCCTGTGTAATAATATAATAAGATCAGCCCTATACATCGGTTACACTGCTGGGCCTCATTGAGCAAGTGTGGTGGACTTCGAGAACATTATTCTCAGACATGTATGTTGCTTTACGATGCCTTGGTGTCGAACTCGAGATCTTTGCGTGGCAGTCCAACAGTATCCCATTAGGCTATCGCTGCTTCGGTAATAGTGGTTATTAAAATATAATAGGCACGTTGTGACCACAGAGCCGATATTACATCAGACAGATTTATTACTCAATCGATAAGCACAATATAATTTAATTTATCAAGGAATCGATAACCATGGTTCCATAAAATCTCCTTTATTTAGGCAAACGCTACTATAATTGTAAGATAAAAAGGTACAAATTGCTGTGACAGTAATAAACGAGTTATAACAAACGGGGTTTGTCTCGGTGCCTCAGTAATTATGAACCGAATAATTGCGATTTATCTGTATTGTCCACGTTTAGTTACGTATTCTCCGCTTCTTGATCATTACCTAATAGCAGCTGCTTGCGGCCATGCTCGTAATACGTAGTCGAGTATATTAGTATACAAAATCCTATTCAAGACATAGTCTATGCGCCAAGCCGTACCCAATACGTTTAATTGTCTACACATTGATATAGGGTTTTTAAATATCAATGGGTCTACGCGTAATTTTGTTAGAAACATCCAACTTATCCCTTTTAGGTGTTGAACATTAGTAGAATTGGTAAAAAGGAAATTGTATCTATTGTTTAGTATACATGTACTGGCACGGCATTGTCAGGATACTTTATAATAGTTAGATGCTGGCACATTACTTCTAATTTCGCAGGCACAAGACACTTGCACTAATCGTAGCGGTATTTAAGTTGGTTGTAAATATTTCCATGTCATTCTAAAATGCAAGAAGAACCATGGCATAATATTACTACCGTTCTAAACTTGCGGGTTGGCAATAGTGTAGTAGAGTTGTTGTAGTTGAATTTAAAGTAGCAAATAACATATAATTATGAAGAATAAAATAAACTCTTCTAGAAGATTTGTTAACGGCAACACTGCTTATGATTTTGCCAAAAATATATATACAGGGTGTCCAAGAACCTGGCGTCCAACTGGATTCCCACGATGCCCCAAGTTCTAACAGTACTCAGAAAAATATTTTAAAAAATCCACCCCATGTACTTACAGAATTATACTGATTTCAAAAAAAAAGGGGAAATGAGCACCCTGTGACATACTTTTGAATGCTGTGACTGCTAATGCTGATAATTTCGATATTTCTTGGAGGTTTTGTAATCTAGGGTATTGCTGTGTCTAAATAGAATGTAAAAATAAAGTACTTATTGTACCATTTTAAAATAAAATATTATTTTAACTAAAGGTGATATGGAAAACTATTGAATTTCGCAACTTTGACCGACTGTAGTGTAAAAAAAATGTACCAAAATAGTATGGCAAGTGACGTCAAATTTTGACGCGTTTATTCCTCTTTTTAAAAAGGTATAATACTTACACATTAATTTGAAAAAAAAAATTTTGATAATATTTTTACTCAACAACCCAATTTTTACGAAGTGCCTACCTACTAACGGTAACTGTCGGACCCTTTCTTATCTTAGAAACTGTTATGTTACTACTATTATTTACTTCGGTTCCAAGAGTGAGCAAGAAGGAAATACACACAGGTAGATGGGTTCCCAGTAGAATAAAAGCAAAGAATGTTAGTTTAAAGATATTTTATTACAATAAATGTTCAAAATGTTGACCACCCGCGGCAATACAAGCTCTCACTCTCCTTAAAAAGGACCGCTTTATGTTTCGCGAGTAACTTTTTTGACGTATCACCTGCACTGCTTGTGTTATCTTCTCACGAAGGTCAGCGATGTCATTAATGGGCTTCGCATAAACGAGCTCCTTCATAGTTCCCCAGAAAAAAAAAATCCAGCGGATTTAAGTCAGGTGAGCGGGCTGGCCACGGGATTGTTCCTGATCGCCCAATCCACCTGTTCGGGTATTGCTCGTCCAAAAACTCTCTAACGGATACGCGAAAATGTGCTGGACAGCCGTCGTGTTGGAACCACATATCTGGTGGGGTCTCTTCTAGTAAGTTTGGCAAATCATTTTGAAGAAAATTTAAATATGATTCGCCAGTCAAATTCTCGGGCATCTCAAATGGACCAATAATATTCCCACAGAGAATACCGGTCCACATGTTCACTTTGAACCGGTACTGGGATCTATCTTCTCGCATCAAGTGCGGATTTTCCACATGCCACTCGTGCAAGTTGTGTAGGTTCATGTAGCCATCCTTCTTAAATGTAGATTCATCTGACCACAAAATTTTGTCGATAAAGTTTTCGTCTTCTCGATGTTTTTGCAGGATTGTTTCACAAAACGCGACTCGGCTCGGATAGTCTCGAGGTAAAAGACTTTGCACTCGCTGTACGTGGTACGGATGATATTCTTCTTTTTGGAGAATACTGTGTGCTGTGCTCTTCGGTATCCCCGTATCAGCTTCTATTCCTCGCACAGAGATGCTTGGATTTGCCGACACCGCCTCTAAAACTTCATCGCGTATGAAGTCATTTACGGGTCGTCCTTCACCAGCTACTTGATTGGGGAACCGCCCGTCACATAGTGATCTGTGCACATTAATGAAAACTCGATGGTCGGGATATCGCGTAGCCCTCGGATACCTTTCTCTGTAAAGTCTCGCTGCAGCTCGTCCATTACCTCTACATTCTCCATAAATGTAGTGCATATTTGCGTATTCTTGCGGAGTGTAGGTCGCCATGGTAGCACACACAAAACACAAACTGTCCAAACACAGGCAAAGGTCGTCGTAAAGAGTTCGTTTCAAAGTCCAGAGCACAAAGAGTAATCGAGTCCAATAAACAAAGCTTTAAATCGTAGTACGTGATCAATGGTAACAATAAGAGAGAGGTGCGTAGTAACGGCAGGAGGCAGTGACGCGTACTGACCGTACTGTTATCCTAAATAGCACGATCCCAGATAGCGTCACTATCTATCTCACTCGCACCTCTAACCTTTTTCTCCCTCACTCTTACCTGAATAATGGGGTACCATAAAGAAGAACCAGCAAATCGCAAAGATAGTTTCTGTCTTGCTCCCTCCTGTTGTAATAACGAATCACTATGGTGAGATGCATGCACATACCGTCCCTTACGGTCTAACCTGTTTTTTGAGAGGCCTGTTGTTATTTTTATGAGCATACAACAGTAATTCTTTAGAGGTTAGATTCAATTCGTCGTAAATTTTTCTTTCTAAGAATTCTGTAAGACATCGTAAAAATTGGGTTGTTGAGTAAAAATATTATCAAAATTTTTTTTTTTCAAATTAATGTGTAAGTATTATACCTTTTTAAAAAGAGGAATAAACGCGTCAAAATTTGACGTCACTTGCCATACTATTTTGGTACATTTTTTTTACACTACAGTCGGTCAAAGTTGCGAAATTCAATAGTTTTCCATATCACCTTTAGTTAAAATAATATTTTATTTTAAAATGGTACAATAAGTACTTTATTTTTACATTCTATTTAGACACAGCAATACCCTAGATTACAAAACCTCCAAGAAATATCGAAATTATCAGCATTAGCAGTCACAGCATTCAAAAGTATGTCACAGGGTGCTCATTTCCCCTTTTTTTTTGAAATCAGTATAATTCTGTAAGTACATGGGGTGGATTTTTTAAAATATTTTTCTGAGTACTGTTAGAACTTGGGGCATCGTGGGAATCCAGTTGGACGCCAGGTTCTTGGACACCCTGTATATGTAGATTTGCTCAGTATACCCCTAGTAAGATGACAATAGGTACGTATGCGCAGGTGGTGCGTGGCGGTGTTCGACCAGCCTCCTAGCCCCCTTCACTTTGGTCCGCTATTTATCAGATTACAAGACACTCGTTTATAAAAATATTCGGGCTGTATGGGGTAAGTTCAACTCTATAGTCCGAAAGTTTGTTAGTCCAACTCAGTCATTGGCCAATACAGTTCTTAAGGCTTCTGACTCCATCTATAGGTATATTCGACTGCTTCCATAACCCCAAAACTTTTATCTCATTTACTAACCAATTAGCAATTGTATCAGTGATGGGTTCTTAAGTAATAAATACTTTTTATCAATTACAGGATCTGGATTATATCCAGTAGTGCCGGACCCCAAGTGGTTTCTACTATTCTGCGGCACTTGGGGTCTCATCTTCATCGGGGGTCTCATGTCATTCACTCTTTACCACGTGTACCCGTACCTCTGAAGCGTTTTGGGTTCAAATTGAGATACGTGGGTCAAGCATCAGAGATGCAGCACAAGGACGAATGGATAATAATCGGCATATCGGGAGTGACTTGCGGAGGAAAAACCACGTTGGCTTTGCAACTGAAAGAAAAGCTCTTTCCTGTGTATCTGTTCCATCAAGATAAATACTTCTATCCTGATGATAGTCCACATCACATCAAGTGTGAGAAATTAGAGCATAATAACTATGATATCCTGTCGGCGCTGGACATGAACGCGATGCTCAATAACATCAAGTCAACGTTGGAGGGCGCGGACAAGTCAAACGCGTCGAGCCTGGAAGATGGGCCGGACAAATTCAAAATACCCGGCAAGAAGTTCCTGATTGCTGAAGGGTTTACGGTGCTGAATTTTGAGCCAATTATCAAGTTGTGTAATTTGAGGTGAGAATATTTCCTACTAACTATCCCGAACGGTTTCACTTACGTTCATGATATATGCTCTGTTTCCGTAGCTCACCACCATTCTGGATAAAGAATTTTTAAAATTGGTTCTTTAGTTTTTGAATTTATTTATTAATCATTACATATAAAAATATACATTTTTCCTCTTTATAATATCAGTGTAGGTTATATATTAATTGCACAGGCAAACTTGTTGACGATAGGAAGATCCTGTATTAAACTGTTCCACTGCTGGGCACGGGCCTCTTCTCAGTGTGAGAAGAGGCCCGTGCGTCTTCTCAGTATTATTAATCCTCAATGGTAGCACGTACGTTCTGACGATAATTATGCGCGACAGCTTGTGAGAGACTCGCTTCTGACACGTGAAGCCTTACTACGTACTTAATGCTTGGAAATAAGGAACCAGTTAATTAATTAACTGATTCCTTCAAAACTTTTCTTCTGTTTGCGGTCTATAATTAATAGTCAAGAAGTTAAACCTAAAACAAAAATTGACTTTATTTCTCTAAAAATAACGAGTTTTATGCATGGCTGAAAACATAGATTTTTAAAAATGTAATTATATTGTTTTAGTTTTTACCAAAAGTTAAGTTTTTTGTTACTGTTTCGGCTTTCTTCATTTACGCGATATATTTCACTTATTTCACCCTGTTTAGATTATTAATTCTCTGTGTATGGGCAGCTATTACTTCGTGCTGGAGTTCGGCGAGTGCGCGGCGCGGCGGTGCTTCCGTGTTTACGACCCGCCTGACATCCCCGGGTATTTCGAACAGTGCGTATGGCCCGAACATCTCAAGTACCGCGCGCAGGTAACACAATTCGAATCAAAATATCTTCAATCATTTACCTAAGTCATAACTCATAAGTAACACTTATGAACTTCAAGGCAACACTAACTAAACAATAATATGAATTTATATTTACCTGTAGCCACATTCAGTAAAGCAAGGGCGTCGAACCAATGAAAAGAACGGAGAAGAAACTCACGGCCACTCTTTTTAATCACCAATTTTCGCAAACAAAGCTGCTTATTTTACAAATTATAATTGTAAGGAGCTGCAACCAATGGTATACGAAATGGTAGCTTAAGCTTAAGAAAACAGAATAGAACTTTTTATCTTAGCCTCTAACATCAAGCAAGGTAAAATAGGAGCATCTACTCACATGAACATAAGGTAACAAAAATAATAAGCGGCCATATTGTAGTCCGTGCAAAATTCGATTTCTAATATTTTAATTAGTCATAAAAAATAACTGAAATACACAAAGTCAAAGCAAAATATTGTTGGGAAACAACTTTGATTTTAGGTATATGGTATCAGCCTTGTATCAAACTGTCCCTGGGCACGGGCCTTTTCTCAGTGGGAGAAGGATTAGGTCACAGTCCACCAGTTTGGTCCAGTGCGGGTTGGTAGACTTCATATATCTTTGAGAACATTGTGGAGAATTCTCAGAAATGCAGGTTTCCTCACGATGTTTCTCGTCACCGATAATTAACTATTTAATATGCACATAACTTCGAAAAGTCAGAGATGCGTGCCTTCGAACGTCGAGGCAGTTCAAGGATCTCCCAAGAGACTGCCTTTTTCGGTAATGTATTAAGAACTAAATATGAATCCCGCAATGTATACGCAGCGCACTCTGACACGTCACTGCCCTTGTGTGCGTAGCCATTGCACTCAACTGCTGATTGCGTATATTTGTGTGTTATGGGTCGAATCGAGGCGCGCGTTGTACATCGCACTTATTTGTTTCAAAAGGGTTTTTTACTGGGCAATATCAATAATGTTGATTACGTTTATTTAGAAGAAAGTATTGTTTTTACATTTGTAACTGCTTTTAGTAAAAACCATAAAATATTCTAACTAAATTCTGACTTTGACTTTCAATATCTCCATAACCAGTCGATTTCCTTAACAAAAATCATTCTATTAACGAGTAGGTCACGTTGCTGTCGGCTTGGTTAGGGTCTTGAGACACGGTTTATAGGTATCTAATTTGTATTAGTAGTCTTTTCTTCACGTCGTAACACTTTTATTACTTTCCCAACAAGTGAATGGACTCAGGGGTGAGGTAAACAGATTTGTTTACCACGACAAATTGGATGACTACTCCTCTGGATAATCATCCATCACTAGTCATCCAATATGAGGGGTCATCATCCGAAGATATCGTCTATTTACTGTATTCCAGCTATATGCAACTGAATTGTTTTAGATCGAGAACGACCACCGTGTGAAGATAATAGATGGCACCGCGGCCGACGCTCTCGACGTTGTCATGTCCGACCTGCAACTACTTAAGGCGAAGACCAACGCCTCGTAACAGAAGATACCCCTGTACCTACTCCTTAGTATTTATACCCACGACTTACTCCATTAGAGATGCCAGTTGTCGTCGCCATCAAGCAAGTAAACATTAGTCGATGTGAATAGACACGTAATGTATCGATTTGTTCGATTGTCGATTAATTGAATACATACGTATTTAACTAAAAGTAAACAATCTTGATGTGATTTTTTACACAAACACATATTAAGCAAATAATAATAATAATATTCTATAATAATAATATTCTATTCTACCACATACACACAACACCATCTAGCCCAAACTAAGCAGAGCTTGTACTATGGGTACTAGACAATGGATAAACATACATATATACTTTTTTTTTTGTAAATACATACATATTATACATAGAAACACCCAGACCAAGACAAACATCCATGTTCATGCACACAAATGTTTGACTTGTGCGGGAATCGAACCCGCGACCTCAGGCGTGGCAGTCGGTTACACTAACCACTACGCCATCGAGGCCGACAAAAACTACTGCTTAAACTAACGGTTCAATGGATTTAGTAATCGTTATTGTTGTATTTACAGTGATTTATGGCAGCATTTTAAACTGAGTTTTAGATAAAAAGACACATAAGATTGTTTACCTTTAGTTAAATACCTAACCAAATAGAGTATAGAGACTCCCTAGGATTATAATATTGAGCAATAAAATCAGACTATTTTTATCGTCGTGTTTCGATTCGATTATAAATGTTATGCAGATATTGGATCGTGGCTTTTGCAGGTAATTTTATACCTAAAACTAGCTAAGTCACACTTGTTATAAAAGTATAATATGAAATTGGAATCTAAATGCTAATTAAAAACAGAAATATGGTGTCCACGAACAATAGAATTTTTATCGAGTCTGTACTGTAAAGTGTTATTGATGTGTCGAATTAAATATCACTTCTAAAACTTGTACACGTAGCTAGTCTACGTCGTATCTCGTCGTACCGCGAGATGAATTTAAGCGCACACAACGTTAGAGCCAAGTCCTTTGATATCGACGCTGATGCACTCACTGTTATAAGTGTTAGCTATATCTAATTCTAGTAAATTGGTATTTATTATTACTCTCTATATTTTTGTACAATATTAGGTGCATCCTTTTTAAGTATAAATGTACCCTCAGAAAATTCTAGCTCTGTAGGTCATTTAGGTATAGTTACCCAGCTTACATGGCAGGGCTTTTAACGATATTGATTTGTATCTTACAGTTTTGTAATATTTATTTTTTACTAAAGGAACGCTGATAATGCTAAATTGATACAGTATGTATAAGGCTATGCCTGGATAATAAGCATTAGGCGCGCGTTGTGTATTTATTAAATACAATGCAAGTTGTAACTGTAGACGCGCGTTTATTGCTCGTCATCTGATGCAAGTCTATACGTATGGTATGAAAATTACATAATGGTGCCAATTCTGTTGTCACAAAATTCTCTTATCTTAGCTAAAATCGCTAAAAGTGACAGGACCAAACTAAATTTTAGAGATTTTTAGCTAAGATAAGATAATTTTGTGACAACAGAATTGGCACCAATAAGTAAAATGTATTTAGGTAGTTAAGTAGGTAAATTAATAGTCATAATGAATATTGAATTATATCATGTTACAGCTACTGGGATGAATTATCTGTTGATAGCATTACACTTTTTAATTTTACTATTTTATAACATTAATAACTAAATTATAATTCATTGCTTTGTCGATGGTTATGTAAAATATCTGAGGATTAATAAGAAATCAAAATGGGCGGTAGTTAGTATGATTAGGGTATCGATATAGAGGCGATATAGAGGCCGTAAGTTCGATCCCCTTATCATCTCATCGCTTGTCTGACTAACATCCGTTACACAGCGTGAATCCATTGCTAGTACTATTTATTCAGCTGAAGGTCTTATAAGACTGCTAGGAATTTGGAACCCAAAGCTCATATAGAGACAGAGGGCGTATATTAAATTTATTATATGATATGATGTAATTTTAAATTGTTTTTTAAAGACCTCAAAGATATATTGTAGTAAAATTAAAATAAGTAGAATCTGTACGGTAAGACTCAACGTTGAATGTTTAGGTTTATATAAACACGATATGCCTCGCTCGTGCACGCTTGCAAATTGTTGTATTTATTGAAAATATTTAATGGCTCATAGGGAAAGGTTAAATCATTTATCATACGTTAGTAATATAAATATGTTACAAGCAAAATGTCAGCAGTACATAGTTCGAATACGTAATATAAAACGTTTTGATGAACTATGTGAACTTGGACGTAACACTGCCGCGCGCTCAAGTGTTGATACTTGGGCTTTTGTACTGATGAAGGGGAGATTCAGATGTAATGTTTGATTGTGAGTATTTAGCGCTGTCTCAGATCTAGCTGGATATTTCTTAAAATATTATTTTTTAATAAATTATCTCATGTTTACATGTGTTTAATTTTATACTAGCTTCTGCCCATGGCTTTGCTTGCGTTTATCTGAACGAATTACATTTGCGAAATGGCATGACGGTCGAGTAATTAAGGCGTAAAAGCGTAACAAACAAACAAATTCACATTTCGTATTCAAATGTGAGTTTGTTGTCGGCCTCGATGGCGTAATGGTTAGTGTAACCGACTGCTACACCTGAGGTCGCGGGTTCGATTCCCGCACAAGTCAAACATTTGTGTGCATGAACATGGATGTTTGTCTTGGTCTGGGTGTTTGTATGTATAATATGTATATATTTACAAAAAAAAAAAAAAAAAAGTATATATGTATGTTTATCCATTGTCTAGTACCCATAGTACAAGCTCTGCTTAGTTTGGGCTAGATGGTGTTGTGTGTATGTGGTAGAATATAAATATATTTAGAATATGTTAGGGTATAGTTAACTTCTAATAGTCACGATTATTTTTGTACGGTCGAATTAAACTGAAGTTTGGTGGCGCGCGTGAAACAATTATGATTATTATTTACTTTTATTGCAGGTAGTTGTTGAAATACCAGTATTTTACAAGGTTGATTTATTGCATCTGAATGATATATTTTAAAGGATGTTATTACGAAAATAGATTATTTTTCAATGTGGGCATTAAATGTAAACTATGTAAAAACACAATTCTTTTGTTAAAAGGGACCTGAGTTTTAATGATATTTTATGAATTTATTAATTGAAGAGTGTTTAAGAAATATACATTAAGTATTTTTTTTTTTACTTGGTGTTTGCTATGACGCATATCCCTCCGCGGGGGTGGGCGGAGGGATTATGTCGGACTCGCCGGGGTAAAAGAAAGATGTTAAAAGATAATGTACCTCCCGGAATACCGACTAAACCTACCACGGTGTTCCTCGACAAAACCACTATCGACGGGGCCGCGCGAATCGCTTTCGCATGCGGTCGCGACCCCGCCGAGGTTACGGCCCGCCGTATGAAACGGCAGGCCCCTACGCAATAAGACCTACCCAAGATAGGCACTACTCAAAATAAGAGCCCTACTGTCTCCCCCCAAAGGGGGAGACGGACACGACACAGAGGCGCGCGTGGGAACACGCACGCCGCCTCTCGGACCTGGTTCTGAACGGATGGCGGGCAGGCCCACAAAGCCCGCCACCCCCAGGTCAAACCTCAGGGTGGCTGGAGGTCGTCTCGCGCCCTCCGGCGCCCGGCTCTGCGGTTGGGGAGAGGGTTTCGCAAACGCTCCCTCTCCCGCTCCGCCGCTTCCTTGATGGAAATTACTTCCTCACAGAAGGAGGCGACGGCGTTCCACGACCTCTCACTCCGGACCATAGTCTGAACTACGGCCGGGAGCGAGAGGGCAACCGATCCGACTGCCGCGATCAAATCACGGCGCTGCGATGCCCAGGCGGGGCAAACCGCCAAAGTATGCAGCGCCGTGTCCTCAACAATGTCGCGGCAGTCGCCGCAGTGGTGACAACCGTGCGTCTCTTGCCGACGTATACGACACAGGAACTGGCCAAAACAACCGTGGCCAGTCAGAACCTGTGTCAGCCGAAAGGTGAGGGCGCCATGCCGCCTCTCCAGCCACTCCTCAAACACGGGACTTACCGCCACAATAGTGGCGTGCCCGGCACTGGGGTGCACAAGTCGTTCCTTCCAATTCGCCACTAGGACCTGGCGGAGCTCGGACCTTGCCGCCTTGATTGCGGCAAGACTCGGTCCTTCGCCCCGAGCTAGCGCCTCCTGGCGCCAACGATAGAGCGTTGCCAGGAGCGCCGCTTCCAGGTCCCATGGCATCGATCCGGCGAGGAGGCTCGCAGCCTCGAACGAGATCGTGCGGTAACCTCTTATCAACCTAACGGCCATGGCGCGCTGTGGTGCACGTAGCGCCGAAATGTTTCGCCGCCAGGTTGTCTGCCCAAACTGGGGCCCCATATAGGGCCATGGACCGCACGACCCCCTCGTAGTGCCTCCGGCAGGAGGTGTTTGGCCCCCCAAGGTTGGGCAGCAGGCGCGCGAGCGCACCTGCAGCGCCCCGAAGAATGGGGGCCAAACGACGAAAGTGGGCTGTAAAGTCCCATCGGCTGTCGAGCAAGAGACCCGAATACTTTAGGGTTGGCTCGACGCCGATGCGGACCCCTCTCACCATAATATGGGCCCCTGGAGGTGGCCGGTTCCGAGGGCCGTAAAAACAAACGGCCTCGGACTTGGACAGGGCCACCTCGAGGCCCAACCGCCGGATACGACCAACGACTTGTGCGACCCCAGCGGTCGCCAGTATGGCCGCCGCCCGGTGCGACTTACCCCTCGCCGTGACAAGCGTGTCGTCGGCGTAACAAATGACGCCGACGCCACGGAGGAGCGCACTTCGCAGCACCCAGTCGTAACCGATGTTGATGTGAACACCGCACGACATCTCTCGCCGACTCCAACCGTCGTGACCCGGGTAGACGACGACCCTCTCCGATAAATACGCCCCGACTATGCGGCGGAGGTAGGTCAGCATTCGATAAAAGATGAGTGCCTCCCTAATACAACTCCAGGGCAAGGTATTAAAGGCATTCGCAGGCATTTTAGTATATGTAATATATAAGTTTGTTAGTGATGTTTGTATAGGTTTACTAGATGTGGTCATCTCTGAGTCGTTATTCGTTAGCGTTTGTATTTGGTACTGTTGGGTGCGTTGTTGATGTAGTTACAGTTTTAACGGTTTATCTAGCATTTAATGCAGTGAGTTGTAGATATACACACACATCGTGGTAGATTTAATCATTAGTACTCGGGTCTTTCCCTGGACTATCTCGACATACTCTTTTCGCCCTCACATTTTCCACGGAGAGGTATGCGTAAATGCATTCCAAAAATTACCAAAGTCACGTTAGTAGGTATAGTTAGGTGTCTGCAGTGTGGGGCGAGAAAGGTAGGGCATTGGAGAACGAATGGATAGCAGCACAGTAGAGATCGGTTGAGAAGAGTACATAGTGTAATATAGCAAGAATACAGTAATAAGATGTATACTCACACGCCGCCGCCGTCGCAGAACTTGCGGCTCTCGCGCGGCGCCTCCAGCGGCGTAGTGTCGGCCGCCGCCGCGCGGTGCTCGGCGCGCAGCGCGTGCGAGGGCACGGCGTCGGCGCCCGACAGCGCGCCACTGTCGGCCTCCGACACGGAGCGCTTCACGCGATCCTCCAGCCTGCCACACCACACACAACATTATACTATTGTAGAGGGGACGGCGTCGGCGCCCGACAGCGCGCCACTGTCGGCCTCCGACACGGAGCGCTTCACGCGATCCTCCAGCCTGCCACACCACACACAACATTATACTATTGTAGAGGGGACGGCGTCGGCGCCCGACAGCGCGCCACTGTCGGCCTCCGACACGGAGCGCTTCACGCGATCCTCCAGCCTGCCACACCACACACAACATTATACTATTGTAGAGGGGACGGCGTCGGCGCCCGACAGCGCGCCACTGTCGGCCTCCGACACGGAGCGCTTCACGCGATCCTCCAGCCTGCCACACCACACACAACATTATACTATTGTAGAGGGGACGGCGTCGGCGCCCGACAGCGCGCCACTGTCGGCCTCCGACACGGAGCGCTTCACGCGATCCTCCAGCCTGCCACACCACACACAACATTATACTATTGTAGAGGGGACGGTGTCGGCGCCCGACAGCGCGCCACTGTCGGCCTCCGACACGGAGCGCTTCACGCGATCCTCCAGCCTGCCACACCACACACAACATTATACTATTGTAGAGGGGACGGCGTCGGCGCCCGACAGCGCGCCACTGTCGGCCTCCGACACGGAGCGCTTCACGCGATCCTCCAGCCTGCCACACCACACACAACATTATACTATTGTAGAGGGGACGGCGTCGGCGCCCGACAGCGCGCCACTGTCGGCCTCCGACACGGAGCGCTTCACGCGATCCTCCAGCCTGCCACACCACACACAACATTATACTATTGTAGAGGGGACGGCGTCGGCGCCCGACAGCGCGCCACTGTCGGCCTCCGACACGGAGCGCTTCACGCGATCCTCCAGCCTGCCACACCACACACAACATTATACTATTGTAGAGGGGACGGTGTCGGCGCCCGACAGCGCGCCACTGTCGGCCTCCGACACGGAGCGCTTCACGCGATCCTCCAGCCTGCCACACCACACACAACATTATACTATTGTAGAGGGGACGGCGTCGGCGCCCGACAGCGCGCCACTGTCGGCCTCCGACACGGAGCGCTTCACGCGATCCTCCAGCCTGCCACACCACACACAACATTATACTATTGTAGAGGGGACGGCGTCGGCGCCCGACAGCGCGCCACTGTCGGCCTCCGACACGGAGCGCTTCACGCGATCCTCCAGCCTGCCACACCACACACAACATTATACTATTGTAGAGGGGACGGCGTCGGCGCCCGACAGCGCGCCACTGTCGGCCTCCGACACGGAGCGCTTCACGCGATCCTCCAGCCTGCCACACCACACACAACATTATACTATTGTAGAGGGGACGGTGTCGGCGCCCGACAGCGCGCCACTGTCGGCCTCCGACACGGAGCGCTTCACGCGATCCTCCAGCCTGCCACACCACACACAACATTATACTATTGTAGAGGGGACGGTGTCGGCGCCCGACAGCGCGCCACTGTCGGCCTCCGACACGGAGCGCTTCACGCGATCCTCCAGCCTGCCACACCACACACAACATTATACTATTGTAGAGGGGACGGTGTCGGCGCCCGACAGCGCGCCACTGTCGGCCTCCGACACGGAGCGCTTCACGCGATCCTCCAGCCTGCCACACCACACACAACATTATACTATTGTAGAGGGGACGGTGTCGGCGCCCGACAGCGCGCCACTGTCGGCCTCCGACACGGAGCGCTTCACGCGATCCTCCAGCCTGCCACACCACACACAACATTATACTATTGTAGAGGGGACGGTGTCGGCGCCCGACAGCGCGCCACTGTCGGCCTCCGACACGGAGCGCTTCACGCGATCCTCCAGCCTGCCACACCACACACAACATTATACTATTGTAGAGGGGACGGTGTCGGCGCCCGACAGCGCGCCACTGTCGGCCTCCGACACGGAGCGCTTCACGCGATCCTCCAGCCTGCCACACCACACACAACATTATACTATTGTAGAGGGGACGGTGTCGGCGCCCGACAGCACGCCACTGTCGGCCTCCGACACGGAGCGCTTCACGCGATCCTCCAGCCTGCCACACCACACACAACATTATACTATTGTAGAGGGGACGGTGTCGGCGCCCGACAGCACGCCACTGTCGGCCTCCGACACGGAGCGCTTCACGCGATCCTCCAGCCTGCCACACCACACACAACATTATACTATTGTAGAGGGGACGGTGTCGGCGCCCGACAGCACGCCACTGTCGGCCTCCGACACGGAGCGCTTCACGCGATCCTCCAGCCTGCCACACCACACACAACATTATACTATTGTAGAGGGGACGGTGTCGGCGCCCGACAGCGCGCCACTGTCGGCCTCCGACACGGAGCGCTTCACGCGATCCTCCAGCCTGCCACACCACACACAACATTATACTATTGTAGAGGGGACGGTGTCGGCGCCCGACAGCGCGCCACTGTCGGCCTCCGACACGGAGCGCTTCACGCGATCCTCCAGCCTGCCACACCACACACAACATTATACTATTGTAGAGGGGACGGTGTCGGCGCCCGACAGCGCGCCACTGTCGGCCTCCGACACGGAGCGCTTCACGCGATCCTCCAGCCTGCCACACCACACACAACATTATACTATTGTAGAGGGGACGGTGTCGGCGCCCGACAGCGCGCCACTGTCGGCCTCCGACACGGAGCGCTTCACGCGATCCTCCAGCCTGCCACACCACACACAACATTATACTATTGTAGAGGGGACGGTGTCGGCGCCCGACAGCGCGCCACTGTCGGCCTCCGACACGGAGCGCTTCACGCGATCCTCCAGCCTGCCACACCACACACAACATTATACTATTGTAGAGGGGACGGTGTCGGCGCCCGACAGCGCGCCACTGTCGGCCTCCGACACGGAGCGCTTCACGCGATCCTCCAGCCTGCCACACCACACACAACATTATACTATTGTAGAGGGGACGGTGTCGGCGCCCGACAGCGCGCCACTGTCGGCCTCCGACACGGAGCGATTCACGCGATCCTCCAGCCTGCCACACCACACACAACATTATACTATTGTAGAGGGGACGGTGTCGGCGCCCGACAGCGCGCCACTGTCGGCCTCCGACACGGAGCGCTTCACGCGATCCTCCAGCCTGCCACACCACACACAACATTATACTATTGTAGAGGGGACGGTGTCGGCGCCCGACAGCGCGCCACTGTCGGCCTCCGACACGGAGCGCTTCACGCGATCCTCCAGCCTGCCACACCACACACAACATTATACTATTGTAGAGGGGACGGTGTCGGCGCCCGACAGCGCGCCACTGTCGGCCTCCGACACGGAGCGCTTCACGCGATCCTCCAGCCTGCCACACCACACACAACATTATACTATTGTAGAGGGGACGGTGTCGGCGCCCGACAGCGCGCCACTGTCGGCCTCCGACACGGAGCGCTTCACGCGATCCTCCAGCCTGCCACACCACACACAACATTATACTATTGTAGAGGGGACGGTGTCGGCGCCCGACAGCGCGCCACTGTCGGCCTCCGACACGGAGCGCTTCACGCGATCCTCCAGCCTGCCACACCACACACAACATTATACTATTGTAGAGGGGACGGTGTCGGCGCCCGACAGCGCGCCACTGTCGGCCTCCGACACGGAGCGCTTCACGCGATCCTCCAGCCTGCCACACCACACACAACATTATACTATTGTAGAGGGGACGGTGTCGGCGCCCGACAGCGCGCCACTGTCGGCCTCCGACACGGAGCGCTTCACGCGATCCTCCAGCCTGCCACACCACACACAACATTATACTATTGTAGAGGGGACGGTGTCGGCGCCCGACAGCGCGCCACTGTCGGCCTCCGACACGGAGCGCTTCACGCGATCCTCCAGCCTGCCACACCACACACAACATTATACTATTGTAGAGGGGACGGTGTCGGCGCCCGACAGCGCGCCACTGTCGGCCTCCGACACGGAGCGCTTCACGCGATCCTCCAGCCTGCCACACCACACACAACATTATACTATTGTAGAGGGGACGGTGTCGGCGCCCGACAGCGCGCCACTGTCGGCCTCCGACACGGAGCGCTTCACGCGATCCTCCAGCCTGCCACACCACACACAACATTATACTATTGTAGAGGGGACGGTGTCGGCGCCCGACAGCGCGCCACTGTCGGCCTCCGACACGGAGCGCTTCACGCGATCCTCCAGCCTGCCACACCACACACAACATTATACTATTGTAGAGGGGACGGCGTCGGCGCCCGACAGCGCGCCACTGTCGGCCTCCGACACGGAGCGCTTCACGCGATCCTCCAGCCTGCCACACCACACACAACATTATACTATTGTAGAGGGGACGGTGTCGGCGCCCGACAGCGCGCCACTGTCGGCCTCCGACACGGAGCGCTTCACGCGATCCTCCAGCCTGCCACACCACACACAACATTATACTATTGTAGAGGGGACGGTGTCGGCGCCCGACAGCGCGCCACTGTCGGCCTCCGACACGGAGCGCTTCACGCGATCCTCCAGCCTGCCACACCACACACAACATTATACTATTGTAGAGGGGACGGTGTCGGCGCCCGACAGCGCGCCACTGTCGGCCTCCGACACGGAGCGCTTCACGCGATCCTCCAGCCTGCCACACCACACACAACATTATACTATTGTAGAGGGGACGGTGTCGGCGCCCGACAGCGCGCCACTGTCGGCCTCCGACACGGAGCGCTTCACGCGATCCTCCAGCCTGCCACACCACACACAACATTATACTATTGTAGAGGGGACGGTGTCGGCGCCCGACAGCGCGCCACTGTCGGCCTCCGACACGGAGCGCTTCACGCGATCCTCCAGCCTGCCACACCACACACAACATTATACTATTGTAGAGGGGACGGTGTCGGCGCCCGACAGCGCGCCACTGTCGGCCTCCGACACGGAGCGCTTCACGCGATCCTCCAGCCTGCCACACCACACACAACATTATACTATTGTAGAGGGGACGGTGTCGGCGCCCGACAGCGCGCCACTGTCGGCCTCCGACACGGAGCGCTTCACGCGATCCTCCAGCCTGCCACACCACACACAACATTATACTATTGTAGAGGGGACGGTGTCGGCGCCCGACAGTAGTACAGGGGCTATATTTAAATAAAAGTAACAAAAAAAGAAATGTAAATAAATAAATAAATAAAATAAAACAGTCTTTTTATTATTTGCAATAGACAATGAAGAGAAAATTTTAAAAAGTTATCAGTAGATTACTTTATTTAATCCTAGTTATATTACTTAAAAGTTGATATAAATTGTTTGCAAGAATCACATTCTCAAAAATGAATAAATTTTTCCAATCTTGGACTATTTATTCAAACCAACTTGAACAACAGAATTATTACTTATAAATCTTCATTACTATTAAATCTAGAATTATCAGACTTAATAATCACAGCGGTAGCGATTTATACTTAATAAAACTTATAATACATATTAATAATTTAAAAGAGCAACGCTTAAAGAAAACTCGCTCCCATATTACAACTAAAACAACACTACCTACCTTACAAAATCAATTTATATTTTTTACTAGTTGTCTTTTTAGAACATTAGGTACTTTATTTCTGAATAAAAGATACCCTGCGTCCTTCTCTATACCTACCCCAACTACACGTATTTATGCAAAATTTTATAAAAGTCAATCAATTAAGTAAAGCGTAAAAGTATGACAAATAAACAAACAAACTCACATATGCGTTTAAAATATAGATAAGATTTATAATGTTGAGATTATAAATGTTACCTACTAAAAGCATCTACTGCAATACTGAACACATAGTGTGTAGTTGTGATGTAGGGGTACACACCGGTTGTGCTGCAGGTCGGCGGGGGCGGCGGGTGCGGAGGGGGCGGCGGCGGCGGAGGGGGCGGCGGGCGCGTGAGGTAAGTGCGCGACGCGCGGCAGCGTGTCGTCGGCGCGCAGCACCGGCAGCGTGCGGGACAGGAAGCGCAGCGTCTGGTTGCGGATCAATTCACTGGAACATTATAAAAATTTCATTTATTAGACTCCACATGAACGAACAAGTTCCTCCTGCACACTACAGATGGCGCTAAGCACCACGCCATATAGTCCTGAATCACACGAGTGCAGTTTACGCAGCGATTAAGTATATACCTATACATGTTTCCAGTGTCAACAGTCGGACCGCGGCCGACCAGTCCCTTTGTCCCCACAGATACTTCAAAAACATCCAAGTATAAATGGCCTCTGCATTCAAGTTTTGGTAAATTAATTAAGGAAGAAGAAAGTAAGGAATATTTACTACTACAGACAATAAGACATTGACCGACCAAGAAGTATATACAATAAGGACATATATGTGTCCCACAGTTGTTGCAAAAGGTGGCCAGTTCAGTATTTGCCAGACTGCTAAAGCAAATGAACAAAACGCAAATGTTAACAAACTGAACTCGTAACTTACAACCAGTAAACCACCGAAAAATTATATTCAACATAATATATATAGGTATACATAGAGATATCTATGTACTGCCGTTATTATTTTAAAAGTACCTATAATGTAAAAAGCAGCGTTTACAATGCAATTTAAGGTAGACAAAAAATTATTGCATTTATAATGCCAGTTCTTTTTAATTTTACTCGTCAAAATGACCACACTCCGCCTGATGGTAAGCAGTTATGTGGTCCAAGAGCAATGGCATCCACACCAGCCTCATAGCCACTGAGGTCCCTACTTTGACGGCCTGAGAAGATATTTTTTATAACTTCGCTTCCGTGGCGAAGCGGTAGTGAATGCAACTATTGTGCATGAGACCTCGGGTTCGAATCCCGGGTCGGACAAACAAAAACTTATTGGGTTTTTTTGTTAAGAAATCTCAATGTTAGCTCGTAGTTATGAAGTTAGCAGTGTTATACACCCCCATGCCTCGGAAAGCACGTAAAGCCGTTGGTCCTGCGCCTGATCTCTCCGGTCGTGTCGGATTACCGTCCCATCGAATCATGGAAGATAGGGAACTGAGAAAGCATTTGTGTTTGCGCACACACTTACACGCAACATTATATCCCCAGCGCAGATGGCCAATCTCCGTTAAGATTGGTCGCCGTATCTGAAATTCGGTCTGGAGGACATTATTATTATACTCACAATGGATAAGGCTCGCCGTTAGGGTTCTGTCCCATGGGGTTCCTTGGTATAACGCCTCTGTTGAGGTCACCGCATAGGTTGTTGGCGGACACGTGCGGCCGAGATGACTCAGCTTCGGCACACGGTGACGCCACCTGTCGGTACGGCGGCGGACGGACTCTGGAACAATACATTACTTTTTATTACCTTTTTATATAAAAACCTGGATTGGATGGATGGAGGGATGGATTTCCTGTGTCGCGGGCAACTTACAAACATTCTAATAACGGACACAAAGAACACCCAGACTCGGAGCGACCATTTGTGGATCACACAAAGTTTAGTCACGTGTGGAATTCGAACCCACAACACTCGGCGCAGCGGCAGTGGCGAGGCGACCACTTAAACACTACGTCATCAGTGCAGTCCGACACGGTTGCACTATACAACAAGGTTGGCAAACGGCCGGTTTGATAGTCAGCGGGTACCATAGCCTACGATCGCTTGCAATATGAAGGACAGGTATAACGCGTTGATGACCATAGGAAATGGAAATGGCTTATCATCGTATCAGTTACTAGACTTTGCTCGTAGCTTCGCTCGCGTAAATGTAGATTTTGTCAATAAAGTTCTGTTCCTCGGGAACAGTACTTTTTCCCTGGTTGAAATAACTTTCATGCAGAAAAAAGTACATCATCATACATCGTACCCTGTGACAATGTGTATGCGAAATTTCATGATGATCGGTCGAGTAGTTAATGCCGGAAAGCGTAACGATCAACCAAACTCACATTTGCATTTATAATATTAGTTAGGTTTAAACTTACATCCCTAAAGTATAAACACAGCTTTCTGCATCAAGCTGTATAGAATATCTTTGCATCTATCTTATTATCTGGTTAGCTATTATTCTCAACAAAGGCTAAAGCAACATGTGTCCATACATGCGAGCCTAACATCCGGCTGCATCCATTCATTTGCGGTGGCGGCGGCGGCGCGGCGCGGTCGCTGTCAATACGCGGATACTCGGTCAAAGAGACAGACAGTGAAAGTGGTCGCACATCTCGTGGCCACACACGCCTCTCATTAATGTTCCTATTCATGCATCCTCTATGTCATGTTACTTGTGTGCAGGGCTGACAACGCTCCGAGTCAAGGAATCCTAACTTAATATTGTAAATGCGAATATGAGTTTGTTTGATACGCTTTCACGCCTTAACTACTTGACTGATCATCATGAAATTTCGCATACACATTGTCAGGGGTATATTAAAGGTTATAGGGTACGTTTCATCCAGATAAAAGTACTGTTTGTAATCTAACCTAACATACATTTACAAAGGCAAAGTCGCGGGCAAAATCTAGTACAGAATGAATTTAAATCAGTTTATCCTATATTCTCACATCAGATGCCTTACCATTATCTCTCAAAGCACTATTGTTACGAGTGCGAAAAGGCGACAGTACTCTAAGTATACAGTGTAAGTTATAATTTCGTTGCCGCTTTATGCTGCGGCAGCCAGGTAGCATTAACTTCTTGGAAAAGCAAATAGTTGGCCATATTTAGAGGCCAATTTAGAACTCTAACTCAGTTGGCGATTATCGGCTTTATCTACTTTTCATTATATTTTCAAATAAGAATTATTGTACGGACAGTGAACTTGAACTTAGATTTATCTTGAAAATATACCGACAAGAACAAAATTTAAAAGCTGACATCTATAGCATAAGAAGCATTAAGAAGCAAACCTATTTCTGATGACTTGATAGAGAATTGCAAACATAGGAGTGAATATGAGGCTTTACGTATGGCAGTTGCGCAGGTCTCAATGCTTTTACACACGATAAAGCAGTCAATCAGCCTTATTCATAAACCTTACTGAGGTGTTAAAACGTTCCGTAGTTCAAATGCTCAGTAGGTAAACCTAATATACGTTCAGTAAAAATAATTATTTATAAACGTTCTGTAAACCTTTAATAACAACAACGCCATAAATAGATATATCAGCATTTTTCTATTGTCATCATCATCACCGGTAGTTTTCGGTTTATATTATTCTATGCTCGACTTTATGGAGTAGGCATAAAAAATCGGACCACGTCCGAACATTGGCTTACGCTCCGCAACACTAGCTGATGTAGGTGTTATATCCGCAAGGCTGTGGAACTAGGCCAGACACATCTGACGCATGCACCCAGGGAGGTGAGCACAAATTGTAACCAATTGGGTGCCAAAAGACAGTCGACGACGACGGGACAGTCCTAAACGGAGATGGACGTTTTCGAAAGGGACTGACATAACTTTGAACAGAGTGGACCAAGGGAGAGGCTTATCGCTCAGCAGCGGGACATAACAAAAAGCTAAGGAAAAAGAAGTTTGACACAAGCTGTCAATTTGTATTGTTAAATAAAATAATTAACTTCAGCTTTCCTTTTATCCTTAATATGAGAAAAATACTTAAATTCAGTTTGTTTAATTGTAAATATAGGAGAGTCCATTTATTTTCTAAGTGAAATAAACGTAGTAAATGATGGCAATTACCGCTACCTTTCAGAACCTGTAGACCAAATGGCATTGCATGATTACGTGCTAATTGCAAAGAACAAGATTATTACAAAAAGAGTAATCATATAGGTAAGCAATTATATACATACATACATACATAAATTCACGCCTGTTTCCCAGAGGGGTAGGCAGAGACTACGGATTTCCATTTGCTACGATCCTGACACACTTCTCTGGCTTCATTCACTTTCATAACATTCCTCATACACGCTCGCCGGTTTAAGGTGCTCTTAACCTGGCCTTTATCCAGAACGTCTCCGATCTGATCAGGAAACGTTCGCCTAGGTCTTCCCCTTGCAACTGTTCCATTCACACTAGCCTTATAAACTTTCTTAGTCAGTCTGTTCTCGTCCATTCTTTCTACATGCCCAAACCAACTTAACATACCCTTTTCTATTCTCGTCACTATATCCATTTTTATGCCGCATCTCTCTCTAATCACACTATTCCTTATTCTATCTTTCAGAGTCACACCACATATATTTCTCAGCGCTCTCATTTCTACAGCATTTATTCTGCTCTCATGCTTCTTTTGCCATACCCAACTTTCACTTCCATGCATAAGTGTAGGCACTAATAATTATAGTCCTCTATGAACAGCGAAACGTGCCTTTTCGGATACATTTCGACTGTTCATAAAAGCGCGTAGAGCACCATTCACTTTATTGCCAGCAATCGTTCTTCTTTCAATATCTCCCTCATGTGTACCATCCCTTGTAAACAAAGTACCCAAATATACAAACTCTTTCACTTGCGCCACTTGTTCTCCATCAATCATAATATTGCACATCGTCATGCACTCTTCCCTTTCAAATACCATTACTTTCGTCTTATATGAATATGTAGGAATTACGTGATTGAGACCTTTACTGACTAAGTGGATCTTCTAAAACTATATTGTTTTATTCTATGTCTATTAGTTGCAGGTTATTAAACATGAACATAGATGAAACAACATGAACTACTTGAAGAAGACAACTGCATTACCTAATATTATTTCTAGCAATTCAATATGTATCAAAAGCTTATATTAAATGCCTCTATTGATTAATAAAGTTGTTCTTGAATATGTGTATAGTTTTATATTCAAATACCCCATTGCTTCTCATTTCTATATAAATGACATTCACATCAATGGTATTTTATCATTTCTGCCAGTGGACACGTTACTGAAAAATAACCTAATTTACGTTTTACCACTAATATGCGTTTAAGAATAATATCTATGTACTCTTTAACAATTTTCTTAAAACGGCGAAGGTGCAAGTTTTTTTGAATAAGACCGAATGTTTTTAACAGATATTCTTAAGCAATCTGGTTGTTCAACCATGTAAGCATTCTTGTATTTAAGTTGACAGCCCTATTTATGCATTGTTTAGTATTTGGCACTTGGCAGTGAAAGTAAAGAGGGAGTGATCGAATATGAGTGACGTGGAGATGCTGTGAGTGCATGAGTGTAGAGGCGGTGTTCTTGATTGCAATGTGTATCTGAGAACATGGCAACCAATAAAGATATTCATCTTATTTACAAATTTTAAGACATTTTTACTGCATTGGCGCGGCAATGACGGACAATATACATACGTTTTGAATCGTTTGCACGAATGGCGTAGTGATGTAAGTGGTCGCCTCGCCACTGCTAGTGCGTCTAGTAACCCTAGTATTAGCGGCAGTGGCACTAAAAGCACTAAAAACAAAAACTGCAGCCGGGCTAGCTTTATGCAAAAGGCTTAGGAACTAAATTACTGCCTTTTTTCATTGTAGTTTTTGAATTTCGTGTCACTGGAATTGAAACCGATCTTACTTACGATTACTTAAAAAGGTATATTTTAAAAAATACCTCGTGTACTTATTCATCTCTCCAGCTAAGCTGAAATGATTATGTCGGGAGCGAGTACATGTCTGTAGATAGTTACTGCGATGGGGGTACTGCAATTGGAACAAAAATTGGTTCGAATGCTTTAACATCGGGCCTACTTAAACTACTCAGCTCACAGTTTAGAACTCTTAGTTTTACACAAAATTTAGAGGCAAGCTAACTTTTTAATATATTAAAATTTAGATGTTGCCCGCGGCCTCGCTCGCTTGAACTTAGGTTAGGTTAGTAACAGTACTTTTTTCGGGATGGAAGCCCTATATCCTTTTTGGATCACTGGACTTGGACACGTTGTCAGTGATCCAAAAAGGACATAGGGCTAGTATGCGAAATTTCATGATGACCGGTCGAGTACTTAGGACGTGAAAGCGTAACAAACAAACTTACATTTGCATTTATAATATTAGTAAGGATAAGCCTAGTGAGTGACCCTTGCACTGCCACGCAGATGTCTCGGATTCGATTCCAAGGCGCGCATCTCTGACTTTTCAAAGTTATGTGCGTATTAGATAGTTCATTATAATGTTCTCAAAGATATATGAAGTCTGCCAACCCACACTGGACTAGCGTGGTGGACTTTGACCTAACCTTTCCTACATTGAAAAGAGGCCCGAGTAGGACGGATTAACACGGGGCTGATATTATTATAGGATAACGTCATATTACCTGGGTGGTGTGGCGTTGGGTGACTCGACGAATGCGTAGTACCCCTCCGGCGGTTCCTCAGTGTCGTTCAGCGCCTCGTCGCGTGGTTCCGCATTCGCGTCTGTGCCCGCATCCGAACTCGTAGGCGGTGGTGCCGTGGGCTCTGGGAGTACTGCCCGTGTGCATATAAATAATATCTGGAAAAAGAAATAACATTTAATGGCTAATCTAATATTCTAGTTTGTACAAAATGGCGCAAATGTTATCACAATAATTGATACCACATATACTACATGGTATTCTTTGACGATTTACGAATTATGAACCAAATCGATACAGTAGTTTAGCCACAGGACATTTCTTTTGTTTTCATAATTTAGAACATCATGTGTAATGCAGAGATAAATGTCAAAGACCTCAAGCAGCGATATTAAAACAAAACAAACAAACGAAAAATAACACAAAATGAAACAAAAAAAACAAAAGAAATATGGTCCATAATCTTGTGACGAAAAAAAATAGGTTAGTGTGTGCTTATTACAATGGTGTTCCAATTTGTGTCTAATTTTATTTTATTTATTTTGTTCAGAAATTTTTTTTCTTAATTTCTGCGAACATAGGTTTTTTGTTTATGTTAACCGTCTTATATCAACCAGCATAAGGCAGTATATCATTTAATGTGATAAGTTTTGCGCCACTTTGTATACACCTCATGATCGAAAAAGAAATAGGTAGATGCCGTAGTGGTTTAAGTCTTCGCCTTGTCATTGTGTATGTCACCACTGTGCCGAGAGTTGTGTTTGGGACACGCGACAATATTTGTGTGACCCACAAATAGCTGACCGAGTTTAGGTGTTCTTTGTGTCCGTTGTTTTAAATGTTTGCCGCACTAAGAACAATATCTGTGTCACGGAGGATTTAAATAGATAACTCCCGAGCAGCCATTTTAAATGAACTAGTTAATGAACGATTTCGGTAAATACTTACATAATAATTTTAGGCAAAAGAACTGAGAATATTAATGTTTGTTTATGTCATCAATCAAACGCTGACCTTTCCGCTTTTCCACGTACTTTATGTAAGATTGTAATGTTTTAACTGCCCGACAACTTTTTATATTGTACACCGTAGCATGGGGTACCAATAAGAACAAAAAGTAAACAGTTCCAAAAATAGATCATAGATGGCACTATGAGTTCCAATGTTAATATGAGGAATAATAAAAATGCTTTATTGAAAAGAAATTGACCATAAAATGTTATTATAAATAAACATTTTACATATTTAATTAACGGACATCAAGGTAAACGCATTTATTTTATGAGTTAAAGATACCATTAAACCAGTATTTTTTACATCACACATAGGTACGTCTATCGATAGTCGATATACCATTTTATTTACATTTAAGGCGATAGATGGCTCTTTTATGTGTTTTTACAAGTCTACAAAACACATTTTTATTTCATAACCTTCTTTTGGTTTACTTCAATATTTGTTTATTACTGATACTAAATCATAAGAAATTACTTATAACATGAAAAATATGTATGCTTAACAAATGTTAATGTATTAAACAAAACGTTTGTTGTAAATTTGTTGTACTACATAGCATTATTTTCAAACACCTGGTTGGTTCTCGTAACTTCTATTGTCAAATTTCGTTTACTTGTGCGGCAGTAGGTATGACGCAGTCATCGGCGTTATATTATCATTATCTCTGTGCTACCTACTTATTCTGAATTGAATTACAAACTTACGATAGACATGCCGATAGAAATGGAGTTTTAGTAAATCATAGCAAAATTTTACTAAAAATAGTTAGGTAAATATTAAGTAACATAACATAATAGTTATTCTATAAAATTAAAGCCTGTTATTTGTTTATACCGCTTTGTTAATTTGGTTTTTACGCAATTTCTGGCATTATTTGGTTACTAGACGCAACTTGATCACTCACTCATCACATCACACTCATCATTTTTTAAGTTGACATTGTAATAAATATTCGGTTGTTATAGTAATATTACATGAGATAAATATTTCTTGGACGTCGTCGTCACCAAAAACCTCAAAAATTGGCCAGATTTTCCACTGTGTTCAAACATCCAGCAAACAAATTTGAGTAGATTATATAAAAAAAGAAAGCATAGAAACACGGCCAAAGCCTTTCTTCAATTTTTAATGAAAAAAGTAATTAAATCGGTCAAGTGTTGGAGAAGGAATTAGGTGACTACGAAACGTTGATTTTGTGTATTTTAATAGGTATTTTCGGTCCAAGCTGCAGTTGTCTCTATCACGCTCTGCGGGCACTGCGCGACAGCAATAGATTTTACAAATACCTATTTTTCAATTCTCTTGCCCTTGCGAGTAGCGCGCCTGGCTGCTTATGAGGAAACACCACGTTTCCTCTTAAGCAGCCAGGCGCGCTACTCGACGCCGCAGCTACCAGCACACGATATTATACACGAAAATTCACGAAGCTGACCGGAATAAGCCGAACGCCGCCGCCGCCAGGCCACAGGCGATACTCGCACGTGCGTGTGATTTGATTTCAAGTATGGCGCATGGCGTAGTGGTTTAATCGCTTAAACCGGGTACTTATCGACGTGCGGAGTGTTATGGGTTCGATTCTCACACAGAAAATAAATTATGATCAATAGATGCTTTGTGTTGAGTCTGTTACACGGCATAAGCCTAACCGTATGAGTCCTTATAAACAAAGCTGGTTTATTATATTTATTTTTCGATTGTTAAATTCAAAATAATATATGTGATGTATTTTATAAATAGTCTCAGTAAATTTCAACAGATATTAATATTTAGGCATTATACAGTTGATTTTAAAAATCTAAGTGCATGATTTTATGTTATTTTATATTTACAATTATAGTGAAATATAGATATAACTCCAAAGTATAATTCTTATACGCCAATGAGTAATTTTCAAAGTACCCGAACATCAATCGCAATCGCATACATAATGAAATATATTGTTTTATTAATACTTTTTGAAACTCATTCATTAAAATTATATGAAAAAAATATATACAAGGTCAAATTTTGACAGCAGCACGATATATTCACAACGCAAATCCGACCGAGTAAATGAGAATCATCAAAGTGTGATCGTACGCATTTCGACACACAACACTATAGGTAGATAACTTTTATTTTCAAGGTAGTGCACATTTTGCATCGGCTCGTTTAAATATGTTCTATCCGTGGTAAACAGTCAAGTACCTATTTTACTGTCACAACGCCATCTCTTATGAGCTAGTATCAAATAGGATTCGGAACTTGTGTACTTGTTATGGGTAGATGGCAACAGTGGCGCTAGTTTTGTGCTGCCATCTAGATTAAAAAGATAGGTACCAAAATAGCAAGTAGAATAGCCAGAGTTAGGCGTGTCCAAGATTTTTGTATGGGATTGAGTATCTGTACTAGTATAGTATTATATTATCTGTGACCGTAGTAAACAGCGCGCAACGCTTACGTATAACATCAACCTCCTACCTTGGCCTATTTTTGCATATATTTATATAATAAGAATGATTAATTGTATATAACTTAGATTCTAGTAGTATTTTGTAAGTGCCTTTAACGCCGCTTAGGTTTACCCTAGTACAGGCACCCATATTATATTACCTATATTAATTACTTTATTGGCCGTATTCATGTTTTACCTCTTATTTTATGAGTCAATCACCTTGCGTCAATGCTGGACATAAATATAGGCCACCCCCAATCTGCACCACATTTAGTTTATCATTTCGCGGTCCACTCTGCCGTGATAAAAGAACGTTTATTTGTCAGAACATGTACGTTTGCTGTAGTGCACTGCTTTATACGAATTATAGATTACTTGCTAAACTATGCTTTATTGTGAATTTCTGGTTAATTAAAAAGTCAAACATTTCATTAATTGTTAGCATAATATCAACTCTGTCAATTTCAGTAGATACTCTTGCTACAGAATTTTCAAGCCGTTTTTGCTTAAGGACATGAACTCGATTCTTAGTAATCCCGTCGGTCATGGTTAGAGGTAGGTACCTACATTTTATACAAGCGTTTAACCTACGATAAGTAAACTTTGTCAGTAATTTATATATTTATAAAGCTCTCGTGATGAAGGTAATTATACGTGTTTAACGTAGATATAGGTACATATAATAAATTAGTGTTTATTGCTAGTTCGTTTTTTCACAGATAATAATTAGATGACTCTGACTCACACGCGTTATTATTACTCAACAGTTAGATTTGTACTTAAAAATATGTAACAAATGTCGTGTGACGGCTCTAGGTCAAGTATACTGCTTAGTGCACAACTGTAGTTAATGTACGACATCGTATATATACAAATTTATTTCGACGCCTATACCCTTGAAAGGGTTATCAAAGGTATAATACACCCACATATCGCTAGATACAGTTTAAGGACCCACATAATAGCGGGCGAGCCCGCTATTGAGAATACCTTGACAATAAAACCCAATAACAAAAGTATTTGGGATAGAGCAAAAAGATAAACTATTTTAATTAATGCATCTATTCATATTTGTCGGCCTCGATGGCGTAGTGGTTAGTGTAACCGACTGCTATGCCTGAGGTCGCGGGTTCGATTCCCGCACAAGTCAAACATTTGTGTGCATGAACATGAATGTTTGTCTTGGTTTGGGTGTTTCTATGTATAAAATGTATGTATTTACAAAAAAAAATGTATATATGTATGTTTGTCCATTGTCTAGTACCCATAGTACAAGCTCTGCTTAGTTTGGGCTAGATGGTGTTGTGTGTATGTGGTAGAATATTATTATTATTCAATCAAACATGTACATATAATCACAAGTTAGGCGAGCGTCACACATGCGTTCATTGTGCGGCACACAAGTGTGCCACACAACCGTGCCATTGGCACGCTCGGTTCTAGATCATCGCGCCGAATACCTGCGCGTGCGCACTGCGAACTGTGCCGCTGTCAGTGCGCCATCTATGTAGCCAATAGAGATCTAGGCTAGCTCTGTGCTGCCTACTCAAGCACTATAATAAATTATTTTCAGATAGAAAATTTATCAAATAAAAATAAAAGGTTTGTCGAGGTAAGAATGTTGTGACCCTTGTGACGTATAAAGAATATAAGAGGTGCAGATGAATAAATAAATAAATAAAACAACATTTGCGATATTATTCAGTGTCGCAACACTTGATATTTATGTTGTCGCAGGGCTATGATGATTTTGTACACAAACTTTCACCGACTTTTGTAAACAAACCTAGCGCTTGATTGAACTCAAAGATTTGAATCCAATTTTGCATTAGGTACTCTAAGTTCCTTATGTTGAATTGTAAAATTAGTAAATAAAGTAAAGTCGTTGATTATAAAAGTATTGAACTCTTGGAAGGATCATGTTATATCCCTACTCATTTATAGAGTTGACTGTGTCGAACTCTCCGGGAGGTATGAGGTTTTCTCACAGCCTGTAAAAAAATAGGAAATTTTTCATTTATCAAAATATTAATATTTATTTAAACTGTTGTAATTTCGTGTCCATATAATATAATCCATAAATGTCTATGTTGTTGCACTAATTTTTTTTTATTTATATAAAATAATAGATATTAATAATAACAATTCCTGTTGCCTAATTATTCGTATCGATCCAATTTGTTATCACTCTAAAAATGCCTGTACATGATGTGCATTCCTTTATATTAACAAATATTTTAACAAAACTCGCACTAAAATCGAATACCTTTTGGTCGAAGCACAAATGTCATTATTACACTGCGACTTGTATAAAATAATAATTTGATTAGATAGCGTCATATTATACGAACATAACGATTACCCTCAAACTTAGAAATTTAAAACGAATAAAACGAAATGTACCTAATCAAAATTCTAGGGCAATGTCGTATCACTGGCACAAGCATGGCGGAGAGACATGCATGCCGGTGCATGCATGAACAGAGAAATTAAGTTCCCTCAGATCTGTAAGGTCATCGGTAAACTAGGCGCCTTAACTTAACACAAGAAGGTATTTTACAGACACATCTATTCAGATTAGAAGCAACTGTCTGTGATTTACATGAATATGTATCATGTGCGGGAATCGAACTAGCTGTAAAAGGACAGGTTAATGTCTCGGCGCGCCGCGCCTTCGCGTACTTGAGTCACCGGTATTGCAACCGGAGACATTACAATTAGGATAAGCCTTAGGCTATTGTCTGCATAGATGGCGTTGTAGTCAAGTAGTCACCTGGTATTTCCCAGCACCTCACGTGTTGTGGCTTTGATATCATGTACTAAAAATAGTGTGATCTTCAACTAGTTGATCATCACCTGAATACAAAAAATCTAATCTAGTTGTTCCTTGTGTCTGTTATCAATGATCTTAAAGTATCTGCACTCTATTGAGAAAAATACTACCTACCTATTAGATAATTATACAACATCGTCTGCAGTTAGAATGTGTTTGTCACAAGGGCATATGATATTTATTAAAATAATAGCTGACCTGGCAAACGTTGTTCTGTCCTATAAATTCATTCGATAGGGACATCCTAATCACCTATGAAATATTCTTTACGATCTATTCTCATACCTAGCTAAATATATATAAAAAAAATCATAGGAACCGGTCGAGCCGTCTCGGAGGAGTGCGACTACAAACACCGTGACACGAGATTTTTATAATATATATAGGTATAGATGTGGGGATAAATCGCACGATGCAGGCATCATCAACACATATTTAACTAGTAGCAAGGTAGGAGAGCGTTTATCTACAAGTGCACTTGTGAGAAATGAAAGCGGTAGGACATGTAAGGTTTGAACTATTTAGTTAATATATAGTTATTCCTAGCTATTCTGTGTGCGGTGCTCCACTTTCAAGTAGTCTTTAATAAAGAGTGTAGTCGCGTGTCGCACGTTTCGCGGCGCGCGGCACCGTTATCGGCGCAAGCGCACTGCCCCGCATACCAAGCTGCGCCTGAGTTGACGGGCGGTGGCGCGGCGCTTACGCACTTCGTGTTATCAATGCGTGAACATGTAATATCATATCGCAACTCATATCAGCTAAGTTACATACACGTGTATGGAACTTTCGCCTTGAACGTGACCAGAACTTGCGAGCTTTGAACATGTTTTTAAAAATGCATTGACATGTTGTTCTTACTATTCTAACTATTCCGATATCAATAATAGCTCAGCGGTTGGCAGTGAAAACCTAACAAACAAACGTAGTTGCTTTTGTATTTTAAATACTAAGTAGGTACTTAGTACAAAAGAAAGGTTAAAAAGTCGTTTATGGAATATTAATCCAGAAACAGGTATTTCATGCACGAAAACAAAGGCAACAAGAAGGTAACAACTTTTCTGAATATTATAATCTTTTAATTATTTGAATGTCAGATATTATCATTACATGTGTGTAACACACAACCATCAGTTACTTATTTTTGTTTCAACATAGTTAGGTACCTATTAAGCGTAGCATTATAGACTAAGATAGTTAGGTATTAAACATAGCATAGTGCGTTTCATTCAAGTGAGTATAGAAGTGACACTGAACCAGATAGAAGCTAACCGTTACAAGTGCATGCGCCCCGCGCCCGAGCTCGTTCGACACGGACCAGTTACACTCACTTCATTATTTACGTTCAGTTTCTACTAATGCGGGTGAATTTTCAGCGTAAACAAGTCTTTCTGCTGCTTATATTTTAAGATCTCGCTGTCCTCCTTAACCAAGTTCTAGTTTAAAGTAACTATAAAATCGCTTAGCGAATTATTTAAGTGTGAATTGAAATAAGTGAAATAGCGGACGCGTCACTTTATTTCCACTTCTTGAAACTTGGTTGGTAGTGGTCCTTCATAGCGATGCAGGTATTGATCAAAAATTAATTCCATGTGCTCTTGTTGTTGGCTTTTCAATTATCAATTAAATATTATATTAATCATCTGAGAAGTTTGGTTGGAGAAGCTATTAAGCAAACTTACTAAAAGTACTTCTGTCTCGGACATTAAAATTGTGGTAAACGACTAATTTATTCACTGTTTATTAACTATTTTTAAAATGTAATCACTTTTTGCAAATATGCCTGTCACGCTCACCCTTTGCAATACACGAACAATGTTTACATAATTCCTGTATTGCAGGTGAGATTACAAATATTTAAACAACGGACACAATAACACACAGACTCTGAACATCTCTAATTATGTAGATCAAAAAAATATTTGCCTTGTGTGAAATCACAATGTACTTAGCATAGATGGCACTGATAAAGATCTCAGAATTAGTAAAAAATGGAACCTTCGATGCTGTTACAGATATTACGGTCCAACGTACCATAAGTAATGATATGAGGAAGTCATATCATGAAGATCGAGAGCAAAGAGCATGAAAAAGAAACTGATGCTTAAACAAGCGAAACTGAGCACAATTGAACTGTCTTGAACCTGGGAGATAGCATTAAATTGTCCAATTATGTGATTAGTTGCCGCGCCATAACTACTCACGTATCATTGTATTATGTTGACTTGACCGTGTCACTGTCACTAGCTATGACAATTGAGGCGGTGCGTGAGATTACCCCGCGCTTATGTCAAACTGTGTGTGACCGCCATCTTGCGAAGCAAGACCAATAAGTGCTGTTGGGCTTTTGTTTTCTCTCGGAGCCGAATCAAAGTTCTGTCGTTTTTTAATAGCAAATATAGATAACCCCAAGTGACTTGGGAATAATAAAGGCTAGGAAGAAGAGATTTTTATATCTATGTATGTATATAACCAAAAGGGTAGGCAGCGGCGCCGGCGCGGTATATTAAAACCAAATTTTGCCTTGTACCACGTGTTTTTTAAATAATACGTAAATACCACATTGCTCCAGCTATGTTTTTAGGTCGGGCACAGTTTTAGATTACGTGCTGCTAAGAATATCTTAATAGAAAAGCTCGATAAAAATTTGCCACATCCGCGATTCAGGTTTGATTCCTGGGTCTCATTTACTTCTACTGCCACTACCGACAGGCAGTATTAATAAACGAAGTAGTTGTGAAGTAAACAATAAAACTGTTCTGTAGCTCTTAATGCTATGATCAACATAAACTGAACATTATTTCTTCTGCAACGGTAATGGCAGAAATGGTCACGAAATCACGGTCATCGTAAAGTCGTAGTTGTCGAAAATCGTATTAATTTCACGCTTTCTGTGCTTGATGGTGCGTGGCCTACAATTTAGTAGCAATTTTAAAAATTCTCCACACACACATTCAAAACCTCACAAGACAAGCCAGGTACCTACGTGAGCTAGTATGACATATTTTTTTTATTGTAATTCTTCAATATACCCATGAATGTCGGCTTTATTATTATAATTGAGCTATTATTTTGATTCTGATGTGATTTCTATTGTTGTCTTTCATCACTCATTATAAGTAGTTTCATTCTCAGAATCTGAAAATTGTTTCTATTTGAGAAAGGCCAATTTAATTTTCGTAATTATAGAGAAACAGCAATATGAGTTTTTGCTTTAATATTTTTTATGGTAATTGACTGCAGATATAATGAATATGAAAGTTAGCTTCTTTTTTTAAATTTATTTTTCTTATTGCTGTGTCTTATTACATTATTTACATAGAATCGGCGGCAACGCATTAAATGTGTGCACATACATTGATCTTACAGGATTTTGTACTTAACAATCATAAGTATGATTGTTAAGTACCTACCCGATACGTTATGCCCAACAGTAGGTAAACAGTAACAGTAGATATGTACCTACTTTTGAACATAACATAAGGGTTTCGATTCTTGGATCGCGCAATGTGTTATTGGGATATTCTGTCAAAAATTTCGGAAGCAGCACGCAGTCTAATTTAATGCCCGGTAGACGGAACAGGCTCATCTCCTATAGTGACATGTGGAACTGGATTCCGCAACTTACCCGCTTACCCGTTCGGGGATATTAAATAATGTAACACAATTCATACGAGAAATGTAAACAGATATATTATTACTACTAACATATTTTTAACTGACAAATTAAACTATATAATTATTATGTTATACATAAGCTTACAAAAGCTAAATTTAACGCGAGCAAAACCGCAGTCGTTAACTATTTAACAACACCGAACACGCCACCCAAAACTCATAAAAAATTTAGAAAGTTAAAATTAATTTATTATAACGTTTTCAAATAAAAACCACGATTTTATTTTTAATTTATCAAAACACCGAAATTATAAAATTAAATTTCTTTGACATCGACACACCTACTTTTACAGTAAAATTACCAGATAATGTAGGTTCCGAATATAAATTACGAAAAGTAATTATAGAAATGTTTTAATTCGGATTACAGGCAAAAAAAACAGCTCGAAAGGACGAATCCAGATCCAGAAAAGTACCCGACTTCATGCTATTTTTACTAATGGAATAACATCTATGGTAAAAATGCACCAATGTTCAAGACGCCTTTCAAACTTTTTATACAAATTTAAATTGAAGCCTATAGTTTGGTTCGTTAACTTCATAACAGCGCGGCGTAGAAGTACAATATTTTTGAACAAAAACGATAAATGTAACAAAAATTGGTTTTGGTTGGCTTATTGAAAAATTGGTTTTTACAATAAAAAAATGTTGAAGCTCTTGTTTTTTTCTTTTAATATGGTGTATTGCCTCCACCTGCCCTAATTACAGATTACTATGCATAAATTTTTTTTTCCCGGCTATAATGTTATCTTTTACAGCAGTTCTATTTTTAAATATTGTTTTTTTTTTAAGATTAATGGACAGTCTTGACATTTTCATTTAGTTAAAAAGTTTGCATACTTAAAAATATTAATTCGAAAGTAATCCTGAACTTTGATGCAGTTTATGAGTCTGTCAGTGTATATAAAGTGTAGATATTGTATGAACCTATAGTTGCTTACATAACACAGTACTACAATTACTAAAGAAAGGGCTTTACAGATATCTATGACAGAATCCAGTCAATCACAACATTTTGCTAGGCCCGGGTAGGTATTGAGATTAGTACATTACAATCGGCACGTTGCATATGCGCTTATCGTTAAACCACTATGCCATCGCGGTGACTTTAATGAAAACTCGTTTTGATACATACATAATATAATTTATGCTAGCTTCGAGTGATTTCTACTGGCGAGGGAAAACTGAAAGTTCTGGATTTGTTGAAATCTACTAATACGCCTGCGTTAGTCGTTTGCGTCTTAATAGTTGATTTAATTATGTAGAACGCTTATTTCAAGAATACTAGAGTGGCACTACAGATATTACAGATACAATCATTCAAATATGTAGGCTTGCTAATACCAAATTGGACGTTGAATTCGAATTATTCGAATTCGAATTATTTGACTACTCTATGTTCATGAGGTATAGTGGACGAATTAATAATTACGGCTTGAGAAATATCTTTGCAAATTTAGAATTGTTAGTCAGCAGTAACTATAATACTTCTCTAAGTCTGGATAATGTAAAAGACATCAACGTTTCATCAAAACATGATTCTTTGTTTTGTGATTCATTGAATGAAACTAGTTCTAATCCTAATAATTGTACTCAAAATCTTTTTCGTATATAATAATCTAAATATTATTCATCAAAACATTAATGGTCTCCTGAGTAAAACTGACACTATAACGGAATGTTTGGATACTATTCTTCACAACAATAAGAGAGTCCACATTTTGTGTTTCACTGAACATAACATGAAATTGAGCGACGTCGATTTTCTTAAAATTCCTAATTACACATTAGCTGCATATTTCACTAGACCAAATCGAAATGGTGGATCATGTATTTTAGTACATAATCATATCAAGTTCGCAGAGGTAGAATCTGTAAAGAAATTTAATGTTACCAATATTTTTGAATGTTGTGCAGTGGAATTAAGCGACCATAAAATTGTAATACTATGCGTTTATAGGGTACCAGGTACAAGTAAAATTGACATATTCTTTAATAACTTGACTTCTATTTTAAGATTATTTTGTTATAAAACACAGCAGAAAATAATAATATGTGGTGATTTCAATATTGACATGATTCAAAGAAACAGAAACTCTTTGATTTTTAAAAGTCTTTTACATGAATTTCATCTTAAAATTGAAATTCAGCAACCAACACGGCCCAGCAGTGGTACGTGTTTAGATAATATTTTTCACAATTTACGTGGTTGTAAAACTAAGATATTAGAATTAGGTGTATCGGATCACACAGCGCAACTAATGACATTTCCAGTAAAACGAACGTGTGTCTTAAAATATTACTATAAAATGAGAAGAGATTATTGCATAGAAAACATTGATATATTTAAGAGATGCGTCGGGAGCTTAAGCTTTAGTGAAGTCTACCAGTTAAAGGACCCTAACGAAAGCTTTAATTCCTTTTATAACTTATTTAAATTGTTTTATGATCTCTGCTTTCCTGTAAAGAGATGTAAAGTATCAACTGTTTTCAAGCCTAAATGGATAACGAGAGGCGTTAAAAGTGCAGCAAAAACAGACGTGCTTTGTTATGGAAATATAAACTGTCACCAAATGAAAATACGAAACTAGCTTTTCAAACTTTTTCCAAGAGATACCATAATGTCGTGAAACAAACTCAAAAAGCACAAAACAGTCACTTTATCGAAACAAGCTCAAATAAATCTAAAGCAACATGGAAAATAATAAATTACACTACATCCAATGTACCTAAAACAAGTATCAATATTATTAATGTAAATGGTCAGTATATATCAAACCCTAGAAGCATAGCTCAACATTTCAATGATTATTTTGTAGATTTAATACCAAGAAATGTTAATATCTATCAGCATTACAAACATAACAATAATATTAAATCATATAAGTCTATGTTTATGCAACCAGTACTACCAAAAGACGTAATATCAATAATTAACAATTTAAATAACACGAATAGTACAGGATATGATAATATTCACACCAAAATAGTAAAATCAGTGGGACCCATTATAGCTAATACAATCAGTGTTATAATAAATAATTGTATAGAAAGTGGTATATTTCCACAATCCTTAAAAGTATCCATTGTAAAACCATTATATAAGAAGGATGACAGAACAAATATTAGTAACTACAGGCCCGTAGCATTGCTTCCAGTATTCTCAAAAATCTTTGAGAAGATTATCTATAATAATCTAAACGATTATTTTGAGAAGCAAAAGATTTTCTGTGATGAACAAATGGGGTTTAGAAAAAACAAATCCATTAATTTGGCCATATACAGATTTTTAGAAACTATACACCATAACCTGGATACTAGAAAGCCTGTTGTATCTATGTTTATGGATATGACGAGGGCATTTGATCATGTGGATCATAAAGTTCTCTTAGATAAGCTCTACAGATATGGTGTCCGGGGTAACGTGCTTGCACTTATAAAATCATATCTCGAAAATAGAAAACAACTAACTCAGATAAGTCAAGTGAACGTTAAGAGGAAAATGGAATGTATCTATTCATCAAGCACAAGGACGCTAACCTATGGCGTCCCACAGGGTTCTGTATTAGGACCGCTTCTATTTATTTGCTACATTAATGATCTGCCCAAGGTTACCAGGCATCAAATGTCCCTATTTGCGGATGACAGTACAGTTATATATAGCACTGGAAATAGTAAACAAATTATTAATGACATTAAGTTAAGTCTTGTTTCAATAATTGACTGGCTAAATGCTAATAATCTTAAAATTAATATATCTAAAACCAAAATAATGAATTATAGGTTACGACACACTACTCCAAGTTATATACAAATTGACCACAATGGAGACTTAGTTCTTGAAACAGATACCACTAAATTTCTTGGACTACATATTGACAATGATATGTCTTGGAAAAATCACATTGAAACTGTTTGCACAAAACTAAATAAATTCTCCTACGCACTTAATATGCTCCGTAAAATTAGTAATAAGGATGCTCTATTAGCTGCATATCACGGATACGTCGCATCCACTCTGCGTTATGGTCTTATATTCTGGGGCAATGCAACCAACGTTGAAGACGTATTAATTGCTCAGAAAAAATGTATACGAGCCATTTGTAACATAAAACCCAGAGATTCCTGCAAACCTCATTTCATAAGCCTTAAACTATTAACTGTACCATCTTTATATGTCTTCGAGGTCAGTATTTTTGTAAAAGCTAATATAAATTTGTTTAGACCGATAGAGAGTCAACGTCGCTCAAACAAGCTGCACCTGTTACCAGCAAAAACTGCCTTTTTTCACAAGAGTGTTTACGCTATGGCACCCAAAATATATAATAAGTTACCCAATAGAATTATATTGAGCCAATGTTTAAATGAATTTAAAAATAAATTATTTATATTGTTAGTTAATAAAGCATACTATTCTGTAAATGAATTTCTAAATGATATATTATTGTAGCAAAAATAACTTATGACATTCAGCGTTGACATCTCTTTTATTAATTTTTTTTTACATTTTTATTTTGACATTTTTAATTTATATAATCATTTGTAATTGCATGACGTAACAATAATGTATTTTATATGACATTTATGTATTTAATTTTGTTATGCTATATTTTTGTATGCCTATTGGCGGGACATGGAGTACACTATATAAATTATCCTGTAACAACTTGTAAACCTGTGTTCACAAAATAAAGAAATTTGAATTTGAATTTGAATATTCTGAAGGTTTAATGTTACATGATCTATCTATATAGTTATCTAGCGCCAGAGTTTGCTTATAGTCAGGTGTGTATAGTTTTGACTTCTACGTGACGCAATGGCTGTGTTACTATTGGTGATTTTATTTTTTTAATGTTAACGGAATCTTAATATTTTTTTTGCGATGCAGGTAGCCAGTGCAGACTACATATGAAAAGTACAAATTGTAAGTGATATAAGCTACGTAACTCTTGGTTATAGATATTCTGATTGTCGTTATCGATGAAATAATTACTAAATATGTGTTCAATGACACATTACCTACTTAGAAACACAGCGTAAGGACTCTGTGTCCCTAAGTAAATATAAGTATTCCATTGGAAACGATATAGTTTTGTAATAAAATGGCTTATAACTATAAGTATAATAGAAAGTCTCTTAGTTATTCCGTTGCTCCATTACTTCGTTAAAGAAGGACAAACCAACACAATTTTGCATTTATAACACTAATAACGATTATTGATAACTGTCTGGCAATTAAAAGATCACAGTTATCTTCACCGTTACTAAGAGCGATAATCTGTATCTATCCACGTATTTGATTTGTAGAAGCAGAAATACGTACCTTAGACTAATGTTCGCGATGTAGACTGTCACAGCTTCATCGGATGGGCTCATTTGATATCGCAAAATAAGCTTGTGTCTGTCCGCAAATAGGGCTATACCTATTAACATTCTGAATGACAACAGGTTGCGGTTCTTTAGATCGAATCGCATGATGATTTAATGCATTTATTGGCAACACAGCTCACTGATCAGATTCTTAGCAATGGAAATGCAAACAAATAGGTGAAGCTTTTCTAAAATGTATATATTACTGTCCTACCTGGCTTTGATCTTGCAGTAGACATACCTACGCAAAAGCATAAAGTCTTTGGTTAATTCAGATAAAACGATTCTGGTACAAATCTTTAAGATGTAGCTCGATTGCTTTAACTAATAATGTTAATTATTATCTGGTTAGTTTATTATCACTCGGGTTTTGCTTTTTTATATGCTATAAAAGCTATGCGATTTACTTTAACCGGTGGTATAGCAGTTAAATATATAACACAGCATACAACATACTGCATGTTTAGACTTTATTACAAATAGCTGACTCGAGCAACTTCGTCTGCTTCACATAAGACAATTTTGCCGTTGAAGTTTTCGCAACATTTTTCATTGCTGATCCGCTTCTGTTGGTCGTAGCGTGATGTTATATAGCCTATAGCCTTCCTCGATTAATGGGCTATCTAACACTAAACATTTTTTTCAATTCGAACCAGTAGTTCCTGAGATTAGCGCGTTCAAGCAAACAAACAAACTCTTCAGGTTTATACACTTGAGAGCAATAAAATCGCACACCCCTTGTAATTTGGTTTATTACTGATTGTTTTCTAAAATCGAAAGATATTGAGTAAAAATCATTAGACAAAATTAAAGCATACAAGCTTAGCTTTACAAAAACATAAAATTAAAATCATTGACCTTCACGTAACTTACAAAAACCGACCGTACACCGAATTCCCCAAATTCACGCGTTTGCGTTGTCACTACTTGCACCCTTAGCCGCAGGTATAAAAAGGTCAGTTTATTGGAATTTTTATTCAGTTGCATACCGAAGGTCAACGTGATAACATCTCTACTGGAAGCATACGGATTTACTGGAAAAATATGGATACCACGCCCGCAGAAGCCGCTCAAGTTATTGCCTTGCTCGAAGCAGGCCATAACCAAAGTGAAGTTGCTCGACGGCTAAATTTGAGCCGCTACTCTGTTCGTCGTGTATACCAGAGGTTCCAAGAGACCGGTGGCTACATTCGGCGACCAGGATCTGGCCGGCGACGCACAACATCAGAGCGTGATGACCGCTTTCTTGTGACAAGGTCTTTGAGAAATCGGCAACTGAACGCGGTTCAACTGGGACAACAGCTTCGAGAAGTTCGCAATGTCAGTATAAGTCGGTGGACAGTTCGAAGAAGACTAGGTGAAGCAGGAATGACTTCACATCGCCCAGCAAATGGTCCCAAATTGACCACAGCTCACCGACAAGCCCGGCTACAATTTGCTAGGGAACATTTAAATTGGACGTATGACCAATGGCGGGCTGTTATGTTCTCTGATGAGTGCAGAATGACTTTACATGGTCATGATGGACGCTCTAGGGTCTACAGAAGGTCATCAGAGCGATTTTCACAATGCTGCATAAGCGAACGTGTGGCTTTTGGAGGTGGATCGTGTATGTTTTGGGGTGGCATAATGTTGGACACTAAAACTGACATTGTATTCATCACTACGGCGAATACCGGCCCGAGATCGAGAAGTTTGACGGCTGCACGATACGTCGAAGAAGTGCTCGAAGAACATGTGAGGCCGCTTGCGTGGCTTATGGGAGAAGATTTTCTCTTAATGCACGACAACGCCAGACCGCATGTCGCTAGAACAGTTTGCGACTACATGGAAGATGTTGGAATCACCGCGATGGAGTGGCCAGCTCGTAGTCCTGATCTCAATCCGATTGAGCATGTCTGGGATGAGCTAAAAAGAAGAGTTCGAGCAAGAAGCCCTGCTCCTACGCGCCTCCAAGAGCTTCAACTTGCCATTGAAGAGGAGTGGAACGCCATACCACAAGATTTCATGGTGAAATTAATACGGTCCATGAAAAACCGATTAAGAGCTGTAATCAAGGCTAGGGGAGGGAATACACCTTATTAAAAAACAATTTGATCAAGCATTTTGAGTTTTATTTTTATTCTTTGTTAAGCTAAATTGGGTAATTTTATCCGTATGTTGGGTTTTGTGCCCTAAAACTCCCTATGGGTACTTTTTTTACACTGTATTTGATATCATTAGAAAGGTACTGAAGTAAACATTCAAATAGTGTAAGTTTTATTTTAATATGTATTCACATTTATGAAAAAAACTGCTTTAACAACAAAAAGTCAACGTGTGCGATTTTATTGCTCTCAAGTGTAATATTAGTATAGATGCTATAATGTGCTAAGTTGATCACGGTTTTACTTTAGTATGTACATATTATAATTTAATTAGGTTTGCGACCAGTTAAAATAAACAAAATGGCACGACAATGTGTATGGAGTACTCTTTTTACATCGTAGTTTGAAGTTTAAAAAGTAGTTGAACGTTTTTGTGTCTTTGTGGTTTTCAAAGGTTCAATCACTTTGCCTTAACTGTAATTCTGGTGTAAATTGTTTTGGTTATAAGGAAAAACCGCCCATAATACGCTTGAGAATAATAAAGCTTGGCAGTAAAAACGCTTTGTTTCTTGCGGCGATTTCTTTCCATCATATTTTCGTGCCCTAATAACCCGTCTAAAGATGTCAATAGTAGTGGTGGCATCACCTACATGCGCACGTAACTGTGAAGATCTGGTTTTGCAAGATTCGCCGGCGCAGGGTAAGGCGCCCAGCTGTTGTTGGCACATACGAGTAAGTGTCACAAGCAGTTAGCGGGCTCACGGGTGTCATTATGCGGCTCGCTAGACCCGACACAAACTGGCTATCAAAACTACATAAAATTTAAATGATGCTTGTTAACCGAGATTGGGTTCCCTAGACCAAAAAAGAAAAATAGTAGTTATATATATGTATTGTACCACTGTTACTTGTAACTGTATAATTTTATCCTAATTCTTACTAATATTATACGTAAATGCAAACGTGAGTTTGTTTGTCTGTTTGTTACACTTTCACGTCTTAACTACTTATCATACATATACACTGATCACCATGAAATTATGCATATAGGTACGTTGTAAGGGATACAGGAAAGATCATAGGGTATCATTCATCTAAGGAAAAAGTACTGATCCCAAGGTATCCTTCAGGAACAAACGTTTTTTCTTGTACCTACTTACTTACTAGTGCCTGCTTTGCTTTCCCGATTATATAAACGTACATATGCATATTAAAAGTTGCTATTGAAATGATTTGGTTCCAAAACAATTTTTATAGTTAGGTAAATAATGAAGATGCAGATCCTTTTATCCGCGAGGTTGTTCGTAGTTGACGAGTATTATTGGTGTCATCTCGGGATGAGTACCGTCATTAGTGAGGGCTGCGGTGCGCGCTCCGTTGCGCTGCTCGCCACAAAAACTGTCAGCTGTTCACTTTTACTTGCTCATTAGTGCTAGACTAACATCACAAGTGATTACATATGTACTTGTCGTAGTCGTACACTACCTCCATCCACCAGACTCATAGGCAATGGCGCATGGCACTTGTGGAGAGAGGTTTTTTATAGATTGTTATCTACACAAGTAAAAATCAATAACCAATTGCTGCAATAGGGATTGTCACGGTGTCGCGACGAATTTTACTTAACAAGGGGCATCCAAATTAAGTAATTAATTTGTCATTATACTAGTATCAGGTCTATTAAACACCACTGACGATTAACGCAGTAACGCACACACTAGCAGTAGGGTTTATGAAAGCCGGTGCCAACTACGGTACCTTCTCTGTGAGGCACAGAGTAAGTTGATACGATACTGCACTATCCATATTTCGTGCTGTCTTTGATAAGAGCTTCCAATGTAAGCATTACATTATGCTTAACCTAGGAATCAGACCAGAAAGAAAGTTATAATGATAATTATTTACGACTACTGATGTCAGACTTCTTGTGATCATTATTTATGACTACTGATGTGCTCTTATATATCACGTGCAGATGATTTTAAGAATATGATTTAAATACGTTAGCGAGCAAATAGTAATGAGAAGTGTCATAAATGAAAAAGACGAGCTATGGCGTTATTGTTATTGTATGAGTGTTTGCCAAAACTGGGACAAGAAGCAGTTTCTTCACTCTGGCATAAAAAGAATTCAATGTTTATTGTTCAAATGAGCAGTAATTTGTTGGGACGTAATATGTAATAATACCACCAGATATAGATAAAAAATAAAATCTGCGTCTATAAAAAGATATCTCAAAATACAAAGAAGGATGCATTCAAGGACCACTTGCAGGGTAGAGGAATTTTGTGTTATAAGTTATCTGTAGTTATGTGGCATTTTCTATTGGCATCTTCAGGCTTTGCGCTACTACAGAGAATTTCCAGATAGGAAAATCGGTAACACTTTTCTCGACCCGGGAATCTGAACTAGGCAGAATAGTGTTAATAATGTGATTCTACATGCATATATCCCAACCAAACTATTTAAAGTTTGAACACGTAGCGTTATGATATAATATTCTATTTTATTGTAGACACGGTAAGTTATATTGGAAACATTTACGATACAATGCGGTCAAAAGCTGGTCTATACAATATTTTTGCTCTGACCAAACTGCTGGCTTATTCTTATTTTTCTTCGAAGAAGACAGCTGCACATTGCAGTAGTAACTCTATAATTAAAGAAGTAATTTCATATCAATTTGCGCGAACACTGCGAGTGATTCTCTTTCATTTCGTCAGTGCTGTAAGACGGGCGACGGCCGCGTGAGGCGACGGCACAGTGACACACATTTTTTGCAAGGCTCGCACTAAATTGCACTTTCATAAAGCAGGTGTAATATGTATTTATAAAATGTTATAAAGGAAAGTTATCTTAAAAATGCTTCACTCTTACGTGTAGTAAGAACGTACGAACGCTTACAACCTTAGGGCAACCAGCATTGCGTACCAGCAATTCAATACCAGCTTACATTTGTTTGATAGCAAAGTATTTTGCATCTAAAAGTGATGCTTAGTAGTAGGGTATTTATGCATTAGCAAACCTTGTGTAACATGCCTCACCAAACTCTAAAGGCTATTTATCGGCACATAAATCGTCATTCAATAACTTAAAATTTTGATCATATATATCATTTGCTTTTAGGATCACTTGAAAAAAGACGACGCCCACACTGCCTTATTTCTGTCACGGGGTACTTTATAAACCTTTACACAACGGTTACAAAGTATACCCTTTTTTGCGGATCACAGAAATTTTTATGTATTTGTAAGTATCTTCCGTGTATCGAACTGTTTGTGTAGTTAGCAGTGTCATCGACCTAAGCGTGTTATTCAACTAGGTATAATATTCGTTTCCAATCAAAACATAGAACTTAGCGAGTTCACAGTTTGTCTCCAACTATTAACACGTAGCTTGATAGTGATATGATGGCGCAGGCGCGAACCTCCGCGCCTGCGCCTACGACGCGATGCCGTTACGCGCTACCGCAAGCAGAGCGCGACCGAGCGGCGCGGATCATAACTGGATCTTTTACCCTAGCTAATAGCTTTGATTATATATTATATTGAATAATTATTAGGAAACGATTACGTTACTATAATTATGAAGATTATGAACAACAAGTAGCGTGGCCAATTACTACAGAAAAGTTATGATTTTATAAATATAAATTGTCATTTTAAAATTCATACCGCTCATCGATTTCTTTTTCCAAATCCCACTTATCGTAAATAAGTGTACCCGAATGACAAAATTGTGGTAGTCGCACAGAATGCAGATTTGGCAGATTTAATAAGAATCATATTTATAGACGTAATACAGATTGGACCTTACCAAGCATATAAGTAAGCACCTGTAGTAAAAAGCTACAATGAGAAGAAACATGTCAACAAATTCACACAACTCTAGTGTATTGTTAACTTAATACTAAGTGAACTAAGTTGACACGATTAACAGCCATTTAATAAAAAGCAGTGATCACGTAGATTTATAAGGTAGCGGTGTCGGGCGCCGATCCATGACACGCACCTGTCTCCTACAAGTTATGTGCGCATAAAAACTTAATTATCGCTCGTTTTAACGGCAGAAAGGAAACACCGTAATGTGATATATGTTTGCTAGAGAATTTTCCATAATATTATTAAAGATATAGTAGTCTAGTGTTCTTGCAATGGTCACCGTATAACCACTTTTATTCAAAAAGGGTCCGTGTCCAACTGAGTAAATTATAAATAGAGCCCAAAAGACCTTTCGTATTTTCTTTGATATTAATGAGTTATTTTAGTATGAGCAATGGATCTAATTAATTGTTAATCGTTATACCTCTAGTATTGCAAAAGTATACATATTACTACTATATACTTTTGACTCCGTCCCCAGTTCCCTGTTTCTCAGCATTTCTTATGATTTAGTTTACCATGTGATTAGACAAACATAATTGACTTTATAATTAATAGAAAAAGATGAAGCAAGATCTTGTTATAGTTATAATTATCAACCCAAATTGCTAGTAATCTTTAAAATATTTTTATGACAATTTGATTTACAAATGTATATAATATGTTTTATTAATCAATCACGCATAAACCGTTAACCAGATTTGTGTAAAACTTGATACACAAATAGACAATGTCTTGATTTATACATAGAATACCTTTATCCCAGCAATACGTTCAAGTAGAATAACACTTCAGTAAGGTCATTTAACATTAAAACATAAAGCTCGGGCAAGAAGCATGTTGTACATGGGGCGGTGGTTCTGTCCGAGAGTTCGTGAGTCAACGCCCTGCACGTGCCGCAAGTGGGTGAAGGTCACTCGAGCTCCGGTAACGGTACTGCCGACCTCACACCGCCGGTACCGCCGCCCAGCGTGACGTCAACACCACGATGTGTTCACTCACCTATTTGTGTTCATACTTAGTACTCGTTATATTTAAGCGGTTTCTTATTAAGTAGATGGCAGATCAGATTTGTACAACACGTGAAATTATGATATTCTAGTGGTTGCAAAAGTCATCATGACTTGATATGCAAGAATTATCCTTATGGATTCAATTACTTTTTTAGTTTGAACATGCACGTTAAAACGCCCTTCTTGATAATATAAACGCATTAAAATAATAGTCTAGATTTTCTTAAAAGCTATTGTGTTTAAAAATGTAATCCATTTTTTTTTATATCTTTATATATATAATTCTTCTGTACGTGTATTGACAGTGAACTCCTCCTAAACTGCTGGACCGATATGAACGATTTTTTTTGTGTGTGTTTAAGTGGATTCGAGGATGGTTAAAAATTTGTTATTATTATTTTTATTTTTTTCGCCTTTTCAGTACAACATCTGTCGGGACATCTAGTAGCATATAAAGTTCTAATTCTCGTTATAACTCAATTGCGCGTAATCCGTTAAAACTATTTGGATAAAACTTAGATTGATCATGTTATACATGTTATGCCGGAAAAAGCATATAATATAGTTTTGTGTCGCGGACAAGAAACTAGTACAAAAATAACTAGATAATTAATTTAATAAAATATACACTAAACAGATTTCTACACTGAATACCTACATCCTTAATATTCACTAATACAGGACATATTATTATAACTCATCATTAATTACACATAGAGTAAGATAACGAAGATTGGATCAAAATAATTGCAGGTTTCAACAAATAATAATAACTATGGTTTAGTGTCAGTAAACACGTTACGTATTAAAACTGAATAGTCTTTATGTCATCTCTTTTAAAACCAACGACAATATATGCACAATGCTAAAGTACGTAATAGCTGTGTATTATATAAAGCAATTGTTTACAAATAACACCAATCACATGAATATTATGTTATATACAACCTTCCTGTATACTTTAAACGTCAAGTTATGCAAACATTGTCTTCTCTGAGGTGTAACCGGCACCTGATGTTTATTTAATGTAACATATATGTAGATACACCATAATTATATAGAGTACCGTTAAATTTTATTCATGCACACATGAGTGAAATTGTTACGGTAGCTGACTCAATAACTTACCAACCCCTCACTGTCGCTAAGACACCTTTAGCCATCTTTGATCAGTCGTGTGAGTATGCTCGACTGGCAGTGAGTTACCTATCCTCATCCTGGATATCCCGTCTACTCTCCGCCTGTTACCTTAGAACGCACGTTAATTAAATTAAAAAAAATTCTATCTATTTATTTATTCATCACATAGTATATGGTAGACTAGGGCTTTGGGGTAGGACTGTAGGTACTTTAAAGTTACGTAGGTCCTTGTCATATAATTTTGCATAAACAGGCCGTTTATACTAAGGGACGATTATTCATTAGCAATTGATAAAAGAAAATTATTAAATTTATAAGTTTAAGGGTGATTTATCATGGTTATAAACTGTTTAGTCTCCTGTTAATTCAGGTATGGGACTCCAACGTATCAAGTCATCAATGTCGTTTCGGTAGTATTAGTGTGGAGTAGAAACTCCTGCCTTACTGGTTACAGAATTCTTTATTAGTTGACTATCATTGTGCCCCTTTGCCTACGGTAGGCAGCCGCTTGGCTGTATTGTCTTAGCAATACCTACCAGGCTTCTACTATATTTAGGAATTATAGAAGACTTCAGATACTGCCATTTTTAATAACGGCGGTTACTATATAGCATCAGTTACGCGGGCTCATATACCATCAAAGAAAATCCTTATACCCTGATTATTTTAAAGAGACATTGATCATCTCAAATAGATTTTCTACGCTGCAAAATGTCTTATCGTGATCAGACAAAATCTGCGCTTGCAAATATAAGCTTTTGAGTGATGAACGATTTATACTATACTCTACGGACATTTTTATTCTTTTACCTACTTTTACTGGAGAGTGAGTTTTCAAATCACTCAATACTATATAATCTTTTCTAAATGAAAAATGACCTAAATCTATAACATTCATAGCACAGATCAAGTTGCTGGCAGCATACAAACAAACGAGCTTACAACGATAGTGTTACGGTGGCCGGTTGTCGACCGGCGCAGGCGCAGGCGGTGCGAGGTGAAGGTCACGAACCCAACGGGACGCGCTCACGTCATCAAAACATGACGATTTAAACACGCATACATTTATGTATTAGAAAGTTGTGCATGCGCATCAACAGCTGCACCTGAATTTTCGTTAAGTGGGTAGGTCAGATAACTTACGACTTTGACAACTATCGAGCGTACAGATGTTTTCAGAATGGAATGTTTTGGTAAAAAAACCAGTGATCGATTACTTTATTATAATAAAATTCCTATTGCATCGGCAATCTACAATGACATGAATTCACGGCAACAAGTTGAAATTTATATTTAGAATTCATGTTGTGTTTATACGGATGAGCCGTGAATATTGGAAACGGACGTGTATTTACTCCTCAATTGCTATATTTGAACTTGTTCATCCTTTGATAGAGGTCCAAGGAAGGAAAATAAGAAAGCCAGTTTAAGATTTATAAGTGTGTAACAGTTTAAACTGTGTAAATGTGTCAGTTTGTTACGAGCGGTTTTATTCACATTGTCTTACTCATAAACAAACTCTTAGAACTTATGTTGTATCGTAGAAAGGAAGATGTTGTTATTATTCAAGCTAATTTTGATATATACCCGACTTAACTTGATGATATGCTTGTAATTTTCCAGAAGAACCTTCCAAAGCCGTTGTCGTGGTATGTCCATAAAAGTTAGTGTGCGTACATAAACAGTTTTATGTACGCACACTCGTGAAAGCGAAATCTCTCACTTCAGCCGTATCTATAAAGACGTTTTTACCTTATTTATATTGGGACTGGTATTTCTATATATACCAAACAACATAATACTCTTTCTATGAATACTGTCCGATATTATAAATATGAAAGTGTTTGTTTGTGCTTTCTTTATATGGGAAAGAACAGACATTGAAGCACATAGTTGAATAAACGGCGAACACACACCTACTTTATATGGGTAAATCCCGATGACTACGTGGAATGCCCGAGCAGAGATAGCGTACTATCTTAGACGATTTCAGTTACAATTTGATAGAGTTTATCGGCTATCAGAGTCTTGAATATTCAAAGAAGGATCCAACAATAAAACAGGCCTCAAATAAGATTATGAAGTATATTATGATGCGCTACCTATTTTTACAGTCTCATTCTCAATATGACAGCAAAACAGTGAAAGATATCTAGTTGTAATATAAGTATTTCTAGCGGCCACTGACCTCTGACTAAAGTCAACAATATTATTGTCGTGACCCTCCATTTGTCACATTTAAATGATCATCGTGACAATGGACGTTTCATGTTTTACAAGTCACGTACACAAAACATTTGTTTTCTTTATACACAAAACGTCTCTATAACTTGTATTAGTCAATGTCAGAGTCATTGCTTTTACTGATCGGTAAACGATCGACGAGGTTACGCATCCTTTGACATGGACAGATATGGATGGGGTAAAAGCTATATGATGTATGAATAAAGTGTACTTATTCCCAGACGTAGTTTCGAACACACTGATTGTCATATTTGTACAGTCTTCTATCGGTAGAAAAAACTATTTTGCTGTTATTTAGTCTTCTAAAATATATAATTATAAGTCTACTTATATTTTCTCGTATACTGACTAATTAAGTTAAGTGATTGTATTTGGTGTAGATTTAGTAGAGCTGTAGCTAGATTCTCTTTTGTTATACTGTTAAAGTGACGAGAAAACATACAGTGTAAGTAAGTAAGTAAGTAAGTAAATCATTTATTTGCGTAAAAACATGGTATACATTGATGTTAATATTATTACAGTAGCTCAACATGTTTCGCTAAGATATAACATAGCATGCAAAAATTTATATTTTGACAAAAGGAATCAACATCTCACATCCATAAAATCTTTTAAATTGTAAAAATTACATTCAATAAGCCACTTGTGTAATTCTATCTTAAATTTTCTCGAGTTCAATATTTTAAAGCGACTTGGTATTTTGTTATAAATACGTACGCACATTGCAAGGCAGTTTTTGTTGTATTTCGCAAGTCTTGGCAAATCACTTAATACCAGTTTATGAGGATCTCGTCTGTTTCTGGGATTTACATCATTTGCTGATTTAAATAAATGTTTGTTGTTAACTACAAATATACATACCTCATATATATACAGACATGGTAGAGGTAGCAGACCAAACCTCTTGAACATTGGTCTACATGAGTCATCAGGTTTAATACCACTTATTGCTCTGATGCACTTTTTTTGTGCGATAAATGCTCTATCCATATTAGTACCATTACCCCACATTACGAGACCATATCGCAGTAGCGACTCAACATAAGCGTAGTATGACATAATTGCAGTTTTTATGTTAGTTACGTTTTTAACTTGCTTCAGTGCGTATACAAATTTATTGATTCGAGTGCTTACATTACCTATATGTTCTTTCCAGTTAAAATCTTTGTCTATTATTACGCCTAAAAACCTTGTATGGGTTGCCTCTTCGATTTTATTAATATTAAGTTTTATATTGTTTTTATTATTATTTGATTGATTAAATTGAATGTAAACGGATTTATCTAAATTTATTTTTAAATTATTCATGTCAAGCCAACGCAGTAATTTGTCTATTGTATTATTTATGTCAAACTCATGGTCAGTCTTGTTTTTCTTTTTATCTGATGTCACTATGATTGATATATCGTCGGCAAATAATATGCATTTATGATTGGTTATTTTTATGATGTCATTAATATATAAAAGAAACAATATTGGACCAAGCACGCTTCCTTGCGGAACGCCATATTTATTTTGCTTATATTCTGATGAGTATGGTATCATATCTCTATTACTGTTAATTTTACTAATATTGACACGTTGCTGTCTATTGCCTAAATAGGATGATATCCATTCAAGTGCAGGTCCTCTAATCCCAATAGTCTCTAGTTTATCCAACAATATGCTGTGCGACACAAAATCGAAGGCTTTTGATAAATCAAAAAAAAGTCCCGTAGTCAGATGATTATTATTAATATTTGAAAGTACTGCCTTCATAAGAGAGTAAATAGCTAATGATGTGGATTTCTTTTTTTGAAATCCATACTGTTCAGTACTTATTATTTGGAATTTATTGCAAAATTCTATTAGCCTTTTATACATACATTTCTCATAAATTTTTGAAAAAATAGGTATCAATGTAATTGGACGGTAATTACTAATATCGCTTTTATCTCCTTTTTTAAATAACGGCTTAATAATTGATAATTTTAACCTATCGGGAAATATTCCTGCTGCAAAAGACATGTTTATTAAATGGGTTAAAATACTAGTCAATTCATTACAGCAAGGTTTTATGATTTTAGTACTAATTTCGTCATAGCCCTCTGATCTAGTGTTGGACAGGGACATTATTTCAAGGCGCACTTCGTTTTCTGACATTGGTTTAAGAAACATTGAGTTGACATATCTATTTTGCCTGTAATTTTGAACAGCTGGATCTTGCGGTGACGATTGCGTCAAATTCACGTAATAATTATTGAATGTGGAAGCTATTTCTACAGGGTCTGTAACTACAATACCATTTAATGTTATTGCATCTATATTATCTTTAGGTGTGGTATTTTTATTTATTTCATTTTTGATGACAGTCCAAGTGGCTTTACATTTGTTATCTTGTGTTTCAATATATTTTATGTTCGCATTCTTTTTTGAGCTGTAAATACATTTTTTAAGCATATAGGAATATTTTTTATATATTAATTTATTAGAATTATTTTTGTTTTTATAAAATTCATAGCGTAATTTTCGCTTTGTTTTGCAACTTTGTCTAAGACCTTTACTTATCCACTTTTGCGTATTTTTAGCGGTACTGTTGACCCTGACTCTTACCTTAGGAAAACAGAGATTGTAAAAGAGGCACCACAGATCATGAAAATCATTAAAGGCAGAATTTGAATCTGTGTTTATATATATATCAGACCAGCAAAGACTTTGTAAGCATTCCCGGAATTTTCGGATATTATCTAGGTTGTAATCTCTTTTATAAACGTAGTGTATTGTTGCTTTTTGTGGTACATTTTGAGATGGAAAGCTAAGCATTTGTGCTGTATCATGATCTGAGAGATGTAAAGGTAGTACGGTTGCAGTAGCATTGGAAATATTGCTCAAAATATGATCAATACAAGCCAAATTACGTGTGGGAACATTTATCAGCATTTTCAAATTATAATTATTGCATAAGTCTTGTAGCTGATTTGTAATGTTACCTGTTTTTAGTATATTTATATTCAAATCACCAGCTATAACTATATTAAATTTAGACTTGTATTTTTTTATTAAATCGTGTAAAAGTTTGTGTAATTTTAATAAAAACTGTGTTGGATCAGATTTAGGAGTGCGATAAACACATATAATAACTAATTTACCACACATTAATTCTATTCCACAGGCTTCAAACGTATTTTGAGTGGCGTAGTTTTTAACTATTGACAATTCTTTATAATTTAGCTCTTTTTTTACTAATATACAAGTGCCACCCCTTTGTTGTTCTCTACAGAAGTTAGTAGCCATTACATAATTATTTATTTTTACATAATTGTCCAAACCTTTTTTTATAAAAGTTTCAGATAGGCATATTACATCTGGGTCATTATTATCGTCCTTTAGTTCTTGAATGGTTAGTTCTAGTAGTTCTTGTTTGGATAGAACACTGGCGATATTTTGATGTAATATTTTAAAATAGTGCGATTTGTTGGTGGCTTTAGGTACGAAAAAATGAGTCGCTCTTATTTATAACAGGAAAATAGTACGGTATAGTTCCTTTCTTAACCTTCGTATTGGATTCCGTAAAGTTATTGCTTTTAGGATGCTTAACAGTTTCAATGCGACTTTGTTTCTTAAAGTAGTAGGGAATTGTCCCTTTTTTTGTTTCATGTAAACCAATGCTCAATTTGAAACTTGATTTGCCACTTGCTATTCTCTTTCGAATTTCACTAGGGTTCAAATATTTATCATTATAGTCATTACAATCTATAACAAAATTAATTGACTTACACATATCAGATAATTCGGTGCTTATTTGGTTTACAAAGTGACACTTTTTATACTTACTACATACATTTTTTATAGAATTGTTTAATTTATTGACATTGAGGAATACATTTTTTACGACATTTAATACAATTACAGTGTTACAACTAAATTTATCCAATATGTTTTTCAATTGAGACAAGATAATATTTATGCTACGATCATTTTCACCTAAACATATTACAACTTTATCGTCTGTTGTTAATTTTACATTTCTGCAGTTGGATGTTACTTCGCTACATGGTGCGTTTGGTTTAGTTTGAGCAACGATTTGATAGTTTTCATATTGTGAATTTACTCTTGAGTGTGATAAGGCGGCTGCTAAGCCAACGCAACGTTGAGTACCGAAAATATGTATTTTCTTCCCAGAAATCAGATTTTGTACTTGCTTGGCAGTGCAAGTTTTAAAACTAGCCGTATTCCGTTTCGGTTCTTCAATGGAAAGTTCGCAGGTATTCTGACTCTGTATCAATAATGTAATACGTTCTGTAAGAGTTACAATTTCTTTTTCTGCAGTCCTTAATTGCTGTTGCAGGGTTATGATTTCCTGTTGCAGGCGTAATATATTTACGTGATCAGTAACTTCAACGTTCAATGTGGATGACGATGGAGAGGATGGCGTAGAATGCACGTAGTGTTGTTGTGACAGGGCTTGCTTCTTTTTCTTGGAGCTTGTACCCGGATATCCGAATAGAGAGGAAGAATGACATAAGGATTTTAAAGTATTATTTTCTGTACATAACTTTTTTATTTGTTTATGTAGTTCGGTATTTTCTAGCAATATATTTCCCAGTTCATTTTCTGTGCTTTCTAACTGAAGTGTAAGTTGAGCTATTGTATCCTTCATATCTGAGACTGATACCAAGTCAGTTACAGTTCTGTCAACACTCCTTGATAGTTTATTGGGAGTAGTATATGACTCATCAGGCGATTCGCAGTCGGTAAGTATGTGAGAGTCAAATAATTTTGTACTACTTTGAATTGAAGACAGACGTTTCGACGTATTATCGACTAGATCTTTCTTTGTCTTCGATGTTTGTTTTATTGGCGAAGGTGTTTTAATACAATTCTGCTTCTTTCGTACGGTAATATTGGAAGCTCCGTCGGTATTAGAATATTTTTTATTTCTAATACACACCTTACATCTCCATTTTTTTTTCGCTTCTGCATCTTTTAGTCGATATGTAGGTTCTGGATAACCGTCGCAATCAAACTCATATCTGTTATCACAGGCGGAACACAAAGCAGTACTTTTTATGTTCACATCTTTTTTACATTTATGACATCTTACCAGTGATGCCATCTTGCGGACGGTTTTGCTATTATTGCAAACTTACAAGTAGACAGCCAACGAACGTTTACTCGCCGGAACCAGGAAGATCCACATTTAATTCCAAATATTAATATTGGAGACCTCCGAAAAGTATAAGTTAGCACTGAGGTTTGAACTCGCGACCACTCGATCGGGCGGTACTTGAACGGTAAAAGTAGATAGCGCCTTAAACCTCTGCGCCACTTGAACAGTTAATGGCTATGTCAAATTTATTGACTGCTTGCCGCAAATCAAAGATCACTGGATAGAATAACAATGACTGTACAAAATTACTTTTGTCTGTGACTGTTGAGAATTTAAATCACTGTATGAGTCACTTTTTCACTTCGTTTTAATTGTTATTGTTTATTTAACGTTTTTTGAGAGATGTTGGGATAAAAATAACTTTGTGAGGTTTGTTTTTGTTTATTTATTGCTGATTAAGTCACTTTTGTGTTATTGTTTTGGAACACTTGAAGAATTTTAAGTTTTTTAGTCTTATTTTCACAGTTTTTATGTTAAATTTTCAGATAACACTGTCACTTAGTTATTAGTCAATATTTTATAAGTTCAAAAGGTTTTTATTCACTTTTACACACTATTACTATTTTTAGATATTTTTTTAACGGAGCTCGACGTATGACGCGTCGCTCGATCGACATGGTAAGCAGTAACTGTTACCTAAGGATGCTTGTAAGCCCGCAATTATTTAAATACGTACTATTTCTTTAGCTATTATCTATCATGTAGGTTATTATTAGTATATCGATTTTAAATTATACCACAAATATTAAGGACTGTTACTTTTTATTTATGATGTAAACTACCTTGAATTCGGATTAATGTGTCTTTGATTCGGTTTGATGTTTCTTCGACTCGGTTGAATGTTTCTTTAATTGTCTTTAATGGTAGGCCAAACGCGCTGTAGAAAGACATTATAAAGACTATTTCGCGAATTCTTAAACTTAATAGTGATGCCCTTAATTCAAGCGATAGGAAAAAAATTGCATACCATATATCATGTTTTTTTCGACGTTTAGCTCATTAATCTGAGTGTGAACGTGGCCTTAATTCCTCGGCTGACGGTTTAGGAGTGTGTGGAGAAAGCCTAACGGAACTTGTTGTGTACGAATTACATGCGTATCATCGGATAAGCGGCCGGCGTGGGTAGGTCGCGATTTATATCGAACCTTATGTGCCTTTCTGACCTACTTTATTTACCAGATTTGTAATATTTTAAGGATTAACTAAATTTAATTTGGTGATATCTATCCGCGATTGTTGGGCCTCAATTAAAACCAATGGGACAGAATTCAGGCAACCATCACTGGGGCTACGCGGGCGGTGCTGGGCGTCTCAAATGACGCAAATGTGACAAACAGACATGGTGGTGGAACGACACAGTCCAGAGGGAGATAATGGTGAAGAAAGCCCTCTACAAAACGTGGCAAGCGACCAGATCTCCTGAAGATCGCGACGCATACAGGGCTGCCAAACGTACCACTAAGAGAGCTGTAGCTAGAGCCAGGTGGGACCACTTGGAACCTCTTTATGAGAAGCTGGAATCATCTGAGGGTCAGAAGCTTATATATAAGTTGGCACGTTCCAGGATCAAAGCGACACAGGACATCATCATGTAAAAGATCCTAGGGGCAACCTGTTATGCGACCTCGTGGTAAAGAAGAGATGGCGCACGTACTTCCACGAGCTGCTGAAATCGAGTCCTGGAAGACGATGGGTCCTTGTGGTGTGAGCATTCTAACAAACTTTTTTAACCGCATGCTCCTGACTGGAAAAGTCCCGAACCAATAAAGACTGAGTATCATCACTCCAGTCTTCAAAGGTAAGGGCTCGGCGCAGGAGTGTGGTAATTACCGCGGTATAAAGGTTATGTCCCACACCATGAAGATCTTTGAAAGGATTATTGACGCCCGGATCCGACAGGAGTGCACTGTCTCAGAGTGTCAATTTGGGTTTCGCTCTGGGTGCGACATCATGGACCCTATTTTTGCCCTAAGGATTACCATGGAGAGATACAGATCGAAGAATACGCCTTTGCATATACTCTTTTCGGACATTCAGAAGGCTTTCGACTGTGTCCCTCGCGTGGTGATCTGGTAGTCGACAAACCGATGTTGACATCATTCGAGACATGCACCTAAATTCCTATTTCGTTTACAGGACCGCTGTTGGCGACACACAACCTTTCTCCATCACCGTTGGAGTTCACCAGGGATCCGGCGTTAGCCCGTTTCTGTTCAGCGTGATATTAGACGCCTTTTCGGACAGCATCAGAGACTCACATGAGCAACCTCCCTGGTTGCTCATGTATGCTAACGATATCGCGCTGGCGGACGCGGACAGGGCTCGATTGGTGCGACGGATGAACGTGTGGAAGGAGTCGCTTGAGAACGGCGGTCTGAAACTCAACGTGGCGAAGACCGAGTATCTGGCCTGCAACACCACAGACCCCACGTCTGTCCGCATAGACGGAGGCATGGTCAAGCGCACTGACCAATTCAAATATTTGGGGTCTGTACTTCGCGCGTCTGGTGATATTGACTGCGACGTCAAGGCACATATTTCGTCAGCTTGGGCAAAATAGTATGAAGTGACGGGCGTCATTTGTAACCCTAAAATACCGGTAAAGCTGAAGGGACAGGTCTATAAGACCTTCATTAGGCCTGTTCTTTTATATGGCAGTGTGACGTCATCAGTGCTTGAGCGGTACAAGTAGGAACTGCGTGTCGCGGAAGTGAATATGTTGCGCTGGATGTGTGGAGTAACGCGGAAGGACTGTAAGAAACTCCCGCATCCGTGGCAGACTTCATATCCGTGACATAGCAGATAAGTTGCAAGAGAGTCGCCTACGCTGGTACAGCCACGTTTTACGAAAACCGGGATGTTACGTGGGAAATAAATGTCTTGCCATGCCACCTCCGCCTGGCCCGAGTAAACGAGGCAGACCCTAGAAATGCTGGCTTGATGTCGTAAGAAATGACATGCGTGCCAACAACCTCACACCACAGGATGCTGAAGATCGTGCGAAATGGAGGAGACTTAGCGGGCAAGCCGACCCTGGGTTCAAACGCCAAAGCCGAGGATGCAACCGGGATAAACGCTAAAATGAAGAAGAAGAATTAAAGTGAAGTTTAGATCGAGTGTTAATGACTTGTAATAGACATCAACGCGTTCTGTTGATCTGCTTACCACAGTCATCTAAAATTTTAAATATGTCAGTAATCCAGACGATATAACAGTATTGCGAGGGCTTTTATAGATAATATAATTTCGTATACTTCCAGAATATTAAAATCCCACAGAAAACGTACTCGGCTCTTTAAGAATCTCTACGCTGGTATCTAGACTGTAATTGGCCCAAACTATTGACATTTTAACGATGTTTGGCAACTTTAATAAAAGCCGTAATCCCACACAAGGGTGTTTGGTGTCCCTATATAGCTTTGTCTCATATATTTGTCTCTTAAAAATAGGGGTCCATGTATCCATTGCTACTTGCGAATTAAAAATTCTTTACAAGGTTTATTATTATTCTTCATCGTAGAATTATATTATTTTAGAGAAAATACTTACACGCAACTGAGGCTACTAATGCTTTAATGATAAACATAGTATCCTAGATTCGCTATGAATAGTCATCATGATCTAAGTGGATTCCACAGATCGCGTTAAAAATAAATGAGCGATTTCAAAGCCATTATATTTGGCGGCGCAATGCGTGCGTGACGAAGCGACGCACGTGATCAGAAACATCTTCAGAAACAATTGTCCTTCTTAACGAATAATGTTCACTACTTTACATCGTATTTATCACGTCTTTTTTAATACAATCAAGGTGGTAAACAAGCATGCCTATTGGCAAGCAGTTTCTGTAGACATGGATCTCGGGCATTCAAGTTATGATGAAAGAATGTGACGAGAGAGGTAAGTTTGGACTGTCAGCCTCCTGAACTATTACTATAAAATTAGTTTTATCGATATCATGTAAAAAGGGTATGTTATCTGGCTGTGCTGACTAATAATACTGACTAATAATCGTACCGTCATCACATGATTAGCGATAGCGAGCTCTTTCACTCAAAAGACTTAGATTTCGTATAATCGTAAATAGCAAATTGTAGGTATTCAACCGACTGTGATGGAGTTTTCATGCCTCATTTAATAATCCACCTCGAGACCACACGACCTCTAATCGCGCCAGCGTTTGCGGGGATGGACCAATGATGCCGAGACTGATAAAATATGTTGAACAATAGCAGCGGGTTAACGGATTACTCCACTTATAGAAACAATGAACATTGTGATCGTTCTGTTCGTCAGGGCTACCATACAAACGGTATATTGCACATGTAGACAGAATATTTATATAAATAAAAATCAATTGCTACGTGTATCACTTATAAACGGCTCGACCGATTTAGCTGTTTATTTTTTTTGTTGTGTTTGTAATTGTCAGGACTAGGTTCGTATGAACTAAAATTCGCGAAATATAGAAAAACATCATATGAAAAAAAAAATTGACGCTTTGATATTGAATTTAATTATGTGAAATATATTTTTGTATAAATTGACAGGACAACGAATGGCAGGTCAGCTAATTGATAATAAATACACATAATTTTAAGACTTGCAGCCATCTTTTACTCATCTTTCTGTATAATAGGTCCAGTTATTTAGAAATTTACAAATGTTGTATTTTGTTTTTACGCAGAAAGATATAGCAATAGGAAGTTAAATAGAGCTACTCATAACCTCCGAAATAATTCGATAACCAGCGTTAACTACATAATGTAAATATACACTCGTACTTATCTATTTTCGAAGAGGTAGGAGTATTATACTCACAGTTCTCTAGCTATACTTATGTTTTTTTAATAGGGTGGCTAACTTCTTATCATCCACCAGGGTTCTTCCCAGGCTTAGAACATCTACTGAAAATTTCTTAACAGTAAAAGCAAAAACAATTTGTAAGACCGAGTAAACAAATAGTGGGCATAAGAAGCATGAGCACAAACTATTGTCACAGGATGTACGAGGCACACGTAGAAGCGCGTTTCTTGTCAAACATTTGTCATAAAAAAAATTTGATGACAGTATGATTTAATTGCTTAAAGGCTGAGAAAGTAAGATGTTGTGGTGCAATTATCAAAAGCATGATTACATGTAGGAAGTTGTTGCTGGTCCGGCGATTGTAGCCCTACCTCTCGGGCTCGGGGCTGCGCGAGCGCAGTTCTCATAAAATATTCATCGGTAACGGCACGTGTCGTGATCGACTCACATTGGCACATTCAAAAGCGGGCATTATACCCCAAATAAATAGCGTATTACATTCCGTTGGGTTGTTATTCTACTAACATACATCAGTATACTTGTAATATTGGCGCCCAGCCACAGACATTTGAATGCCAAAGGCAACAAGAAACACACCCTGTTTTATTTAATAAATTATAACATCTGTATTATGTACCTACCTAATCCACAATAAAGAATATAATTAAGAATCTATCACAATTTTTCTTTAAAATATCCCTGTTTCTTGTAAATTAGAACTACAGTTATCTAAACTTGAAACAAATATTCAGTTAATTAAATCACTATCTACCTCTATAAGATCTTAACGCATTTACTTAATTACATATAAGAAAGACTTTTCTAAGTTTGTGTAAAATTATCGATTTTGGCACTGATCTTTTACATTGGATCGATTCGGAGCCCTTATCAAATGGCGATAAACCAAAACAATCTAAAATCTTGGTGCAACATACAAAAATAAAAGTCGTCACGCGACAACTTAGTGATCTGATGTCTGAGCTCAGACATCTCGCTTTCTTGTCTATCAAGTCAGCCGCATCAACACCCGATATTCAATTGAATTAATCGAATAACGATATTTTAATGCTCAACTTAATTGAGAACCGAAAATCTTGCTCACGCAGCTGAAATCAAACCGCAGGCGTCATTGCCAATGCAACAAATAAAAACTGCACTTTAAGCACACTTACACACTAACCTGGCCATTATTTTCTTAAAATGACTGTTTTTAAAAACTCATTTTAAAAGCGATAAACATCTGCCGACAATCTCGAATCAACATTCAATTTACGATTAAAATTCACACAAAAATCTGCAATTAACTCGTTTTTTTACAACGTCCAACTACAAAAGTGGAAGTGAATACAAAACGTTTGCACCAATTGTTGCGGGAGAAAGTTTGTTTATGTGTTCCGTTCTCCAAAACTCAGCTGATTTACATACGACGAAGATTTACAGTTAGGGGACTTGCCGTTACCAAAACAACTGTTCAGCTCGTAAAATGCTCTTAAAGGTTTATGAATTATGACTCACATTAAAATACCGAGAACAGTCAATGTGCGTGGACGATAACCATAAAACTATGGATTTAGGTGAAGCTTTCATGTACGTAATGGAAAATATCAATTTAAGAACAAAATTAGCCTTAACTAATGATGACTATTTCACGCCAAATAGATTAAATTATAGAGAAAACACATTTAAAAAAATACGATAAAAAGGTCTAGGCACGTCGACATGGTAACGAACACTACATGGCTTGTTATGTTTCAAGCAATACGTCAGAGACACTGCAGTAATTTGCATCGCAGCAGAAGAAAACTGGGTGCGTACGAAGTAAAGAAACTAAATATGCACTGAATATTGCCGATCAATGACAGAAAGTGATTTAGCAACAGTGATATGCTCATGATATGGTATTAGTTTACTTGTATAGAGACAAGCTATCTTATTTAATTTTGTAGAAAACATATAAAATGGCTTGCTTATAAATATGTAAAACACTGTAAGAGCAGTAAGCAGATGATAATTAAAAAAATATTGTAAAGTAATCATAGCATAGTGGGACACTGTAGGACAGCTGCGCAGAGATCTCGAGTTCGATCCTACAGAGAGTATTTTTGAGTGTATAGGGGCAATTATATATGTAATTAATGATCACTGACTTTAACAGTAAAGGAAAACATTATTAGGAAATATGTGAATGTTCTCTAATGTTCTCGAAGATGTGTAAAGTCTGCCAAACAGCACTGTACCTGCGTGGTGGACTATGGCTTAGCCTTTTTTATACAGAGAAGAAGCATATATAAGGTAGCTGCTTTACTGCTGGACACGGGTCCAGCAGTAAAGCAGCTACCTTATATATGACTTTATAAAGTTTTGTAGTAGTTCAGTTCGTTAAACGTTGTTTACGTCCTTTCAATTGTACTTTAAGCTTGTGTACGAATAAACTACTTACAAGATTTATTAAGCAACTGTTAACACTTTTATTCAGCGCTGGCTGACGCTATGGTCGATACAAATCACATAAATTGGCTCCAAAATGCGTATTCCAGGCAAACTTTGAATTCGATGAACTGTGTACATCGTAAGAAGTACATCATATTTTGGTTGATATCCGCGCTCTAAAGAATATAGTTATGAATCTAATGTAAATAGCGTGATTGTTTCATTAGCTCACTTGTCATGTAGGACAATCGTAATCATTGTCGAGGGACCCCGAAAGTAAACTAACCATCACGAGAACTCACTCGTCACCGAAGCGTACCGGTGACTGACAGCTCTCGTTCTACTCGCACATTTTGAGCACAGTTTAGTACATGACAGATTTTTATGCGTCTTGAGCCGTCATACAACAATATATTTATAAGTTAATTTTTATTTTGATGAGGCTAAGATCAAGACAGAAATTTACCAAGACTGTTTAAATTGCAAAAAGAAAACGAAGGCATGAAGGTTGTCATCTAACGGACTATCTAGCTTGCTACGTGGAAGTTAAAAGTTAAGGAGTATAGACGCAATCAAAGTTGCTATGTTTACACAGCACAATACATGTCACGTTGTCATGATAAGAATGATATAGAATAAATCGCAAGATATTTACAATTAGTCTATGTAAAGTGTGAATTTCTAGAATGCCAGACATAATTAAAAAGCGATTGTGTCTAGCCACGCGTGGGCCGCCGCGGCGGTAACACATTACAATTATGCAGTATTTTACAAATTTTGATCATATAATCCCGCAAACATCTGCACATGTTATATATTATTAGATGCATTAATAAAGAAGTAATCGTTGAAGTACCTATAATTGATCGTATTGAGTCGCAGCGGCACACCAGCGGCCAGAAGGAATAGGTTCTCAATTATGGCCGCCATTCCATAATTTAATAGGGTAACCCATAGAATAAGTGCCTTAGCGTCGAAGCTTGTTTAAATGCTGCCCACTCTTAGCACAAACAGTTAACTTAAGTGGAAACGTTAATAAGGTTCCAGTTATCATTATATCGATATGCAAATACTAATTTATTCCTATAAATAGCTACATCGCTTTTGATTTGTTATAAGGCTAGAAAATTCTAAGTAGGAAAGTTAAGTGCGAAAGGTTTCCAGTAGTCAGCGATAGATTCGCCTCTATTAGATGAATCCTAAAACTAGCTGAAATGAATGAATGAAATGTGGGTGTTTCAAACCTACCAACTTGCGGATATCCAATAGTCTGCCTATGTATGAATGTACCACCAGGTAAAGACCTTTCTATTCATTATCATAAGACTGATTGGGATCCTACAATGATGCTCTTTACATGAGCTAAACGTAGATTCTACAAGTTTCACGCGTGTTTAAATACATTTTGTACACCTCCCAGATTCTCTATAGCATGTTTTCTTATGATAAATTCTAGTGAAGTCTAGTTTGAAGTACAGTTAGAATTATGTTTGAAACTAGTTATAATCATGTTTATTGATTCGGTTCAAAGCACCTATCTACGACCCATAAAAATGATGTCTCGCGTGAAAATCGATTCCGTGCAGTACAGAGGTGGAGAGATAAATAAATTAAAATGCACTGCGATGCGTGCAGCGTCTTAAATGTTTTTCTAACTTCGAAGTGGTAAGTGAGTTATAATGTGGTGGTCTTTGTGATATAGGTAATATGTTCAGATATCGATTTGTCATCGCACAATTTCTCTTCGATCGCATATACCTAATGTAAATGGTTGCTTTCTATTAGAGGTGCTGCACTAGTGTGTGCATTCTGCAGTACTGCGTTCGCACTTGCTATGTATGAGTATATTACAATCGACTTTCATTCGAAGAATTGAATTATTTCTTATATGGTCTCGTTAACTGTGCCCGTGTCGTGTCCGGATTCGAGAACAACCCGGCTGTTAAATAACCATCGGATCTAGTTTCTTAATGTCAACGTGAATGTATGTTGTGTTAGATCATCAATTATTTGTGTTATACTTACTCAACTGACAAAGAAAATGTAGTTTTACAACTTTTAAGAGCTTTTATGAAAATTTATAAAATACAGCAATGAAGATACTAATCGTATATCCACTTTTGAGAATAGTTCAAGGCCAGGGACAGCTTATAAAAGAAGTAAATAAATATTAAAAAATATTTTGATTCAAATAGAGGAAACTCACCAAAAATATAAGCGAATATCTCGCCATGTTGACCAACTTAACCGTAGTTACTGTACACACAACACAAGAAGAAAGTAGCACAATTCACATTTATAAAATTAAACGAAATAAACAAGATGTTTAACATAAAAAATATAATTTGACAGGTGACTTTCGAATTGGCGCGGTTGCGTGCGGCTGTAGCGCGAGCGGATAAAACTTTTTTTAATATTTTTTTTCTAGAGACGTAGGCGCGGTCGTGTTCGGCCGGCGCGTTCGGAAGTGCGGCGCGTGATGCACTGCTGCTTCTAGCGGGACACCCGAGAGAACGGGAAATTGAAACTACTCGGAGAGAGGATATAGTATAGAGCTGTTGATTTGTACAAATTAATGTTTAGTTCTGAGGTATGCGGCTTGGACTATTAGTTATATTGACCTTTTTCCAACTTAGTACAGTAGGTAAAGTCAAGTTATACTTATATATTGAGATCGTATGAATGCATTTGGCAAAAATAATAATAATAATAATAATATTCTACCACATACACACAACACCATCTAGCCCAAACTAAGCAGAGCTTGTACTATGGGTACTAGACAATGGATAAACATACATATACCTATACTCTTTTTTTTTTTTGGTAAATACATACTTATTATACATAGAAACACCCAGACCAAGACAAACATCCATGTTCATGCACACAAATATTTGTCTTGTGCGGGAATCGAACCCGCGACCTCAGGCGTGGCAGTCGGTTACACTAACCACTACGCCATCGAGGCCGACTAAAATGTAATGCATGAATATACAATACTCTGATTAGTAGTAAATACAATATTTTGTTACCACATATTATTGAAGATGAGACTAACAATTAAATTTGAGTTCTGTAAATCGCTTTACCCAATTTGAGTATACATCTAGACTTCAACTGTATACCCTTATACAGCTTACGCTAAAATTAGATCTCAAGATATTTTGTTTAATTTCATATTACGGTAACATTTTATCTATTTTTAAGATACGATAAAATTTTGCTAATTTGAAGTTGTCGGGGGATAGAAGTTGCTCGCGTCCGTAGGATTTACCACCTTTTCTTAGGCCCACCCTACACGTATCCCCCGGGTGGTGCAAAATGAGCAACAACGCCGAGCCTCGGGCTGCGGTCAATGAACCTGTTCAATGGCCTCCACGGGCCAAGAAGAACTAAATACCTTCAATTCAAAAAGAGTGGCCATTGTGCATTTGGGAAAAGTACTGTGAGATTATTCCCTAACCCCCCTTTCTATGAAAATGTCTAATATTGAGAGCGAGTATTTGTCATGCGATCCGGCTAACATCCGGCGCCCTCCGGTATCCGGGCCGGTGGGTGAGAAATTGGTTACCGAAGACTCCATGGAAGTAGGCGACCAGGCTTCCGTGGCAGTGAATATCACTGGCAGCAAGAAATATGTTTAGTAAGTTTCCAACCTAGTTTGTTTATATCTCGACCTAGATGCAATTCTTTAGGTAGCACACTGAGCAATGATATGCAAGACCCAACAAACATTAAACAACTTGAGGGCAAAAATACAGCCCGGTCACCAAGAGAACATCAAACTATACCACTACTTCTAGTACATCTCGTCCACCTGAATGGCAAAGAGTCCCTTCTAATAGAAGCAGTAAGCGCAAAAAGCTCTCACAATCACCTTCACCAGAAGCGATCAAAACCTCTAACAAATACAGTGGCCTGCAAATTGATCTCACTGAAGATGGAAGTACACAAAATTATTTATTAACCTATTATATTATATGGCGTTGAACATGTCTACAAACTATCTGATCTCCTACACACTGTTGCAAGGAAGGATGAATTTATCTTCAAAATTATCAACAGATATCAATTAAGAATTAATAGTCTTGACATTGAGGCTTACAAGAAAATTATGACCCTACTCCGTGAAAAAGGCCTCAATGGGCACACATACAGGAAGGATCAACGGTGTTACCGACTTGTGATTAAAAACCTGCACCACTCAACCCCACATAGTGCTATAATAGAGGAAATAGAAAAAACTGACAACAAAGTGTTTGGAGAAATCATAAATGTAAAATTTGGCCCTGAAAAACAGCCGATTTCAAAATTCTTTGTCAATCTAGTCTGTAACCCAAATAATAGCGCAATGAAAACAATAAAATCTATATACCATCAGACAGTCTCAATAGAAGAGTCAAAAAGAAAAACTACCATTCCACAGTGCCAACGATGTCAACAGTATGGGCACTCGAAAAATTACTGCATGATGCCCTATCGCTGTGTGAAATGCACACAAGCACACAAAACATTTGATTGTCCAAAAAAAGATAGAAACACCCCGGCAAAGTGCGTATTATGTGAAGGCTCACATCCTGTAAGCTACAAAGGCTGTGCTGTGTACTTACAGGGAGATCTTAATTAGAAAAACAGGTCAGAAACCTACACTCCGAACCATACCTCTTGAATTACCCAGCCTTTCACCTGCAAATCCTCCAATTGAACAAAATAAACTACAAGTCGAGAAAAACAATCCAAAACATTACGCTTCTAACAAAAATGGACCGACATCTGCAGAAGTTACTAAAACCGAATCCAAACTAGAAATACTCCTCATACAACAAGCTGAAAAGCTAGACAAACTAATAGACCAGATGTCGACAATGATGAATCTACTCACAACAATTATCAGTAAACTTGTCCGATAAAATGGCCACACTCAAGATTGGGACCTGGAACATAAATGGATTGATCAAACATAAGCAAGACGTCGAGATACTCCTTACTCACCATGACATTGATGTACTTCTAGTTTCTGAAGCACACTTAACATCCAACCATTTATGTACTATAAAAACTACAATATATACTCCACATTTCATCCTGATGGAACAGCACATGCAGGGACAGCAGTTATAATCAAGAAGCACATAAAACATGACTTATTGAAAGAATATAATACTGAACAAATACAGGCTACCACAGTAATGGTTCATATAAACATAGTTCACTTATTCTATCCGCTGTTTATTGCCCCCTTACACATCCTAAAGGAAGATAGCTGTACAGACTACTTTAGTACTCTTGGCCAAAGATTCATGTGTGGCGGAGACTGGAATGCCAAAAATGTCTACTGGGGTTCCCGACTGACATAACCCAGAGGTAGAGAACTGAAAAAAAAGCCTTGACCAAAATAAATTACACGTCCTGAGTACAGGTGAACCCTCATACTGGCCAACAGACTCCAATAAACTTCCTGATCTATTGGACTTCTTTGTTTATAAGGGACTTTCAAACATCTACTTAAGCGTTGAAAGTTGCTTGGATAGCAGTTCTGATCACACCCCTCTGATTGCCACTGTAAGTACAACTTTAATAGAAAGAAAGTCCAAAGAAAAACTCTACAGTAAGAAAACTGATTGGGTTGGATTCAGACAATATATCGAGGCAAACGTGAACCTAAAAATAGCGTTAAAACAAACAGTGACATTGATGAAGCTGCTATAAACATCACAAACCTCATTCAGACAGCAGCATGGAAATGTATACCAATATCCACCAGACCAGGATCCGAAAATATTCCAAAGGAGGTAAGGAGAAAGGTTTTGGAAAAAAGGAGGCTCAGGAGAGTTTGGCACAATAGTCGTCATGCTTCAGATAAACAAGATTTTAATAAAGCGGCTGCAGATCTGAAACAATATCTAAAGGACATCCAAAATGTAACCTTAAAAAACAGACTCGAAAATCTTGAAGCCACAGCTAAAAACGAATATTCGCTTTGGAACACTGTCAAGCATAGCAAAAATGCGCCACAAACTGCTCAGCATCCTTTAAAGCTAGGAAATAATGCATGGGCAAGAAAAGACGACGAACGTGCCGAAACCTTCGCCTCTTTTTTGGCCGATGTATTCACACCTAATCTTGGAGATACAGCAATGGCTAGAGAGATCCAAAATTATTTAGAGGCTGATCTACAAGTCAGCTTACCACTAAAGTGCTGCTCACCTCGAGAGATCTGGAGCATTATAAAAGATCTGGACCCAAATAAAGCCCTCGGATATTGCCTTATTACTGCTGAAATCCTTCGCCAATTGCCAAGAAAAGCCATTACCTTCATAACACAGCTCTTTAATGGAATCTTGAGGACTGGTTACTTTCCGAGTATCTGGAAAGTGTCCGAAATTATTATGATCCCGAAGCCAGAAAAACCACCGCATCTTGTGTCGTCATACAGGCCAATAAGCCTGCTACCTGTTATGTCAAAATTATTTGAGAAAATTATGACACGTAGGCTTAATGTATCTCTCAAAGAGGGCAGTATCATCTCAAAACATCAGTTCGGATTCAGAATGGGGCACTCTACTGTGGAGCAGGTGCATAGAGTGGTAAACAAGATACGAGAAGGGTTGGAGCGAAAAGAATACTGCTCGGCCGTCTTTCTGGACGTACAGCAAGCGTTCGATAAGGTCTGGCACCAGGGCTTGTTATTTAAAATAAAAAAGCAACTGCCGCACAATCTGTTTGTACTATTAAAGTCATACCTAGAAGGTAATATTTTCCGGGTAAAAATTAATGACTCATACTCAGAATTCTACAACATACAGGCTGGAGTACCTCAAGGCTCCGTACTGGGTTCAACCCTCTACCTTATATACACTGCAGACTTACCAACCTCAGAAAAAGTTCTGCCTGCCACCTTCGCTGATGATACAGCTGCTTTGTGCAATAACAAAAACCCTAATATAGCCTCAAAAATGCTGCAAACACACTTAGACAAAGTTTATGAATGGATGAAGGAATGGAAGATAAAAGCCAGCGCCAACAAATCTATGCATGTGACATTACTCTAAGGAAAGCTGACTGCCTACCTATTACACTCGGATATGACACACTTCCACACGGGACAGTAGCTAAGTACCTGGGCGTCCACCTCGATAGGAAACAAACGTGGAAATGTCACATAGAGAAAAAACATGATGAGCTTAACATCCAGCTTCGAAAACTGACCTGGCTCCTAGGAAGAACATCAAATGCTTCACTTGAAAATAAAGTGCTTATCTACTAAGTAGTACTAAAACCCGTTTGGACATATGCAGTTGAGCTTTGGGGCTCTGCGAAGAACTCAAATTTGGAAATTCTTCAGAGATTACAAAATAAAGCTCTCAGAATTATATCAAATGCTCCTTGGTTTATAAAGACATCTGAATTGCATGAGCACCTACAAATGAAAACCATAAAAAAGGAAGTAGAACACAGACTGCAATCTTACAAATTTCGAATAAAGTCACATACCAACACATTAGCCGTAGCCCTAAGTGAACCAACAACAATAAAAAGACTCAAAACGCCATCACATATGGGACTTGAATGACTAAAGCCAAGTAGTGATTTTGAGAGGCAGATTCTTCACTGGAAGAATGAACCTCACCAGTCAATATCCGCACAAAACATCTGCTAAAGGTTTACAACCGATAGCGAGATAAACAAAAAAAAATTGAAGTTGTCAATTTGATAAATCTCTAATGAAATGGATTTATAGTCTTAAATGCGGTCACTTCTACAAATTGACAAGTGAGTAATGAAGTTATCAATTAGAAATTGTAGGTTGGGGTGCAAGCTATTTCCATCTCAAGAAGTTAATGAGTTACTCTTTGTCATATTTGTTGTGCTCGGCCGACAGCCTATGACTTGGAGTAATGACTCTGCTGCTATTGCTTGAATAATTATTATTAATACTACTAATTAGCCTACATAGTCATATCAATAGACAGACTCAACCAAAATGTAATAGAAATTTTAGTAATTTGAGCGCATAGATCCTAGGGACACATATTTTAATGAGTACTTTCAATATGATTTTGTAAACATCACTTGAGTTTAATAGCGACATAAATTAAAAATAGGAGAATAAAACAAAAATATCTCTTTAGTTCTTAAACATTTTCTTTTAGGATTCGACCTACATTATATAACATTATTACCATAAAATATACAAAATGACACATGTACCTGTAGAGTATCCTGGATACCCTACAGGTACATGTGTCATTTTGTATGGATACCGTATCCATGAATTTAATTTGTGTAAATAATTATATTTAAATCAATTCTTCTATTATAAATAATGACAAAGTTGATTTAAACTTAAGGTTGGGACAAATGATAGAGGTCATCAATTGAGTGTTGCTTATCAAAACATACAAGGACTATCCGGAAAAGATTTAGAGTTAAGTTTATTTCTAGAGACCCACAATGTTCAGGTTATGTGTATTACAGAACATTGGCTCAAAAGATATGAAGTAAGTTTTTAAATAGTATGAATTATATGGCACATTGCACTTTTTCAAGAACACAAGCCATTCACGGTGGTTCTTTAATACTAGTTGCAAACACAATAACTTGCAGGAAACGTAAAGACATAACTTGTCTGTCTATAGAGCGTACCATAGAACTGTCCTGTGTTGAGCTTGAATGGTATATAATTATTTGTGTATATCGCCCCCCATTGAGTAACTTTAATCTGTTTGAATCAGTGTAATTACTAAGATCAGAACTAGTAGAAAATACATATTAGTGTGCTGTGATTTTAATATTAATATACTAGATGGCTCTTCCTTGGCTAATAGACTTATAAACTTATTTAAATCATTTAATTTAACGAATTTGTTTTTGGAACCAACAAGAATAACTGCCACATCTTACACTTGTTTAGATAACATTTACAGTGATTGTAACGCTTCATACAAATTAGTTACCACTGACTTAACCTCAGATCACTGTGGATAATTAGCAATGTTTCCAAACATCAATAATACTAATATTAAACAAAAGATACTTGTTAGGCCTTTATCAAATAATCGCTTCAAACATTTTAGAAATAAAATTTCATATAGTGTGTACTCTAATATAAGCGAAGATAAATCTCCTAATAAGGAGTATGACCTTTTTGGTATTGTTAAGAAAGAATTTATAATACGTTTAGGTCTAAAGTAAAAGTTATTAAAGTCACTATGTCATTTAACGAATGGGCAATCGTAGGTATTTATAAGAGCAAAGTGAAAATGTATGAGTTATATAGTATGAAGAAATATAATTTTGATCCTACTTTTACTGTATATGTTTAGAATTACTGAAATGAAATGAAAGTTTATTCGCATGAGACATGGTTACAGAGGATGTTACAAGGTTAAGGTACATCATATCTCGCCTTTAGTAGGCGTACGAATGTTGTTACATAGTCGAAAAATTTAGTTATTAAACATCACATTCATTATTACCAACAAATGTCAATTATCAATAATAAAAACAATTGTAAAAATGCGAAAGGAATAGATAATATCGTAACTATATAAAAATATTATAAACAATGTCAATTTCCAGTTTAATAATTACATAATAGATGTCAAGATAAATTAAATTAAATTATATTTTAAAATTTTATACAGTATTTATTATTTATATTATAAATAGGCACTTGGTTTTAAAGAATGTGTGAAATTACATTGTTTGCAATTAAAATATTCTTTTAATGTATAAAAGCAATTATCCAGAAGCCAAATACTTATTTTTTTTTTAAATTGGAATAATGAGTTCTTCGATATTTATAGGGATGTGGTTATATACTTTTAGTCATAACTAGGCTGCTTTTTTATAAAAGCTACTTCTACAAGTTTCAAATTTTAGTTTTGTGGGATCCCTTGACTCGTATTAATTGTTTCACTTATTTTTCAAATAAATGGCTTTGGTTCCTGACGAACATTCCTACTTCTAGTATATATATAGACACCAAAGTCAAGATCTGTAGTTGCTTAAAGAGTGGTCTACATGTTTCAAGCGGCCCTACACCGCAAATTGCTCGTATATATTTATTTTGCATTATGCACTCTCTCTCCATGTCAATTGAATTACCCCACAACAATAGGCCATACCTTAGGATAGATCCGACATGCCCGTGATAGGCAGTAAGCGCCGTTTTTTCATTACTCATAATTCGTAACTGTCGCAAAGCATATACAAATCTGTTTATCTTTTTACATACTATATCTATGTGTCGTTTCCAATTACAATGTTCGTCTAAGGTAAGACCTAAAAACCTAATATGAGAGTCTTTGTTTATATTCACGCCATCAACACTTGTGTCAAAATTTTACGACTTCTGTTTATAATTTTTAAATTCAACGTAATGTGTTTTAGTTAAATTTACTTTAAGGTAGTTCACACTGAGCCATTCAAGTATACTTTTAATTGTCGCTTGCACCATGCCTTTTTGATCGTGTTTCGAATCGCTAGGTATAATAACCGACACGTCATCAGCAAACAAAACACATTTTTGTGACGTGACACTCGGCAAATCATTTATGTAGAGCAGAAATAACAGAGGCCCTAGAATGTGGAACTCCTGGCCTGTTTGTTCGAAATTGAGATCTGTAGGGTGTTAATAGTAGTTTGTCATTTATGCGAGATATTTCTACACAATAAGTCCTATCATACAGATAACTTCGAAGCCAGTCCAAAGCCGGACCTCGGATGCCATAGGGCTCACATTTCTCGAGCAGATTTTCAAAATTGACCAGATCGAAAGCTTTACTCATGTCCAGGAAAACTACATTAACTGGATGACCTTTGTCAACGTTTGCCGTTATAGACCTGACCACTGAGAAAGCCGCTAGTGTGGTAGACTTTCCCTTTTGGAAAGCGTTCTGTTCATCACTTATAAATTAATGTTTATTTAAAAAATGAGTTATTAGACAATGCATTACTTTTTCATAAACATACTCCAAAATTTTTAAAAAGTATGCTTCTTAGCTTTGTCCTAGTTCGTCAGTAACAAAATCAAACAGTCTATAATAAAGTTAAGGCTATCTGGCCAGCTATTAACGAAGCTAGTGTCAAGATAACTCAAAGAGATAATAGTATTATTCTGATGGATAATAAAAAATTATCAAAAATAATGCCGATTTAGAACACGTGTTCAATTATTTCTTTGCCAGTGTACCAATTACCACCACGAGCGCATTAAATTCTTCATCTATCTATCTATCTAAAGCTGTTATAACTCCCGTATACAAGAGAAGAAATAGAGACAGTGTAAACAACTACAGGCCAATATCGGTACTACCTGCACTTTCTAAAGTTCTAAAAAGAGTTCTAAATAACATACTGATCAATTTTCTACAACAAAATAAGAATATCTCGTCAAACCAATTCGGTTTTCGCGCAGGTGTGTCTACGGATGATGATATGATAAGTCTTACTGACTCTATAGTAAAAAACATAGATAATAAGCGCAAATGTGTTGGGATATTTCTAGATCTATCAAAAGCTTTTAACACTGTCTCTGTGCCTATTCTTGTATCAAAACTAGAAAAAGTTGGAGTGAGAGGTATAGCCTTGGACATTTTAAAGATTACCTGACTGGACGCACGCAATGTGTTAAGATAGGTGGTCTTACCAGCGGAGATAAATCGCTCTTGTATGGGGTGCCACAGGGCAGCATTTTAGGCCCAACTCTCTTTCAAATATATTTAAACCAACTCTGTCAACTAAAACTGCCAAACTGCGAGGTGATTGCATATGCAGATGACACCGCTTTAATAATATCTGGTAATGATTGGGCTGAAACTAAAAGTAATGCTGAAGCAGGGCTCAGAGTATTAAATCTTCTTACAGTTAACCTACAAAAAACAAAGTTTATAACTTTTACAAATTCGGCATCGCATAGTCCATCGCAATATTTCGTTCTGAGAGTACATGCGTGTCACTTTGTTACTCTTGGAAATGATTGCTCATGCGTTACATTGTCCCGAACCACTGAAACTAAATATCTAGGGGTGCAGATAGATCAACGTCTAACTTGGCAACCACATATAAAATCACTTGTTTCTAGAATAAGAAAAATAATCTACATCTTTAAAAATTGCGTCAATCAGCAAATGCACACACGCTGAAGATGGTCTACCTTACACTATGTCAATCTCTTCTACTATACTGTGCTGAGGTATGGGGAGGAGCATCAAAGACTGTATTTCTAGAACTCGAAAGAGTCCAAAGGGCAGTGTTGAAGGTTATGGCATCGAAACCGTTTCGATACCCTACTACTGACAGAGGTCAGTAGTAGGGTATCGAAACGGTGCCGGTGCCGGACAGTAAGAACTTAGCATTCTTTGTAGAGACAAAGAATGCTAAGTTCTTACTGTCCGGCAACTTTACATCCTTCGCTCTGTATTAAGAAAGCATAAGACGTTGACATATAGACCGGAACAATTAAAAGATAAACGCAGAAGTCATACTGTTTGTAAACTAGTAAAGTACAGAACGGCTGCCGCGAGCCACCAATACTACGTCTTGAATGCACGCCTATACAATAAAGTCCAAAAAACCCTGGGTATTCACTCACTGATTTACAGGAAAGTCAAATTTAAGGTGACAAAATGGTTGATGTCACTTGACTATGCCTGCACTGAAACTCTTCTAAATAGTATGTTTTGCACACAATGACCCATCAACATCACTCTCCCAGCATAAATTAAACACACGCGCGTCTACATATCGTAACATTTAACCATACACACACACACACACACACACATCATACACACACACTGAATTAGTATAGAATATGTATTGTATTAAGTGCAATGTATGCTTCGGAGGAACACTGACTCCCACAATACAGGTTATTACCTAGTTTGGGAGACAGCGTTTTCAACATTTTGTTATTAATTTGCCAGTCTGTATGTACCTTTTAAGAATCGATGTACATTGTGCCTTATCTGGTATGGATATAAATTATTATTATTATTATCTATAGACGCAGAGAGGTTATTACAATCCAGCGTAACAAAGTCTAGAGTATTATTTAGATTTGATTATGTTAACGCGATTGATATTATCAACACTTTTCAATCTCTGGAATCTAATGGAGGGAGATCTCTGGGGTATCTCCGTTAAAGTCGTAAAAAGTATAATAGATATAGTTCCTCCTCATTTAAGTGGGTTATTTAATAGGTGTGTAGATTCGGGAACTATTCTAGATTTGATGAAAAATTGTGAAATCATACCTTTATTTAAAGCCGGTAGTAAAACTGATCCTAGTAATTTTAGGCCAATATCAATTCTACCAGCTTTTAGTAAAATATTTGGAAAAGTCATACTCAAGCAATTACTTAGACATTTTAATTTAAATAGCCTCTTTCACGATAACCAATATGGCTTTACTAAGGATCGTTCTATAACGGATGCAGGAGTAGCGGTCCCAGTTGCCCCCACCGTCGACGCCACCACTGGTGACAAATAGGATTTTTTTCCCGGAAAAATCTCATTTGCCACCAGTGGTGGCTTCACTAGGGGTAGCAATTGGGAGTGGCCACTCATTTTGTTCCCAGTTGCCACCAGCGGTGACAGATGGGAAAATATTGATATGCCCCTAGTAGTAGCGATTCTAGAACTGAATATAATGTGATGTGAATAAATTTTTCACAAGTGGTGTTAAATAGATGATGTAGTTTATTATTAAATGCACATTAAAACGAGAGAATTAAAACTTTTAGACGTCACTTGGGAGACATATATTATTATAAATCACAGTATTTATAATAATCAAGATTTAAAATTGCACAGCGTAATCAACGTTTTAATCACAATAATTTACTTATTCTCTACAAAAAAATGTCACAGATCAACATATTATGTATATGTATACCTATTTAAAAAGAGTAAATTACTGTGATTTACTTTTTTGAATTTTCTTATTATTATTCCTTAAATATTATTAATGATGATTTATGAGATAATTAAAACGTTGCTTACGATGTGCAATTTTAAATCTCGATTATTATAAATACTGTGATTTATAAAAATATATGTCTCCCAAGTGACGTCTTAAAGTTTTAATTATCTCGTTTTAATGTGCATTTAATAATAAACTACATCATCTATTTAACAGCACTTGTGAAAAATTAATTCACATCACTATATATTCAGTTCTAGCATCGCTACTACTGGGGGCATATCAATTTATTTTTTCCATCTGTCACCGCTGGTGGCAACTGGGATCAAAATGAGTGGTCACTCCCAATTGCCACCCCAGGTGACGCCACCACTGGTGGCAATAGGGAATTTTTTTGGAAAAAATCCCATTTGTCACCAGCGGTGGCGTCAACGGTGGGGGCAACTGGGTATAACCCGGATGTAATTACGTCGTACTTAATTAACAGGAAAGTCAATGGTTCGAAATCAAACAGCTTACCTGTAAAGCTAGGTTGCAGCACGCAAGGTTCGATTTTAGGCCCATTTATATTTTTAATTTTTATAAATGATTTACCTTTTTATTTGAACAATATTTGTGATGTTGTACTGTTTGCTGACGATACTTCTTTAATATTTAAAGTAAATAGGAGTAGGGACCATTTTGACGAAGTAAACAGTGCAACAAAATGGTTTGCTTTAAATAATTTAGTACTGAACGCCAAAAAGCAAAATGTGTTAAATTCACACTGCCTAATGTAAAATATCTTGGTCCCAGCATAAGATTGAACGGTGAGGTACTGGAAGCAATAGAATCCACAGTGTTTCTGGGCATTACACTTGATTCAAAGTAACAGTGGGGTGCGCACATATCTTATCTCACAGCGAAACTTGGTTCAGCCGCTTACGCCATTAGAAAAGTCCGTGGATTAACTGACGTTGATACAGACAGATTAGTTTACTTTAGTTACTTTCTCAGCGTTATGTCATATGGCATATTATTATGGGGATATACAAAGTATATATATATTGCAAAAAGGAGCTGTGCGTGCTATTTATCAATTAGGAATTAGAATCTCGCTCAGAGAAAAATTTAAGAATATAGGCATTTTAACTGTAGCATCACAATATATTTATTTTAATATTATGCACGTCCGTCAAAATATATATTTATATATAAAAAATAGTGACATACATAACATCAATACTAGAAATAAATATAAATTATGTTTTCCATTCTACCGTCTACATAAAGTTTATGGTTCCTTCATGGGTATACGATTTTATAATAAAATTGCGACCAAAACTCTAGAATTACCAGAGAATATATTTAAAGTTAAAATTAAAACTTGCTTAATTTCTAAAGCATATTATAATATAGATGATTATTTGAATGACAAACATCCATGGCACTAATATTTGCATCAGATCACAGGACACTAATTGATAAATACTACCACTTATTTCTCTTAATATAATTTTTTTGTAAAGTTACACCTTGTTTAAGCTAGAATTTAGATCGTTGTTACACTCAGTCGTATTTTAATCAAGAAGAATGTGCAATGAAGACATCTCATGATCATGGACAATTCCGTAAAGTTTTCTTTTGAGTCTTATTCTAAGTTCGCATGCCAAGGACCATCATGCTCACTCAAATGTCATTGCTTGTGGTGGCGTCATGGACCGGGTCGTTCCCTTCCCTTCAATATGGCGAGGGGAGCGATGGCTGGCCCATGCGTCGTACTCATGAACGGGTGCTACTTGTGGTGACTGGTCGATCTTGGTTTCGTGGATTCGATAATTTACCTACTACACTTTTATTTAAACAGTTAGATTAAACTACGGACTACAATCATGCCTTGTCTTGATTATTTATGTACATGTAAGTGGATGCTCCTATTTACCATACTGCTGCTTTAGAGGCTACCATCAAATTTTATTAAATGCTTGATTATGTTCAGTAGTAGTTCATGGAGAAATGATTGCAGCACCTTACAGTTATGATTTGTAAACGAAATATTATTGTAAACTTGGCGATTAAAAAGAGTGGCCACGAGTTTCATGTCCGTTCTTCTCATGAGCCCTACATCCTTGCTTTGCTGAACGTGGCAGTAAATGAAAATTCACAGAAAAATTTTGTGCAACTTTGACATTCATAATAAGTGTTACCTTGTAACCTAATTTTATTTTTGATTTTAGAAGTAATACTGAATTTTAAAGCATTCTATTATGGTTTTAAGATTGCAAGAGTCTAAAATAAATCCCTATCACCGCTCCACACTAACAGCTAGGTGATAGCTAGGAGCCACAAAAACCTTGTTAGGTAAATTCAAAATCGCGTCAAAATTCGTTAAGCCGTTTCAGAGATTAGCCGGAACAGACAGACAGACAAACATTTTTATAGTGGTTTTTTTATGTAAGTACCGCATATACTTTTATATGCATTTAGTAAAAAGCTGTTATTTTGACATAAGCAACAGACTTTTTAATTTTATTGTATTTGTATAGATATGCCACGTAAATTTGGTTCTTGTTTTAAACCCTTATCACGGGTAAATGAAGTAAACTTACACATCGACAGCTCTATATATATAATATATAAGTGTAAGACAGCTGACGATGACGGCACAGCGGGAACATTTAGTATTTCACTCAACGAGGCGCGAGCGCTGCTTGCCGGTTATGGTATATAGCGTTATGATCAGCGGTTTAACAAGATCATCATCAACATAGGAAGATACATATATTAAAGATTGTGAGTGCCGGATGCTTAATCACCCTCTTTTCCGCTTCTCGCTCCTTTTCCTTTCCACATCTTTTCTTAAAGGGTCGGCAACGCGCAAGTGATGCCTCTGGTGTTGCAGGCATTCATAGGCTACGGTGACCACTTACCATCAGGTTGGCAGTATGTTTGTATGCCACATTAGTTGTATAAAAAAATTGCATGAATGTAAAGGAATACGAAAGACAGGTCTGTGAGCTCAGTAGCTCTTTTCCCCCGCACGAAATACAGTACCAGCGTTACCACTTTAACGCCGGTACGACCGATTCTTTCATTCTTAAAATAATTATATCTGGAGCTGTCATTACATGGCGAACCTTTACAATGTACAAAGAGCTACAGTCGTATTATCCTTCATTCACAATTTCTTGTGCTTGTGCCTGTCTAATACTATATGTGTCTATTTCATTCATTATTCAATTATAACCTACTATTCATAAGTAAATATAATTATGGGTATTTTTATATGGACCGGAGGCATTTAATTAATAGTTTTATTTATTGGTATGTAGTAGCTGACAGAACCATGAACCAGAGATGGATATGTTTAGTATGGTTGGCCATGCGCTATACATTTTAGATAATTAATCCGTGCATTCATATGTATATGTGCGAAGTACTAACACTGACACAGAAGCATTTCATTCTTTTTAATTTTCACTAGTATTTTGTTATACAAATTACTAACATGTTTGTTCATCCATCTAGCTAACCTAATGTGCCTGTGTCTAAGCGCCTAATCAATTGGTATCAGCAATTATTAACAGACTATCGTCCATCTTCTACAATAATTTGGCAGTTAAAAAAAAGCATAATTATGTATAATTGACTCCTTTTGTCCGTTCTGTATTGGTTTAGTCAGCCATTAAAAGTTTATTCTATATCGCGGATTTTTATTTAACATTTTACACGGGTTCTAGTCCCGTACAGATTGTTTTAGGAGTGGGTTCACGTCGGTAGTACAGCCATTATAGGTATTATAGTGTAAGGCGCATTTTCTTGTTGATTTATTGTACCATATATAATACATAAATATGATTAAAATGGTAACAAAATATATGTATAACTTTGTGGAGTAATGTGGTGTGATATTCCTCCAACGCAAAGGGAGGATCCTCCGACCAGGCCGGACGCCAACCATTGCTGTGTCTTCTACATTAATTTATTTAACGATATGAATGATATACAGAATTATTGTAGCAAGTAAGTCTTTCGACGACATTTTTTAATGCCAAAACTCATTTCTATGTATAATATGTATGTATTTACAAAAAAAAAAGTATATATGTATGTTTATCCATTGTCTAGTACCCATAGTACAAGCTCTGCTTAGTTTGGGCTAGATGGTGTTGTGTGTATGTTGTAGAATATTATTATTATTATTTATTCAATTAGATCACGAAGTACCTCTGAGCGTCAAAATATATAGTTTAGTGAGTTTGCTAAGTTAATGAAGCTACATTCATGTTAGTTGCTAGATTCAGGTTTTACTATTTGTTTCATTATTAAAATGAAACATTTATTTAAAAGTCATTATCTTTTAAAATACATCTTCTACCCTAGGCCTAATTGATGATTTGTGTGGGACTTTGCAAACATCCAAACAACGGACAGAAAGAAAGACTCGGAACAACTTTTTTTGCGAACTACATTTTTGTCACTTGTGGGGATTGACTCCGCAACATTCGGTTCAGTTACTACCTAACGTGAGGTTCGCGAGGCACACTCCATATTTATCTGCATATTAAGTTGTGGCGACTCCGCACAGACGAAGAAGTTCCGCCTACATCTAACAGATGACGCTACATACACCAAGCGCTCAAATGACGTCATACAATTCTGAACAAGTAACATTTAAACAGCGACTAAGAATATAATATACATAGAGCAGCGATAGCTCAGTGGCAGACCAACAGACTGAAATGTAGAGGGTCTCGGGTTCGAACCCACGTCGCGCACCTCTGACTTTCGGAAGTTATATGACTTTTCGAAATTATGTGCGTATTGATTGACAATTATCGCCTGCTCCGTGCGTCGGAGAGCACGTTAAGCCGTTGGTCCCGGCTGCCATGAACATCTATGCCAGTCATTATTGGGGAAGTCAACACAAGAGATCCCACTGGGTCGAAGTGTCGCCGGTCTGTACTGACTGGCCCCCACACATCCCTATATTCATTTCTATGCCTGTGACCGCGGTTTTATATATAATGTCGTTCGTATCACGCATGCGTCAGCAAAGCGAAGCTTGACACCCGCCGGCGGCAGCGCGTGCCCGCCCCGCTGCTGCCGGCTCACTGTGGTTCGTCTAGAACATGCTAGCTGGACAAAATTATTTATTGAGGTTTTTTAGTTCGTACGGCTTTATTATGATATTCTAATGGGGTGTTAGCGCATATAACACCAAAAAACAGGAGGTAGGGTCACGTGTGCCAACATAAAAAAATATAATAGCGATTAATCTTTTATTGTCAGACAGGTAAATAATAACAATGAAAAAAAATAACAATAGTCATTAAATATTGTGCTACTAAGGACTTGGCTTCTAATTACATAATAGGGCATTATTACTACCTACTCAATAACAATACTTTTTACTTAAAAAATATGCAGTTAAAAAACAATATGTTGACAACTAATAATAAAGTTAGATAAGGTACACAGCTTAAAAAAACATTAGTAAAATATTATTTACAACTTCTATTTATTCTGCATCACTAAATTCTTCTTCTGAAGTATCATCTACCATATAATCTGACATATTTTGATGAGAACTACAATGACTTACACTAGACCTTACATTTACAGGAGGGGGTATAATTAATTCTAAAACCTCAGAAGGAAGTTTACTCGTCGGTTTTTTCGGCACTTCCCTAAGGCCATTTATTACAGGATCAGATGTAATTAGCAACATATTAAGTAAATCCCTATTCGTGGCAATACGTGAATATTTTCGAGTATTGTGCTCCCGGAACCTCCTATAATCCTTATTACGCGCTTCCTGAGCTTCTTCAGAAAGCTGCCCAATAGGTAAAAGAGCCGATCTCACAATTTCTACACTGTGCACAAGAATTTTGTGCACAGTAACAGGCATTTTATACCACGAATAGAGACTAAGATACAATTTTTTTGTGTCCTGTGTAAAAGAATTAAATTTAACAACATCAATATCGTAACCCGAAGCTAAAGTTCTAAGGATAGTGCCAAAGTTCTTAATTAGTGTCACATCTACACCTGTAATATCTGAAGCCTGTTCAGGATTCTCAAAAAACCGACGAGCAGTATTCCCATCATTCGTATTACCAAATCCTGGTTTTGGTTTATCTACAATTAAACCCATTTCAACCTTAAACCTTTCTTGGATACGAGCCGAACGTTGCTTCACATTTTCTTTGTCACTGTGACCTCGAAGTTGCCATTTCTTAACTTCAAGACGATAGTTTATGTGAAGCAAACATTCAAAAGACCGGATCCAAGCGTGAAGGGGAGATATACCAAAACCAAGAGTTTCCTTATTTACAACAAATTCCCTAGACTCATCATTCATAAATTTAGGAGTAGCTCCACAAATGTAACATTTAAGTGCTGACGAAGTTTCAGTCATAGCGTTGCACACTTTACCATCAATCATCGTGAACAGTAATTCGTGTTTGACCGATATCTCTTTACCATCTATATTACCTATTGTTGGCACCAATTGGTTTATTTCCTCCAAAATCTTATTGGTTTCTATTACAGTAAAATCTGTTGTTTCTTTGGAGAAAATAAACTTAATCGGTCGACAATACATGGTAGAAGATGGTCAAGGATTCTGCCAAGCAACTCTACCACTATTGTCACGTAACTGAAGTGGCACGAAAGAGAACATAAACAAAAACTCATCTGTGTCTTCACTGTTTGAGAATTTTTGTTTGTAAGTGCTATGACCGGAACTTCCATCACACCCCCACTTGCTAACAAGGGAGAGTGATGAGCCAGAATCTACAGATTTTAAAACTTCACGCTGTGCACAAATTAGACGTTCAGCTGTTTTATTTAAAACCGCCTGAAGTTTAATTTCTGCACGCGTTTCGCTTATAAAAATCTGTTCCTCGGGAGGGTAGCATTCAATTTTTGCCTGCCTAACACTATAAAATGATGGGAATACCTGGTGTCCTGCCTTGATGCTCCATTTCCTCGTTTGTTTATAAGAGTGGCTCGTGGATTTGGCATCCACATAATATGCCAAAGCCTCCTCTTTGGACAAACATCTTGGTTGTTCGCGTACCTTTTCACCCACATATCTTTTCATTTCTTGGCACTTTTCCGGACTACTATGGCTTGCTTCTTTAATCACAGTAGCCAAATTCCGATGTCCGGATAATCGTGCCGATATTTCAGCAGCGGCTACTAGCTGGTTTACACCTCGCGTGTGTAGTAGGTCCTCCACGCGTCTCCTTTTCGTTTTTTCACTTGCTTCAGGAAAATCTATTGATGGACGTCCACGAATCGAACTCTTACTTGATGATGATGGTGTTGAGAGGTGGACAGATGCTTTGAATGTAAAATCCCCAGACAACCACTCAGAATTCTTAGTCAGGAAGCGATTACGGCATTTCCCACATTTTTCCCATTTTTCTGTGTATTTGGATGACAATCTTCCAATTGTCATTTTAATTTCCCGCTCAGATGCTTCCGTGATATTAACAAGATCATGTTTCATCACTATAAACTCATACAGTCTACTGTTGCGGTTCTCTTTAGCATGTTTCTGCCATTCATCAAAAAACTCCATTTTCGAGACTGAGAATTCGTATTCTAGAAAACAGACAAAATGACAAAGTTGTACTCAAGTGTGCAGGCTAAGATGACTAAAATTTAAAAGCTAACAGATATGGCTATGCTATATATAAAATCTAGCCCGGGTACAAGAGGGTACAAGTAGTTTCTAGTCCAATGAATTCAGAAAATCATCAAAATTTGACAAACTTCTTTAAACTCGAGCTATTTAAAAAAAATGGGGAAATGTAAACCTATTTTCTTATTAGAAATAAAAAGTACATACCTTTAACTTGAAGATCCATCACTAACACTTTTGAAAAAACTTAAACTCACTGACATAGGATGTTACTTCCGTACACGCAAAAATGCAATTAATAAGTAGTTTTCTTACCCTTTCCTTATATACTAACCTCATTACCTTATCAGTAGTTGACACGTGTCCAAAACAATTCTCAGAATTGGGGCACCTGGGTATCTGGTAAAAGGCTCAGGTAATAAATTTCAGGTAATTAGACAATAACTTTTGTCCAGCTAGCATGTTCTAGACGAAACACAGTGCGGCTGTGTGAACGCTCTCATATGGTGGTACATTACAACGGTACGGTACATTACAACTCAGGTGGGACAAGCGCACGCCCCGCTCACGGCGGCTGTTTGACCGCGCCTTTATCAAGTCAGGTTATATTCAGCCGATTATGACCCGGCTTGAGCTGAAACCTACCATGCATGCTTAAGTGAGTGCGTCCACGTATTTTTATATTTAGTACTCATCCAAACGATACGAACGACATAAAAATATTATGTAAGCAGTTTCTTGCTCGAAACACTGTTTTAACCTAGTTCGGGCCAATATTTATAAGTGCACTTTATGTAATTGTTACAATATATAATAAAATAAATAATTACATGCTACATACATGGGACAACATGCCAGTTAGATTCCTGAAAGCTGCCCGTGAAATCGTGGTCCCAGTTATTACCCATCTTGCAAATCTTTGCTTTGAGCATGCTATCTATCCCGATGCTTTAAAAGTAGCACTAATTACACCAGTCTACAAGGTTGGGGACAAGACCGACCCGTCAAACTACAGGCCAATTTCGGTCTTACCTTCAGTATCTAAAATTATTGAAAGACTAATAAATTCACGTCTTATAAACTATCTGAATAAATTTAACTTGTTATCACCTACTCAGTTTGGATTTAGACAAGGTAGATCGACTGAGGATGCAGTGTTGTCGCTTGTTTCCTCTGTAACCAATGCCGTTGACAGGGGAGACAAGGGCCTTGCTGTTTTCCTCGATCTTAAAAAAGCGTTTGACACGGTCTCTGTCCCGACCCTTCTAGACAGGTTAGAAACGTACGGCATACGAGGCAAAACACTCGAATTGTTAAAGAGCTATTTGAAAATCGGAGACAAAAAGTTAAGATTGACAATTATGTTAGTTCAGAAGAAATTGTAACATACGGGGTGGGTCAAGGCAGTGTCCTTGGTCTGACCTTATTTCTAGTCTATATAAATACGCTATGTAATATGAATATAACAAGAGCTCACATTTATTCCTACGCTGACGATACCGCAATAGTTTTTAGTGACACGTCATAGACAAATATACAGAAAACAGCAGAAACCAGGCTGTCTAACATTGCATCTTGGTTAAACCATAATCTTTTAACGTTAAATACATCTAAAACAAATTTTATAAGCTTTTCCAAATATGAGAGCTCACAGACTCCACAAAATTTTAAAATTAGAATTCTCAAGTGCCAAAACTTACTGGACTCTACTTGTTCTTGAGTGGAGATCGAGAAAGTTAAATTTACCATATACCTTGGCGTAATAGTTGACCAACGTCTCTCCTGGCATAACCATACTGAATTAATGATGTCAAGGACTAGGAAAATGATTTGGACTTTTAAACCTTTACGCCACATTACATCGAAAAGCCTTCTCCAGCAAATCTATATCTCTTTAGCACAATTGGTCCTAGCATACTGCTAACCAGTTTGGGGTGGAGCAATAAAATCTCAATTTCTAGACCTAGAAAGAGCTCAAAGGTCGCTGTTAAAGGTTATGTTTTTTAAAACGTTTAGATTTCTAACTGAAGAGTTATACTTAAATGCCGGAGTACTAACAGTTAGGAAGCTATATCTACTCAATTTAATCTTAAAAAAACACAAATCCTTACCGTTTGATCCTAATAAATTGATAAATAGAAGGAAATATCTGGTTGCCCCGTTGGTCAGAACTAAGTCAACATTTGCAAAGAGACAATACGATAGACAATCTTCACACATCTATAATTTAATAAATAAAGAGTTGAGTATTTACTACCTTATACTACAAGACTGCAAAAATGCTGTTGAAAACTGGCTAAAGTCCAAAACTTATAATGACGTGGAAAGCTTAGTACAGACGATCCAATTAACCTAAATACTAATTAAATGTGGTTAATGAACTCAAAATTAGTGCAACTAGTGCTAGCTCACTCAGTGTACCTAGCACTTCATTTAAATTGACCAAGTAGATTAGTCGAATCTGTGGTAGACTAACAGTTCCGATCCCAAGATACTCTCGTAGGGCTATTCTACCAACCGTCTAACCGTCCGTCATATCTAGACCAATATAACCCCCATGACATATTCGTTAACTGCACAACTATAAATGGATTCGGGAATATATACATATATATATACATATGTATATCGGGAATATATATATATTTAAGTACATCACCAAAACACAAACTTGTCTGCACAACCACGCACATCCATTTTTCACGCTATATCCATACGCACACACACACCCACACACATACACACACACACACACACACATACACACACCCATTTACACATACACTAAGGCGCGCTATGCTTATGTCGACTTTTGTTTAATTTTTATTTTTGTTTCTATTCATAATTCTTTTTTTTAATAATTCAAGCATTCAGCAATTTTTTATAAAATAAAAATGTCGCGCATCTAATATTAATTTATGTTTAAAATATAACTGGGAAGAGCGGAGTCTCCCATCATAAGCATAATTTAAAGGGAGGCTCCAAACGCAATGTGTAATTTGATATAGAAAAGGAAATAAATATTTTTTTTATTTTAAATATACGTTTTAATGAGTAAAAGCTTAAGTAAACGTCACTCTTCAATACGCTACACTCTGGCCTTGCAAAGGGAGTTCCCTCCACGTTTTCCTCAACGTAATTTATTCCTTATCGTGTTTCACAGACAATGTTTCACTTATTGTTTATTTACATGATCGTGTATTTTTATGTTATCTGTTGCGAAACAGCTGACAAATTAATAATTACAATTATTATTAGAATACGTCTAAAACAATAACAGTATGTGTTGTATTTGTACACTTCACGGGCAAACCTAAAAGAAGGATAACTTTGCAATGTTGCTATTTCTTCTCTTATTAATTTTAGCCATTTTCTAACATATTTTTTGTGATATTTTAGGTATAACTATATACTGCTCTTACGTACCATAATAGATTGGTACTTCCCCCAGTGAGCTAGCTCATTAGTACCGTCACCAAACGTTACTGCATGTAGTAGGCACACTATACTCAATAATATGAGAGATACTCGTATCTTGCCTCGCCAGCTCAGTAGTGAGTCGTGTGCGCCTACGCCATGTTGTTTGTCGCGTTATTCTGTGTCGCCGCGTGTGCCAACGTCGACGCCCGGCAAGATCACCATAATTATCAAGACTATGAAGCTACAGGTAACTGAGAAAACTTTTGAGATATTGTCATATAAAAGTGAGATTTTTTTGTGCTTAGTTTGTTTAATAATATCAACTCTGTACTAAACTGTCCCACTACTGGGCACTTCTTCTTAGTGTGAGAAGGGTTAGCTCATAGTCCAGCACGATGGCCCAGTGCGGGTTGGCAGACTTAACATATCTGCGAGAACATTATGGAGAACCCTTAGACATGCAGGTTTCCTCACAATGTTTATCCTTCGCCGTTAAAGCAAGCGATAAATAACTATTTAATACGCATGTAACTTCGAAAAGTCAGCGATTCACTTGGGTTCGAACTCGAGACCTCTTAGTGGCAGTCTAACGGTTTCCTACTAGGCTATCGCTGCTGATTGTTTGGATTAATTATGTAATTTTTAATCTAGATAGGATCTAAGATATCGTTCCATACGAACGTAAAAGTGCGTATTTAAGGTGCTAAACAATGTTTTCGATGTCGTCTAACGCAGGGGAGAGTAACTGAATACATATTTTCGTTATTTGTTGTAGCTCCCGCCACAATAGACGCACCAGTGGTGCACAGTGTGTCGGGCAAGTTCAGAGGCTCGTGGATGGAGTCTCGTCGCGGTAAACGCTTCCAGGCTTACCGTGGCATACACTACGCTCAACCACCCGTCGGCAATCTCAGGTTCCAGGTAAACAGCGAAAGAGTATTCGACTCAGAGACATAAGTGCCCTTAGAAGATCCCGCCAGCAATTTTTTTCGCAGAAGTATGGCGTGCTAGATCATGCCTATCTACAGGTTGTAATTTCCACTAAAAAGCTCGACGTTTATGTCAGATGTAACATACTAGAGTTGAGCATAAGCGCATTCTAATATAACTAATCCAAATAAAATGTAGAAGCCTGTTATAACGTATCCATTACCTCTGTAACAAGTCAAAATTCTTCTGGACGGTTCTTCTAGTTTATTTCTACATACATCTAGTATTGAGTACATCACATGCTCCTCTTAGATTTTTTTTGTTTTAGCCCCCAGTCATGATAGAGATCTACAACTCCGAGGTGGACGCCACACAAGACGGTCCGATCTGCCCTCAACCGGTGTTGGGTGACTATCCGGTGGATGAGGACTGTCTACGAATCAACGTGTACACTCCAGACAAGTGAGTTTAAAGTTACATTTTATTAATAATTGTTCCATAAATTACGAGTATACTTATATAAAATTGGCTCGAAAGCGTAATAGGACAAGTAAACGTCCCAAATAACTAGTTTAAGACATAGTTTTGTAAAATAGATAATAATTTATAATAAAATAAACATAAAACATATTTTCGACTAAAAAGAGTGATAGCAAATATATGCCTACATTTTCTCACAGGCTCTAGGAATTTACTCTTGTGAACACGGCAGCATGGTACACATTTAAAACAGTTTTTTCCGAGCGGCAAAACTGTACTTTAAATGTATGTTTTTAGTAAAATGAATGAATCCGTGGTAGCAATAGGCTGACTACTTCAAGTTCTGTTTAATCTATGAAGCATTATCTTTAACGACATGCAATATCTGTTTGTTATGCAGTAAGAAACGCTTGCCGGTGGTGGTGTTTATCCACGCGGGCGGCTTCTACTCGGTGTCGGGACGCAGCGACGTAGCCGGCCCGCAGCACCTGCTCGACAGGGACGTAGTGCTTGTCACTATCAACTACAGGCTCGCCACTTTAGGTCAGTACATTAGGTTTATTTAGGTAATCGCTTACTTTTACCCCGACAATGAGAATTCTTACTCGTCGACCAGACAAGTTAGGATTGTGTTTATGTGAATATAATGGCTAAATAACTTTGTATTGCTATTGCTTTTTGTTCGTTAAAGTTTTTAAGCTACTATTGTTAAACACTTTTACTAGTTACTGTTTACTTCAAGCTATTTAAATTATACAATTTAGATTTAATTTTACACTTTCCCAAACGTTTCGGTTGCTTTTAGTAGCATTTCATCATACATTGGTCAAACCAAGAGAAGCATAGGCATAAAAGAACACATAGCTGATGTAAAACACCAACGCTCGTTGAAGTCTGCTGTGTGTGAACATGTACAACAGGGGATTAACCACTACCTGAGATTTGACAAACCACAGATTCTTGCTAAATAACACCGATTCTATTGCGAGGCTATTGGCTTGGGATCCAGTAATTCAAATAGTCAAACCCAAGGAAAAGCAAACCACAGCTGAGCTTCATGATACTTTGAGCTGAGCTTCATGATTCTGCTTAAATAGAAACACCAAAGATTAAATTATGTTTAGGTACTTTAAAATAACTACACTGGCACATTGAGACAACTACCATCTTAGTCTCCCCGTGACCATGGCTGCTGAAAAGTAAACGTCGAAAACGAAACGTCGGAGAATGTGTAAAATTAAATCTAAATAGTTTGTATAATTTAAATAGCTTAAATTGAAGTAAACAGAACTAGAGAAGTGCTTGACAATTCGAGCTTAAAATTTCAAAATTATGTTATAATAGGAATTTAAAAAATAATACAAATATACTGTCTTGTTATAATACGGCCTCGATGGCGTACTGCCACGCCTGAGGCCGCGGGTTGGATTCCCGCACAAGTCAAACATTTGTGTGCATGAACATGGATGTTTGTCTTGGTCTGGATATTTCTATGTATGATATGTATGTATTAACAAAAAAAATATATACTATGTATGTTTATCCATTTGTTGTATGTTGTGTGTATGTGATAGAATATTATATTATTATCAATTCCATAATATGTAGTATTTACGTGTTCTAATGCACGAATACGTGTGACTTATGACGGCTATGGCTAATCTGATTATTACAATGTACAGTATTAGAAACCAGCAGGCATTGAAGATTTTCATATATGGGATTTAGTAGCTTTTCCAGAACTTAAACTATACATTATTTGTCAGGTTTCATAAGTACGGGTGACAAGTACGCCCCAGGTAACCTTGGCTTAAAGGATCAGGTGGCGGCTCTCAAGTGGGTGCAACGGAACATCGCGAGCTTCGGCGGAGATCGCAACCTGGTCACCATGAGAGAGTGAATAATTATTATTTAAGGACAATAGCCTTTTCAGGGCATATGTAAATGAAATATAGACGTAGAGTAGAAGGAACAGCTGCCCCTTTGATGGGACAACTGCCCAATTTTGAACTAAGTAGGCTCTGTCTCCGACAGAGGAGTAAGAACACCCTGTGATGACGGGTACAAAAAAAAAAAAAAAAAAAAAAAAAAACCTGGTCACCATCGCGGGGTACAGCGCCGGATCGTTTAGCGTCATGCTGCATATGGTCTCTCCTATGTCCAAGGGTACCTAAGCTACATACATTTTTTAAACGAATTTAAGACATCCTAGGTAATCCTCATAAAATGATTGGTCTATGAAATGCTAGTTATAGTTTTAGCTATGATTAATTTATTTAAGGTGCTTCTAAAGTCCTAAGATTAATGAGCAATAGCTGTTCAATCAGATATCTTATTAATATTTCAATGATTATTACTTACTTACTATATGGTACTTAATGATCTTTTTTGCCCCTTATTGAGATGCCTCATCATCACCTATAACTTTGCTTAGATTCATAAATGTTGCAGGTCTATTCCACCGCGCTATATCAATGAGCGGCTCTCCAATCTCTCAGATGGTGATTCCTCGAAATCAGCGCCACCTAGCTGTTAGACAGGCGAAACTGTTGAACTGTCCCACGCAAACTACTAAAGCGATCATCGACTGTCTCAAAAACAAAACTTCGAAGGAGCTTGGAGATTCACGGAATCGTATGTTTGTGAGTATCCGTAAGTTGGTATGAATGGTGATAGTATTATGCAAAGATATACTTGTTACCCCTGTTATGATAAGCACCTAAGAGGTCCTGAATATGGGGGACCGGACAAGACCTCAACTGGTAAATAAAGTTTGTTGTGAAATCTTTAGTTTACTTTGAGACCAAATCTTATATTGCCACTGTGCAGGAATTTGGCTCCGACCCCGTCCTCCTCTGGATGCCGATCCAAGAAGAAGACTTTGGACAAGAGAGGTTTCTAATTCGCCAACCCAGCGAGTCAGTATGTAATGGAGACTTACACCCGGTGCCGTACATCGTCAGTCAAACGAAGGACGAGTTCTTCAAGAAGGCCTTTAGTAAGTATGTATATTTACTAATCTATTGAACTCAGACGTCTTTATAATAATATAAAGCAATTTGTGACTTCAGAATGTATTTTAGAATGTTTATTGCCTTTATTGTCAAATGAGTTAGTAGATCACCATATTATAAGTAAAAGTACCATATTATTTTATATTAAAAAATGTATGTAGCGTCCAAATAAGCTTTGTTCCATTTTCTATAATTGAGCCCCTGTATTATTTGTAACTTTGATTTTGATGAATGCACTGTTGTTACGTTGCAATCCAGAACAGAAAGATCTACTTTAATATGTATTTTTGTAAAATGACTGTAATGTATTTTGTGCACCTAAATAAATAAAAAAAAATTAAGCACTTGCAGAAGCACTGCCAATAAAACACAAACAAGACGGCTTGGTTGTGTATTATTAGCAGTGCTTCTTTACTTCTTTACTGTAATGGGAAGAAGAACAATATCAGCCAGTTGGCTAAGACAACATTTATAAGAAGTAAAACGGCATATCTTACCACTAGCAGTGGAGCAATACATCCACAACTTAAATAAATACTACATGTTAAACTATAGAAACCATTTTAAAAATAATATTACCTATTCATTTTTTTAAGGAATATAAACTTATACTAGTTTTTTCATTTAGTGCTTCCTCTCTTATAAACGATGATTGTAACTTGTAAAAATGCTGTCAGCGACGCTGCAACATTATTAAAACTTTTCATATATTATGTAGTTATATCTATTTATTTTCAGGTGTTCTTAGAAACGAAACCTTATTCACTCAGATGCGTGGCGAGTGGCACCGTATCGCACCCATAGCCTTCTCTCTCACTGGTGACACCAACACACAGGCGGATAGACTCAAGCAGGCGTACCTCGGCGGCAAGGACATAGCTAACGATACTGCAACCGCTGACGGACTGGGCAAGCTTTATTCTGACGCTATTATTGGGTTTGGAGTTCACAGGTGAGAAATAAAGTTTCAAATCGTAGTTTATCAATATTAAACCTTAGGTATATTATTATGGTAAATGCCATTAATTATCACTTTATCTCTACTATACATATAAATATAATATATTCTATTATATGTCAACAATATAATGTATCTTGGCATTCTTATCGATATATCCCACAGATATTTTTCTTTTTAAAGCGGTTACTTGTACAAAAGACTAAACAAAAGCTTGAACATATGTACGAAAACTAAAGTGTGTGCAAAAGATATCATCTCAGAGTTTTTACTTAACCTGGACTATGACAAACGGAAAACAGAGGTACAAAATAATAACACGCACACGCACACGCACACACCTAACTCACAAACAAGATAATTATTACATACATGCCCATACAATTTAATTCTAACTTGATTTCATTTAATTTCATACAATAAGAGACAGCATTTTTGTTTCTTGAATACCTGGCTATCTACAAATATATAATTATAATTTATAGATTTAGTATATTTTGAAATGTTTCACTTCTATTATTTATTATTACTTCCCATAGTACTTTTCTAAAAAAGTGGAAACTAGAAGATCTTATAGCATAAAAGATACAGCGTGAGCGATCCAAATAAAAAAGATTTTGTGCAATCACAGAAGCACAGAACTAACATAATATAAATTAAAATTTAAAAAACCCCCGGCACATAATTAATTTGATACCCATATTGAAGCAGTTGTGAAAAAATATGTAATTCACCATTTTGTGGTGGCGGCCATCTTGGATTTGCAATTTATCATAGTGTATAGTATTCTACTAGTCAAGCTTTTTCATTTAATACTCATATTAAGGGAGTTGTGAAAAAATATGTAATCCGCCATTTTGTGGACAAAAAAAACAAAATTAAGATCGGTTCATCCGTTCGGGAGCTACGATGCTACAGACAGACACACACACACACACACACACACACACAGTCAGTCGGGGGTTAAAATTGTAGACTTGTGCCACTTAATTATGTTATTGTGGCTCATTCATTAATCTATTACCATCATTTGGTTATTTAGATGCTGTTTAATTTCTCTATATAACTGTAATATTCGTTTTGTCTAGACTGGCGAATCTGATGGCTCGGCACTCGCCACACCCGCTGTACTACTACGAGTTCGCGTACATTGGCAACAGCAGCCACTATGTCGATCCTACCACACATAAACCTATAGGTAAAGACAACATTAATATAAATATAGACATGTCGAAACGGTGATATCTGAGGGAGAGCAGAAACGTGCGAACTGGTTTAAAACGTCTTCTGATTTAATTTATGATTTTCGTTGCTAGTATTGATTCGAATGAAGTTGTCAGAGCTATGAAATTATTTTATTGCGTCAATTGTATTTAAAGCGTTTATTTGTAGACGTAATGCCGTTTGGGAATAGCTAGTAACTTCGTTTCTAGACGATGATAGTTGTTTTTAATTATACTAGGTCGAAAACACGGTCTGCCTAATGTGAGCGGTTGTTGTAGCCTACAATCGCTATGCCGACTCTACAATAAACACAGGTCTGCAATGGTCATCCCCTTTCAGTTTTGATGATTGATTTGGATAGATTTTGGGGCGCTTATTAAGGGTATAATATTTTTTAAATTCCATCACTTCAGAATTTTTAATTACTAATCATCCTTTGGTTTTGCCAAAATTACCTAAGCCTTCCTAGTTATTAATTAATATTTTATTTTAATCGTTTCTTATTGAACAAAAAACACATTGAATGGTTTAAGTAGACATTAATGAATGAGATCTCATAAATTTAATAAAATAAAAATTTAATTTACAAAGTGACATACCCTTATTATCAAAAAACAGGTGGATTTTCAAGTCATTTGCTAAAGACCTCATTTCTTGTGTTTTTTTAATAGAAATTAACTTAAATCGTGAGAAGACAGTTAATGAGGGTAGATTAATATTTTTTTGTATAAATAGCACCATCATTGTTTTTAAAAAATCAGTACATCAGTGCATTTCGTAACGCTTACTTGAAAAATGTCATCGCGTAAGTATTTAAATTCTCCGGACAATTTTTGGTACATTTGTGGGCAATTTACGCTGAGAAAACAGCAGCGTAATATAACCGAATTCATAAGTAACGTTTATAATATGTATTTCGGCCTATTAATCGCCAATCAAGATAAACAGTGGGTCCCACATAAACTTAAATCGAAAGTGGTCAAAAGGGAAGAACAGTACCTTTGATCTCCTATCGCCTGTATTATGGAGAGAACCTCAGAATCACATTGAAGAAAAATTCGGAAAAATGGTATGTTTGATGAGCATTAAACTTCACTTCCTTAATTCGCATTTGGACTACTTTCCTGAAAACTTGGGAGCTGTAAGTGAAGAGCAAGGCGAAAGATTTCACCAGAATTTGAAGGCAATGGAATCAGGGAAAGTGGAATAAAATAATGATGGCAGACTTTTGTTGGCTATTAAAGCGAGATGATCCAAGTCGGAATTTTAAGCGAAAATCTCACAATCGTAGCTTCGGTGAAAAAAGCAAGATACCATAAATGTATTTAATATTTTTAATTTATTTATTACTGTCCCTTGAGTAATGTAATTGTTTCTTAATTGTAATAAAAAACAAACAATCAGTAAAGTTGGCCTTTTTCCGATTTCATACAAAAGGATTTATTAAAAAACTGAGGGTGATAGGACAAATCCGAGTACATATACGTAATCAGCGCACCAAAATACCCCAAAGATCAGCAATCAAATCCAAAAGGTGAAAATAAGAGTTAAAATTTGCAGACCTGTGTAATTTTATTGGAAGTATACATATTCCTCACTTGTAGACATAAAGCGTTCAGTGGTATGATAGAGCGAGTTACATTAATGTAAATTTACATTTAAATAATGAAATTATTACTTTAGTTCAATCTACAGTTTTTTAGGATTAACTTTAGATCATAAAGTTCAGTGGGGCGCCCAAATATCGTGTCTTGCAGGGAAACATAAATAGATCAGCCGCATACTCGCAATTCGGAAAGTGAGACAGTTTACTGCGAGACTAGTGTATTTTAGTTATTTTCACAGTGTCGTGTCTTACGGTACATTATTGTGAGGCAAGGCAGCTGACATTGAGACGATTTTTATTCTTCCGAAAATGTGCAGTACGTAGACTGCCTTTGCATTGTCACAAAGTGTAAGTGTATGCGCCCTCATGCCATCCTACTGTCTATATGTACATTATTAATATTAAATAATTCTACTAAATCCATATTATTTCATCTCCTTTACATTATTCAGTAATTATTTATTTAAAATTATTGTTGTGAACTTTAGATTTATATACTGCTGCAACACCTGCTTGATATGAGTTGTAAAATACTGAAATTATATTTAATTGGCGATTTAAAAGAGTGGCCGTGAGTTTCTTGCAGGTTTCTTCTCATAGGCTCAACACTTTGCCTGAACCTAGCAACTAACATAAATGTAGCTTCAGTAACTTAGTAAACTCACTAGCCTATATATTTTGACGTTCATAAGTGTTACTTTGTGACCTAAATGAATAAATGATTTTGACTTTGACTAAAAAACCTTTGCCACAGGAGCAGCGCACCACGACGACCTGATTTACCTGTTCAATGTGAGCGTGAGGTTTCCTTCCATCCCGTTGTCGGACTCTCTCGACTCGAAGAGGGTAGATAAGATGACTGCCATCTGGTACAATTTCATGAGATATGGGTAAGAAATTACGTCTTTTCAAGCTGTACATTCATGAGAAAATCTTAAAGGCTTTAGTCAAGGACGTGCAAGCGTCATATATAGTCGCTAAATATATTAGAAACATGGTCTATTCGATACAAGACCACAAATAGATAAGTTGGTAAAGATTTTAAATAAATTATCTATTTACACTACATAAATGTTACACTATAGCAAGCTGCTGGTAATACGAGAAAGTCTTTGGAACACCAGTAACGGTGGACATGCCACAAGACACGTTTCTTTAACCTTCACTAAATATTATAAAACAAAGTCCTTCGACGCATCTGTCTGTCTGATCGCAATAACTCATTTTCATGCGGTTTTCACCAATAGACAGAGTGATTCATGAGGAAGGTTTAGGGGTATAATTTGTAAAGGTTTGTACTGCCCGTGTAAAGCCGAGGCTAGCACATGTATAAATTATTAGAATTGACTAACTCAAATAACTAATTGTCTGGCTTACATTTGAATTAAACTGTGGTAACAAAACTGGATCGAATGTTAATGCCATTATCTTTGTCTAATTATTTGGGAATTTTACTGCTGGTACCATGCTATAGTTATGAAGTCCGTGCCTCGGAAAGCACGTAAAGCTGTTGGTCCTGCGCCTGATCTCTCTCCGGTCGTGTCGGATTATTCATCCCACCGGATCATAAGAGTTAGGAAACAGAGAGTGCACTTGTGTTTGCGCACACGCTTGTGCACTATAATATCTCCTGCGCCGATGGCCAGTCTCCGTTAAGATTGGCCGCCGTGACCGAAATTCGGTCAGGAGGACATTATTATTATTATAGTAACGAATGCTCCAAAATCAATCAGTCATAAAAGCTCGACTCAACAATTTTATTTTTCCAGAGATCCGAACCCTCGGGACGACACTCCTGAACTGACAGGCATACACTGGCCCGTGATGAAGCCCAACGAGAGGCAATACTTGCAAATCGGCGAAGAGATCTCCGTTAAACAAAACTTGTTTGAGGATAGGTTCAAGGTGTGGGAAGAACTGTATCCCGTGGACTATAACAAGTGCAAATAAGGGAACAAATCAGCATCTTCTGCTAGGATCACTTCTCAAAATGTAAAGACAATATTTAATAAACGATGTTATAGTTGGTTTATTTTTTTATTAATAAGCTCGTATAATTATATAATGGATTCTTTGCCTATATTAAAATAAAAAAGAAAGAGTCTCCCCGTGACCATGGCTGCTGAAAAGCAACCGAAACGTCGGGGAAAGTGTAAACCTAAATATAAACAGATTTAATAGTTTAAATAATTTTATTAGCTTATAAATTAGTAAAATGAAATCAATAGTAGTAGTAGTGTAATAGTTTCAAAATTTTGTAATACAGTGATAAATAAACAACGCGATAAAAGTAAGTTGTAAGTTGCTATAGAACTACTACTAAAAACTCCACCTGATTAAACAAATTATAACTGTTTTATTTCGTTTCTGGAAAACGTAGTTATTACGAGGGCGCCAGTGAATAATCACTACATCAAATAAAATGTTCTATATTAAATTTAGGGTTCGTGAATTTAAGCTCTTTGGAGCGGAAGAGTCATTCAGCTGTGAATGGAACGAAAACCTACTAAACAGAAAAGCATTTGAAACTAGAAATTTGTGGAGCTCTGCGTTTCACCACAAATATTAGCCATTGCGGCTTTAGCGGCCACTTCGCTTGTAAACAGCGAACTTAAGAATAGAAAATGTTCTATTATTGTCTATTCTAAATCTATATTAACTGTAGCATTACCGATGGTATTCAATTACATATTAATAAATATTATTAGTAGGCACAAGTTTATCAAGCGAAGCTCAGACGCGTCACTAGACGAAGACGCAACATCACCAGTGCCGTTTGCCCTTTACACTTATAAAGTTATTCCTTTTTACTGTTATCAATATATGCTATGCATCAGAGCTGTGCTAAAAGTAAACAACACACTTTAAACTATATATGTACATAAAATCAAACAGAATATTCCTGTGGTTTTAGCTTATTTTCAATTATAGTAAAGCTTTACGTTTACGGGCTTTATAAGGCAGGTTTACATTAATTATTAATATGTTTTTTTATTTTAATTAGTAAAAAATTAACATTGCCTCGGTTGGTTAACATATGACTATCTGACACCATTTCACGAAAAAAACGGTACAATAATTTTTCAAAAAAAAATAATTCTAATTAAATAAAAATATGGTCAGGGTTATTCTATATCACCAGTAGAATGCGTGGTTAAAAGGAATTACACGATTTCAAAATCACCCTGTATACTAACACCACAGAAACTTATGCTGCTAATTAATAAAAAAATCATTTATTGCTTTCAATCGAATTTAATCAATTTAAAGTCGGGGATGATTTATCCAACTTGAAAATTTTATTCTAGATCACAATAGTACATATAGGTACCATGGACTGAAAGACATTACTTTCTTTAGTAGCAAATAAGTAATGTAAATAGAGTAGTTACCTACTTACCGTGGATAATCAACTTTACAATAATACCTAACAAAGAAGTGGAAATATATCAACGATACCTCACGATTTAAAACGAGGAAAATGTAAAATGCAACTACTGAAAGTACTATGATAAGCTTCAAATATCATTTCAAATGTCACTACTCGCACCACTGTTTTAAAAAACAATCAACATAATTATATGTATTATGTATCAATTAATTATTAACAATAATTATTAAGGACGAGCATTCGACAGCCTTGATCACTGTGGCCGGTCATGCAGGAGTGCTGGTCGCATATCATTATACGCAAACCTTAGTAATATAATCCGTCGGGCTCTTATTATCACCACAAGAGACCAGATTTCACTGGCTCGGAAAAGGGATAGTTGTTTGATGTGGGACAATACTTGTATATACACTTCCTCCATCGCATCATCTTAGTATGCAGGGTTGTGCGGATGCTGCTTCATCAGTATCGACGCTCAGGTGGTGCAAATACCAGAACCTCAATAATGATTACATATTTGAGCCATTAAATGCCGAAACGCTAGTGCTATAGGGTCTAAATTCTATTTAAACAATTTATTTGGTTGAATATGGTACAGAAAGTTTTTACCTAAAGTAATGTATTCTCATCCGGCCTTTAATTTCAGCGTGAAAATATTGTGTGCTCGTGCAAGTGACGAACATACCGGTGTTTATTGACTCATAGACATTTATTGCATCTTTGGCTAGCCATATTTATTGAACAAATAATATGAGAATTATCCTCCCTAGCTAATATATATAAGATGTATTGTGCGTGTGACGGCTCAGTAGTGAACCGCATGCGTCTGCGCTATGTTGTTTGTGGCGTTGTTTTGTGTCGTCGCCGCCTGCGCCGGCGCCGATGCACGAAAGCATCATCATCATCATCACGACAATGATACTAAAGGTGAACAGCAGCAACTGTTGTAAAATTTTGTTGGTGAAGCATATTAATTTTATCAGTTTCTAAATGTCTGGTGTTAATAATATTTTATAATATAACAAAGATGAAAATAAATCGTTAAATATTTTATTCTATAAAATATATGCGTTAAATAAGTAAAATAGTTTTACACTAAATAATAATATATTAAATAATAGTTAATATAATAGTTTAAATAATTTTATAAGCTTATTAATTAGTAAAATTTACTCTAAAGTGTTCAAAATCTTACTTATCAGTTTATAAGTGTGAGCTAAGTTAAGCAAGCCTATATTTCGTGTATTACACAGACTAGATTAGGGAAAACTACTTGAGCGCTACATTATATTTTGTCATGAATAATTTTTTAATGTGCGAGATAAGTGTTTTATCTTACATGTATATCACGTACCATAAATATATACGACCAACATGTGTATGTCTGATACACAGTTAGGTATATACTCGTATTTGTTTAGATTCGCGGAATTCTTCGTGTCCATTGTTTCAAGGTTTGCAATGCAGCAAATATCCCAAGTGTAAGAGCCATTTTATAAATATAAAATGTTTAAGATGTTCGTGACTGTTGACGTAGAAGGTGATAAAGACTATAGACAATATTACTATGATCATTTAAGTGCCTCGGCGGATGTTGAAAATCAAAATCAAAATCAAAATAAATTTATTCCATTTTGGTTACAAGGTAACATTTATGAAAGTCAAAGTTACACGCAAATTTTTTCTGTGAATTTACATTTACTGCCACGTTCAGCAAAGCAAGCGTGTAGGGCTCATTAGAAGAACGGGCAAGAAACTAATAGCCACTCTTTTTAAACGCCGTTGATATTGAGGTCTCGAGTTTGAATCCTGGATTAAGAAATTATTTTATGGATTTTCTATCAACAAATTCCCAGTGGCAGCCGGAGTTAGGAAGTTGGCGGTGCTGAATACTTCTGTGCCTCGGATATTACTCAAAGCCTCAAAGCCCTGGTCTAATCTTTCTCTGGCCGTGTCGCATTGTCGTCCCATTGAACTATGAAAGTTCCGAAATAGAGAGTGCATTTATGTACATTTATTGTATTTATTTACTGTTATTTGTAGTAGCTCCCGTCACGTCAGACGCGCCCATGGTCCACAGTGTGTCGGGCAAGTTCAGGGGTTCGTGGATGGAGTCTCGTCGCGGTAAACGCTTCCAGGCATACCGGGGCATACACTATGCTCAACCACCAGTCGGCAATCTCAGGTTCCAGGTAAATAAACAACTCGTTGATTTAAAGCCAAAAATCAGCGGATCGTGTGTGTATATTTCATTTACAAATTATACCAAGTAAGTTTACGGAATACTTAATTGAAGCCTGAAACTTGTAAGTAAGGCGAACTTGTTACCCTTTTCCACCATACGGATGGGCACGCCTTTCTCGTATGGTAGGTCTTAAACATAACTGGCTGGCTAAATAGATTTAGTGTGGTACATATACGCCTTGAATTTTTCTAAGAAGCTCTTCTGTTCCAGCCACCAGTAATGATAGAGAGCTACAGCTCCGAGGTGGATGCCACTCAAGACGGCCCCATCTGCCCTCAGCCGGTGTTCGACAACTACCCTGTGGGGGAAGACTGTCTACGGATCAACGTGTACACTCCTGATAAGTAAGTACAAAATCTATATCATCTTTTAAGCTACATACAGATTTCGTATCATCTATCTATGTATATATTGCTTCCAAGATTAATTTATTTTAGATTTAATAACATGAATCAATGCTTCCGTAAAGTTAGGCAGAATTTTTGTCTGTGTTTTTGGTCCGACTTTTTGAAGTTATGTGTGTATTAAATAGTTAATCATCACAAGCTTTAACGGTGAAGGCTAACATCGTGAGGAGACCTGCATGTCTGAGATGTCTCCATAATGTTCTCGAAGATATGTGCAATCTGCTAACCCGCACTGGGCCAACGTGTTGGACTATGACCTAACCTTTCTCACAGCTCGTGCCCAGCAGTGTCACAGTTTAATACAGGGCTGATATTATATTATGCAGTCTTTAATTCCATTTTAAATAAATATGTGCTGTTGTGCAGTAAGAAACGTTTGCCAGTGGTGGTGTTCATCCACGCGGGCGGCTTCTACTCGGTGTCGGGACGCAGCGACGTAGCCGGCCCGCAGCACCTGCTCGACAGGGACGTAGTGCTCGTCACTATCAACTACAGGCTCGCCACTTTAGGTCAGTACATTAACTTTAGTTGCTCTAATTTGATCAGCATTGATTTTTCACTTTTCTCTTTATTTTCCAAGGTTATGTAAGTATACACATGTAAAACTACCAGCAAATCTTGACTGACGGAAGGATGCAAAATATTTATTTTTACATTTGCATTTTATTTTATGGTGTTAATTTTCCAGTCTTGAACATATACTGATATGCGTTGACAGGTAATACCGCTAATAAAACCAGTAGTTACAGTGGTAGGAATATGTTCTTCTGATTATAGTGATAATCAAGAGAATATATTCTTTTTATTGAAATATAGAGTACCTACCAAAAGGTAGAGCATATAGAATTCTTACTTTATAATGTAATTGCTTTGTGTTATAAGTCGTGGTAACACATCTTAATTATTTGGCAGGTTTCATAAGTACGGGTGACAAACACGCTCCAGGTAACCTTGGCTTTAAGGACCAGGTGGCGGCTCTCAAGTGGGTGCAACGGAACATCGCGAGCTTCGGCGGAGACCCCAACCTGGTCACCATCGCGGGGTACAGCGCCGGATCGTTTAGCGTCATGCTGCATATGGTCTCACCTATGTCCAAGGGTATGTGACTTTATTTATTTAAATGTAGTGTTAATTACGGTGTTGTTTTAAAATTTACTAAGTATATTATCTGGCAGCCATTATAGTTTTGTAGGCAGCAGTCTTCAAGAACACTTGCGCAAATGATTTAGGTGATTTTGGAATCAATTACTAGAATAACCTAGGCTTATAAAGGTGATCATGAGCATCGGAAATTATACATTTTATTTGATATAAGGGCTAAGTGTTTTCAAAATATACGAGCTAAACATCTTTAATAAAAACCACTTATAATTAAATTAGCACAAATGTCTGGTGACTGATGAGCGATGATATTATTATCATATCTATATAAACAATTGGCATTATTGCAGGTCTATTTCACCGCGCTATTTCAATGAGCGGCTCCCCAATCTCTCAGATCAAGATTCCTCGTCACCAGCGGCACCTAGCTGTCAGACAGGCGGAATTGTTGAATTGTCCCACGCAAACAAACAAAGCGATCATCGACTGTCTCAAGACTAAAACTTCGAAGGAACTTGGAGATTCCCTGGATCGTATGTTTGTAAGTATATTTCTAGGAAAACATTTCTTCAAAGGTTTCAATTGTACGATCACAGATTTTGCAGCGCTTGAAGGAACTTCTTGCTCCTACAGTGGATGTGAGAAAAATCTGGGGTACACGATCATTTAGACAAGGATCTCTAAAATATCTTGATATTTTTTGGCTATAAGTTGGTTTTATCACTGTTAGTACTATGAATGAAACCATCTCAAAATATGAGTAATTGAGACAAGGAAGGCCACTGTGTACAGTAGTAGGACATTGATATATAGGGCTCACATTACGTCAGGGCCGATAACATTAAGGCGTCAACTGCCTGCGATTTTTCACGTCTTTAATCTCTGCAACTTTTACCTTTAACCTAATTCCATTGTATAGGAATTCGGCTACGACCCCGTTCTTCTCTGGATGCCGATTCAAGAAGAAGACTTTGGACAAGAGAGGTTCATAGTTAACCAGCCCAGTGAGTCTTTATGTAACGGAGATCTACACCCAGTGCCGTACATCATCAGTCAGACTCAGGACGAGTTCTTCTGGAAGGCCTTTAGTAAGTATATTTATCGTGACCTTGTACTTGGACTTCCTCGCATAACTTATCACAGTAGTATCTAAGGCCTCGATGGCGTAGTGGTTAGTGTAACCGACTGCCACGCCTGAGGTCGCGGGTTCGATTCCCGCACAAGACAAATATTTGTGTGCATGAACATGGATGTTTGAAAAAAAAAAAAATTATATATGTATGTTTATCCATTGTCTAGTACCCATAGTACAAGCTCTGCTTAGTTTGGGCTAGATGGTGTTGTGTGTATGTGATAGAATATTAAAAAAAAAAAAAAAAAAAATGTTTGGGGCCGGGTCAGACTTCAGGAAGAACTAATGGAAGATATCAATTTTGTTTTCATCACTTACAAGTAGATGTTTGATGGTTACAGTATATAATAATAAAAGTATTTTACTAGTAGCTACTAATAACATTGATTTAGTATTGTAGACAAAACAAATACCCACATTAGGAATCATTTTCCCTTAAAACGCAGTACAGCTAAGGCGCTTTTTTGTACCAATTAATGCGAGTTTACAGCGTTTTGTCGTAACTAGCGGTCGCCAAGTGGTTGAAATTCGGACATAATATATTTAAATTTTAAATTTAATCTATAACTTAATACCCTTATAATCACATTTCATGTAGTCACCTACTCCACGTACATAATATGTATGTAACCATAGTTACGAAGCATTCTACGAAGTCAACCGAACAATGCCGAAATACTACGAATTCGATTCGACTGCATGTGTAAAATGCATGGTTGTGTGCGTGTAGTGTTTTTCATTAATTTGATGTATTTCTAATGCATATTTTTTTTAAATATTAGGATTCGCCTTTTTTTTCCATATAAACTTTAAATGTGCCAAATTTAATACTCCTCAATCCATATAAACTTTAAATGTGCCCAATTTAATACTCCTCAATCCGCGCAATTTTCGTTTAAAGGGGTACAAAGATTTTGCTTCACGTATTAATATATAGATATTTATATTCCTTTGTTACGTACACATAGCATTAATTAATCATATACATACATCTACGAAAAGTTAGGTAGACATGAATCACAATTATGCCTACTTAGAATTTCCTGACAGAAAATCCCAAATGAGTTTCTTGACTTAGTTAATTGATTTGTCTACTAATTACTGATGACCGTATACAATAGCGGTATTTTACAGTGTTATCTTTTTTATACTCGTAACTCGTAGCATTAAATAGATAACACCGCTAAATAGCTTCTTTGCCTTTTCCTAATTGAATTATTTATTTTCAGATGTCCTAGAAAACGAAACATTGTTTACTCAGATGCACGACGATTGGCACCGCATAGCACCTATATCATTCTACCTCACCGGCGACACCAACACACAGGCAGACAGACTCAAGCAGGCGTACCTCAGCGGCAAGGACATAGCTAACGATACTGCTACAGCTGACGGACTGGGCAAACTTTATTCTGATGCTATTATTGGCTTTGGAGTCCACAGGTGAGAAAAAAATTCAGGTCATGATCATAATCATTATCTAATAATCTTAGTGATAAACAACCATATTTGTTTATATATATTATCTTTGCTCTTATTAGACTCTTTGTGGGTTCATCGTCAGTATTCACTAGAAAATGAAACTGAGACTATACTGATCAATACAAAATGTAATTGATAATACATAATTTTAAGAGTCAGCGATTGATTATATATTTTCACCGATACAATAAACAAGTTCGAAATAAACTTACGTACAGTTTCTTTTATAAGTTTAACAGTTATAAATATAATATATAAGAATGATTTTTGTTCCATCCAGATTGGCGAACCTGATGGCTCGTCATTTATCACAACCAGTGTACTACTACGAGTTTGCGTACATCGGCAACAGCAGCCACTACGTCAACCCTACCACCAAAAAACCTATGGGTAACTTTTCAATGCCAGCGTTATATTACTGTAATAAAAATATAGAGCAAATTATACTCAACTAGCAACCCGATCCGACATCGTATGGGTATTACAAAATCTTAACAAATACTTAACAGAGTGATTCATGAGGAAGGTCCTCATGAATCACTCTGTCTATTGGTGAAAATCGCATGAAAATCGATTCGGTAGTTTTTGAGTTTATCGCGGACAGAATGGTGACTTCCTTTTATAAAATGTATGATTTCAATAGAAATCACTACATTGACCAACAATTTCTGAACAATAAAATTTTCGTAATGCTTTGTCACGTGAATGATTGCTGTTAATTAAAAGTCTGCTATACATTAAGACCTTATTCAATATTTTAAAGTAAATAATAACCTCTTGACAATACAGGAGCAGCACACCACGACGACTTGATTTACTTGTTCAACGTGAGCGTCAGTTTTCCCTCGATCCCATTGTCCGATTCTCTCGACTCGAAAATGGTGGACAAGATGACTGCGATCTGGTACAACTTCATGCGATATGGGTATGATACTACGATTTTCTAAACTATATAATACAGCCAAACTCTATGTATTTTTCTGAATATATAGACAAGGCCTGAATTTATAAATGAAATTACTATATTTGAAATAAACAGCATATGATGCATGTCATAAGGTAAAGTCTGGCTCAATGACCAAAGTTACTCTTTTCTATGGGTAAATTTAGTTTGTTCGCAGTCAAGTAATGCTATGTTTTACAATAGTTTTATTTTTAAGGATGATAGCTCTTTTGGTTGACAGTTACAACGGGCGTGTAATAAGGTTCAATACTAAGACCTTAATGAATATTTGATTAGAGCAATTGATGTATTTTAACATCTCAAACATTTTCAACAAATTGGAGGACTAAACAAACTTGATAAAACATAAGGATATACTTATGTTGGTCCTTATGATTGATATGAAGAGTATATAATCTCCTTCATATCCTTGATGATAAGACACAGCCGGACTTCTATCAGGCTATGTTATATTACTGCTCCAAACCCTCATTTTGGTTGCCCAATAGTTTTTACCATTGCGTTGATTGGCTTCTTTCATTCCAGAGATCCGAACCCACGCGATGACACCCCTGAATTGTCAGGCTTACACTGGCCAGCAATTAAGCCCAACGAGAGGAAGTACTTGCAAATTAGCAAGGAGTTCTCCGTCAAACAGAACTTGTTCGAAGATCGGTTCAAGGTTTGGGAGGAACTGTATCCTATGGACTATGACAAGTGCAAATAAGAGAATACAATATGAACTCCATCTGGGATCACTTGTCAAGATACAATTAAATTTTAAATTAAGATGTGATAGAAATATAAATGTATTGATAAGTTCTAAATGTACCTACGTGTTATACCTGAGTAATTCATTTGTAATTTGAAATAAATGAACTGTGAGAATATATAATATGATTTTTTTTATTACACGCAACAGTTTTACAAGTGACCTATACCAGACCTATACTTCCTAGCTAATACCCAGACCATATTGGGTTATTAGCCAGGAGAAACGAGTAGGTCATGAACTTCAAAACTGATCATTATTTAATCAATAACTGATACAAAAATCCAATTATTTTAGCGACAGCCTTTTTGCCTCTGATGGAAATGATCTCTCTGTCTCACATCCTGGCTAATTATCCCACATGATGATAGAGATGAGAAATATGTTTTCGATATCATGCTCACCTACACTATAAACGTTATCCTAACTAAGATTATGAATGCGTTGATATGTTACGAGTTCACGCCTTAACTAATAAAATGTCGCATACACTTTGTTAGGGGTAGGGTCAAAAATAAGAGGTCATAGGGTATATTTCATCCAGAAAAAGTACTGTTACCGAGGGATAGATATTTATTAATAAAATCTAGATTAGTGTGAGCGAAGTCGCGAGGAAAATCTAGTGCTTTTCTTCTTTTTTAGAAAAAGCCGATGCACTAGGAATAGTTCTTGTGTCGCGTGGGACTTTACAAACATACATTAAGTTTTGTCCCGTGTGAGATTCGAACCCACACCTCCTGCTCAGCGCAGTGGCAGGGGCGAGGCAACCACTTAAACCATGCTATCCGTACAGTGATAATAAAGCCATTCTCAACGAGATGAGTGTTTTACACTCATCTCGTTGATAATGGCTGGACCCAGGATTCTACCTATTCATCTTCATGTGACCTTTTTTTTCATCAGCTTTTTGTAATGTCCCACTGCTGGGCAAAAGCCTCTCCCTTGGACTTCCAAATCACTCTGTTGGTGGATATCCCCTGACCTTATGACCTTGTGACCACTATATCTCAGGAGTCTTTTGACCCACAGGGCCCATATTCAAACTCGACCGAGGGAAGAGGTGACCCAATGTGTCTGTACACCAAGTTACAAGTCAATCGGTCCAGTGGTTCTGGAGCTACGCCTGTCACTAACAAACTGTCACTAATAGACAGATCCATAGACCCACATAGTGATTTTATTAACCTCTTCGAAGAAGACTCGGAGGTTAATAAAATAGCAGTGACTGCATGGATGACGTTGTAGTACCGAGTGTTGTGAGGTGCTTTTTTCAATTAAAGGAAAATTAATAAAAATGTTACTAAGTCGCATATAGATATTATGTTCTTTTCTTTGTTTGGGTACGGTACCCCAAGCCTACAAAGCTATTACTTATAATTTAATTGCTAATTAATTAATTTGTATGGTCGTTATGAATGTTATACAACATTATTGCAACGGTAATTACTTCAAATGCGAATCAAGTACATTCATAGTCGAGCGAATCAAGTACATAGTATACATTAAGAAAAAAATTCAAAGAAGCAAATATTTGCACGGATGTCGTTGTGGTTTAAATGGTCGCATCTCCACTGACACTTCGCTCAAGGTTGTAGTTTCGATCCTTACTCAGGACAAACATTTGTAAATAGAAAATATATTGACATTCTCATCATTATTTCAATCAAAAGACGTCCACTGTTGGACATAGGCCTCCCAGGTTGACATCGTTAGAATAGTAGCAAATGGAAATCCCTAGCCTGCCTACTGTTCCTGGAAACAGGCGTGACTCTGTATATAATTACAACAATCCCGATATTTGCAAGTCAGTGTGGAGTGAAATAAAATGCGTAATAACAGATACAAAGTGTGACGACTATTGGCGTGACCTTGTCTGCTTGACAGACAAAGCGTCACCTTTAAAATATATACTTAATTATATGTTTAATTGTCAGGCTGGTCCTAGCTTAAGTTTAACCGTATGTTTCCGGCAGAATCGTAAAGTCAAGGGTCGAGTACATAGCTAGATTTTTTTGTTAGGTAATTCTCAGTAACGCCACAGCGTTTGGAAACGTTTAACACACGTCAAAGTCCCTCTATTGCGTGCGATTTAATATTTAGCGCGCCAAATGTATGTATGTATTATATAAGTTGCCCCTTTCTGCCTATTCCGTCTCTTCTAGCCCTAGTCTATGTGAACGGATAAGAACATGCTGCCTATATATTGTTAACGGCCTAGATAACAATATAATTATCCTTGTCCCTTCAAAACTAAGTAAATTGTATATTTGGTACATTAAATACACATACCAGCTTGAGATACTGTCCCCTTATAGAGGCCGCCTATTGTCGTTTACCGTGTGTAGTTGGCTAATGTATACAAATACTGAAAAGCTAACTTTTTATGGTATATTTGGTGGTAGGTCGAGGCAGCGGTCCGCCTGCTGGTAATTTTTACCACTGTTTATAGATATTACAGTCTCAATGCTAAGAGAACTCAGCCAAGCAGTTATGGATGGAGCAACAGGAATGCCTATTCTCAGTTTTAAACGTCATTAACTAAACCCAGGTTAACATCTGAATCAGAGTGTTGTACTTTGGTTCAGACGGGTTATGACGTACTAGGAAGAATACAAGCAATTTACTGTAATAGGTAGTACCTACACTTTTAAACAAAGCATTTTGTCCGTTTGTAATAATTAAAAAAACCCGATGAATATGATTTCTAAGTATTTAGCTGCGGTGTTTGCATATTATATACTAATATTATAAATTAGGTTGTATATAAATATAATAAAACTTAAAAAAATATATTGTCTTACGTTACGTTAAAGTATCACATAAGTATATTTCACTGCAAAAGTGATTTGTTTGATTGAATGGTCTTATATTTGGATCTAATCGTTAGATTTGAAAATATTGTTTTGTATTTTACTTTTTTTATTGAATTAGATTATAGACTAGCTATCATCGACCCAGGAGAATCGTAACTTGATATTAGCTAGCCTAATACCTCGGCGCGGGGCACAGGTGGTTTTACATAACAGCTATATTAGTAATATAGTAGATTATTTTATAGCAAGTAATAATATTACTAACTTACTGTAAAAAATACTAAAGTCATATGAACCCGGTTTATAAACCATACCACTGGTGGGCAGGGACAAATTCTTACTATAAAAGGGATTAGACCAACCTACAACACAAATTTGACAAATCGCTAACTTTTTACATCATATACCTAAGAGTTTTCGGCTACGTAGCTTTTATCGCGATATGTTTCTTCATCACTAAAATTAACGATATGTTTTTTAAGAATCCTTTATTTCCTTTATATATCCATTCAGACACTACATATAGGAATGTTTTCTGTGTCGTGAAACATAACGAACATTGATGGATGATGGATACAAAGAATACCTTTGCTATGAGCAATAATTTGTGTTTTATACAATATCGCGTGTTCGGGTTGAACCCATAACACTCATCGCGGTTTGATAGCGAGCTGACCACTTAAACCATTGCGCCACCACGTGCAGTCAACAACACAAAGTAATTATTAAGTCAGGGTCGCTAGGCGTAGTTTTGAATCAGTGACGTTGGTCTTGTCTATTCAGTCTCTTCACCTCTAACTGTTGCAATTAAACTATTTAGTACATCAAAGTCAAAGCCCATAATCATTTATTGACTTAGGTCACAGACTACCACTTTTGAATGTCAGGGTTTATTGTTTAGTACCTACTTACTAACATAAATGTAACTAGCAATAGGCTTAGGGAATGTGTTCGGTGTATCGAAAACAATAATAACTGTATTATTTTATAATATTAAGCTATGAGCAGCGTAACGTAAATTATAAAGAAAATATAATATGAAAATTACAACCATGAATAGAAATACGAAACCGTGACCTTTATAATCCGTAATATAACAAGTACCAATACGAATATAATATGATTAAAATATAAGCATATAATAATTAAATTAACATAATAGACGAAACGAATCAACGGATAAGATATACGGTAATTAAATGAAAGCATTTATTTAATTTTTATTACATTCAATATCTCATTCGAAACAAATTATTTAGACTCTCGACGACTCTCCTCGAATCAAAGGCGCAACGCGCTCGTAATTTCATTGTTTACAAAATAGTACTAAACTTTGCTCGCGTTTCTTCAATCTTACCGCTGTGCTACTTTTGGAATTGTCATGGCGGCGCGGCGGCGTATTTTCTTGAGCTTCACTACTTCTTATAGTTAGGTGGACACGCACTGCTACTCGTATATCGGTAACTAATAAAAATGATACAAATAATGTTGTATCCGTGACTGGTAAATCAGCCCAATTTGTTATATCGATGCGGTTCAGACTTGCTCACATTAACTGCGGTGCATGTGTTGGACGCGCTGTTCATAATGTCTAAGGTGGGATTCAGTTTGGGTTACACCGTCACCGTACAAACAACCCAGATTGTCCAGTCGACCTCATATAGAAGTTTATTGAGAGCTTTCCAGATCGGTCACTGTAATTTTATGAAGCGTTTTAGAAAAACCCCATTTGTGTCACAAATGGATTCGATAGGGATTATTCAGTCGAAACATACTTGGCGAAATTTTAAGTAGTAAATTCAGCAGACATACGGGGATCAGTTTGAGGCAAATATTGTTGAAAAACCTAAAAGATATTTTTTATAGACTACATAATCTGCGATATTTATTTATTTCATTTTTGTACAGAGTGTTCTGCTAAGAGATTTTATACGCATGAGAGAGGGTCTCAATATACAAAGCAATTTTGAGTATTCATCTTATATAAGATAGATAGTTTCTACGCTGTTTATAGGTGAGATTTATTTTCAATAGTAAAAATAGGCTGAATAGATATTTAATTTAAGAGGTCGCCCCTCCACTGCCGTTCCTGTGTGCCGCATGTAGTGGGTTCGATCAACGAACGTGGTGTCGCGTCGGCGTGTTCTTTGTGTCCGTTGTTTGAATGTTTGTAAATGTCCCCCGCGACACAGGAATAATTCATAGTGCCAGTAGTAAATATTGCCCTCGTTTTGAGAACAAAATTTATAATTTTTATATATAAATAATTTATATTTTTAATATATACTTAATTATTGATTGATGACGGTCTCGGTGACGCAGCGGTACAGAACGCAACTCATGCTCTGTGCATGATATTTTGGACTCAATTTCTGTAACGAGCAGTGTTTTTGGGTTTTACTGACAATAAATTTAATCGTAATATGGAGTCTGAACAACCCACTATACACATGTTATATGTTACCACAAAAACATTTTAAGAGGATTCTTACAGATAAGTCATAAAAATGTGAACATAATCATTGTGGAGACAGGAACACACTACACATCCTCGGATTGCACGCACCAACCAACCACTCCGATCTCCTGATGATAGACGGCAGCGTCGTGGAAGTCGTGCGTACAACTTGTGGTATTCCGCTGCAAGCTCAAGATTTCCCTAGACTCGTGTTTAGCCTCTGCGCAAGGCAGGCTCAGAACAGTTTGAAATGTAAAGTAACGCATTTTATTTATGTTTGCAATACATTTGTAAGAATTCTTTGATGGATGCACATAATTAAAATAATTATACAAACAAGATTGTGAAACACTTGTTAATGGCAGACATTTGGAGGGAGAAATGCCGAAATTTAGTTACATAGTAGATTAGAGTGATTGCGACAATCGCGCGGGCGGAGTAACCTTCGCGTGTGTCGTGGCGCGCTCAGACAATCGCACAGTGCTTGCTTCACATTCTGTGTGTCGACTCGACAGTCGCACACTGCTGGTCGACATTGTAACGCAATATTTGGTAATAAGTGAGTGCTCATATACGCGTTATTTTGGTATTTTAAGGTAAGTAATATCTGTTTGTTTTTGTAGATGTAGCCTGCCTAGTATCCGACGAATTTGTTTTGGAAATCAGTCAAATTTATACTTCAGGATCGAAGGGCAACGCTCCTGTATCTGTTATAAGAAACAAATGTTAATTTCACATATTTACCGTTCGAATCTTATTCTAAAATATTAACGATATCAGCACTGACATTCTGAGCTACACCCTGTGTTTGTTTACTCTGGTTTTATTTATAAACTTTGTCAAAGACTTTTATAATCTAAAACAATGCTTGTAATGTTCTAATTTGATAGCTATACATATCGGTTTATATAAGAAAAGGCGTATTTTAATTGATTTGTTTCGCTAAAAATTATATTTTAAACAATTGGCAATTGAAAATCACTGTCTAAGATCATCAACTAAGACGTTGAACCGTGATTTTCATACTAGTTCTTCTCTTGAGAGGCTTTTCAATGATATATGTTTATTTCCTTTTTATTCTATTACAATAAATTTATCTATTATCCCTTCCCACAATGAGAAGAGGCCCGTGCCCAGCAGTGGGACAGTTTATACACAGAGCTGATATTATGTTATTATAATGAATATTCCATGTAATATATAAGTTATTGACAAAAAGACGCGTCCAAGATATGTTTACACATTTTTATAAATATAAAGATTGTAAACTTTATCTTTCACTTGGAACAGTAAAATTTTCGGAGACCAGTTTTATCATAACTATGTGTGGTTACTATAAAAACTAGTTACACCTGTTTTGGTGGTTTTAGATGTTCGTTATTATTGTGTCAAGCGTTCTACGTGTGCGTGCGTGTGTACAAACCACCTGCATTCTTTAGGTCATTAATTAAATTAATTTTATCGTTTAACTTTTGCATACATTAGTTGAATGTTTATAAAACTTCGACTTAGACCGAGTAGGTTTCAGAATAGAACCGTTAGTTATTTTTTAAAGAGAATGAGATCGCCCGCGCTACTGTATATCCTGTATATGGAAGACTTTACAAACATTTAAACAACAACACAAAGAACATCATCATTTGTGGATCACAAAATTTTTGTCCCGTTTGGGATTTGAACCCACAACCAGTCGGCGCAGTGGCAGTGGCGAGGCGAGCACTTAAGCCTCTATGGTGAGATGTCCAAGGAATGCTGAGAAACTACAAGCGCTGCTGTAGCAGATAGTTTTAAACGGCTTATTCATTTTATTTTCATTATTGTCAAACTTAAAAACCATAACATTTTGAGTTCGATGAGCCAATAAATATTTACTAAGCCATAACAAACACTAAACATGTTCTTAGAAGTTTTGAAATATAATGATTGTTTCGTTGTCATTAATTAATTAAACATCTATTGATGATCATGTAGTAAAATTTACGTAAAGCATTGGTTGTTGCTACGCGTATTGCAGTGTTCGCTTCGAAAAGCTTTAGGAAAATTCAAAGCGAAACATTGTAGTTTAAGAAACATGCGTACCCCATGACGCTTACATCTATCAACAGAAGAGTTCGGTATTGACAACCTCTTTTACAGCTCGTGCCTAGTGTGTTCCTCTTTCCAACCATGACGTCACAACTCACATGTAACACCTGGTTTACTAAATTTTCAGATGTATCAAGTAAGTGATAGCGATGTGGAAGCGATCAAAACGTGGATCGAAAAGGAGCCGTACTTACCAAACACTTTCGGTATGTATAGATTACTTAAAATTAACTAGATAACTTAAAATTAATTTTATTAGGGTTTAACTTAAATGCACCGTGCTAACAAATTTTATACTATTTAAAATTTTATATTTAAACTATCCTTAAGGTCTTGATTGCTTTGCAGCAGCCGTTGACACGGAGAAACAGAAGTGCTAATAGTTTAAAATAACATTAAAGTTGTTAAACGTTGCATTTATAATTAAAAACATACACACTGAAAATCCGTTTTAATTAATGCTCAGTTTATATTTTCTTTTTATTTTATTATAATAATATATGAGATTGACGTATCCAAGAATTTTTGGCGCTGTCAGTAGCGGTGAGTCTAATCTTCGCTCCTGGCGAGTCCTGAAAGGATAGCGACTCTTTTTATTAAAGATATTCTTAAGTCTCTTTTTCTTGAAAGATAAGTATTTTCTACCAGAAAACTAATGAGCATCTATTATTAAACTACGAACGGATACTACCACTCTTGGAAAGCTCACTCAGGAATGAATACGTTGCAGATGATGCGATGCTAAAGAAGTTCCTGTTCAGTTGTGATGGCAGCCTGGAGCGCACGAAGCGCTGCATCGAGGAGTTCAGCACACGGCGCGCCGGCATGCCTGAAGTCTACACCGGCAGAGACCCGCTGTCGCAGCGCATGCAGACTGTTTTTAGTATCACGTGAGTATTGATACCTCCTCTTCTCGAAGACTTAAGGTATTTATATGTGTATGCTCAAAGTTTAAACTTGTAAGGTAACCGAAACAGGTTATTGAAAAGAATGCTGTTACTAATAACTGTTTCGGTAGCCTCGCGGTACAGAATGCGACCATTATGCATGACTTCTCGGGTTGGATTCCCGACTCGGGCAAAGAAACACCGGATTTTTCTAACACGAAATTCTGAATAGCACCCTTAAGTCCTCTCTTATATCCAACCTAAAACCATAACTTGCTAAATTCTCTTGCTCTTTGGAGATATAGACGTGAGAATAAAATATTTTTAAAGCGTCGGCTGCCGTGGTCGTAGGTTCGGATCCCATCCAACTGCTCTACCGACGCGAACCCACTTAACATAGCTAAACAAGTATATTAGCATAGCTGGAGGTCTTAACAAGAGTAATATTAACTTTTTTTACTTAATTTCTAGCAATTTGTAACCCGAATTTCTAGTAACATTTAAATATAAAATACATATATGTAATTATTGTTTTATACCAGAATAATTAAAAGACCGTGTTATCGGTGCCAATGAAGGCGCACGACCTCTAATTTTAATCCAATAAGTAATTCTTATTTGAATATAAATAATATCAGCTCTGTTTTAAACTGACCCACTGCTGGGAACGGGTCTCTTGTCAGTGATAGAAGGGTTAGGTGTATAGTCCACCGCGCTGGCCCAGTGCGGGTTGACGGACTTCACATATCTTCAAGAACATTATATAGAACTCTCAGACATTCAGGTTTCCTCACGATGTTTGCCTTCACCTTCACAAGTGATAATTAACTATTTAATACGCACATAACTCCGAAAAGTCAGAGGTGCGCGTCTGGGGATCGAACTCGAGATCTCTTCGTGGCAGTCCAACGGTCTCCCACTAGGCTATCGCGGTAAAAAAATGTTTGGATTACGAATCTTAAAGAAGGATTTCCACATAAATTCAACAATAATAAGAAGCTTCTTGACACAGACTATCCCTAGTACCGTTGACAAAAGAAGTCACATTGTTATTTTATCACTATTTCTTTATCACCGTTATTATCTACTATTCGCCTTGACCACTTGATCATATTTTATACTGGTAATCATCTTCATTACCGTCTGATACTGCAATTTCACACAAAGTGGTCATCAAAATGCTGCAACTAAAATAGAGTTTGAAATGACACAAATTAAAATCAAACTTATATGCACGCAAAATTTGTTTCCTAAAGAGGCAGTCAAGGACTATGGACTGGCATTTGTTATGATCCGATATTATCTCTCTCGTATCAATTAATCTCATTACATTCTTCATGAACGCTCGTTTCTGTTTCTGATGCACCTGGCCCTTATCTTGAGTTTATCCGATCTTAATAAGGAAACTACATTATAGAAATCCCTATTGCCTATACTGTCCTACTAATATTATAAATGCGAAAGTAACTCTGTCTGTCTGTCTATTACGCTTTCAAGCCTAAGCACCGAACCAATTTTGATCAAATTTTGTACAGAGATAGTACTATAGACTCCCCGCTACCGCACCCCGCACTCTCCCGAATTTGCGCCTCCACCCGTCCTTTACTTATGACAGGTCTGTAGCCTCGGTAACGGCTCTCGACAGCTGTGTGCGACGCGCGCAGTGTCCACATTTTATGCATATTTCATACAAATTTTCACAAAATTTTTCTTGGCAGGTTACACAGTTTTATTATGTATGTTATTATTGTATGTGTATTATTCGCAAAAGAAGTATCCTAAAAATTTAAAATGCTGCCCATAGTAACTATGTAACGCGGAGTTTCTAAGACATCGAGAGTTGTAAAACAAAATACATAATGGAAGACACAACAGAAGCGTCAACTACTACAAGGCTGGTATCAGACATGATCAATAAATGCGTTATAGGTACATATTATGTTCATTATCAACTAAAAATTATACATAGAATATAAGAGGCGCGCGGTCTCTAGAAAATCAAAATCTTATACTAATATCTGTAACAAAATAAATGCGCCATTCATGGCCAATACATATGCAACAATATTAAAGCAAAATAAGTGATTTAATTTCATAAAATATTTAAATAACACATTTTTATTTCGGAATAATTATGATATTAGATTACCTTGAGTCACGAGTTGAATAAAATTTAATTTGCTCTGATTTCTTATCCATTTGCAACAGATTTAGGATGCTATGCCTGCATGGGCTATTGTTTCCGAATTATAAAAGATATTAAATAGTTTACAGTGTTACTAAAATAAGGCTCAAAGATTCCTGCTTCGTAAAAATAGCACAGCCTTTGATATAATACAATAATAATAATAGCTCTGTTTATAATATATCCCACTGCTGGCCTTGGGCCTCTTCGAACAGTGAGAGACCTATACCACCACGTTCGTCCCTTGCGCGTTGGTATATCTTTAAGAACATTATAGAGAACTCTTAGACGAATAGATAAATAAATAAAATTTGTATTTATTTCATTTGTTTAACTTTCGTCAAGCTACACATCATACTTGAGTTTTAAATTTCTAGTAGTCAAACAACTACGTGACAAGTTTCGACAAGGCATTTAAATTGAAATATAAATAAGTAGCTATATTAACCGTAAAATGCACCTGTTAAGAGTGGTTACGTCATGTGGCTTCTAATGAGTAGCAACGTTGTAATTAAGTGCTTAATTGAGATTTTTAAATGTAATTAATTAATTTAAATGATATTACTAAAATGATTTCAATCTTTTCTAAAGACTAAGGTAAAAAGTGTATTAACTTAATATATTAAAACATTTTAGAAATAAAACCCAAATTTATTAATATCATTTAAAATGTCAGAATATATTTTATAAAGGTAATTCCAGCGCTTCGAATAAAACCTATATAGCGGGGCACTTTACAAGCAATTGACACAAAGAACACCTAAACTCGGAACAAGTTTTTGCTGTACACACAAATTTTTATTGCGTGTGGAGGTAGAGCCCGCAATAGTCGGCCCCGCGAGCCGACCCCTTAGACCACTACGTCACCCGTGCACTCTCCTTATTGTGATGTTGCCACGCATAAAAGGCCACGTGGCAATCGCTCTTAAACTCACTAATTTCTATTTTGTCAGTACTGTGACAACATACATGGCAGAAAAAGACGAGATACTGATCCACCAGCTGTCGTGCGCGCCGGACAACTTCAACTTCTACGATTGCGTGAAAGCCTTCACCATCCAGGCCGACAACTGGCTCATGAGAGACCTGGACGTGCTGCCACAGAACCACATCATCGTGCTAGACATGCAGTATTACACACTGAAGATTATAACCAAGTGTAATATATTCTATCTACAGAAGTTTCTCATTTTCATGTTGGTAAGTTTGCTTTATTCTTATGCGTTTAGGCCGTCTCCAGTGCGACGAATAACTTATTTTTATACAACTACCAACTATGTTAATTAAGTGTGAGGTGTGCTTTAAAGCAAAACCGTTTACAGCAACCATCAAAGTTTATTTAGTTACGTAAATAGCTAAACACAAAATAAATTTGTAACAGTATTCAAAAAAGAAAATTCACTTATTATTGTTCTATCTATAGTCATGAATTGTGATTCAAATAACTGTGCTTTATTTAACTGTTACTGTAGAAAAGGCGAGGAATTACCAAAGTTGCAATTCAAATAATTTTAAATAATTTTCGACTTATGCCGCTGACTATGACTATTCTAATGCCCCACTAGTGCAAGGGATAAATACTAATAGTACAATACCTCCTTTAGGAGCTCAAAAATTCCTTCGAAATATTTGCAAGAATACAACACAATAACACTGCATGGCGCATCTGAATAAGCTGCGAACTTAGAATGTAATAGCTCAGACGGGTTTCTCCAACTAATGCGATGATTGAGAATCTTCTATGCCTTACTTGTCATTTATTTATATTTAATGATATAAAGCAATATAAGCTTACAGTTATAAACCAAATCGCGTATATGTTAAGTGAAGCTATACACAAAATAGAATTTGAACATTTAAAACAGATTACAAATTATACAAGACATTACACAATTATATTTATTATTAATATTTACATGTCATGTTTAGAAATAGAAATATTGAATTGGATACTTTACTTAATTTATCATAAAATATGTTAGCATTAGGATCAGCTTGTGAAAACTTATTAATTAATTGAATTGCTCTAGCCGTTGGACCATTACTAGGTACATAAATTTAATCACCATGATGGTGGCAAGTAAGGAGTGGATGTTGTCTCCGTCCAGCACCTCGTATATAACTATCGGGTACGTAAAAGTGCAAGGATTCCCGTACGGAGGTATTGTAAACCTTATTTACCAGCAGTAAACAATAGTGCAAAATATGCATGTAGTCCCGTCTCAGCTGCAAGGTATCAAGACCAACCATCCCTGACACAAACATGGAAGGATACAAAAATGGATAATATCCATAAGTCCACTTGTATACGAACCGTGCAAATTTGCGCTGGACTTTATCTACCATAAGAGTATAAAGCTTTTCGCGAGGGTTCCATATAGCAGCATTATACTCCAATTTACTTCGAATATACGCGTTATACAACATTTTGATTACTGCGATGCATCGATCAAATTAGTATATTTGATCGATGCTGCGATGTTACTAAATTCATACGAGGTTCTTATTACGAAACCTAAAGATTTATTATAATTATATGCATGATGTGCTCATGAAATTTCATTTAGCTATCAAATATTAGTCCAAGACCTTTTATTGTGGTCACACGATCGAGTGAGGATCCTCCAAGTTCGTAGGTAATATTAGTTGGAGATCGCGCCCTAGTAAATGTTATAGTTTTACACTTAGAGTTATTGAAGCACAGTTCATTTCTATCACTCCACTCAAAAACTGCATCAATGTCACGCTGCAATAATACTCAATCTTCAGGTTCAGATATAGAAAGAAATAACTTAAGATCGTCAGTGAACATTAAACACTCAGTTTTACAAAGAACACTACGTAGATCATTGATCATGATAAGAAACTGGGTAGGCCCGAGGGTACTACCTTGGTTTACACGGGAACGCGTGTAATATACCTGAGATCTATAGCTTCCAATCTTGACATACTGTTTGAGATCTCGATAATCAGCCATCAATTTCAAAAGGGGAGGAGAAAAACCTAGAGCAGAAAATTTTGCGAGAAAGATGTCATTGTCAACAATATCAAACGCCTTGCTAAAGTCGAAGTAGGCTGCATCGACTTGGCCTCCCTTAGTTATATTAGAGCTTATATAATGAGTAAATCTTATGTGGTTGGTTAAAGTTGAGCGCTGAGGCCGAAATCCATGCTGAGAGTTATCAAGATGGTTATAAATTTCACGAATTAAGCAGGTATTGAGAAAGGATTCATATATCTTAGCAAATACTGATAAGACTGCTATGGGTCTAAAATTAGTAACGTCAGTAGATGAATTTATTTTAGGGACTGGCGTTACTCTAGAGACCTTCCATTTACCGGGATAGACACCCTGCCGAAGGGACAGGTTATAAAGGTAAAGAAGTGGCTTTTATAGAACAGATAGACAGTCTTTCACTAGGAATGCGGGGATGTTGTCAGGGCCGTACGCTGCTGTTGACTTTAAGTGAGATACTGCTTTCTTCAATTCTTTGTTGGTAATATGCATTATGTTTATCTGAAGCGGTTTATTTCACGCGGAATTACCTCTGGATTTAAGATTGGGCCATTCTTATGGAAAACTGAACTGAAGTAATCAGCAAATGTATCGACAGCTTCTTGGGCTTCCACTAACTTATCTTTGTACATAAATTCTGAACTCTGCTGCCTAGCACTACGTTTATCTTTTACGTAATGCCAGAATGTTGATAGGTCACGACTGATTATATTTTCTGTTTGTTATTTATCTATTGTGTGCTATACTAATGAGTTCTTTAACTTTAGTTATGTACTAACGAAAGAACTCCTTGTTAAATAACAAGCCCCTTTTTTAACATTTTCAAATTATAATATTTCAATTTAATGTAATGTATTATTTCAGCATTAAACCATATAGGATATATATTATATTATATTTATTATTATTTTGTGACTTTTTTAAAGGTACATGATTATTTATAGTATGATTCAACTTATTTTATAGTATATCTACCGCTAGGTTAACATCTTGTGCATTTAGTAAGTCTGACCAATCTAATTCATCAACTTGTAAAAAAGCATGAAGATCTGCTTTACGAAAATTCCACTCGGTGGAGCAGTTTGATGTTTTGTTTGGATTAAGTAGTTGAGGTGTTAACAAGTACTTTCATAGGTAGGGTCAACAGAACATCGAGTGGGGGATGATAAGAGTCCATCGGTACTAAAGGCTCAACATCAGACACACTTATATTGCAAGTATCAAAATTCGTTAGAATTAGATCCAAAATGCTGCCATATTTGTTATATATATTATTGCATTGCTTAAGCTTACAGTAATCCAAAAAATAATCAAAATGGGTTCTAGTAGATTTACTACAAGAGTTCAAATTAAAATCGCCAGTAATAATGTGTCGCAATTTAGAGAATCTATTAATGGCATTCTCTATACACGTTAACGTAACAAGGTATTGTTTGTCGCTATAATTAGGTGGCAAGTAGGCAACACACAATAAGACTTTTATATTTTCATATTATGCACTAATTTTATTCATGTCATGTTATAGGAGAGTATGCCGGTACGACTGAAGCACGTGCACCTGATCAACTGCCCGTCGTTCTGTGACTACGTGTACAACCTGGTCAAGCCGGCGCTACCTGATTACATTTGTAAAATGGTACGGATTTGTACTTTCTACAAGTCAGTAACAACTGACTAAAAGGGTTATCAACAATGTATTAGAATCAAACGCATGCCAAGTGATTTGATTGGCTGTTCCTAATTTAGTCAGCCTATCACAGCGTTAGCTTTAAAATTAGTAAAGTTTAATAGAAGTAGTAGTGTAACAGTTTCTAAATTATGTAATAAAGTGTTAAATAAACAACGCGATAAAATCCGTATATAGTAGTTTAATTTCAATGAATAATATTCGCGTAAACAGAAGACAATATTATGTAAATAGTTGTTGCTATTTTAATTAATTTCTGCCATTTATCGACCTATCGCAGTATCAGGTATTTTTTTAAACAAAGCACTGCACCAAAATGTATGTTTATTATACCCCTTCAATAATATTTCCGAAGGGGTGGACAGGACTGTCTCTTAACATCGGTGCATTATCAGTAGAGTTGACCATTTAAACCACTGCATATGCCTGCAGTTATTATCATATTAAATAAGTCATTGCTAAGAGATTTTTTTTTTGTATAACTATGTTTAATAAAGTACTATTTATGATGATATTTTAAATCGCACTCGGAATAGTAAATAAGTCCCCAGCCTCATTTTAGGGAGTTCTATAACATAGCTCGCGATTTGCGACCGCAATCAAGATACATATATCTTTGCCCACTTCTTCAGGGGCATATTGGTGTAAGTTCAATAATTAAGATATGTAATATAATTTCAGATTCACTTTCACCCGGACCACACAGGCCTGTACAAGTTTGTAAACAAGAAGTACCTGCCGAAAGACTACGGTGGTGACTGTGAGAGTTTGGCCGAGCAGAACACAGTTTGGGTCACAGATATTGGTAAAAAAAGGTAATTACCTAATATCTATGCTATAATAAAATTGAAGGGTTTGTTCATATTTTGTTTGGACGCGTTATCTCTGCAACTACCAAAATCTTTTTACATTTGATAACTCAATTCTTGAGGAAAGTCATATTATATACTAGCGACCCGCCCCAGATAATAACCCGTACGAAGTCGGAGTGGGGGATTTGGTATTCCAAACCTTAACAAACTATCATCATAAATCACTCTGTCTATTGGCGAAAACCGCATGAAAATTTGTTCAGTAGTTTTTGAGCTTATCGCGTACGGATAGACAAACACGGTGGAGGACTCTGTTTTATAATATGTAGTAATAGTGATATACTTGTATATATATATATATATATATATATATATATATATATATATCTTTATATAATATAATATTATATATAAAAATATGGAATAACATCACACTACGAGCCCCGGGAGCGAAGTAGTAATCATAAACTTGGGTGAAACCGCGGCGGACAGCTAGGTTGTAATAATTGTGTAACTATTGATGACCTTGTTGGTCACATAGCCAAATATTGCATCACGTCCCGTACTTATTTATTTGATTAGCACAGCCAGTTTAATTAGAATTATTGTTAGGTAACATATCACATAGTTATTTTCCGATTGCATATTCTTTTAAAGTGGATCAAGACAAACTCTCAGTTGTGGATGCAGTGCGAAACAAGACGAGCTTAAGTCATGAACAGATACGTTAAAGATAAATGATTTCAAACAGATGTTATCGCGTATTTATGTATTTTATTTACAACTTTATGAATTTATTCTGACATTGGTGGTTAGTTCGTTACGTTTTCACGCCTCAACAACTCGACCAGTGATCATAAATAGGTACACGTTATCAGAGGCACAGATAATATAATACTATACTAGTACAGATACTCAATCCCATACAAAAATCTTGGACACGCCTAACTCTGGCTATTCTACTTGCTATTTTGGTACCTATCTTTTTACACTAGGTGGCAGCACAAAACTAGCGCCACTGCTGCCATAACAAGTACACAAGTTCCGAATCCTATTTGATAACAGCTCATAAGAGATGGCGTTGTGACAGTAAAATAGGTACTTGACTGTTTACCGCGGATAGAACATATTTAAACGAGCCGATGCAAAATGTGCGCAACTTTGAAAGTAAAAGTTATCTACCTATAGTGTTGTGTGCCGAAATGCGTACGATCACACTTTGGTGATTCTCATTTACTCGGTTGGATTCGGATTCGGATCGGTCAAAATTTAAACTTGTATATTTTTTTTTCATATAATTTTAATGAATGCGTTTTAAAAAGTATTAATAAAGCAATATATTTTATTATGTATGCGATTGTGATTGATGTTCGGGTACTTTAAAAATAACTCATTGGCGTATAGAATTCTACTTTGGCAGTTAGTTATCTATATTTCACCATAATTGTAAATATAAAATAACATAAAATAATGCGCTCAGATTTTTGAAAACAACTGTGCAATGACTAGTATTTAGTCTCTGTTGAAATTTGCTTAGTCACCTATGACTATTTATAAAATACATCACATAGATTATTTTGAATTTAATTATCGAAAAATAAATATAATAAACAGCACTTTTTTTTTAAAGACTCATACGGTTACTCTTTTGCCGTATAACAGACTCAACACAAAAAATCTGCAGAACATAAATTATTTTCTGTGTGAGAATCGAACCTTTAACACTCCGTACGTCGATAAGTACCCGGTTTAAGCGATTAAACCACTACGCCATACTTGAAATCAAATCACACGCACGCGCGAGTATCGCCCGGCGGTGGCGTTCGGTTTATTCCGGTCAGCTTCGTGATTTTTCGTGTATAATATTGTGTATGAGCGCTGCCGGGTCGATTCTCAATAGAGTCGAGCTTGATTGTCATCTGAAGTTTTGTTATGAAATATTAATTATCTGGACCTTCTTAATACTTTAACAGAAGTTAAAGCTAATAATATAATTATTGATATACCTCCTATAAAATACAATGTACCTATTAATAGATTAAAAACAACTGAGTTAGTAGGTATGCTTTACGCTTATTAGTCATGGCTCGTAATCTTTTAACTATGTCATAATAATTATTGACATTGTATTCTTTTACTTTTATGTCCATATTAATTATTGATTTTGTAGGGAAATCAATAATTAATATGTAATAATAGTTTAAAGTCAAGTAACAAAACAATAGATAAGTACCTACCTACTTAATGAATATTGTGGTACTTATGTAAGTAAAGATTACATTAAATACCATGATAAATGCGATGTTACTAATCCTAAAACACTATTCATGCTTTGGTATGATTTATTTAAATATTCGTGTCTATATAATAATTATAAGGATATGGTGAAGACGACGTCCAAGAAATATTTATCTCATGTAATATTACTATTACATCCGAATATTTATTACAATGTCAACCAAACCAGATATGAACACATTAATAGTACTTAACTAGTTAAAAAATGATGAGTGTGATGTTATGAGTGAGTGATGTGAGTAAAATAGTAAATGATAATATTCGAAACGAAATGTGATGTTATAATATCGTCACGTGACGTCGACAACAGGAAGAAGCAAAGCTCAACCAATTTTTAAAAATATTGCTCATAATTTATATTTTTCGAAGCAAAACAAATAGTAAACATCGTTTCATACTTGGCCTTGTAGCGCGGAGGTAGGCGGGTCTTACCGTGCCGTGTCCACTTTTTCAGGTTTTATTTAGTTGTTAACTTAAAGCAACGCTATAAAGATTCCCTAAATTGAATAAAATCAATTGTTTATCTGTCTTAATACATAGACATATTTTGTAAAATCCGATTACGACTTTCCTTAATAATAAATATTTGTTAGATTTAACTAGCATCAACAAAAATATGCTAACCAAAAGGCAGGTTAAATAAGTAATACTTTATTTTCAGATCATGTACTTATTTTACCTAAGATAGTAAACATACTCTATTTGTTCAAAATAAAGGTGGCAACCCTAATCACAACTGTGCCTAACTAGCTTTCAGGCCCTTTGAAATTGAAACAGATTTAGTCAAGTTGCGTCTAGTGATCAAATAATACTAGAAATTGCATAAAAACCAAACTAACAAAGCGGTATATATATACAAATAACAGTCTTTAATTATATAGAATAATTATTATGATAGGTTACTTATTATTTACCTAACTATTTTAGTAAAATGTTGCTATGATTTACTAAAACTCCATGTCTATCGTAAGTTTGTAATTCAATTCAGAATAAGTAGGTAGCACAGAGATAATGATTATTATAACGCCGACAAGTACAACGACTGCGCTATATCTACTGCCGCACAAGCAAATGAAATTTGACAATAGAAGTTACGAGAACCGACCAGGTGTTTGAATATAATGCCATGTAATACAACAAATATAAGTACAACAAAACGTTTTATTTAATACATTGACATTTGTTAAGCATACATATTTTTCATATTATAAGTAATTTCTTATTAACTAGTATCAGTAGGTAATAAAAAAATATTGAAGTAAACCAAAAGAAGGGTATGAAATAAAAACACAATGTTTTTGTAGACTTGTATAAACATATAAAAGAGCCATCTAGCGTCTCATCTACCCCTATAGATAAAGTAAAATGATAGGTAGATTACCTATGTGTGATGTAAAAAATACTGATATATCGATATCTTTAAATCATAAAATAAATGCGTTTACCTTGATGCTCGTTAATTAAATATGTACATGTTTATTTATAATAACATTTTATGGTCAATTTTCTTCCAATAAAGCATTTTGATTAATCTTAATATTAACATTGGAACTCATAGTGCCATCTATGATCTATTTTTGGAACTGTTTACTTTTTGTTCTAATTGGTACCCCATGTCAGAGGTATAGAAAAAGACAGAGTTTTATCCAGAACAAATATTTTTCCCGAGGGATAGATATTCATTGACAAAGTCTAGATCTAACACGAGCGAAGTCATATCTTACTAATATTATAAAGCTAAAGAATTTGTTTGTTTGGTTGAATGCGCTAATCTCAGGAATTACTGGATCGAATTGAAAAATATTTTAGATTAGATAAGATTAGATTAGATTAATTTATTTCTGAACAAACATACATTTGTGTTGAAAATTCTTAAAACTAACACGACAAGAAATAGAACAAAAAGAAATTACAAAAAAAAAAATATATATGAACATAAATATAGATTTTATATCGAATTTACAAACTATGATATGCTTGTTATTGTTGCCTTATATGCATAAGCCTTTATTTGCATCCTTTATATAATCATCCACGCTGGAGTAGCATTTTTTTAAAAGAAATTGTTTAAATTTACTATTAAAAACCTTATGGTTTACTGTTGTTTTGAATTCGGAGGGTAATTTATTAATTTAGATTTAGGCTATGGGCTATATAACATTACGCTACGACCAATAGCAGCAGAGCATCACTGAAAAATGTTGCAAAGACGGGGCAATTCTCTTATGTGAAGCGAACTAAGTAGCGCGGGTCAGCTATTCTAGTATAATTATAAAGTTGTTACAAAAAAGATCTGTTAACCTTGAGTTCATTTTTATGATAACATATTCCGTACTTGTTTTCCAGGAAATTGTTCCTTGACGACAACTTTTGGAAGGCAGACCTCAGCAAGAAACAGAAGGCTAGCAGCGAGGGCGGCGTGGTCACCCAAATGAGTGGGTCCTTCAGGACCCTGGCTATCGACTGAACGTGCTACGAGTCACACTGACGCTACGATCTGTGATGTTATTAAAGTAATCAAGATAAATAAAAAGTTCTTTTTTTATCTTGTGTTTTATTTAACTTGCCAGGTTTACCATATTGAGATATAATAATAAAAGTATTGTGTCTAATACCGGCGTCTATACGCCAATGGACGAATTGAACAGTTTTAGGACATCGCTCGCGATAATTCTATGGAAACCTATTCGCTATGGGCTTGACAGTAGCGCTGTCTAGTGAGCTAAGTTGAATGTAATAAGTTGTCGTTATTGTTTTTTTTGTTAAATTCTAATAAAATTTCAAATTTAATAAAAACATGCGTTAAATAATGGATTTAATTATAAAACTGGATTTGAAAGTATAAAGCAAATGGAATCATTACTGTGTCGCGGGGGACTTTACAAACAACGGACACAAAGAACACCCAGATAGAGTCGGGGAAAAATATTTATGGATCACACAAATTTTTGTCGCGTGTGGGAATCAAACCCACAATACTCGGTGCGGTGACCAGTAGCGAGGCAACCACTTAAACTTTTGTAACATACTGTACTATTATTTTTGGAAATAAAGATTATTATTATTATTAAAGTAACATGCAGCAATGGCCTAGTGGGAAACCGTTGGACTGCCATGCAGAGGTCTTCTTTTCTCTAGCCTTTATTATTCCCAAGTCACTTGGGTCGGCTTTTCTGGTCTAACCGGATTTGACTGGATATCAGTTTTTACACGGAGCAGCTGCCACCTGACCTCCGCAACCCGAAGGCTAACGCGATACCCTAAGGCTAGACCAGTGTCAGGATATTATAGGGCACTGACTTACCAATAACGACTACCATAGATGTTCAAGGCAGCCGGGAGCGACGCCTAAACGTGGTCTCCGAGGCACGGAGCAGGCGATATTTGTCAATCAATACGCACATAATTTTGAAAAGTCATATAACTTCCGAAAGTCCGAGGTGCACGACGTGGGTTCGAACCTAAGGCCCTCTGCATTACAGTCTGTTGGTCTCCCCACTGAGCTATCGTTGCTTTCACTGCCATGCAGAGGTCTCAAGTTCGATCTCAAAGCGTGCATCTCTGATCTTTCTCTTTTCGCAGTTATGTGCGTATTAAATAGTTAATTATCGCTTCCTTTAACCGTGACGTAATACGTCGCATCGTGAGCAAACCTAAATTTCTAAGAGTTCTCAATAATGTTCTCAAAGATATGTGAAGTCTGCTAACCCGCACAGGGTTAGCGTGGTGGACTATGGCCTAACCCTTCTCACACTGAGAAGAGGTCCGTGGCCAGCAGTGGGACAGTTTAATACAGGCCTGATATTATTATTATTATTAAACCAGCATCCGTATGCTAATGAACGAACTGAACAGATATAAGGCTTCACACGCGTAAATCCTATGGAAGCCTATACAGCGATAAAAAGTAGATATAATATGTAAATCTATGTGATAAATTTCATCCGTAGCTATGGACTATGCCTGTGAAATTTCTGTTAAACTGTATACGAGTCAAGGGGTTTTACGCGCATTTATGATACTAGTAGGTTGGTAAAAGCGACTGCTATGATATATCTAGTTCGATTTCCGGGCCGAGCAAAGTATTATTGTTTTACTTTAAAGACTTTCTTAGCAGCAGCACGCGAAATACAATATATAATGGAAATGATTCGTAAAAAAATTTGCTCACAGTAAAATAATTACATTAAATTATTTTTCTTTAGTATCCTAATACTAAAGAAAATAAATTAATATTGAAATAAAAGAAAGATACCTACTAAAGATAAACATATTAACTTTGGTATAAAATAAAAATACTAAAGTAAAATAAATAAACTTTGGGATAAAAGAAATACACCTACTAAGTAAATGACATGGCAGCGGTAGTAAATGCGACTGCTGTGAGGTCTCAGGTTCGAATCCCGGATAGGGCCAATAAAATGATAATTGGCTTTTTCTACCAATAAGTTTTCAATAGCAGCCTTTTAGGAAGTTGGCGGTGTTACGCAACCGGTGTCTCGGCAAGCACGTAAAGCCGTTGGTCGTGCGCCTGACCTGATCTCTCTTCAGCCGTATCGAATTGCCGTCTCATCGGTTAATTAGAGTTAGGGAACAGAGAGTGCACTTGTGTCTGCGCACTCACTTGTTCACTATAACTTTTCCTACGCAGATGGGCAGTCTTGTTAAGATTGGCCGCCATGATTGAAAATGGCGGTCATTATTATAAATAATAGTAATTGTTATTATTACACAATATATACCTACCCATATTTTAGTCTTATATACAGATAACCTGGAAATGTCTTATGGTGAAACTGATGGCCGTTCAGAAAAAAATATGAAAAAAGATCTATTCTAACCTGAGACATGTGTTTTCTTTTTAATTACCATGTATAACTTTCTTGTATACTACGACCATAAATGACTGAAATCTATCGGTTTTTTGTTGTTTTATTATTAAACACTAATTATGCTAATAGATAGACAGTCAAAAGTATGCTATGCTTATATAGCTTGCACTTTTTAATATATATTTTTTTTATTTATCTTTTAATTTATTTTTCATTTTTCTGAACGGCCTTCAGTTCTACTATAAGACATTTCAAGGTTATCCATTAATTACCGGACAGGGTGTCCGGTAATTAATGGATAACCTAACTAACCTAATTAATGGATAACCTAATGTATATCTAAAATATGATTGATTAACTGCGCCGTAGCTAAGTGGATAATGGATGTAAGGCACGCAGCTGTCTCATCGGCTCACATCTATTGCGAGGTTTTCCCAAACGTAGCGCACAAACTGGTTTTCCTCGTACAAGACACAGATTCATAGTTATTATTCACGTTTTTAAATGGAATATTCTTATTGCATAACATTTTTGGTTGACTATATAAACTGCCGAGATTAATGGTAATACAAACGTAATTCAATAAAAGCGGCCAAGTGCGAGTCGGACTTGCCCATGAAGGGTTCCGTAGCAGCAAGTAACATAATATAAAAGTTCTTATAGTTCGTTGTAACTTTGATCGATGTTTTTCATGACGTATTAAAAAAAACTACTTACTAGATCTCGTTCAAACCAATTTTCGGCGGAAGTTTACATGGTAATGTACATCATATATTTTTTTTAGTTTTATCATTCTCTTATTTTAGAAGTTACGGTTAAGATAAGACAACAAGGGTTTGATGAAAAAAAAAATTTGTGTTTCAGTTCTAAGTATGGGATCCCCCAAAATTTATTGTTTTTTTTCTATTTTTGTGTGAAAATCTTAATATGGTTCACAGAATACATCTACTTACCAAGTTTCAACAGCATAGTTCTTATAGTTTCGGCAAAAAGTGGCTGTGACATACGGACGGACAGACAGACAGACATGACGAATCTATAAGGGTTCCGTTTTTTGCCATTTGGCTACGGAACACTAAAAATGACATATACACATATTCATCATCGACATTAGGTAGTTTTTTAATTACTAGACCAAATAATCAGAAAATAACGGCAGTTTTAATAAAGAAGGTTAATAATAACTAGGCCATGTTTAACCTATTCATTGACAGCGGCACACCGGTGGGTAGACACGGACAAGGTTTTCAATTATGTCTGACATTCTAAAATTGACAGGTTACATAGTTAATCGATACAGTTATACTCCTCTACTCTCATATTTAGATAGCGCTTTTTTAATTATGCCACGCGGGGCAAAAATTAGTGTGGTCCACAAAATTAAATGGTTGTTCCGAGTCAGTGTGTTTTTTTTGTCTGTTATTTGATTGTTTGTGAAGTCCCCCGCGATATACGAAATAAGCCAATTTACGAGTCGTCTTTTTAAAATGAAAACAATTCAATAGTGTTGTCCCTTAGTGGCGATTAAAGAAAGTATAGAGAGGTGTTCGAAAATGAAAATGGTGGAATTGTTTATGTGTATTTAAGTGGATCTCTGGACGGTTACAATTGACAACTGCACCCGGTAGATGGCGCTGCGATGGGACAGGCATAGTTTTTCGAATGCACTAGTTTATATATAAAAACTCAGCTTCCATATGTTTGTGTCCGGAAAATTCGAAAATCGGTGGATTGTTTTGTTTTAACACGGCGTCGTTACGTTTCAAAGTATCCATGGAATAGAATACTTTTCTTACCTAATAACTAATATTATACCAAGCCACAGCAAGGCGTTGTCGGGTTGAGGTAGTCTTAATAAAAAGCGCGCAGTTTTCTCGTTTTCCTTGTTTTTATCACCCTATGATTATGTTCTAGTAAATATTTGATGCGTATATATATATATATATTATACTAGAACACAATCATAGGGTTATAAAAAATATGCAGTATCGAGAATGAAAGTTGATTGATAACACAAAGTTCAAGGTACTTTGATAAGACGTGATAGGCAGACTGCTTGGAGGCTAAAGGTGACCTCGTCAGTGCCAAAGCGCCGCACCAAACAACATGTGTGACTCATTGTTGACTGCATTCACGCTCATTATGTTTCCTACCTGTTAGGTTAATCGTCATTTAAGATTACCAGATCGATAAACAACAGTTTCGGGATAAATTCCCGGTTCAGGCAAAATGCTATTGGGTTTTCCGGCAAGGAATTTGCAGAACAGCAGTAACCGTAACTTGTGGGAGTTTGTAACAGCTGAGAAAACATTTCTGCATTGCCATAAACATTATCGTTGCGCCGCTTACGCAAGGGAACCTCACTGGCCTCTCTTCTGCTATTTCTAAATACCTTTCTTCTCTATCAAAATATGAGACTCTGCCAGAGTTCCCTATCCATTACTTTTGTTTATCATAATTATATTTACACATACGTAAATTTACGCATTTTTTTGTTGAGTTGAATTGTATATTATCACAACTGGCCGCTTGGGGTGGCCCACCACCTAAACTTGTCACTAAGATAATTATATCAACATACACTGTATGCCAAAAACAATTATGACAAAGTATTATTATACCAAAATAGTTATGCTAAAGTACATATATTAGGACAACAAACATTATGCGAAAAGAAAGGATCCCGTCTGCCAGCAGTAGTACAGCGTACTTTTCGAGGGCAAGACCTCATATACCATAGTAATTAAAACTGGTGCTTGCCACAGGCAGTGGTACTTATGTTTACGAGCCACTTAGACAGGCAACTCAATTTTTAATTCTATGTGTATTAAGTGGTTTCAACGATCCAGATATGGGACAAAATTCGTGTTATTAGCTCGTACACTGCTTGTATTTTACTACTTTTTACTTATACAGCGAAACTTTAAGACTAAAAAATAAAATCAAGCTCTGCGTTAGGAATCCTATCGTGGAGAACTTTATAATCATAATAACACCCAGACCCGAAAGCCTATATGGACTATAAAAATATTGCCCAGTGTCGAGATCGAATACTCGTCACACTGTTTGTGGCGTGACGAGCCCTTGGGTAGACTATTCTTCTCGAATTATAATAAATACGTGAAATTATTAGCATATTAATCCCAATCCAATAAAAACAACAAGTAGGAAGATAATATACAGTAAGATAAAGTGGAGAAAGGAGAAGGAGCAGCCAGCATTGGGATAACAATTACACTGGTAGTGACATATAGGGCAAAAAAATATCGCATTTATATTATGGAACAAAAGATTCAATGAATTTTGCGACGGAAAAGCTACAAACTAAACAAGTGACCCGTAACCAATATACCTACAATTTTCCTTATAAATAGTGGTGCACATCGCTTCAGTCGTCAGTCGCGCCCTCTATCGCCATCGATATGTTACTGCGAGTAGTGCTGTGTGTCGCCGTGTGCGCGTGCGCAAATTTGAGTGCACACTGTCACGATGGACATGGTCACGCACACAAACATGACCATGAACATAAAGGTTTGTTTATTTGTGTTATTGTTTATATGCATAGACTCACGCCTATTTATTTTTAAAGAGATGGACTGATTTGTATTCGATCCATATTTCATCTGTTTTTTTAGGCCCGGTATCTATAGTCAAGAAACGAGCCGTTTTACATATGGACAGTTCATTTTAACACATTATTCATGAAAAATATGTCAAAATTTAACTGCCCGTAGCTAAAACGGCTCGTTTCTTGATATAGGAACTGAGACTTAGGGGACCAGGCCTACTGTCGTCATCCAATAAATTTTTGGAGAGTATAATGCTGTTTTCGTAATAAGTAAAATTGTAACAGGAAAATCAACCCATATTTTACTAATCTGGCAATGACACTTCTAAAAAGTGAAAATTATAATATTCTACCACATACACCCAATACCATCTAGCCCAAACTAAGCAGAGCTTGTACTATGGGTACTAGACAATGGTTAAACACACATATATACCTTTTCTTTTTTTTTTGTAAATACATACATATTATACATAGAAACACCCAGACCAATACAAACATCTATGTTCATGCACACAAATGTTTGACTTCTGCGGGAATCGAACCCGCGGCCTTAGGCGTGGCAGTCGGTTACACTAACCACTACGCCACCGAGGCCGACAATATAACTTAGCTTGTACTCGTACCTTCGCCCGGGGTATAACTACGAGCACTTATAGATACTCATATCCGGATAAAGAGTTACCGACTAGTACAATCGTATGACATGTGATTAACCCGTGGCCTCTATATGTGGCAAATTTAATCCTAATGCTGTCAACGGTTTACTCCGTGATTGAGTTACAAACATTCAAACATGTCTTAATTTCATATATATATATATATATTATTAGTTGCAAAATATGTTTGTTTCTGTGTACTTCAGACTAAAAATAGTATTGGTATCAAAACCCTGAAACCTGTCTACAAGAAGCTTCGTATACATTGTGTTTGCAAACCGGTCGCGATGTACGATTGGCATAAAGCTCATGACCGTGCATGGAGTTAAGGCCAGAATCCCTTGACCCAATAAAAAAGACCCGCTAGCTAAATAAGGGAGGGCAAGAATATAGTTATAATAACTGACTAATGTCAAACCGCAGAGCTAGACACTTGAAAGTTTCAATACAAAAAGTCGTTTCAGATGAAGTTTAGAAAACTATGTATACAGGGTGTCCAAGAACCTGGCGTCCAACTGGATTCCCACGATGCCCCAAGTTCTAACAGTACTCAGAAAAATATTTTAAAAAATCCACCCCATGTACTTACAGAATTATACTGATTTCAAAAAAAAAGGGGAAATGAGCACCCTGTGACATACTTTTGAATGCTGTGACTGCTAATGCTGATAATTTCGATATTTCTTGGAGGTTTTGTAATCTAGGGTATTGCTGTGTCTAAATAGAATGTAAAAATAAAGTACTTATTGTACCATTTTAAAATAAAATATTATTTTAACTAAAGGTGATATGGAAAACTATTGAATTTCGCAACTTTGACCGACTGTAGTGTAAAAAAAATGTACCAAAATAGTATGGCAAGTGACGTCAAATTTTGACGCGTTTATTCCTCTTTTTAAAAAGGTATAATACTTACACATTAATTTGAAAAAAAAAATTTTGATAATATTTTTACTCAACAACCCAATTTTTACGAAGTGCCTACCTACTAACGGTAACTGTCGGACCCTTTCTTATCTTAGAAACTGTTATGTTACTACTATTATTTACTTCGGTTCCAAGAGTGAGCAAGAAGGAAATACACACAGGTAGATGGGTTCCCAGTAGAATAAAAGCAAAGAATGTTAGTTTAAAGATATTTTATTACAATAAATGTTCAAAATGTTGACCACCCGCGGCAATACAAGCTCTCACTCTCCTTAAAAAGGACCGCTTTATGTTTCGCGAGTAACTTTTTTGACGTATCACCTGCACTGCTTGTGTTATCTTCTCACGAAGGTCAGCGATGTCATTAATGGGCTTCGCATAAACGAGCTCCTTCATAGTTCCCCAGAAAAAAAAATCCAGCGGATTTAAGTCAGGTGAGCGGGCTGGCCACGGGATTGTTCCTGATCGCCCAATCCACCTGTTCGGGTATTGCTCGTCCAAAAACTCTCTAACGGATACGCGAAAATGTGCTGGACAGCCGTCGTGTTGGAACCACATATCTGGTGGGGTCTCTTCTAGTAAGTTTGGCAAATCATTTTGAAGAAAATTTAAATATGATTCGCCAGTCAAATTCTCGGGCATCTCAAATGGACCAATAATATTCCCACAGAGAATACCGGTCCACATGTTCACTTTGAACCGGTACTGGGATCTATCTTCTCGCATCAAGTGCGGATTTTCCACATGCCACTCGTGCAAGTTGTGTAGGTTCATGTAGCCATCCTTCTTAAATGTAGATTCATCTGACCACAAAATTTTGTCGATAAAGTTTTCGTCTTCTCGATGTTTTTGCAGGATTGTTTCACAAAACGCGACTCGGCTCGGATAGTCTCGAGGTAAAAGACTTTGCACTCGCTGTACGTGGTACGGATGATATTCTTCTTTTTGGAGAATACTGTGTGCTGTGCTCTTCGGTATCCCCGTATCAGCTTCTATTCCTCGCACAGAGATGCTTGGATTTGCCGACACCGCCTCTAAAACTTCATCGCGTATGAAGTCATTTACGGGTCGTCCTTCACCAGCTACTTGATTGGGGAACCGCCCGTCACATAGTGATCTGTGCACATTAATGAAAACTCGATGGTCGGGATATCGCGTAGCCCTCGGATACCTTTCTCTGTAAAGTCTCGCTGCAGCTCGTCCATTACCTCTACATTCTCCATAAATGTAGTGCATATTTGCGTATTCTTGCGGAGTGTAGGTCGCCATGGTAGCACACACAAAACACAAACTGTCCAAACACAGGCAAAGGTCGTCGTAAAGAGTTCGTTTCAAAGTCCAGAGCACAAAGAGTAATCGAGTCCAATAAACAAAGCTTTAAATCGTAGTACGTGATCAATGGTAACAATAAGAGAGAGGTGCGTAGTAACGGCAGGAGGCAGTGACGCGTACTGACCGTACTGTTATCCTAAATAGCACGATCCCAGATAGCGTCACTATCTATCTCACTCGCACCTCTAACCTTTTTCTCCCTCACTCTTACCTGAATAATGGGGTACCATAAAGAAGAACCAGCAAATCGCAAAGATAGTTTCTGTCTTGCTCCCTCCTGTTGTAATAACGAATCACTATGGTGAGATGCATGCACATACCGTCCCTTACGGTCTAACCTGTTTTTTGAGAGGCCTGTTGTTATTTTTATGAGCATACAACAGTAATTCTTTAGAGGTTAGATTCAATTCGTCGTAAATTTTTCTTTCTAAGAATTCTGTAAGACATCGTAAAAATTGGGTTGTTGAGTAAAAATATTATCAAAATTTTTTTTTTTCAAATTAATGTGTAAGTATTATACCTTTTTAAAAAGAGGAATAAACGCGTCAAAATTTGACGTCACTTGCCATACTATTTTGGTACATTTTTTTTACACTACAGTCGGTCAAAGTTGCGAAATTCAATAGTTTTCCATATCACCTTTAGTTAAAATAATATTTTATTTTAAAATGGTACAATAAGTACTTTATTTTTACATTCTATTTAGACACAGCAATACCCTAGATTACAAAACCTCCAAGAAATATCGAAATTATCAGCATTAGCAGTCACAGCATTCAAAAGTATGTCACAGGGTGCTCATTTCCCCTTTTTTTTTGAAATCAGTATAATTCTGTAAGTACATGGGGTGGATTTTTTAAAATATTTTTCTGAGTACTGTTAGAACTTGGGGCATCGTGGGAATCCAGTTGGACGCCAGGTTCTTGGACACCCTGTATATTTTTAAACATTTGTTATACAAATGTATTTTAGTTTTTATAATAATTAGCCATTTATATTTGGCAACTCATATTTTTGATCATAATATTGTTATTAAAAGTAAGAAATCATGATAACATTTTAAAAAATTTACTTCTCTTTGGTTTTATACTGTTTTCTCGCGTTTTATTTCAAAACCACAACTTTTTTACTATGTCTAAACTATTTATTTTTATTATTTTACCGACGTTTATTCTGCGTCAAAGAAACAACAATGATTAAACGCTTCGCCATTGCCATTGCGCCAAGTTAATGGGTTGGATTTCCAAACGGGATAAAAAGTTGTATGCTCCATAAATAGCTGCTCCGAATCTGTGTGTACTCTGTTGTGTGAGTGTTTGCTAAGTCCTACGTGACACAGAATTTAGAACTATTGCAGAGGTTGTATATTAAAAAAAACAGGAACGTAATCATATTCTTATTTATTTTCTTATTTAAAACGACATTACAAACATTCAAACAACGGACTCAAAGAACATCTAGACTCGAAACAACCATTTGTGGATCACACAAAGATTTGTCCAGTATGGGATTCGAACTCACAACCCTCGGCGCAGTGACAGCGGTGAGGCGACCACTTAAACGACTACACCATCCGTGCAGTCATGTTTGGTTTTAAGTAATAAGTATATTATAGTCTTCTTCTCGCTAGCCTTTATCATTTTCAAGTCACTTGGGGTCGGCTTTTCTGGTCTAACCGGATTTTACTAGATATCATTTTTTTTCCCCCGACGCAAAAACGACGGGGTGTTATAAATTTGACGTGTCTGTGTGTATGTGTGTCTGTGGCATCGTAGCTCGCGAACGGATGAACCGATTTTAATTTTGTTTTTTTTTGTTTGAAAGGTTAATTAATCGGGAGTGTTCTTAGTTATGTTTGATGAAAATCGGCCCAAGATGGCCGCCGCTACAAAATGGCGGATTACAAATTTTCAAACTCCCTCAATATGGGTATCAAATGAAATGGCTTGACTATTTATACCACAAAATTACATATATTTTACAAATTTCAATTTTTATGTATGGGTGTCAAATGAATATTGTGTAGGGGGTTTTTTAAATTTTTAATTTAATTGTTACACGGAGCAGCTGCCACCTGACCTCCGCATCCCGAAGGCTAACGATACCCTAAGTATAGACCAGTGTCAGGATATTATAGGGCACTGACTTCCCAATAACGACTGCCATAGATGTTCATGGCAACCGGGACCGACGGCTTAACGTGCTCTCCGAGGCACGGAGCAGGCGATAATTGTCAATCAATACGCACATAATTTCGAAAAGTCATATAATTCCGAAAGTCGAAGGTGCGCGACGTGGGTTCGAACCCGAGACCCTCTGCATTGCAGTCTGTTGGTCTCCCCACTGAGCTATCGCTGCTTATCTAAGTATATTATAGTCTAACTAGTGATATATATTACTATGAGTTTATTTTACACTTATTATATATATATAATTAGGAATGACTCGTATGTTTGTATACATAACAAGCAGATCAGCATTCATAGGATGCTTTATGTGCGATGCGAGAGACGTGAAGTCCTTACATACTAACTATTTATAAATGCCATTGTGAGTTTGTTATTTGTTACGCTTTTACGCCTTAACAACTCAATCGATTATATGATATTTCACATACACATTGTCAGAAGTACAGAAATAGACATATAAAAGACTAAATGTGCCCACGGTTTCACCCGCGTTTATCGTTACTGCGCCGTCCCCGTGGGTCGTAACGTGATGTTATATAGCCTTCCTCAATAAATAGGCTATTCAACACTAAAATATTTTTCAATGCGAACCAGTAGTTCCTGAGATTAGCGCGTTCAAGCAAACAAACAAACTCTTCAACTTTATAATATTAGTATAGATTAATGGCCAGTCCTACAACTAACAAGTAAAAGTTGTCCGAAATATAAATCGCATGCTGTCTCACTCTTGTTAAGTTAAAGAAGAGAGACGGCGAGGCTTTTATCTTATGATTCAATGCTATATGGAGGTGGTGGGCAGCAAGCCCTAAAGGTTTTATCCAGAAAAATGTACTGTTTCCGAGGGATACAAATTTATTGACAATATTTAGATTAATGCGAGCTGAAGCTGCGGCCAAAAGCTAGTTTTCAATAAAAGCGCCGAATAATGGCATTTAATATGAATGTTAGTTAGTATACATAGAAAGAACCTCAATCTATCCTAAAACCAATACTAATTATATCAGGAAGAAACCTTTATAAACTTTTTGTCCTCTTTATAAACACAGGAACATCGCCATCTCCCCCTACTTCTACAACAGCTTCCCCTGCAAACGGACCCTTAGTAACAAGTGCGTCGGGCAAATTTAAGGGGTCCTTGATGGAGACCCGCCGCGGCAGACCCTTCCATGCCTTCAGAGGGATTCGGTATGCCGAACCACCGGTGGGCGAGCTAAGGTTCAAGGTATGGACGGAAACCATTACAGATTTAATAGCACTAATGGAAAAATCAAACTTAACTTATTCAGTCGCAGTGGCACCTCGGCGCGCGTCCAGAAACAATAGATTTTTTATAATGTCTGGTTTTCTAAGACTTGTCAGATTAAGGCTTGATTGGTAAGCGGTGACCTAACTGTATACATATAGGATGGTAGGCAGGCTTCTACATCACACTTTTCCGGAAGCACGCAATTATATACATAACTGTATTAAAATAAATATGGTAGATAAAACCTATGCTATTTCGATAGCCGATTTATTTTTCTTTTGTAACGAATGTCAGCTGCGATAGCCTAATGAGAGAGCGTTGGACTGCCACGTATGGTCTCGAGTTCAATACCAACTCGTGTCTCTGATTTTTTGAAGTTATGTGGCTATTAGATAATATTAATTATAGTTTGCTTTAGTGGTGAAGGATAACATCGTGAGGAAACCTGCATGTCTAAGAGTTCTCCATAGTGTTCTCGAAGATATGTGAAGTCTGCCAACCCGCACTTGACCAGTGTAATGGACTATTATATATTCCCATAGCCGATTTATTATACTCTTATAATATTATTATCGAAAAGTGTTAATTCTTTTAACATCAACAAGACAATTAAAGTCGTTTATTTTATCTTTATTGAATGAATTTAAGGTCCTTATACTCGTTAAGTTATTTTGTTAAACGTGTTAAGGACATTATCATGAATTACTGAACTGATACCGACCAACAAATTCAAATTAAATAATTACATCAAGAATCGGTTTTATATACTTACATAATTTCATACCTCCTATAGAACTGGTACGGGTAACAGGATGGGATAGAAAATGTCAGTTATTTTCACAGCAGTATATGCCACTCTTACATGACACCAGCTACGATAAGATCCTGCGTTTAACAAGGCCAGCATATTACCCTCTGCCTCGCACATTTCCAAACTTCGTTGCGGTTCTGATAATTATCTAACAGTAAAACCCTAGTAGGAGACTGACACATCTCTAAATTTCGAAGTTATTTGCGTATTAAATAGTAACTTATCGCTTGATTTAACATTGAAGGAAATTATCGTAAGGAAACCGGTATGTCTAAGAGTTCACGATAATGTTCTCATGATATGTTAAGCCTGCACTGGACCAGCGTGATGGATTATGACCTAACCCTTCTCACATTGAGAAGGGGCCGGTGCCTAGCAGTGAGTCAGGTGAAAACCCATTAGCACTATAAACCACCTCATAAACGCATGCTAACTTTTGCCACAATACCAAAAAGGCAACAAATTCTTTATACTATTCCTCAAGGCGCCGAAGCTGAAGCTGACATACGAAGGCGTGGTAGACGCTAGCAAGGAGGGCCCAGCGTGCCCGCTGCCCGTGCCACCCACCTACTACGTTGATGAGGACTGCCTCACCGTCAATGTGTACACGCCGAAGAGAAACAGGTAAGACAAACACACACACATATGCTATTATAGACCACTTCCAGATTCCATACTTACTCTATTCAAGCATATAATGCATGACTTCACGATTAACTGGGGTTAAGGCAATTCTATCTGAAGACCAGTAAGGTAATAAAACAGTAAACTTATTTAAAGAAGGGACAGATATATGTATATCTTTGAGACGTTGAAATGAAATGATATTTATTTTACATAAAATAGAGTACAATTAGGTGGTCAGATTGGTACACGGTCTTTCTATTTTGCCACAAGTGGCATGTAAAAGAAACACATTAAATTCTTAGACATCGAAAAGTATAGTCAGGCTATTCAATCAATTTTATAATATATCACGGTTATTTGAATTTATTTTATGTCTTAATATTGGCAAGCACAAATTATCTTATACTAAGAGAAAATCCTCGTGAAATATATAAAATGCTGTATTTACATTCGGCTCTATGAGTACTTCGTTAAAGCTATTCATACAGTCTAAAAACTTGGATACGTTTGTAGGTTCATAGTTTCTTCTAAATATGTATATATAGCGGATGTTTCGATACTACCTTGACGGGTATACTACCGAACAACACATCTAATAACAAGTGATATAAAAAGTAAACCTCGAGATCACTATAACGACAAAGAAAAAGAACATAATATTTGGTCGTCGCTTTACGTATTATTCTTAGTAACACCTCAATAGTGGAACGAAGTATATTTTAATCAGCAGTGTGGCAACGATACCATATTATTCTGTTTTTCCAGCTCAAAACTTCTACCAGTAATCTTCTACATCCACCCTGGCGCTTTCTACTCGATGACGGGACGCAGTGACCTCGCTGGACCACACTACCTCCTGGATAGAGATGTTGTACTCGTCACCATCAACTACAGGATTGGATCCCTAGGTACGACTTACATCCGTCAGCCAACTTCTTTCTGGCCTGCGAAACCTTTTCAACAGTGACTTATGTATTTGCATTCATTCGTCAGCGTACCCAAGTGCCTTGCTGCAAACATAGTTTGGCAAAGTAGAGGTTTCTAGATCCATTCCTCATGCACTATAAGTACGGTACGCTAGACCTGACTAAGTCTCATTTACTGGTGTGTCCAAAGTGTCCACACAATTAACCGCACGTCTTCACGACCTGTTGAACACCAGCGTAGTTGCAATTAACGTGGCCGCCTACAGTACTGGACCCGAATACTATAGAAAACCTACGGCACGGTTGGCTGTATGCCATTGCAAAATAAGCAATTTTCGCATAAAATAACTTTTTACTACAGGTTGGATGACTACGGGAGACAAGTACGCAACTGGTAACAATGGTATGAAGGACCAGGTGGCAGCGCTGAAGTGGGTGCAGAGGAACATCGCCGCGTTTGGTGGCGACCCTAACCTGGTCACCATCACTGGCTGCAGTGCCGGCTCCATCAGCGTCATGCTGCACATGATCTCGCCTATGTCGAAAGGTAGGAGAAATGTAAACAGAGACTACTCGTAGAATCCTTAAATATTGGTAATGTCTTCTCGTAGGTGTGAAACAGTGGCTAAAGATCTTTAGCTGTTCAGACATAATACAATAAAGTTTAAATTTTAAGCAGTTTCAATTAGATAAAAGTAAACTTGCAAATAAAAATTTTATAACTTTATATAAAAGAGAATCTTATTAATTTAATTTATTTCTTTTTATTTAGGTATATGAAATGTAATTGGTATTTATTCTTGTCATATATTTTTTTAAATGCTTTATGCATTCACATTCTATATGTATAAAATGTTTATGCTCTTTTTCCTGCACACGAAATTGATCATTACTTCCCACAGGTTTATTCCACCGGGGCATTTCAATGAGCGCGTCCCCCTTCGCGAAGGGACCAATGGTGACCCACCAGCGCCACCTGGCAGTGAAGCAGGCAGAGTTTATGAACTGTCCGACCAACAGCTCAGCTGCCATCGTCGACTGCCTCATGAAGAAACCGTGGAGGGAACTTGGAGACTCTCTTCTAAAATTCTTTGTAAGTTTTATGTCAGTGCATTAAGCAGTGGCAACCTTCTTTGTGTTATGTTTCTGTCTACCATATCAACGATCGTATATTTAATCCCAAGGCACGCACTTCTATCTTTTCGAATATTAATTATGCATATTACGACTAAATAACGAAGGTAAATATTATCAGGATTCCTTCATGTGTGAAAGCTTTTAATAATGTTCTAAACGACAAGTCCAAGTCTTGACCAAGTGCAACGTGGCACGATATCCAAACTTCACTTATCATAGTAGAAGGACGGTGCTAAGTAAAAGGCAAAGCTAAAAACAGGTGTGCCATTTATATTATTATATTTATGTAAGTACAACCAAAACTATGATGGTTAAAGGTTCACTAGATCCACTTTAACTCACTTTTAAACATAAAGTTCGATTAAAACTCTTACTTTTAGGAGTTCGGTCCTGGTGATCCAGTAGGACTGTGGGGTCCAGTAGTAGAACCTGATTACGGCCAGGAGCGATTCTTGGCCATCCAGCCTGAGGATGCCATCGCACAAGGCAAGATGCACGAGGTTCCATACATCATCAGTCAAACCACTGACGAGTTCTTCTGGAAGGCGTTCCGTAAGTATCTATTTTATCATCATTATTACAGATACTACACTGTCCTACCATGAAATATCCAGTTACCTCTCTAATGTGTTTTAACTAGGTTATGCATCTCTTGCAAATTGTTCTCATATTCAATTTTAACCAACTTTTCTAACGATATAGCGTGTGTGTGCGTGTATGCCTTTATATAGCTAAAGAGGAGGTTGGAAGAGGTGTCATTTCACCAGCCATGTTCAAATTTCACGTTTATGTCTACATTCTTATACAGTGGTATATTTATTCTGCTAATTACTTGGCTAATTACCCGTATTACACTTTTAATTGCTATGCGCGTAGCTATTGCTATACATTCTCATTAATCATAAGCTTACATCACTTTAGCAACAAGCCAGTCTTATTACATGCTCAATCAATATTCTAGAAAACTGCACACGACGACACCATATCTAAAAATAACCCTCCTTGCAGCTGTCTTCCAAAACGAAACTCTAATGAACACCATGAATGAGGAATGGGAACGGATAGCTCCTATTTCCTTCTTACTGCCCAAGGAGAACTCTTCAGTGGTTGTAAGGAGACTGCGAGAAGTATACTTCAACAACAAGAAGTTGGAGAATAACACGGAGAGCCTGAAAGCACTGCAGAATCTGTACAGAGACTCGATAATCGGGTTTGGCGTTCACAGGTTAGTTGGCAATATTAATCTATTGACCGCTACTTTGCCCGCGTGACCTAATTGTTATCCCATGTATATCATATGATAGTTCTATTTCTAGTGAATGGAAATAAATGGAACTTGTATTCGTTTTTAAGTTAACAACTTTATTAGCTTGTAACCAAATTGTGAGGACAGCATCAAAATTCGTTAAATATAAACTAATCGTATTATTGTGCTCATTAGACTGGCAAACCTGATGTGCCGCTACTCGAAGAAGCCAGTATACTATTCTGAGTTCGCGTACGTCGGCAACAACAGCTACTACCAGGATCCTGACGGGAAACCTCAAGGTACGTAATAAAGTAAATTAAAACTTAATCATTATGCCTTTCATTATCAAGAAGATATTTAATACCGGGATTAGTCTCGAATTAGGTCTAACATTGATTTATGACTCATACTTATTAGGTGGAAAGAGATCTTGTCTTTGACCGTGGTTTAAAATATCAAAGGATGTACAGATCACAATTATCCAAGATCAAAAGAGATTAGTATTTCTGCCATATTCTGCTAAATGACTAAGGTTGCAACTGGCCACTGCCATTAAGTCATATGAGTAATTGATCAACCCATGGTACAAAATTGCAATCGAATAATTTTCTTTGTTGGCGGCCTCGATGGCGTAGTGGTTAGTGTAACTGACTGCCACGCCTGAGGTCACGGGTTTGATTCCCGCACAAGTCAAACATTTGTGTGCATGGACATGGATGTTTGTCTTGGTCTGGGTGTTTTTATGCGTAATATTTAGTATTTACAAAAAAAGTGTATATGTATGTTTATCCATTGTCTGGTATCTATAGTATAAACTCTGCTTTGGGGCTAGATAGTGTTGTGTGTATGTGATAGAATATATATATATATTCTATCACATACACACGTATAGATAGTCTTGTGAAACAGTATTAAAATACATTTCTTTTAGCAGTCGCTGACTAAAAAAGAATAGTACTTATAATAATTATGTTTGTCCCGCAGGTGCTTCTCATCACGACGATACGATATACCTGTTCTCGCAGAGCTACCAGTTCCCCACCATAGAGCCCTCCAGCCCCGACTCCCACGTCGTGGATGAGATGACTGCCATCTGGTACAACTTTGCCAGATACGGGTAAGCTGCTTCTCTTTTTCTTTTCCAGACTATAGTTATAAACACTCGGCAAACAACATAGACTGTCGAAATACCTTCTATTAGTCTAAAATCCTTTAACGCCTTTCTTATGCGACTAATTACACCAGTACTCCCATTACTGTAACAAGCCGGGTTCAACGATGTAGATTACCGAAAGCTTGGCACTCCTAAATTCCAAAGTAAATGAAACTGTCATAAAACTAGCTACAAAATTTCACTTTTTTTCTCAACGAAACTGGCGTTGACAATATAGAGGTATTGGGAGCTTACATATAAGAGTGGCTCTATTGCTAGCTTTTATGCAGTTACACATCACGTTTTTAGATGTTACCTTTTAATATATACTAATCTATGTCATTACATTCTCAGTGACCCGAACCCACGCGGTGATACTCCAGAACTTGGTTCCCTACAGTGGCCCGTGATGAAGTCTAACATGAGGAACTATCTGTACCGCGGAGATCGGCTCACCATCCGCCAGAACATGTTCGAAGATCGGTTCCGAGTGTGGGAGGAACTCTACCCTACAAAGTATTCTTATTAGATGTTGCCATAAGGCGCATTTGGAGATTGATCCATATTATGTCAATGTTATTTTAATTATTAAATAAATAAATGATTATGAGTAAATTATTGCTAATTATTTCGCGTTTATTTGGCCACGTGTAATAAAATATACTGTCAGATTAAAGCAATCAATAAATTATGAATTAAAATATCATGTATATGTACGTGTCTTTTTTCCCATCTGAAAAAGTGTATGCACTATGCATACCAATTACATATTGTATATGTGCAAGTGACTATGACAATTTGTTTTGTTGACACACCTAAATATATAAACTAATTTCGATGTTTATACAATAGTTCAGGTATTGCAGTGTAGTATTTTGAAGTATACCTATTGTTATAAGGATATACCTTGTAAGTAATGATAAGGATTCAATGACAGTAATAAACGGGTTTTACTACAAAGAGGATGTGTTATCATTTAGACACACACACATCTATGAGAACAACAAAAAGGCAAAACAAAACTTACGTACCTACATTGGTTTCTGCATTTGGCACGGTCAGTAAGACATATTTAAACACCTCTGTTATTGGATTTACATGCACCAGAAATTAAACCTGTTTTCAGGCATTGCATTTTAATAATTAGGCAAGCGTTATGGAGTCTGTAAGACACTCTGCATGTCATAGGTATTTGATGCAATGCCCTACTTTTCATAAGTGGGATATTATAAATGTCAACGTTTCTGTCTGCTACGTATTCACGCCAAAATAGACGCACTCATTAAAAAGAATATAAATCCGAGGTAGTAGTTAAGGATGACCATATTTTAGTCCTGATGTCGCCTTTATTCACTAAACTGTACTAACACGACATTTTTTGAACGACAAACCCGCACTAGGAATAATTCCTGTATAGCGGGGGACTTTACAAACATTCAAACAACGGACACAAAGAACATCCAGCCTCGGAAGAAACCATGTGTGGATCACACAAATTTTTGTCCCGTATGTGATTCGAACCCACAACCCTCGGCGCAGTGGCAGCGGCGAGGCGAGCACTTAAACCACTACGTCATCCGTGCAGTCAATACAATATACAATCTAATCCGTAATGTTAATTAACTTATTTGATGGCGTTAGAACTGTTGTTTCTGGATTAAATAGATTACGACCATAATCAAGAGGGGTGAAAATTACCACATCGACAAGAGTGATTAGCGCTTATATTTTTACGCGACTGCGTCAGAAGGAAGGTAATGTTTTTCGAGCGTATGTATGTATGTATGTATGTACATATGTGGGTATGTATGTCCATTTCTTTGGCACGCCCTACAGCCGAAACGGCTGGACGGTTTTTGACATATGAGGTGTCGTTGAATTCATCAGAATTGTGGTAGTGACATAGACTATATAAATTTTCAAAATGGCGCCCGCATAGAAGGAAAAAGGGGTAAGGAGTTTGTTTTTTTGTCTTACCTTAGCTATATGAGTATCAAATGAAAGATCATGAAAAGAACCTTTCAAAAATATATATATCATATTACGTTTATATTACTGTTTTAACACAAATTGTCAAAAAGCGTACCAATTATATATCGGGACGCCCGAGGTATCATTTTCTAGCTAGAATCTATTCAAGTCAGGAACTCAGGAATTACATACCCTGTACTTAGTTATATATTAAAATAAAACACGATTAATAAAACTACAAAGTCTGAAATAAAATTATTATTATAAAACAAAAAACCCGACTACTTAAAAGTAATGAACTGAAAAGAGAAAAACAAGTATCACAATATCTATATAAACTTCGACTGACTAATGCATTGTTTTGTAAGCTTACTTTATCAAATAATGAAATAACTACATATGTATATTCAAATTAGTTAAACCACAGATAATATAATACTATACTAGTAGTTAAACTAAATACTTTATGGTGCTGCAAACGGGGACAAACAATACTTTGTTACGTACGGGCAAAGAAAGATCTACCAAAACTACGTTTTAATTACCACATCGACAAGAGTGATTAGCGCTTATATTTTAAATGGATGTACTGCCGTGAAAAAAGGAAATGTTTAGGTACGAAAACATAAAAAGTATTTTGTATGCACATTATGCAATCAGTCCGTCTCAGTAGATGAAACTTATTTAATTAATGCAATAAAATCACACGCAAACAAGCTGTGACTCCGCAATGAACTAATGGAGGTATTTAATAAAACGGCTTGGTTTTCCCACCAACCAACCGACGCGATTTTCCTGTTAGTCTGTTATTTATTTACTAGTTGGTTAAATGCATAGCTGCTACTGGGGAATACTTGATGATTAAGATTAATATGATTTCCTGGTACTTGCATCTCAAGCTCACGGTCAATCAGGCAACTGGGATAGTAGGTCTTATTGTCCTTGAAATTATCAGTAGCAGTGTGAAGTTTAGCAAATGTACGGTTTTACATACAATATGCGACTATACCCACAATAGTGTGTCATTTTCCAATTTCTAAAATATACAATATATTAGATACTAGTTTTCATCCGCGGCTTCGCTCGCGTAAATGTAGGTTATGCCAGGTTAGGTTTGCAAAAGTTCTTTTTTTCTGGATGAAAGATACCCTATGTCCTATTCTGTACCCCTGACAACGTGTATGCAAAATTTCATGTTGATCGGTTGAGTAGTTAAGGCGTAAAAGCGTAACAAACAAACAAACAAACAAACAAACGCACTTTCGCATTTATAATATAATAGTTGGGATTAGGATTTGTGATAAAATAACGCTCATATAATAATACATTTACACTGCATCAAAGCAAGGGTTCGATTATTTCTCCCTGTAGGTATCGTTTAGGACTTTACAACGTTGAAAGAACAAAAAGAAATAAATCTCAAACTGTATACAACTATTACTGTATACCACAAATGTTTTACCGTCTGGATTTCAAACCCACAATACCGAGCGAACTGGCAAAGGCGAGGTGACCATTTAAATAGTCTATTAAGTACGAGTATATAAGTTTAATATTGTTTTCATCCTTACTATCTGCCAATTTTATAGTATTATCAGATTACATCTATATGACTCTCACTACATCGCATGAGGCATCGGGTTTAATTGTTAGGTCTGGCTAAGTCTTATTGTGATTTTCCGTCACGAAATTTTAAGTACGAAGTCTGGCTTAGTAGACGGCGATAGTCTTCCGCTATTATATGGCACCTGACACTATAGCTGGGCAAATGTGGGTGTAATACACCTCTGCCCTTTCAGAGATATAAGGCTTGAGAGTGTATCTAAAACTGTACGATGTTACTATCATTGCTCCCTGTTAGAATGAGCAGCTGTCACTATTGTACACCACAAAGAATTTAATATTTAAACTAGGGTTCTTTGGTAAAGCTTGTGTAATCCTAATTCTAACTAATATTAAAAATGCGAATGTGAGTTTCTATATTTGTTACGCTTTGACGCCTTAAATACTCAACTGATCATCATGAAATTTCGCATGTACTCGTTGTCAGGGGTACAGAATAGGACATAGGTACCTTTCATGCAGATTAAAGTACTGTTGCTAACCTAACCTAATCTATACTTACGCGAGCGAAGCTGTGGGTAAAATGTAGTATAATAATAATAGCACTGCGCTTGCGCATGTGGTCGCAATCAGACGTGCTTACAGTTTCTTCAGTTACAAAGTGCTATTAATAAATCCTTTGCTGGGTATCTAATATTGAAGTATATAGAGTCAGTGCGTTTAACTATAGAATTCAGTAAACAAAGAATGGACACTGGAAAATTTGGTAAGTCAAAGTTATGAATCATGTATTAATTTGGTCACAAGTGTTACGTGAACACCAAAACATCATCATCATCATCTCGGCCGAAAGACGTCCACTGCTAGACTTGGGCCTCCCCTAAAGTTTTCCCCGCAGACTGCTTGTGGGTCAGCCGCATCCAACCGCTTCCTGTGAACCTTACCAGGTCGTCGGTCCACCTTATGGGAGGCCTACCTGTGGCAAGTAATTCATATCAATCCTTCGATTGCAGTTTTCTTATCAATTATCATCTTGTGGTACCCAGTGACGAGATTACTCTAGGTGCACACTACAAACAACTGCATTATCTATCAATAGGCGTGAGGTCATAACTGGTCTGGGCCTTTTTTATCATTACTTTATAGTGGATTCTATCACCATAATTCTGAATGCTGTATGCGAATTCTGTAGAGATACTTTTTAAAACATCAATGTTTAGCTATTTCATTATGACATGACAGCTGAAGTAGTATTTTTAGGCCTATAAATAGTATAATAATACAGCTAATAATAATAGATATATTAAATGACCATTATTATTACTTTACATTTGGCATAAAAGTTATGAAATAAATAAAGTATCGGGAGCCGTATATATTGTCACTACATCATGATTATCCCACAACGAAACGAATCCTGCACATGCTTTAGACGGCTTATTTTGCCTGAAACTCTCAAAATTCTGCAGAAATTAACAAAATTCCAATTAATGTTTATCATAAATTACATATATTCAAAACAAATATGCTCATAAATAAGCTGTAAAAAAACACGCGAAGAAAAAAATATTTTATGCACTAATTACATTGTAGTAAATTTCCATATTTCATCATTCCTTATCAGGTTCCTTGGCAAGAGTTGACCCATAGTTTAAAAAGGCTGAAAAGGCAGACATACCCTGGCTATTCTGTTTTGTTTTTTGTCCTAATGGATATGTAGGTAAATGTAATCGTTAGAAAAGTACCGTACCGAATACCATCAGATGTCTTAAAAATGTTTAAGCCAGAGCGGAATAAATACAATATACTAAAAAAAAACAATGTACACGTCTTTTATTAAAGTTGGTGTCGATCAAAAGTTGTAGTCGAATACGTATAAAGACTTATCTAAGGTAACCATTGTTTATACCTCTGCTTACACACAAGACATGAGAGATACTAATAAACACAACTCAGAAATAATATAAGCTGGTAGACTTTGCGGCGCGCGCGCAGTGTTCTTGTCGGCGCGACAGGAAAATGTTGAAGATAATATTACTTTGTGCGTTGTTTGCGGCGAGTGATGGCCACCAAGGTCAGTTAAATAAATAATAACATGTGTGTTTATACTGTGATTTGTATAAACAAACGCCTGCTTTCCTTAAGTAAATCATTAGCATTGGCTAATTGGCATTAATTAGCGTTCGATTCACAGGTTGTATGTGTCTTAGATATAATAAAGAAGTTAAACTAAAAGCAACGGATTTTAGATTTTTGTCTGTTTGTATGTTTTTGCCAACATAACGCAAAATTTACTGAACCGTATTTAATAGAATGATGTACAGATTATAAACGCGAAGTTCTACTTAAAATTTTTGCTTTGTTTTGAACGTCTATATTATTGTACTTAGATATAAAGTTGTAAACAAAATTTCAATCATCATAGCGTATGTTGATTGAAATTTTGTTTACAACTTTATATTTACTGATGTGAAAGACAAACAGAATATCAATATAAAACAATCCAAAATGAATGTCACACAACAGCAAAGGTACATGGCTTTTGAAAATCACTCATCAATTTATTTATTATACATTTATAATTTTAACAGATATTGTAGAATAGAAGTATTGGAATTTGCGCTATCAGACCACACTGCTCAATTGTTGAGGTGTCCGGTCAAAAACTATTATGCTATTAAATACTGGTGTAAAGCTACGCGAATTTATAGTCAAGAACATATACAAAAATTTAAGATATGTCTATGCAGTCTATCCTATTTAAATATGTACGAAATGAGAGACCCAGGGTGTCTCAAACGATAAAAGCACGTACAAAGATGACATTACTAATTCTTTAATATCTATTGTAAATTGGCTAGACGAAAATAATTTATAGAAGACTAATATAATGCATTTCACTCAACGGATATCTATCATTGAAAACATGAATATTAATAATGATAAAATTATTGACGAAGTTAGTACAACAAAGTTTCTTGGACTAATAATTGACCATAAATTAAACTGGAAACCTCAAGTAGAGGCGCTTTGTAAAAGACTGATTAATGTAGCTTTTGCCTTAAATAAACTTGCAGCAGTCAACAACATAGATGTGTTAATTACAGCTTACTATGGTCTTGCCGAGTCTATACTTAGATATGGAATCATTTTTTGGGGAAATAGCACAGATAATGACATAGTATTTCGTACACAGAAACGATGCATTAGTTCAATTTTGCACTAAAAGTAATAGACAGCTGCAGACCTTATTTTAAAGATTATAAACTGTTAACGTTACCGTTACTATATATTTTGGAAACAGTTATGTTTGTAAAGGCTCATATAAATTTATTTCCATCGGCATTACTTCTGACGAAGTAATGCCCAGGAATAGACGTGACAACTCCAAACTGTGTCTGCATGATGCTAAATGCTCTCATGTGCAAGAGTATATTTTGCATGGCCCCAGTAATATTTAATAAATTGCCCAGATCATGGAAATCATTGAGTGTTTCTGATGTCAAACAAAACTGAGAAAATTACAAACTGAAAAAGTTTATTATAACATTAGTAGATTTTTTGAATGAAAATAATTTTGACTGTTATGTTGTAATTTAATTTATGAATAATGTAATAACCGTGATATAATATTGTAATGAATGCGTAATAATGATCCGACAATGTAATTAGAAGAATGAATATCAATAATAATAATTTTTATGTAATTTAAATCTAAAGGGATATTATTTTATGTTTATTTTAATTATTCTACTGTATTTTTAATGACCGTATTAATTAACATTTGTATGCCTTATGGCAAAACATAGCGTTCTTATTATAGACTTTAGACCATAAATGGTAATCACCTATGTTTGACAAATAAACGAATTCTATTCTATTCTATTCTAATTTAAATTAATGAGTGCACGGATAGCGCATTGATTTAGACAGTCTCTTTGCTACTACGCACTGTGCTGTAGGTTTGAAACTCAAACATAGAGCGGAAATTATATTAAAATAAAAATACAAATACTGCGTTAAAGCATTTATTCCGATAAGAGCCGTTACTAATTTTGATGATTAACTCTATCAAAAGCACTACGTTCTATAAAAGGATATAATTAGTTACGATACTATACTAACTAGTATTTTGTACCTTTAGAACAAGAAAGTGCGGCAGTCGATGCCCCAGTGACCCACAGTGTGTCTGGCACGTTCAAGGGGTCGTGGATGCAGACACGTCGCGGTCGCCGCTTCCAGTCCTACAGAGGAATACGATACGCGAAACCACCCGTGGGAGAGCTGCGCTTCCAGGTACACACCTCTTTAATGTGGTATCCTAGTAGTAATAGCATCATTACTGCTACATTACAAAGCTACGTTGGACGACCTTAAAAGTGTTATAGTCTGAAAAGTCGATCGCACCGCAGGACCGATAGACCAATCGTTAAATTGCATATTAGGGGGAAAAGTGTTTTGAGTTCGATCTCTACATATGATAAAAAAGATTATTTTGTGTGGCTAGTTGATCTGATTTTAGATGTTCTTTGCTCGCTGAAAATAAAGAAGAGATTTTAAAGAAGAGTCTTTAACTATTACAAGAAATTTAATTATAACAAATCAATAAACGCTCTTGTTCTGAACCTAGAGCCGATTTGAGCTCACTAAGATTGGTGGGAACCGCTCATAACGTCGAAATACCGAACGAGATTTACCTTTTTTTTACATCGAATACATGTATCTCTCAGCCACCGCAACCCATCCTGACGTATGAAGGTGTGGTGGACGCGAGTCAGGAAGGCCCGGCGGCGCCACAAAACGCCCCTCCGGGGTACTTAGTGGACGAGGACTGCCTCATCATCAATGTGTACACTCCTGCAAATAACAGGTAACTATTACTTCTTTCTTATCAAGTGTTCTAAGGTTAACCTTCTTTTAGACACCGATCAAGTCCTGATAAGCCGTCAAGAGATTGATTTTATTTTAGATGTTCTCCCTGCCTAAATCTGTAGGGTATTCTGTCAAAAAGTTATATTTTTCGTGGTCCCAAGCTACCTGGGACAGCTTGAGACGATGATACGGTAAATCTGATGGTACACGGTTATTTTGATCGGATGCAATACCAAAGTATGACTCGCGCTTAGCCAACCCTAAACAATTATAGATAGAATAAAAGGAAGTGTATGGACAAGGTTGCGGTATGCAATCCTCCGGAACTCAAGCTACATGTTTTGCAAGAAAACGAATATTATAATCTATGACTAATTGAGGTTTTCCACAGCTCTTCAATCTTTGGTTTATTTAATAAAAATAATAAAAATTCTAACATGAAGGAAAATCAACCACAATGATATCTAATATTGTTAGGTATAGGTGACTAAATTATGAATCAAGTAAGACCACTTGCAACCAGGTCAAAAACTATTGATTATTCTATTTTATACAGCCATACATTATCCTCAAGCTTGAATAAGTGCAAACATATGTATGACAGCCACATTCTAACAGCTATGTGAATAGAGAGCGATGAAGCTATCTGCATATTGGAAATATTCTTAGAAACTATTTGTAGTCTAGAATTTAAAGACGTCTTAACCTAATCTTTTTTGCATGTAGTTTGCAATTGTACCCAGTAGACGACAATAGATGCATCTTCTATGCTGTAGGCTTGTAAAAGATAGTACACATGGCGTTATATAGATGTACCCTTTCGGGGTTATACAGGCGTAAGTCTACGTAGATGACAGTTCTGGGTCTTCATTGAGTCCATTAGGGGCTATTTATAAATTACGTCACACGTTAAAGTGGACATTCATAAATGAAAATAAAACTAATTTTCGAACTGTTGTTTGAATTTGATAATTTCTAGATGCAAAATACGTAACGTCACAGTAGGGAGTGGGGAACTCACAAATGTGACCAGCTGTGACAAGGACGGGGGGAGGTCAAAAATCATGAAATTTGTGTGACGCAATTTATGGAAGTCCCTTAATTTCAATCATAAATAAATTTTACATGACATAGAAATCATTTTTATACTAAGAGTTATCGTTTCACAACTACTATGGTTTTCTCCCCTGCAGCTGCGACCCTCTACCAGTAATCTTCTTCATGCACCCCGGAGGCTTCTACTCGATGTCAGGACGCAGTGACCTCGCTGGACCACACTACCTACTGGACAGAGATGTTGTGCTCGTCACCATCAACTATAGGCTTGGCTCTTTGGGTACGGACCATTGAAAATATTACTGGACTAGAACAGTGAAAGCTTGACTAGGAGTATATAATTTCTGTTAAATTTACAACTTCTTAAATAAAATTACTTTAATAGCCATGTATATAGTTTCTATGTTGTGTCTGGGTGTTCTTTGTATTTTAATATATATGAAGTTCTTCTGCTATAGCAATAATTATATACGACAAACAAGTCAAATACCAAAGCTAAGTACTTTTAAAAATTACCGCTAACTGTAGCTTCTAAGCACATCAAAACTAAACGAGCAATGTTCTTCTTTATTAGGTTAAACAACAAGATTAATATATTGATTGTTTTCTGTCAGGTTTCTTATCTCTAGGAAACGAGCTGGCACCAGGCAACAACGGCTTCAAGGATCAGGTGGTAGCATTACAATGGGTGCAGCGGAACATCGCCGCGTTTGGAGGCGATCCCAACCTGGTCACCATCGCTGGATGCAGCGCCGGCTCTGTTAGCGTCATGCTGCACATGATATCGCCTATGTCAAAAGGTATAAAAGGAGGAGACTTTATTAAAGAATATAATCTATCGAAAATGCGTCTCAAGCCATAATATATAGTCATAAGAAGATAATATTATTTCTGGAGGCGCCGTTATCTATTAAACATGTGCAGATTAGATTGGAAGAGAAGACTGTAACGAACGTGGCAACAGCAATAAACTACTACAGATAAAGTAGAAATTCCTAATGCTCAAACTCCTCTGAGTCGTGTTAGAGCAGCTTTTATGCGTGTTTATCTTTAGAAAATGCTATTTCAGTTCAGCGGAGACGTACTGTAGTAGCTTTTCAATATACGCTGCTCGGAACATAACCTAACCTAACCTACTTTTACGCGAGTGAAGCCGCGAGCAAAATCTTAATAATTTTAATACCTCGATTTGGACACTACATAACTGCATCACTTATCAATAGAAATAGAAATATTTATTTGCATAGAATGTAAGTTTACAAATTATGATGGTTATATGTTTGTCGGTATCCATATACATTCTACCTTACGGTATGCAAAAATTAATACAGTTATTTAAAAAAAAGGGAGATAAATATATACAAAAAGTAAAAATGCTGAAAATAAATACTAAAGTTAACCTGATAAAGATACTTTTACAAACAGTGGCAAATTGGTAGTAACAATATTTATTTAATGTTTGTAACCGAGTAATAACATTTCTGAACCAGTAAGGCCTCAAGACGCCTTTTAAATAGAGTAACAAATTGCTCCTTAATATCTTTCGGCACTTTATTATAAATGACAGGCGCCATGCCCATTATACACTTTTTAAGTAGTGAAGTGTTATATCCACCTCTATAGAGTAAACTTTGATATTGAGTTGTTGGAACCGTTGTTTGTGTTCTATTTTCTTGAATAGTTGGGAATAGATGTTTGTTATTATTTATAAATATGGCTATTTCCAGTATATAGATGTAGGGAAAGGTAAACAATTTATAAGTTTTAAAAACCCTTGTACAGCGATTTGTAACTTTTAAGTAGAAAATAATTTATAAAGAGCATATGCAGATGAATGTAGTTTTTTTGCATATATTCTCTGCTTGCTTCCACGTTAGCTGGTTATCAATAATGACGCCTAAAATTTACCGAACATTGACGCTTTCAACAGTTTGTCTATCACAAGTTGATCAGTACGTTTTCGTTGGTAATAATGCATGATCTTAGTCTTTTCTACGTTAACTACAAGGTTTTTAATGTTTAGCCACGTTATTATATTATTAAGAGTGGTACTGATAAGTAATTTATGTAGATTAAAAATAATAACGGGCCAAGTACGCTTCCCTGTGGAACACCAAGCTTAATTTCTTTAGGAGATGATAAATATTTTTGTTTACGTCTCATTTTCATACAAATTCTAGAAATGTCTGTGTATTTTACACGTCCTTCCAAATATGATTTTAATCAGTTGAGGATATTGCTTCGAATACCATAACAATCAAGTTTTTGTAAAAGTGTATCATGATGTACGCGATCGAATGTTTTCGACATGTCAGTAAATACAGCACAGATGGGTGTCCTAGAGTCTACATTAGTCATTATAGTATTTATAAGGTCGAATATAGCCATATTAATATTATTTTTTTTACGGAACCCTTTCTGTTCATTACACAGTAAATTAAATTTAAGGAAAAATGAGTATAGATATTGATAGATAACTTTTTCAAATACTTTATAAAATATAGATAATAAAGCGATGGGTCTATAATTTGACATATCGGCCTTATTATTTTTTTTCCAAAGTGGCTTAATTATTACATTTGTAAGGCTATTCGGGTAAATTTTCTAGTTATTATGCTAGTATTTATAATGTGACTAAGAGGTTTTGCTATATGATTATAAACAAACTTTATGACGTTTGTTGAAATGCCATCGTAACCGGTACTATTTTTTTGTTTTATAACATTTTTATTGTCTTTATGACGTCTTCTGCTACGGCTGGTGACATAAGCATTGAATGTGCATTGCGTTATATTTTAATATTATTATTTAATGCATTATTATTAACATTCCATGAAATTTGATTAAAAAAGAAATCATTAAAACTTTCAATAATCAATTTGGGGTTAGTTATTGTTTTGCCCTGGTCTTTTATCTGAATTAAGGGTTCGGTAATAGTTTTAGTATTATTTATTGTTTGCCATGCAGTTTTTGATTTGTTTTTTGAATTGCTAATTAAATAGTTATTATGCACTTTTTAAGTTAATTTGATTATCTTTTAAATCTTTGCGAATAGGAATAGAAGATATTTTTATTATCGACTGTTTTAATATTTTCTGCCATAGTAACCGACGTTATTTTTTACTGCATATTTAGATGCCCTTTTTTTTTTTTTCCTTTTGGGAATGCTATGACGCATATCCCTCCGCGGGGGCGGGCGGAGGGATTATGTCGGACTCGCCGGGGTAAAAGAAAGATGGAATAATAGTAAAGTACCTCCCGGAATACCGACTAAACCTACCACGGTGTTCCTCGACAAAACCACTATCGACGGGGCCGCGCGAATCACTTTCGCATGCGGTCGCGACCCCGCCGAGGTTACGGCCCGCCGTGTGAAACGGCAGGCCACTACCCGAAGAGACCTACCCAAAGGACTCACGCTCAAAAATTCCCTACTGTCTCCCCCGTAGGGGGGAGACGGACTCGACACAGAGGCGCGCGTGGGAACACGCACGCCGCCTCTCGGACCTGGTGCTGAACGGATGGCGGGCAGGCCCACAAAGCCCGCCACCCCCAGGTCAAACCTCAGGGTGGCTGGAGGTCATCGCGCGCCCTCCAGCGCCCGGCTCTGCGGTTGGGGAGAGGGTTCAAACGCTCCCTCTCCCGCTCCGCCGCCTCCTTGATGGAGATTACTTCCTCGCAAAAGGAGGCGACGGCGTTCCACGACCTCTCACTCCGGACCATAGACTGAACTACGGCCGGGAGCGAGAGGGCAATCGATCCGACTGCCGCGATCACGGCGCTGCGATGCCCAGGCGGGGCAAACCGCCAAAGTGTGCAGCGCCGTGTCCTCTACAACGTCGCGGCAGTCACCGCAGTGGTGACAACCGGGCGTCTCTTGCCGGCGTATACGACACAGGAACTGGCCAAAACAACCGTGGCCAGTCAGTACCTGTGTCAGCCGGAAGGTGAGGGCGCCATGCCGCCTCTCCAGCCACTCCTCAAACACGGGACTTACCGCCACGATCGTGGCGTGCCCGGCACTGGGGTGCACAAGTCGTTCCTTCCAATTGGCCACTAGGACCTGGCGGAGCTCGGACCTCGCCGCCTTGATTGCGGCAAGACCTGGTCCTTCGCCCCGAGCTAGCGCCTCCTGGCGCCAACGATAGAGTGACGCCAGGAGCGCCGCTTCCAGGTCCCATGGCATCGATCCGGCGAGGAGGCTCGCAGCCTCGTACGAGATCGTGCGGTATCCTCTAATCAACCTGACGGCCATGACGCGCTGTGGTGCACGTAGCGCCGAAATGTTTCGGGCCGCCAGGTTGTCTGCCCAAACTGGGGCCCCATATAGGTCCATGGACCGCACGACCCCCTCGTAGAGCCTCCGGCAGGAGGTGTTTGGTCCCCCGAGGTTGGGCAGCAGGCGCGCGAGCGCACCTGCAGCGCCCCGAAGAATGGGGGCCAAACGACGAAAGTGGGCTGTAGAGTCCCACCGGCTGTCGAGCAAGAGACCCAAGTATTTTAGGGTCGGCTCGACGCCGATGCGGACCCCTCCCACCATGATATGGGCCCCTGGAGGTGGCCGTTTCCGAGGGCCGTAAAAACAAACGGCCTCGGACTTGGACAGGGCCACCTCGAGGCCCAACCGCCGGATACGACCAACGACTTGTGCGACCCCAGCGGTCGCCAGTATGGCCGCCGCCCGGTGCGACTTACCCCTCGCCGTGACAAGCGTGTCGTCGGCGTAACAAATGACGCCGACGCCACGGAGGAGCGCACCTCGCAGCACCCAGTCGTAACCGATGTTCCACAGAAGCGGACCCAGAACCGATCCCTGTGGAACACCGCACGACATCTCTCACCGACTCCAACCGTCGTGACCCGGGTAGACGACTACCCTCTCTGATAAGTATGCCCCGACTATGCGGTGGAGGTAGGTCGGCACTCGATGGAAAATGAGTGCCTCCCTAATGCAACTCCAGGGCAAGGTATTAAAGGCATTCGCGATGTCCAAAGACACCGCGAAGACGACCTCACCCCGGGACACCGCATCCTCCGCCAGGCTCCTCACACGCTGATATTTAGATGCCTTGAATTATCCAGTGAATTCTTTTCTCAGCTTTAGCTATTATTGTTTTAACGGGAAAGCATAAATTATAGAGCAATAAAAATAAACCAATAAAATTATCGTACGCTATGTTAGGATCCTCAGTATTACATACTTCTGAAAACGTAAAACTTTGAAGATAATTGTAAAATTTTATAAGATTGTCTTTCGATGTATCTCTGTTTGTTTTAGGCCAGTATGCTATTTTACAAGATTTATTTACTTTAAATTGGAGTAGTAGTGTAATATTTTCAAAATTTTGTAATACAGTGATAAATAAACAACGCGATAAAATCCGTATATAGTAGTTTAATTTCAATAAATAACATTCGCGTAAACAGAAGACAATATAGTGTATTTATCTATTATATGATTTATTCAAGCCATATATAATTAAATTAATATATTAAATTATTATAATACACATTGTAATGTAATCGTATCCAATATTACCTATTAACTATTACTATTATCACACCCACACAGAATTTGTCCATGCATAGAGGAAGGCGCTGGCACCTGTGATACAATGTATACATACATTAGTACAGGTGCTAACGTTTCACATTTTATTGTTTTTATATATTTTCTATGATCTTTATTATAATGTGATGATTTCTGTAAGACCTATTTGTGTACAAATAAATTATTATTATTGTTTCTAATTAAGATACAGGCTCCACCGCGTTTAATATTCTTTCTTGCATAGCAGGCAACTAATTTAAAATTGAGTAAATATAAGTTTTTCATGGCCAGACATTATGAAGTGTTCGGTCACACATATTATATCTAAGTTGATCTGTTGACCTGAATTTTTTTTTATTTTTTTATTCATTATTAAAGCTAAAATAGGAAGACCTGAGCTATAAGTACCAGCAACCTTCCATGACACATTTTATATAAAAAACCTACATCGAATAATAAGCTGAAACAATGTTGAATATGTACACTTAATATATCAGCTTTTAAAAGACCTGCAATATTTTGGTGCATGATAATATTATGATCATAGAAAAAAACTCATCGGGTATATTTTTGTGCGTTATAGTTGTTTCATTTAATTCTCACTGAGATAACTTGTTTGCATTTTCAGTATCAATTATTGTCAAAAGTAAGTTGTGAAAAATATTTTTCATGCCGCGGTCATTTAATTTACCTCTATATTTAGAGAACATATAATAATCGCATGTTAATTCCAAATTAGAATCTAGTAAGGTATACAACTGTAGCGTAATTGTATATGTTTGGAGATCGAGATATAACAAGTTATTAAAAGTTATTTATTAATTACTGAATTTATAAGTAGGTAAACATAGGATAATGTTTGTGTGTTGTAATCTCATTAGTGTATTTCTTAAATCTATTAGCCGGAATAATTATTTGTTTTACGAAAATCGTCTTACGTTATCAGTGTAGTCTACCATCTTATTATGAATAATTATTACTTATCAACTGTTTTATGCCATAATTTAGTGAAAGATGATGACATATTTGTGTGGTTATGAACGTTTCTTGAGCTATTGACAAGATTTTATTTGTTTTATTTGCGCTAATAATACATATATTTTTCGACACCTATTGAGTGATATAGTTTGTAGATCTCTATCTCTTTTTAATTGATGTGAATGATCCTTCCGTGTTATTTTCGAGATCCATCGCGGTTTTTTCGGCAGCACCATCTACTGGAGTCAGTCCACCTTGAGCTGACGACAGTTGCTGTTCGTGATTGTGATTCGGCTTCTGGGTGTTGCTATAAACGTGAACTCTTTTATCCTCCAGGTCTATTCCATCGCGGTATCTCAGTATCAGGCAGTGCAACATCTAAAATACCCGAACCGTCACACCGGCTGGACCTGGCGGAGAAGCAGGCTAAGGTGTCCAACTGCCCCGCAGACAACACCACGGCACTCTACGAGTGTCTGAAGACGAAGCCTTGGAAAGACATCCACGGATCACTGCTTGGCTTCTACGTAAGTTTTATTTATTTATTTATTAAAGTACAGCCACATCATATACATTATAAATTGTTATAATACAGTAGTTTAGTGGTTTAATGCCTAATGTACATGACAATAACGGCGTACATAGCACTCTATAATAATTGTATGTTGGTTGAGTTTTTATTAATTAGCTATAAATCAATGAAAACAAAACAAGAAAAAAAATACAAAACAGGTTTAAAAAAATAAAATATACACACGATGAAATAATACAAAAATACTTAACTGAAATAATTGAAATTCAAAAACAACAAAAATTTTCAATATCCGGACATGTTCTTACACTGTAATATTTTGTTTCGAAAACTGTGGAAACTATCGTAAAAAATATCTAGACCAGGTATTTGTGTGACGAGTGAATGGTATCCGTTAATAAGCCTATTTACTGGTGATTGTAAACCTAGATTTGTTTTAGCGGTTGTTGTATTGAAAATTTTATTGATCCTATGCCTAGGATAGTTATGGGGTACCTTAATTGAAATTTTATCAAGAAGGTATGTACATTGAGTTTTTCCATTTATAGCTTTATGAAAAAAGCATTGGTCCAAGTATGAACGTCGGTCGTGGAGAGTTAACATATTGAATATCTTTAATCTGCTTTTGTATGGATGTTTGTGTGAGAATCCAGTGGAGTGATAAGCCAAATATCTAGTGAACGCCCTTTGGATGCTCTCAATTCGTTGCGAATGTATTGAACAATATGGATTCCATACAGTGCAAGCGTATTCAAGATTACTGCGTACCAGTGTGTTAAATAATATAATTTGTGTCTGGTTGAATTTGAAACCTTGGGTGTTACGTTTTAAGAACCCAAGCATCTGCGCCGCCTTAGTTACAATTTTATTAATATGTATGTAAATTTAAGCTCACTATCAATTATCACTCCTAAATCCCGAACCTCACGAACTTCTGCTAGCACAGTGTCATCGAGTTTATATTGTGAATTAAGTAGTTTCTTTTTTCTAGTCAACTTAATATGCGCACACTTCACTGCGTTTAGAGACATACTATTGCCATCACACCATTTCGAAATAGCGTCCAAGTCTTTTTGTAAGAGTCCAGCGTCTTGGAGTGAGCTAACATTTCTGTAAATCTTTAGATCGTCGGCAAATAAAGACACTTTGGAGTACCTTATGACTTTAACAATGTCGTTTATAAAAATAAGGAATAATAACGGTCCTAGATGCGATCCTTGGGGCACACCAGATTTGGCGTAATATGTAACTGAGATGAAACCATTCACAACCACTGACTGTGGTCGGTGTTTTAAATATGATTCGAACCACTTAAGAAGTTGCCCGACTATTCCGAAGTTACTAATTTTTTGAAGGAGTATAGAATGGCTGACTCTATCAAAGGCACTACTAAAGTATGTATAAATGGCGTCAACTTGCGTACCTTTATCAACTGTACTAGAAATTTCAGATATAAATGGAACCAGATTAGTAAGCGTCGAACGACCAGTTCTAAAACCATGTTGACAGTCCGTTAAGTTATTTTCTACATGTCGTGAAATTATAGGATATAAGATAGCTTCAAAGAGTTTTGCAAAGCACGACAAAATAGATATTGGACGATAATTTTGAGCATCAGATAGATCCCCTTTTTTGAACACTGGAACTATGTGAGTTTCTTTCCACTCTTCACGAAAAGTCCCTTCTTTTAATGACTTTTTGAATATGAGTGCCAGTGGCATAGAAATGACAGCTCCGCATCTTTTGATAAAGATTGGTGGGATCGAGTCAGGACCAGCTCCCTTAGCTGGATCCATTTTCTTTATAGCTTTAAGAATGTCAGATTCATCTATATTTATAGAGCACAGCGTTTGTTGTAAATTAGCCTCAAATAAAAATGTTTGGTGTTTAGAGTGTGCGCAACGCGTTTTATTAGATATGTAAACCGATGCAAACCGTTCTGCAAATAAATTAGCTATCTCAGGACCCGATTTTGCTATGTTATCTTGTAACTTGACACTTGCAGGTATGGTTGACCGCCCTCCTCGTTTGTGCTTGACGAAGTTCCAAAAAGCTTTAGGGTTCTTACTTATGTTACATTCTATTTTACTTTTATATTCAGCAAGGCACTTATCATACAGAGCGTGACACCTGGTACGCAGCAAATGATATTCTAACTCGTCTCTAGGATTGTTGAATTTTTTAAACCTTAGCCTGATCCTTTCTTTCTCTGACATCAATTTAATAAGTTTGTTACTAAACCAGGAAGGAAATTTGGATTTATTAGGTGTTAGTTTTGGGTCATACTTTTCTATAACCTGCTTAAGGGTGCTATAAAAATTTGAAAGCTTTGAATTAACGTTGTTACAGCCTGCAAACACATCCTGCCACTTAACATTTTTAAGTTCTTTAATTATTAGAGAATAATTGGCTTTGTAATATTGATACTTCATTACTCGTCGTGGACTAAGATACACTGTGTCTTTATATGGTAAGTGTATAAGTAAATTAGGGTGATGCTGATTACAATTGATTAAAGGACTAAGAGGTTTCGTTACGTATGCATTTGAATAATTTGTGATAACTAAGTCTAAAATCTAGTAAAACTGTTGCAAATACAGTTGATTTGGTATAAGTTATTCATATTAATAAAGTCTGTTAAAGCGAAACCGAGTGGAGAACTATAATTAAAAGGTGCCATATAATTACAATTGTCTCTTTTTCTCCAATCAATGAAACTTAGGTTGAAGTCCCCTAGAATAATCAAATCATCAGTCTGATTAGTTATTTTATCAACATTGTTTAAGAATGAAACTAAGTTTTCTAATTTAACTGGAGGTGGTAGATAGATAACACATATTGTAAGTTTTCTAGTATTCGTCCCGACTTTAATTTCTAAGGATACCCACAGGTCCTCCGCATTAGTTTCCCATTTTTCAATGCGAACAGATGGTATGTCTTTGCTGACAGCTAAAAGGACACCACCTCCGTCTTGTTTAGTACTTCTACTACTTTGTCGGTCCCTACGATAAACAATGTACTTATTACCAAATAATTCGCTATTGGATATTTTAGCGTTAAGCCAGGTTTCAGTAAATGCTATGACTTTGCAATTTGATGTTTGAACGTTTTTGAGAAGTACATTGGTTTTAGTCCTAAGGCCTTGTACGTTTTGGTAATATATGTCCAGCATTTATATAATAATATAACCATATATAATATCAGGGTATAACCCAATAAACTAAAACTACTAAGTTGACACTGTGTAACTGGGGATAATCACTAGGCGAAATAATATATAGCAAGTACGCAATTTAAAGAATCAAAAGTAATTGATTTTATTATTATTAATTACCGTTTTGTAGTTACTTTAATAAAGAGCAGCCAAGTTTGACAAATATTTGAAGTAGTTACAGTAACCACGCGGCCCCGATTTGGGGGCAATTAATATAATAATATTCTATCACATACACGCAACACCATCAAACTAAGCAGAGCTTGTACTTTGGGTACAAGACAATGGATAAACGTACATGTATTTTTTTTTTTCTAAAAACATACATATTATACATAGAAACACTGACACAAAATTGTTGCTAGTATTTTCACTTAGTGAATTTTACCCAATATCTTTTAAACATGAAGCTCATTTGCATTTAAATAAACGTGGACAAAATCAGCTTTATTAACTTCATTTATATTTTGCTAAAATATTTATTCTGATATTATTTTCTAGCCCTTTAAAGTAAGATATTCTTATTTTGGTTACAATATCCCCGGGCACCACTACCTGCATGTATAGGTCCCAGGTTCGATTACCGAATCGGGTAAATAGTTATAAGATTTTTTGGTCAAGGAATGCTTAGTAGCAGCATAGCGGCTGGCTCTGTGCCCGGGACACAGCAAATGCCAATAGCCCGCGAAACGTAGGTTTAATACACGAGTGACTATCCTTTCGAAGATATACAGGACAAATGAGAAAATAAATAAGAATCGTGTTAGAGAAGATTACATACAAAAACGGTAAATACACCTACTTAATATAAAAAATAATTTAATTGAATATTAGACTCAGCACCGTGTCATAAAGCTCGATCCACCCAAGCGTGGTTAGAAACGAACGTTTCAGGCTTCATCAGAGCTGAAGATTTGCCGTCATCTATACCGATCATAATCCGCTGGATTATGATTTATGGTCAGTTTTAGAGAACGCCATAATAATTTAGAGTCCCTCTAACGATCCATAAAATTGGCTGTGAAAAAGTTTTCCATAGAAAGAGTGCATGTTTCTATGGATAACTGTCCTCAACGTTTAAAGCACTGTATTAAAGCCAATGTATATCATTTTGAATGAGCTTCATATATTTTTCATGTTATTATTCTTTACTTACAGAATTTTGCCCTATAATCAGTCAACGACCTTAGAAAAATTATAGAACAGGTAGAGATAATAAATGTAGGCCCTCGGCACTCTTACTCACCGAACGAAACGCCGTAACAGGGTTACTTCTCATACACCGGTTTCCTGTAAAACTGTCACCAAATAATCTGCAATAGCGTCTCATCTTGATAATCGAACTCACTCGAATGACTCAAACATGATAAATGATTTGAATCAAGATCCAGACCGCACCAATAACCCAAAAATACCACAATTTTAATGTACTCGATGGAAGGCTCTAATGTATGCTACTGCTGTGCATGACTTTTCAGATTCAAAGCCTGGCTCGTACAAGTGTCAATATTCTTTATATTGAATCAAAATAGGCGTAACGTGGCGGCAGTCCATTGTAATAAAATTATTGGGAAGAGAGGAACCCGTCACGCACCCTCGGATTGCTCACCGAACTATTGCCATAGAAAAAGGTTGATAATACCGAATTCCTATGGATAGAGAGAGCCACGACGTGGGACCCGGGCGTACTCCAACTTGCAGTATTCCACTTCGAACACAAAATATGCGTCGACGACCCCAAGTGACTTGGGAATAATAAAGGCTAGGGAGAAGAAGCGTGTTTCGCCTCAGCGCCAGGCATCTTTAGGATCGTTTGGCAACGAATGAGGCTCATTCGTTGACCGAACGCCCAGGGTGCGTGGCGAGTGCCTCTCTTCCCAATAATTTTATTAATATTCATTGCTGTATCTTATTATAGTCGGTAATAGGTTTGCACTCGTTCTCGAAATGTGTATGCTATACATAGCATACAGATTTCGGGAGGTGTACCTCTGCTTGCCCTTTCAGTCGTATGTTATGTATTTTGTCCAACTACAGGAGTTCGGGTTCGACCCACTGATCCTGTGGCGTGAGGTCGTAGAGCCTGACTTCGGTCAGGAGCGGTTCCTGGACATTCAGCCCATGGACGCCATCAGGCAGGGCAAGATGCACGAGGTGCCGTTCCTCGTCAGCATGACCACTGACGAGTTCTTCTGGAAAGCCTTCAGTAAGTGGATGTTTTCTTTAACTTTAATACCTTTTAAGTATATCTTTATTAAATGGCAAATATAAAAATAAAGATTCTATAAAAAGAGATTTAAATTATAGATAGCTTATTAGTCATAATTTAATATTTTCTTCATTAGGCCGGTAATCCTTACCACCCTGAATGAAATAACACAGCAATTGCTAATTTGTACGTATATTCCGTTAAGCAATACTACGCAACTAAATATTATAACCTTCTGAGTGAGGGTGAGTGGGATTAGTAGTAGTAAGCGAGAGTGTATAAAGACCTATCCTAGTTCTAAATATTAATACTGTAGGACGACTGGTATTACTTTACTTTGAGAAACTACCAAGGTTGCAATTCAGCAATTAGTCTGCGTAATCGTAAACGATTACGGAAGTCTTTGATTGCTTGCAATACCAGGGTTTCACTTGCACGTTGCTTAGGTACCCATGAGGCAAGGAATTAAGATAAAAGGTATGCGATGTGAGCCTTTATAATAGTACCCCTTAGACGAACTGACTCACTGTTAATGTTACTGTATAACTGGCTACAGCGGGCTCATCCACTCAAATACTCTGAAAATAATGTATGCTGATACTTTGTGCCTATTTTCAATTTAAAATCTTGATACCCACAGCAATCCTTAAGAATAATACTTTAATGGACACAATGAACAAGGAATGGGACCGAATCGCGCCCATCTCGTTTGGGCTTCCACGCAACGAGTCACATGAGCGCCTCGCAAGATTGAGGCAGACCTACTTCGGAGACAAGGCGCTGGTTAACGATGAGTCCACTGCAGACGCACTGGGGAAGATTTATGGAGACTCGATCACTGCCTTCCCTGTGCACAGGTAATTGTCAACCAAAAAAGAAGCTTAGAAAGAAGCCTTCTTCATGGTGGATGGTTAACGTATGCTATGGGCTTTCAAATTTAGGGGCTCATACATACGTCATCGACTCATCAAAATACTGTCTCATAAAGGGGCCTGGAAAACTGCTCGCAAGATTGTAGGTTATATCATTTGATCGTAGGTATTTAGTTTCTGTGTAGATTTATTATGAGTGTGATGGGAAGCAAGAGACATAGCGAATCTCATAAATTATTGTGGGTTTGATATGGGATAAAAATTTGAGCGAATCCACTAAAAGTTGTCCGAGTCTGAGTATTTTTATGTTCATTGGAATAAATCAGATTTCTTTGTATAATGTTGGTTCCAAGTGTTGTTCTTGTCAAACCCTTCAGCTAAGCTAATATGCGTTAGCCATGACGTCACGTTGGTAGTGCCATAGATAGTATTGGAAACCTCGATCTCTCGATTGCAAATTTACTTACAAACTACATATTTATCTAGTCCAACTATCATAACTAATTAAAATAAAATAAGTGTTGGACAATTTGGCATACTTATTACTCGATTCCACATCTACTTCATAGGATGGCAAACTTGATGTGTCGTCACTCAAAACAGCCCGTGTACTACTACGAGTTCGCGTACGTCGGTGATCACAGCCATTACGAAGATCCTGTCACCAAGAAACCAGTCCGTAAGTCAACACATGAACATTACACAAATGAACATTACATAAAAAAATTAAGGTCTTGACTAAAGTCATAACTTATAATATTACTAGCTGTCCAGGCAAACGTTGTTTTGCCACAAAAAAAATTTCTGACCAAAAGATTTAAAAATAATATTAGGGTTGGACAACCCTTATCACTAAGGGGTATGAAAAATAGATGTTGGCCGATTCTCAGACCTACTTAATATGCTCACAAAATTTCATGAGAATCGGTCAAGCCGTTTCGGAAGAGTACGGGAATGAACATTGTGACACGAGAATTTTATATATAAGATAAATGCGAATGTGAGTTTGTTTGTTTGTTACACTCTGACGCCTTAACTACTCGACCGACCATCATGAAATTTCGTATACACTATGTCGGGGGTACAGAAAAGGTTTTGGTCTTTTGACATCGCGGGCAACATCTAGTAATTCATATGTAAATAATACTAATGCTTTTTATATCTGTACCGTATCACTATCTACCATAAGTTCTCTCTTATACTCTGTTTCTTCTAAGTTTCTTCTCATAGGCTCAACTCTTTTCCTAAACCTAGCAACTAACTTAAATGTACCTTCAGTAACTTAGTGAACCCACGAACCTTTAATTTTGACGTTATGAACATCAAAATTAAAGATTAGTGTTATTTCGTGGCCTAAATGAATGACTTAACACAAAATAACTGTTTTTGAAGAAAATGTATCAAACGACTGAACGACGAATGTGACGATGTATCTATAGTCACGGTCTTTCAGATCTCTTATCAGAATAATGAGTATCTAGGCCATAAACTAATATATGGGCTTAGTGCGGCTTAACACACTTTTCGCATCTCCGAAAGCATTATGCAGAACTCTCAGGCTACCAAGCTTTTGCACAATAGGCAGGACGACAGGGTTCAAAATAAGTGATTCTAATTAGTCCATCTTTTAGATTAGCAAAACATATTGGAGACTTATTTTTTTTGTTAACAAAACAATAAAAATTAAGATATAACGCATTTAAGTTTGGGAGTGGGGGCTTGTAACGTTACTCTCTTATTAGTTCTCTTATAGTTTTCTTCCTTGTTATTAATTTGTGGGACAAAAATAAATGTATCCAAATTTTTTTACTAATCTAAAAGCCGGACTAAAACATTTCATGGTCATCATGCCTATTGTCTTCTTAATACTAGGAAAACTTCAGTCTCTTAGAATATTTATTTTGACCGCACAGCTCGCGGAGTTGTCACTGTTGACCCCTCACCATTACCACTGCGCCAAGGGTAGTGGGTTCGGTCCTCACACATGACAAAAAATTGAGTTCCGCAAGTTATTCTTAATCTGAAAGTTCTTTGAGTCCGTTGTTTGATTGTTTGTAAAGTATTTTGCGATACAGGATTTCCTAGTGCGGGAATTATGTTTTAAAGTAAAGAATAAAATGAAATTGTTATGGCATTACCACTGTTTAATTCAAAAATTAACCAGAAATGGTCAAATATATATTAATTATGTTATTCTCTCCCCCAGGAGCGGCTCACCACGATGACCTGATCTATTTGTTTACATTGAGCTACCGCTACCCTACGATAGATGTCGCTGACACGCCAGACTCGCACATGGTCGACAAGATGACCGCCCTGTGGTACAACTTCGCACGATACGGGTACTACGTAGTTTGCTAAATATTTGGCTTGGCATATTACTATGATAACTTTATTGGCCCTTCAGTTTTTTTTATTAACGTATGTAAAGAAATATACGAACATAATAAAAATATAATAAATATAGAAATAGAAATAGACTATAAATATATATAGTATAATTACGATAATAGAAGTAAAGAAGAAAGGATATCATCACTTGTCACAGTGCTAAAACTACAACAGCATAAAAATTTACGATTGTATTAATAAAACAAAACACAACAGATACAAAAAGCGGCCAAGTGCGAGTCGGACTCGCCCATGAAGGGTTCCGTAGCAGCAAGTAACATAATATAAAAGTTATAAAGTTATAATATAAAAGTTGTAACGATCAAGCAACGTCCCGCGCGAATTATAATCATTATTTACTTATGCACCTATTACAGATTTATTATTAGAAAATAATGGTTCACGGTTTATGCATAAGGTTTATGTTTATGAAATTTTTTTTTTTTTTTGTATTTAAGTTGATTGAATGATAGGTAAATTGCGGTTTACGATTTATGACGTATTAAATAAAAACTACTTACTAGATCTCGTTCAAACCAATTTTGAAAGTTTACATGGTAATGTACCTACATCATATATTGTTTTTAGTTTTATCATTCTCTTATTTTAGAAGTTACATGGAGACACTTCCAAAGTGGTAAAATGTGTGCCCCCGCACACATTTTACCACTTTGGAAGTGTCTCTTGCGCAAAATATTCAGTGTAGAAAAAAATGATATAAGAAACCTCAATATCATTTTTGAAGATCTATCCATAGACACAACACAACACGTATGGGTTCGATGAAAAAAAAATTCATTTTCCGTTCTAAGTACCTCCAAAATTTATTGTTTTTTTTTTTCTATTTTCGTGTGAAAATCTTAATGCGGTTCACAGAATACATCTACTTACAAGTTTCAACAGCATAGTTCTTATAGTTTCGAAAAAAAGTGGCTGTGACATACGGACGGACAGACAGACAGACAGACATGATGAATCCATAAGGATTCCAGTTTCACGAAGCCATTTGGCTACGGAACCCTAAAAACAGTATCTTCGATATAATAACATTTGTATGTTAAGTTTGGAAAAAACAAACAGCTATCCATTTTTTTTACGTTTATTTACATTAATGGACAAATTCATTCATATTGATCATTGTTTCAGTGATCCGAACCCTCGTGGCGACACTCCTGAGCTGTCGTCCCTGCAGTGGCCGGTCATGAAGCCAGACCAGAGGCACTACATGCGAATCGACAACAAGTTCACACTCAAACAGAACTTGTTCGAAGATAGGTTCAAAATTTGGGAGGATCTTTATCCTATCGAATATTAAAATCGTTGAAGTAATAATTTAATTTAAAATGTGTTTTGTATGTCTACGCCAATACCTATTTGTTTGTATAAAGCATAGGCTGATAGCACCTAGTATCGCAGCAGATAGCAAGGATATGATCAACGAATAAATACATTTTTATTGCCATTACTCACCTTGCTTTTTATTTTTACTTCAGGTGTGGTGATAGACATGCCTAATTTGTATGGTATTTTATTACTAACTGTCCGCCGGGGTTTCATCCACGTTTATGACTACTGTTCCGGTTCCATGGCTAGGAGCGTGATGTTATATAGCTTATGTTATCTATACTTCCCCAGTACAATGACAAATGACACTATGGTGACATCTGAAGGTTTTGAAATATGTGAAATATTCGCTTCACAATTTGCCTCTGTTTTACTGATACGAAAGCGACTCAGCGTTACTCTGCCTCAGATTATTTACACAATATGAACAATAACAGTCTACCACTTATTTAGCTTAAATCATTGGACCTTCGTAAAGATGCTGGCCCCGATGGCATTCCTCCAATATTTATTTCTAAGTGTGCACCTGCCTTAGTATCTCCCCTATTTGAAATATTGAATAAGTCGTCCGTAACAGGCATTTTTCGAACTCTTAGAAAACGGCAAAGGTCATTCCTATCTACAAAAGCAATGATAATACCAATGTAACGAATTATATACCTATCTCGATTTTGTCTGTTTTCACTAAAGTTTTTGAATCCCTGATCTGTCCCTATATTAGTTCACATCTTAAGCTTTACTTGAGTAACTCACAGCACGGATTCGTGGGTATGAGGTGTACCAGTACAAGTAGCTTTTAGTGAAATGTTGACGAGCGCCGTTGACCGCGGGCATCGAGTATTTTTCCAAAGCGTTTGATCGTGTCCCACACTCCACCCTTCTACAAAAGTTATCAGCGTACGGAATCACTGGTACTTTACACTGCTGGCTTAAATCATACATCATCCATCCATCATCATGGAACTTCATCTCTCTTTAGTTGCGGTCAACTGCTGCGGTGCTTTCAGTTTAACCTGTGTAGAGTAACCTCGCGGGTTCACCAAGGTTCCCATATCGGCCCTATTCTATTTAATGTTTTCCTTAACGACATGCCACAGTTTCTTTTGCATACGGATTGTTTTATGTACGCAGATGATTTTAAATTTTCTAGGATTATTCGAGCAAGTGATGATGCTACATCTCTTCAGAGAGATGTTGATGCGCTTGTCCAATGGTATACGAATAATGACATGGGCTTAAATGTTAATAAATGCTACCAGATGAAATATTTACTCGAGAAAGAAAAATCTATTATCATCTGTTTACAGAGTGGGCTCAACAGTTATCCAAGAGGTGAACCAAATTAGAGGTCTAGGTGTTACATTTGACAAAACGTTAACATTTGTCCCTCATATTACAAACGTTATCAAAAAAGTTTCAAAAATGTTAGGCTTTGTTATTAGGAATGTTGCTGGATTCAAGCGAAGCAGTACCAGCATACTGTTATACAACTGCATGGTGCATAGTGTCTTGGAATACTGTGGCACAGTCTGACGGTCTCATTATGCCACCCATAATCTTGCATGCTGTGCTTATCTATAAAAGATTGTCACACTCGCTCTAAGTATGTGTAACTGCCTCCGCGGCGCATCGGTAATGAATGTGACTGCTGTGCATGAGGTCTCGGGTTCGAATCCCGGGTCGGGCCAACAAAAAGTTATTGGAATTTTCTGTTAAGAAATCTCAATACGAGCCCGGAGTTAAGAAGTTGGCGGTGCCTCGGCAAGCACGTAAAGCCGTTGATCCTGCGCCTGATCTCTTTCCAGTCGTGTCGGTATATCCGTCCCATCGGATCATGAGAGTTAGGGAACAGAGAGTGCACTTGAGTTTGCGCACACACTTGTGCACTATAATATCTCCTGCGCCGATGGCCAGTCTCCGTTAAGATTGGCCGCCGCCGCGCCGTGACCGAAATTCGGTCAGGAGGACATTAAGTCTGTTTATATTAACGTTTTTGAAATTGTATATGTGAGAGCAATTGTTAAAAAAAATAGGAGTTACTTAAAACTACATAAACTAATAAGAATCCTACATTCTAAGCTTAAAAAACAAAACAATATTCAAATATTGATCCAACAAACCAGGAAATGATCATAGAGCGTAGGGAGTTATTGTCAGATCTAGATAATTACAGTGAAAAATTAGCTATAGGTAAATTACAGTATGACCAGCACACACAAGATCTCAAAAAAGAAATAGGTGAATTACAATCACAATTAAGTAGTCTCCACATTAAATATGACAAAGAAGACTGTGATTATATAAGGAAGTATGATGAGATTGCTCGAGTAGGCAAAGAGAACTTGGAACAAGTCTTAGCTTTAAGTAGCGGTGGTATCTGTCCAAATTGCTTAACATGAAACTCAAATATTTGTCAATCTCAAGCAATCAAACATGAATCTTGAGATTCTTAACTTTTGTTTCCCTAATTTCTCCAAACTTATTCATAAACTAAATACAGCTAGTTTAGATATTAACTCCACAATTATAATTTTATATAGGGATAGCTTATTAGTCACAAAAAAGGATATTATCAATCTGACAGAGGTAATGCTGTCTATACAAGATAAATTAGGATGTAAATTTATAACATACCTTACTCAAATATTACTTTTTTTTATTTTTTTTTATTTTGCTCGTCATGATGACCACATTCCGCCTGATGGTAAGCAGTCGTGATGACGATAAGCAGTCCGCCTGATGGTAAGGCCTCCATATCGTCCTTATAGCAGCCGAGGCGATGTTGAGGTCTCTACTTTGACGGCCTGAGAAGGTGCTTTTTCACGCCCCGCTTAAAGGACCCAGGATTGAAGGAAGAAGGAAACACGTGCCTTGGCAGAGAATTCCATGCCTTGATCGTTCGGCAGAGGTATGATGACCCAAACTTGTTGGTACGCAATCTAGTCGACTCCACCGTGTAAGGATGGCATCTGAGCCCAGCACGCGTTGTTCTGGATAGGAAAGGGGAGGGCGGGAGAAGGTGGAATAACTCTTCAGAGCACTCCCCGTGGTATATTCTGTAGAAACATGCCAAAGAGGCAATATCCCTACGGAGTTGCAGAGGTTCCAGTGAACTCGTGACCTCTGGATCTCCGATGATACGGACAGCCCGCCGCTGTAATCTGTCAAGAGCGTCTAGCAAGTACTGCGCGGAGCCATCCCAAAGATGAGAACAGTACTCCACGCAAGGGTGCACTTGTGCCTTATACAATAGGCACAGCTGCGGAGGCGCGAAGAACCGCCTCACCCTGTTCAGAACTCCGAGTTTTCGCGAAGCTTGCTTAATGACGCTCTCGATGTAGGTTTTGGGATTAAGGGAGCGGCAAAGATCCATACCTAAGATGGAAAGGCTGTCACGTATCACCAGTGGAGTGTTCTTCAGAGAAGGGAGGGGAAATAAAAATTATGATGAAAATAAATATATCCATGACATGAATTTATAATATATATAATCTGACATGTGAATATAAGGACATTTTATGTTTTGATACTAATATATTTATTAGTAATTTTATTTTGACAAAAGATAATATATGTATCTTTCATTATATTACAAACGACAACTTGCTAAATTATTAGCATATAATATACAAAATGACACAGGTACCTGTAGGGTATCCATGAATTTAATTTCTCAATTCTTCTCTTATAAATAATGACAAAATTGATTTAAACTTAAGTTTGGGACAAAGGATAGAGGTTATCAATTGAGTGTTGCTCATCAAAACATACAAGGACTATTCGGCAAAGATTTAGATGTAAGTTTATTTCTAGAGTCCCACAATGTTCAGGTTATGTGTATAACAGAACATTGGCTCAAAAGCTATGAAGTAAGTTTTTTTAAATAGTATGAATTATATGGTACATAGCACTTTTTCAAGAACACAAGCCATTCACGGTGGTTCTTTAATACTTGTTGCAAACACAATAACTTGCAAGGAACGTAAAGACATAACTTATCTGTCTATAGAGCGTACCATAGAACTGTCCTGTGTTGAGGTTGAATGTTATATAATTATTTGTGTATATCGCCTCCCATTGAGTAACTTTAATCTGTTTGAATCAGTGATGGAAGATGTAATTACTAAAATCAGAACTAGTAGGAAATACATATTAGTATGTGGTGATTTTAATATTAATATACTAGATGGCTCTTCCTTGGCTTATAGACTTATAAACTTATTTAAATCATTTAATTTAACGAATTTCTTTTTGGAACCAACAAGAATAACTGCCACGTCTTCCACATGTTTAGATAACATTTTCAGTGATTGTAACGCTTCATACAAATTAGTTACCACTGACTTAACCTCAGATCACTGTGGACAATTAGCAATGTTGCCAAACATTAATAATAATAATATTAAACAAAAGATACTTGTTAGGCCTTTAACACGTAATCGCTTCAAACATTTTAGAAATAAAATTGCATGTAATATGGTCTCTAATATAAGGGAAGATAAATCTTCTAATAAAGAGTATGACAGCTTTTTTGGTATAGTTAAGAAATAATTTGATAATACGTTTAGGTTTAAAGTAAAAGTTATTAAAGGAACTAGGTCATTTAATGAATGGGCAACCGAGATACCAACCGTAGATAAGAGCAGAGTGAAAATGTATGAGTTATATAGTATGAAGAAATATAATTTCGATCCTACTTTTACTGAATATGTTAAGAATTACTTCAAAATTTTTAAAAAGGTATGCAACTTTGCTACTTCCAAGTTCGTCAGTAACAAAATCAAACAGTCCTCTAATAAAGTTAAGGCTACCTGGCGAGCTATTAACGAAGCTAGTGGCAAGATAACTCAAAGGGACAATAGTATTAGTCTGATGGACAATAATAAAATGATCAAAAATAATGCCGATGCTTTATTGATGATTATAATTTTTTACCACCACGAGCGCATTAAATTCTTCATCTATAGACGCAGAGAGGTTATTACATTCCAGCGTAATAAAGTGTAGAGTATTATTTAGACTTGATTATGTTAACGCGACTGATATTATCAACGCTTTTCAATCTCTGGAATCTAAAAATACGGGAGATCCCTAGGGTATCTCCGTTAAGGTCGTAAAAAGTATAATAGACATAGTTGCTCTTTATTTAAGTGGATCATTTAATAGGTGTGTAGATTCGAGAACATTTCCAGATTTGATGAAAAATAGTAAAATCATACCCTTCTTTAATATTTAAAGTAAATAGGAATAGGAACCATTTTGACGAAGTAAACAGTGCATTGATTCAAGTAACAAAATGGTTTACTTTAAATAATTTAGTACTGAACCCCAAAAAAACAAAATGTGTTAAATTCATACTGCCTAATGTAAAACATCTTGGTCCTAGCATAACATTGAACGGTGAGGTACAGGAAGCAATAGAATCCACAGTATTCCTGGGCATTACACTTGATTCAAAATTACAGTGGGGTGCGCAAATATCTTGTCTCTCAGCGAAACTTAATTCGGCCGCTTACGCCATTAGAAAAGTCTGTGGATTAACTGACGTTGATACAGCTAGATTAGTTTACTTTAGTTACTTTCACAACGTTATGTCATATGGAATATTATTATGGGGAAAAGCAGCTGATATACAATACTGTGCGTGCAATTTATCAATTAGGTACTAGAATCCCGCTCAGAGAAAAATGTTAGAATATAGGTATTTTAACTATAGCATATATTTAACTGTAGCATCACAATATATTTATTTTAATATTATGCACATCCGTCAAAATATATATTTATATATAAAAATAGTGACATACATAACATCACTACTAGAAATAAATATAAATTATGTGTTCCATTCTACCGTCTACATAAAGTTCATGGTTCCTTCATGGGTCTTGGTATACGTTTTTATAATAAAATCCCGAGTACTATTCTAGAATTACCAGAGAACACATTTTTTTTTTGTAATGTTACACCTTGTTTAAGCTAGAATTTACATTGTTGTTACACTCAGTCGTATTTTAATCAAGAAGAATGTGCAATGAAGACAACTCGTGATTATGGACAGTTCCGTTAAGCTTTCTTTTGAGTCTTATTCTGAGTTCGCATGCCAAGGAACGTCATGCTCACTCAAATGTCATTGCTTGTAGTGGCGTCATGGACCGGGTCGTTGCCTTCCCTTCAATATGGCGAAGGAGGCGATGGCTGGCCCATGCGTCGTACTCGTGAACGGGTGCTACTTGTGGTGACTGGTTGACCTTGGTTTCGTGGGATTCGATAATGTACTTACTACATTTTTATTTAAACAGTTAGATTAAACTACGGACTACAATCATGTCTTGATTATTTATGTACATGTAAGTGGATGCTCCTATTTACCATACTGCTGCTTTAGAGGCTACCATCAAATTTTATCAAATGCTTGAGTATGTTCAGTGGTAGTTCATGGAGAAATGGTTGCAACACCTTACAGTTATGATTTGTAAACGAAATATAATTGTACACTTGGCGATTAAAAAGAGTGGCTATGAGTTTCTTGCCCGTTCTTCTAATGAGCCCTACACCCTTGCTTTGCTGAACGTGGCAGTAAACGTAAATTCACAGAAAAAAAATACGTGTAACTTTGACATTCATAAGTGTTACCTTGTAACCTAATTTAAATTTTTTTTTTTGATTTTGATTTTGGTTAGCCATTAAAATAAATAAAATAGAATATACTAATATTAGAAATAGGAAAGATTTGATTTTTTGTTTGTTTGTATTGATTTAACTCAGAAACTATTCAAACGATTTTAAAAATTCTTTCACCCTTAGAAATATATATTATAACCGAGCAACATAGGCAATATATTTTTTATTTTAATACTTTTCACTACACCTACACCTATCCTACTTTTACGCGGACAAAGCCGCGGACAGAAGCTAGTTTATAGACCATTTACCAGTTCAGCAGTTTAAGAGCCTAACGATTACAAATAAACATATATTTCCACTTTTATATTATATTAGTATAGATTACAAAAGCAGGCTGAGGATAACCGTGACCGGGAATATTGAACCTAAAACAGTCAGCAACATTCGTTACATGAACGATTAACCCACGACATCATCCGTACAATTAAACTATTTCAAAACACTTGTTTATAGTCGTGGCACTACTTCAGTGCAAGAGAAATCGTTATACGTTTTTAAACCATATTCAGCGCACGGAGGAGTGTAATATACATAGTTTAATTTTATATGAAGAAGTGCAGAATTTAAAATATTAAATTTAATCAATTACAGCCTAATTTCGGCCACTGCGCGACAATTATTTATTATTAATCCATTTATTATTAATAATACAAAACACAACAGATCTATCTATCTATTTATAATTTTGTTATATGCGAATGTGAATTTGTTTGTGTGTTTGTTTGTTACGCTTTCACGCCTGAGCTACTCGACCGATCATCATGAAATTTCGCATACCTACACGTATAGGTGTACGGGTACGTACCGATGACGAAAAAAGACATAGGGTACCTTTCATCCAGAAAACAGTACTTTTACTAACCTAACCTTTATATACACCAGCGAAGCTGCAGGCAAAATCTAGTATTCTATAATAAGCAAAGAGCGCCTGAAAACATACATATAGCAATATTTGTCAGTACGTATATTAAGTATATTATAACTACGGCGCTCCTCATGACAGGCGCCCTAGTACAGCGTCCCACCGCACCCTAGCCTATCGTCACTACAAGGCTTAGTTTCCAGACATAACATTTCTATCTATATAGAGAATTATTATGAGACCCTACCCTATAACACTATCGGTAGGACTAGGTTCCACATATTGTATCTAGTGCCGCTGGGTAACTGTACTGTATGAACAACAACAATATTTGTTAGATTTTGTTTACTATGCCATAGGAAATTATGATTACATGATTATAGACCTGACCTACCTTTATTTTTCCAAAGGGGATTAGTAGAAGTGTATTACAGCCACATTTCGCCTATACATTTCTATATTCTACTAGCTGACCCGGCAAACGTTGTTTTGCCATGAAAAACTGTTTTGACCAAAATATTAAAAAATAATGTTTAAGGGTGGACAATTATCACTAAGGGGTATGAAAAATAGATAGTAGCCGATTCTCAGACCTACTAAATATGCATATAAAATTTCATAAAAATCGGTCAAGCCGTTTCGGAGGAGTATGGTAACTAACATTGTGACACGAGAATTTTATATATAAGTATATATGATATTCCTTACAGGCGAGTCTATATTTAGTCTATTTTTTTACACTCACGCGTGCTGCTACTGAAAGTTACTTAACAAAAGAAACTTAATAATACTTTGCCAACTCGGAAATCGAATCTGAAACCTTATGTACCTACAGTGAGATTTCGATAGGCCTACGAAATTGATTTTATAACGTTAATATAATAATATAAATCATAGCTAATTTAATCATAGTTTATAATACAGAATAAAGGAGTCTGCCCACTACCCCGTGTCATACCATGACCGTGCTAGGTAGGTGTAAGGCAAAAAAAAATTATTTGTAAGGAAATGTATAGGACTATGCCCACTAGACCGTTCCGTCACCGACCAGCAGTTCCTATAGCAGGCGTATCGTGTTGCTTTTTGTTTCTGGTACGTTCCTAGCACGGTCATGGTATGAGACGGTGTAGTGGACAGACTCCTAAAACATTAAGATATTTAATTCGTAAAATTCTGTTACAAATTTGTTAAATGTTCAGCTCACATTCGCTACTACTGCGTCACCGGGGCAACAATGTCATCCTAACTAATATTATAAATGCGAATGTGAGTTTGTTACGCCTTAGCTACTCGACGGATCATCATGACATTCTGTATACACGTTGTCAGGGTTACAAAAAAGAACAATGACGACAGTGACATACAGTACGTTTCATCCAGAAAAAAGGCACTGTCCGTGTCAATGAGCGAAGGTAAAAAGCCGAAAGCTAAGCTGCTGCCAACACGTCATAGTAAAATCTGTCTTTAAACTATAGAAATTAATCGAACGACAAGTTATAGCCGTAGAAAAACACCTTCAGTATGGGTATTCTGTTGTGGTACTCTGGTACGACGCTGTTAGGTGACGTAACGGTCTGTGCAAGCACACATCACAAGTGATGTTCGATATTCGCCAAACATAGTCTCACGCCTTTGTCCCAAAGAGGTAGGCATAGGACATTAAAGAGATAGGTAAAGGAGCTGTATTTTTTTAAGCACCACGTTCTAGCGGACGTGACGCTGACTTTGTACATTTATTAACCTCTGAGTCTTCTTCGAAGAGGTTAATGAAAACACTATGTGGGTCTGTGTGTCTGTCTGTTAGTGACAGTTTGTTAGTGATAGGCATAACTCCGGAACCACTGGATCGATTGACTTGTAACTTGATGTGCAGACACCTTGGGGTCATCCCTTGGTCGAGTTTGAATATGGGCCCTGGCGGTCAAAAGACCCCCGAGATATAGGAGTCACAAGGTCATAAGGTCAGGGGATATCCACCAACATCAACAGTGTGATTTGGAAGTCCAAGGAAGAGTTTTGCCCAGCAGTGTAACATTAGAAAATAAAAATATATAAGTAACGTGAAGACGAAGAGGTTGAATCCTGAGTAATATAAACGAGATGGGTGTGAAACACCCGTCTCGTTTATATTTAGGGGCCTTATCGTAACCTGCTACTGAAAATTCTCTAACAAGACATGTCTATAACAATTTTATTTGCCTGCCATCATTAGTTAGACATAAACGTGACTATGCCACGGGAGAAACATAGTAGACTTAAAGACGAAATCAAAGACATTCTATGTCACGACAGTTATGCTAGTATCATTGTAAATACATATGTATAATTCTAACAACTAATGTTATACCTATATACCTAATTCTATCAACTATGTATTATTCTAACAGGAGAGCCAGTTCTCACCTATCTGGTCTAACTTGGCGATCATTCAGATATCTAGGACTCTAATCTATGAAAGAATGAAATTACAACATTATACTTATAGGTAAGTATATCTCTTTCAGCTATGTATCATCCTAACACAACTAATATTATCTATACTTACTTAATTTAATTTAATTTACTATTATACTTACTTAGTTTTAGGTAAAATACCTACGCATATAACACAACCAGCTCTTTTATAGAGGTACCTATATACGTACTAACTCTCTTATTTACTTAGCACATTCTGTGCACACATAGTTCGAGCTACAATAAGGTTTTTAATAAACTACCTATTAATATAATAAAACCTTTACTTAAATTTAAAAGCGCCGTTAAAATACAACTTATTCGGAAGGGTTATACTTATTATTCAGTCAACGACTACTTAAATGACAAAAACTCATGGAACTAGTTGCTTGTTGCATACAGGATTTAGAGATCTGTATTACTTTTAAGTCAATTTAGTAATGTAGAGGTACCTCATGATTATTTGTGAAGTTAACAAGTAACTTGTTTCTTAATTTGATTATTATTGAAGAATATAAATGCATAACCGCATTTAGTCACGGACTGCCTTTGCATTGTCACAAAGTGTAAGTGTATGCGCCATCATGCCATCTTACTTTTTTACCTTTTTACCTTAGCCCAAATTATTTAATCTCTATAATATTATTAAGTTATTACTGTTTTTATCTTTAGTTTTTTTATAGTCTGTAGTATATGGCATAATGGCTGCAACACCTTGTTAATCTGAGTTGTAAAATACTGAAATTATATTTAATTGGCGATTTAAAAGAGTGGCCGTGAGTTTCTTGCAGGTTTCGTCTCATAGGCTCAACCCTTTGCCTGAACCTAGCAACTAACCTAAATGTAGCTTCAGTAACTTAGTAAACTCACTAACCCATATATTTTGACGTTCATAAGTGTTACTTTGTGACCTAAATGAATAAATGATTTTTGACTTTTGACTTTTGACTTGTTTTATACTGTGTACTCTATACAAATTTTTTTCAATGATACTAACTAATTCTGTAAGCTAAATACATTAATAGTAGTAGAATTAAATAGCAATTCTTTGTAATTATTAACTTTGTGTAGGTACACCTCAAATATCAGTAAGATACAACTTTCATAACTTAATCAATTTATATGGTGTAAATGTATTCCTTGTATTTTCTACCCCATTTATCTTTATAACACGACATCAAAACATCAAAACGCGACCCTTAAACACAGTTATACATTTCATTGTAATGAACGGGGCGCCTGCCACCAAACGACCAGCAATATGTCCTCGCATTCAAGTTCAGGTTCACACCGTGACTCATCATCTTTCGACTTAAAAGAATATAGACCTTATGTCTAAGTAATAAGGTGCTTACAGACCTCAAGCGTCCACGCGCATGCGTACGGCCTCCATTTATTCTCTCCCCTTTTTCAATAGTGTTGTAGTAAGTACACGGAATAAAGATATCGAAAACTCAATGTCTATCGCGGGTTCGAGTTACGTATACAGTAGAATTGCAACATCATTTGAGTTAAGGTTTCTTTTTCTTAGAAAATCCAATCACACTTTACAAAAGTAGTTGTTGTAAGTTTTACAAACAATTAACGTAAAGACTATCCAGATTCAAGACATAATATCTATGAATCACATCATTGTATCATGTGTGGCATACCACACGTCATGATAAAATGATGTGATTCATAGATATTATGGCATACCTAGTAATAGATAATGACATACCTAGTGTTTAGGTACATTGTGACAACGTCTAGGTAAATGATTAAAAGGTAGATAAGTTGGTAATTATAATATCAGTAAGTACATCCTAATTCACAATTAGATAATACATATCAATTTGCCACATTGTTATACTTCTACATTTAGTTTAGTGACAAACAAATAAATCTTAAGTAAACTCTAATATTAATTAATTCATTGTTTCGTTAATACAGTGCTCTTGTTTTATCAAAACGCAGTCATTCAATGCAATAGAGCGTTGAGAAACGAAACACTCGTTCATTTAACTACCACAACAATCAAATGGACAACAATGCAATTTCACATTATAAATCGGTCATCAACCGCAACAATGCGTTGAACGAAACAATAACGCGCTCGTAGTGAAAACAACGCGCATAACAACACGTACTGTACAACAAACACCATCGATACTCGCTTGTCGATGTCGATGCACGCGCCGACGCGTCTCCCTCGCGCCGCCATGACACTCCGCGAGCGCGCCCTACGCGCCTGGCACGTACCAAAATAGAATATTCGATTTTTAAATTACAACCACCTGACCAGGAATATCCTGGATATTTCATGTGAGTTTCTTAATTTCTTTCTATTATATCTAACTAAACATAAGCACATCAACGGATTTACTGTTGTACGTAATCGTTAAAATAATTTGAATTTTATGTTTTCATTACGCTACCCACTGAAACCCGCTTACTGAAAATTGTATTGATTTAAATCTTGTGATATGTTATTATAATACATCGGCCCGTAGTACGTGGTCATTTGTGTTTTATCAGCAGGTAATAGAATTATTACACGAGAATGTAAAGCTTCAGTCGACAATTGGCATAATTTATTGTTTTATTGAAGCAATTGAGACATTTTTATTTATTTTTATTCGTTTTAATAATGCTTCTTGCGATATGTGTATTTGTTAGTATAATATTATTGCGTCTTTTAAATTTTGCATACATATGTAAATATTTGGGTTGCCTATAATTTTGATAAAAATTGTTGTAATATATTTTCCCGTCCTCGATGAAAGCACGAGACGAAGCAGCCGCAGACGCGATACTCGCGTGACCTTGTTGGTGTTTTGTCTACTTACATGAAATCATTCATTGTTTCAGTTGTCGCGGCGGCCCACCGGCCTTAATCGTTCAAGCTGGCGCACAATTGGTGGAAGGAGCCCGATATGGGTGGTAATTATATTTTTTATTATATTTGCATAATTGGCATTAGTTTACTAAAATTATAATCTAATGCAGAGAGAAATTGAAACAGTACATTAATGAAAAACCATAGACTTATTTTTTTATCTGTAGATAATTGTATGACAGATAATAAATTTGACGGTTATGATGACATTTGTTTTTTTTTCTAAATAGGGTAGTTCTAAAATACATTGACACAAACGTCATTTTAACTTTAACACAATAAATTGTAATTAAAGTACCTATATAGTTGGATGTTCTTAGACGCAAAACTTTTTATAATCACAAAGCATTTCTATTTTATTCATTCACCTTCAGTGCATTCTTACATTGTTATTTAGTTGCGTTAATGGATCGTTATTTAAATTTATTACAATGAGAATTTCTCATGTGTTTACTAAAATAACAGCGGAGCAGTATAGTTATAAAGATATCGAGTAGTTTTAATTGCAAATGTCTAAGAGAACAAGTGGTTTGTATATTATAATTTTATTAATTACCCTAAAACCGGCCGTATTTAATTCTACATATTATACATTGAAGTATAGATAATGATACTACATGAAAAATTTAAGAAGATATTTTTTGTTCATATACATCTTGCTTATTAAACTGTCAAAGGAAGACCAAGAAAAAAATATATGCTATATATGCGTTTTTAATTTTTATCGAACAGCAACATCTAACATGTCTATTGACATAAGATCACATTTTTTTTTTTTTCTCATTATATTTTTCTTTTAATTTTTGCCACCAAGAAAATAATATACACAAGACATGCATTCTCTTTTATATATTTTTAACTAACGGAAGGGACTGGACCCCACGACACAGGGAATCCTAGTGTGGGGGCCAGAGATATATTGCTTTTCTTTTTTTAGTGTCCAAGTGTACTGATGTAATATGTGTATATGTATTGTACTAATGTTTGAATGAATAAAAATATTATTATTATTATTATTATTAAATGTAACTTGAAACTGACAAGTTTCTTTTCTAATTTTATAAATCTGATAGTTTGTGAAGATATTTGGATGTTTGTCACGCGTAGACCGTTGAACGGATTTGGGCGACTCTTGGTATAGAGATAGAGCACATTCGGAAGTAACACAAAAGGTACTTTTTATCCCAGTATGCGGTCCAATAGGATTTCTGCGGTTAAAGCCACGAACACCAGCCAGAAGCCACTTAATTTGAGACCTAGACTAATTTGTTTAATTGATAAGACTCATACATCAGCTACGTTAATGGAAGAAGGAGAACTATGTTAACCTGAGCGTGTGTTGTTTGACAGTGATGACGTGCCCCGTCCCCGTGGGGGAGCGGCAAGGGTGTTCGGCGATGCGCATGTGGCGCAACGCGTGCAACACGCTTGTTGCGCCCGACGCCGACGACGCTTGGCAACAGATCGTCGAAGCCTCGCCGCCAGACTCGCTCTGGCACTCCCTGAGGAACTGCGTCGCTTACCAGGTAATATCACTCACGAGACTAAAACAAAAAAGCCTGTAAAAATAGGTAAAACTTAGAGTATAAGAATACTCTAAGTTTTACCTATTTTTACAGACTTTTCCCCAGGTCTTCTTGCAGGGGTATGCACAGCAAGCTCTTGACTAAGCTCATTCTACTAGTTTAAACAATCACGCTAGCATTGCCATCTATAAAGTACACAAAATTAAGTATTTCTTGGAATTGGTGCACAGGGAAGATAAATTGGGTACCACTGTTCTTTTCAATACTTTTAGCTCAGCACTTGGCTACGGTATTCTTACTTCGATCACATTGCCACCGCACAATTAGTGGCTTTCAAAATGTACATTAGTTTGGGCATCATCTACAAGCAACGTTTTCATCATATTTTATGGGCACCACACTCACATTGAGAATTTTATGCGCCAGACTATATATCGGTTCAGCTACGTTCAAGATATAAGCTGAGCTTATAAAAACCACAATGTACTTAAAAAATAAAGCAGCACGGCAAAGGCAGAGACTGCTTCTGTACAAGTTGCGTGCGTAGAGACGTAGATACAGACTTGTCTCTTGCAGCAGCAGCTACCGTCAGGACTTTGGGGAGAAGCCCCTTTATACCAGTTTCGGCCTTGAGACTCAGTACAACAGCAGAAACAGCCGCAAACGTAAAGGTTTTAAAGAAATTTCCTTCCAGGAACGTTTAGGTTATGTAATGACTCTTGATAGTCCTGACCTCCCTATCTAGCCCATGCTAGTATATTACAACATGAGTTTATTTAAGGTTTATGCGCAATCGCCAACGTGCGAGTGATACCTCTCTCATAGGCTACGGAAACAGCTTATCATAAGGCTGGCTGTAAACTTGTACGCCAACTTGGTGTTGTTTATGAAAGAATGTAGATATGCCAAAATAAAGAGATGACACCTATTTTGACTTACTTTGGCTGTTATTCATTGACCAGTTGCATCTTTGAATTTGGTCTCTAGCTAAATAGTAAGTTAGCTAGTCTTCATGAACTAAAATTTTTAAATTAATTGGTTGGTATCTCAGAACTTCTTTAGATTCCCTAACAATGTTAAAATAAAATCACACACATATGAAGACAATTTTATTACCGTTATTACTGTTCTGTACTCTTTACTCTTTGCTGTACGGCATATAGAGCAATCTCTCAATAACTTCACAACGGAATCAAACAATAATACAACGAATACCACTCATCCTCTCCACACAAGCGTATCTGATTTCTCTTTTATCCCTTTATTTGTACCTACACACACATGCACACTAAACAGGCATTACCGATTCCGACAGTCGTATTAACTCGTTGCGATTTCTTAATTCGTTATCCATTGCGTGTTTCCAGGCGGGCGTGTGGCAGAATCTGCTCAATAAAGGGATAGACGACGTGATCCAACCGGCTGCGTTCAAGCTCGCGATAGTGCTGCGGCACACGCCGTCCGAGCTAACTGTTCGGCTGCTATCCGACTTGTTGCGATTACACCCGCAGTCCGTACGTACTCGTTTGTTCACTTAGTTTTTAATGCGGTTTTGAGCGCCTTTTTTTGTAGCGACGCCGCGGTTATTACGGAGAGGCTAACCAAAAAAACGGTCTGCTTTGGCGAAATTAGTAAGAATTGCTGTTAATATTCAATGTGTAACCATAGTGTACCTGATAGCACACATATCAGTGTCATACTCAAGATTCATAATAATATATAATTTTGTCGACATATAGGTAAATATAATAGCAGTAGGCAATACTCGCATCCGATTCTCAGTTCGGAAAAATGGTTGATATGTTTCTATCAAGAAAATCTCAGTATTAATGCGGTGTATGAACATTTGTCTGACAGAGTGTAAAAGACTTGCCCTATATTGTATGACTTCTAAAACTATAGCTGGCGTAAAATGGTTATAACATACCACTGCCTGCCCCTGTGGGGATGGGTGTGTGACTGTGTAGGTAAAGGAATTAATGCATGTTGGTCACTTTATGTCCTTGACACATACGCTAACATACTTGAAGTTTTTATAAATTGTAATGAACTCTTTTATAAGCATATTTATTCCAACCGATGGATGTGTTATATATAGGTAGTAGAAAAACCTTTGTATGAATAATTATTTCACGATGTAGATTAGAAATGTATATTATATTGTATGTCTTTTAAGCAAGTTCTAAATACAGAATGTATGTCCATAGACATACAAATAACTACAGACAATGATTACAGATTAGAGGCTATAATAATGTCTGTAAGTATGTAAATCCCGTTAAATTTAGTATTTAGTTATTTCACGTATCAGAAGCCTCGGACACCAGTTTCGATAATGTATTGTAACTCTTAGCTCACGTAACATATTGTTTCGCAAATACTATGTTATTTAGATATTACCTATCTCCGCATGATGCTTTATTAGAGATTGTATTTTTTGTATAACTAGCTAAAGAACCCCACAACTATCAATAATGACTATCTTGTTATCAAGATTTCTATGAATATAACCTAGTTGTTAATTAAGTTTTCGTGACATGAGTATATGTAATTCGTCACGCTTGTATATGTATATCTAAAATATTAGACAGATTTGTAACTTACCCACAAGCCCAACTTGACAGTGCCTATAGCCGACTTTAAGGGCTTACCTACAGCCATGGTCAGTAATGCCTGACCCCAATAATTTTTAAATCAAATGACATCAGAATCCAGCTTGCGAAGAAATTTCAGTAATATCCTGCGCAGGCTAGTTTATGGAGACATGCGACTGAAGAACCCTCAATTGCCTTTCCTTAAATCCAGCTCTGGACTATCTTATTGGCTACTACTACCAGCCACGCTTTGTAAATAAAAGGCTAACCCAGTGATACTTATTTAACTAACCCAGCATCCGGATTCTCACGACGCATAGAATGAATATTATTTGATTATCAATTTAAATTTGAGGAGGAAATAGCAACAAGTGTAACAAATTGGTATCAAAAATTTATGTTCGTAGTAATGATATTGAATTATTTATAATACGCGTATGATATGAGTGGTTTGAGTAAAATAATTAACTTATACTCGATTGGAGTAACTATGTGAATTTTCAATTTATTTTATTTATTCATATCACATAACCTATTAATTACTGATACAGAATGACCCTGAACTTTGGATTTGTCACTTTTTCCACTGGTATATTTTTTAAATAGGCGTAAAATTATCACGTGACAGAGATTTAGTTTAAAACTAACAATTTTAAACTAAGTTAGGTATCTTCTTTTATCTATATTTGCTTGCATTTGCTCATAATTGTGGCCAAGATTGCTGAGAAATTACCGACACGGTGAAGCTGAGTCAAAAACAAGTTGAAATCACATTAAGTCGCTATACTTAGAACTCATAAAAAGTAATAATTTCAATCTACAACATAAACGTGAACCGAAGTCATTTCTTTCATATAAATAGAACCTAACATGAAAACGACTTTTTATTCTTAAGAATAACTTAAATAATAAAATGCAAATACACGAGCTAATACTTTTCTATATAGGTATATCAGTAAAGTATTACATGCAAAGAAACAAGTTACACGATTTTTTATTCACTCCTTCGGTTAGGCTATAAGGCAGACTTATAATGTAATAATAAGTCTATCAACGTCTATGGGCGCCTATTTTTGGAAGTGACGTCACTTATTGTCAACAAGCATTCTGTCTGTTTATCATTCTACATATAGAGTATGAATCATCGCACAACAAAACCAATTTTATTTACTTTCAACAAATAGACAAGCGACATCATTATGCAAACATAACACATCTGTTTATCCTGGACGATTTAATAAGAGGTCATTACACTCACATTTCACTGGCTATGTCTAGGTCTCATGTAACAGAGTGCGAGACTGTCAACTATCGTTCCACATTCCGTGCTGCATCTGAGTATATCCTGACAGAAAAATCCGGTAATACGTTTTTAATTTTTCTAGACCTGGAAATCGGACTTAGTAAATTATGGCAGTCATATACTCACATATGTTTAGACCAACAAGGCAGTTATCATTTGAAAATATAGTATCCGATTTATTATTTAAACTAGCTGTGCCCGCGGTTTCACCCGCGTTTACGATTACTGCACCGCCCCCTGGGTCATAGCGTGATGTTATATAACCTACCTAACCTTCCTCGATAAATAGGCTACCCGACACTTAAATAATTTTTCAATTCCAACCAGTAATTCCTGAGATTAGCGCGTTCAACCAAACAAACAAACAAGCTCTTCAGCTTTATAATATTAGTATAGATGTCATGACAACATGCATAAATATTATTTATTAAATACCATTCCATGAAGGTGTTGTGCAACCGTATTCGAATGCAATAATTTTATTATCTTTTCCAAACATACATGCGACGTCTAAATACTTATTATACATTTTATGTGTGTTTACAGCAAGATTTAACGTCGTACATCCTGGCGCTGCTGACTGACGACGAGGCTCAGTGGTGCGGCGCCTGTAGCAGCAACGAGTCTTCCTCCCCAGGGTCTCCAGAGAGCTCCAACGAGAACCCTCAAGCTGATGACGAGGATTCCGAAGAACCAATTATAGAATCTGATAATGAAGCTGAAGCAGTACCAATTCCAGACGACCCCACGGAGAAGCCCGCGCCTAGCGCACCGCGTCCGGACAGCCCAGACGTCTCGGGCCAGCCGGACAGCGCTACGGCTGATAATGGAGATGATGGTCCACAGAACCCTGACAGTGCTAGCGGGGTAGAGCCGGATAGTGCTGAACCGGACTCTGTGGAGCCCTTAGACCCTGACGAGGAAGCTGCTGGTGGTGACCCTCCCCCTGCGCCTTCAACCCCCGCGGGTCCTGCACCGCTGCGAGATCTCCAGCTGTTCGGAGATTGCGAGCTTGCTGTCCTAGCCGCCTCCCGAGAGGAATACGACGCTCATGCCAAATTGGTTAGAGCGGAGTATTCGAAGCTCACGCATGATAATTACGTCGAGTTGAGAATTAAGGTGAGTGCGTTAACGCGATCAACAGACTGCAGATAATTTTTAATAAGACAAGAATTGTCTGAAAAGCGTTATCAAATATACTTTAATGGGTAGGCGTATCGCCCTTCTCTATAAAAATACCTGGTTTAGTAGGTTTACTTTGAAATTATATTACGCATCAAGGCGCGCCTTTTACTTTGAGTTTGATTACCAATCAAGTGCAAAAAGGATTATCTTAAATTATATTTATGCCTACTGAAATAGTATGCCAAAAACAATGATGTCGAAGTATTATGGTGACAAAAATATTTGCCTAACTCGTTATGCTAAATTAAATTAGGACAAAAAAAGTAGTCGAAACAAAGGGCTCCCGTTTACTACGTACGTAGTATCCACACAGTATATTATATTCATATAAAATAATGATCGTGGCAAACGTTCTCATAGCATTTTATCGAAATTTCCAGGTGCTGAACCAATTCTCACAGATTCCGAAGCTGTTCCACTCGCCGGAGTTCGAGTGCTTCGAGGCGGCGGCGCGCGAGAACATCGAGCGCGAGATCTGCACTCTGCGCGAGCACTTGCTCACCGGGAGGAAGGACTAGTGGCGCGCCTCCTGGGATTAAAAGAACTTTGCCTAAAATAGACATTGAGTAACGCGGCCGTCTCTAACCTGTTTAAATCCCAGAATCCCAAATATTTGGCAATCATTATCATTTTATTAGCCGTCCTTTAGTACAGTATTTACAAAATAATCAGGCTTTTAACTATTATTTAGGTACCACCAGGTGCTATTCTGTAAGTTCTCACTATCAAACTCACTTCTGAAGACACAGTAAAATCGACGGTTTTCTCGGAGTGACATTTAAAAACGAGATGAAATATTTTATAGAGTTGCTTGACTGGTTATTATATTTATGTTCATGTTTTCTTTTTGTAATAAATTCAGGTGATCTGTTCGGCCGCTAACACGATGTCAAAAGTTTTAAGCAAAGTTCTTTTAATCGCGTACTCGAACAACTTGTAGCATAGATGCTTCTAATGTAAGAATTGAAAGCAGGTACCTATCTGGGAGTTTATTGATAAGTAACGTAAAATAAGTCATTTCATCTGGGATTTGATCGCAACACTCGCATCAGTATCTACGTATTCGTTTTTGAGAACAGAAGCCGCTTGTTGTTCGAGAACGCAACACTGGGGCCAGCCGTTCTTTCAAATCATAGGAGTGCGGTTATACAGAAGTGTTTATATATGTGTGTGTCGAGCGCTATGTGTGTGTGTGTCAGCACACACACTAGTGCAAAAGTGAGTTAAGGTTTAGTGATTTGCGAGAATCGCTGTGCGGTGTGAAACACGGACAAAAAGACATTATACAATACTTATTAGTGTTATTCAATAGTAAAATCGGTGTTTGTTGTATGAACTTTATTTAATTTTGTGCCAGAAGATGGCGATGAGTTTAGATCAATTAATTTCCATATTTAATGTACTTTTAAATGTCTGTAAAAATAAAATCATGTAATCTGCCGTACTGTAGAGTAGACTTGTCTATGAATAACTTACAAAACTGTAATCTGATTATACAAAATATTGACATTCCATATAACACATAACCAAATAGGATTAATAGTTAAGTAATTAAATACGCTTCAATGTTGTCATTATTTTTTAAATTATATCTTTTATTAATATTAATTCCTTTAAAAATTAGATTTAAAAAAATGACTGATGCTTTTGTTTAAAAACTATATATGTATATTAATTCGCTGCTGAATGTAGTTAAGTATATTGAACTAGCTTCCTAATGGCGCTTCTGTTAAAATATATTTAGTTAGTCTATTCTAAGTGTAGTTAATGCTAGTTTTAGTTTCAAATCTGCGCTTATTTTAATTTAGTTATTAGTTTAATACGTATTTAATTGTTTCCATTTAATAATTTTATCGATTATTTAGACTGTAAGGTATGACATGGTCATTGAATAAATTTAAATACATTATATTCTGCTTGTTTTATTAGGTAATTATTTGTCAGAAACTGCAACTAACAACTTGCGTCATCGCAGCTGATCAACGCATTGCATGCCACACCTGCGTTGCGACGACGCACGACGTCGCAGCGGAAAAAGACGACGCACGTCCTCAGTCCGTAGATTACCTCAGTCAGTCTCCACAATGGATCGGCACAAACGTGTTCTATTGTTGCTTTTAATGCGCCACCGCCGAAATAAACGTAGAAACAATAAAAGATTGTGTATATCTCCCTTGATTGCATTAAGAAATAGTGATGGTCATTTTTTTACGCGGGAGTATAGAGAGTTGTTGTCAGATGAAGAAAACTTTTCGATTTCCTTAAAAAATAAATGTTTATACACTGCTACCCATTCGTTTGTCTACCGGAATTTATCATGGTAATGTTCATGACCTTTATCCCATATGATCGCGATCGGCCTTTCTTGCACCAAGGAGATAAGAAAATATATAATGATATCCTCCACACTCATGCTGAGATAAAAAAATATCGTGTACGCACGTCTCGTTTGACCCTCTAGCAGTTGAACCACTAGTGGAACCATAGAACTGGAACACTGTCCGTCGTCGCACCGGAGCTCCACAACGCAGCGCATCACCCTCCTCCCGCTATAATAATGCGTACTTAACTTAGTAGGTAGGCAAGTATATTATTATATTAAATCAATGAGCGCACGCAGTTTAAATAAATATTAAAACCCATGGTAATTACTCACAACTAAGTATGTAAGGTAAGTAGTCAGCATTAAAGTAACCATTTACATGATCTAAATCTATTGACTGCTCTATAGTTTCGTAGTTCTATTATACATAATATTATTACTACAATGCGTGCGCCTATAGTTATTTGCGTCGCATACCTAGTTAGTATACTCTTTGCGTCGCATATTCATAATCACAAAATTCACGATCATTATAACATAACCTGGCCATGAGTAATGAGTATGCCTTAATTATACTAGATGGCGCTGTATTAAGTTAAACTTAAAAAGAAACGATCTGTATCTGATTAGTAAGTTATAATAGGGAGTTGGAGCTGGTCTAGTAAGTTTCTAGTCGATGTTTAATTTTGCAAATTATAAGCTACTCTTAGATAAAATAATTATTATAGTAATAAGGTCTAAGGGATGTTAATTACTTATTCTATAATATATTTTAGCTGTATGCCCAATGCAGCCTAACGAGTTTAAATTAGTTTTATAACTTATTTAGTAATTCTGAATATAAATCGACTAATAATTTACACTTTTAGATGACTAAGTAGTAGACACTTAGACAGTGTTGACGTCTCTATCGAAAAATCTATTTCGTGCTGAGAAAAATATGGCGTCTTCGAATCGAATTTTCTGTGTCAAATAATGTTTGAATCCTAGTTTTGTTTAAGTTAGATATTTACATAACAACTTTTCAATAATAAACGCGTGACAAGTGCCAATCGTGTGTGATTAAAGGCTTATATTATTGTACCAGTGATCACTACAGCAGGTAAACAATAGAACGGCGAGGAGAAAGGTTAATGAACGACGATTATAGGCCAACCAACATGGAGGATTCGGGACTGCGGCGTCGCACGGTTTGTGAGTACGGCCACTTTATTCGTACGGGTGATGTTCACAGGCGTTTGCGATGTCGTGGCGAGCACGTGACGAGCGAAGCACGCGATGGGGTGACGACAACCGCTGGGCGGACAGACAGGCGGAGGGGCGTGCGCGTTCGCCCGTGTGGGAGCCGCGCCGGAGCAACAGCCCTGAGCGCCGGGAGCCGCAGCGCGACCGACATCACCACGAACGGTTCGAGCGCGACCGCCCCGACCGCTACGAGCGCGAGCGCGATGACGATCGCGACCGTCGAGACCGCTACGACCGCGAGGATCGCTACCGCCGCGAGCGGTACGACCGTAACCGCGACCGTGACCGTCGCCGGTCGCCTAAACGACATGATGAACGGGATAGGGACATTCCAGTGCCGCCGTCACCGCCTAACATAAGTGAATCTGAGAGAAGGGCTAACTCTAGGTCGAGCAGTCGTTCTGGTAGCCGAGAGAGGGACCGTATGGACACAGAGTTTGAGAGTAAATATGACTCTAGAGATAAACATGAGGACAATCAGTCTTCTATCAATGCATCTCCGGGGGATTGGTTTTGTAAGTGCGGTTTGTACAACTTCAAACGTCGCCAGGTGTGCTACAGACGTAACTGCCAAGGAAAGAGGTCTGAGGGCATTGTCTATGGTGGTGACAGTGAAAGAAATAGCATGACAGAAAATGGTGGGATTACAAAACGCTTGTTGTTTAGAAGATTAGATGCTTTAACTACTGAAGAAAAAATATTAGATGCTATCAAAGAGAGGTGCTCTAAGGCAGTTCTAGATTCTATAGCAGGCATCACTATTGGTAGGGAGACTTTGACAGGAGCTTCTAAATGTTTAGCATATATTAACTTTAACTCAATTGCCGATTCAACAGTGGCTCATTCTCAGTTAGTGGCTCTTCAGCCACCTCTAGAAATAGATGGTAGGGAAGTTCTCATTAGTTTTTACAATGAACCTAAAAAGATTCAAAAGCCAATGAACACAGATTACGCCAACTATTATGCTCAAATGTCAAACTACACATCAACCACTTCTCAGGCAATGTCTGAAGCTGATCGAGTTAATGCAGCTGCAGCTGTTGCCCAGTCAGCTATATCTGCTGCTCAGGCGCGACACATGGCCTGGACACCTGTCAGTGTGCCAGTCTTTGTATCTTCTACTGCACAAGCCACTCCTGCTATTAAAGCACCTATTGGTGATGGCAAAACTATTTATACAGCTCCTGATGTTAGGACTTTTATGTATGATGAAACTTCAGGTTACTACTATGATCCAGCCACTGGACTGTATTATGATGGCACCAGTCAATACTTCTATAATAGCCAGACTAATCAGTACATGTATTGGGATGCTACTAGCTCTACTTACATAGCAGCCTCACAGTCACAGCAAAATACCGAGCAGCCAAAGTTACCCAACCCACCACAGGCCACTGTTGAAAACACTATAGTTAAAGAACCTGAGGAAAGGAAAAAGAGAGATAAAGAAGATAAAGTAAAAGTAGCCAAAAAGATAGCCAAAGATATGGAGAGATGGGCAAGGACATTAAATCAAAAGAAAGAAAATGCCAGAAGCAATATTGTGATGGAACAACCTTCAGATACTGGTCCTAGCAAAGGCTCGGCAGATATTGGTTTTTCTGTCTTAGGGTCTGGTCCATCATTGACTCATGTTAGGGAACTGTCACCACCTCCAATGACTGGTGATGACTTCTTGATGAAAAGAGTGGCTGAAACTGAATATGCTTTTGATAATGATGAGGGTATCATTGACTGGCCTAAACTAACATGCCTAATATGTAAGCGTCGCTTCCCATCTGCTGAAGTATTGAACAAACACAAATCACTCTCAGACCTACACAAACAGAACTTGGCTGAATACCGTAAAAAGAATGAACTAATTCCACAAACAAATGGGTATAGGGACAGAGCAGCAGAAAGACGCATGAAATTTGGTGAAGACGAAACACCAATCAGAAAGCGTTATGACCCGCCCGAGCCAATGCCTGCACCAATCACAGCGCACCCACCTCCTTCTGTAGTTGATACAATTGGTGGGAAAATGTTACAGAAAATGGGCTGGTCAGAGGGTCGAGGTTTAGGTAAAGAGGAACAGGGAAGAATCGCACCTATTGAAGCTGAACAAAGACCAAGCTTAGCAGGTTTGGGGCAGAAGCGAGGCATCTACACACCAACCCCCGGAGAAACATATAGAGACACAGTCAAAAAGCTCATGATTGCCAGATATAAAGAAGTTGTTGGACAGGAAGAAGGGAAATAGGTGGGTTTTCACATTTATTCCTTTCTTCTCTAACATTTGTATTTGCAGGTTCTGAATTACAGGTCAGTTAAACTTCTAGTCAAATCATATCATTAATGTAGCACATTAATTAATTGGCATGACCTTAATTTCAAGGTTGTTTCATAGACAAGACTGATATTGTTATAAATTGAATGCTGTTCCTTATCCAGTAAGAACTATTTGGTGAAATCAATTGCTATTTATGGACATATGTGAATTCTCGTTACTCCTTTAGCAGTGATATGACTCTCTCATTATGTGAATTCTTCAAGACAATTCCATGCAAGAAAAGACTTTATGATTCTGATTATAAGGTCGAAAGGTTGTGGTAATGTTGGGATAAAATGAGCCTGTTCTAATGGTTTGATTCTTATTTCACTACACTAGATGTTGGCGCTACATACTCCCATTGAGGGTCTGCACTCAGAACACTACTTCCCATATGGTAAGTATTGATTCAGCCTGAATCACAGTACTTATCTGTACCTTAATCATTATTTATTTCACAGCTCCAAACAGGTAAATGTAAAAACAATATCAAGAGATGTGGAATTACAAAACTTATCTACAAAGTTTTGTCAAGAAGAATTCTGTGCAATATTGACATTTTATGGTTTCTCTATGTAATTGTTGACATTTTTAGCATGACAGTGAGTTCTTTGATGTCTGGTTATATAGTTCATTCAGGCTAAAATGGAAGTGTTGGGTCTATGATATAGTTTTTACAAATCACTTGCCATCTGTGCTTAAGTCTGACAGAATCATTAGAGTAATCTGTGGGTGTTAAAAAGTGAATTGTGAAGTCAAGTGACATCTTTATTAATAATTGCCTTCTATGATCATCATCTACTTTGTTATTAGTCTTTTAACCTGAATGGTCTATAGATGTAGTTTTTGATTGTCTACAATATTTTTAGCATTCTATGTCTAGAAAAGTTTGCCAAGATAGGAAGATTTGGTAATTTTTTTTCTATTATGGATATTTCTAGTGATTTCTATACCTGTAGTACTAGTTTTGATGACTTGCGAAAACAAAACATTATTGACAGGCCCGATTCAGATATATAAGATAATTCATTGATGTCTAACTACTTATCATCAAAATAAAAACTCGATCAATTACTAAGTCAAGGATCCTTTGGTCGATTGCTTTGCATCGTTCAAAATTATATGTTATGAGAAGAAGAATGATAAGCTATTGTGTCAATTTAGTTAGTTATCTAATACTTCTGAACCCACCTGCCAAATTTATTTCACAAATTTAGTTCCTTATAGGCTTGCTTTACAAAAGCAATTAAAACTGGTATTACTGGTATGTGTCCTGTACTGTCCTGGCAACGCTATGTCTGGGACTCTGGGTATAAAGCAAAACGAACTCCTCAGTCCTAACTGCTAGAAATGTTGACATCCAATATAGAAGTTGAAGCACTGAAGCCCAAGGAACTATGGACATAATGGAACTGTGAATAACTGACTTGGTAGTGTTGTGTACATGAAGAAACGGTGTATGTGTGTATCGGTGCCTTTACTGATGAGTATGACTATTTATATTACAGAGCCTCCCGACCAGCCGCAGCGAGTTGCCAAACAATTGTTACAATACTACGTGTATTCTCATAGGCTATCAACTATAATGTAATCAAAGATATAGAAACTATCACCTCTATAACTGCTGGAAGGATCTTTGAACATCAAGCTGGATGGAGCTGTGCTAAGGTACTCTAGTTATGATCTTACTAGAAAATAATATGGACAAAAATAACTATGTTATATCACATAAGTCCGCGTTCATATCACATAGATCTGTAGTGCACAAAGACTGCACCTTGATTTTGGTATTTGTCTATCTATAATACATTTATTAGGAGAGAGCTGCTACAGCTTGATGTTGAATGATCATGTCAAGGCTTGATGCAAGCCAACAAGCTTGATGAAATATTAAACTGCCGTGTGGCCTTTACAGTTTAACAATCTTGTAAGTTAAACCGCAACAGTTGGTGAGCTGTGAACAAAATCAAATATTTGTGTGATCTACAGACGCTTGTATCGTGTCCAAAAGATCTTTGTGTATGTCTTTCAACGTTTATAAAGTCATACATAGGCTGTATGTTCAATGCGACACTGAGATAAAAGAATATTGTAGCTTACTGGGTAGTTATACAGGCACACGAAGGTATTGACAATATGCCTGCGAATGAATATTTGATGAGTACATTCTAGACGTCAGATGACTGTTTCTATTTGTTAACTTAGAACACAGATGAGATTAAATCATAGCAATGTAGATAGTATAATGTTCGGTCGACATAAGGCTCCAATGCGCTAGCTACTTTTTCTATCGCGATTATGATGAGTGCAGGGAGCGTTGCTTGTCAAATAGCGGTTTATCTATAGAGGGCGCTGTCACTTGTTAATATTTTTTAATATTAATGTGATAAAATATTTAAGTAAAATTAAGTTTATCAGGATGTTTGTAAGTAATTAAACTACTTGTTTATAGTCATTGCCTACCTCTGCGGTAATATGGCGCGAGTCTGTGGTTATAGTAATATACCTAAAGTAATTATTTTAAGACCGCCGCTCAGAGTGTACCTGGAGTACCTGTTTATGCGACTGCCTGTAGATAAATCTGCGATTGGTAACCATCCGCTGTTTGTGTTGTCTTAACGTGTATTCTTGTATTCTTGCATTCTTTTAAAGGTGAAAATACAATACCTATTTTAAGTCACAATAGTAATACACCAATCTAACGAATACTGGGTACAAAATAGTAGTAAAACGCACGTACCTATTTGATATAAAAAGAAGCTAGCTAGTCTGTTTAAACCCTAATAGGATAAATTAGTTTTCTTTTTAAATTATTAGTCATAGAGACTATTAAAATTATTTTTTTATTGTATAAGTACCTTATTAAATAGAATGTAACAATAATATAAAGACAATCTGAATGTACTGCATTTATTTTTAGTTGTTTAGAATTAAATTAGATTCTTGGCAGTCTGTTCCAGTTTAAATGTGAGCAATAGCGAAAGCTACAAATTCTTAGGATTTAATGTTAGTGTCTATATTATAAAATCCTTCCAATGAAAATAGTCTAAAACTTAGTGAGAGGAATGTTGTTGTATAAAATGTTATAGCTACGGTACATGTTCTGGGTAACTTTGTCAATCCGTTTCACTTTGAACAAATTGTAGTCTTATATAAGTCTAGAAAAGTAAAATAAGATTTCACGAGTCGCACAATGGTATAGGTGATCATCACTGATCACCTCGCCACTAATATATGCGTCGAGTGTTGCGGTTTCAATACGGGATATACATACTGTGAAACTGTGATCCAATGATGGTTGTCCCAGGCCTAGGTGTGAAATCTCCTGTGATTGACTAGTGCTAGAGTTATATGACATAAGCCATATTATAGACTGTTGGTATACCTATATTGTGTTACATATACGAATTGCTCAAGTTTCCCAGAATTACTTTCTGTATATTCTTATAGGGCATATTTGTAAATGCCCTATGTATGTGGTGTCGTGGTCTGCTCAACGATTAAATAATTAGATCTACAACTGAACATAGGTATTAGGCTAATTTTAGTGCAATTTCCATATTAGATAGATGTACTTATTTATAGTAAAGACCTTCGACGACTTATTGTAAATATATAGTTATTCAGGTAATTACGGAATATATATACTCATGATACGTTATGCCATGTAAATATTAGGTAATGAAATCTATGTTGTAATTTTACGCTTGAGTTTTAAAGTGTTATTTCAAAAAGTAAAATAAACCATAGAGAATGCACATTGCTAGAAATGCATTTTAATTAAGTTACGATTGGTAATTACCACAACAACAATGGAATCATTTTCATAATTGATTCGTCTGCGGTTTTTACATGGCGTAATGTAGTAATGTTCAGTTTCGTTCCTCGGCTGAATGCTTAATCGTATTATCAGATAATAAATTATAATCAGATAATTTACAGAAGTTTTATAGAGTGCTTAAGTTTTTATTGAGCGTCGGAATAAATATTGTGTAAGGTTATCACTGTTTTATTTGAACGTCCGTTTCCCGAGCCCTTTGCCAGCTGACAATGAATCCATTACTTATAGCAAAATGTAAAGTACGACTCGTGGTGTGATCATATCGCTAGATTGAACTCGTAGGAGTTGTCCGGGGGCTGACCGTACATAGCTACCTACGTGCCGTATTAGCTGAACAATAGCACGAATTAACATGATAGATATAGTTTAATACGAGGCCAGGTATGCCTGGCCGAGGCGCTACTTAACTTAGAAAATATCCTATATTGGTACTGCTATTATAGGGTTTCGGTACTTTCAGTAGTTCACCAACCGCAACTATTGCCCCTAAACAGTTTCACAAGTTTGGTCAACCGTACTAAAATGAAACCAGCTGTTTCTGAAGCCTGCAAACACTACCTCTTCACAAGAGTAACTTATAACAAGGTCGCTAGACTGGATACTGCCTTTAAGTCCTACATTTTCATACCTATAATAAATCATTAACTACACTGACGGTCTCATAAACTACATCAATGTTCAAGACGCCTTTGAAATAAGTAAACATTTTAACCAAGTATTCAAACTTTTAATACAAATTTAAATAATAATTGAAACCTATAGTTTGGTTCGTTAACTTCATAATAGCTTAGTATCATATCCTTAGGTGTACCTACGTTTGTATACTGCAAAGAACTAAACTGACTCAAACATGCTCAATAGGATTAAGATCCGGGCTGCGTGCTGGCCAATTCATGGTACGTATCCCAATCTCTTCGGAATATTGTCGAACTTGTGCAGCGGCGTAGGGTCGGGCATTATCTTGCATTAGAGTAAAATTTTCCGCCTATTAATCCCATGTAAGGTCTAGCTTCTAAAACCTCTGTTATACAGCGTTGTGCCGTCAAACCACCTCTTCTAACGTTTTGACGAACCATGTCGATGAACACAAGTTCCGTTCGCCCGATCATCGAAATGCCACCCCACACCATACACGAACCGCCTCCAAAAAGAACACGCTCCTCAATGCAACTTTAAGCATATCTCTCCCCACGTCGACGATATACTCTTCTGCGACCGTCTGCACTATTAAAACGTCCTACGCTCATCGGTGAACAATATGGAGGCCCATTGCTCTTCAGTCCAACGTGAGGTCCGGCGGGAACTAATGTCTCTAGATGTTCATAAGTTGAGCGGGCCAGATGGCATACCGGCAGTGGTACTAAAGCAGTGTGCTCCTGAGTTGTGTCCAGTATTGACGCGCCTCTTCTCGCTTTCCTATTCCACAAGACAAGTTCCGTCTCCATGGAAGACTTCATTCGTTCATCCAGTGCCAAAAAAAGGTGACACAACTGACCCATCAAACTACAGGCCTATCGCCATAACTTCTCTCCTCTCCAAGGTGATGGAGCGGGTGATCAACTCTCGGCTCCTGAGGTACCTTGAAGGTCACGATTTGTTGAGTGACTGACAATACGGCTTCTGCCATCGTCGCTCAACTGGCGACCTTCTCGTGTATCTCACACACCAATGGGCACTAGCCATTGAGAGCCAAGGTGAGGCATTGGCTGTCAGCCTGGACATGGCGAAGGCCTTCGATCGGGTCTGGCATAAGGGTCGTCTATCGAAGTTACCATCTTACGGACTGCCCAAGGGATTATGCGAATGGGTTGCCAGCCTTTTGTCCGGCAGATGCATCCAAACTGTGGTTGACGGTGATTGCTCTAACCGCATGGACATAAATGCTGGCGTCCCGCAAGGCTCTGTGTTGTCCCCGACGCTGTTTCTGCTGCATGTCAATGATATGTTGTCAATTAATGGCATTCATTGCTATGCCGTGTAATAAGTATCCCCAGTACTGTCATCCGACATCCCCAGTACTGGGGATACTTATTACACGGTCCGCGCTAATATCCCTCGGTCCACAGTGGAGGAAAGCCGCTAACGGCTTGTGTCTGAAATCGGAAATACTCTGGATAGAGTATCTGAATAGGGAAGACTAAATTTTGTCGTGTTTAACCCAGCTAAGACACAAGCCTGCGCGTTCACCGCTAAGAAAACCCCATTTACTGTGTCTCCACAACTCCAGAACACGCCTCTCACCATCTCCAAGAGTATTGGAATCCTTGGCCTCGACATATCAAGTGATGTACAGTTTCGCAGTCAATTAGAGAGCAAGGTCAAGCTGGCTTCCAAAAAGCTTGGTGTGCTCAATAGAACTAAGCGGTACTTCACTGCGGGACAAAGACTGCTTCTAATTAAGTCGCAAGTCCGGCCTCACATGGAGTACTGCAGTCATCTCTGGACAGGAGCACCAAAATACCAGCTTGATTCTTTTGACGCGGTACAGAGACGAGCATTGAGAATTGTCGATGAGCCCAAACTCACAGACGATATTGAGCCACTAAGTCTCAGACGGGACTTTGCCTCCCTTTGTGTATTCTACCGCTTATATAATGGATTGTGTTCTGACGAGTTGTTTGAGATAATTGAGATAATGCCCTCAGCTACTTTTATCATCGCATCGCGGATGTCATTCTCACACCTTACAATCTAATTGGTGCCGCACCAAACGGTTCCAAAGGAATTTTCTCCCGCGGACGCTCAGGTTGTGGAATGAACTCCCTGCCCAGGTTTTCCCACAAGACTACAGTATGGAGTTCTTCAAAAAGGGCGTTAAAAGGTTTTTACAAGGTCGGCAACGCGCAAGTGATGCCTCTGGTATTGCAGGCATCGATAGGCTACGGTAACCATTTACCATCAGGTGGGCCGTATGCTTGTTTGCCACTTTAGTAGTATAAAAAAAAGATGTTCACGCGCAAATCTTAAACGAGCTTCTCTGTGAGTTGCAGAAAGCTTTGGACCATTTGCTGGTCTAAAAGGGTGATTGCCGCTTCCGTAAGCCTTCTTCTTATTGTTAGTGCACTCGCGTTTACTCCACGCACTTCATTCAGCTCTGTTTTTTTTTTACTGTCGTGAGGAAACGATTGCGTAGGGAAGTTGAATCAATAATTCGGACGTCACGACGGGTGGTTGCTCGAGTTCTGCCGGTACCGGGTCTACTTTTGTAAGAACCACAAAACTTCGGTATACTCAAGAAACCATAGACTGATTTAAATTTAAATTTCTAGCAATCGTTCGTTGATCCAAGCCTTCACCATCCAAGCACCAATGCCACAATTTGAGCAGCTTGTTCAGACGAAGTATCCATATTTATGGTTACGAAACTTTTGTCGAGTTTAAAAGACTAATGATCAATACTATTGGTAACAATAATTTAAATAGAAAATGGAAAAAACATCAAAATGAATTAATTTAAAACTTAGTCTATAATAACACGAACTATATTACTTTTTTTTTCCGGCTATAATTTTATCTTTCACAGCAGTTCCATTTTTAAATTTGTGAATGTTTTTATGATTAATGGACAGTCTCGACATTTTCATTTAGTTTAATCTAAAAAGATTGCATACTTATCAAAAATATTAATTCGAAAGTAATCCTGAACTTTGATGCAGTTTATGAGTCCGTCAGTGTATATTATGCTCTATGCTAGGTGAGTCGACCTGTGGTGTTGATAATTTATATTGTTGCCGAAAGGGGAAGACGAAAGAAGGAACAGTAGGCTAATTCACATAATTTCTTGACGCGCCGATCAAGTTGCAGTGCAGTTGCAATGAAGTTTACGTCTTAATGTAAAATGGTATTCTTGTAATTGTTTAGCTGCACGTAAGCTATGCGTAAACTGCGCGTGTGCTGCTCATCAACTGTACGTCAGTCGTATGTAATACTTTTGACATGGCTTTCAGGCTTTTGGGCCATTACATCAGTTAAATTTACCCACGGTGCAGCCACATGAGGGAAAAATAATAATTTACTCACTAAGTAATCGCATGGAATCGATTACGTTTCACGTTGATCGGACTAAACTGTTATTTGAGATGTCAAATGAATAGGTGAATACCGATTAAGTTGCAATCTAAATCACGCACTTCTAACGCGCAGCATCAGCAGTAGAATAGGTACTCAAAAGCGCTTGTAAAAATTACGAGAATACGAAAAGGGCATAAAGGCATAGAGTAGTATAAGTATAATAGGAACTTAAAGGGCTATTTTGATCGAAACTTAACTGCAACTGAACTTATTTAGTTACGTGAATTAGCCTACAGTTGTGGTGTCTGGTTTTTAAATATCACTAATATTTAAGCAATCCATTGATGTATAAAAACCTACTAGGATTTTTATATATCAATGGTACAATCCCTAGAAATACAATCTGCCTGATATACCTACCTAAGTGGTTCTCGTAATTCGTTTCGTACCATAGATAAGACAATAGGTAAGTATAAAACTAGTAGGTATAGATACCTACTAGTTTTAGGATAGATCCTATGAACCGCCCTATGTTGATGCGCCGCCAGACGGACAGTTACCTAGGTACTTGGCAGGAAAAAATGTATTAATGGAATTACTAAGAGTTAAGACACACCCGTGGCAAAAATTGCTTCTGTCTATTAAAAACTCCACTATTCAGGCAGGTATCTCATTGCAATTAGATTTGTATCAGATGTAACATAGTTAAGGCACTATAATAATATGATGTAATAAGGCGGACTTGTCATGTGATTATAATCTTAATGTAAACTTAGATTCTTGAATTCATTATTTATTTTTTGGATTAGATTCTTCTTTTAAAAAGGCAGACGACGTTCTTTTACATATTACTTTCAGGGAATAATAGTTTGTAATGCCATCTAGTCTAGGTATATAAAAAGACCGCTAATTGTAGCGATTTTTTTTTTTTTTTTTTTGGGTAATCTAACAATATCACAATAAAGTATAACATGAAATAATGTGCAGCCATACAGTATTGGTAATTGTGACATCCACATCGTTTACCACGGTTAGCGATATCAAACTACTAATCATAATAGTACCGATATAGCTCAATAGATGGCAGTAAATGTAAAAGCTTGCAATTTTAGGAATAATGTAAACAAGACTTGTTTTGTATATTATGTTATATGTAGGTTAACATTAAAATAGTTCTATTAGTCTTAGATTTAGTCGTTGGTCGTCAATATTCAGCTGCCTCTGTATGTCGTATAGCCGTAAGGACTTAGCAGAAGGGGTATGTGGTAGTGTTGTCCTTCTTTTGTGTTGAATGTTATCTGAAAAATAAGAAAGGTCATGTTAGACAATTAAATGGCTACTTTTGCTAGTTAAAGATAACTATTACATTCAGTATAATAATATGATCTCATACTGTTATTTTCACTGCGTAGGTAGTTACTTACAGTAAGTAACAATCTATCATTACCTTCATGCTTCTTTAGGCCTGATATAAAACCTATGACACCTATACATAGCTAGTATGTCCTTACCTACACAATGAAGCAAATAAAATAAGTAGGTAGGTACCGAACAAATTTAATTTTTTGTAATTAGAAAATGGCTTTGTGTTTTAGTTGAGTAGAGGCTAAAGTGTCAGTGTCATATTACTTCAATTTTATAAAAATAACAATATAATGAAATAAAACATCCTGATAATTTAATTAAATGTGTGTTTTGCCTACCCACCCACGCAAGATAAGGAAGTCATCGACACTTGACCCGTTTGCGTAGGAAATGGCACACTGCCTTGCCGACCGTAATATGATATTACACACAAACTATGTAAGTATGGTAGGTAGAATGTGTGCAATTCACACAAACTACAAACAAACACAATGAACAATAACTTGTTGGTGAAGGTTAACAACTGACAATTTATATTTTAAATAACTGGCTGGCTACATTTCAAGTAAATATACTACCTTTCCATAAAAATATTATAAATGCGGAAGAATCACTGAATATGTTTTCACGGCTGACCACTTAATCGAATTTAATTAAGTTTGGCGTGGCCATTAGCTTGAAAGCTGGAGAAGCAAAAAAGCTACAGCACGAATGGGCTACCCTCTCACAGAATATGGACGTGAAATAGCAGTATTCCTACTATTGTGTTTCGTTCGGTGAGTGAGAGCGCTGGAGGCCCAATCACCCTCTTTCCCTCTTCCCGCTCCTTCTCCTTCCCACTTCCTTTTTTGCCAACCCTGGCACGCGTAAGTGATGCCTGTGGCGTCTAGTGACCACTTATACCATTAGGTGGGCCGTATGTTTGTATGCCATGTTAGTTGTATAAAAAAAAATGGGAACAAGCTTATGGTGTATAGTTATTATGGTATAACAATAGATACCATTTTATGCTAGGATAAGCTATTGGTTTTCCTAAACCTGGAAAATATAACTAAGACTTATTTACATTTAATTCCAAGTGACCTAATAATTAAATAAAGATGCCTATGAGCATAATTGTCATTTTCAAAACTGTCGCTCGCCATACCTATTGATATATTTTTAATACTGAATGAATTATTGTTGATAGAAACCATAGATATCTACTTTTACGCTCTGTGGTATAAACTTTTTATGCCGGGAACCGTTGGTAAAACCGTTGGAATACTAAGTTACGGTCTGCTTGGTTACGTATATATTATACACAAGTATGTGGATTATCAACTGCGAGGGAGGCAAAAGATATAAATAGGCCGATTAAAAATCTCTTATGAAAGCAAATTACCAACATGACTAGTTATTTACATAGTTAATAAGCTGAACGAGTACTACGATATAAAGGCTGCGATGTTGAACTAACATTTAAATATAATTATATTTATTTGATTTAATTAACATATTTATTAATAACAACACGATTCTTCTGACATTAATTATAGATAACTAAATATCTCGTAGTTTTACTCACGGTTTTGGTAACTACGGTCCCGCAGTAGGTACAAGCGTGATGTTATATATTATATGGTCTAAAGTTAAGCTATCCAGAAGTTACTTTTAGATTAAGTAGCTGTTTTACTGGTAAGTAAATGTTTAAAATCAGACCAGTTGTTTTTGAGTTAATTCCTTAGAAACAAAAATACAAATCTTTTGATTTTATTATATTAGCCTGTTTATGACAATTTTTTAAATAGCTAGGTGCTGTACTGACTTTGATGATATTTCTTATTACCAAGGGGAAGGATATAAATATACTATGTTCTATAAAAATCGTGAATGGTAGGTATCCTCCTCCTCGCGTCGTATTCCTCATTACTGAGGGTCGTGACTCTCCTAAATCTAAATAAATTCTAAATCACTTTCTCATTGACTATCTCCCTCCAACTGTTCCGGTCTTTTGCTTCGTAGAGGGCTTTGTGGAGATTGGTGTTAAGCGACGATCGGATTTGGTCCGACCATCTCGTTGGATTGCGGCCTCTTAATCTTTTGCCGTCAACCTTGCCTGTCACCATCAGCTGTTCGATGTTGTGACCGTCTTTGCGGGCAATGTGTCCGAAAAAATCCAGTTTTCTGCATAGACAGATGGTGGATAGTCTGGTTTTTATGTTTAGATCTCACAGAATAGACGCATTGGTGCGGAAGGCAGTCCAAGGGAATCAATCAAAATCAATGGCAGGTATAGAATTACAGGTAAAAACAATGATTATCTAAATATAACTTAGGCAATTAAAATAACCAAAACTATAATGGTATATTATGGTTAATTCGGTTTTAAATTAATTATTTATCCATATACCTACCTACACCATGATCATAGGTTAACTGTATCCCCACGAAACGTTATATTATAAAGTACCTACTGTTACATATGAAACGTTACTAAACTATGTAACTATAAACAATGAAATTAAATAGTGATACATACCTCTACATGCGGGTACAACGTCTCCTTATCAAGCATTTTATAATAATCCCCCACTTTGAACAACAGTTTGTACGTTCCTTCAGCCATGGAGTCTTGTGTGAAGGGGAACGGCGCTCGACCATCACTCGTAGTCATGGTATTGTGCCATAAAGTCCATGAGGAATCCTTTTTCTTGTACAATTCAACGAATAAACCAGCCGCGGGTTTACCAGTAGACGTATCTAGCACGTGCGTCGATAAAACAGGCCGCGACATTTCGAAGTGTTTACTGGTTGAATGGTAAAACACATCTGTGGCTTGCGTCAGAAGATGCTTGTTGTTATTATGTTGATGATTTATTTATACGACGAGATAGGGAACTAAGTTTGTCGAGATAGACAATGATTTTATACTGTTTCTCGGCAATAATATCAACGTTTTGTTTTGTTGTAACAGAGTCTTAAACAAATTAATTAAAGCTTATGCTGATTGATTTATATAGGTACCTAATTACCTACGTATGCCGGGATAGGTACTTAGGTAATGTAGTTCGTGTAGATAAACAACTGCTGATAAGAAATGTGTTCAGTAATTTTATGTAGATACCTATGAATAACCCTCAGACATGGTTATAAAAGAATAAAGTTATTGCAAGGCTTCTTATTTCGTCCAGTGGTCGCGTGAAATACTTGCCCACGTTAGTATAGGTACATGACGTGTATATAATCAAAGGGTACATAGTTACCTAAAAGAGATGAACGCCCAATTGATCTGACTTGGCCCAAAAAAGGCAGGAATGTCATACTTGCAAGGTCCATTTTGGATCGCTGAGACAGCGAAGTAGAAATGTTAGTATATACATATATGTATATGTATAGTAGCGGTAGTGAATGCGACTGCTGTGCATGAGGTCTCAGGTTCAAATCCCGGGACGGGCCAACAAAGTTATTGGATTTTCTGATAAGAAATCTCAATAGGTACAAGCCCGGAGTTAGGAAGTTGGCGGTGCTAGACACCCCCGTGCCTCGGAAAGCACGTAAAGCAGTTGGTCCTGCGCCTGATCTCTCTCCGGTCGTGTCGGATTATCCGTCCCATCGGATTATGAGGGTTAAGGAACAGAGAGTGCACTTGTGTTTGCGCACATACTTATACACTATAATATCTCCTGCGCAGATGGCCAGTCTCCGTTAAGATCGGCCGCCGTGACTGAAATTCGGTCTGGAGGACATCATTATTATTATTATAGTATAATGTATAATTAAAATATATTATAAATAAAATATAATAGGTATAGGTATTTTAATTTAAATATAAATTTAAAAATTAAAGTATAAGATATATAAAAATATAATATAATAATACCAATTAATTAATTAATTTAAATTAAATTAAAATATCATATTATTATTAATAATAATTATTGATTATTCATAATAATATTTTAATTTATATAATAATATGTAAAATAAATTGTATTTTATAATATGTGTAAACAATTATTTTCATACACTTCACAAAGCTCAGAAATATTATTTTATATTTAATTTTTTCGTTCACTCTCTGACATTCATTCTGTAGTAAGTACTTATTTAGTATTGTAGTACCGGTTTCACTGCCTCAGTTCAATTTAGGATTGTCATAATCGAATTTGGTGCTGTCTAAACGAAGCCTAAATTTAGTTCGATGGATCAGCAGAATGCCCCACACGAAATCTCTTAACCAAAATTAGAGAATTTTTGCCTTATTTTAGATAAGTGAAAATTACAACAGAATTGGCACCATTATGTAAGTAAAAGTTTTTAGACATCGATCAAATATACCATTTGATCGATGTTTTTAGACAATCGCGTTTTGTATACATACTTAATATAATGTTAGACAACGGGTCTTACTCGCGATAAAGTATTTAAAAGGTAATAAATACCTATTGATTGCCCGAAGTTTCGACCGACTTGCATTGATCGCTGTCACGTTTTGACTGATGGGAGCTCAGCGGCGCCTTCGTGAAGTGCGGGTTTCGGCAACTACCCTCACTTGGTCACTATTATTTATATTCGCACTGTCGGTATTTCGACACACAACACTAACGACGTCTATACACTGGCTACTTAAGTCACTACGGCGACGTTTACATTTGCTGATCACTGGATTCGAAGATGTAGACAAACGATATCCATCCTCCCGGTTGAAGTTGCGATACTTCTTAATTTCAACCGCTTCACGTGCTATCCTGGAGTAATAGTGACGATCGGTGGATAAAACCTGTGGTTGATGTAACTCAATCCAATGGTTTGGTCCAGACTCCAGCAAATGCTCGGCTATAGCAGACTTGTTTACTAACCGGTTCTTGACGGCTGTGATATGTTCCTTGACCCTTTCAGCGATTGTACGTTTGGTCTGTCCGATATAAGAACTACCACAACTGCAATCCACTTTGTAGACGCCAGGTGTATGAAAAGGGATAACATCCTTTGGAGTGCATAGATAGCTTACGACTTTGGAGAACGAACTATATACAGTCTTTGTGGAGTATGTCTTCAGTGCTGTTCCAACTTTACGCTTAAGGAACTTTTTGACTATTCACGACGTCAAGCAATTAAATCATATATTCAACCCTAATGGACGCATACTAGATCTTCTTATCTCGGATGCGCAATGCACTGTCTTGATATCTATTCAAGGTCTTTTACCGGCTGACGGCCACCATCCACCTTTCTACACACTGTTATCTTTAAATATTAGTATAAGTTTGTTCAAACCTCTACATTCACCGAAATATAATTACCACAAAGCCGACTACACAGTCATTAACCGAGACATTGACGGGATTATCTGGGAAAGCTTAACGTTGAAGAGCGATTCGTTCGATATATTTGTTGATACGTTTTACAACTGTTTATATGGTATAATAAAAAACCGCATACCGTTGCTGAAGCCGCTAAACTCGCACTTCCCGGTCTGGTTCTCTAAACCGCTCATCCACATCTTTAAGTATAAAAAGAAAGCCTGGTCCAAATGGAAAAAGTACCGTAATATAAGTGACTATAAAGTATTTACCTTGTATAGAGCACGTTTTAAAGAAGATTGTCACAAATGCTTTCATAAATATATAAAAAATGTCGTGGATAGTATTACCAAAAATGTTAAGCACTTTTGGACTTGTGTGGCTAATCGGCAAGGCGAGTCGGGTATGCCAACCAGCATGTTCTACAAAAATGTAACTTCTAGCGACCCGGTTCAGATTTGTAACTTGTTCTCAGATTTTTCCGGTCAGTCTATGAGCCTTCTAGTCTCTCTCCCAGATGGTGCTTGACTTCTGATTATAGCAATGTCAATAACGGCTCTCTCTGTACTTTGAACTTCACTGTCCATGAAGTTCGCAGACAACTAGAATTATTGGATATAAATAAGGGACCTGATGGCATACCGCCATATTTTCTAAAGAAGACCGCAGCGACAGTTTGTAAGCCTCTGTCCGTGTTACTTAACAAGTGTATCCAAAGTGGTACATTTCCATCTACATAGAAGAGAGTTAATATAATACCAGTGCATAAAGGCGGATCTAGACAACACGTAGAAAACTATAAACCTATATCGATACTTTGTTCTCTTGCAAAACTATTTGAAAAACTAGTTCATCAGGTCATTTATCCAGTTTTGCGACAGAGTATAATAGCTGAGCAACATGGTTTCGTTAAAAATAGATCTACAGTAACTAACTTAATGATTTTTACAGACCACTTGTTTGGTAACATGGACGCGGGACATCAGACTGACTCTGTGTATACGGATTTTAAAAAGGCGTTTGATAGGGTGGACCATTCAATTCTGTTAAATAAAATAGCCTTCAATGCAGCAAGCAGGTATCAGAGGTAACTTACTGCGCTGGTTCATATATCAGTAATCGTAATCAAAGTATAGTGAGCAATGGGAACAAGTCAGACCCTACTTCTAGCTACTTCAGGCGTTCCCCAGGGATCTATTCTAGGGCCATTGATGTTTATTATTTATATAAATGATATTCGTAACTGCTTCCAAAAGAGTAATTTCTTATTATACGCTGATGATCTTAAGGTATTTAGAACAATAAAAAGCTCGGCTGATAGTAACCTTTTGCAGGAAGACTTGAATAGATTATCTGATTACTGTACTGCAAATAAGTTAAAACTAAGCATTCCTAAGTGTAAATATATAAACTTCACTAAAAATACAAAATAATAACTTTCGATTATTTGCTCTGTAATGTGACTCTAGCGAAAGAAACCTATATCTGTGACTTAGGCGTTCTTCTTGACTCCAAACTTCAATTAAATCTACATATAGATAAAATTACCTCCAGAGCATTTCAAATGTATAATTTTGTTATGAGAACCACGACAGATCATAAACGACTAAGTATAAATTTGTATTTATTTAAGTCTTTGGTTCGTCCGCAAATGGAATATGCTTGTATGATCTGGGATCCCTATTATATTAAATCTGAGGCTGCAATAGAGACAGTCCAGCGTAAGTTCCTCCGCACAATACAGTACAAATGTCGCATCGAATGTCTACCTTATAAAAACGCGTTGAATAAATTTAAATTATTAACGCTCTAGGCGCTTGTTGCTCCAAGGAATGATGCTCCATGGACTAGTGCATAATAGGTATGATTGCTCCGAATTAATAAATAACATATGCTATATCGTACCTAGGACATTGATGAGAAGAGAGGCGCGCTCGTATCCACTATTTGCTACGACTCCCTGCCGTACAAATGCGGGTGAGAGAGCGCCGCTCCGGAGACTGGTTAAAACTTATAATGATAATTTCAACGATATATATATATTTGCCCTGTCTAAATCCAAATTTAAAAAACAAGTTATTATTTATTGCCCGACAACATCAATGCGAACAACTACTTAGATTTTTTGATAAATGATTTACCACCATTACTGGAAGACATAAACAGGCCTATTGTCTTTCAACACGATGGCTGCCCAGCCCACTGGAGTCTGATTGTACGTGAGCATTTGGATAATTGTTTCCCAAATTCGTGCATTGGCAGGGAAAGACCAATTCCCTGGCCTCCGCGATCACGCGCCCTCACTTCGCTCGATTTTCATGTGTCGGGAAGGGCAAAGGAACTAGTTTACACTACAGAAGTAGAAAGTCGAGAAGATTTGATAAATCGAATTAATGCTGCTTTCGAAGTTATGCGACAGGAGATGCTGCTGCGCACAAAAACTGTAGAAATCAGACGTAGATGTCGCGCCTGTATTGTAAATGAAGGGCGTCAATTCGAACATCTGTAATTTATTAATTAAATAAATTATTTAAAATTATTTAATTGTTTCATTAACGCACCTAACTGGTACAGCTATTTTCTTTGTACTTAATTCAAGAACTTACATTATTTCAATCGATCATTTAATTTTTACCAACCGTGCAGTATTAAATTTCGCAAAACATTTCACTTTCCGTAAAGGTAGAGTTTCGTCAAAAATTTTCTACTTGATAAAATTATGAAATAACTCTGTCTTTTTTTTATAAAAGCAAATTACATACCATTAGAAAGGTCACATACTAAGGATGTTTTGCTAGCATTGGAACTCCTCAATCATGCTTTGTTTTTTTTTAATGCAAGTTGAAATTAAGATTTAAGTATTTTTTACATCTTTCTGTAAGTTTGAGGATCAATATTAATTACTTACAATTGTTCGTGTCAACTATATACTGTATAACATGATGTAATTTGTGGAGATGAAATAAACATTATTATTATTATTATTATTAATAAGTTTTTTTCTAGCTAACATCTGAATAAAGCAATCATTTTATAAGAATCTGTCAACATTAAGGATTAAAAAAATAACAAAGTATTGCCAGTTTTACCCATTTTAATAAAAATTACACTTTAAACTTAAGAAAGTGGTAAAACTAGAAGAAAGCAAAAACATTTTTTAAATAATATCCAGGGGGCCAGGGCCGAATAAATTAGAGCTGAGTGAGCAGGGACTTGAAACGTTACTGAAAATAACGTTATGTACTGTTCTCGTAACGATAATTTGTAACGTTTCACTAGGATCGTAACGAAATTCTTTATTTTGTTCTAACTTTATGACATAACGGAACGACATTTCCATTCTGTTTAATAACAGTATCAATAAAGTAACGTTATTACTATATCACGAAACGTAACATTATTTATTTTGTTATGCAACGTTGCCAGCTTTATCGTAACGTTACTGCAAGTTCGGCGCGGTCGCACCTTTCCGGGACTCTTCGCGTGCAGAATGATAAGAATGGCAACCTAGCATAATTTTTTCGTGTTTACATCTTATCCGATCTTGTCTAATTTACTTTCGATCGAAGCCGTAGTTTGTTATTGTTTGACTTTGAAGTTTATTTGTATGTGCGATTAGTGTAACTACTATAAAATATAATTATTAAATCTACATTTATAAAGTATCTGTTAAATCATGGGTCGTAAAAAGAAGAATTTTGTATACAGATATTTAGTTTAAATGACGACAAAAATCTTCGCAATAGGATATATATATATATATAATATATTTTTACTACTAAAGTGGCAAACAAGCGTACCACCTGATGGTAAGAAAGAAAAATGTTTTATTTGAATCTCAATACATACATAATTTAAAAGAAAACAATATTAAATACAATTTATCGGAAGGCGGTACATGGAGATCAAATTAGGCACTGCGTCAGCTATTGTTGCAGTATAGACTACAACGCTGGTATTCTCGCAGGCCTACTAAATGGTCACCGTAGCCTATCAACGCCTGCAATACCATAGGCATCACTTGCGCGTTGCTGACCTAGTAAAAATCTTTTAACGCCCTTTTTGAAGAACCTCATACTGTAGTTTTGTGGGAAAATCTGGGCAGGGAGTTCATTCCACAACCTGAGCGTCCGCGGGAGAAAATTCCTTTGGAACCGCTTGGTGCGTCACTAATTAGGTTGTAAGGTGTGAAAATGACATCCCTGCCGATGGCGAGCGGTGCGATAATAAAAAGAAGCTGAAGGCATCATCTCAAACAACTCATTAGAACACATTCCATTATACAAGCGGTAGAACACACAAAGGGAGGCAAAGTTCCATCTGAGACTTAGTGGCTCGATACCGTCTGTGAGTTTGGGCTCATCGACAATTCTTAATGCTTGTCTTTGTACCGCGTCAAAAGGATCAAGCTGGTATTTTAGGATATATATATATGAGGCCGGACTTGCGACTTATATAGAAGCAGTCTTCGCCCCGCAGTGAAGTACCGCTTAGCTCTATTGAGCACACCAAGCTTTTTAGAAGACAGCTTGACCTTGCTCGGTACTGTACATCACTTGAGATGTCGAGGCCAAGGATTCCAATACTCTTGGAGATGGTGAGAGGCGTGTTCTGGAGTTGTGGAGAGACAGTAAATGGGGTTTTCTTAGCGGTGAACGCGCAGGCTTGTGTCTTAGCTGGGTTAAACATGACTAAATTTAGTCTTCCCCATTCAGACACTCTATCCAGAGTATTTCCGATTTCAGACACAAGTCGTTCGCGACTTTCCTCCCCTGTGGACCGAGGGATATTAGCGCGGCCCGTGGTATAAGTATCCACAGTACTGTCATCCGCATAGCAATGAATGCTATCAATTGACAACATATTATTGTCATGCAGCAGGAACAGCGTCGGTGATAACACAGAGCCTTGCGGGACGCCAGCATTTATGTCCATGCGGTTAGAGCAATCACCGTCAACCACAGTTTGGATGCATCTGCCGGACAAAAAGCTGGCAACCCATTCGCATAATACCTTGGGCAGTCCGTAAAATGGTTACTTCGATAGAAGACCTTTGTGCCAGACCCGATCGGAGGCCTTCGCCATGTCCAGGCTTAAAGCCAATGCCTGACTTTGACACATCGGTGTGTGAGATACACGAAAAGGTCGCCAGTTGAGCGACGATGGCGGAAGCCGTATTGTCGGTCACTCAACAAATCGTATCCTCAAGGTACCTCAGCAGTCGAGAGTTAATCAGCCGCTCCATCACCTTGGAGAGGAGAGAAGTTATAGTGATAGGCCTGTAGTTCGATGGGTCAGATCTGTCACCTTTTTTTAGCACTGGGTGAACGAATGAGGTCTTCAATGAAAACGGAACTTATCTTGTGGAATACGCAAGCGAGAAGAGGCGCGTCAATACTGGACACAACTAAGGAGCACACCGCTTTAGTACCACTGCCGGTATGCCATCTGGCCCGCTCGACTTATGAACATCTAGAGACATTAGCTCCCGCCGGACCTCACGTTGTGAAATTGAGATTTCCGGCATGGAATGACCGCACCACAGAATAGTAGGTGGTACGGCGCCTCCATCGCTCATAGTCGAGTTTGAGGTAAAGAGAGAACCCAACAAATCGGCCATCTCTTTGACACTATGGGCCAGATTACCATCGGGCTTTCGGAGTGGTGGCAAGGACGACTGACAAAAATTACCTACTACCTTACCTTTTACCAGCCTTGGCGAGGGACCAGAAAGAGCGACTCCCGTAAGGGAAGCTAGCAAGTCGCGCGCCAATTCTGCCGACGAAATCAAACTTAGCCCTGGCAACCACCCTCTTATTGAGTCTCGAGGCAGCATTTAGTTTGCGTTTCACTTCGGGGATGTTAGATTCCTTGTTAGTACAGGCCGTGGACCAAGCCTCATAGGCAGATTGCTTTAAGGCTCTAGTATCTCTGCAGGACTGATAGAACCATGGTCGTTTTTTAATTCCTGCGGCGATCCGCGGGTTTGGGATGTAGCATTCCATTCCTTTAAGTATCGCTGCGCAACGGCGCTAGCGCAGGTTTTGGGATCAGCTGAAGTGAAGCTGCCTCCACGGGTACGCTGCGTAGAACTCTCACAGCCCATCCCAGTCTGCTGACTTATAGTGCCACACTCGACGCCATGTGGTGGGCTGGAGTGGATCTGCTTGCGCAAGTGACACTCGCGCTCGAACAAGGCAGTGGTCAGAAGAACCAAGAGGTGCATCCACCTGGATGGAGTATCCATCCGAGCTCGTAGTCAGCAGAAGGTCCAATAAGGAGCTGGTGTGGATCTCTACGTCTGGTATTCTGGTAGGACTATGTACCAGTTGAGAAAACCCATAGGCCAGAGCAAACTCATGAGCAGACCTTTCCGCAAAGTCAGTGGACCGAGAACCAAGCTACTCTACGTGGTGGGTGTTAAAGTCTCCTAAGATCACTAATTCTGCAGAAGGGTACTGCTCAAGAACTTTGTCAGTCGATCGACAGTCAGATCGTTTCTTCTATTCTTTATGGCCATATTTAAAAAAGGGGGTATAAAGGATATCAGGAGATGCTGTACTGTCAGCGCAAAGGACAAAGACGTGTTTACATCTCACCAGAGCCTGGCACAGGTAGAGCGATTTGCCGACGCGGCAGCCGGAAGGGCCGTCGGTCCCTTCCCGATACAGTAGTCGAGTCCACTCCGGAGTGGACTCTTCCTCCGGCAACAACTACTGCATAGGGAACTTTACACGGGCTGGTGGTTCAGCCTCCCAGGGCGGAGATTAAGTAATCCCTGGGTTCGGGAACCCGTTCAGCCTGCGGGTGGCCAGCGGACAGCCGTTTCACCGGGTCTCCCTGACCACCGCGTCGACACTTCGCGCCTGTACAAGGCAATGGCGCTCACATAATCACTAGTCCCCTCACTGACTGCAGCGCCTCCTCAAGGAGCACTGGCACCCCTACTCACCGCAGGAACACAACACACGGTTATTTTGGCTGCGGTCTTCTGTAGGGTGGAGGAGTACTTCCTCAGACGGGCTGCTTTATTGAAATTGATACTTGATTTGCTTGAAATGTTAAAAACATTCTTCTGAGGGGACTTTGAGTCAACTGAACGTGGATTTACTAGAGTAAAATGATAAATTTGGGACCTTTCAGAGGCTCGGGCCCCCTAAGCCTCCCCTTGGATGCGCTACTGTTTTTATACATGTCTAGATGCAGCATCGTAAATCAAAGTGCGTAGGTAACTACTATGGATTTGAAATTAGAAGATAATCGCGGAGTCCCAACTTCATTCTTAATTTGTACTCTCAGCACAAAAGCTCATAATAAATTTATGTAGGTAATTGATTGATTGCTTCGTTGGTCACGCGGCATAAATTTACGTTTGGGATCATCAGTTCTCAGCTTTGTTTAGGCCGAATACCGAATAGTTGCCGAATATTCGTTGCAAGTCTAATTAAAGTTCTATAGTACCATAATAACAACTTAAATAGTAGCTAAATGCATAAATCAACGGAATATTCAAGAATTTAGATCATGAAAATCTGTAGTTGTAATAAAAGCCATATTAGTTAGAAATAATGAGATATATAATATTAACATGATACTCACACATTATATTAATAGAATCCACTGAAAACGGATAGGTATATTTATATGCTCAAAAATGTACCTATTATTATTCACACGAATTTAATTGTAGGCCAAAAACTACAACGCACTCTCTCATTAACCTTGAATTTAACGCAGCAGCCGCGCGGTGTGGAGGGGTGAATTAATAACGTTAGAGGTAAAACTAAAATGTTTCAAGTGAAACTGTTACGTATCAGAACGATATGTCCAGTACCGTTACTGAACCTATAACGTTACGGAAAATATTGTTCTGCTAAAATGATATTCTATAACGTTATCATTTTATAACGTTAAACATTGCATAAAGATTCAGTAACGTTACAAATTTTGGAACGTTATGAGAAAACATTTTGTGTAACGGAACTAAATCCATTTCGTTTTCAAGTCCCTGTGAGTGAGTAACAGATGACCCCACCTATCCACCATTTTCGTATGTTCAACGTTCTGCCAAACACCCTGTATAGGTGAATTTATTTGACTCACAATAGGGCGTAAAAAGCGTAATTGTCTTGTCAACTTTAGGCAAACCATATAGTTTCGGTGGATGCACGATTTGAGGTCTGTATAGTCGTTCAAATACATCTTCCGCAAATAAATCTTTATGGTTCCTATTTAGTGCTCTTATGCGTTTTGTGACTCTGGCAGTCGGGTTGTATGACACTGGTTTCTAAACGGTAGTGTCGCTTAACAGATTCCTAATTTTACTGTCATAATCGCTGCAATTCATTACCACGGTGGCGTTTCCCTTGACGGCCATCAGCACCAAAATATTCGTGTCGTCACGCAGCGTCTTTAGTGCCTGACGCTCTTCCGCAGTAATGTTGGGTTTGGGCAGCTCTGATTTGCGTAAAATAACGGCAACATCCTGTCTAAGTGTATCCGCATCGTTAGACGGCAGCTTGTTACGCGTTACAACCTCCTCGATGCTGCTTATGACGTTTTCGAATGGAATTTGTTTTGGTGTTACAGCAAAGTTTAAACCTTTAGCCAAGAAGCTTTGTGTTGCGCTATCAATTATTTGGTTTGACAAATTAACCGTCTCCTGTTGAATGGGATGTCCTCTTTTGCCGGTTTTCCTCTCATAACGGCTTTTTAATTTGTCAAGCTTTGCGTTATGTCGTGAAAATACTTTATATAAATACTTTAATAATAATATAATATACATACTTAACAGGCAGAATGAAGAATTTTAAGTATCTCAGACCTACATTAAAACATAACTAGTTTCTACCCGCGGCCTCAGCCACAGGTACGCTTATGTACTCCGATAAAAAGCTTACCAAATAGAAACCTAAAACTTTTTTATTTGTAATGCTTGTTTGCCAAATTAGCTGTATAAGATAAAAAAAATAAGTAACAAATATATTATAAGTCTTTACCAATTATAAGATATCTATTTAAACGATCAATTGGTGTGTCGTAATATAATTGGTAATAGAGAATAATATTTTAAGGGTCAATAACATTAGGTACATATAGATATATAGGGACCTACCTATTATACTTCCTTAACCAATGCGGAACTGATATTGTTCGAGTTAAAATCGAACACTCAGCTAATGCGCATAAATGCATCGCTAGCAATTGTGCTCATTAGCGTTTTAGTTAAATCTTTTAACCAGTTCGCGATCGATTCTCGTTGAGACACCGCGTGCTCAAACCAAAACCATTAACCATTTATACCATTTACCATTTATTTTACTAATTTATAGTATTAGTCAAGTATATTTTGTTCAATTAGCATAATTTTAGTTTACGTGACTTTTGTTGATAGTTATTGAAATCTTGTGTTAATTATATTACATAATTACTCGCAACTTACATTTTTTATTTAACTACATTTACCATACCATAAAACTCTAAACAGAAAGTAGTGTCTTAGGACTTTTAGGTCACCATAGCGCCGCGGACAAGTAAACACTACTTTCTTCAGATATCATACGAATGCAATAGTGCGTATCACTAGTCCAGTCTCGTACGTCTTAGTTCTTGTGTGTCCGCCTTTAATTGGAGAATATTTAAGAAGCAGACAAGAAGGGACAGGCACATTCGAACAACAAATAACTACAACTAGGTATAGAACCCATAACACTTGGGCAATGACGATTATGATGAGGATCACTGCGGCACCTGACTACCTCAATTTAGAATAATTTCTTATCGATTGACTGAAAAACAATAATAGCAGACTACTGAAATAACATTTTGCAAATATTTTTTGTCAGGCGCCGTATAGTGTATCCCTACTTAATATTATAAATGCGAAAGTAACTCTATCTGTCTGTCTGTTACGCTTTCACGCCTAAACCACTGAATCGATCTTGATGAAATTTGGTACAGTGGTAGAGTAGACCTTGGGTAAGGACTTAGATTACCTTTTGTAGTAAAAAATAAGGTATGACGGGGTTGAAATAAGTAATGAAAATTTGTATGGGAATTCAACATTATCGTAGATAAAACCATATAAAAATGTATTAAAATAAGCTATTTGCTGTAAACCACAGTAGTTTGTGTGTTTATTATTTGCAAAATAAGTATCCTAAAAAATGTATTATGCTGCAATGTAAGTATTCCACGCGGACGAAGTCGCGGGCAAAAGCTAGTAAGTAAATAAGTGATATACTTAGGCAATAAGTTAATGCTTTAGCAAGTTAGACGAATGGCGGCGGATTTCAGTGTTATTGTACGTTGGACAGAAATCGATTGCTTATGGTTTGGCAAGACAGAAACTTTGCGAATGGCACATAGGTACTTTCTTTGTTAGAAAGTAGTAGTCTGGTATTGGAGGCAATCACTAAAGTACCTACGATCAGTTGCACTTGTGCGGCGCTATGCTGCAGTACGAAATAGGGCCGTATCAGTTGCATAATACCTAACCGCGCGACAGCAGTCTAGTACTAATCGTCTAAAGAGCTCTTACATAAGGCTCCTTTTACCAACAAGTCATAGCTAAAAAAGAGAAATCACTGGTATTGTTCCAAAAACAAGTATGAACTAAAACGTTTATTCTTTCCTAAAATCATTTAACATTAATACCTAGTCGATGCCGCCGGAGTTCATGTCGAGACCGTTCTTTCTGATGTAGTTCTTCTTTATGTACACGTCTGGGTGTAAGACGTCCTTCCTCGAGACTTGTTCCATGATGTTCTCACCTACGATCACGTTAGGGCCGGTCTTCACCAGCTTCTCGTTAAGTCTGTCGGGCTCATAATTGAACATGTTCAAGCTCGGCTCCCCGTGCTTCATATAGTCTATCCTCCACACAGGAGGCTCTGCAGGTTCCACTTTGTAATTAGAGCTCAGCCTTTTGTGCCCTGTGCTAGGTTCTGGAGACTCCACAGACATCGATAGCTTCTCATCAGAATAGTCTCTATAGTTGTCCCTCGCCGTTTTTCCTGATTTATCTTTGTACTTTATCTTATGAGGGTAAAACTTCCTTATCTTCTTCGGTCCGCTGTATATGGCCGTCCTCTGACTCTCCCTCTTTTTGCTACTTTTCTTCTTGCTCTCTTTCTCCTCGCCGTTGTTGTTCACTATGCGCTTCTTGTGCTTGCGACTTCTCGATTTGTCCGACTTGCTTTTACTGTAATATCCCGTTTCACTAACTTGTAGAAAGTTTGACAAGTCTTCGCTGTTTATTGTAGGGAACAACGTTAGGTGGTAACTGGGTAGGGGTGTAGTCTTATTTATTGTAAGTTTTTTGTACTTTAACTGCTGTATCGATCTCTCGATTAATGTTTTTAGTGTCTCGTCTTCTACGATCATGTCACAGGGCACTGTAGGGAAGTTCTTGCAGAGGACATTCTGCATCAAGGAGAGAACGTTCTTTGGCTGCTGGTTTGGTCGCTGCGTCATTTCGACGGCTATCGTGTTGTCTTTCTGGAAGTCTGAGACCATCTTGGAGATGAGCGCGTCGTTCCTGATCATCATAGCTCTCGTGTCGATGAAGTAGAACGTCAGGAATAGTAGCTTGATGTACAGACGTGTCATTTTCGGCAGTACCTGGATAAGACAGGGCATATTTTAAGACCCTGTAATATTTTGCAATGTGGAGCTTGAATATGCTACATTCATGTTACATACTTATTTAAAATATTCTTTTTGTACAAATCTCGAATGCACTTACCTACCTATCTGCTAAAGCTGGGTTGTTGGTGCCAGGCAGGCAAATCCTTGTGGTTATATTGGTAACCAGCTGCATCAGGTAACTGCCAGAAAACTGCGAGAATAATACTGTTAATAAGTACATAGGTACCTAAAATGTAAAATTTAGAATGTTGAACTAAACTGTTGAATGAAGTTGAGTTTCATTTACAAGGTCATGGAGTAAACGGATAGAGAAAATTGTATTTAAGAGCAAAATGTGTAAGACTAAAAACTTGAGCGCAAATACCAATTTGGTCTTTGCTTTGTAAAACTTTTCATAAAGGAAGGGATTTGCTACACTGTGCCCAATTCCTTACAACATAATATGGTCAGGTACAGGGCCCCGTTTATTTACAGCCAAAACATTGCAATGAGGCACCTTGCCTGACAAGTCTTTAAAATATGCTCATAACATCTATTAATCCGCATTTGACCAAAGCAGTTAGTGAACTAAGCTCTCTTGTGTTTAAATGCTTATTTGAATATGACTACCTTAAATTAGTTAATAATTAAAGAAAGGGTTTCGTTTCAGGCGTCACAAACAAACTTACTTTTATCCGATGCCTGGTCACGGCTCTGCGTTACTTATGAAATGAGGGTTTAGTTCGCGAGCGCGATGTTGTATTGTTGTTCGTAAGTTAGTAAACATGGCATTATGTTGTTCAGAACTGCCATGTGTTTGTGCTATATCGCAGAAATATTATGTTAGCGACACGTGACGCGGTGACAAATTGCATTTGACGCGATTAGGACGAATGCTCGCGTTCATTGTTGTGAATGTAGCAGGTAGGCTAGGAATAATATAACAAGAAGAAAGATTTTTATTGCTTTTGTTAGTTTTTTGTATTATTTACATTTTCTTTAAAGATCCTGGGTTTCGTCAATAAGAGAAAAATAAACTTAAGACTAAGTTTTCATACGACACCACATCGCCACAACGTTAGTTTATAAATATTTCAGTTTGTGACGCTTTAATAAAATCTGTAGAAAGTTAAACATGTTGGGGTGTTTTATTTTTATTTTCCCTTTATTGTATTTTAACACATTAATTGCCTTGGACCCACGTCGTGGGCTCAGTATTGCCACAATTAAGGGTACAGGAACCCACGTCGAGGGCACGAGGCACAGTATATCTATTAAACAGTATTCCTAGTATTCCTAGATGCCAAGGAACCTCCGCGTGGTTTGTGTGATAGCTGGAAAACAATAATATTATGCATACAAATTCAAAGTTATTCACAAAATCAACTTAATTTAAAGACATTTTAATCAGTTATTAAATGAAATTTATATTCATTTAACTGTAATAAGTATCGATGATTTGAAGTTATACGTTTTATTCAAACTGCGTAAATTAGCTTGAAACATTAGTATCCAATTTTATTGAAAAATATAGGTATTTTACATACAAAATGCTTTTCTGCACTCATATTGCAACCTTCCAACCACCTACCAAAGGAGATGGCTAGAGAAATAGCCAAAATGGACCCTAACAAAGCACCTGGACTTGATCTGATCACCCCTAGGCTACTAAAAGAGCTCCCTAAAAAGTGCATTGTCTTTTTGACCATTTTGACCTTGTCAATGCCACACTGAGAACCTCACATGTTCCTGCAATCTGGAAAACATCTTAAATTGTTATGATTCATAAGCCTGGTAAGCCGCCTAGCGAACTTTCATCTTATCGCCCTATTAGCCTGACGCCTGTGTTGTCAAAATTGTGGGAAATGATCATCCTTGCACGATTATCTACTTGCCTAGATATGGACCACGTAATACCTAACCACCAATTTGGTTTTCGGAAGCACCACTCAACCATAGAGCAGGTACATAGAGTCTATTCTGCAATAAGATAATGCCTGGAAAAGAAAGAGTACTGTTCGTTTACTTACCCATATCTTAGTGTACGTACGTTCTAACTAGAACACGGCACTAGAAAACTTCCAGGAATCCTATATCTAGAAGAACTATAACCATATTCCTTTACAAGATAACCAGAGGCTTTTATGATATCTACGAGTAATTGCTGTATACCACAGAGCCACGTCGTGGGCTCACCTCAGCGCATCTGTATTACCGAGGACCCCGCTAGCGGGTTCACTAGTAAAATGTATGGGGGTATGGCATATGAAGCGTGTAAAAGTTATTAGGATGCGAATGTGTTAAATGCTTAACATCGAAACAAAATTATGCTATGCCCAATCATAGCCTTAAAAACAAGTGGTAAAGGAAGAGGTTAATATTCCTCTTGAGACTTAAGGTCTGTTCAAATAACAAAAATAATATAAATTTTAATAGCCTCCTTGCTGTAAGGTTTCGACAAACATGTTAGGTGTATCAAGAACTTTAAAATCTCATGGTATATACACCTACTACCTACACTCTATCTTTATAAATTGTGGATCTGCTGATCACGGGCCTCTTCTCAAAAAGTGGAGTTATGTAGGTACCTCGAGGAAGATTGGCGGGACATATGACACAGGTACGTTATGTACCTATTACGCTGGGCCAGTGTTGGTTCATGCACCCTTGACAACTTATAAATACATTTAACTTAAAAATAACCTATTTAACTATATTGTAAAATTATGCTATTTAAAGAACGAATTCGTGTAAAAGATTTTAATGTAATTTATTAAGACGACATCTATTGGGAAAACTTTAAAACATTTTTCTGCCATCTAGTGTGCAATAGCAACAACAACATAAATATTGATGAACTAGTTGTTGTATTAATATTACTACTCCGTCATAGATGTTGCTACTCGATAGTTTCAACAAAAGTAACTTCTTTTTATTAAGTTTTGGGATGAATGTTGTAATCCATTACGGAAGTATCTTCTATAAATGGCAATGATTATTAAAAACTTGCCTGTTCAATTCTTTGTGTCAATAAGAATCAATAACAATATGGATGCTTAAAATCAATTAATGCGACTAAGAAATAAATATCTAGATGAACTTAGATAACATTTATAAATATTCTTTAGATATGTGTGACCATACAAGAAAATCCCTAAACAGCCAAAAACAGCAGCGCTTGACTCCTAATCAAGCACAAAACTTACGAGCACGGGGCACGCGTCACATACTTTACCGCCACAAAAAAAACCTTCAAACAGCAAGCAGGGAAGGGTTGAGTTGAAAAAGCGGCGGCACTGACGGCTCTCGATCAAGCTCACTTGCAGTACAGAGTAAAAAATACGAGTTTATACGAGTATTCGAGTAAAGAACCGGCGTCGGCCGCTGCTGACCGAGTGCTTTCTGTTTTTGTTGGTCAGCTAGTCTCAGCGCGACAGAGTAGCGTGGATACGTTGACGATATATTAGTATTATTTCGTTTATATGACAACATTTTACACCTGCTATTAATAGTAACATCTCTCTTCTTTTTTTAATTTTATTTAAAAAGACAACACCCGCCCCAGGAATAATTCCCGTACCTATTGCGAGGGAATTTACTTACATTTAAACAACGGACACAAATTACCTACCTACACCCAGTGTCGAAACAACAAATTGTGGATAACACAAAGTTTTGTTCCGTATCGGATTCGAACCCACAACACTCGGCGCAGTGGCAGTGGCCAGGCGATTATTTAAACCACTACACCTTGTGTGCAGTCAAAAAGTCTAAAACAGATATGCGAGATATTAACAATTTTGTTTGGTGCATGGTCTGGGTCATAGTACACTTTTGCAGTGGATGCAGAAGTACGGCACATTTACCTTTTGGAGAATATAAATATGTCAACTTATTTAATTAAGTAAAATAGATAAGGAGAAGGCTTACGTGCGTAATTATTTTATCGATGGTATTTAAATTCGCAATCATTGATCACAATGTCACACATGTACACACAAATCTAATTCAATATTTGAGCTGTAGTATAAGTTTAATTCTAGTTATCGGTGACCTCTATCGTTTTGATTGACATCTGTAAGTCTATCATAATTTTTTAATAGGTTTCCCCGCATCGACTCGTTTTATAAAAGCGCCTTAAGCAACAACATCGATAATTTAATTAAAATGTTTTAATCGATAAACGATATATTTCGTACCTACCTAAACACCGAAGGTTAAAAACGTTGATTGAATATTTAACGCTTCTTTACATTAATGAAAATATTACGCTCTGGTAAAACCCAAACTTAAAATTTTAAGGTTAAAAAATGTGCATCAAAAGACATTTGTAATACAAAGAATTTTTTTAAAGAATTTAGGCTAAAATTATTATTGATTGATGTGATCCACAGATAGTTATTTAAATCCTTACTAATAATATAAATTCGAAAGTAACTTTGTCTGTCTATGAATCTGTTACTTCTACAAGGGTAAGGGCATGACCCATCGCCTCCACATAGCATTTATCTATAAGATAAAAGTCTCGCCATCTCTCTTCTTTAACTTAATAAGAGTGAGACGGCATACGATTTATCTTTCGGATAACTTTTACTTGTTAGTTGTGGGAGAGGCCATAAACCACCCCATCTATTTTAATAAAATTTTGGTAGGTACAAAGATAGTTTAATATATGAAAAAAGACATAAGCTATCTTTTGTTGATATTAGTAGGAACCACGCGCAAAAGCCAGTATTGAATAAAAGGTTTAACGTAACTAAATTACCTAATATCTGAGCTACTAGTCATATCCGTATAACTCTTTCGTATTAGACGGTAGCGTCAGCATGACGGTGACACACGCCGTCATTTGTGCCGCTGCCGACCGTCCTGTGCACACACGAGCACTCGCTCACATGCGTGTGTGTGTGTGTGTGTGTGCGCGCGTGTGTGTGTGTAACGCTGACCTCAGCCCGGGTAAATGTTGGAAAATATCCGTCGCCGCGAAATAGGAGCACGGTCTTCTTGATATGCTTATTTTATAGTCAGACAACGTATGGCGTCTAAATATATTTTGTTTATTTATTTGTCATCATTACAGTCAATGACCAAAGCGATAGAAGGTTTAGTTATAATAAAAATATCGTTGTAATCATAAAAAGGTAATTTTTACATTATTGGGCGTTATTGAATTCGACAACATTTCTATCAACTGGTAACGTGTCCAGAAAGCTGACAGAATAGCCACTTTGAATAGCAATGTTGACTCTTCCGGGCAAGAAAAGACCAGCCTTTAGATTACACGAAACGTCGATTAGTTAATTTGGAAACTCTCTAAACCTACGTTGTAATAACAATTAGAAGATCTTCAAACTACTTCATAATATCAGCCCTGTATTAAACTGTCCCACTGCTGGGCACGGGCTTCTTCTCAGTATGGGAAGGGTAAGGCCATAGTCTACTACGCTGCCCCAGTGTGGGTTGGCAGACTTCACATATCTTCAAGAACACTATGGAGAATTGTCAAATATGCAGGTTTCGTCACGATGTGTTCCTTCACTGTTAAAGCTAGCGATAATGCTCTATTGAATACGCACATAATTTCGAAAAGACTGAGATTGCCTTGGGGTTGAACTTGATACATCTGTGTGGCAGTCGAACGGCCTCCCACTGGGCTATCACTGCTCAAACTACTTCAATGGATAGAATAATGAGTACATTACATTTTTTGGATTTTCTTTTTCTTATTTAATAGTTTAGTTTTTTTTAATTGTAACATTGTGACAAATGTATGTACTTTAATTTTACAATCTCATTTTGTAATGCTAGGGGGATCGGAACTGTCACTCCTTCATACAAGTTATTCTATAACCTAGTTAGGACATCAGAACTGCACCCATTATAATTTGTAGAAAATGTAATTTTATCATGTACAGACTTTATACCTGTGTACTACTATATTTTGGAACAATAAACTTATTATTATTATTAAACATTAAGAGAGGGTATGTATGTGTAGAACAAAGAGGTGTAGTTTTATATATTTTACATAGGTACTACTTTATGGATTGCATAAAAGCGATAGCTCATGGGATCGATGGATCGTGGGTTGGATATTCACCTGCTACTTAAAGTTTTTGAAGCAATAATTTTGAATAGTGAATGAAGTGAGATCCATTTTGTTAATTCTTGTTTAATTGTAAGTACAATTTCATGCAAGTGCATGTTATCATTGTCGTAAATGAGTTCACCAAAGCACATTGACAGCGGGCTAGCGCTGGACTGAACATAACGTTCTGTTATATATTCTTGACCGATATCTTAGTTAGGCGAGCTGAGTTTTTGAGCTAATTTGGTGTGTCAATATTTTACCACCGACGTGAATCTAGTCGTAATTTTTTTTTATTGCGATTGGCGGCCCTCCTTATAGGAAGTGGTAACCACTGCTCATGGACTTCAGCAATGTCAGGACACAGCAAAGCCGAAGCCTACCGTGAAAAAAGAACTCTTTTTAAACCTCGTTTGAAGAAGGACATATGATAGCGCTCGGGAAACACCGAAGCAGGCAGTTCATTCCAGAGCTTGCTTGTACGTGGGAGAAATGATCGCTGAAAGCGTAAGCGTACCGTCTTAGATTTGAACGCTTCCAGGTCATATGGATGAACCCTGCTTCGTTGTCGAGCGGTACGGTGGTAGGAAGGGGCCGCTGGTACCAAATCAAACAGTTCTTCAGAGCACTCCCCGTGAAAGAGTCGGCAGAACACGCAGAGAGACCCAAAGTCTCTCCTAATACAAGCAGTCTAGCTTAAAAAAAGGTTTATGTTAATAGGAAGGTATAAATGAAAAGCAAAAGCAACGTCGGGGAAGTGTAAAATTGAATCTAAATAGTTTTTATAATTTATATAACAAAGGTTGTAAGTTGTAGGTAAGTACGACATATACGTAACATAACAACGTTGTAAACAAACGGTAATGTTATGCTTTGTATAAAATAATGTTATACATTGTATACCTACGAATATAATTTTAACTATCCCATTGTATTAAACGACGCGCTTGCCTTACTTTAGATCGTGAGGAGTCGGATTCTAGTCCCTGGTCGACCAAATCTAGATTATCTGTCAGATAATTGTCACGTGTTCTCTGGCGTTGCGAACTGTGTTCTATAATATTTTTAACAAGTTATAAGATACATACCTAATCTCTGTCCTGTATACCTGAAAGGATTTGCAGATGTGTGTTAGGTACCTACATTCAAATTTCGCCAACTATGTTTTTATAGTAACCTAAGGGGTGTATATAAAATACTAGCTGTCCCGACAGACGGTATCCTGTACACACGAAAAGAAAAACCAAATCTAAACAATTCTCGAATCCACTTAGACACACACAAAAAATTTCATCAGAATTGGTCCAGCCGTTTAGGAGAAGTTTAATTACAAACACACGCACAGAAGATTTATATATAAAGATAATAATAGCAGCTCTGTATTAAACTGTTCCACTACGGGGCACTTCTCAGTGGAAGAAAGGCCATGGTCCACCACGCTGGCCCAGTGCGGGTTGGCAGATTTCACATATACTCGAGAAAGTTATGGAGAACTCTCAGACATGCAGGTTTCCTTACGATGTGTGCCTTCATCGTTAAAGCGAGCGATAAGTAACTATTTAATGCGCACATAACTTCGAAAAGTCAGAGATGCGCGCCTTGGGATCGAACTCGAGAACTGTGCTTGGTAGTCCAAAGGTCTTAGGCCATTGCTGGAGTGCCTATTTGTAATATCACAGACTATACTCCTTGCTGCCTTTGAGAAATTCTTAGCCCAAATCGGTAATCGAACTTGATACCTCTTGCCACATTAACCACCGATACGCCACCTAGGCATCTCAAAAATATTTAAATTTAGGAATACCGTGTCTCTATGACAAAAAGCTTTTCTTAGTGGCACGGTATTTCGGGTTTTTTTTTTTTTATTTTAAATGTAGCAGTTTCTTTTGGATAGTACACTACGCAATAAGTACCTATCTGGGTACATTATTTTACAAAACACTGGAGTTGGAGTAATAACACTGTTACAGAGTTACAGCAAGCTCGTATACCTACTTCGTCCATTATTTTTCATCCCATCTTTAAATCCCCTGGTGTTGGTAGAGATACCACTACCACAAGCGATCATTGGCTTTGTATTGGCAAGCTATATTCTTGTCTTTGACTTTGCTTATTTATTTTGCTTTGCTACCAAATGTAACAATAATACAAATGCACGATTATACATACAAACACATGAGGTTTTAGACAAAAAGTTACGCCCAATAATATAATAATAATAATATAATATTCTACCACATACACAACACCATCTAGCCCAAACTAAGCAGAGCTTGTACTATGGATACAATATAATAAATAAAAATATTTACAATTACAATTACAATAACAATTACAAGCAAACACTACATGCACTAATACAGATACCTATAATGAATAAAAATTAGTGAAATATTCAGTTAATTCCCTCTCTTACTATTTTGCGAAAGTTAGTAAGAGAATCGGCAAATATGTTCGGCTTTGTAGTATCACAAACATATTCTGCCTAACCCGAGATTAGAAGTCAAGACCACACGATCGAATGCAAGCATGGTATCTCAACGAAACCAACAAGGCTGAACTACATGCAATTTAGCTAATAGACATCATCAAAAAGGTTCTATCTTGTTTTACTGTACCTTATAAGAAAGAGAAACATAAACTGATGTTGATGAGTACCTACATGATCTAGACGCAACAGTATCTACCCGCCGTAGGCCCTCCCACATCCCAGTATACCTATCCGTAGCTATAAACAAGTTTTTTCACGACATTCGCCTTAATGAAGTGGTGGGTTCGCCCCCGCGCCGACCAATGGGGCGCTTCGTTACAGTAGCGAGTGGCCCCATTGGCGAACAGTGTAGCAAGTCTGTTGCTAAATGTGCCCCGACCAATACGGTTAGGACAAACTGTAGCCTATTTACGTGTTGGCACGGCCAATTGAGAGGTTTACCTACGAGTCACGTAGATTAACGTAAACTTTACGGTTAGGTAATTATATGTATTAAAACGTAAACATACTTTACTGCACGTTTAATATCTTTACTTACTAAACTTATTTTGATCGGTTGAGTAGAGAAACCGTTACAAATAAACAAATATACCTACTAACTTTTAAACTTTCGCGTTGCATGATATATATATAATATGTAACGGGTATTAACGCGATCATGCATAATGTTTACCTTTTATATGCTTGACGTTTCGACCAGGTTACACCGGCCGTGGTCACAAGCTGACTGGTGCTGCGATGTCATGTCTCCGTTTGTGAGGCAGAAGAATCTTGATTCACCCTCACTTTTGGCATATTTTTGTTTGTCCATGTGCCGTCACAAACTACACTCACGGTATCCCTATTACGAATGCTGGCCGACGTGTCCGTATTCCGTGAATTACCTAAGTGTGCAAAACAGCGAAGTTGCGTATTATTAATCACGGGATTCCACGTCGCGGATAATTTAAAACCATCTTCCCTATTGAAACTTTTATGTTTTTTGATTTCAATAGCTTCTCGCACTACTCTTGGATAAAAGTGGCGATCGGTGGAGAGGACTTCCGGACGATGAAATTCTATCCAATGATTAGTACCCGATTCCAGTATATGTTCTGTAATTGCTGATTTGCTAGTCTGCAGGTTTTCATAGCGGCGATGTGTTCTTTGTCCCTCTCAGCAATAGTAGGTACGCTTGGTTTGGCCTATGTACGATCCAACCCTTTGTTCAATCCTGTCTTAAAGTTGCAAATGTAACTTCGACAATCGTACTTTTTGTTTTATAAGTGAAGTGAGTGCTTTGTGACTTAGTAAATTTGCGACTTATAAACAATGTTTGGATTGTAAGAAGTACTCTAAGCGTTTAGCAACATTTCTTTGGTTCAATTACGATAAGAACTCCCGCAGCTGCAATATATAAACAAATATACATTTGCATTTATAAGATTAGTGAGGATATTAGTAAGGATAAGGGTGTTCAAGATATTTTCTCAATGGTATCCAACGCGATACCCTTATTTCCAACGGACACCGATAGATGCCGGGTAAGGTAAGTCACATGAGACATCATAAAGTTAGGTGGGTATAGCCTAATCGGGAGACTTAGGTAGTACTGGATTAACGATCTAACAAGAATGGTAGACTGAGGTATATGTGGTCTCGAGTTCAAATCCAGGGTCGGGCCAACAAAAAAGGTATTGGATTTTTCTGTTAAGAAATCTCAATAATAGTCCAGAGTTAGGAAATAGGTGTAAGACACCTCCGTGCCTCGGAATGCACTAAACTGTTGGTCCTGCGCCTGATCTCTCTCCGGTCGTGTCGGATTGCATTGGATTATGAGAGTTAAAGAACAGTGAGTGCGCTTGTGTTGGCGTACACTTGTACACTATAATATATCCTACGCAGATTTGTAATCTACTAAAATTGGCAACCGTAACCGAAATTCAATCTGGAGAAGATTATTATTACCTATAGTAAAAGTAGCAAAAGATATAGCGTCGCGCATTCATGGCGCCCTGTGCCAACTCGAGTAGGTTGTTCCTAGTAGTGATATTTTGTAGTACAATAAAGAGCTGTCACTCATTCTCTCGTCATGATTTTATTAAGTCACCTTAGATCAGTCATCATAGATGAAGTGCGGGCCCCGCGGTGACTTAATCTTTCATTGAAGAGGTTCTTGAACTGCAAGGCAGCGGTATGGAGTAGGTAAGTTGCGGTGGTAGATTTAGAACAAAAACTTCTCTCCCTATGAGCCTATGCTCAACAGTGGGACATTAAACATGTCTATCATTATATTCTTTAGTTACGATATTTAGTGTGACCTCGCTTAAGTAGAATTACAGACGATCACTAACTCCCAATCCTAAATATAGGGTACCTTTCATTAAGGAAAAAGTGTTGTTCCCGAGGGAAGGAAATTTATTGCTAAAATGTACCTACATTAACGCGAGCGAAGCCGCGGGTAGAATCTAGTCGGTAGATACAAAATAACTTCAAGATGAATCAAGTGAATGAACTTTCGTTTTTTGTTATATCCGTCAATTTCAAGTACACATGGAGGATAAAAGACAATTACTAACTACAATAGCGCTCTCTACGACTGTTCATTTGAACGACATGTCAAGTTACTCAATCCTAACTAATATTTTAAAAGCGAATGTTAGTTAGTTTGTTTGTTACTCTTTGACGCCTCAACTACTCAACAGATCATGATGAAATTTTGCATACCCGATATCAGGGTTAAGAAAAGGACATAGGGGATCTAGAAAAAGTACCTATTGTTTCCGAGGGATACAAGATTGACATAACCTATATTCACGCGAGCAACTCCGCGGGTACCTATAATCTTAGGTACTTATCGAAGTAAGTTGAGTCAGCGAACTGACTCAAGGACCCAAAGTGGAATTTGGCCTTCAACATTAAAGTGTTCCGCCATTCTTTTCTATTTTGTGCCAAGTTCTGATTAGTCTTCCAATTCGGGTACCTATAGGTAATCTAGTAAAGTATAAAGAACGTACATCCTAAACTAAAACACCAGTGTACTCACCAACAATGTATTGAAAGAGCTAAATTTATCCAAACGCGGTACATGTTCCTCCCACGGGCGGCACCGGGGCCGGGGCCGCCGAAGGGATGGGGCGGCGGGTGTACAGAACGATATTCAAATTGCGAACATTTCATTTTAACGCTTGCGAAGATATTCGCGCGCTCCCACGCTCTCGTAGGGATGGAAAGTTGCGGACGACTTGTCGATAATATGACGCATTTGTTTTTTTTATCAAATAATTATATTTTCTTTTACAAAGAAAGGTGGAACCATATGGAACTATGGGTGAATAAAGATGAAAAGCAACGATAGCCTAGTGGAAACCGTTGGACTGCCACGCAGAGGTCTTAAGTTCGATACTAAACATGCATCTCTGATTTTTCTTAGTTATGTCCGTATTAAATAGTTAGGTAATTATCGCTCGCTTTCACGGTGAACGAAAACATCGTGAGGATGTTTGCTGCATTTCTGAGAGTATGTCATAATGTTCTTGAAGAAATGTGAAGTCTGTCAACCTATGGCCTTACCTTAGTAGGGTGTCACTATTTTTACTACTTATCGAACTGTCAAAAAGATTATTTATGAATGGACAAACTATAGAGATAGGTATTTAGTATCTACCGTCAGACATATTATCCATTCTGATACCTAATTGGTTTAAGCAGAAAATAGTTAAGTATTTTTACCGGCACTAAGTTTGTCGTCGTACGTTGCTGGAAAGTTCGATTCTTTTTTTTTAATGATTGTCAAGCCAAAGGATACTAGGAATAAATCCTGTATTGCGGGGGACTTTATAAACATTTAAATAACGGACACAAAGAACATCCAGACTCGGAACAACCATTTGTGGATCACACAAATCTTTTGTCTCGTGTGGGATTCGAACCCACAACACTCGGCGCACTGGCAGTGGCCAGGCGAACAATTAAACCACAACGCCATGCGTGTAGTCCTTTACTTAAAAGTGAAAAAAAGCGTTTACTTAAAAGTGTTTAGTAAACTACAGATACATCAATAAATGTTTTGCCATTAATGATAATGAGATCACGGTTTGTATTTGATTAGATAAGCTGCCTCTATCGATCTCAGCGATCGTTCTAGAAGTTTGTAGTTAGTAAACTTTACTTGGTTTTTTTTTCGTTGTTAAGCAACACGAATATAACAACCAATCGGCAAATTCAATCTTCAGCTTAGGTTTATCTGATAGAGAGAAAGAAAAGAAAGAAAGAAAAATATTTATTTTGGCACACAAGGGCACACGCAAAACACTAAGAAATCAAAAAAAAAAATCTAAGAATAAAAACCAAAACATTCAAAATAAAAATAAAATATAACAATAATAAAAAAATATACACTATAAATTAAAATCTCTGCTCACTGGCAACACCACACCTTCCGCTTAACCAAACGGAAACTGCCTCCATTCAGGTCAAGGTCACGTCAAATTGTCAGTGTGCAGCGATACAAACAATAATAAAATATTAATAAAATATTTAATTATAGTTCCCCACACGCCAGTACATAGGTATACTTACGTAGTGCTAAGTAACGCACTGATTAGCGGATGCAGATAATGCACAGATTAGCTGAATTGTACCTAATTGAGACTGAGAGAGAAGATAAAAGACTTGCACCCTTAGGCCACGTTTCACCAGTAAGTACAGGTAATTGGTGAAATGTGAATTTAATACACCTCTTGCTTACTTTTTTGCGCATATACCCTATATATATTTTACTTGTCAGTCCCAAAATTGAAAAATGCAATTTTACGAAAATGATTGCATGTAACCTTCACCGCTTTTTTATTTTTATTTCTTCGACCTTATAATTCTGTTTGTCTGTTTTTGTATTTCACTACTGTGCTACATCTTATTATTACGCAATTGTTTATTGTCTTGAATAAAGTAACATAGAAATACAGGTGCTATCCTATGAATATATATATATTTTTAGGCTGAATTAAAGTGTTAGCAAAACGCAGAGACAAAATATTGAACATCGATATGATTACCCCGTCCTTAATCCAAGTTGAGACGTTTACGAAATGTTCACATTTCGCGAATTGATCGTTGCTCTGCGGAATTCTCATTTGCGCCTCGGTTCACCCCCCACACCCCTCTCCCCGCGCTCCATCGCCCCGGGCCTGCTCCCGGCCACACCTGTATCTGTTCCGTTATACAGGCTGATATGAATAGTACATGATAGTTTTGGAGTCCATCCAGGTGGCTAAAGGATTCTTGCAGAGCTCTTCTTGTAGAGAGCGTAAAGTGTGGTGGCTTCTGCACTGTGGAACTTTGTAAGAACCAAGATGTTTTAATGTTATTGTAGCTGTAAAAAGCCAGAATACATCTAGACGCGAGAAAAGCTCAATGGATAAGGTCTGAAATCACAGTGGGAGCCCATTCCTAGTACAAGTATTTTACCTGAGCGACAGGTACTAACAATAATACCTACATACATTTTCTTATCCCCAAGGGGTTGGCAGACGCGACCTACTTTTCGCTAGCTATGGTTTTTAGTCGCACGTCTAGCGAGCTCAATTTTAGACTTGGTGCTACTACTTTTGAGATGAATTTGAGATTTTCTTGATAGCATAACCCAATAACGCTTTACTCGCCCGGGTATCAAAACTGTAACACAAATAGATAATTATCCTATTTATTTGAAGGTTGCTTCAGAAGTCAGAATTCTAGTGATAACCTGATTAACCAATTAAAATTGGACGACTAGGTCGAAATATATGTTGTTGTAAATATCTGACTTGGTTTATAGATTGCTCAATAAAACTTTGTGATGTACCTATATAATCATTATGATTATTGCCTATACCTATTAATTATTTACATGCTAGGCATCATTAGCCGCATTATTAGGGCACATAATAAAATTGAGATCAGTCGTGCAAAATATTTGTCAGTCTCATAAACCCTTTCAGTACAAATCAGGTCCCACATAGGTAACTTTATATGTAAGTACCTACACGTAGATCGGCGTCAAACAATGTAGACACCGTCTAACTTTAGACCACCCCTTAAGCTCACGCCTGAAAACAAAAAAGCTCGTAAAAACACCCCGTACAAAAATTCTCGATCGGCTTTAAACACAATACGCGCAGATATTCAGTTATACATTGATAATTACTCCTACTTTCCCCTTCCTACCAACCCCGGTACTCCCCCCCTTCCCTCGGCCACCCACAGCCCTCTCATTGTAATTTAAATCGAATTCCCGCCGACAAGTAAATTGAAATATTTCAATTTGAACGCACCTTCCGCTCTGACGTTCGATATTTGAATTTAGAATTAAGATGGCGACGGTTGCCGTTAGATTTGATTTTTACAGACGATGACGGTACTTCAAATATTAATTTATATGACAAAATAAGACTTGCGACTATCAGAAGGCGTACCTCTCAACTAAGTTATATTCGCTCCCTTAAGCAATAGAACCTTCAGGTAAAGCACTCTAGTAGTAAACTCAAGACCACTCCTTTTAAACAGGCGGTAAGTGTTTAAGTCTGCAAAATTGCAGGTCAAAAACTATTTATACAATAATAATTTTAACAAAAAATTATGAATTGTTAAACATAATTAACGTTTCCAAGAATAATTATTATAGTAAAAGAATTTAGTAGAGTAGATATCATGGTAGAGCACTGACTTGCACTTATATTACAAGAGGAAACTACAGTTGTGCAATGAAAGTGATAAATCTATATTCATATCTATACTATAGGTACTTATAATATTATAAAGAGGAAACATTTGATATTTTGTTTGTAAGGTTTAAATCAAAAATCCATTCAACCTATTTAAAAAAATATTTCACCATAAGAAAGCTGTATTATCAATTATCAGTGCTATCACCGAGTAACATAGCCTATATAACCTACTTTTACGCGAGCGAAGCCGCTGGCAAAAGCTATAATTAATATTACCAAGATGTTAAGGGGTACAAAGCATCCGCTAGCAAGAAAAAACGAATGGATGAGTTAATGCTAGACACTACAAATTATACGCGCGTTCATAGATAGTCAGTATTTGTGTAATGTTCCCATAGCTGTATACCTCTGTTGTGTTTGCTTTACTATCATTAAAAGACAAGACAACAAACTAACCTTTGTAGCTGAGAACTTTACAATAATTGCTAAATGACTTACTTTTTAGTGAACCACACAACTCGGCAAATTGCAAGTGATCGGTAATAACTTAAGCCATTATTCGAGTATTTTGTACTGTAACAGGCGTTGTACTAAAATAATACTAAAAAGAAGAATAACAGTGAGATAATAGTGAAGAGATTGTAAGAAATAGATCGTTAAAGACGTCGTTCTTGATACCACAATACAGACATCAGTTTGTTCACAGAGCTAAGGTAGAAAACCGCATCATAAGTAAGCGGTTATCATAGCTCATAGACATTGAAACATTTAAACATTATTAATCAGAACCCTGAATAAAATAAAGCAAAAATCACTGGCACACTCCAATTTAGAAAATAGTAAATATATCTCCGCCCTATATAGGTAATAATGCAGCTAAACAATTTAGTGTTGCTGCGGTGAGTAGCCAGGCTTCTTGAGAACGGTGTGTTCTCAGAAGAGGACCAATGTTTGCTCTTTATGTTGTCAGCACAAAGAACAATCATTCAACAGAGGAATCTATGTGGAGCCGTGCGCTAGTAAGGCGAATCGTACCTACTTACGCTTGTTTAACAAGTTGGTAATATAAAAACAATTACTCTAGCTATCCAAATAAGAAAGAAAATACCGCAGCTCTACCTTTGTTATCCTTATATAATATAATAATTGCCAATGTGAGTTAGTTTGTTAGGTACGCTTTCACGCCTCAACTACTCGACGGAGGAGTATATAAAAGGACATAGCGTACCTTTCATTCAGAAAAAAGTACTGTGCCCGGAGGTCAGAAATTTATTGACTTAATCGATAATAACACGACCAAAGCCGCGGGCAAAACTCATCTATATTTTATGTGTCAGAATATATTTTACTATATTAGCCTCTAAGACTGTCTACGATTTTGTTCTACATAAGCTACGGTTTTATGGAACAAAGTTCTTTAATACCACAAGCATTAGGTAGTCGTAGCACTACGAACATTGTAGTTTCAGAAGCATTAACTTGATGAACTTAATGAATAAAGAGATGAGTCTTGTGCTATAGACGCAGCTCTGTAAGCAGATATCCTTTTCTATCCGAAGAGATCCGTTGACCTACATTTTACATCCGTATCTGGAGCGCCGAGGAGCTCGCATACACTCAATTCTTTTATACTTACAAATATCTCTTAATTTATTTAAATGAAAAACATAGGTATAGAACATTCACATATATGATTTTCATGTAAATAAATCTTATTCGTTACAATACTGTACCTATATCCTAAGATTATAAATGAAATGTGAGTTTGTTTGTCTGTTACGCTGTCACGCCTTAACTACTCGATCGATCATCATGAAATTTCACACACACGTTGTCAGGTGCACATAAAAAGACATAGGATACCTTTCACCCAAAAAAGTACTGTTTCTAATGTAACCTAGTCTACATTTACGCGAGCAAAATATAGTGTCTTTATATCTCTGAAAAGGGTATACCTACAGGAATGCCTTGTTTAAAATCCACTACCAGCCTATTCACGTAAAAGAGGACGAACTATGATCTCATTTACGTGCAGACTATTGCTACTTACAAAATACAAATAACCAGTAGTATAGTTTCTGTACAAAAATACGAATAACCAATGGATAAAGCGTTAGAATTGCGATGGAGAGGTTGTAGGTTTGCATCATATTTATTGCACTTACCGACGCGACTTGAACCCACTTCGAACACGAGTACCTATTTCAGATTTTTGGAGGGCTTAACATGAATTGTAACTTGCTAGTTATATTGTTAAGAAGAAATATATCTATGTAGGTATCTATATGTGACCTAAGTCTGGCGTTTGCAGACGACCGAAAGAAATTGAAATATTTGCTTTTACCCACAGTTATTACAATACTATGGGAAATTGGGAAGTGTTCTTTATTTTTAGATAAAAGGCCAAGACTATACACAATACGTAAAAAGGGTTATAATATCAACAAATACATTCATCACTGAACCCAAAACTAGATACGACGGATAAACTTTATAACGAAAATAGCGTCGAAACGCATCACATGCCATAAAGCACTAGAACGCGAATAACAAAGCAATCTCACCAACATCAGTCTCATTATATAACAATCAGACCATATTCCACCACTAAATAACAATCAAACAATGCTCAAGAACAATAATAGAAATAAACGAAACGGAATCCTCGAATAACAAAATAATTGTGTTTTTTGTGCTTCATTCAATTCACTTTGTCCATACAAAAAAAGTGCTTCTCAAAAAAGTCACCTTTATAAATTAAGTTTCAGCATTTACCAACCAATGGGGGCGCAGAGGCGGGGTCGGAAAGCGCCGCTATTGGACGACACCAGCCTCTCATCTTACAACATTTTATATAACCGGATGATACAACATATACAGTTAACACTACAGTGTGAGAGGGATGCAGATATAGCTTTTAATACAGTGTGTCGTTTCGCTCTCGTTCCGTCTCTGTCGCGCGCCGCCCCGGCAACAGTCGGATTGAAAATGAATCAACAGTGTCGGCAACAACTCGGTGGAGTGCGTCGCCTTAACTGTAACGTTCGCGGTCCGAACTCGACTGGTTCTTTTTTTGAAAAAATTAATTTCAATATAACATTTCGGTGTGTTGTTGTTAGAATGTTATAGTTGTGTGTTGACTGTTACATTGGTTGTTGTATTGTTATTTGATGGAGATGTCCCTGCCGAACGGTGTCGATGTGTCGCAGCTGGTGCAGCACCCGGTGCTGGCGGCGCTGCCCCCCTTCTTCCTCAGGGCTTCGGAGAGATACCAGGTAGATGTCTTTATATTTTCTTGAAAATTTCTACTGTTATTATTGTCAAGACAAATCTTTTGATTGTCAGATGCAATTTATGTTAGTAGAAGAGCAGAATACATTGTTAGAATTGTAAAAATGTAAGCTTAACTTATTCACTGGTATTTCGCTTCAAATACTTTGTGCTATATGTGAATTATGTACTTATTAAATATTATTTGAGAAAATAAACCTAAATTAACTATAACGTAAGTAAGGTGTAATTATTATAGAGTTACGTAACTGCTGAAATGGCAATTTCTCCGCAGTTTATGACAGGATAACGATAATTATTATTAGGAGGTCAATAGTAAATAATAAAAGAAGGTTTCTTCTAAAAGATTGTGTTATAATTATTTCACGTGTTTTAAGAAATACATTTAGTTTCTTTGAAAGACATTGTTTGAAAGATATGCGTTGAATTTATTTTAATGATACGTTGAAAATGAAAGCAGCTGGGCCTTTATTTCGTATCAAGAGCTTTGTTTGACACGAAACTGTGATTTTTTGTGTGATAGCCGTCGGTAGTGTACAGCGGCACGGCGGCTCATTACCTATATTTGTTTTAGGGTCGTTATCTGATCTAGATTTATGTTGTTGGTATATTATGTAATGCTGGAGTGAATAAAATTTATTACTATTTCAATATGAAGTTGAACAAATTAAATAGCTATGAGATAGGTATCCTTCATAATAAGGAAAATACTCGTGTTATACTTTTAAAATCTATATTCTTATCAACAATAATGATCATGCTCTATTTGGCTATCGAGACTAGGTAAGCAATTTTGCCGCGGTTAAGTCCTAGATGGATGGCCATCTAAAAAGCATATTAAGCTACCTTCGTAGGTAGGTACTTACTTCAGCGAGTAGATACGTGTCACAGTTGTTCTTAAATATCATGAATAATTATGTCTTTATTCTTATAAATAGTACTTTAATTACTTTTAGTTGTTTGCCGCGCCTTAATTCATATTTATTTATAATTTAGTTATTGTATTTTGCCATGAGTTACGTATCTCAATATCAACCACCGACCTACCCCAAATTAATTCAGTGGTTTACGCGTTATTGAGTACCGGACAGACAAACTTTTGTTGTTAATAAAAATCCTTTATAGTTATTTTTAAGTAATTGTCCTATCGTTAGGTAGGTACCTACCGGATTTCCCAGAGTTGGTATTTCGAGCAGAGTATTGTAATAGACCAATTTTCTAATGTAACACTCGGTCTGTAACAATTATCGATTTAGCCAACGTCTGGTTCTTAAACCATTAATAAGTCGAGAAGAGACTTTGTTGCTAAGTAATCACAGTATGCTGTTTTATGTCATATTTTATTTATAAAAGGAGAAATGCCAATACCTAAAACTGAACATCTTGAAATAGAATCTCTGAGATAGGTATTACATAATTAACGTGATTTGGATTTTTATATGACTAAATTTAAGACTATATGTTATAGGTATGTTTTTCTTAATTCTAGTTCCATTTCTTATTTTAATCAAAATGAAAAGACGGTTGTGGCGACTCCGCACAGACGAAGAAGTTCAGCCTACATTCAACACCCTGTTCCCCCACACGGTCATAGTTAGGTTTTTGATTAAACTTATGGCTGATTCTAAAGTGTCGGTTTCGATAACCGGAATGGGCAAAGTCGGTACTACGGGACTTCTGTTAGAAAGATCTTGTAAACAACATTGAGCCTTAAAATGTGCCGTGTTGATGACAAAAGTCTCACCTTGTATTAAGGAGCGGAAAACATTTGCGAAATGCTCAGTAATAATTAATATTGTTTTTCACGCGAATGTTACATATCAAAATTAAACTACTATATACCTACCTACCTTCAGCTTTAATCGCGGTTTACTCTTAAAACCTTTGATTATTTAAAACTATTAAACTGTTAAATTAACATTTTTCTAGACATTTTGGTTGCTTTTCCATTTCCATGGTAATACTTAACTACTTATCCTTGCGGAAACTGAAAGCTAGAAAATCCTTAAACTACATATATAGGTAGATTTACAACAACTTTCTCGTAGTTCATTATTAATATAATTAATCATATTAGCCATAAAACCAACAATACAATTCAATTCAACAAAACAACAAAAGTATCAGTTTCAAATAACATTTCCTTTAGCAATTCTTATACATATTATAACACTCGGGTAATTACACAAATTACGATGTTTCGAGTTCGCCCCTGTTGTAATTTACGCTCTGTAATATAACACTATTAATTTGTAACATTTTTTGCCAATAACATGTTGTAATTTGTAATGGAATTATAAATGTTATATTGTAATCGTAATTTGATATTTTTTGTTAGGTATGTTTATTGAATTAAGGCGGTAAGAAGGGGTAATTTTGTAACTGATACATTTTTAATAATGTGTTTATAAAATATGGGGTTTGGGTAATTAATACGTTGGTTTAGTAGACTGTTTTGTTGATGTTATAGTCGTAAGGGTTACTGCTGGTGGTGAGGTTCAAGGTCAACTTTGGGTACGGGCACACAGGATAAGCTCTTATTACTCTTGCCTACAACCAGTGTCGCTGCGACTATTGTACGCTCGACTATCGTACAGCAGCCATAGTCATGGGTAGACTAAGATGCTTTTCTGCGTAAATAGACTCACCAATGATTAAATTATGTTCGGGTACTTTGAAATAACTACACTGGAACATTGAGACAACTACCATCTTAGTCTCCCCGTAGCCATGGCTGCTGAAAAGCAACCGAAACGTCGGGGAAAGTGTAAACTTAAATATAAATAGTTTTAATAATTTAATTATCTTAAAAATTAGTAAAGTTTAATAGTAGTAGTGTAACAGTTTCTAAATTATGTAATAAAGTGTCAAATAAACAACGCGATAAAATACGTATATAGAAGTTTAATATTAAAAAATTGTGCTTTTCAATAAAAGCTGGTTCCCATATAAACATTCGGCAGCCATACTAAGAAAGTACCCTCCGCCCTATAGAAAATTGTGGACAAAAACCCTGGTTTGTGTTTCTGACTTATGAGGCTTCCAAACTCCTTAAAATGGCGTTGAACTATCAGCAGCGAACCACTACCCTTTGTTCTCTAGCTGGTAAAACGATTTTTAAAGGGATTACTTGTAATATGGTTTCCAATTTTATAAATATTCTTGTTAAACCCTCAAGTTAAGTTAAATGCTTGTGTAGGGACTGAATCACGTCGGTAGTGGTGGCATTCGAATCTACAACCTCTCGAGAGCAAGTCCAATGGCTTGTCCAATGAACTGCCGCCGCTTATTGTTGCTTCTTCTTAACCTCGGCATCTTTGTTATGGCCCCTGTCTTTACTATTAAACATCGAACAATGAGATTTTATTTGGAGGTATTTACACTGTCTTCCACTGCTCTGTTGTTGATGTTCAGTAGACTAGGATTAAGCTGAAAAACCTTTATCCTAGTCTACTGAACATCATTAGACGATTAAGACTGTCGTGAATTTTTTTAATTTGAATTTCCTGGTATGTTATGCCCTACAATTATATCAGCTCTGTTTGTCAAATTTTCTTTTGTTGGGTTAGGAATTTTACGTTTAGTGCTTTTGCGACACATGTATCTGGTGGCACCAGACACAAGGTACTGAGATAGTATTTTTATATTTTTACTGTTATTAGATATGGCCTTATCAGCACAAGATTTTAACAGGCATTTTTGTCAGTACCTAAATACTGACTGAACGTAGTCAATTGAAAAAGGGTGGTATCAGTAGCATGCCTAATAGGTTTCAGAATAAGACAAGCCCGATATAATAATATCATTAACAGTAAATGAAGTGAGATCCATTTTGTTCTTTGTCTATTATTCAACTATATATTGCTCACGGCTTCGCTCGCTTAAATCTAGGTCAGGTAAGATTAGTAACAGTACTTTTTCTGGATGAAAGGTACCCTATATCCTTTTTTGTTCCCCTAACCACGTGTATCCGAAATTTCATGATGATCGGCTAAGTAGTTAAGTCGTGAAAGTGTAGCAAACAAACTAACATTTATAATATTAATTAGGATTTCTCTTGTATGTCGTCGATGAGTTAATCAAATTACATTACTAGTGCCAGACTTAACTGAACGAGATCGGTGTAAAAAACCAGGATTCAACCTCTTCGTCTTTAAGTGACCTTTTTTTCTGTCATCAGCTTTTTGTAATGTCCCACTGCTGGGGGCAAAAGCCTCTCCCTTGGACTTCCAAATCACTTAGTTGGTGGATATCCCCTGTCCTTGTGACCCCTATATCTCGGAGGTCTTTTGACCCACAAGGCCCATATTCTATAGACTCGAACGAGTGATTACCCCAAGGTGTTTGCACATCAAGTTACAAGTCAATCGGTCCAATGGTTCCGGAGCTATACCTGTCACTAACAAACTGTTACTAACAGACAGACACACAGACCCACATAGTGTTTTCATTGATTTCTTCAAAGAAGACTCAGAGATTAATAAACTATTTAAATTCTAGGTCAAGTATTTAAGTAAGGCAAGTCGTCGGGCTTTTGGATTTATATTGAGATGCCGCCACTGGGGATCTAACAGAGAATCGTGTGCTCGGGTAGTTCTTATTGTGTTGTGTTATGTATAAGCTCCATTAGTAACTTCACTGTCTAAATTTCGAATGCCTTTATTGTTGTTATTTTTTGATGTAGTATTGAACTGTTTGAAATAAAACTTTCTGTCTCATCGAGTTAATTGCTTAAAACGGTTTGTTTCGCATTCGCCCCTACATTACGTCCTACATTCCAAAACGTTCCTCATTCGCCCCTCTTTTTTAATTATTCCTTTTTCGTCTTACATTTTTTAGCATACGATTAGCAAAACAAAACATACTTAAACATTATTTAAAGTCTTTTCAATGTCGGGCTCGTGATGTCATGCAATCATAAGCCCAAAGTTACGCCAAGAAATCAAGGAGGTATTTTAAAATATTTTTCGGCTGACGGTACATCAAAATCTACTATACAAAAAAAACAGAGTCCAAAACGGAACATAATTTGGGACGAAATAGGAAAAACCTTAAGAAATTAATATTTATCTAAATTTCGGGGCATATGAGGAACAATTTTTGGGATGAATGCGTATTTTTACATTGGGTCACACATAAACGAAACATGGGGTCGAATGCGGAATAAACCCTCAAATCATTGAGGACAGATGCGAATAAAAGCTATTTGAAAATCAGCATGGAATAAAGTCTGAGCTAATTAGTATTAGTTAAAATAATATGGTAATGATTCTCGTAGGTGTTGATATTATGTTTGCATTTGTCCGGAAATGGCCGAGTAAAAAAAAGGAAGCTAAGTTACTAATATTAACATGCAGACATAAAAAACTGCGTTTGGAATTCTGTATCTTCATGGCAAATGAAAAGTTTGGAAAATATTTTATTGGATTGGATTTGTTTAACATCTATTTGATCACCAATATTTTATGACCCAAGGATATCACCGTACCTTTATTACACGCCATAAAATCGTTCTAAAGCTAATATGTATTTTAGCAAGTTGACATCTATAGTTTCGGATTACTTAAAAATGAAAGAGAATATCAATATTATAATGTTTCGCTATTATAGGCACTTTTATGAGTGGTAATGATATGTAATGGCAGTTTGTTCCGCATTTGCCCCTACATTACGTCCCTCATTCCAAAATGTTTCTAATACGTTCCTCTTTTTCAATTATTCCTCTTTCGCCCTACATTTTTGTATATATGGTTAACAAAACAAAATATAGTTGAAAATTATTTTAAATCTTTTAGATTCGTGATTCGAAGATTCGTGATGTCATGCAATCATAAGCCCAAAGTTTTACTGAGAGATCAACGAGGTATTTTAAAACATTTTCAGCTGACGGTACAACAAGAACACCATACAAAAAAAAGGGGGACAAAAAGGAACATAATATGGGACGAAAGAGGAATTACATTAAGAAATTAATATTTATTTAAATTTAGTGGCATATTAGGAACATTTTTTGGGACGAATGCGTATTACTATGATTGGGACGAAACATCAGGTACGAATGCGGAACAAACCGTAATGTCTAATACGGTTAGTATTAGCTGTTTTGCTCTAGTTTGATTGCGCGGTTGGTCGTAGTGGTGTAAGTGCGCCACTGCCTACACCGACTAAAATTTGTGTAATCGACAAATGGTGTTCTGAGTCTGGGTGTTCTTTGTGTTAGTTTTTTTATGTTTGTTAAGTACACCGCGGTACAAGGATGACTAAAATCTAAAAAGTTCACGTATAATTATTTTCATGTTGCGTGAAACCTGTGAGCCAGGAAGTAAACTACGCTCGCGTAGAACTCCGTAGCACGGATTTAGTATATTCTGCGATGGGAACATATAAATAATTATATTATTAAGGTTGTACAAAGCTTTATTAGGTTGAAAGAAGTTGCTACATAATAACCAGTCTGCTTTGCCCCACCAGCGGACGCCGAAGTGCGCGCGCTGCCGCAACCACGGGGTCGTCTCTGCTCTCAAAGGACACAAACGTTACTGTCGATGGCGTGATTGCGTCTGTGCAAAATGTACGCTTATCGCCGAAAGACAGCGAGTGATGGCTGCACAGGTACGTGGATTTATTTAGCAATAAGAACTTAACAATTATTTGTACTATAAATAAATACCAATAGTCCCTCTGCTGGTACACAAGTATATGTGTCAGTGATGGGGTTAAGTTACTTCTCAATCCAGTTTAGCTTTTGATAGGGATGATGCACAGCTGTCGTCATCCCCTTTATATATTGAGTAGTGTGATGGTGTCTGTGCAAAATGTAAAACGAGTGATGGTTGCACAGACTTGTGGTATTACATTAAATTTCATTAGTGATATAGTAATGATCATATCCCAGTTATGCGGTATGATAAGGTTTGTGTAAAATGTATAAAAACATGAATAAGTACTAAGAATCCCGACAAATATCTTCATAAAGTATTTTATATTTGTATTTACTGAAACTGTTTCTAAAACTATTAACTTTACTTTTCTTTTTCACAGTGAGATGAAATTATTGTTTATATGTTTATTTATTTGTTCTTAGGTCGCTCTGCGCCGCCAACAAGCACAAGAAGAGAATGAAGCGCGGGAACTGAACCTACTATACGCTAGCCAGACATCTACCGCACCACACCATTACACAGACATGCCTGATGATTCACCAGGTAATTACATACCTATTCTTTATTTAATGTAATACTTCTACATTCATATTAAGGAAAATGCTTTCTTTATGTCTATTGTGTCATAGCTACGAAATTTACTTTCGTTACACTTCGTATGGCCATGCACTATAACAAGGATATAACACGGTCGTTAATTGTCATTAACGGCTGTGTTATTCCCTTGTTATAGTGACCCTATCGGTCATGTCACATCCACGTTAACCTTGGTGACTTCATTCACAATTGTTGCGAATATAGTTAGAATTTACTTTGCGCCCGAATGCATCCTCACAGAAGGACTATTTAACATTAAGCGTAGACGCTAAAGTAAGGAGAAAACCTCCAGTGACTGATATAATTAAACAAGTAATAATAAATAATGTATATAATATGTTATTTTTTATATTATATTTTAATGAGATGGACAGTTATAGTGCACATATTAAATTAAAACTAGCGGTTGCCTAGTGGTCAAAATTTGACCAAAATTCCTAAACTTGCTACTTTGTTTTCTGTTTGTCTCTATTACATATAAATAAAGTATAGGTAACCATAGTTACAAAGAATTGTACGACGTCAGACGAACAATGTCGAAATACTACGAACGCGATTCGACAGCGTGTGTCAAATGCATGGTTGTGTGCGTGTAGTTTCTAATGCATATTTTACAAAAATATTAGAATTCGCCCCGCCTTCTCCATATAAACTTTAACTGTACCAAATTTCATACTCCTCCATCCGCGAAATTTTTGTAATAAAATGTTTGATATATCAGTCACTGGAGGTTTTTCTCTTACGATTGAATGAACAAAGATTAATGACGAAACACGTTAATTTAAATACATGGAAAACTAAAATATGCTGCATATTTCTTTACTTATTCATTAAGTATAGCTCAGGGAAAATTGCAGGTTTTCAGGCAGGGTCATAACTTAGTGGATTAGGAATCGGCATTGATAGCTACCGTCGCGGGTTCTAATATTATGTTACGTTTGACTTCTCTTCGTTCCGGTTGATGTGAGAATAAATTCGATAAACATATATTTATAGGTAATCAGTAAACAGTTACTTCTATAAGTTGATCAGACAAGCACACATACCTATGTGTGCTTGGCAGGGAAACGTCTTTAAAATAAAGTATGAATTCCCTACTCACCACAGAAACACAGCACAACATTATTTCAATGCTATTTTCTGTAGCGTTCAAATTGGGTAATCTTACGAGGGAAGTACCTTTTTCCAGACGGTTTAAGTGTGTGTGGCCGAATTTAACTATACAGTGTTGAGTTATGCATGTAAATGCTAGTAGCACCGCACGTTCATTATACCTCTCTATCAATTAGAGATTAACGGGTTAATGTGATTGATGAGTCGATCTAATCAACGGTTGACGCGTTCAGTGTGTCAATGATTGACGGCCGCGCATTTGAGTTCGTATCAATCAATTTACGATTAATCCTACGTTGTTAGTTGTGTGTTTAGGTTAGATTTATTGATATAGGGTTAATAATAAAATAGCTAATAGTTTGCAGGCGTCGTCTCTCATTATTGAAAATATCTATTTAGTTTGACGGCTATTTGTAATGGATACTATTCCAACATTTATAAAATACTACATAAATTTGTTTCTTCGAGTGTGTTAGAAAGCAATTCTGTTGTTGGATGTGTCTATGCTTTAATTATTTCTATTTTACAATATATTTTCTTTGAAATTAAACTACTATATACGGATTTTATCGCGTTGTTTATTAATTACTGTATTACATAATTTTGAAACTATTACACTACTACTATTGAATTTTACTAATTTATAAGCTAATAAAATTATTTATACTATTAAATCTATTTATATTTAGGTTTACACATTCCCCGACGTTTCGTTTGCTTTTCAGCAGCCATGGTCACGGGGAGACTAAGATGGTAGACAACTACCATCTACAGTGATAAATAAACAACGCGATAAAATCCGTATATAGTAGTTTAATTTCAATGAATAACATTCACGTAAACAGAAGACAATATTAAATATATATTTTTTTTAAATACTTATTAAATATAAAAAAATTGGAGCCTCACCTGCATTCAGTCTTTAGAGTGCTAACCACTGGGTCAGCAATGCCTGTCGTATCTAGATAAACTATTATCTACTAATATAGGAACTACTTTGTTCCATTGCACAAAGAAGGCTCTTTCCATTTTCCTGGTCTGCTGTGAGTTGGACTTAATCCTCCAGCTCCTCCGTCCAGCTTAGCCCGTTATATCTTTTGGATCAGCTGAATTGCAGTTTTGAACTGATTAGATGTTTATACCCACGTAGCTTTAATTACATATACACAATATCATAAATAATAAATCATTTATCCTTCATACATATAGGTTAGTCTGTACTTTGGAGGAGACTCCTAAACTGTAACCCAACCGTCATCAAGTCCAGGACTAATGTTCCAAGTGCTCGTAAGAATCTAATCTCAGTTGGCCCGCGGCGGCGCGTGCTGGCAGTTTCCTTACCCCCGTCAACAGATGTCACTTGCACTGATACAATTCACTACAACTCATTTGGACAGTGAAGAAATGTCCTTTGTGACTCCTTGATTGAAAGTTTATTAAAGTGGTAAATAAACTATTGCTTTCGGCATAGAAACTTTGATCACATTTAGAGTTGAATCTATGTTACGTAGAGGCGCTTAGACTAACACATATATCTCGAGTCTATGTCCCCAAAAGAGCAGGCAGAAATGTATCACGTTCATTTTCCGTCAGCTATGATGTCGGTCTCACATGAAAGGAGGTGACAGCCATCTATTGGACTATTCACTGGCCCTGACTTCGTACGGATAGTGATAATTTATTACAAGAAAAACCCAAAATTACTTTGGTCGACCCAAAAATCGAACCCGAGGCTACACGTGCAGTGGTCCCTCAAAACCGCTGCGCTATCTAAACATGATTTTTAATTAAGCTCACAGAATAACGTGGATTATTATATATATATTATTTATATTATATATAATCCAGATAAAGCTTCAGTGAAGCTTCAGCACCAGCTCTAAAAACTTTATTATATCATCCTTTTTATTGAACTGTAGAGACTTTGTCATTAATTTGGTGACAGTACCAATGAGCCGGCTTGCTCGGGAAGTACCATCTTTTTACATGCACTAAGGAGTGATAATACTACGTTTCGCACGTTGAGAATGATTTCCAAAACCTCACAAACCACCCCGGTACATTACTTTTGTTTTTTGTCTTGGATCGTCAACTCGCGGCCAATACGCACAGTAGGTATTATAAGCAATCATAAGCTAAAGTAATCGCTCACCATCAGACGGATCGTATCCTAGATTACCTTCAAGTTTAAAAAAAAAGATATATGAAAGTTTACCTTCAATTTTTAAAAGGAAAGGGATAAGTATTTTTTTATTTGGCTTGCCTTGCTTGTGTCAAAATACCGATCCTTCTTATTCTTCTCGATACGAGATACTTTTTGACTCGTAAAGTGACGGAATTCTTTGAAGTCAAATCTGCGCGTAACATTATGTTGTGTTTCAGTGATGAGAAGCCATTTTACATTTTACTCTATCCTTGCTATGGAACCATTGCCTTGTATAAGGACACAGGTGGGGCGCGCCCACCCTGGGTTTACCTGGTACCGACCCCAGAATGTTAGGTTACAACCCAAAATCGAAAATCAAAATCAAGCCATCGTTGTTTCTAAGCTAGATCTTTCCTAAATAATTTTCAAGATACACAGTGGATGAAACTAAGGAATTGCAACACTGCTAGCTCGTTACGACTCCTTTTATTGTAATACCTTTGGAACTTTAACGAATAAATGAATTTTCAACATTTGCCTTTACGGGTATTTTGAAATAACTACAGTTCAACACTAAGAGTCGACCAACATCTCAGTCTCCGCTTGATCATGGTTGCTGAAAAGCAATCAAAACGTCGAGGAAAGCGTAAATATACATTTAAATGGTTTAAAAATAACACAAGATACGTGTTTTTTAAGGACTGCGGTAAATGTCTTTTATAGTTTAATTACAAAATACCTTTAGAATTCAGAACATTAACCATTAAATTGGTCGTGTGGTAGTTAGTCATTTTACTTTAACTATCTTTGGCAAAAGATTTAAACTCAATAGTTACAAACATTAAAAAATATATGCCACCCAAGCGATTTAAATCACCCAACTATTAATATCTTTACATTACATATCTCAAAACATTTAACTGCTTATAAACATTGCCAGCGAATAAAAACTCCCTGAAAACGAGGTAAAAATATACTGTAGAAGAAAATAAAAAGCGCAGTGGAAGCAATTAAGCTACAACAGTGTAAAGTGTTGCCACTTCCCGGCTGCCGTTAAAAAGTAAAAAGAATTAAAAAAACTGTCGAGACGTATTGTTCCACGGGCGTAGCGACATGTAATGGTTCGGTTAGGCTTTTTCAGGAGGGGTGGAGTTGCCTATTTTCTTGAAGCATTTTTTTTTTGGTTAAATTTCTTTTTATGCGAGTGGTTTAGGTTTTAATATTATATTCAACTAGCTTTTGCCCGCGGCTTTGCTCGTGTAATAGCAGGTTAGGTTATGTTAGTAACAGAACATTTTTTTATTAAAATGTAGCTTTAATTACTCGGTGATAATTTGTGGTGATAATATAGATTTTCAAAGGTGACATAATTTTTTACTTGGTCAAGTAGTTTTTGCATTAAATTCTTACAAACAAATAAAAAATCAGATCTTTCCCCTCATTTATTTTTTTAATAACTTTAACTTTATAATATCAGATAAGGTGTTCCTAGCCCGGTGGGTTGCCTAACACGTAATCTGGTTTTATTACGTGGGACATATAATATGTATACCTATAGCTGGTAAAATGCAGGCGTATGCACAACATTATTATCCCTTTGGTTAAATACATACTTGTAAGTACATACATTTTGTAAATTTTTACACCTGGTATAGAGAAGGCCATATAGGCCATAATATATATATATGTGCTTGCTTCTGTAGCACCCTGAAATAGGGCACAGCTGGATCTTCTACTTTTGTTTAAAATTTATTTAAATTTGTATAAAATAAAAATGTTTCGCATGTAACAATAACATAAATTTTTATACTTAATATTTCGGAAGAGCGGAGTGTCCTATCACAAGCATAATTTAACTTAAAAGGAATCTCCGAATGCAATCTGTTATTTCCTGTAGAAAATGAAATAAACATTTTTATGTTTATTTATATTATTTCTTTGTCATTATTGCACCAAAATGATGTTTCTCCTCGATATAAAGTACAAGAGCTCCATTCTCTCCCCTGTCCCATAACGCACGTTACCGTATTTTGTTGAGAAAAGTCTCGACCAAGCACTCATTCGATAGTCTCGCAATTAAACACGGGCCGTGTTATATTGTCGCTCTGCTCACACCAACACAAGACTTACATTCTTACCGTGTGGTCCAGGACAAGAGAGATAAAAGTATCATTATTTTGACTACTCCATCCATCATAATTTCATCTTATCTTATCAGCAAGCAGAAGATCTTATATATGCGATAACGTTTAGATTTTCAGCTTGAAATTTTCCAATTAGTAGATAGTAAAAGGTCATTTTACTTAATATGTAAATTTTATTTCAACTTTGTCTGTTGACTAAGTTTGTCGGCCTCGATCACGTAGTGGTTAGTGTAACCGACTACCACGCCCAAGGTCGCGGGTTCGATTCTCGCACAAGTCAAACACTTGTGTGCATGGATATTTGTCTTGGTCTGGGTGTTTCTCTGTATTATATGTATGTATGTATTTACAAAAAACAAGTATATACCTATGTATGTTTATCCATCGTCTAGTACCCATAGTACAAGCTCTGCTTTGTTTGGGCTAGATGGTGTTGTTTGATTGTGATATTATGATTATTATTTGTGTATGGGTTTATCGGTTAGGTCAGATATGAGTTGGAAATTACAAAAATTGTAAAACTAACCTAAACCTAACTGTAAAAAATGTAACATAGTATGTAATCTCAGTTCTCACTATATTTTGACGTTCATAAAATATGTTACTTTGGAAGCTAAACGAATAATTGACTTAATATTGTCTTATGTTTACGCGAATGTTATACATTGAAATTAAACATCTTGAAGCGAGCTTCAATCAACACATACTTCAAGCCGCCAACGAAGATAAGTCAATTTTTACCATCCGTCAAGTGCCAATTACCTTTACAAGATGCAGGGGTCTATAAAATAGATTGTGACTGCGGACTCTCATATATTGGGCAAACCAAGAGAAGCATAGGCACCCGCTTGAACATATAGCTGATGTTAAACACCAACGCTCGTTGAAATCTGCTGTGTGTGAACATGTGCAACAGGGGACCAACCACTACCTACGATTTGACAAACCACATATACTCGCAAAAGAACACCGATTCCTACCAAGGATGTTTCGCGAGGCTATTGAAATTAAAAACATCCTAATTTCAATAGAGAGGATGGTTGGAATGTACCACCAGCCTGGGATCCAGTCATTCAAATAGTCAAACCCAAGAAGAAGCAAAACACAGCTAGACTTCATGATACTTTGAGCTCATTCTGCGTAAATAGGAACACCAAAGATTAAATTATGTTCGGGTACTTTAAAATAACTAGCTACACTTCAGAACGTTGGAACAACTACCATCTTAGTCTCCCCGTGAACATGGCTGCTGTAAAGCAACCGAAACGTCGCGTCGGGGCAAAGTGTAAACTTAAATACAAATAGATTTAATTAGAAAAAATATATAGCTTAAATAGTAGTAAAATTCAATAATAGTAGTGTTAGAGTTTTCAAAATTATGTAATAACAGTGTTTAAAGTAAAATGAACAACGCGATAAAATCCGTATAAAGTGTTTAATTTCAATGAATAATTGACTTTTAATTTAATTTTGTTCACCAATTCAGTATGCTTACCTATTATTTGGGCTGACTTTCTATATAACCGATACCCTAGTTTGTACCGGGAGTGAATTGCGTCAACCCCACCAATCAAAATACATAAATTTAATGTGTAATTTTAAGGTATTACTTTAAATTTCATAAGATGACTGCTCACAGCAGCAAAACCAACTAATCACCATAAACATGCATAGAAAAATCACCACATACGTAGCTACAACCACAAACTGTATCGCTAAGCTACATCTCTTTACTTAATCACCACAAAACTCTTATAAAACTAACGTGTAGCTGTCGCTCAGTCCGCGCTCAGTTCAAACGCGTTTCTTTACAAATAACATTTGCTTACAAAAGCAGTGTGCAGCTAGTTTCATATTTAGTGTATAATTCACATTAATTTAGAAGTAAAAGAAATTGCGAGAAAGGACCTCTTCAGCGGCACGAATTTAACTAACAGAGTGTACTGTTGTAACTCGATACGATCTCGTTTAAGACGCCCTTGTAATCGAGTTGACAGATTAGCAGCTTCATACTGGTAGGGTAATTTCGACTGAATGATGTTTCTAAAAACTACTAAGTCAAATAACTTATCTTATTGATATTATGTCTTGGTAGGAATTCTAGAACTTTACAGGGCTATGCTACCAGTAGAACAAGTGCCCAGGTAACATACCCTTGGTGGGCTTTTACGTTTAGTCGCTGCAATCTGATGCTTATTGGTGAGACCTCCATTTGCTGGCTGGCGTCAATACCCTCGCTCCTCCCTTTTACGTGTGGCCCCAGCAATATCTGGTTAAATGTGGATTTAATACAGCCCTTGCTGCTCTTCTGGGGATATGTATGTTTTATAATTCCGTTCGAGTCCAATAGTAAGGGACACACTTTGATGTTTCACAGCAAGCAAAGCGAATCAACAACATTTGTATACTCGTTCTGAGCAGCAATTAACTAACACACGCGAACTGAAACGACATTCAGCACACACTGTGACCACTTCCCGACATTTCGTGCACTATGAATGCTCCTTAATTATGTTTTAAACGTCTACTTTTTCGGCTGTTTTGGCTAGGTTTGAGTAGGTTTTTAGAGTATTAAGGTAGTAGAGAAGCTTACGGCTACTCTGATATTAATTATTACTTACTGATCTTAGAGATATTAATGATGGGATGCAATGGCAGGAGAGGGAAGGGTGGGTATATGAGGCTCCTGTACTTTTCAGGTGAAACGCAGTAAGTCTTATGACTCTTACGTCGATTTAGATATTATTGGCTTTTTTCTTTGTTTGAAAGGGTTCGATTAACCATATAGGTCACAAAATAACACTTATTCAAAGTTTAACGGCCAAAGTCAATGATTTCAGATATATTTAGTATAGGTATATATTAAAATATATTTATAGATAACTATAGGTACTTATGTTTGTTTAGCTGGTGTTTACCAGTGTTTTTACTGGTTTTTACTTAAAAATGTATTGCGGCGACTACGTATTTTCACTTGGTTTAAGCTATATTTATATGAAAATTAATGATTTCCGTTCAGGCCTATGATAAGTTTTAAGTCCCGTGAGTGCGTGGATTTCTGATAACAACAGTATAACCGAACTAATTTTGTAGTTGTGGTGGTTTTGTACCTGTGCTTATAATAATTAGGTTATAAAAAAATGAATAGATAGGAACAATATAGCTCAAATTCCAGATTTTTGTTGCTTTGTGTCATTATTCAAAAAGTAAGGTAAAGAGTAATATCTTTGTATGAACTAAATCTCTCTCTCTTCTCGGCTTCCAAGAAGCAACTGAAACGTCGAAGGAAGTGTAATTCTACATATTTATAATAATTTAAATAGTTTATTAGTGATAGTTGTTTAATAGTCTTCAAATGATCTAAAAGAAGTGTTTTCAAATAAATCGCGAGATTAAATAAATAATTAATCTGTATTATTATAAGTTTTAAAAGGACATTTGCATTAACTTAATTCCTTAAAATATTTTATCCAATTTTATACAGGCTGTCCGGTAATTAATGAATGTAGTAACAACCAGTAAGAGTAACTTTCGTAGTACAAAATAAATTAATAAAATTCTCAGTAGCAACAGCTTGGAACTGTGCGCAGTAAGCTTACACCCCACGTCTGACCTAAAACCATACCTCTCGAAATTAGTGCGTAATACACTAGGTACTGCTTACCCTCTCGAAAATATAAGCTTAAGACTAAATACGTCAGCTTCAAGAATATAGACTTGTTGTCAATCATGCGACGTTCTTTCTTTCAATGTAGCTAGGCAGAAATACAAAAGAGTAGTTATAGTGTTATATGTGAAAGCAATATGGCTGCAGTAATGTTTATTACTGTGATATAGACGAGGGACGCATAACAGTTCTCGCCTCCCATACCGACATACCGCGCGTAAGCATTCGTTATAAGGCACAAGCGCAGCGGTTATATATAAAAGCGTTTGTAAATATTGCTATGTTTGTACACACAGCGACACATCAACCTAGACTGTTTGGACTTTGAACTATTAGAAGTTGAACGCTGCGAATCGTGCGAGAGAGTGCGTTATATTTTTGTTACGTTCTATTATAGTGGTGTAGATGGCCTTACCATTACATCGACACCACTATGCACTGTCCCTTTCCGACAATTCTCTATTTTGTATGTAGCGTAGTTATGCGTATATAGGGTGTCTAACTTCATGTGTAGCCGTGTGTACATATTTGTAGCTTTTTAATTTACAATGAAAAATTGCATGCTTCATTGCATTTCTTTCAGTCTTCTTGAAATGTTTACTATTAGACAATTCTAAGTCACGAATAAAAAAGTATTTCCAATTTATAGCCTTAATTTTGAAGAAGGTTAGGCTATAAATTGATTAGGTTAGGCTATAAGATGAATTTTCAACACGCTACGGCTCTTTAGATTGCGGCGGATGAAACCGTGAGACACAGCTAGTCATGATATAAAAATATACTATTTGTAGCACTGGTACAAAGCCAGCTGGCGTATGAAACGGGGCGTCTCATAGACCGGATGGCATAGAGGTTTAAAGTGGTAGTCTCGCTACTGGTACTACACCGAGCGTTGTCGGTTCGACACACACAAAAATATGTAATTCACAATGGTCCGAGTCTGGGTGTTCTTCATGTCCGTCGTTTGAATGTGTGTAAGTTTACAGGAATTGTTGCTAGTGCGGTTGTCCTTATTCTTTTTTAAAGAAAAGCTACACGAATGATTCGTGCCATGGTTATCATTAATAAAATCAAAACTATTTTATGCAACTTTATATACTTAAAATATTTCTTTATTTTATACTAGCTGCCGCCAACGGCGTCACTGAAGCTTGGAATATCATAAAACATAGCCTATGTTACTCAGGTATTGTGCAGCTTTCTATATATTAGTTAAAGATTTTTTAGAATTATCTCAAGAATTATATCAGTTCTTTTAGATATGTAAGGTCTGCCAACCCGCACTGGGTCAGCGAGGTAGACTATGGCCTAATCCTTCTTGCACTGAGAAGAGACCCGTGGCCAGCAGTAGGACAGCTCATATATACAGGGCAGATATTATTGATAAATATATGTATATTTTTATAGAGCCACATACCTATTGGTTTCTACATACCTACCAATCATATTTACGTCATTACAAATAACTATTGATTGCTATCTTGGTTATATTTTTACATTATCAAAGTGTCAATGCTCCTGGAACTGAACACCATTTTAAAAAATGAGATATCATTGTCTTCTATAGAACACTAGATTTTGCTCGCGTCTTCGCTTGTGCAATAAATTTCTATCATTACTTTTTAAGTAAGTGTAGACAAAAGGCCCCAGATTCATTCTGTTCCTCTGACAACGTCTATGCGAAATTTCATGATGATCGGTCGAGTAGTTAAGGCGTAAACGCCATACGAACAAACAATCTCACGTTCACATATATGATAGTTAGGATTAACATATCAGTATTTTCTAAAAGAAAACTATCTCTAAGCGAGTAAAATAGTATTCCTAGTGATATGCCCGTCCCGCTGCATGCTATGACTTGTGCGGCACAAAAGCAATACATTGCTACGATATTGCGGTGAGCGGCGGAATGTCACTGTCCCGTGACACTATGTATTATATTCTCGTTTTATGAGCTGTGTACCCCAGTGAGTGCCTTATCACTTTGTAGAGAGGCGAACGAATAAAATTGGTACTGTGTGGTGTCAATATCTACGTTATAAGTCAAAATCAAGGCTACTAAAATGCTTGATTAAGAATAGAGTAGTATTATAAAGCTGAAGAGATTGTTTCTTCGAACGCGCTTATAGCTGGTAGAACCAGTCGGATTTGAAAATGATTTTGCATTTTATAATCTCTTTGTTGAGGAAGTTTGTAGGTTATCTAACATTACGCTACGAGCATTAGGAATGGAGTAATTTTTGGACAAGCTTCAGCTGGTACAGTTAGTCTATACTCTATACTAATATTATAAATAGGACAGATTTGATTTGATTTTTGTTTGTAAAGTTTTAACTCAAACCGACAAACTGATTCTAAAATTTTTCCTCCTTTAGAAAGCTTCAGCGAGTAACATATGCTATATTTTATTTTATAAAAGTACTGTTACTAACATTTTTTTTTAACCTAACCTTCTTTTAATCGTGTGAAGCTGCAAGGAAAAGCTAGTATATATAATATTTGTAGAATTGAACACAGCTGGTGCCTTTAGTCTTTGTCACGCTATAGTGCAGTATTCACTTTTAACTCTATGGTGGCAGTCAAGTAGCCTGCATTAGCGCTTACCATAGATTATGTGGTCACTTTATCACTGGAGATTTTACTAGAAGTAATTTCTGTGCTGTAAGTGCAAGGGATCTTATCATTGGTTTCTTTTTTGCTCCCTTTAAGGGGCGTAGGAACCGCCTTTGGATCCTACGTTATAGCGAGCATTGTGTCCGTCCTGACCACCAGGCAAAATTTTACAACATAATTCAGAAACTGTTACACTACTACGACTATTAAACTTTACTAATTTTTAAGCTAATTAAATTATTAAAACTATTTATATTTAAGCTTACACTTTACCCGACGTTTCCGTTGCTTTTCAGCAGCCATGGTCACGGGGAGATTGGAGACTGGACTTGACTCTTGAAACTTCGGGAAAAGTGTAAACTTAAATATAAATAGTTTTAATAATTAGTAACGTTTAATAGTAGTAGTAGTGTAACAGTTTCTAAATTATGTAATAAAGTGTCAAATAAACAACGCGATAAAATCCGTATATAGTAGTTTAGTTTCAATGAATAACGCGTTTTATTATTCGCGTAAACAGAAGACAATATTATGTACACCAGGCAAAAGTTATTAGCTGTCTCAGCTATAACTTTTGCCTGGTGGTAATCAATTTCAGAATCTTACGACTGTGAAGTAAGTGTCAACGTATGCTACAGAATCAAAGAAGAATTCTTCTCTTTACCTTTTTTAAAACAAACTACTCATGAACCATAATTTGTGGATCAGACAAATTATTATCGCGTGTAGGATTCGAACCTACAAATACATAGAAGCTATATTTTAATACATAACGAATTTATAAAGTAGGTACTCAATAAATTAATTAAAGTTTGAGAATCAATTGACCTCTGCGCTGATTGTTTAATTGTGCGCAATGTTTGAGCTCAAATTAAAATTGAACCATTGATCTAACATTGCGTCGCGAAACGCAATATTTGTACAAATTGACCTAGATCTACATTTATAGATTTTTGTGTTTGGACAGATTTAAAATTGACTTGTTTGAGGATTGTGTAGTATGAGAAGTGGAGCTTTAAGTTGAGGGTAAACATTCATTTGTATAAACCATTCAGTGACTTTGTCGAGGTAGTATGTATATATATCTAGACGGCACAGTAATTTTCGCATTTAAAAATAATGTAATATGGATTAGTATGGCATGTTCTCGGATTTGGCTAGATGCGAGTGGTTTTTATAGTGAAAATCCTCTATAGCAATGTTTATTTCGTGCATATCGGCTGTTATAACTTTTGTGTACTTTTTTGGTCTATTATCTATTTGGCCTTTTTGCACAAAAACAAGAGGAAATTAGGTAGAAATCACGTTTCACCTGCCCGCAATGCAACCTTAAGTTCAACAACTTGTGAGATCGCTTGTAACCGTAACACGAGTTAAATTTTACCTCGGATATCAGAGTTCAATGGAAGCAAAGCCTCAAGAATCAAATCCGACTTCACATTCACAGCAGTTACTGACGCAGACATGAATATAACAATTGTTCCAACAATCGTAAAACCATAAGGATAAAACGTCGAATGTCCATGTCGAATCTCAACAAAAAAGAATGGTGCGGTATACAATGCCTTTTTTCCGTATCATTAACTTAATCGTATCAATGTTTCTGAGCATTATACTACGTATTGATTTCAATTGCGATGTTGTCGTATTGTTTAGTATTCGAGTATTGGCTGGGGGTAAAGTTTAAACAGACAGACAATGATGTAACGGTTACTAGCAATTTAGTTGCATATTACTAGTGTTCTTAGTAATCTGCAGCTAAGGTAATATTCTTGTGTTAATAACTACACGCTGAAAGTAAAGGCAAAAAAGACATTCTTTCGATATAAAATAACGAATATCATTTAAAATCGTTTTAACTTATATAAATCTGATATTAAAAATCAACATAGGTCTTTGAAATTAAACAACTTCATACGGATTTTATGGCGGTTATTTTAAATACACAATTTTTTACGTTTGTATTTATACTTGCACTTTAGCTGACATTTTGACATTGGTCTGTTTGTCTATTGAAGTGACACTGGACACAAGAACTGTTCTATTACACTATTGTCTATCTATAAACGGCACTAATTCTCAGGCAATATATGATACATATACTTATTATTGTATGGCTATTGTTTGTTTGTATCAGAATTAGCATCCTATTAATTTTGTGATGACGCACATTCAAATCCAATTTAAATAATTTATTTGCAAACTAAGTGTTTGTTGTGACTTAAATATTTTCATTCCTACCCATAGAGAAAGAATTCAGAGTAAGTATGATATTGCCTTTTAAATGCTATTAAAGTTAGAATGTCTTATTTTGAAATAATTATCGTATTTCCCGATAATTGCGATAACAAGGGCAGTAATATGAGATCCTAATTAGTGTGCGATTTGTCGCAGATATCGAGTTACACGACAACTGTCTCTTGTCGCTGGACAATACTGACGTAATGCGATATTGTGCGCGAATGGCAACCGCACGAATTTTTGTTTGGTAGTACAAAAAATATTGTCTGATTTTCTGATGAAAACTTTCACTGTTGTAGATGTCTTAATAACATACATAAATACATAGATTCACGCCTGTTTCCCAGAGGGGTAGGCAGAGACTACGGATTTCCATTTGCTACGATCCTGACACACTTCTCTGGCTTCATTCACTTTCATAACATTCCTCATACACGCTCGCCGGTTAAAGGTGCTCATAACCTGGCCTTTATCCAGAACGTCTCCGATCTGATCAAGAAACGTTCGCCTAGGTCTTCCCCTTGCGACTGTTCCATTCCCACTAGCCTTATAAACTTTCTTAGTCAGTCTTAACATAAGGTTAATTAACGTCTGCCTATCCCTAAAATCGGACAGAGCTGTATTACTTACACGCATAATATGCTAACAGTTACCTCTTTTTTAAAAAGACAACTCCTGCTCTAGTAACAGTTCCTGTGTCGCGGAGCACTATACAAACATATAAACAACGGACACAAAGAATACCCAGACTCAGAACAACCATTTGTGGATCACACAAGTTTTTGTCTCGTATGGGGTTCGAACCCAATAACACTCGGTATAATGGCAGTGGCGAGCCGACCACTTAAACCTATACGCCATACGTGCAGCGCAGTGCATTTAGTTTTCATATTTTGAGGAACGTCATATATTTTTCGTTATTGTTATAATTTTGTCATATTACGTAAGAGCTAACAATAATTATAAATAAATACCAATTAGGTGAATTGGTATAATACACTTCTGCTTGCCATTTTTAAAGTGTGTCGGTACAGGCGTATATGTATGTATGTGTCAAAGTCAAAAATCATTAATTCATTTAGGTAACAAAGTAACAGTTGTGAATCCTATAAGTTTTATTAAAATAGATGAATTTACGTTTAAGTTTGTTTGTTGTTCCGTTCAGGCAAAGGGTTGAGCCTATGAGAAAATATCTACAAGAAACTCACGGACGCTCTTTAAGCAGCATGTTTATATTCTGTACTAGATTTTGCCCACGGCTTTGGTTGCATAAATATAGGTTAGGTTAGGTAGGTACTTTTCTTCGGGGGGGCCTGCTATGGATGAATCTTTTTAGACTCCCAACTGGCCCCCCCATTGGGTGAGAGAGTGAACACCGCAGGTTTTTTAGTGGGTATACCAGCACTCGGCTGGTGAGTCCCACCCGCCCCGCCGGTGCCGGCCCCTAGCCGGCGGGTAGTGCATCAAGCATTTTTCCTGGGAATCAAAAAAAAAAAAGAAGGTAGGTACTTTTCTTGGATAAAATGTACTTTTCTGTTCCCTGACATCGTGTAGGTATGCGAAATTGTATGCATGCGAAATCGATTGAGTAGTTAAGACGTGAAAGCGTAACAAACAAACTCACATTCGAATTTATAATATAAGCAACAAATTAACCGGAGATAATTGAACTCGTATCAATTAAATCAATCCAATCAACTCAATAACATGCACTCTTGAACTAAACACAAACATATCAAACACACTACCCTCCGTCGATCACTAAACCTCCCCTACACTGACCACACGGTACAAATCAAATTAAACCTTAGCCCCTTGTAACAAAACTTATATTCCTTTGTTTGATATTAAACAATATCATCCGTTACGGTAAAATGGTGAAATAAGTAAGAATCCGAACTAACCAGGAAATCGTTGGCTGCTGTTATTTTATAAAGTAATTTTAGCAATTTGGGATTTTAACTAATCACGTCTGGCAGAAAATACTCCTATTTTTTATGTTAATCGCAACTAAATATGTCCTGTAAATCAGTGGCCTGTAGGTACCATCTTATAAGATCGAAAGCCCTTGCTTTACTAAAACGATTTAATTTCGCACTACTAATATGGCTCCAGTGAACTCAAATACGTGATTTAAGTAAAATTAAGAAATAAAATGCATTTTAATTAATTTACTGTTAAAAACATAACTCAGGCTTCTGAAATGGTAGGCGCACCGCTAATAAACTTATGTCAATTGCTCAAATATCTAAACATACTTTTTTTGCGTTCACTAATATCACTTTATTGTCGCGCTGAATTCTGTGCAGGTATACTTTATTTCAGACCATCTCTGGTTTGTGGACGTCTTTTCCCGACTGTCCCATTTGGGTCAGAAATAATGAATACTAACTAAAATATTTTTCTTGGGAAGTTCTCAAGGCAACAATTTCAGTTCAAATTTTTATATTTTTATTTGGACTTCCAGGTAAATGTGTATCCAAAAATTTATGGTAATTCTCCAGGCTAGGCTGACTGATTCTTATTGTCAACAAATGATTACCAATTAGCTATAGAAATAGTATTTTTTTCTGGATGAAAGGTCTGGTCTGGTCTGGTCCTTTTCTCCTTTTCGGCCAGTTATTTATGGCACAAAAGCAAAACAAACAAACAAACACATTTATAATATTAGTTTACATTAGGATTGATAATATTCGTAAGGCTCTGTCAAATTATAACCCATTTTCCAATTTTTCCTATTACAATATGCATACTCAATCTGAATGCATCAGATTTTTTTAATTACAACTGTTTTCATTACTGTCATAAGGGAAAAAATATTGTAACAACATTTCTATGAAAAACAGCTGTAATGACTAGTTACTCTGGTATCTTACGTATTTACATATTAACGGTAACAGGATATAAGTTGATTTGGAACTTAATATTATTATAAATAAGATTCAATATCGAATGGTCACTGATTGTTGCGAATAGGGTTGTCGAAAATGCTAAATTGAATTTCAACTCTATGACTTTGTATAAAAGTTGATTGTTGTTTGGTAAACGTTTTCTAAGATATTAGGATCGCCACTTTAGTGATTCGAATAGAGGATATTTTTTGTGAAGGTTTCGAGTGTCGGTAAAATATCTCATTATTGAGTTATTCTATACTTTTGAAGGGCGCTTCTAGCTAAATTCAATAAAAGTTGTTAAACCTGAAGTGTTTTGAATCAGTGTGTAATGAACACTGTAATGGGGAGGTCAAACGTGAGTGCTGATGACCCCTATATCGGCAATAAAAAAGTCATACCTAACAACATCGCATCAAATCAAAAATACTTTATTAATCAAATTCATAAAGTAACTCAACGTTTAGTGGTTAATGAGTTTACTAGTGAGTTTATTATAGTATTAGGCAAGATATCTGCAACAACCTCTCGGTTAGTAATTGAAACCACGAATTAAAGTACTAGTTTTTTCCCGCGACTTTACTTGGGAACAGTAATTTATTTAGGATGAGGGGTACTCGATGTCCAATTCTGTACTTCTGACAATTACAACAAAAATTTACATGATGATCGGTCGAGAAATAAAGCGAGAAACCGCAACAAACAAATTTACATTTGCATTTATGTGTTGTATTTAAGTCGACGTAATAGAAGAAAAGTTTAGACCAGTAACCTCAGGAGGCATGAATTTATCTTTAAAAAATTTACAGTAGCAGCATAGCATCTGGAAATGAGCCTGGCAGGTACACAGGAATAATCACGCCTTACTTTGTATAAAACTTAAAACAAAATTGACAAAATATGGATAAAATATACCACTGTTTACCTTGTCGGAAATAGACAAGCGTGATACCAACCTACGTTTATTTTTTCCTCTTTCAAAAGCTCAATTCACAAAATTACCATCTAAAAGCAACGCAAACCATTTTATTTTTACATTTACCATTAAACGTATAAAACACAAAATAATTCTCAGCATCAAAAGCTTACCCTTTCAACCCTTAAGTTGAGCTCTCGTTATCCTCGTCTTATACAATAAACAGCCAGGTTGCATCCCTGACCAAAGTGGACACGAGATAGCTATACACACTGTTCACAAATCCGAGCAGGACGGCTATATGTTTCAAGTGCCACTTCAAATATAAATGGTATCGGATTGCCGAGGAATGAGACGGATATAACTAGATACGTATGTGTGGGAAAGAGAGGGGGTTATTGAATGCGCTTGAGTGGCCACTGGTACTGTATAGATGTCCAAAGATGTTTCGAGTGGCTCGTATTAGTTTAACTATACTTGATATCGCGGCTTTGCTTAAGTTTTTAGTAAATAAATGGTAATTAATTAAATAAATATGAGTACGTTGAACGGAGTCAATGGATTGCACAAATGCATTCAGTGTCACGTTTCAAATCACGAACTGAGAAATTCCTGTGTACCTACGACTAATTGTTCGAATCTGTGTTACTTAAAATACTTACCTATATAGAGACTGACTGTATATCCCGAAAGAAGCTGGCATAGATATTATTGCCCCTAAATTTCTTCAGCTACAAGTTACCAATTTGTAAACGCGTCCGATATAGAACGTATAACAAGCCTGCCACCGTCTATCATAGTCATTTCAAGAAACTGTTCGGCTACAGATATTGTCCTCACATTAAAACCCCAATGACACTTCGTCCGACTCGGTGATCGAGTCTTTAAAAAGTTAATAATTAAAGTTATTATAGACGTGATTTCACGTGATTATTAACTTTTAGAGTATTCCTAACAAGTAAGTACCACATAATACCTACTGCTCTTAAAAATTTATTACAACGATGTCACCGAAAGAAAAAATCCTGCATATATTTCCTGTGTAGCCTGTGTAGTGTTCCTGGGGGACTTTACAAACATTCAAACAACTGACACAAAGAACACCCAGACTCGGAACAATAATTTATGGAGCACACAATTTTTTGTCCCGTATGGGATTTGAATCCACAACACTCGGCGCAGTGGCAGCGGCGAAGCTACCATTTAAACCCCTACGTCATCAGTGCAGTCAAGTATACCTACTATAATAAACTATGATGGTGGTCGGTACAATGTCTTGAAGTGTAGTTATTTCGAAGTACCCGAACATTAATGAATGAAAATGAAATTATTCTGCTTAAATAAACGGCATATCAATTTTAATACAGATTTTCTTGTTAAGCTCTGATAAAATCCTTCAAAAGTAATTAGTTTCAATCGTAAATCGTAGATGATAACAGGAAAACTCAACAATAAACAGATTCAATAGCATATTTACTTGACTTCAACCAGTTCGCGGGAATTTTTTGACAATTACGAAATAACAGTTTATTTGTTCATAATTATCATAACTCAAACTAAAGTACACACACATTAGTTTAAGTAATCGATATGTATCTGTTAACTTCGTGCTTCGAACACAACGCTCATGTTGATCGAAGTTTTTATTCGAACTGTTTGCTGAATGAATATTTAGTTAGGAATGTGGGCGATTTGTTTCTTATTACGTAGATACCTACTTATTCAAACAAATTGTTGAGACGGGTTTTATTCATACAAAATGTACACAAAAACATAAAATACTAAGACATTTTTTACATTTTGTTATTTAGTAGTTTTTATCCTTATTGGATTTGGCAACCCTATTGCAACCTTTACCTTTACATTACATCAAAGGTGAATTACTGCAAGCACAACTAAACCAAGTGACATAGCATCTTTGCTTCTTTGGATGTTGGTGACAAAATAACTTGTGATATACTTATCAATCAAGTAACATAGCATCATTGCTTCTTTAGATGGTAGTGACCACACCATAACTTGCAGAATATCCATTTGGTTTAATAACTTCAATGCTTCCATTATTGCTGCCTTTTCATTACGGTTTTTGGCACATTCCATCAGAACTTGGTATAGATCTTCCTCTATCCCTCATATAGGTATTGCTATTTGGAGAGGCTGCTTTATTCATCAAGTATATAAATTAGTTTGATAAAATGTCGATTGAAAAAGATTTTAATCTTAATATTATTTTAATAACATTAACTTAGTTATAACACACTGAAATCGATGTTGTGAAAGAGAAAGTAGATAAAAATACTACGTGAAAAAGAGACACTGGTGCATCTTATATTATCTCGCAGAAACAATAGATGCAAGTATTAAAATCAAATGTCATCTGATTACAAGTAAGAGTACATATATAGTTTTCAACGAAACCTTTTTATGTGTGAATTATGTTGAATAATAAAGTTCATGTTTTAATGCCATACAAATGTAACAACCACCGTAAAAAATCTATTAGTTTATTTTGCAATTGACTTTAGAAAATGTCTTAAATCTTTATAATCTTTGTAAGAATGTAACTATTTCCATAAAACTTTGACACTTCCATACTTAGGTATGTTATAAATGTAACAGTGTCTGTATGTTATATTATTTTTAAGGAGTGAAGAGATTCCTAGTATTGTCTATCCTTAAAAAGGCACAGAATCGAATTCTAAATAACAGCTAATATATTAAATCCTAACTAAAATTATATCGAATGTGAGTTTATTTATATGTTACGCTATAACGCCTTAACTATTCGATCGATCATCATGAAATTTCGCTTATCACCTTTGCCGTACTCCTGGTACAGAATAGGATATGATAGGGTACCTTTTATCAAGGGAAAAAGTACTGTTTCCGAGGGATAGACATTTATTGATAAAATCTAGATTACTGGGAACGAAGCTGAAGGCAAAATCTAATGACATGTAGTTTAAAAAATGATTAATTTTAATAATTTAAACTAATGTATCTACACACAAATATTCGGCCCGAGTTTGCCCACGCCATACCTAGTTAAACTTTCCAACACTTTTCGTTTTTTATTAGCGCTGGTAACTGATACCTGTGTTGCTACACTCCACTCGATCGATGTATATTTGTTAAGATAGGGCGCGGCTCGAAGCACAGATGAGCGGATCGGAGCGTAGCACTTTTTATTTATTCTTCTAACGTGTTAAATAATCATTAATCTGCCTAATAGCATGCCTATGATTGCTACCAAAACCAAGGGAAATACTTCTGGTAGTACATGTTGCAATTAAACAGCGCGTTATCGATAAAAAGAAATAATTATTTTCAACCGGTCTTAAAACCGCTCTTTTACTAGTCTTTCCCATTCGAAGCATATAAGTTTCCGGAATTCTTAGACAGTGGTACAACTTATACATCGGTTTTCTTTTTGTGCTACCATTATTGTGTAATTTACTAGTTTGGTCGCTTGCACAGTGAGGTGAGAATCGAACTAAATTCCATTCGATTGCAAGGATCGTACCAATTATTGTATACCACTGCTTGAAATATTTGACCAATTGTTATTCTTTATGTACTTATACGTTATGTTGACAGACAGCAAAATACGTTAGAAGTCTTTATGATTACGTCTGTTCGGTAGACAATGTTAGTTGACATTCTTGTATTTTCTAACATCAAAACGATGCAATATCCGTCACATTAAAACACCGCTCATCTTTGCAAACTGTCTGAGCTAAGCGGTTGTACGCGAGCATCATATTTCGCCGTGTAACCTAACCCTTGTGTTTCACGGTCTTCTTGCTATATTTTTTATTACGCCGAGTGTACAATGTACACATTGGAGTATTTTTATCTGCGATTGATTAAAGGAATCGGGTTACATTTAATATTGGAGTACTGTTTGTGAGGGCAGTTCGACTTGTAGGTATATTGGAGGTGCACAGTTATCTGATATCTGTTTTCTTTTATTCTTTGGTAAAGTATGGTTTCCTTACGGAAATTATACTACTGCTAAATATATTACTGCTGATATCGCCAGTCGTCGCGACGTTTAATTGATAAGATTTTTACAGAACTGAAGACACGATTGACTATTTAGCCAGTATTTTATCCTTTTACAATTTATTTATTTTACTCGTCAAATTGACCACACTCCGCCTGATAGTAAGCAGTCGTGTGGTCTAAGAGCAGTGGCCTCCACATCGTCCTCATAGCAGCCGAGGCGAAGTTGAGGTCTCTACTTTGACGGCCTGAGAAGGTGCTTTTTCACGCCCCGCTTAAAGGACCCAGGATTGAAGGAAGAAAGAAACACGTGCCTTGGCAGATAATTCCATGCCTTGATCGTTCGGCAGAGGTATGAGGACCCAAACTTGTTGGTACGCACTCTAGTCGACTCCACCGTGTAAGGATGGCATCTGAGCCCAGCACGCGTTGTTCTGGATAGGAAAGGGTAGGGCGGGATAAGGTGAAATAACTCTTCAGAACACTCCTCGTGGTATATACTGTAGAAACATGCCAAAGGGGCAATATCCCTACGGAGTTGCAGAGGTTCCAGTGAACTCGTGACCTCTGGATCTCCGATGATACGGAGAGCCCGCCGCTATAACTTGTCAAGAGCGTCTAGCAAGTACTGCGCGGAGCCATCCCAAAGATGAGAACAGTACTCCACGCAAGGGCGCACTTGTGCCTTATACAATAGGCACAGCTGCCTAGGCGGTTTTATACAGAAGATGAGATTTTAACAGGAAATATGGTTGGATTGTACCAGCAGTTTGGGATTTAAAAACTTCTTTACTCAAATACAAGAGAAACTTAATGATAATAAGACTTCATGATACTTCGAGCTTATTCTGCGTAAATAGTAACACCAATAAATAAACTGTGTGGGTACACAAAATAAAAAGTACTTCAAAACATCAAGAGTCGTGACGACAACCCGTAGTCACCTTGAAGCTTAAATGCTTAAAAGCAACCCAACGTAGGTGACAGTTTAAGTTTAGTTAATTAAATAATATGTAGTTTAAGAATAACGTGTTTTAAAATAAAACGCGATATAATCCGACAAAGCACATTAAATTCAATATATAATAGGTACGTAAAGTATGTCATTATAATTTTACCCATTTCTAAGAGCTGTTCAATATCAAGTAGCCATTTGCAGTTTGATTGTCTCCTGCCTATTAAACATAAGGTCGACAGTTTTCCAAAAATAAAATTACTTAAAATTTTAACATTATTAAAACGCAAGCATCGTTGCTATTATAAAGTGTACTCAACAACAGAACAATATGTTTGTGGTCACAACAATATCTGCGATGCCCCTCGACGATAGATAGTACCCCGTTGTAGACAGCTAATTAGAATTCATCTACATCAATGCACAGATAGCACTGTCGGGGTACGTCCAACACATACTAGACTATAGACAATAGTTTGACAATTACTCTTAAGATACTTTTTATTTATTTATTTATTTTTAAACTTACAACTACCATTACAGGTAACCCCAATTCGATAGTGCGCTACATTTTAATTATATACAAGAAAAACTTATAATAGTAGACAATAAAACTGCCTTGTTGATGCAGTGTTTACGTTTACTGCTTATCATAGCACCCTTCGATTGTTTTCTTTAGGTAAATTCATAACTGCAGCTTGACTCTTAGAGCTGTGCTCGCAAAACTTAACTTTTCACCTGGTAATCTCTGCCTATCACTTCGTGGATGTTGAAACACATGTAGTACTGTGTAATGTATTACAAATATGTTTAGAAAGATAATGACTTCGGATTTCTCTGCTTCCAAAACTAAGCTTTCCTAGTGACTAATCGGTACTGCTAAGCTTACATTACTGTAACAATTAGGCAACAGAGTGAGCGCCTACAAAATTGTCTACAAAGCTGTGTTGACGAGATCAACATCCTAGTTCGTCGCGTTGACATTTAAGCGACTTTTATTTCGAGGGATCGATAACGCAGAAGTGTAGTTAATTTACGAAGGCAACACCAAACATAGTGAACATTTTCGTTAGTGTAGTATATCAGTCTCGACGGCGTAGTGGTTAGTGTAACCAACTGCCACGCCTGAGGTCGCGGGTTCGATTCCCACACAAGTCAAACATTTGTGTGCATGAACATGGATGTATGTCTTGGTCTGGGTGTTTCTATGTATAATAAGTGTGTATGTATTTACAAAAAAATATGTATATATGTATGTTTATCCATTGTCTAGTACCCATAGTACAAGCTCTGCTTAGTTTGGTCTAGATGGTGTTGTGTGTATGTGATAGAATATTATTATTATATAAGATATTTACCAGTAAGAAAAGAGCTAAATCGAACTTAATAAAACGGAAATATTTAATCGTATCAGGTTAAGTTACTCCACACGGAACGTCATTCAGTCAAAAAGCTTTTAGGACTGAACGGAATGGAAATAAAGGAAAATTAGAAGTCTAAAAGATGTCTCGTATACAGCGAAAACATAGATTCTAAAACACGGACTACCTCTGTTAAATGTAACGACGAGATACAAACGTGGTATGAAGACGGCGGTAATCAATCAGCTTACATTAAAACCCGATCCAAACAAACGTTGATGGCACCCCAGTATTCTGTACAATTTATTAATAAACCGTGTCAGCGCACAGCGAAGGTTATAACACAAGTATTAATAGTATTACTCGTATATTAAATTCGCAATATACTGACAGACACAATGGACGACTCTGCATCATATTAAATACTCTTTGTCATTCGATTCTGCGTCGAGGGCTGTCGCTACGTAGCTATTTTATTTATTTGTTACTTTCGTACTAAATATTTTATATTCTATATTTATATTTTGAGTGTATATTGCCATTATCAAAAAATATTTATATTTATTGATAGAACAAAAGTATTATTTATGATTTGAGAGTTATAAATTAGATTTTTTTAAACTTGGTTTTAATGATCTAAGATCACTGTGCTAATATTAGAATTTGTATGATGACAGGTTTAAAATTAAGTGATTCTAATTAGTCCATTTCTACATTAGCAGAAAATATTGGACAAATGGTTAATGAGATATAACGCATTAAAGTTCGGGAGAGGGATCTTGTGACGTCACAGTTTTGTAAAATTTGTACCTAAAAGTGATGTAACACTAAATTTGAACGCTAATCTAAAAGACGGACTAAATACTTTTTTAGTCATCATGCCTATTAATAATTATACCTCGACTTTTTGTTGCATTTATTATTGTCATCTCATCATAATGACTCGTATTTTTAGTCGTGTCATATATTGTAAACATCAAATAAACCTAAATGTTGCTCAATAATATTACTATTAAAAAGAGACCTGAAATTACAAATTTATTAGCTTATAACTACAGTTTATGAATATCAGCAATGACTAACTTACATATATTAATAACAATAAAATTAACTACATGCGTGGCAACCGAACGAAATAATTAAATCAAATATACAAATATAATGACCGCCTACAGCGCAGCCCTGACTGATTGCACAGCAATAGAACACTAATACCTCAATCGAATGAATAACCACACCCAAAATGTACCCAACAAAATTGAACTTTACACTCTTGCAATAAAATTCAATTTGGATAATCCCTAAAATAATAGACTTCACTAACAATTGGTCTTATTGTTACCGCCCGCCGATTCAAAGTTACTCCGTTCGGTGATCATTATAGATTAATTTAGACTTTATTTTATAACATATAGGGTATAGATTTGTTTAATTAATTGTGTGGCAGTAAATAATAGGTGTCGTGAACAATCGTAGCGGGTAGTCGGATTCATTCAGGGTTGCTAATCACTCGAGAATGGACTAAACTCGAGGGTACAAATTAAGGGTCATAGGGTTGGGGGTGTTTTTATTAAATTTGCAGTCATTTGGATATTAATATCGACAGAGGGTAGCTTGTTTGTGTGATCGACGAATGTTGGATTCAATGATATGATTACTGGCTGGGGTTTCAAATTTGATTAATTTCTATTTATTGGCATTAAACTATTCTTATATCCATATTCGATAATGTTTATCTAGAATTAAATAGGAACGTCGAAATCAAAATTTGACAAAGGTCAAGGTCCTCAAAGAAATATATTTAAGCCTCGGTCATCAAATCTGTGTTAAGATGCTTGCGTTTATGTTAAGATAACATATGAACTGCTAAGTAATTTGTATGAATCAAACGTATAATAGATTCAATGAGCCTGCGACACGCCTAGTAGTGTTTATTGGGTTTCAATGTAAAAAATTGACGTGGTCTTGACCCTTTTTACGCATAATTTTAATAAAGCTGGCAAATGTTTGCACTGACGGTTTAAGTGGTCGCCTCGAACTTGCCAATGCGTCAAGTGTTGTGAATTCGATCCCCACGGAGGGCCATGTTGTTAAATACACAAACGTTATTCTACGTTTGGGCGTTCTTTCTGTCCGTCACTTGAATGTTTGTAAAGATCAGGCAAACGCACCAGGGTTATTTCATGTACTGCAGAGACAGAGATACACGTCACAGGTTATTTTGGTGCAGGAAATCTGTTCATAATGAGAGCAAAACAGATAAAAACGTAAATGCAACATATAAAATATAGCCTATGTCATCGGAGAATGGAGAAACATAAATACATAATACCAACCTGTGTTAAACAGTCCCACTTCTGGGTATAGGCCTCTTCTCAATATGAGAAAGGTTAAGCCATAGTGAACCACGTGGCCCAGTGCGGGTTATAGACTTTACATATCTTTAAGAACATTATAGAGAACTCTCAGATATGCAGGTTTCCTGAAATTGTTTTCCTTCACCGTTAAAGCAAGCGATAATAACCTATTTAATACGCATATAACTTCGAAAAGTCAGAGATGCCTTGGGATCGAATTCGAGACCTCTGCGTGGCAGTTCAACAGTCTTCCACTAAGCTATCTTTGTATTTTTTACAAAATGTATCTCTATTTTATATTAGTATAGCCATAACGTAAAAAGTCGTATGAAAAAAGCAAAGCCAAAGCTTAAAACTTTTCTTTCCAGAAATATTTGGCAATCGTTAGCCAAACGATTACTTTTCACGACAAAAAACATCACAAATGGGCCCCAGAGCTACTAGGCGCACATAAAAACAAAAAGTTTCAATACAGAAGTTCTTAATTGAGTTATAATAACTGAAATACGAGGGCCGGTAATTAGCGTCCACTCGGCCGCTAAATACTTAAATGAAGTCAGTTCCCAGTTGTGGACTCAAATGATTTAAAAAGAATTTAAATACAATAAAAATATATTTACGTTGCAGTTTTACTTTGAAGTTAACATTTAACAATAGTTACTAAAATATCCCAACTAATAATATAAACGTGAATGTGAGGACGCGTGTTTTTTAAAATTCATCATGATTGGTCGAGTAGTTGAAGCGTAAAAGTCTGTATGCAAAATACACTTGAGGTTACAGAAAAGGTACCTGTAATCTAGAAAACGTACTATTCCCGAGGAATAGAAATTTGTTGACATAATCTACATTTACTCGAGTGAAGCCACGGGCAAAATCTAGTACCGTATATTATTAAACTACATTTTCTTTGTAAGTACCAAATTTTTTGTATTATTTTTCAAAGTCGCGTCTGCAGCTTTTCGGTAATATAAAACGAGGTTCAACAATAGTATCAACTGTTTAGTTCTAGACTTTAGGCAGGAGTCAAAACATCTTGTTACATTTTTATCTTAAAAAGGTGATAAGCAGCTAGGCCAGCGGTCGGCAACCCGCGGCTCGCGTGTTTCCTCTTTGCGGCCCGCAACTGTTTTGTAAATAAGGTCTTATCATTTGGAATTATTTTAATATCGCGCCAAAACTGAAATCGACTCCAACCATGAAAGCCGGCACTAGCCCACAAAATACTTCTCAACATCTGTGGTTCCTTTTTTTATTTCTAACGTAATCGATAAAGGCATACAAAGTTATGAACATGTCCGGCCCGCCTCTATTTAATTCTGTCACTATGTGGCCCGTGCCTGCTAAAAGGTTGCCGACTGCTGAGCTACGCTATCATGCAACAAAAGTATATACGTAGATCTCGCCACTGCTGCTGAGTTTATACATAATGCACAATCACCGTAAAAGACAATGACAGTCAGTCGAATATATTATAGTTCTTACGGATCTTCGTTTGGGTATTTAAATGTTTGTAAAGACTACTCTGGCATACAATTAATCCTTATTGCGAGTGATATTATAAAGACAGGCTAAAATTATCTTTTTGGAACGAAGTTCCTTATCGCGCGTTGTGAAAGGGGGCTAGACGGAAAAAATTCTTACGAAAAGTTGTCACGACACTTTTTGCTATAGTAAGCTATTGTAAGCTGTGCGGCGTGCGTAAGTAGTTACGCTATCTCGCTCGCACTGTTCATTCATGCGCCGGCAGATTACTTCATTATGGAAAAAACGCGTGACCTTGTGGCCAGCTGCGAGCTAACAGACTTCTTATTATTATGCACGCGCCATGTAGGGTGTGTATCTTTTATGGATTTTTTTAGATTTTCGGAAATCTATAAATTAATTAATTAAAAAAAATTTATTACAATTCCTTCACTAATTAATCGAAAGGAACTTCGTTCCATCCGGGTGTCCCTTAACACCTCTCAAGTTTTTAAGATATTAAGACACCTCAGTGTCTCCAAAACAGATGATGTAAAGGATTAAAAAGTATGGCCTAGATAAAAATTCATAAACGAAAAAAACGCCCAATGAATTAGTTTAAATTAAATAAAGTTCATAGACACTGTATTCGTATTGCCGAACATAACCGAATATGCACGAAGGGTATTATAACTAAGCGCTTCGGAGTTCACAGCGAAGTAACACAAATGAATAGTAATGCAGTCAGCGGCAGGGCACTAAATCTCGTGCACAAAGCGTAGCGAGCGGCGCCGGGCGGCGACACACGGCTATTGTCTACAGATTTACGACCAGCATACGCTGTTTCAGTGTAAACATTATGTGGTTTGTGTGTTGCCAACTTATGGCGGTGAGACAACTAGCTTAGGGAAAAGATCCGTATGGGATTGTAAAATATGGATTTGGTCGGGGTCTATTTAGTTACGATGAAACATGTGCGTATGTGCGGATGTATTGCCATTTTATGTATTATTAAGGTGCAGCAGCGATAGCTCAGTGGGAAGACCAATAGACTGCAATGCAGAGGGTCTCGGGTTCGAACCCACGTCACGCACCTCTGACTTTCGGAAGTTTTTAGACTTTTCGATCCGTAAAACAAAAATTAAAGCTGTTAAAAAAGTATTAAATTAAGCTTGTCGCGGAGTGAAAATCTGTGCTATTACGCATCGAACACCAGGCGTGTTCCAATACCTAGACATTGGTGGATCCTATTAAAGCTACGTTAAATGCAATAGTCGTAGTTAAATTTTAAACTGACACAGTTTTAACTGCCTTCCATACGTTTAGAGTTTATTCGAAAAATTCCCACCGATATATATGTATTTACCAGAACTAGACTTCTTCTCCCTAGCCTTTTTTATTCCCAAGTCACTTGGGGTCGGCTTTTCTGGTCTAACCGAATTTGACAGAATATCAGATTTTACACGGAGCGGCTGCCACCTGAACTCCGCAACACGAAGGCTAACGATACCCTAAGGCTAGACCAGTGTCAGGATATTATAGGGCACTGACTTCCCAATAACGACTGCCATAGATGTTCATGGCAGCCGGGACCGACGGCTTTACGTGCTCTCCGAGGCACGGAGCAGGCGATAATTGTCAATCAATACGCACATAATTTCGAACAGTCGTACAACTTCCGAAAGTCAGAGGTGCGCGACGTGGATTCGAACCGAGACCTTCTGCATTGCAGTCTGTTGGTCACTACCAATCTAAAAATTATGTATCATAATATAATAATTATTGTAAACTTTAATGACAAAGGTTCATTGAACAGCAGTCTAGTATATCACAAATAAACCTGTCCAGTATCGTCTGTGTATATTTTTTAAATAATTTGTCGTAGCATTACTACGGTTACTAGGTAGCTACGCCGTAGCGCGTAGCACGTACGGAATGAACACTTTTGCGCACTACAACAAAACCTTTACACAGAAGGATTAATTATCAGAAAATATAGTAATTTTAAAATAGAAAGCAATATTTTAATCACTTGAAATTGCAACAGATTTAAACCTATTTTTTTAGAAGCCGGCTCTAATATGCCTCCAATATACCTACATAAAAAAAGTTCTTAAAAAACTGCATGGACACGATATTTTAATGATTTTATACAGACAATTAAACAAAGATTTTTATGTGCTGCTCAAAATCGGTGACATTGGTGCCAATTCTGTTGTCACATAATTCTCTAATCTTAGCTAAAAATCTCTAAAATTTAGTTTAGTCCTGTCAAACGACATTTCGTATTCTGAAATCGCTACAAGTGATAGGAGTAAAATAAATTTTAGAGATTTTTAGCTAAGATTAGAGAATTTTGTGACAACAGAATTGGCACCATTGTTTCACAACACATTATTATAAGTAGGTATAGTTCACCAGCAGGGCTTATTCCTTTGAGTTTAATTAATCGACGATCTAATAGTTAGTTATGGTTGAATATTTCTCAAGACATTTCGTTAATTCAGACGAGCCAGCAGCTTAAAAGATTCTGACATTAGACTATTTACCGACCACATTAAGAAAACTTCTACATACATATTTTGCCTAACAGCTGTAATTCCTACAGATGCCTATTCTAGACATAATTACTCTGTGTTCCGGAGCGAAACATCCCTGTACTGCCCCAAACAATAGTTGCGGCGTTGCAGTGAAATTACCGCGCGCACACAATACACTGCCGCCTTTGTTCTGTACAGCGGCCAGTGTTATAAACAGGCGCATAAATCAACACGAAACATTGCGGCCCGACCGACGCATGCATGCGGACATGGTGCGGATAGAGAACGGTTATTGTTTAAACCTCTTCACTTCTAGTTAATTATCTTTGTTTTGATAATCCTAATTAATATTGTAAATTGCGAATGTGACTTTTTGTTATGCTTTCACGCCTTAGCTATTCAACCATTCATCATAAAATTTCGCTATCACAACATAGGATACCTTTCATCCAGAAAAAGATACTGTGTTCGAGTTAGCAAAGCCGCTAGAAAAAGCTGATTAATTCACAAATCAGTGTTACTTGCTTTGAAAGGAAACTGCGTCATAAGTTTGTGTTTATTTGTCCGTGCAATCGTGGGCTCCAAATTCAATGCCGGTCGATAAAAGTATTGTAGAGTTTTACTGTTAAGAATTTTTTTAGTAGCAACATTTCCAACCAGAGTGGTAATAGACCCAGTTGATGACAATAGCTTCGCTGTTTATTAGATTATGATGATGTTGATGATGATGAATGTAGATATAGGATACTTTTGTTTCACTCTTCGGGAATATAGGCGTTGTATGTCTGTATATAAAAAAATCTTCTGTCGCAAAGTGCAATGTTAACTGATTTCTATTGAGAACGTGGAGACCTTAAAGAGGTCTAAAACTCTAGTTATTACAGGAACAGGGTTACTTAGCCTTAATATTCTGTATTACGGAGAATGTGCTGAAAACGAAATGCCCTACAGGCTTCCAACAAATGACCGTCTCGTTTTCACTTAATCCTATCTTGTGTTTGAGTTGTATTCTTTCCTATTGGCCTTTCCTAAAGGCCTAACTTTAAGCTTACTGCTACGATTTATGTTTAACATAATAAATACCGTCTATATATATAGGTAGAGTGTGTATTAGCACTTTATGTCACCCAACGTAATAGAGGGCGATTGCCGTCTTCTGGGCACATCATTCCTGCTACTATTAAGAATTTACAACCAACTCAATTTTACAATACTTCCACCGATCTTTAACGATAGCTCACATACATAATAGTTTTGTTTACACAATTGTGTCACTAATGATATTAAATAGTAAAAAGTTGTCAGTCCAATTCATCCACAGTTCATAAAAAAGCTATTCTGCCCATCCCCTAATATAAACAACTATAATAATATGTATTATTAATTGTATTCATCATTTCAATATGCCAAACATGGTTGATACACAAAAGCGTCGAAACACGCGTCCACAGCATCATTTACCAACAGATGTCTATATTAAATTCAATGCGTCTATTCATCCCTTTCTCACACATACGTAACAATATTATATCCATCTCGCTCGCTTCCACATAATGATATTCAGAATGGCCAGTCTACGTTCATTGTAAGTCTATAAAAGTTTCTATACGTTGGGTATTATTTTAATGAAATTTTTTCGTTTCCATTTTCTTTGCGAGGGCGTGCCTTTATTATAACACACAAAACGACTGTGTTTTTATCGCATTCACGAGTTCTTTTCTCAAAGAACGGTATACATTGGCGATTGTGTTCAGTGAATCGTTGAGGTACACTCAGTGACTATTCAATGTAATTCGTTTTTTATGTTCGAGTTTCGATTACATTTTAATGGTGGTTTGAATGAGTTCACTTGAGGCTTTTATGGTTTTTAAATTGACGGGTTTCGAATCGTTTTTTTTTATATATTTAAACATGGATGATATTTTTATAATAAGTCTGTTATCTTTGGTTGTTCATTTAAGGCACTGGCTGTAGATTAAAATTTTAATATAATTTCCTAATGGTGGACGAACTTTTAAAATCGTTTAATTTAATTTTGAGGTAAATGAATTATAAACGAAAAATAGATTTAATACGCACATCATTTCAAAAAGTCCGAGTCGCCTGGAATCCTGGTACCTCTACATGGAAGTCCAACGGTCTTTCTCTAGGTTATCGCTGCTGGTTTGTTGGTTTAAATACGGTCAGACATCTCGAAATTAATAAACAGATTCGCACACCGATAAAACCTTCACACGTATAACGATACACAACCAAATTACGGAGCCCGAACTCTTAAAATTCGACTCTCGATAGCGCCCCCTACCGCTCCCACCCCGCACACCCCCCGGTGTTTAAAAAAAACAATAACTTGGACCATTAAATTCGCACACGCGACTGATGACGAGTTGCTTTCTAATTGCGTTCACAATCACTTTTATATTACACTACGTATAAAATAGCTGCAGACTCTGGTATTGTAGGGACCGCTTATGAACTGGAAAATACTTGGGTTGCTTTCTTTTTATATGTGTTATATTGTCTAATTAAGAATAGTCTTGAGAATTATAAGATATCTGTTAAAATGTGTATTGTTAAGTAATCTGACTAGCTTTACCAGCTGTAATTTACATATATTATAAGTAAAGTAAGTAACTACACTAAACTTACTAACTCATAAAATTAGACGTTTATTACATAAGTGTTATTTTGTGACTTAAATAAATAATTTGACTTTGACTATATTTGCATTAGACTGCTTTGGTGGTGCAACAGTAGAGAACGCGACTGCTATGCCTGAACTCTTGGTTTCGACTTGAGCACATACTTTTTAGTCTTCCTGTCAAAAATTTCTCACTAACACCACGGATTGTGAAATTGTGTTCCGTAGATGGATACTTACCCTCTATTACGTATAGGTACTCTAAAATCATACATACATACCGAGGATACCAGAATATTTTTTAGTACTTGCAATTTTAAAAGCCTTAGAACGATATTATTATGTACAATTCTATCGGATTTATATTCGAAAATTATGTTGGACAACCCATAAGTACATATATGCGCTGTGTCCTTGACCAAGCAAAGTATTGAATTGTTATTCAAATGTATTTATTTGAAGGTAATAATGGGAATTATTGATATACAAACGAGACCCTGTTTTATTCGCCCAAGCAAGGTTACTATTTATTTCTATATTAGTTGAGAGCTAGAATTACATTAGGCAGGTGAACATTACTACCAAACAAAAAAATACAAGCCTCTTTAAGCTGAAATCTATAAAACAGTACCTTAGAAACATATTAAATGCTCTTTCTTACACTTAACTCGAATTACACAAAACTAACAACACGTTCCACCCATCTCTTAAAGAACCCTCAGCCTGTAACAACCCCCTCCACTCAGCGCGTGCAATACGCGAGCCTTTTTGTTCCACCATTGTTAGAACTTTTGTTCTCGACTGTATTATTTCTCGTTTAAGCTTGTGTACTTTGAACGGTGTGTTTTTGATGTAGGCATACAAGACGCACGAAATGTGTTTCAAGAATTTGTGCTGTTTGTTTTTATTTGTACCTAATTGTTATTTTTGTTGAGGAATATTTGGTTTTTGCACTTGCATTGTGTGGTTTGAGGTGAATGTATTGTAAGAAAAATATCATGGTTTTATGTTGTTTAGAAGTTTTCTACATTCATCCCTCAATTTCGGACATTTTACACCTATTGGAATATGGTTTTATATAGTGTTATTGGGTTTTTTCTAATATGGAAATTCGTTTAGCATACACCTAATACCTCGCCAAAAATTAAAGCGATACTTATGTATAAATAAAGTTGGTTAAATGTTGGTGTGGTAGACCAAACTGAGCTATCGAGGATAGACTGATGTGACTATAACGTGTAGCAGTATGTATTAGACGATTCGATGTCTCTATGATGATCTAACCAATTGTTTCTCTTTGTCAACAGTTCAGAAGCGCGCTCGCATCACAGAAGTGTGCTCCAGTCCCTCACCACCAACCGAACAGCAGCAAGATCCCAAAACACCTAACCCTACCCCGCCACTAGCTACACCACCCCCTCGATCGCCCTCCGATCATGAACTCAACGTTGAAGAAGAACTGGATGAAACGGAACCCTCACTCACTCCCGAAAACCTATCCATGAAAGAACAGAGAGAGGAGATCCCAGTCAAGAAAGAAGAAGAAGACAAGCCTTGGGAGAATTCTGAATTCAAATACAAAATGTTCAGACGAGAACGGAAAGAAACAGTTGAGACAGCGACAGAAGATCCATCTCCATACCAAAAGTCACCAGTCGACGTCTTAATAAAGGTCTTCCCGCGACGCAGGCGTGTCGAAATCGAAGGGATTCTAAACAGATGCAAAGGTGACGTGGTAGCGGCCATGGAAATGATGATCAACGGGGAGAATTCCACCCCGTACCAAGTGACTCAAGAATCTCCTCCGTACATGCAGAATTACCAGTCAAAATCCGCCTTTTCGCCGCTGTCAAACCAGAGCTTCAAGTTCTCACCTTCTCGAAGATTCCTCACTCCACCATACAGTGGTACGGGGTACTTGCCTACTGTGATTCGACCGCCACCTGAGTACCTATCCTCGTTCATGCCACCTTCAGAGCTGATCTATGGGCGACAGCTTCAGGTTCCTTCGCCAGGTACTTCTCCAACGTCAGACAATACGAACAACGAAGGCTTCTCCGATTAGGGGTACCTGAAGTACTGGACTGTGCTTTAAAAGTAGCGCCCGTGACTCGTAGACTTTTGATTATGTATCAGGTTTTCATATGTAATGAACTGGTATTTTGTGTGATAGTATTTCAAGTGGAAATATATGTATGATCAGCAAACATAACAGAGCATTAGCATTAGAATGTAGTCGTAAAGCTTATTCTATTTTATTCAAAGAAAACAAAATGCTAATAGATGGCATATTATTTCACTCCTTTGGTGTTACATTTAAAATAAATTAATAATAATAATAAATAAATAACAATATTCTACCACATACACACAACACCATCTAGCCCAAATTAAGCAGAGCTTGTACTATGGGTCCTAGACAATGGATAAACATATATATATATAAACTTTGTTTGTAAATACATACATATTATACATAGAAACACCCAGACCAAGACAAACATCCATGTTCATGTTCACAAATGTTTGATTTGAGCGGGAATCGAACCCGCGACCTCAGGCGTGGCAGTCGATTACACTAACCACTACGCCATCGAGACCGAAAATTACGTCGAAATTCCATCAAACTTTCTTCTTCTTAAAATTATAAATTGCTGCCAATCGATTTTTAGTTAAAGCAAGGGAGGACTGTACACGATCTTTGAAGGACCTTTAAAATATCAGTTCGTAATATTAAATCGTAAATTACTTCAACCTATGATAGAAAAATATTTGATAATTTATAATGAACAATAAGAAAATAGAGCCAGTTACGAATAATATTGATATAAGATGTCACAGCGATATTCCAAATGCCACATATTATTATAAACACTTATAATAATTATTGAAGAACATTATTATTTCGACTTAATAAAATACATCTATACATCAATAAAGATCTAGAATTATATAAATACTATGTTTTAATACGGCATCTGAATAACCAGTAAATGTTGACTTTGAATAAATAACTTGTCTCTATAATAATTATTATGGATCATTGTAAATACGCTTGCTTATAAATTATAAATATTTCTCATAAACGTACTTATAAATCTAAATAATAATTCTGAATCGTGAGTAGAACTTATTGGACGTAGTAGCGTAGAAAATTAACTAGATTTATTACATTTTGAAACGGTAGCGTACAACGCTGTACAAATATGTAAATACATATAATAATACTATAAGTACTATTAATAATAATCTCATGTATACGTTTTGATTCTTAGTTTTAGTTGGCAATATCGAAATTATAATTTTGTTCATGTTTCAATCTGAAATACGTACTTAAACTAAAAAGAAATAATATGACAAATATTAATAATTAATATCAAGTCATTATAATTAATGATTGCCATATTGTGCGATAATTTAGTATATTTTGATGAATAATTATTGATCAACATTATATATCCAAAATAGTCTGTTAGTCAGCATCTGAAATACATAGTTAGTAGATCTGAGATTCTTATAGTAACATACACAGAGTGATTTAGTTTTTAATATTACTATTAACTAAAGTACTATTAAATATATTTAGTATTAAACCAGTGTAATAATTGTAATAATTCGATGAAATACTCTCTATTATTTAGTGTTCAATAGTTAGATAAAAATAGGTAATCATAAATGTAAATAATAGTAATAGTACAATGTTTACCCTTAATATCTAGAAATGATAATAATAATTGTAATGTAAAATAATAATAGATAAACGTGCTCAATAAACAAATACATGAATGTGTGGCCTTTTATTTCATAAAATAAAATATAAAGGATACAATTAGTAATTGAGTTACGGTCCAAGAAATTATATTCTAACTAGATTTTAACCTAGATTTTGTCAATAAATTTCTTTGCACCGGGAACAGTATCGTTTGCGGGATAAAAGTTAACTTATGTCCTTTTCTGTACCCCTGACATAGAGAATGCGAAATTTCATCGGTAAGTAATCATCATGATTGGTCGAATAATTAAGGCGTAAAAGCGTAACAAAGATACAAGTAAATTACCGCCTGTACGTATAATGTTATATCTAGTATTCTAAATTTAGTTTCTTCACTCGAGCCTTACACGGTTTATACCCGAGCGTATTGACTAAATTATCTAATCTGTAACGTTCACTGATGTTGTGACTTTCATATGACCATCGCTACTCAGACGGCTGAGTATAATTAATGGATCACCAGATTTCAGAAATCTTGAGGGTACTAAATAATTACCTAGTAAATTTCTGAAGCCACTAATAAGAATTCCTGAAAAGAAAACTGTGGTGGAATATGGCCTAATTACTTTCATACTGAGAAGAGATCCGTGTGGTGTAAACGCTACTTTATATCATAGACTTACGCTTGGATTCGTATATCTTCAAAATAGTATGTAACGTTTCAGTCTGCTATATCTTACGTCCAATTATAGGCAGTGAGTTTATAGCTTTTAATGGGAACATTTCCATATTTCGTGCTACTATTAAGAATATACAGAATGCCACGTTATACACCGGAAACGAAGCTAGAACCTTGCATTTGACTACAATTTTGAATGCAAGGCCATCCTTGCAGTCCAGATTGTCGTCGGAGTCTTAGTGGTTATATTGGTCGTCTCGCTACTGCCACTACTCAGAGTATTGTAGGTTCGAACCCTACGCGATGTAGTTGCTAATAGTTACATGTAAATATTCAAAAAATCTGATCAAAGCACGCAAGGCCGTGTGAGGCACACGCTTAATAACATCGACATCGATGAATTGTAATTTTAGGCGGGTCTTCTATATTCCATTCCACAATAATTAATTTCTTAGAAGACAATGATTCTGCATAACCAAGAGGCAGACAAATAGATGGATACAGAACAAAATAATCTATCACTGTGCTTAGGCTTAGAATATGGCAAGTGACATATTTTATCAGTAAAGAGAAGAGAAATTCATATTACTCTCTCGTTATTATTTAATTTCATTTGCATGTTGTACATGAGTTCACCAAGGACTCTGAAGGCCAGTGCTTGATTGATTATAATAAACTTTTACTAAGGCAGCCCTGATTTATGGAGATACATGAAGAATAATACCATGTATTTTTATACCGTTATTCTAATGTACAGTCATCTACATAAGTCGCTGAACATTTATTAGATTTTGAATTCTTATACCTATCATTTAAAGTAACGTCATCGTTATCATGTTTTTACACCAGTAATTGTTAATGGATAGGAAATTTGAGGTTAGTTAATTAGTATGTTATATTATTTAGATAGTTTTAATTGATAAACTAATGTTAGAAATTATTTTAATGTTAAGCTACTTATGTCGCTGACATCTAACAATAAAATATGTAACAATAAAATCATTTACACAAAAACCTGTGCAAGAAGAAACATGTTTCAAGTATAGGTCTACTGAGCATATTGCTGTGCTGTTACTGATATTAATAACAATATGTCCGACACGAGAATCGAATACAGATTTATAACTCACAAACCAGTAGATGAAGAAAGCACTAGCACGGGACAGCCGGACTTTCAAGTTTCTTAATTAATGAAAATTCGAACATTTAATTTAACCTAGCGATGAACATATATGTATATACCAATAAAGCAGTCAGTAGATGTGTAAAAATGATTCTTTAATAAAGTTTAATTACTAAAAAGCATGTCGTATAAAAACGTCTTTAAATATCACGATTACATTGCTCTTCCAGATTGAATCGACATCAACATCATACATATAAACCCAGCAACGTACTCAGATCTTCGACAAAGCACCCCACGCTGTCGGCTCGAGTCCTCGAGTCATTGTGACTTCGGACGTCGAGTTGACGTGTGACTTAGTGCGTGACGTCACAGTGACGTCAGCATCGACGTCCGAGCTAGATTGTCTAGCTTATTGCACGTCACTAGAAGGCTCTTGGGGAACGTTTTTGACAAATGAAATGGCATATGCCTACTTCGTATTGCATCGGGATTTGGTGGAATTGCTTTGATTTTAAAGCTTAGGCAACGAAGGATAATCCTGGCTTTAGTAATCGATCATAGCCAGTTGCACTCACTGATCGGTAAACGATTAGCGAGGTTAAGCAACGTTGGGTGCGGTCAGTCTATAGATGGGTGACCGCTTAGTGGTATTTCATCTGAGCGTCTCCGTGCTTCAGAGGGCACGTAAAAGGTCGGTCCTAGTTGTGCCATATTGACAGCAGTCGTTAAGCCATGTCAGAGGCCTACGGGCGGCTTGAACAACTCTTGACAACAGGTTGGCTACTAACCACACGAAAAGAAAAGAAGAAGAAGTAACTTGTTTATGGAAACCTCTAACCATCAGGCGAGCTGTTCTTTGGCAAAGGAGTGGTTTAAAAATATATAGCAAAAGACATATTTCTTGATTACACGCATACTTCTTGCTTAAAAGTGGCTGTAGCTAGCTGCGATACCTTTGGGGAAGACAGTTGGACTGCCTTGCAGAGATTTCGAGATCAATCTTATGGCATATATTTAATTACTGCTCGCTTTAACGATGAAGTAAAACATTGTGAGGAAACTGCATGTCTCAGATTGCTTAATTATATTTTTGAAGATGTGTAAAGTCTGTTAGCTATGTAGCCTTAACTCTTCTAATGGAGAGGAGACCCAGACCAGGAGTGTAGCATTTTTTTTATAAACAGAGCTGCTATGGTTTTTAATACTGGTGCACAATTGCTTCTACCTTAACCTACCAGAACGCTGAATCTCGCGAACACGGGACATACATATGTTAAAATATTGGAAGATAATTTAAATCGACTTCTTTCTATGGTGATATCAATATTAGCAGTAGTATCTCTTTAGATCTACTTTGAAGAATTTGCCTGGAAAACACCGATAGTTACCTTTTTATAACAGAGCCTGCACGTTGAAGGTATGAATGTTAGCTTATAATATTCAAAATAGTTTTAACAAGGAAGAGTGTTAAAAATTTGTCGTCGATAATATTTCAAACCTCAATCTTGTCCTCAATATAGTTTAAGCGCTGCCATTTTAACTTTATACGTTGTTTATACTATAATTATCTATTGATATTACCAGTTACGAGAACATCCATTCAAGTAACTGGTCTGAACCAGTTCGTATGAAGAAAGGCCAGGTTAAGGAAAGCCTAAGACTAACGAGCGCGTATGTAAAATTGTATGCGAATGAATGAAGCAAGAGCGATATCTAGCATATTGAGCTAGCCGACCGGGAAAGAGGCGTTTAAAAGTAAATATGTTAGTACTAGGTCAGGTTAGGTTAGGTTAGAAACAGAACTTTTTTCTAGATGAAAGGCACCTTACGTCCTTTGCTGTTCTCCTGCCAACGTGTATGCGAAATTTCATGATGATCGGTCGTGTAGTTGAGGCGTGAAAGCGTAACAAACAATCAAACGCACATTTGTATATATGTATAATATTAGTTACAATGTACATAAGCCGGGAGTGCCTGCTGTGGTATACTATTTTTAACTTCATAGTCAGCGTGTTTTAATGATTGCCATAACGGTTGATCGACAAGTCTAGTGCATTTATTTCAATCACCAATAATTTTTGGCTTTTAAAGATTGATTTGATTCCGTGGCATGACGCTTACGCTTATTTACCATATTTACCATACTGCTGCTTAAAGGCTACCATCAAATTTTATCAAATGATTGAAAATGTTGAGTAGTAGTTCATGGAAAAATGGTTGCAGCACCTTACAGTTATGATTTGTAAACGAAATATTATTGTACACTTGGCGATTAAAAAGAGTAGCTATGAGTTTCTTGCCCGTTCTTCTCATGAGCCCTACACCTTTGCTTTGCTGAACGTGGCAGTAAATGTAAATTCACAGAAAAAAATTACGTATAACTTTAACATTCATAAGTGTTACCTTGTAACCTAATTTGAATAAATTTATTTTGGTTTGATTTAATTCGCTTATGGACAATCATAAGATGCAGAGTCTGATCGGGTAATAATGATTAAGATTTTTTTGAATAAATATAGTCAGAAATGACCGATAGACTCTCTAAATATAACATAACTTAGGGCAAAATGTGGGTTTGATCATTATTTGTTAATTTACTTTTGGAGTATTAGTTATGTTTGCAAATTACTCTTGTTACCTTATTTTACCTTAGAATGATAAATAACGCTCGAATGTTGACTGTATGAATTGCGCAAAGGGCACATAGACATCTCGTTCCATCGCGCTGAAGGTTGAGCGAGAGTGATTGGTTCTTTACAGGTAAGGATCCCACACAAAATCATTATTTGTCTGTTATATTTATTAAAAGACAACGCCTGCACTAGGAATAACGTTTAGGTCGCGGGGGATGTTATAATAGCCCTGAATTAAACTGTCCCACTGCTAGGCACGGGCCTCTTCTCCGTGTGAGAAGGGTTAGGTCATAGTTCACCACGATGGCCCAGTGCGGGTTGGCAAACTTCACATATCTTTGAGAACATTATTGAGAACTCTCAGACATGTAGTTTTCCTCACGATGTTTTCCTTCACCGTTAAAGCAAGCGATAATTAACTATTTCTTACGCACATAACTTCGAAAAGTCAGAGATGCGCGCCTTGGGATTGAACTCGAGACCTCTGCGTGGCAGTCCAACGGTTTCCCACTAGGCTATCGCTGCTACGGGGGGACGTTACCAATATTTAAACAAAGGACACAATGAACAAACAGAATCGAAATATATCTATTTGTAAAACAAAGATTTATGTCGGACCTTGGCATTGGCGAGGCGACCATTTAAAGAACTATAACGCCATCCGTGCTGTAAATCCCTGCCTTAAAGACTGATGGTACTTTGTGTCCTCGAATTTTATGTATGTACAGTCCTATCCTACTTGCGGTAGCTGTTTCTTTCATAGAAAATGTCCCACTTACATACTTTATCCGTCATTTACTGTCGTGTCGTAAATCCCCGTGTAATGGAAACAGTAGTGAAGATCATGTAAAGTGTATATGCGGGCGCAGAGATGTCCGACGCTAACCATGCTTAGGCCCGACGGTGTCCGCTGGAGGGCGTAATTGTCCTGTCTCGGCCGATAACGCGCCATTGTGGGCGACGCATTGTACCACATGTGGGCATGCATACTATTGCATAAGTGCATACATAACTAGATAATGCATATGTTTATCTTGTTATTATATATTTACTCGCAGAGTCGCGTCTTCTGTTCAGAAGATTTGACTTAAAAGAACCTTGTTTGTTTTTCGGGTTAGGCTATGTTACTTTCAGTCGCTGCTCTGTTGCTGAGTGAAAGAAAGACATATCAACGAAAATACTTTCGCATTTATAATGTTACTAGATTTGTCCAGCGGCTTCGCTCGCGTAAATTTATGTTAGGTTCGGTTAGTGACAGAACTTTTTTAGATGAAAGGTACCCCTGACAATGTGTACGCGAAATTACATGATAATCCGTCAAGTAGTTAAGGCGTGAAAGGGTATCAAAAAACAAACTCACATTTGCGTTTATAATATTAGTTGGGATAGTAAAATATCCAAACGCTGGCAAGAAATAACTCTTAAAATAATATTTTCGGCTGATAAAAGATTTTGTCATTACTTGTACGAAAAAAATTTGATGAAATCTTTTAGCCATAGTCTCGACTCCTAGGTTCTTAACCATAGCTGACAAAATGTTATTGTACCTGATGAGTTATAAAGAGGTAGGCAGATGTCTAACTCTTTGTGAATGTAGAGATACATGATCTCTATGTATGTATAATTTTAATTCTGGTAATTTTCTGTGTATAATGTCTTGGCTGCTACCAAGGATTTCCTTGGTATTTGAAAATATGCACGAGGTTCAAGGTTATAGAGCGCGTTTTCACGTACGATTTAAGTAGATAGGAATATTGCATAGACTTAATGTATTTAATTGGAGCCCTAAAATCGATTACCACTTAAGTCTTAGCAACAAACCCTTGTTGTTAAGAATTAAGCGGTTATCAATTTTAACCAAAAACAAACATGCATTATAAAAAATGTATGTGTAGACGAAATATAAAGAGTAAAATGGTGTTTCTTCTATATAGTTAGCTACGCAATAGTAAGCGCGTGATATGCGTGTGTTATCTCTTTGTATACTTTAAGATCCGTATTTCACTGAAAGGCGACGCAAAGCTTGTATCGATCCCATATTTGCCAGCACTTTTACCAGGTACTGACAGTTTCTTAACAGAAAAACCAAAAATTCCATATACCAGTCCTGGGTATCGAAACTTGAATCTTACAATAATTGCTATTCGTCTACGAATCAATCAAAAAGTTCGCACATACATTATAGCATACGCATACACTACATTACCAATGCATTCTAAACAATAAAAAAATAAAGAGATTAAAAACAAATGCGTTTGACAGTTGAAAATTTAAAATGCGAATGTCGTGGTTACGTCAGAGCGCATTACTCGCCCACTACTCGCGCGATCAGATTAGGACCACGGCCAGCCGAACGCCACGCGACCAACCTTTAATGCGTTCTATTATTTCAATTTAACCGCTTTTTAATTCATTGTTTGGTACTTTTATATGTTAAGGGGTGGTCCTTAAATAATTATTGCACATGTAAATCGCGTGGGAATTGGATTTTCTATTTGTGTTAGGTTGTTACTGTTGATCGCGCGATTAACTATGAGGCCAAGGGTTGGAATGTTTGCCAATAATACGAAATCAATTAATGTGTAAATTCCTCGAATGGACAGCACAACTGTTTATTGTATCCACATATTGCCAACTGTGATATCAAGCAAACTGAAATTCTAATTCTTAGTCTCCAGGGTAGGCTTATTGCTATCTACTGGGCGTAGTTTCAGACTGCATGCTGCTGAATTTCTGGGCATATAAATCTAAATTTATTATTTATTTATTAGAATTAAACCTGAAACCAGTCGCAACTGCCGCATTTACTACCGCTGTCACCGAGGCATTCTTCAATCAAAGTTTTGTGTGTTTATTATAGTCACTGAATCGTCAACGATCAGCCACGTTAAGCAATCATGGTTAGGTTAGTATTTTAAGTGGTGACTGCTATGTTGCTAAGTGCTATAATTAAAATCAATATGATACGAACATATAATTATGTATTTTAAAGGCACGCATTACTTAGGGGGCATGCTATCACTTTGCCGCTGCCGCTACGGGAAGTGTTGTTGGTTCGAATACCACACGGGACAATTTTTGTGTGGTCTACGAATAATTGTTCTGACTCTCATACTTGCATCCCTTAATTGTATCTTTGTAAAGATCCATGTGACAAAAAGCTTGATCTCTGAAGCGTTTTAAAATAAATGATAAGAAAAAATTATCTTGCCTAATTAATCACATCTAATTGCGTAACAGCTAATTGCCAATAAATAAATTAAAATTATTCGTATAAAGTGTAATTAACATTTTAGTCTGAGTGCTACGTCGTAGCATTTGCGTAGCTTTTTGCTTAATTTAGTTAGAAACACAGATATATTTATGTTTAGTACCTGATATTTCGCTTAAATTAGAATAGCCCGGCGGATAATGATATATTAATAACTGAAATATTCTCTGTTGAGGTAGACCATGAAAGATCTAGTGGTTCTATAGATTGTCGATGCTTCGAACATGATCTAAGGACTAATATTTCATCCTTAAAACTAATATATATCTAATAATATTTGGCTATTAACCTCGGTGCCAGATACTTTTTTATGACCGCACCGGAGTACTATTCAACGTGACTACAGTGCATGAGGTCTCGGGTTCGATACCCAAGCCAGAAAAAGTGTTGTTCATCTTTTTGGCAAGATATTCTAGTAACAGCGCGGCGTCTGAAACCGTACCTGGTAGACGACAGATTCGCCTCTATTACGTGGGATCTTAAACCATGCTACCATATATGGCAAATTATTGGTGTAACATATCACTGTCTACCCTTTCGGCGATATGAGTCTTCGTATGTATTCCTGGAGCTATTTCATGTACGAAACAACAGTGTCTGCATCAAAATGTACTTCGAAACAGATGTTTTTCAAGATCAGACACAAGCCCAGCATGAATTTCGGATCGGAAAACCCTACAATGACGTCACCCGTCATAAAGATTAAAGTTAGTTTAAAGAACATCCATTAGTAACCAGAATAATTGAATAAAAACGTCCTTTAAACATCAGTCCTCCCGTTTGATATACGGTACTGAGGTAGATAGAGTTGAACCCAAAAATTGCGAACAATGATGTACAGAACCCACAAGTTGGAAAATAACTCATTACGACACTTGCGCGCGACAGATACTTGTTTAGCCGACTCTGGACGGGTTCATACCACCAACACCAGTATCCTAATTAATAATATAAATGCAAATGTGGGTTAGTTTATTAATTGTTTGTTATCACGCTTTAACTACTTGACCGAGCATCATGAAATACACGTTGTCAGAGATACAGAAAGGGACATAGGTACTCTTCATCCAGAAAAGATAAATAAAAGTAAGTTCTCGACCGTTAAAAAGTTTACAAAATCTGCACCGACGCGAGTTAAGCTTCGGGCAAAATCTAGTATAATAATAATATCCACCGTGTTTTCATAAACACAAACTTCTCCTCAGTATGGATTGGCCTGGATGGCGTAGTGGTTAGTGTAACCAAATGCCACGCCTGAGGTCGCGGGTTCGATTCCCGCACAAGTGAAACATTTATGTGCATGAACATGGATGTTTGTCTTGGTCTGGGTGTTTCTATGTATAATATGTATATATTTACCAAAAAAAGTATATATGTATGTATGTTTATCCATTGTCTAGTACCCATAGTACAAGCTCTGCTTAGTTTGGTCTAGATGGTGTTGTGTGTATGTGGTAGAATTTAATATTATATTATATTATATTATTAGTATAAAAAAGGTTAGATAGGAGCCAATTACGCTGGCCAGTGCAGTTAATAAACTTTATACATCTTCAGAAATATAATAGAGACGGAGACCTCTAGGTGGCAGTCCAAAGCTTTCCCACTACGCTATCGCTGCTATGCCAGCAGTAACGCTAGTAGTAAATGTAATTTATTCATTTGACTGCACTAATTCAAAGAAACAATTTTTTATACATCTTGGTTAGCATACAATCATACGGCCCACCTAATGGTTAGTGGTCACCGTAGCCTATGGACGCCTGCCACACCAGAGGCATCACTTGCATGTTGCCGACCCTTTAGGAAAGGAAGATGAGAAAAAGGAAGTGGGAAGGAGAAGGAGCGGGAAGGGAGAAAGAGGGTGTTTGCGTTTCCGGCACTCTTACTCACCGAACGGAACACAATAGTAGGAATGCTGCTATTTCACGTCGATATTCTGTGAGAGGGTAGTTCTTTCCCGGTCGAACCGGCCTGATCATGCTGAAATCAGCGAGGTTCTACTACTCGCAAAATATGTGCAAAATCATTCCTGCTTCCCGAAGATCTAAACCTTGAGTTTTGATATCAAGTTTGGATAAAGTGTTAGGTATAGGTAGGTAATAGAGTATTCCTGTACTCGGGAATAACGAGATCTCGGTTTACGTACTCAAGTTACTTCAGGTCAGGCAGGTCATGTACTTGTATGACGTATCTAAGCAGTGTGACATGTTATCTTCACGTTTGGCGTTGTGGTTTGAGTGGTCGCCTCGTCCTTGCCTCTGAGCTGAGTGTTGTGGGTTCGGTCCTCCATACAAGTCAATAAAATCGTGTAATCCACAAATAGTTGTTCCGGGGCTGGGTATTCTGTGTTCCCGATATTTGAATGTTTGTCAAGACCCTCACGATACAGAATTCTAGTGCGGGAGATGTCTTAACAAAAAGTAGCGTAGAATAAAATTATTTGTTTTGATTGTCTCTTCTTTGCATAAACTCATCCATTAGAATCGTCCATAATTCAATACTTTCTTAACTTCGCCACCACTATTACAATAAGTTTGCTAGAGCGAGACGGACATACAAACCAGAACTACGAACGAAAGGGACGCAGGTTCCTTTGTAAAAGTTTTACCCAAATGAATGGATTGGCGCGAAAATTGTAAAATTTTAACGATTAATTGCATACTGGTATTGGTTTCAGGCTTTTAGAAATTCAGAGTTTGTTTCTTCTGCGATTTATATCTAGTTATTTCCGTGGGGTTTCTCGCCTGTCTTCATGTGGAAATTATGATGAAGACAGTTTTTGGTTAGCTCTTAGTGGTAATATCTTTATACGGTTAAGTCATAGATATGAGGTTAAGGTGCGCTGTGCTGTCAGTAGGAAAACCCTGGTTCTTGTTATTGCACTCTGCCTTAATATTACGCTCGAGTGATGCCTATGATATTGTAAGCGATGATAGGCTATCAATATTACACATAGACAGTAGCCAAAGTGTGTTAGTGCCGGAGTGAGCTGAGGTGATAGGCACCTACAGGGTAAGCATTCCTTTTGCGTTGTGGTTCATAAGCATATAACGTCTCTGCAGAGAGTTTGTGGCAAATGTATTAGTTACAACATTTTGCTCGCAACTTAGCTCACTTAAGTGTAGGTCAGTAACAGTACGTTTTTCTGAATGAAAGGTAACCTCTGTCCTTTTTTAATCCCCTGACAACGTGTGTGCAAAATATCGTGATGATCAGTTGAGTAGTTAAGGCGTCAAACCGTAACAAACAAACAAACTCACATTGGCGTTTATAATATTATAGTTAGGATAGATTGCCGTGTATATTATTGATGTATTGTTTCCACCGGAACCAATAATTTCTTTGTAAGGCAAGGTACATCGTACAAATGGCAAATCATTAAATAAATCATCCCTACTTTTCATCAGCTATGTTTTAAGTTCTACTCCACGTAATTGGGAGCGAGCATAATAATTATCGTTTACCGTGCACGTCAAACAATCCGCATTTAATTTCGAAAAGTCATATAACTTCCGAAAGTCAGAGGTGCGCGACGTGGGTTCGAACCCGAGACCCTCTGCATTGCAGTCTATTGGTCTCCCCACTGAGCTATATAACCTTTAGCAATCGGAATTTAGTCGGCTGCCATAATACCTACGAGGCAGTGACATATAGTTTGTTTTTTTATCACTATTACTATATATTATGAAACAAAGTCCCTCACGACGTCTGTTTGTCTGTTCGCAATAAACTCAAAAACTACTAAACGTATTTTCATGCGGTTTTCACCAATGGACAGAGTGATTCATGAGGAGAAGGTTTAGGTGTATAATTTATTAAGGCTTTGTACTAATTACACTATATATGTTACTCAATTGTTGATTGAATACATCTACAAATGTAACAATAATTTATTGAGTAACACCGGATGCACTACTTAACAGTTGACATTTTGAAAAGCGCTAAGCTAAAGTGAGCTAATTGTAACATTTAATAAGATCAAATTAACAATTACAACATAATATATATTTTTTACATTTGCTTTGTTGTTATAGTATAATAAATATTATTAATAGAGACTTAAAATTTAGCATATATGTACGTAATTAATAATGTGTAATTAATATAGCTCAGTGGGGAGACCAATAGACTGCAATGCAGACGGTCTCGAGTTCGAACCCACGTCGCGCACCTCTGACTTTCTGAAGTTATATGACTTTTCGAAATTAAATGCGTATTGATTGACAATTATCGCCTGCTCCGTGCCTCGGAGAGCACGTTAAGCCGTCGGTCCCGGCTGCCATGAACATCTATGGCAGTCGTTACTGGGAAGTCAGTGCCCTATAATATCCTGACACTGGTCTAGCCTTAGGGTATCGTTCTATATCTTCGGGTTGCGGAGGTCAGGTGGCAGCCTCTCATAGGCTCAACCCTTTGCCTGAACCTAGCAACTAACCTAAATGTAGCTTCAGTCAGCATATAGTTTGACGTTCATAAGTGTTACTTTGTGACCTAAATGAATAAATTATTTTTGACTTTGTCTTTAACCCATATTTGCAAATCAATAAATGAATTATGTGTCAAGTATAAGTAACTGTATACCGACGCTAAGAAGTTAATGATACCTATAAACACGTACTAAGCACCTTGGAAGACGTGGCAACCCCGGGGGCGGCGCGCGGGTCTAGGGGGGCGATAACGGGTGCAACGGGCGAAGGGGTGCGGTAGGTGCGAGAGGGCGATCTAGTCGTGTTTCGATTAATTCGCAATACTTGTGGCACCGCGCACATTTTATATTTAGACCCGAGCACGCTAAGTAAGTGTGGAGAGATTTCTAGCTTTATACGATGTGTAACAAAGAGGTGTGGTTATATTTTAGGGCCGTAATGTATTTGTGTATCATTAAACATCGATACCAACGTATTATATCAATAACAAAATTTCGCCTGGTCATTTTCGTTTAAGTATCGTTGTATAAGTATCAACTAGTCATGTAACTATTGATAGGTCGATAAGAAAGAAAATGCTATATTTTTGTGAAAATAATCTATACGGATTGTCGCAGTTTCCATGTACAGATGCTATATTATGTGATACTTAAATATGACCACACATATGCGTCTTTTTCTAAAACAAGAAAGTCAAAAATCATGTATTCATTTACATGATTTATATTACATTTAACACTTCTGATCGTCAAAGTTAAGGCCGTCGTGGCACGGGGACTGCCCGCGCTTCATATTTCTCAAAATTACTTCAATATTTTTTGGTGTTATGGTAACGTGGAAGGGCTCCGAGCCTCGACCATCCTTAGAGCTATGCATCATAACTTGCTTACTGTTCACACTAAAATGGGTTCGAAATAAATTAGCGATTTTCTTCTTACAATTTTCACCTTCTACATTTACTGGTATAGCCTGGCCTTAGGTAAAGTGTAGCTTTTAATAATAATAATTACTCTCTGACTTTGTACTGAAACAGTATATCAGGCAGACTCCATTTTTTAGGGTTCTGTACCTCAAAAGGAAGAAACGGAGCCCTTATAGGATCACTTTGTTGTTCGTCCGTTCGTCTGTCTGTCTGTCAAGACCCTTTATCTTGGGAACGCGTGGAGGTATCCAGTTAAAATCAAAACAATGTACTTAAGTCTACAGTCTCTTGAAGCTGTGAAAAAATCAAACTTCTAAGTTAAAGTAATAAGAAGATACGGCCGTCTCTCCTCAAGGGAATCAAAATTTATAGGGTATTTTCTGTTGACCTAGAACTATGAAATTTGGCAAGTAAAACCGTCTTATACAAATATAGGGAAAAATCTGAAAATATACATTTGTAATTAAATCATAAAAAACAGGGTCTTTATGCAAGGACAATTTTTTTTTATTAATGTAGTACCTACAAATTTGTTCGGAACCCTCGGTGGGCGAGTCCGGCTCGCACTTGTCCGGTTTTTAATCTATAATTTTCATTATACCAGCCCATCAAACATCTATCCCTATAGCCCAGATTTATTAGGTTCCGTATGTAGCAATAGTCTCCTACACTTGCCGCGGCTAGTGTCTCGGTAAGTGTCCCATCTCAGTCTAAATTAAAACTTTTGAAGGGCCTCTGCACGTTGGACCCATGTCCCCGTGTAAATCTCTCGGCCGGGATTTCCCTTACGCAATAGAAAAATACGCGTGAAAGAGAAACACAAAATAAAATAAAATCGTGCTAATAATATGTAGAAGCGGTCTCCACACTGGGTGATCGACCGCCGCTGTCACTTACACTGCCTCGGTAATTATTTTTATTATTGAAACACCTCCCCTCCCCCGCCGCCGCTCGCCGCGCACCTCACCCCCGCACTCGCGCGAGCACTTTTTGTTTTTGTTTTAATTCGATTATTTATTGCGATGGACATAAGGTTATTTACTTCGACATGGATTTTTATATTATTTTTATTTATTGCCAGGTTTGTTTAGTAAGTATGAGGTTTAAGATACGGTTCCCAAGTCGGTTAGTGTGTTTGTTAGATGTTTTTGGCAGTAATTTCTCAGGAACAATACCGAACTGCGTCTAAGATTCAGCGATATGTTCACTACCTGTTATGTGGGACCTACAAAAGCTGATGATTGGTGATGAACACTTCTGATTAATTCATTACCATCATCCCCACACGTACATATATTTAACATAGAAGCGTAATGTTTATTTAATCAATTGGGATACTACCTCTATACTTTTTATGTATTCTTACGAGATATAGGGCAGGATTTCAGGATCCATTAAAAGCCTGAAAAAGCGTGACATTTACCCAATGCGCTGGCAACACAGCGATTTTTTTCTAGAAGAGCGGGCGATACCCTGGTAGGAGAAGCGTTTATACATTGTTTACAGTTGCCGGTTACTATCAATTCTCAATACTTTATTGCTGTCCATAATGTATTTACATATTACAAAAGCTAGTAAGATTATTTTGATAATATTAGTAAAAGATCCTATCACCGCATAGATTTTTAGGCGGGACGTGTGCTTGTTTGCTTTTTACTTTTGAAGCATAAAAAATACTACAACTAAATAATTGTATACAGGATTGCCAGTATCGAAATCCTTGATTCGATATTGAATTAACTCTTCTTAATAATTATTCGATACTAACAACTTCTTTTTGTTAAGTTTATTTATGAAGTATATTGTTTGGTGCAAATTTGCATTCAGGTGCTCCGACCAATAATTCTAAATACATAACTCTTGCAATGCAGCGAAAGCGTAGTAGAAGTTTGTTGGACTGCCATGTAGAGGTCTCGGGTTCGACTCCGAGGAACGCATCTTTTCAAACTGTTGTGCGAATCACATAGTAAATTATCACTTGCTTTAATTGCGACAAAGGAGAAGATTGTGAGGCAACCTGCATGTCTGAGAAGTATCTTAAATGTTCTAGAAGGTATGTGCAGTCTGCCAACCCGCACTGGGCTAGCATGGTAGACTATGGCTTAACCTTTCTCACTCTGAGAAGAGATCTGTGGCCAGCAGTGTGACAGATTAGACACAGAGCTTATATTTTAAACGGTTGCATTTTTTATTGTTCTTGCCGTCCAACTAATTCTTTTATAAAAGGTTGGTAACGTACGAGTGCTACTCTTGGTGTAGCTAGTGCCTAGTCTTGGGGAACTGTTTACCATGAGATGGACCTTAGGGTATGCTTACTACCTTAGCGGTACCTATAATAAAAAATACGTTATTTCAACATCACAGCATATAAAACATGAGTCAAAAACTTTTATCTCCTAGAAGCGCAGGCCTAACCGACTCAAAATTTACAAAAACAAACACATACACACCTTATTATTATATAAAAAATCTTCCATTGATAATACTGCAATACAATTGCGGTCACTGAACAAAAACCAGACAAGCCCAGGAGGCAGAATTAGTTAAAACGTCAAATAATAGTCATTGGAAACCGTTCAAGTAATATCGATTACTATTGTTGAACCGTTTATTGAATAAAGAACTTTTTTGTTAAAACCTTTTATTGAACAAAGTTGTTCGATAGTTATTCAACAAAAACACATTATGCGTATAGAATAAACTTTATTTTATATACAATAAAGTTGATTATTCAATAAATTAAAACATAATATAAAATTGTTTAAATTTGCGTGGGACGGGATAGAGTTGAATTAATATTTTTTGTTTACTTTTTATTTTTATTGTTATTATTTGACATGGGTGTGGCAATTTGAATAGTAAGAATGGGTATTTAAACTAATATTGGCTAGCCTTAACCTTTCTGTTGATTTGTAAAGATATTAGTTGTCTATCAATTGATAGAGATGTATAAGAAATTTAAATGTTGCGGGACCTTATTTGAATATGTCATTGTTGACTATTTAAGATGAATGATAAAGGTATGTCTCGGTTTGTGGTAAATACTTACCCTTTCCTGTATGAGCAGGCAGCAAGTATAATAGGTTGCCTTTTTATTATTTTATTGCCTTTGTTGTTAGACGAGTCTCAGCTCATCTGATGGTAAACGGTAACCATGACTTGATAATGACATGACAGAAGTAGTACAAAGGAAATAGTCCAACGGCTGCCGTAAAAGAAAAGGAATATGGTACATATTTTCCACCTATCAGACGATACGCAAATAAATCTATTGCAGTTGTGTGGTTTATTCTTCGCACAGAAATACAAATATCGTGAGACATATTATGTCTATCAAATTAATCTCGACACTGTAAACAAAATCTAATATTTTATACATGCACAGACGGCACGGCTGTTTTCTAGAGGGGTTGACATTGACAACAGTTTGCCATATCCGTTTATATCTCTGCTGCATGATTACCTTACGTAATATTCTTCTTGCACGCTTATCGGTTTAAGGTGCTCTTAACCTGGCCTTTCTTCAGAATGTCACTCGAATTAATTATCCTTCAGTGTATCTATAACAGATTAATGGCAGTCATTAACCATGCCAGACAGTATCCTTACTAATCTGTTCTCAATGATTGATTGATATGACCATAACTAAATATTCTTGACAGGAGAAGTCCTAATAGTTCCTTTCGAAGAAAGAGTATCTTTTCACTAAAGGCCTGTCTACACAATCTTTAAAGTAACAAATCAAGTGTCCACAGATCCGTGAAGAAACAAATTAAGGCGAAACCACACGTGCGTGTGTGCGACCGCGCGGATAATCGCAAATTGTGCAAACAGCCTAACGGGGGCTCCACAGTATCAAGTGTCGACAGTTTTAATATTGTTAGAATTCGCACACTTTTTTATTGGGAGTTTTTCGGAGAAATCGTATACTATGGTTTCATTCATAAATTTGGCAAATAGTTACTGCTAGAAAAAAACGCTACCTTCCAATAAATTTCGACTAAGCATGCTTGCGTATTAATACTTCGTATATTGACTTTTCTTACAGAATGAGTGTGGCTCGCATTCTTAATAATTTTATAAATATTGAAATGTGTCGTCTATATTCTTAGAGACTAATATTCTAAAACATAATGTTTTTAAGTAATTTCTAATGCTAAGTATATGTACTTTACCAATCGCACAATAAATACAATTGTATTTATAAAAAAGGTGAGCGAACATTTTAGGCAACATATTTTTAATACTTGTGACTTGGAGTAAGCTTGAATTTTGACTTATGTATGAGTTATGACGGAGTCAACATGTGTGCTACTCGTAAGTCGTATTTTGTTGAACGTGATTTAGAAATATATACATGTTAACTTTCTCGGTTGCGCAGCGATGTTCAATGTGACTGCTGTGCCTGACCTTTCAAGGTTAATTGCCGGGTCGAGCAAAGTGTAGGGTTTTTCGTTAAGGAATTCTAGGAAGTAAGAGCACAGAGTCTGAGACAGCGTCTGATACACGGCGATAGGTGTCAAAAAACATATTTGTTCAAAAATGGGTGTACATATCAGCTTACTCTTCCGTAGATAGGCGCGATACTATGTATGTATAAATTAAAACAAGTTTACTACTTATGTCGGCCTCGATGGCGTAATGGTTAGTGTAACCGACTGCTACGCCTGAGGTCGCGGGTTCGATTCCCGCACAGTCAAACATTTGTGTGCATGAACATGGATGTTTGTCTTGGTCTGGGTGTTTCTATGTATAATATGTAGGTATTTACAAAAAAAAAGTATATATGTATGTTTATCCGTTGTCTAGTACCCATAGTACAAGCTCTGCTTAGTTTGGGCTAGATGGTGTTGTGTGTATGTGGTAGAATATTTAATATTTATTTATTTATTAGCTAATAGCAAATAAAAAGACGAATTCTACACAAAAAAGAGAAATTTCGTTATGTTGCGGGCGTGGCAGATCGATAAGCACACAAGAGGTTTTCACCAGTCGATATCAACCAGATACTTTTACAACCCTTGATAGTAATACATCCCCTAAACACCGATTTGGGGTTGAGATAGCGATCCATCGAGATCGGTAAAAATACAATAGTAGGGTGATATTTTTTATACTTTTTGTCCAAAAAGATAGATTCCACCCTCAAACCGCATTGTATCAAGTCGGAATCCACTTGTTGTAATAACAAAGCTTCATCGATATTAGTTCAGCACAATTGCGTTAAATGTTCTCAGATCACGAGATAATAATACAATAGATATTTTTAAAGTTTTTTGATACAGGGATCTATCCGATTTTGTATCAGATTTAGAGAGTTTAGAAAAATAGTACCTATAATATAAAAATGTATAGGTAAATATTTGTGTGATATGTATTTTTCGTTAGTTTAGTAGCATAAGCCTTAGTCAAGGTGTGAGTCTATTACTCACACACTCTGGATAATTTTCAATGTGATAAAACAGGTAAAACAAAGCGACTTCTTCAGCCAATCATAATAAAATGTATTCTAAATACTTAGCTGTATTGACTCTTTCACGAATATCGGAAACAAACACAGTAATACTAAATGCTAAATGGATTTATTAATAAGTATCCGTATTTATCATTTCATGAACTTAAGAAACAAACACAGCAGTGTTTAATACAAATCCAAATTTGGTAGCACTTGTATTATCCTCTACAAAACAAGAACAAATAGTCACTGCATACACTATACGTACAAACTAAATATGCCAGTCAAAATCGCAAGTTCTCACGCAGAAAACAAATAAACAAAACAGCAAAGAACAAACAAACTCTCTGGCAAAAACAACAACACACCCACAATTCCACGTCAACAACAGTATCTCACAAAAGAGTACCTTCAAGTATATCGCCTGAAGCAACCCACTCCACTTGTAGATATATATCAGTATCATACTCCCACGGGCAAAGGATTGGTCTGATAGCAGGTGCTCGTCCCACGGGGAAGCTTATTATGTAGCGAAAGCTTTTGTCAACGATGCTTGGTAATTGTGGTTTGGTAGAACAGGCAATTAACGTGACTTTTGGGTTGCCATCTATATTTAGATCTGACTATTGAGGAATGAGAACTTTGGAATCCTTTGGGGTCCTTTCTTTCTTCAGGGATCATACAAATATAACATTTGTAGTGTCGCATGAAAGTATAGAGTTATTATATTGTGCTTGTGACTACAAATATTACTAGTTGCTAGGTTCTGACAAAGGGCAAGATACATGCCAGAAACTCACGGTCACATTTTTAAAATATCAATTAAATATACCTAATTTTAATTTTTTGTAGCTCATAAGAACGAGCTGTACTTGTAATGGCTGCAAAGCCAGTAGCTTGATATGAAGGCGCACTCACCTACACTTTGTGACAATGCAAAGGTAGTCGGTCACTGAATGTCGATCAGAAAAAACAAAGAAGAAAACTGCGGATGCATACATAGACATTATCATTCGAATCATTATGGTAAACCAGAAAATCAAGCAGCTGGAAAGTCAAATTTTTAAAGTATAATTATAATAAATACACGAATCCCAATCATGAGCTAAACCATGACTCGTAAGATTCGGCTTATTAAAGATTTCTCACATAGTTCTGTCGCCCATTGTGCTACTTCAGCCAGACCTCATGTGGCTTGTGCTATGTCTACGACTAAATAATAACTAGGCGCTCATAGCCAGTTGCACTCACTGATCGTTAAACGATTAGCGAGGTTAAGCAACGTTGGGTGCGGTCAGTCTATAGATGGGTGACCGCTTAGTGGTATTTCATCTAAGCGTCTCCGTGCTTCGGAAGACACGTAAAATGTCGGTTCCGGTTGTTGCCAAATTGACAGCAGTCGTTAAGCCATGTCAGAGGCCTACGAGCGGCTTGAACAACTCTTGACAAAAGTTTGGCCACTAACCACAAGAACAGAAGAAAAAAGAATAACTAAATTAGCTACTTCTTTTAGTAAAAGAACATATACATTTTTACTTAAATCTAAAATCAAATTCAAGTTGTAGTCTTAATTTAAAAGACATTCTCAAAAACGTGTTAACGGTTGAACCAAACTAAAAACTCGACTTGCTGCTGTTTCTTTCATCACCAAAAACACAATAAAAACATAAGTGACACATAAGCAATTAAAGCAATTACTTCTACACGACATACACATAAAGGTATCAGGCAGCTAACACAATCGACCACCAGTGCACTCTACACAATGCCACTGCATTAGACCACAAAATATAACACAATTGTTTTCGCCACACGATACCTATTGACTGCATTCAACTAAAGTACCTTAACGAGAGCACTCCACATTGTTTTTATTTCTATTATTATATTCAATAAATAATAGAACTCTCAAATAATTGTTATTGAATTAAGTATAACTTTCGAAAATTGTTTGTTGGATTTTTTGTATTTTTACTGCGTTCAAATATGCACCTAATCGGCTGTAGAATAGAGTTTAAAAGGAGTTGATTTACTAAGAAATAAAATTGGTGTGTGCTCAACAATTACTACTTGTACGCTATACAAAATTAATATCTAAATAGTATGCAATAAAGGCGATTTCTCTTTTATGAACGTTTGAAATTTTAAATCGTTTTTGACAAATGGTTCTTATTGTTCGTTCATTGTTTAGGGCGTGGCTACTTTAAACCGATAAGTAATAGTTTTATAAATAAACGATTGATTACTAATTGGACCCCTCGCGGCTTTAAAATTTCTCTGCTACCCAGATCGATTTCAACGGTAACGGATGAAAACTGTCTGGTTATATTCAATAGGTATATCATAATTCTTCGTTTTCCTTTAGTATGTATGATTTGTCAAAATGGTCCGAAGGCCTTTATATTAATAGTCATATATTATGAAGATATTCCAATGTTATTGACTAAAGTCTCCAAGTTACGTCTGAGTAAGAAAATCTATGGACCTTCCTGGGCACTTGCAACCCTTGTTTCTTGCCACCCCTTGATATAAGAAGTCGATCTGCTATGGTCACTAATTTGGCTCCTGTAATTACACAATCCATCTTAAGAAGCCAGAAAGCAACCCTTCTTGCTGCAGGCACACAACACATGGATGTTTGAGTACTACCCCAGTGTCATCAACTCATCAGACTACTCGAAACTCCTTCGCTAATGTTGCCATTGCAACCGTCTAGACGACCCTTCATAAATAAACTAAAACATAAACACAGATGTCGTGTAAAAATCACTTGATATTTCCTCATTGTCTTCCGTCGATTCTGAAGAAACTTTTCAATTGCAGTATATTCCAGTTTTTTAGAGGCAAAATGCAATCGAAAGGTTTCTTTTTCTATCAGACTCTCACACAAAATTTGCTTTCTCTCAAACAAAGAATGTAGTTTTTTATCCAACTCACATTGTAGTATAAACTTCTATAGTTACATATGGGTGGATAGTTATTGTCCTGCGTCGTGTTAAACAAAGATACTGTCATTTAATACAAGTGCAAGCTGGTCACGTGTGTGCCATCATAAAAGACTAGCAGGTAAGACTTGATAACCATTGAAAACCCTTTGAGGGTTTCTGGGATAATGAAATGGTATAATATGTGTGTATATTCATACATAATGAAGATCGTTTTAAGCAAAAAGTGCCCGTATTTTTGTATCTGTACGTTTGAAAACTGTATATTACACATTATTGCCTTTAATCACACAGGCTAGACTTTTTATACATTGGACGTACTGCCCCGTGAGAGATTTTACACTAGTTACAAGATGTTACAAATGCCATCAGTATGGTCACACAGCGAAATCTTGCAGAGAGGTTACCCCTACATGTGGACATTGTGCCGAAGCTAGACATTCGACGACCGAATGTACAAAGAAGGAAGATGCCCCTAAATGTGCTTCATGCTCTCGTTTTAAGAAGCCTAGCAAACAGAAGACGGGTGGGACTGACTGTCCAGCCAGAAAACAAGCTGAATATAGGTACATAAACTCAGTAGATTATGACGGTACGAAGATCGCTGTTTATTTATATTTTATTACTACTACTTAGATTCTCATTATTAGACATACACTATGTTTATTTTATAAACATTATAGGTATATGTCAATTAATATTTTAATACAAAATTATATAAATAAGTAGTATTATTTTCATTGTAATAGTAACTTATTATAGAACAATCTAAATTTGTTAAATATTGTTATGAATGCTCTTTCTATTACACTACAATAGCACATAATTATCGCCTGTGATACAGGTATAACCTAGTACAGGCGTCCAAAGTAATGTATCATATTTTAAGTATTTTTAAGACCTATTGTTATTCATATTTGTGCCAACTTAAATTTAATAAACAATTATTATTATTATTATTACCGTCAGGTAGATGCGTGTGTTGGACAAAGAGTTAATGTGATTTTCTGTTAGATATTATTTAGTAACATCTCCAAATTTAAATAAGGCCATAGGTTGACGTACGAGTATATTAAGTGGGATTTAAAACTTCGTAGCGTACTATGCCACTGCCTAAAATTTTGAGATAATCAGTCGTGAATATATGTACGATATAATGTATCACTGACAGGAATAATTAACATGCTAAAACATACGTGTAATAGGGCCCGAGGGGTTCTACTAGATACATTTAGAGATACCGTGCTCTTTCGAATAATTCTTTCCCTTTTAAAAGACAACTACTGCACTAAGACTAATGCCTGTAAAACGACGTTATTTATAATGATTCAAAGAACGGACACAATTACAGACTATTGTTATTAGTTACATCACACAAATAGTTGTCCCACGTGGGAATCGAGTCCACAACACCCGACTCAGTTGCAGTGGCGACCACCTAAACCACTACACTATCTGTGCAGGTATTCAATTCATAACAAAAAACACAATAACGATATATCGAATTCATTCACTCATCATAAGTGTAAACGAAAATATAGGTATTTCATGTTAGATATATTTTATTCCAAAAGAATGTATCCAGTACAACCTGCCACAACAATATACTCATACTTTTGTTATTAAATTGCTGTTAAAAATTAAGGCTTTTTTCCCCAAACCGGATTTACACAACGAAAACTATAAATATAAACAAAATGTTCTATAGAATAATGAAATTATTCTCAGATACAATTATAAACGTATTACACATTCACGCACGGATACCTTATTTGCAAAATATTATTACAACAATATAATATTAACAATACTCTAAACTACTTATAGTTGAACAATGTATAATATCAGCTTACCCCACAAGTATCACATTACCCCACTGTTGGGCAATGGACAAAGCGATGTTTTTTGCGGTTACACATTCAATAGTTAATTGTGATAAAATAGAAGACTGGTTCGATCGTTTTTGAAGCATACTTACTATTATAATGATATCAGTTATACCTAACGTTAATTTCTTTTAATAAATCTACATATATTAATATTATGAAGAAGAAAGATTTGTTTGTTTCTAATAGATAATCTCTAAAACTACTGAATCGATTTCAATAATTATTTTACCATTAGAAAGCTACTTTATTTAGTAGTAACATAGGCTATATAACATGACGTTACGAGTCACGAGAGTGGAACACTAATCATAAAAGTGCGACTGCGGTGCATCTCCACAGACAATGGGTCATTTGCTGACGTGCCCTACGAACCCAGAATTGTGCACGCTTGATGAAATATACCAAGCAATGCCTAATACGATTCGCGTTGCCGAGCACTGGGCTAAAACCATTTAAACTGTTGCCGTCAACACGATAAGAAGAAAGTAGGTGAAGCCACAGAAGACACCTAGTCATATATAAACTTACTGTTCCGTAGGTAAGCAGAGATGAATAATATTTATTTGCATTTCCCGATCTGTTTTAAAGTCCCATCTAAAGCAGGCGATCCTATTGCCGTAGAGTGGATGCTTTTCTAGGCTGTTCCTTCTTAGGCTAAATAAGATTGATTGCGTGACATTTATTTTAAAATGATAGCTATTATGAAACAAGCTTCTATTCTTCTCCCTAGCCTTTATTATTCCCAAGTCACTTGGGGTCGGCTTTTCTGGTCTAACCGGATTTGACTGGATATCAGGTTTTACACGGACCGGCTGCCACCTGACCTCCGCAACCCGAAGGCTAACAATACCCTAAGGCTAGACCAGTGTCAGGATATTAAAGGGCACTGACTTCCCAATAACGACTGCCATAGATGTTCATGGCAGCCGGGACCGACGGCTTAACGTGCTCTCCGAGGCACGGAGCAGGCGACAATTGTCAATCAATACGCACATAATTTCGAAAAGTCATATAATTTCCGAAAGTCAGAGGTGCGCAACGTGGGTTCGAACCCGAGATCCTCTGCATTGCAGTTTGTTGGTCTCCCCACTGAGCTATCGCTGCTAAACAAGCTTCTATTATACTCCTTAAATATAAATATATCTCGTAAAAATCTGACAGCACTGATCTCTACGCAGAGGTGGAGAGTTAGACCAGAGTCTTTATTTTTTTTTTTATTTATTTATTATGTTATCATAAACAATTTTTACATTGTGTTTGATATAATTACATTGATATGTCATGGTAGAATTGAACAATAAAATAGATTAATAAAATCAATAGGTATAAACAAAGCAAAGAAAATACACAAAAAGCAACATAAATAATAATCAAAAACAACCTAGCAGCAATCAATAATAATGTAATCTTAATTAAAATTAACAATAAGTAACAATTCAATCAACTAAAGCTAAACTTTGCTAAGTGATGTGCGTTTTAAGTACTTGTTATACTTAATGTACGGCTTGCTTCAACTTTAAAGGAAAACATCGTGAGTCATGTCTGATAGAACCTGCATGTCTGATAGAACTCCATTATGTTCTTAAATACATCTGAAATCTGCCGATTCGCATTGAGGCAACCTGAGGCACTATGGCCTCGCCCTTCACATATTGAGAAGAGGCTCGTGCCCAGTAGAAGGGCAGTTTAAAGATTGAGCTGGTATTCTTATAATTTCATTGAAATTTAACCAGTTGCTAATTCGTTCCTATATTAAAATATATAATTGTAAGGTTTTATTACTATGAAAGCCACACGTTAAACCTATCAATCATTAAATCAAATATTTATAATATAAACTTCTTCATAGCAATTTATTTGCCATTATCTTAGAAATTAATCATCCATTTTCAATCAATCCTTTATTCAAAAAACTCTCGATATTAAATAAATATTAAATTATGACTATACAACATTTCGAAAACAGAATTGGAAACTCGAAAAAAATGTTATTAGTAAATCGTATGTTAAAACTGTTCAAATAGTATTAGGAAACGTATTACAATGACAAATATATTAGCATTCCATTCCGACCTTATTCTAATGTAAATAAGACTTAAAATCACTGTGTTATTATTAACTATTTTGTTTGTACATACCTTCAAAAACCAACTTGTTATTACACCAATAAAATACCGTCACAACCCTATTACAATGTCGCAGAGTTCATTTTAGCATGGCATTTTTAGATTTGAACAGCAGTGTTTCATCGGTTTTGAATTTCGGAGTTCATACGTGCCTACAAAATGGAGATGGTAAGTTTCTAAAGTGTCCAAACAGTATAGTATTGGTGGTGTGTTGGTGAGCGGTGGACGACAAACATTGGGCGCAAACATTCGGTGTGTAGGTATTGAGGCGATCAACCGAACTGGGATCTTGTTACCGCTTCGGGTATAGTCGCACACTCAAGTTATTATATTAATATATTAATTTATTTTATATTTGGCTCTGTAGCAAATGCCGATCGTGAGATGCCAGGTTTGATTCCAAGTCTTGGAATGCTAGTCACAATTAAAAAACTTATCGTATCTAGCCGCCGAAGTGCCACTGCAACGCAAATGATAAATTAGGCATAAGCTAAGTATACATATTTTAATTAGAGGTTTTTTTAAAGGAAATAGCAGGTAACAGCACAGGATTGAAAAATGATTTCAGTGGACGGTAATTAGCTCGGTCCTTATCTTGTGTGACTTAAATCATTGCTGATGAAATATGAGTGTAGGTAATACTACGGCCATCCCTTTGGGAGTATACAGGAGAAAAAGGAAAAGGAAGAGGTTATAAACTGATGGCAACCCTATTGCCATCTACTATACACATTACCAGACACCACGCTGCTACTGAGAACTTCTTCATAGAAAAATCCTATAATACTGTTGTAGGGACACACACACACAGACTTTAGATGCATTGTATGTTTCTGGTAATGAATGTGTATCTCGTCACTTACGTCACGTTTTCCCTCGATTCAATTTAGTACTTTAGTCTGCTCGAAACTGCAGAAATGTAATAAGTGTTCGGACTATTATATACATTATACTAATCCTAATTTTATATAATTGTGTGATTGAAATTAAACACTTTATACGGATTTTGTCGCGTTGTTTATTTTACTTTAAACACTGTTATTACATAATTTTGAAAACTCTAACACTACTATTATTGAACTTTACTACTATTTAAGCTATATATTTTCTAATTAAAACTATTTATATTTAGGTTTACACCTTGCCCCGACGTTTCGGTTGCTTTACAGCAGACATGTTCATGTGAGACTCAAACTTGGTGAAAAGAATATAACAATTTCAGAGACATTCCAACTTTTATTTACAAAACAAACTACGAACCTAAATTTTGATGCATTCGATCATCAAATCTAAAACAGCACTTCTGGTGGATATATGTATATGCGCGTACCATGTTTATATCATGGGACCAAAGAGGGAAATTCAGGCCTTTTTTTGTAAATAGTTAATACTAACACGTCTGCCTATGCCTGTACAAAATTGGTGTCTTTGAAGCGGGTTAATTGCGAACAAACAGCGGAATTAAGTAAACCACACGGATTATAGTTGCGTCACGAAGTAATACCACCACTACATACGCATCGCACATATACACCTGCGCCCGCGCATGTGTGCGTGAAGACTATAACATAACATTTATGCGTGTGAAACCAGAGAAAAACATAGCGTTATATTGTACTTTTGATTGTATAAGTAGTCACCTGGCTATTATGGCACAGCGCGTGTTGCGGTTTCAATACTCACACAAGACAAGCGTCATCTACAAACAAAGATGATCTGAATATGGGCATGAAATTGATGTGGTCAAACTTAGAGCTGATTACCTGTTCGGTTAAGTGGCTGGCATTAATTGAACTTTCGAACCCGACACATATGTCGGGCCGTAGCTGCTGAGCATAAGACGACGGGATCGGATCCCAGATCGTGCCTAGAAGAAATTCATTAGCATAGATAACTATAAATTAAAAATTTAAAAACCCCCGACATATATTGAGGGAATTGTGAAAAAAAAATGTGAATCGCCATCTTATGGCGGCGGCCATCTTGGATTTGAAATTTATCATAGTGTATAGTATTCTACTAATCAAGCCCTTTCATTTGATACCCATATTGAGGGAATTGTGAAAAAATATGTAATCCGCCATTTGTGGCGACGGCCATCTTGGACCGATTTTCATCAAACATAACTAAGAACACTCCCGACAAATTCACCTTTCAAATAAAAAAAACAATATTAAAATCGGTTCATCCGTTCGGGAGCTACGATGCCACAGACAGACACACACATACACACACACACATACACACACACAGACACGTCAAACTTATAACACCCCGTCGTTTTTGCGTCGGGGGTTAAAAACAATCCTCGGTGCGTTGAATTTCTTAAACTTAAACTTTAGGCTTCTGAGTTAGGAGGTGAGTGGCGTTTTAATTACTCAGACTATGAGAAGAGAGAGTAGGCCACAATTTACGCATACACTTGTGTACTATAATAACTACAGCATAGAGATTTACCAGTCTCCGCCATGTGCTATCACTGAGAAACTGCCTAAAGGCGCTCTTCACGAATGGCGTGGCGAGCAAACCGTGTCTACGCATGGCTGCCACCACGCCGAGGATTTTAGGGTTAAACTAGATATAATACAATGTTGTGTTCTATCTCATTGTACTTTGTGTTCGATAACACAGAACTTGATCTCCAGAGCGGTGGATAGTTTAAAAAAAATATTTTAAAAATTTTGCTTACTGTCGAATTGAGATCTGAGATCAAGATGAAAACTTATAAAGAATAGCACGATAGTTTGATATTGCAAAAAGAAAGTAAGAAACTTTCATTCAAACAATGGCATTTCACAATGATTTGATTGCGTATATGTGTGTGTGAGTGCGCCAATGAAAACTAAGTTACGTCTGTGTGCAATATTTAATTGTTACACACTACATCTTGCTGTGGTATGAGTAGATTGAAGGTGGGTGTGTCTGTGTGCGTGTATGCGTATTGAGTTAACAAAATAAATGTATTTTCCAGTTCTTAGAGAGATAATGTTTTTCGTTATTCAAGTACCTATTGTAATGACAGAAGAAAAATTTATAATTGAATATACAAGAAATAGATAAATAATTTTAAATGGTAACATCTTTGCGCTAGATATAATTTCTGTCTTGCGAGGCCCTTTAATTTAGCAACGACGACTTCAACAACTATACCATCAGTGCAGAATTAGCGCAATAATTTCACACGATCTTCACTAAATTCAAATGGTGATGATTCGAATCTCGTTGGTGGTAAGCAAGTGTACTAGCCACCAGAGTGCCGAGTGCGAATTTGTTTTACGTTAACGCGATCGACACGTTTATGACGTTCGGCGCTCTGATTGGCCCGCTCCAAGCTCTTAACCAATCAGAGAGCTAAACGCGGTAACCGTTTCGATCGCGTTATCGTAAAAACAGCTCACACTCGGCACCCTGATGATAAAAGAATAACCGTAGCCTATAGACAGGAACCCAATATATTTGCCCTTTGCCCTCCCTAAGAAGCGTCGCTATACTCGCAACAGAAGAGGTAGTGATAAGGGCTTAGTGGTTTAAATAGCAGCGCCGCTACAGACACTGCGCTGAGTGCTGTAGGTTCGATCGCCATAAGGGACAAAAATTTGTATGATGTCTGTTTTGTTTGGTTTCCGTTTATTTTTATTTGTTCAAAGGCTTATCCGTGATTGAGTAATAACAAAGAAATATACATCTTAATAAACTTTCAGAATTACAGTATACTTACTTGAGTTAATCTCCTTGGTATAACGAAAAATTAAACAGCTTAATACATTAGCGGTGGTTATCTTTTACCATCGGCTGCTAGCTCATCTGCCACTGAAAACATTAACATAATGAAAGATAAGAAAATAATTATATTATTTTAGGTTATCGTATGATTTTGCTGCCACTACAAGAGCGCGGATGCATCGCATATCAAACAATTGAGTAACGATCGCGATGATCGACCTTCGGCGCGTACACCGATAGTCATGGTAATTGATCAGGTGATCACTGAATTAATATGATTAATGAGTCATCATAGTATGACTGCTTGCAGTATAAATTAGAATTAAAAGAAATATATTAAATTAATCAGGTTTTGGCTGCAGCTTCGCGTTAATTTAGATTATGTTAACTATCCCTCGGGATATAAATTTATTGACAAAATCTAGATAGTCAGATTTTTTTTCTGGATGAAAGTTATAGTGATATACTTAGTATGGCCATAAATACCGTTACAATTAAAAATATATTACACTTGAATTTGGAATCTGTCATTCTTATATCAGTATTCATAGTGTTTTCTCATTTTCGCGCCAATCGGTGCTAAATATTTTTGTGATATTAAAATGGAGTGGGTGATAAAGAGAACCGAATTGCTGTGATAGCATTATACAAAGTAGGTATGGAGCCAAATGCCATTTTTAGCATTTCCATCCGCGGTATTAGTCAAATGTTTATGTACCGGGCTATTGATAGGTACAATTAAACTTCCTCTGTTTGTGACAGAAAAATATCTGGCCATCCACGTAGTATTCGTATGAAAAAGGCGATCATAGCAGTGAAGGAAAGAATTCGAAGAAATCCTGTCCGAAAGTAAAAGACTTTATCTCGAAAAATTAACACGTCAATACATGTCGCGTTTTAAAAGATGACTAATGACTTGCAGCCTAATAGAGACGCACTGGTCATTATTTAACAGATAATTGAAAAATGAATGAGGTGGTAAAATCAAATCAACTTATTAAGCAGTACGCAAAGGGGGATCACAGAAAATGTTATTTACTGACGAGAAAATGTTTATTATTGAGCAATGTTTTAACAAGCAGAATGGCCAAGTTAATGCTGAAAGCTCTATAGAAGCTTCCCAATTAGCCAGTAGAGTAGAACGTGAACATTATCCAACTCCAGTGATGGTTTGGGTGGGGTGTTAGCTATCAAGGAGTGACTGAACCATATTGTTGTGAAAAGGTGTCAAAACATCGGCACCAGTAAATCAAGATACGATTCTTGAGAACGTGGTTAAACCTCTTGATAACACACACAAGACTCAGCACCGGGTTATAAAGCTCGATCCATCCAAGCGTGGCTGGAAACGAACGTTTCGGGCTTCATCAGAGCTGAAGACTGGCCGTCATCTAGTCCCGATCTCAGTCCGCTGATTTATGATTTATGGTCAGTTTTAGAGAGTATGGCATGTTGTAAACGCCATGATAATTTGGAGTCCCTAAAACAATCCATAAGATTGGCAGTGAAGAATTTACCCATGGAGAGAGAGAGCCATTATCGCCCACGTTGAAAGTAAACCAACCGCATAACTGGTCTCTGTCGCGAGCAAAACCAGGCAAAACTAACCTAATATTAAGTTTTCCAAGTGCCGTGACTAGTTACATCAAAGATTTATCGATGTGTGTAGTGAAGGAAGTAACGACAGCGGCATCCACGCGTAGGTTTTTATCGAAATCTGGTCATCACTAAGCAACTTTCGCAAGTCTGCCTTCCTTTCAAATTAATCGATGTGTTTCTATTAATAACTGACCTCACCGTATAAAGGACTGCATTAAAGCCAATGGAGATAATTTTGAATAAGCTTCATATATTTTTAATGTTATTATATTAATGTATAGACTAACACACATTACAGTAATAAATGTTTTATGTAATAGACAAAAAAAGATTTGTCCTTGTACCAATATTTATGGCAATATTTAAAAATAATGGTGACATATTTAAGCCTTCCATATATCATATATAACTCGCTATTTTCGGGTACAAATCTTCTCGTTCTTAGGTTTATCTGTTACAAAGTTATCAGTAGTAGCATGATCTCTGGAACAGCGGTCGACAGGCACCCGTGCGAATAACTCACAGAGAATGGGTGTAATACACCTCCTGCTTACTCTTTCATATAGGCGTGGGACTATATATATATGTATCTAATAATTAAACTGTAAAACACATCGAGCAGCGATAGCCCAGGAGTTTAAAATCCATTCAATTATTTCTACACGATGTTAGTACAAACAGACAGACAAAAATAAGAATGAAATAATAGATTGGTTTTAATCTATTGAGTCGCAGCAACACCCTGTTTGACCCAGACACATCTAATAGACTTTTAATTAAAAAACGAAAACAATATGTTTACTTTTCTCAGACCTGACAGATTAATGGAATTCTCTAAATTGTTGATCCCAATTACATTTGATTTAAAGTCGGCTAATCAACAACGCAGCCTAATGGGAAACCGTCGCAAAGGTTTTAAGATGGCGCCCCAGGCGCGCATCTCTGTCTATTCAAAGTTAAAATATGTGCGTATTAAACAGTTAACTATTGCTCGCTTTAACGATGAAAGAAAATATCGCGAAGAAACCTGCATGTATGAGAGTTCTCCATAACTTTTCTTTTTTAATTACAACCCCATTTTTTAATTTCAAGAGTATTTCCTGTGTTGTGAGGGATTTTACAACCATTGAAACAACGGACACAAAGAACACCCAGAAACAGCCATTTGTGGATCGCACAAATTTTTGTCCCGTGTGGGATTCGAACCCACAACACACGGCGCAGTGGCAGTGGTGAGACGACCACTTAAAACACTACGTCATCAGTGCAGTCAGTGCATAAAGATCTCAAAGATAGGTGAAGTCTGACAACCCGCATTGGGCCAGCGTGGTGCACTATAGCCCAGCCTTTCTTATACTGAGAAGAAGCCCAGCAGTGGAATAGTTTAATACAGGGCTGGTATTATTATTATAAACAGTGCACCGGGCAGTCAATTTAAATAATACCACGATCAACGTTTCGGCTACCATTCTCAAAATCGTAAAGATAAATGTCTGTTTGTTCTTCCGACATATCGAATAAAAACTAAGTCAATATTATAATTTAATGTATTTTGCTAATTCATTGTGTACATTATTAATTATAAAACATCACTATGCTCTCAGACTATAACTGTAAAACTAACAACTTTTGTTGTATGAACTCCGTGCGTGCAAGTACTACAAAAGATATTAATATTGACTGTCAAATTAGTGTCAATGAGGTTAAAATTATTAATTATACAACACTTTCCGAGAATTATAAGCGAAACATTTGGATTTAGGTACATGTTAGGAAACTTTACGATGGATATTATCGCGGTATACATAACCGACTTCAAAAAAAAAGAGAGGTACTCAATTCGACTGTTTATTTTATGTGTGGTACCTTTGAACTTTGTTCCAGGTGAACCGATTTTGATAATTATTTTTTATTTGAAAGCTGTTACTTCCCATGTAGTCCCATTTAAATTTGATCAAGATCTGAGCAGTCGTTTTTAAGTAATGATCCTTAATAATGCGTATTTGGTTGACTTCGACTACATTGATGATGTTCTTATTTTATTACTTGTATAGTTGTTGTTTAATTGAAGTCGGTTTTTTGTTCTTATATAACATTTGATTTTTCCTTTTTAAAAAAGACACCTCGCACATGCCGCTTCCGAACCTGGAATAATTCTTGCGTCAGATTTTACAAACATTCAAACAACGGACACTAAAACGCCAAACTCGAGACAACCAATTATGGATCGCACAAATTTTTGCCCCGTGTGGAGATCGAACCCGCAATACTCGCCGTGGCGGCAATGGCGAGACAAGCACTTATACCGCTACGCTATCCGTGCAGTCCATTGCTTTTTAACTATTATCTATTTCGCCGATATTTTGGCTTGTCTTTAGTAAACTTTAGTCACGGAGAGGATAATGAATTCACAAAATGTATGTACAATTTTCGTATATACGAAGAGCCTCTCTGCAATATAAGGAGAGTCCTTCATGATAGCCGAAAGCTAACGGTGTTGTCTCACACTTGGCATATAAGTACTATTCTATTGACTCTTGCAGCCTTGTTTACCAGGAGACCAGAAGTATCAGACACGTGTTGCTAGCACTTTAAAGAAAGTAGTTGCTGTGTTGCAAAGATATGGAATATAGATCACACACCTTGCTAAAAACACAATTTTGCCAAGAGGCACCTGGTTTGCTTACATAATGTAATATGGGATACATATAGACACATCTGTGTATCATTGGAGATCCCTATCTTGGGAGGGTAAGCAGGGGAAGTACAACGTCCACATTACAATGTAAATAGATCTATAAAAGTGTAAATTTTCTTATGTTTAGTTTTTCTCATTACAATTTTCCAAAATTATTAGTGTTATATAAAAAGCTTTAGTTGAGTATCTGTGAATACATGTAAATGGTGCATAGCTTTAACACATGTTGTATTTGCTGTTTTTTGTAAATAAACAAAATTACGCAATAATGGGAATGTGAAGAAATAATCCTTTTCTTATTGCTGAATCTACGAGACAAACATGTAATCTGTGTATAAATATAAGTAGTACTTTATACCTTAATCAAACCTAAGACCTCACGGTGTACACCTGCGCACGCGCTGTTAACCACAGGACCAATATAACGGTCAATAATGACCCTTGTTCACGGTACGACCATCCACATATTCCATAAAAAGACCACAACATCAAAAAATACAAACGAAAAATTAAAAAAAATTAAAAGCCAAAAAAAGAAGATATTTCGTAAAGAAATATTGGACAATCTAGTTTTTGTGTGAGCTTGCGACCGTTCCCACTGTAGCCAATAAGTGACCAAATATTGTCACACTTGGATGTTGGCAGCGTCCCGGAACGGTTGTCCGTCTCACTTTACTGCCGGGAGAGGGAGTGAGAGGAGAGACACGCTCTGGAGCGAGGCACTTGGCGACAAAGCTGCCGACTAACAAAATACTAGCATGGTGGCAATGCAGGGATGGACTCAGGAGTCAATACCTACCTATAGTCTCTTTCTATATAAAAAACAAAAAAATTCGTGAATCGGAATGATATACGTTAAAATTTAATATACTAAATTGAATTCATTAAATACCTATATTTTTGAGGTTAGCTTTGGTTAATCGAATAATCCGATCCATAAGGCTAGTTGTACCTACATAAAAAGCTATAATTCTGAGAACTGTGTGAACTAACAATAAACAAAATTTTAATTTTACTACTTTACCTACATATACCTATATTATAAGAATAATTACAGGCATTTCGCATGATAAGCATGAATGTAAATTATAAACGAAGAAAATGGTATTCTATTAAGATGTTCAAAATACGCATACACGACTTCTAGAAATCGTAACTGAAACTTTACGTTCTCCTCTATTAATAGTTACTTATACATATGTCACGAATTTAAATATGTCAGAATACAATCATGTGATGCCTAAAAATTTGTAACAAAATATAAATTAAAAAACAAACCTGAATTTTGATACTTACTAGAATAAAAACAGACAGGTATGCTTGCATCGTTAACATTACGTAGGTATGTCTGGGTAATTGTACTGTAGCTAGTTTCTTTAGCTTATCTTTGAAAATATATGCGAAGTGGCCCAAGTAATTAGCTTGTTTTCATTATCACAGTTCATTTCTAGAGAATTAACTTCATTTAAAAGTTAAACACTATATTCACTGATATATCGTACCTCACGATTACTTAAAGCGCATGCGCCTACACAGAATAATAAAATTAAAACCTTTATTATTTGTAAGTATTTCAGAAGTGAAAAAATTATTTAAATCGTGTCTACGTATGTCTTGAATTAAAGTATACAAATCAAAATACATAGGAGATCATTAATTTAATTGTCAAAACGCTCATTACATTTATGTAAAAGCAAACTATCGGAACTTCTGACAAATGTGGCAGGCACCCAGTAAATATAATTAATATAATCTAGAAATATCACCGCTAGTCCGCGCCAGTGCGCTCTCGTGGCACGGCCGCAAGTAGCGAACACTGTGGCTTTGAGCCGCTACACTCGCCGACCGACCACACTACACGTACACACACACATTTACATAACATCACGCCTGCATTACCCCGAAGAGGTAAGCGGAGGTGTATATTTTATTTGCTCTTGTTGGCAGAGCCAGCGACCCACTGATAACTGGTGCTAATTATTATATATAATATAATAATAATATAGTAGTATAGTATTGAAAGACAGACAAATCCATTTAAATATTTGTTACCGATCTGCGATTAAAACACAAATTCTTAAATCGGTCCGTATCGTATTTATTTATTTAGTAGTTCTACGGAAACCTGATTATAGTCTACCGAACACGGGTCTCCAATAATTCGAATAAGGAATAGGATCTCTATGATCTTGCGAGGATAATGTCATATATCATCTCTTAGGTCTTGAGGCTTTGTACATACAAAGGCTCAAAGGCAGAGACCCGTATTATATAGGTCCTGAAACGTAGTTGACGAAATGTGGGTGTCAATCTCTTCCTAGCTTTCATTCCCCTGTCTTCTTCTCATAGGCTGCAGTAATTGCTTGCCATCAGAACATGTGTTCCCCGCCATCTACGGTAGGCAGCAACTTGGTTATTTTCTTAGAGTCACTTCTGGAATGCATAGGAATCATAGCTACGTCCATTACTGTCTCGGTGGCGCAGCGATACGGAATGCGACTGCTGTGAATGCGGCTTTAGGTACGATTTCTGTGTTGGACAAAGTGGTAATGGGTTTTCTACGAGAAAATTCTTAATACGGAGTCTAAAACTGTGTACTAGGCTTGCTATAAAATATTATTGGAACTAAAAACAATAGCTGAAGTATGTAATTTTATCGAGGCTGTTTTTGAGCCCGGCTTTGCCTACGTTTGCGGTTGATCTTGTGGTGGTGTAAATTCGATTCCTAAGGCAGAAAATCGAAATATTTTCTATTGGGAACTCGGTGCAATATATTATTGCACAACATTTGTAGTTAAATATCTTCTAATATTACCTATAGCTTAAATCCAAACCTGAGATTTCTGAGTACAACAATTCATCACACATTGCTCTCGTGTCCCAATCAACAGTAAATAAATAAAGCATTTTACAAAAATATAGGTTTAGATGTGCTCTTATAGACCTTAGACCACACGAAAAACTGTACACCCTAAGAAGAGTAGGCCTGTCATACATTATATTTACATAATCGAGAACAATTTTCAGTTTCAGTAAGCGTGATAATACTATATTTATAATTCAGATGTCATGTTGGCATTGTGTGTCGGATGACAACTTAAGACTGCACCGAGCGTAAGACGCGGTTGGACTGAATGACAGAGCTCAATATTCAAATCGGCGCGCGGCCGCCATAGTAAAATTATATGGAGGATTTCATGTGCTTTTTTGATAAATATGTATCTTTATTGTCAACTAATAACTTAAATATTTGGGACGGACAAATTGTAATATAACTATTTATGTTTCGTTTAAGCTGTAAAATAGGATAGATTCCCACTGTTATAATTTAAAAATCACGTAATACGAGCTTATGTTTTTGCATTTTCCGTGCAAATTTACGTAATTTTGTAGGCGAAAATATTAATTATTTTAGGTTTTTGACACGGAGTAATTGTAAACACATTCATTATTATGGTAAATGTATATTTTATATTTGTATTAAACAAAAAGTGTTGATTTTATCAACTTAACTGTGACCGCCTGTTTTGGCACATTTCGCTCGGCGCAGTCTTAACGTCCAGAAAGGTGACCATATTTAAACGTAGTGGGCGCATCTATGAGAATATGATCTATCAATAATAACAAAAACATCTTAAAATAGAAACTTTAACTTACGCGTTTGTATAATTTGTACGAAAGCCACAACTAAATATTATGCAAATGTCGGCAATTTTCTTCACTTGGCGGCGGGTTCCGTACAAAAATTAGGGTTCGCTCGGCGGGTGAAAGGAACCCTTCTATTACTGTGGTTTTTATTGTGCCCTTGCATTTTATTACTTTTTTATTTCTTTTTAACAGCGGGGAGGTCAGTTATCGATATAATGCCAGGGCTGCCGACACGCCACTTCTTTAGATTTGGAATAATTTTGTTTGAGGAAAATGTGCACAAACATTTGATATTTGGTAAATGTTTGTTTGTGTGTGTAGATTAAATAATACGAATTGTGTAATTGATTGCTTTCTTAACTCATAAGTAGTGATGTTTGCAAGCTATGGTCTCTGATTTGATTCCCGGCTCTGTTAGTGTTATTTAACTTTTTTGTTTACAGTAGCAGCACTGTGTCTAGAAATATTTCAAGTAGAGTAAGCTTCGCCAGGTAGAATACATTATAGATAGGATGAAAGGTAGGTTAGAATTTGGCATGTGGCTGGAGCTACAACTCTTTCTTACCTTCTTTAAAATTTAGGACCACGAGTTTCCCTGAAAGATCGATTTAAAGAAATAGGCATACTTATAACTAACCTAAATGTAGCTTCAGTAACTTAGTAAACTCACTAACCTATATATTTTGACGTTCATAAGTGTTACTTTGTGACCTAAATGAATAAATGATTTTTGACTTTTACTTTGACTTGACTTTACCCACCGAGTCACACCCAGTTACCGTGTTACAATTTTACTCTACTTTTCTGTAAGAGAGTGGTACTACCCTGGGCAAGGTACGCATGCGACTACCTTCACTAGCAAAGACATTTGACTACAAGCTTATCTTAGCGGGCAAGTAGGTGCATCGTCACTGCTATCGGTCAGTATGGCATAGAGTCAAATCCCTCACGGGACAATTTTTTTGTAATCCACTAATAACTGTCAAATGTTAGTGAACTTGGTATTCTTTAACAGTATGTTACAGGCCCTAGCGACAGAGAGCTTGATTCCTAGTGCGGGACTTGTTACTCAATCATCTTAAAACGATTTTAGACGAAACTTGATACACAGCTGGATCATGATCTGAATTTTAAGCTGTTTTTCTGTAAGATTTACGCAGGCAAAGACACAGGCAGAAGTGAGTTAGGACTAAATACGTATTTTCGCCAGCCCTACGTGTTCAAGCAAGGGTCATCTATCAGTGACGTCACCCTTGCCCCTTGAATAATATCTCTTAGCGGAATTATTCCTTCACGGCTAAGGAATACCCCGTTTATGTCTTCAATATTTAAATTCTTTCACGTTTTAATAACTTTATATTTTTTATTGTCTCTCCGGTCAAGTGGTTGTGGGCTGCTGCTGGTCATGAAGTCTGGGGATCAAATCTTAGGGCTACTGAATTATTCTTTAAGGCAATTTCCGAATCTCGCCAATTATAATACCCTGACTGTACCGGATTCGATCCCTGGATGTTTTGTATGTCATACCACACTTGGCTAAAGTTATGAATTACTAGATTTTGCTCGCAGAGCCTACGCTTGCGATTTAGGCAATAAATTATTATCCCTCGAGAACTGTACTCTTTTTCTGGATATAAGGCACTCTTTGTTCTTTTATCTGTGTACTCTTGATAACATGTATGATAATTTCATGACGATTGGTCAAGTAGTTTAAGCGTGAAAGCTTAACAAACAAACAAGCAAACTCACGTTCGCATTTATTATAATAGTTAGGATGTCATATATTATACATACATTATGTACAAACATACTGATCTTGTATCCCTGAAGTGGCATGTAAACTACTCCGTTGGTATTATTAGGGCTCACGTAAGAGAGGGCAAGTTTATCGTCGTCTACCGAGCACATTTTCAGACCCTGTGCTACTAAGATGTTCTAACAGAAAAACTTAACAGGTAACACATTGCCCAACCCGGGATTTGAATCTAGGACTATATATTCACACGCTTACGTAAGTGCAAACTTGCGACGATCTCAACCAGCCAATCATTACCTTCCTTCTCTCTAGCCTTTATTATTCTCAAGTCACTTGGGGTCGGCTTTTCTGGTCTGACCGGATTTGACTGGATATCAGTTTTTACACGGAGCGGCTGCCACCTGACCTCCGCAACCTGAAGGCTAACGATACCCTAAGGCTAGACCAGTGTCAGGATATTATAGGGCACTGATTTCCCAGTAACGACTGCCATAGATGTTCAAGGCAGCCGGGACCGACGGCTTAACGTGCTCTCCGAGGCACGGAGCAGGCGATAATTGTCAATCAATACGCACATAATTTCGAAAAGTCATATAACTTACGAAAGTCAGAGGTGCGCGACGTGGGTTCAAACCTGAGACCATTTGCATTGCAATCTGTTGGTCTCTCCACTGAGCTATCGCTGCTAATCATTACCATTCAAGATAAATGCCAAGACAAAATATTTTAGCTCGAGCATCGAATCTTTGACTCTACAATGGCAAATAAACAATCTTATATTCTTAAAACAAAGAATACACAACACCCTATTACTAACCTCAGTCGAATAAAACAACTCGACATTAAAAAAAGAAATAATTAAAAATATAAGAAAGCCTCGAAACACAGATGCGAACGGAAATCTTAAATTGGATTTTCAAAGAGCATAACGAAAGAGATAAAGGTATGCACGAGTTCATATGTTAGAGGGAGAGAAACATACCCCGAGATCACAAAGCAAGTAATTGTAGACAATGGGAAACTGAAAAAGACGTTTCCTTTAAAGATTTCTATCTCAAGAACATTTTGCCTTAGGACGTGGATGCCAACTTGACTCTACACTTCCCACAACATATACTTACACCTTATATCTTTGTCATAAAGTTCAATTTCCTTTAGCAGAAACAATTGATGACGGTAAATTTAAGTTTGCGAATCCTAAGCGACTGTGAAGCCATGTCTAGCGTAAAACAAGATTTTGTCAAAGTATAATTTTAAGCCAATGTACGTTGATCTCTGGTTGGATAAGATGTAGTGTTGGCGAGAGTTCAAGATTGTTTGGTGGTATCGTACGTTTGATAATTTAGTTGAAGTTTAATAAGTGCGATAATTTTAGTGTAATTGTCTGCGCTGTTCTGTTAAAGTTGTTATAAAATTGATAGTAAGTCACTGGTTGGAGGTCTCCGGGACAATACAAAGAGAATATACACGATATGAATTGAATTTCTAGCAATCGATAACTTCATTTTGAAGCAAAATTGATTACTACATTTTTAAGACACTAGGTGTGGCGATGTAGAAACACAGGATACAAGAAACGACCAAATTCGGAACAGCTGCTTATGGCTCACGCATTATTTTGCTGCAACATGTAGGTTTGAATCCATGACACACAACGCACTGTCGCGGCGACCACTTAGATTACTACGCTATTCAAGCAGTTATTTACTTGATCTGTAATATAGGTAACTAGTTTTTCCCCGCGGTTTAACCCGCGTAAGTCCCGTTCCCGTGGTAATATCGGGATAAAAAGTCAAGTCAAGTCAAGCAATCGGTCTAGTAGTTTTTGCGTGAAAGAGTAAGAAACATACATACATACATAGGTGCATTCATCCTCTCAAACTTTCGCATTTATAATAGGCATTAGTAGGTTGTCTTTCTATAAAAAATATCAGTAAAATATTATATTATCATAAATTAATATTCATACGCAACCTATTCGAGCGCAGCTCGATGCGAACTACTCTAGAAAGACTAAACACTAGAGACTCTTTTAATTATTAATTTCTCCTACGAACATGCAGGTTCTGAAATGATCTACCTGCCGCGGTATTTTTCGAATGCTATGACTTGGGTTTTTCAAGTGAGGTTTATAGAGAGTAGTTCACTATCCGGTAGGCAGCAGCATAGCTTTGTGGACTCTTAAAACTAAATTGCATGGACGACAGTTACGACTTACCATCAGGTGGGCCGCTAGCTCGTCTGCCAACTAGAAGTGAAGAGGAGGTATACCCATAGTCTACCACGCTGGTCCAATGCGGGTTAAACTCTTTTCTTTTTTTTTCTTCAATTCAGTAGCAGAGGTACACCGGCGGCCAGTCACAATAGGTATTGAATTATGTCCGGCATTTTTAGAATTGGCAAGCTTTAATACTTATATACTTGCAGCGATAGCCTAGTGGTAGACTGTAGGACTGCCACGCAGATGTCTCGAATTCGATCCCAAGGCACGCAACTTTGACTTTTGTAGTTATGTGCGTGTTAAATAGTTAACTTTCTCTTGCTTTAACAGTGAGGTAAAAGCATCTTGAGGGCAGATGCCCTCAAGATGCTTTTACCTCACTGCATGTCTGAAAGTTTTCCAGATAGCTTTCGAAGATATGTGAAGTGTAACCAACCCGCACTGGGTCAGCGTGATGGACTATAGCCTAACCCTTCTCATACTGAGAAGAGGCCCGTGCCCAGCAGTGAGATGGTTTATATACGGCCTCAGATTATTATTATTCTGCATGAAACAGTGCTTTGATTAATTACAGGCATAAGTTATCCTTTCGGTAGCCTACAATAGGCGGTAGTTCCGGACATTTTCTAACGAAAATAATCCAATTTGATTTTTCTCTAACCGAGTATCGAACTGACATCGATTGTCGCTCTGGCGAGGCGACTTTTAAATATTATTATTAATACAGTGAAGTCCACCAGTTAAACCCATCATCTAATTTATGAAACAACAGCACCTTGTCATCTGTCAAACGCCGGGTACGAACCCAAACGAGTGAAGTGTTAAATTAGATTCTTTACACAGTCACGTGGCAAGGATTAACGTCGCGCCCCCTAGCGGGGGGCTGCTAATTGGAATAGCCAATTGACTACGATATTTTAATTCGGTTTTAATAGTTTTGTGGTGAGAAATTAATTTGATTGATTCCGTGTGATTTTTAAGGTTCAATCTAATGTAAGCTACACAACATATTATGTGCCCGGCGATTTCGTTTAGGGTTTTTTAAACTATTGTTCTTCTTACAACGTTGAAGCTACCTTTATAACGAATTTCATAAACATAGATTCTGTAGTTTAAATGTGAAAATGAAATAAATTATAATATTGGCTTTCTTATATGCGATAGTCATACATTGAAATTAAAGTACTTTATATGGATTTTATCGCGTCAGCAGCCGTGGTCACGGATACCTACCTAGACTTACCGTGATCATGAAAAAGCAACCGAAAGGTTGACGAAAGTGTAAACTTAAATCTAAATAGGTTTATTAATTTAAATCGCTTAAATATGTACTAGTACGTAACTACTAAGTTTAAAAAACAATAGTAGGTAGTGTAATAGTTTCAAAATGACGTTCGAATAATATTTTGAACATTAACAACGCGATAAAATCTGAATAACTTAGTTTAATTGCAACGTAATAAATTATGTTTATAACCCCCTGTTCGCGCTAAAAAACATGCAACATGTGATGTTTCGAGACATATCGTATGTAACAAATCTCATAACATGTTTTGTTGTTAGTTGCGTTCACACTAATGACAAACAATAAAACTTTTAAATGTATCTCAAGATTTATTGTTATCTGTGTTAGCACTTACCGATATTTAAGATTTGTTATTGTTTTGTCGATGTATCTGTCTAGTTTGACGTTCGCACTGTTAACATTATTGATATGTCAAACATGTGTCACGACAGAATGTTGTTATACCTACAGTGTGAACTCAGTGCGATACATTGTCATAAAACAAGTATTTAAACATGTTTTTATGTGAATGTTTAGTCAGTACGAACTCACGGTAAGACTGACTATCCGTTATTCGCGATTTCATTCACGTTTTAAATAGATCATGTTCTTTGCCGTATTTGAAACTATCTACATACCTACTAAATGTAATTTAAATCGACTTACTGTAGAGAGGAACGTAATTTTACGCCTATACCTATTGCCGAAAATGTAGACAAAGGTGTGTTATTCTCACATTGTTTAATGCTGTTTAGGTACTAAGGTTTTAGGTTCCACATAATAGGGAGCGACCGTATTGTTGTCTACTGGGTACCTGCAGTTCCATAATCCATGCTGCTATTGAAAATTTCTTACAAAACAGAAAATCATATCAACGTTCAAGCCGGGGATCGAACTCAAGACCAGTTGCCACAATATTCCAAATTCCATTAATTTTTGTCATTTTTCTAAGTAGAGATCTCGAGTCGATGCCATGGCACGCACTTCTGACTTTTCGAAGTTATGTGCATGTTAAAATAGCTAAATTTATGGCTCGCTTTAACAGTGGAGGTAAATATCGCATGTAAAATATGGTAACCAGCACTAGCCTAGCGTGGTGGATTATGGCTTTCCATACCGAGATGAGGTTCGCGTCCATCAGTTATATTCTATCATTAAGTAAGAATAATTAAATTTACAAAACACACGGCAAAGAGTACACGGAGAAAAAGAAGAAAGATAAAGAAAAATCAACAAAAATTGTTGGCATGTACGAAAATCGATGTTAATAATGTCATAAAATTATTAATTATTTCAATACACATATTTTAGTTTGACTGTGCTGCCATCTTTTATCGAGCAGACTGTAAAAAACGCAAAACATTTTACTTCTACCATTACGCCATCTAACGTTGAGTAGCAAAAATTACGTGCCCCGTAGCTTCAAAAAAGTCTACTCATGTAGTTAGTACAACATTTATGTGCATAGATGGCGTTGTACACAAATCCTTCTTGTAATCAAGTCAAAATAATGTTGACATTATTGACTACTTAATAAATTATTTATAAGGCAGGTACATAAAATAAATAACGCTGCTAAATGATAATTATATAGTCATCATATTTTAGTTTATTTATGGGTGAAGCAACCAGTTGCATCTATTGTTAGATACGTTTGTTTTCAATATTTTATAGTTAATAAATTTATTTTATCGTTTCACTGCTGTGTCCGTTTTAGATTGAAATTATAGTCACAAAAAGCTAAGTAGATACATACCATGAGTTTTTATAGCTCCCTGACTCATTTTATCATCGGCATATTGTTTATCCATAGATTTTTATTAGTTTATTAAAGTACCCGCTAGAATCCTGAGGTATAATATTAGCTTCGCTTACAAAAGTGATTGAAATTAGTAATTCAACAGTAAATGTATAAGTACGAATAATGAACCTCAAAGCATAAGTGATTTTACTATAATTACTTAAATTACCTACATTTAAACACACACACCCATGCGTACATACACACACACACGCATACACACACACACACACACACACACACACACACACACACACACACACACACGTACACACACCCATACACACGCACGCAAACGCACACACACACACACACGCACGCATACACACACACATACTCTCACACACACACACGTATTTTTATTTAAAGTAGCTATTAAGTTTTTCCTTTTCTATTATTTTGTGCTTCCATTTATTTAGCCCTTATTTTAGTTGTTCCGATTGTTTTTAATATTTTTGAATTGCATTGTCATCAAGAATCTCATTAGTATGTCTCTCTCTCTACACGGAAGGCCCTGTTTCCTATAATACAGTTATTATTATACTAGTGTGAAGAAGCATCTGGTCAGACCGGCTTGACACGGACGACGACTAGAAGACATCTATCTTCTCTTCGTCGTCACTGTCTCTGGACTGTAATTAATAATAATAATAATTATTTATTTATTGATTACAGTGGTAAAACATGAATACAGTCCATAAAGTACTTAATATAGGTAATATAATATGGATGCCTGTACTAGGGTAAACCTGTGCCACAGGCGTTAAGGGCACTTACAATATACTACTAGGAACTAAATTATATACAATTAACCATACTTATTATATAAATATATGCAAAAATAGGCCAAGATTATAATTATTATCATGGAACTTGTTATTACTTATTTAACAACAATCAACAAATCTTCAGTATCATCATAATTTAAAGTTTGTAAGTACTGACAGATTATCCGCTTTGATCTTATATAACTTAGGTCATATATAGCTGTTTATAAAGAAAAGGCCCTAAGAATGCGAAAAATCTATTTGTAAAAACTTTGATTCAGAAAGTGTGGTACAGACAATATCTTTTCGTCTTTTAGTGTTAGTAAGGTTGATGTTATACGTAAGCGTTGTGTGCTGTTTAAGTACGGTGTTCATTATAAAAACCTGTCGGACAGTTAATACATTACAAATTTCATACAAAAGATGTGTGGAAAAGCGGTAGGGTCGTCGGGTTGCTACTTTTAAAAGCACTCTTTGTGCTCGTTCAATATTTAACATGAAGGATTTTGCGCTACCGCCCCATGAAGTAATGCAATATTGTACTAAAGACTGACACAATGCCTTATAGATCTGTATGATGAGTTTGTGATCAGCAATAAGGCGTAATTTTATGAAAACAAATAATAATTTGCGTACTCTGTTAGTTAAAGCAGTTATATGTTCTTTAAAGGAGAGTGTGTCGTCTAATATAGCACCTAAATATTTAATATTAGTAGTGTTTGAGATAACAGGACATGTGCAAGCAGTAATGTTATTACACTAATGTGCATATAGATTAATGTGACTTAAATGAGGTTGGTGTCTACGCATACAAAATTTAATAAATTTAGTTTTTTCAGTATTCAAGGTGAGCATATTATATTGAAGCCATTTGTTTACTATATTAAAACCGCACTGTGCATATTCATAGACTTCCGCAATGGTGTCGGCGGAAAAAAGGAGTGCAGTATCGTCTGCGTATGAAACAATTTTTCCATGATGTAGACTTAGATTACAGAGATCGTTAATGTACACCAGAAAGAGGACGCTTCCTTGAGGAATACAGAATTGGGGTAATTTCAAATCGGCACTGACGACATTATCTATCTTGATACATTGGTACCTATCTTGTAATTGGGCTTTCCATTACAATAACTGTCGTGTCACGATTTAAAAAAAAAGTACAGAAAACGGTTGAACCTTTCCACTAGAACTATTCATGTTTTATATTATATTGCACAAGTTGTGCTATAACTGGTGGAAAAACAATTGTAACACTGTTTTTTGGTAAATAAATTATTAAAATATTATTATACTCTTTATTCAAATATTTTCAATATACTTTTCATTTTTAAATATACATATAGCTATAAAAATACATTTAAAAATATAAAATATATGGTAGTTACACCACCGGCATCGGGAACAGGGTCCAAGCTGCCGGTGGTTAGGATTCCAGAGATAGGAACCTCCTCACAATGCGTGCTGTATCTAATAGCACTGCCTTCTGCATCAAACCCTTGATCCAAGCACCCAACGCGAGCCTCTTTAGATGGTGATCGAGGCTCTTGGCTATTAGACCATTGACAGATATGACTATCGGCACAATGATTGCCGAATCAACATCCCACATGTCGAATATTATTATTATTATTATTTAGGTGCGAAGATACCTGCAACAAATTACAGACGGTTGGAACATTAAAAGAGTTATTTGTGCGTTGTGCCTCCAAAAAGGATTAGATATATCAGCGCGAATAACAACAAACTGTCCCTCTGCCTTCGTAACTTTTTTATAAATGGTACCGCGAACAATATTAATTTTGTCTTAACTTTTTTTAACCTGTCAATTGTTGGAATGCCAGACATATTTAAAAACCTATTGTGTCTGGTGCCCGGTGTGCTGTTGCCACTCAATAGTTTGGGTTAACTGCTAGTGGCCGACGAAACTGCGATTAATTTAAAGGTGACCTGCGCTTGCTCAACGATATGGTTGTGTTCTATCAAAGAAGCCATTCTAAGAAAATACAACCAAATCGCTTTCTACCGTAAACCAGAGATACAAACAACCACCCGTTCTGCTACCTGATGGTAAGAAGTTACCTATGTGAAGGGATGGGGGGAACAGGGTAGGAGAAGGTAGGATCCGAAGGATTGATTGGGCTGCCAGCGTTTATACTGACCGAACGAAACGCAACAACGTATACCGGTACCTACTTCACGTGAATATTTTGTGAAGGAGTAGGTACCTACCACTTCTCCGGTCGAGCCAGCCTATTCATGCTAAATCAATAAGACTGTACTACTGAAACTACTCATTGTTTTGGCGTCAGTCTTCTGTATGAAGATAGTCTCCGAATCAGCCAGCTCCAGATTATGGTTTAAGGCATCGCCTCGCTTCTGCTCAGGCATCTGTTCGATGCTCTCACAATGTGTGAGTCTTAAATAGTCGTTCCGAGTCTTGAGTGTTCATTGTGCTTGTTGTTTTAATGTTTATCACACAATACAGGAATTACTGGGTATAATGCCTGTATTCAAAATTAGGAATAAAATAAATATTAAGATTATGATTTGATTACGATCTGCCGTAGTGTGTAATGAGTGGGTAATATCCCAGTTAGCTTGTCCCAAATTTATGTAGAATTTCACTAACCCAATTTTGTACATACATCAATACATCAATTGTCCCACATTATGACAGCTATTGTTTGAGGTACCACGTAATAGGCAGAGAGTCTATTGCGGTATACCCTGCATAGTTCCAGACTCCGTATTGTTACTGAGAATTGTGAAGTTTGCCAACCCGCACTAGGCCAGCGTGGTGGACTATGGCCTAACCCTTCTCACATTGAGAAGATACCCGTGCCCAGCAGTGCGAGAGTTTAATACAGAGCTGACATTATTATTATTATAACCAAATAATATACCAATTGCCCGACTTGTATGCACAGCAGTCACAAACACTGCACCATTCTTTTGTATTTAACTCAAAAATATATGCTTCTACAATTTTCTTTGAAAACTCGTCATCAAACCCATTAATAGTTATTACATAACAATAAATCGTTTGTTATCGTTTGTTTGATATCGAAACTCTATTGTGTCACGAACACAAAGGTAAATACATACCTATATAACATGGTGTCTGTCACGACAGCCATGCGATGGCCGACTCAAGGCTACAACCAATAAATTTATACACGAACACAGTAATTTAATGATGTAGTTTACATCAGTTTACATACTTAGTGTACTGAGTGTAAGATTTTTTTATATTACTTACGAAACGAACAATAATTTGGCCGCATTTTAGTTTGTTTATGACCTTAGGTACCAACCTGGCCAAAACGTCAACCAACTTTAAAAATGTATATATTATATAATAATATCAGACCTGTCTATAGCTGTCCCACTGCTGGGCACAGGCTTCTTCTCCATATGAGAAGGTTTAGGCGTGCTCTGTGGGAGTCAGCAGACTTCACAACCCTCAAGAACATTATGTAGAACTCTCAAGCGTGCGGGTTTCCTCACGATGTTTTCCTTTAATGTTAAAGCGTGCGATAACTAATTATTTAATACGCACCTACCCCGAAATGTCAAAGAGGTGTGCCTCAAAGTAGAACTGTAAACCTCTGCGTGGAAAACTAACGGTCTTCCAATAGGCTATCGCTGCTATCATCATATCGGACATTAAAAAGGTATGTAACGTGCTAATACTTCTGAAAAAAGTGCTGTTCAAAATATATTTCTGAGGCACGTATTTCCTTCTTCCTTCGAGGGACGTGAAAAAGCACCTTCTTAGGCCGTCAGACTAGAGACGTTGGCACCACTTTACGTGAGGACCTGGTGTGCAGGGCTCAGCTCGTGGGCTACACGACTGCTTCACATCAGGCAGAATGTGGACATTATAATAAGCAATAATATAAAATACATTTATCTATTTGAAAAATTCTTTAGAATTAACTTATACCTTAAATCTTTACTAATATTATAACTGCGAATGTGTGTTTGTTTGTTTGTTACAGTTTCACGCCTTAATTACTCGACCGATCATCATAAAATTTCGCATACACGTTGTCTGGGGTACATAGGGTACTTTTCATCAAGAAAAGAAAAGTAGTTTTACTAACCTAACCTCACTTAATTTACCTATATTTTTGCGAGTGAAGCCGCGGGCGAAATCTAGTATAATATAAAAAAATATAAATAAAATAGGCGTCATAGAATTATTCTGCATCACAGGCGACTGGTGGTGTGCCCAGAAGACTGGCAGCATTGCCACGTTAAAGGCAATGCTTATCCACATTTGACGTTTATTAGACTAGATCGGCACTCTGATACATTCACATAATATGATCATACTGTTCAAATGCGAAAGTAAATTATTCAAAAAAGTATCCAGCGACGTACCCTCTCCCGAAAGATGACTAGAAATCACTCATATGATCGATGACATAAATGTCATTAACCCTTTCACTTAGCCGTATGTGTTAAAATCTCTTCTGATAAGACTCTTCTCAGTTTTGAAGCCTTATCTTGTAATCATGAGTGATTGCCAAAATCCTGATAAAAATGAATAAAAATAAAGTTGATGTAAACAAAAACAACTGAGTGTTGATATAAATAGGAATGTTCTAGAGTTGATAGGTTTTTCTAACGATTAATCTTTGTAGAATATAGTTATTCATCTATGGTATGATTTGTAAAATTTATCTATCTATATAATATAATCCAAGCATCGATAGCCTAGGGGCTAGGTCCTTCCTGGTTGGAGGTCTCGAGTTCAATCCCAAGACAGCATTAAGGCAATTTCAAGGTAATGTATGTAATAAATCATTTCATGTTTAAATTTTAAAACAGTCCAGTTATACTCCTATTATATTCCTGGGTCGCGGAGGACTTTAGAAATAATCAAACAACAAACACAAATTACACCCAGACTCGGAACAACTATATATGAACTACACAAATGTTTGTCCCGTGTCGAGGATCGAACGATAACACCGTGAATGAACACGTATGATCCACCGGCAAGAGCAAAGCTCTTAAGTATGAAGAAGAAGGGGATCGAACCCACAACACACGGCACCTTGGCAGTGTCGACGCGGTCACTCAAACAACTACGCCAGCCGTGTTGTCTAAGTAGTTACTTATCAATCGCTTTCACGAGACTGACTCCGTGTCGGTGGTAGTAAATACGACTGCTCTGCATGAGGTTGCAGGATCGATTTCTATGTCGGCAAAAGATTTTAATTGCGTCCTGTTAGATTTATTTATATTAAAGAACCTCTTACGCATTTATAAAATATATTATCAAATGCACCTTTTTTCTGATACGGAATCTTTATATTAATACGTGAAGCAAAAACTTTGTACCCCTTTCTACGAAAATTGCGCGGACGGAGGAGTATGACATTTGGCACAGTTAAGAGGAAACACAAGGGCCGTTTTTCCATACAAATGTAGTCCCCTGTTTCCTCCCTGGATAATGCCAGTAGAACAATAATATTTTAAAAGAACATGTATAGCCTCTATTGGCATGTCCCTATGTTTTCCTTTTTTTCATTAATTAATTATTAAAAGAGATATGAGCCTTCAAAAACCTCAAAAATTGGTCAGATTTTCCGCTGTGTACAAACATACAGAAAACAAATTTGAGTAGATTATATAAAAAAAGAAAAACATAGAAACACGGCCAAAGCCTTTCTCCAATTTTTAATGAAATATGTAGTTAAATCGGTCAAGTGTTGGAGAAGGAATCAGGAGACTACGAAACGTTGATTTTGTGTAGGTACTTTTATAGGTATTTTCGGTCCAAGGTGCAGTTGTCTCTATCACGCTCTGCGGGCACTACGCGACAGCAATAGATTTTACAAATACCTATTTTTCAATTCTCTCGCCCGTGGTGTTTCCTCTTAAGGTGTATATGGAGAAGGAGTGGCGAATCCTAATATTTTTATAAAATATGCATTAGAAATACATTAAATTAATGAAAAGACACTACACACACACAACCATGCATTTGATACGCGCAGTCGAATCGCGTTCGTAGTATTTCGGCGTTGTTCGTCTGACGTCGTACAATTCTTTGTATCTATGGTTACCTATACCTAATTTATATGTAATAAAGAAAAAACGAAACAAAGTAGCAAGCTTAGGAGTATCGTCAAATGAAAGAATATAGTCAGTAAATAATAATTTGTTTGAAAAAGATAGGTAAATTTAACCGGTATAGCCTTGGCGAAATCTAAATGAAAAATGATTATAAGGGTAAAGTTATAGACAATAAAACCCTAATAAAGATCAAAGTTAAAATTTTAATATGGTCGAATATTGACCACTAGGTGGCCGCTAGTATCTGTAACTACACAGGTATATGTCGCAGAGAAATGAGGATTCCGGGGGTTATATAAAATTTCTAAGTATACCACGAAATCGAGGCAGATGTTGAATATTCTAGACTGTTACCTTTTCGTACTGAAAACATCTAGCGATATAACAAAATACTACGCACATTCTCAGTGAAATGTCATTTGAAGACCGATTGTCATTAAAGTCTTTGTGTCAGTTGTGGAAGTGTTTGTAAGGGCCGCCGCCGCGATGCAAGTATCATTCCTAGTAGGGAATAAATCTCTAAAAAAATATTAATACCTACTGGTATTGCGCTCCATCTGGATAAGAGCGTGCGTCAGCATCACTTGACTCACTATCGCGTCTCACAAATGTTAACGACCTTACAGTCACGGAATACAGACATTGTCTCACGTCTTAACTTACAAAGATAAAATATTTTTTGGGGAGACCGTTGGACTGCCACACAGAGGTCTCGAGTTCGATCCCAAAGTACTCATCTCTGACTTATCGTAGTTATGTGCGTGTTAAGGAGTTAATTTTAATCATCGTTCGCTTAAACGTCGAAGAAAAAACATCGTGAGGAACGGTGGCCAATGTTATGTACGGTCAAAAGATAAAAGTGGAGTCTACTCCACTTTTGCACCTGACCGTACATATGTATCTATCTGCCTTAGGGGGTTAGAAAAGGTACTTTAACCACCAAGTTTTGACAGTTAAGTTGAGATCCATCATTATAAAGATCTAGCAGACTTCGTGCTATTACTACGGATTGCGTACCAGAAAAAGTCAATAGCACTGCTCAGCTCGGGAATTGAAGCCAGATCTCGCGCAAATATGAGCGCATACTTATGTCACGAAACCAACAATGTATGTACGTATACACTTATTTTTATATTACAAATCAAACATATTGTAATCTGTGAAATGTGAAGTCACGAACTGACGACGAGCACCTATTACATGTGTTAATGGACATTACAAACTTCACAACAACGTCTTTTTAGATATGTGTTCTAGAAAAATCTAGCGATGTAGTTTGTATTGTCTAGAAAAACTGCCATAGGTGGGTCAGCTAAGTCCCATGACTAGGTAAACAGTCTCAGAAACAAAAAGCAAGTGACATTTAAAATAAAATGTAATAGTCCAGTAATTAAACTCTACGCGTCACAAACGGAGGTAGATGTAAAAGAAAATAACGTTTTGAAGCAGTATAAAAATGAAAATAAAATAAAATAAAATATTATATTTTATTTACAAATGTCACTTACTCAGACATGACAAATCAATTGATAATACTAGATTTTGCCGGCGGCGTTACTCGCGTAAATCTGGGTTATACCAATTTTCTATGCCTCGTATGTATTTGTAAAAACTGTAATTAATAAATGATTATCACGATTACTGTTTTGATGGAGCAGCAAAAACGAAAGCAGGGCAGCATGTCTATGAGATCACGAATTCGAATCCGGGAAGGTATTATGTTGTAATTTTCGTTTAAAAAACTCAGTATAAAGTCTGGAGTTATGTCCAGTGGACGGCTGAAAGCTCCCCTAAATCATAGTTTGTGAGATGAGAGTGTATTACACCTCTTCCTACCCATTCGGGGTAGGCAAAGTTGATTCTATGTACCTATCTATGTTTCTACTAAGATTTATTAGATTGTATTGTTAATTAACTACTACCTACATTCATAATTACTACTTTATTTACGACAGTATTGTTCCTTGATAATTAATTATGCACCGAGTTTTATAGAACTGTCCGACTTGTGGATCAAACCTTAAACATTAGAGAATAGACAGAAGCAATAAATAATAGTTAAAAACACGCTTTATTTAAAAAACCAAGCTAAAAAGCATAAAATATATTTTTTAATAATTCACAAAAATGATAGTGGTTAAGAGGAAACACAAGGGCCGTTTTTCCATACAAATGTAGTCCCCTGTTTCCTCCCTGGATAATGCCAGTAGAGCAATAATATTTTAAAATAACATGTATAGCCTCTAGTGGCATGTTCCTATGTTTTCCTTTTTTTCATTAATTAATTATTAAAAGAGATATGAGCCTTCAAAAACCTCAAAAATTGGTCAGATTTTCCGCTGTGTTCAAACATCCAGAAAACAAATTTGAGTTGATTATATAAAAAAAGAAGAACATAGAAACACGGCCAAAGCCTTTCTTCAATTTTTAATTAAATAAGTAGTTAAATCGGTCAAGTCTTGGAGAAGGAATCAGAGGACTACGAAACGTTGATTTTGTGTACTTTTATAGGTGTTTTCGGTCCAAGGTGCAGTTGTCTCTATCACGCTCTGCGGGCACTGCGCGACAGCAATAGATTTTACAAATACCTATTTTTCAATTCTCTCGCCCGTGGTGTTTCCTCTTAATGAAAGAAATCATTATAATGTAAAAAAGCGAGCTTATCAAAATATATTAGAACGCACCCCATGCTTTATTAAATAAAGTGTGTGTTTTATTTCTTTAAACTATTATTTATTTTCTATTTTTTAGTTCTAACTGCAGACCACGCGCTTGCTCTGTCTCTCTCGCTCTCACGCAAAGGATCTGTGAGAAAATCATTAATCCTGACGATCCTAATTAGAATAATGAGATAATCTTATCAAATTATTGTATTGTCATCGGTCCTCGATAAGTCTACAACATTTAAATTAAATCTGACCGTTTGAAGCGGGTCAAAATCAACTTTAAAGAAGTCGGTTACAAGCAAAGTAACAAACAAACAAATATATAGGTGAAGCTAATAAATGCGTCTTAAAAAGCTCTCAAGTTCAACTAAAGTCAATGAAACATTAGTCGACAAATAAATTATGATAGCAAAGGATTAGAAAATTTAAAACTACGATTAATAGATATAATAAAAATATATAATTATGTATACTATAATCGAAACTTTAACTTGACACTGGCTGCGGCAAATCTACTATTCAAAACCCTGAGCCATAGTCTAGTCATGCCCTTCGTTCCAGACGATTTTGACAAACGACATTGAACGAGGGCAAAACAACAACAGTTACTTGCTATCACGATAGCAGATAGCGATAGCATCTCATCTCGCGTTATCATTTAGTGACACAATATGCTCACTGCATTCAAGTAATCATCTCAGTTCAAATCTGTACTCTATACTGAACACAAGTGAGGTAATAAAACCTTTTTTATTTGTGACCTTTTTGTATTTTGAAGAATTTCGTACTTGCCAGTGTTTCTTGTTGTGTTTATTTTTTTTTGGTATTTTGATAATATATTTATTTAAGTGATTATGTAAGTTTAATTGATTTTTTATCGGTTTGTTAAGGTGGGTGATATAGTTATAAAAATTTAAAATTGAAATTACGGTTTAGTCTGGTCATAAAACATATAATTAATTATATTTTGGAATGATATAGGATTTAAAAAAGTTGTCAATGATGATTTTTAAACTCTATATTTTATTAATCATTACGTAAGTGTTTCAGAAATTGATATAACTTAAAATGATTGTCCAAATGCTCACATAGGTTCATAAATTTATGTGTATCTTTAAAATAAATTATTACTAACTAACCTAGCTAGATAAAAATACCTAAGCCCAAGAAAATGCCTCTCTTAAGTTTATTATTTAGACCATGCATAGAATAATAATATTATTTTACTTTACATACTTTATGTTTAGTGTTTATTGGTTAATAATGCGAAGTATTTTACTACAATTACTAACTATTAACATAAGAAAAAAGTAGCGGCAAATTCCTCTACATTTTAAATAAAAAAGCCTCATTTTAATATTATATAATCTTCAATAACCTATAATATAATAAGTTAATTGCATAAACCCTATAAAAACTCTTTAAAGTTAATGATTATTTTATTCTAAATAACAATTTTCCATATTAATCGCCGAGAGAGCGGCAATCACATGACGTTTGTTCGCGCACGCGGCCGCATGACGTTGCGGCGCTAGTGTCGCGATAAAAATAGCTCTTTCTATAAAATTAACGTACTTAGGTATTCAGAGGTCTTTGTAACTATTATATAATATTACATTTATATTCATAACACCTTTGTCTACTTGGTGCACATTTGCGTAGAGTCATGCTCAAATGTTATGCAATAGATTATTGTCCCTTTTGAAGATTTACTTAGGTATTATTTAAATTTGTTTTTATTTTTGTAATATTATTAATAAATTTATTATTTGTAACATTTTTATAATATTAATAGTAGTAGCATTATGCGTAGGTCTAAAGTTCGATTCCACGACACGCACCTCTAAGTTCTCGAAATTATGCGCGTAACGTACTTGAATTCAATTAGTTTTTATAAAATATATACAATATACTAAATGAGACAAAGCGTTACAATTTTCTATTAGTTTATACATATATAGATTGAAGTAACAAAAAGAGAAACAAATTATTTAACATACAGGAGCTCGTTATTATGGAAATATTTTGCATAATCAGACTGTGTAATTTTTAGTTGCTGGGCATTGAAAGACTTTTGAATTCGTAACTCAGAAGAGATTGGATATTATTTGAAAAGATGACTCAGTATTCATCCCGGCTAGTGGGTGAGTCGCCGTGATAAGTAAAATATGTCTTGTGATACCCATTCCTTACGATCTCTTTCGCCATTATTCTCTATCCTGTTCTGTTAAAATGGTTACGAAGCATTGCGTCATGCCCGGGAACATAGGTGTTCTCGTGCATGACAGTGCATTTGGTAACTTTAAATTGTGGTGATTGGACAGGGACATTGTATTTGGTTTACATGTATGTGTATAGTATTTTCTTTTCTTTTGTTAAGTACCTGCTTATAAATTAGCATCAAGAATAACACATAGAAAGAAAATCTCTTATATCATCTAGAAGCTATATTAGAAAAATGAGTATAGAAAGTACAAGATCATTAAAGTAAATAAAGAAAACTTGTAAACGACTTTTAATCCTTTAAAATCTAATCGTAACGATATCAGAAGACTAAACGGGCGTAAGGAACTCTTAGTGAGCAAGCAAAGTTAAATTATTATTTCAACAACCCAAGAATTTATTACTAACAAGTAGTTCAAGGGCTATAAAAATACTAAATTCCTTATTAGTTAAAAAACTTTATCTGAGTAAAGACATTTTCAAACGATAAAACTTATATCATTGCCACAGTTGACAATGGGAATATAGATGTTAACTTTCCAATATACAATGCTCTTTTAAAGAGGCCTACTGATTTTTCAACTATATGGTGCGAGAATGCGAGCTATCAGTCAATGAATTTCGCTGCATTCTTTCTTTTTAAAAATAAGAAGAACAGCAATCAACTCTGACACAATACAAAAAGACAAAATCCATGGTAATGAAAGCGATATTATGAAAGCACAGCATTGTAATATAATTTACTTAACTACTACTACTTTTCGATATTAGTAACAAGAGTGAACTACATGAATTGCTCCAGTCGTTTACACGATGCATACAACCCGTGTAAGGACATGAACTTGCATAATAATATAGTACCCAAAACTTGAATATAAACCATTACGGTATACTGTTTGCCTACTGTAGTAGACATTACCCGAAGAGATAATTCCATAAAACGAAATAGGTACGTAAGAAGAAGGATTACGTCTAACATTAAATCTAAATGACGTGCCATATCTGAAAATTTAATAAGCAGTTTTTGGTACAGATACATATATTTCGAAATAAATTGGAAGTACGACCTATTAAACAAGAATAATTCGTTTATTGACCAATATTTCAGTGCTAGTCAAATCTATCACTACCTTTCCAAAATGCTTCTCATCTCTCTTCTTCTATACGTTGAGCTGGTGTCATCTTCATTATACACCTCTTCTTCCTTTCCTCAATAACTGTAACTTCTTCTATCAGAAATGGCTGCAACTACAGTGGAACCCGGCACGGTGATCCGTCCGATCATTGACCAGGAAGGAGTCAAGCTGCTAGCAGAGCGCCTGTATGGCATCTCGGTGCTGGAGCTAACCGAGCTTAGCGGCTACGATGACAAGAACTACAAGATCATCGAGGACCCGAATGTAAAGAATCCACTTATAACCGCTCACAGTGAGCACGGTTATGTGCTGAAGATCATGAATTCTCTTGACTCCCAAAATGCTGGGGTTGTTGAGGCGCAGAATGAGATTATGAACTTTTTAGGTGAGTGCTTCTATTGCATATTACGTTCTTAACTCTAATGAATACTATTTGCTGCCGATTTATCAAAAATCTAGAACCAATTCTTGACAAATTTGCCAATTAATTATATTTCTAATTTCAGCACGGTGTAGGTAGGTACGGTAGATTGGGCATACCTACACAAAACTTTTAAACGTCATAACGAAGATTTACTTATGTATCGGAATATACACTATCATGACAATTTGTACAGTCAAATGAAATCAAATATTTTATTTTGATCGTAATGAAGTATCCTTGGGGTAATGAACATAAAGTCACACAACTTTACTCGAAAAGCATAGAAACTTGTCAGTATCGGATATTATAAACATCTATCACAGACGTTATTACAAAAATTGTCTGACTAATAATTCAAATAAATACAATTAATTTGAGTTGGAAATAAACTCAGGTGACAGTGACAAGACAATATTGAGTAATACTTCCTACAGATCCCAATATGAATTCAAACATACTAATAAAAATTAAAAAGAAATTATGATTATAAATAATCCACGTGTGAATAAAGTGTCTACTATTTCTATTTCACAATTACGCGTGACTAAAGGTATTTCCTTACAGCAACTCGCTCAATCACCTGTCCAAAACCGATCCGTAACGTGTACGGCCACTTGTACTCGACCGAGACCATCGGTGGCAAAGCCCACGCGGTGCGCCTCCTCGAATACGTTCCCGGACAACTGTTACATGACGTTCCCAAGTCTGAAGCGTTGTTGTACCAGCTCGGAGAGTTTGTCGCCAATCTGGACACCAAGTTGCAGGTAAAATATTGATGATGCTTTATGCCTAAATATATACAGGCTTATGCCTGCGTTCCCGAAGGGGTAAGCAAAGCTAATACACCTTTAACTCGAAAGGGTCTTCGTGGATGGAGGCCCGCGCGTAATACGCACTCATATTGCCAGGTATTGTTTAAGTTATAGCCTATTGCCATTTGACGGAACCCCGTGTTGCCACTGAAAACTTCTTGATAAGAAACCTAATAACACTTTGTCCATTCCGGATATCGACCTAAGACATCATGGTCTTGATCTATACGAATTCGGTTATTGGTGGATATCCGGTATTGGCTAACCGGATCCAGTCATTGTGCATGAGTACAATATAAAAAATATGAGTTTCATAAAGCGTCATACTTGTAAACGGGTGCATACATAAAAAATCTATATTTCGCTAGCTATTTTAAACACATCCTACCCCTTATTAATATAATAGACCTGAAACTTTAAAACATATTTAGATGCTTGTTTTCCAATTACGTATAAACTGTTGAATGTATTTAGATGTACCTTTACACACAGGCAGATCAAATCCTGTAATATAGGATGGACGCTTTTTATCGCAGTATGCGTTATCATGGCATTTATACAGGCGAAGCCGCAGGCAATAATAACTAGCTAACACTAATAGTATAATGACAATTAGGTAGTTAAGTGACATGCTGTAACTAATAGCTGTGTCCAGAGACGGCGTGACATATTGACAATGCGCGGCTGTCACCCATACAATATGATTGTGAACCTTGGACTACTGCCTGCTGCGTATTGTGGAGTTATGTTGGCTACTTGAATTGTTAATAGATTACAATTTTTATTTTTGATGTATGGAAGTGTCTCGGTTGCGCAGCGATTGTGTGTGCGACTGCTGTGAATCATGTCTTGGGTTCGATGACCGGGTATGTAAATATGTTATTAGGAGCACTATCACGTGGAACCTAAAAATATAACTGAAAAATGTGGGTGTATTAGCCCTCTGCCTACCTTTTCGGTAATAAAGGCGTGAGACTATATACATATTTATGGATTACTAGCTGACCCGGCAAACGTTGTTTTGCCATAAAAAAAATGTTTCGACCAAAAGATTTTAACAAATGTTAGGGGTGGACAACCCTTATCACTAAGGGGTATGAAAAATATATAGTAGCCGATTCTCAGACCTACTAAATATGCATATAAAATTTCATAAAAATCGGTCAAGCCGTTTCGGAGGAGTATGGTAACTAACATTGTGACACGAGAATTTTATATATAAGATTATCAATGTCAACTACAAATTTCTTGTATTTTTAGTTTCGCTAATCGCAGTTAAATAATAATAATATCAGCCCAGTATTTAACTGTCCCACTGCTGGGCACGGGCCTCTTCTTAGAGTGGTAAGGCCATAGTCGACCACGCTGATCCAGTGCGGGTTAGCAGACTTCACATATTTTTGAGAACGTTTTTGAGAACCCTCAGACATGTAGGTTTTCTTTCACCGTCGCGTCACGATCAAGATGTTTTCTTTCACCGTTAAAGCAAGTAACTATTTAATACGCACATACATAACTTTGAAAAGTTAGAGCCTTAGGATAGAACTGTAGTCCTCTGCAGTCCAACGGTCTCGCAGTTAAGCTAGAATTATATAAACTAGCGATCGCCAAGTGGTCGAATTCGCCCATAATTTATTTAAATTTTAAATTTGATCGTTATTAAAGTTTTATTGTTTGTAACTTAATACCCTTATAATCACATTTCATTTAGTCACCTACTCCACATACATATGTATGTAACCATAGTTACGTAGCATTCTACGAAGTCAACCGAACAATGCCGAAATACTACGAACGCGATTCGACTGCTTGTGTAAAATGCATGGTTGTGTGCGGGTAGTTTTTTCATTACTTTAATGTATTTCTAATGCATACTTTATAAAAATATTACGAATCGCCCCTTTTTCTCCATATAAACTTTAACTATGCCAAATTTCATACTCCTCGATCGGCGCAATTTTCGTAAAAAGGGGTACAAAGTTTTTCCACCGCGTATTAATTTTTTTTTAATATATTAATTAGGAATGGGTTTAATTTTATTGTGGGATTCGAAGCTACGACCTCTGGATCACAAGTAATCTGATGCTTTATCCATTGGGCTACCGCATGCAATTTCTTAATTCTTACCTTCACTGTAATATGTTTTGCTTGTTCACCAGAACTTCAACCACTCAGGGTTGATCTCCCGCGAGCACATATGCATGCTGACGAAGGTGCCTGACCTGGAGAAGTTCAAGGACGTCATCAAAGACCAGGAGTATCTGGACTTGGCCGAGGAGGTACGTAGTTAATTTAGTAAACTCACTTATCTATATCCTTTGACTGAGCGTTACTTTGTGAACTTAATAAATAAATGAATTAGTAAGAGAGATGTCCACGGATCCGTAGCTTAAAACCTGTTACTTCCCTTTACGGAAAACAAGCATAAGTATATCTATGTATATATAGATATGTATTAGCATACATGGACTCATTCCCATTTCCCAGGCATTGTGTATGTTTCGTTGTTCTTTTTTTAAAGAGAACAAATGAAGTAATTGTGGTAATGCCTGTGATGTGGGCGTTTTCATAAACATTTAAACAGCAATCACAAAGAACACCCAGACTCAGAACAACTGTTTCTGGACCACATAAATATTTGCCCCGTGTGGAGATAGAACCCACAACACTTGGTGCAGTGACCGGGAGTAGGCGAATTCTTAAATCACTAAGTCATCCGTGCAGACAAACATACCTATATATTAGCATACATAGGATCATCCCTATTTCCAAAAGCGCTAGATTTTTAAATGTACATTTTTTTATTAAATATAACTTACAAAATGCCTGGCATTTGTTTATTTCCAATGTATTTTTTCATTCTGTTTAGATATATGTATTCAGAGTAATTAAAAACTAGGACTACAATACAAAGTTCACTCAGTAACCGACATTAATTAAACAGAATTAATGTTGACGAGCTGGGATCGACATCAATAGCTTAAAGAACCGAATGACGTCTTAGCTAAATGAAAAGCACATCACTGAATATTATTAATAAATATGGAATTACGTTATTAATAATTATATTGTTAATTAGGCTTGTTACTTTGAAATTCCGGGATTCTCGGGTTGAACAAAATGTTATTTTTCTGTTTAGAAAACGCACGCACCGAAACTCGCGATATGACCTATGTATTTTAACTATAACACATTAACTCTTTACAGGTGATTGAAGAGTTCAAGTACGCCGTCCTCCCTCGCCTGGATGAGCTGGAGAAGGGAGTCATCCACGGAGACGTCAACGCCTTGAACGTGCTGGTTGGACTCAAGCCGGGAGGCAGGTGAGTTTCTTCTGACATAAAATTGAGTGGAGTAGGTACTGTTCTCCTAGATAGGCTACTTCTTCTTCTTAGCGCTTCGGTGGCAATCTTTGCTCAATATTATAAAGTTGCGGCCCAGAACGTAGCCACCTTATTGCATCGTCTGAAGCAATCACCAAGCCCTCATGCGTATAGTTGTTAGGGCACTCAGGGCACAATATAAGGTGCGACATCGTATGGGTTGCACCGCACAAAGAGCCCAGATTGGGATCGTCTACGAATCCCTAAACGTATTTTCTTGGCACTGGCCGACCTGAGTAGCCTGTAAATAATTGAATGGACTATATAATAAACTAAAGGTTTAGCGTCTATGGCGCCTGGGTCTTTGTGTTGGATTAATTTCTTATGTCTTTATTTATTAGAGTATTCGTAAAGCATAAGTTGTCTCATTGTCTATACTGTAGAGAAGTTTTCCTTCCATTATTGCAAGTCGGCAGTTCAATCAATTCCAATATTCATGGCGTCGGTCCCGGCTGCCATGAACATCTATGGCAGTCGTTATTGGGAAGTCAGTGCCCTATAATATCCTGACACTGGCCTAGCCTTAGGGTTTCGTTAGCCTTCGGGTTGCGGAGGTCAGGTGGCAGCCGCTCCGTGTAAAAACTGATATCCAATCAAATCCGGTTAGACCAGAAAAGTCGACCCCAAGTGACTTGGAAATAATAAAGGCTAGGGAGAAGAAGACCTTTTATCTTTCGAATGTAATAATTAATAATATTCTACCACATACACACAACACCATCTAGCCCAAACTAAGCAGAGCTTGTACTATGGGTACTAGACAATGGATAAACATACATATATACTTTTTCTTTTGTAAATACATACATATTATACATATAAACACCCAGACCAAGACAAACATCCATGTTCATGCACACAAATGTTTGACTTGTGCGGGAATCGAACCAGCGACCTTAGGCGTGGCAGTCAGTTACACTAACCACTACGCCACCGAGGCCGATATATGTCTATATTTGTTAAATCTTTTATATTAAATCTTTTAGTTATTGGAGAAGTGTTTAAATAGATGGAGTAGCAGGGCACAGTGAGATCGCTTAAACCAGTATTTTCGGTCATATTGTCAAAAATGGGGCAGTGCTTACTTCAACTTTACAAAAGACTATAAGCAAGCAATGTGTTCCTACGGTGCATAGTTGGTGCAGTGTCGGCCTCGGTGGCGTAGTGGTTAGTGTAACCGATTGCCACGCCTGAGATCGCGGGTTCGATTTCCGCACAAGTCAACCATTTGTGTGCAAGAACATGGATGTTTGTCTTAGTCTGGGTGTTTCTATGCATAATAAAGTATTTACAAAAAATAATTATATATGTATGTTTATCCATTGTCTAGTACCCATAGTACAAGCTCTGCTTAGTTTGGGCTAGATGGTGTTGTGTGTATGTGGTAGAATATTATTATAGGGATGCCGAAAACCCAGGAAAGTGCTCTTTTTGCGTAGGTTGACAGTACAGCAACTTCGATATTGTATAATAAACAAAGGATTCTCATTTTGGTAGGGCTATCAGTTGGCCCAATACGATCTTTGTCAAAACAAATATCTCAATGTGGTCTACATCTCATTATTTTTATTAAACACAGTCGAAATATATAGGCAAACCGACATCTCTTTTCTGCTTGCACATTATGCGGCAATATATTATGTTTACACTTAATTTGTGTAAAATTCCGTATACTTGTCTATTTTCGTTACGTTTACGTACCGATACATACCTGTTCGGTTGTTTATTTAATACAAGTTAGTTTTAACATAATAATCTGAGTGCACTCTTTATATCTTATCTACACAAAGATGAGACACGACAGTTTCACAACATATATCTATGACACAAGCCACATTTAAGCGTACACTATAAGATTGGGAGGAACGTCGGTTAGGACAGACCACGGATAACTTAATAGTTAGATTTTAACACAGAATAGAGAATCTATGTTCTGTGGATTCTGCTATAAATTACGTAGGTTACGCAGATACAACGATATAAGTGTCATAATATTATTATCCCCTGTGTAGTTGACACCATAGAACTAATAAGCATCCTAGGTACTCGTTAATTCCATGGTTGACATACATGCTAGCGTGTTCCGTGATATGTGATTATGACATAAGACGGGTGGCGAAGTGTGGCGCTATTGGTACTGATTTCTATGTATTATAAAATGCATGGAAATAGGCGCTTCATTCCTATATTTTTCCCTAAAAATGACTATACCCGGTATAAGATACTTACCTGAATCGCGAAAGATTTTACAAACACTCAGACTCGGCACAACATTTGTGGCTGATACAAATTTTGTCCCGTATGGGATTCGAATTCACAATACATAATCGATGCATTGGATGTGGCAAGGCGACCACCGAACCCAACACCGTATACCGAGTCAGTATTTGAAGTTTTTATTTTTCTTTCTAAAGCCACATGTTGCCTTGTCACACAATTGCAGAGCAGGAGGCCTAGATAAACTCAATTATCTGTCAACATTTATGTCACTTTGATGTCAGCTGTACGAAATGACATATTATGGTAGACCGACGGACATTTTGATCTTTCCGCTAATGTTTATCTTATAATTTGACTGCACGGTTGGCGTTGTGATTTAAGTGGTCACCGTAGAGCGCCTAATGTGGGTTCGAATTCCACACGGGATAGAACTTTGTATGATCCACATATTGTTCTGCTGGGTGTTGTTAAGTCTCCCGCGACGCAGGAATTATTCCTAGTGCATGAACAAGAATAAAATTATAGATAAGACTACTTAAAACTTTATTAGATTTTAACAATATATTTCGTTTAAATTGTATTATACTCAATAGACGTAACTAATTAATTTTATTAAAACTAGGCGGATGGATACATCAGTATTGAGGGTATGCACAAACATTCTTAACGGAGTTTTGTTGAGGTGAGCCAAGTGTTTACGTAACTGTGATTAATAACTTCTGTAGAGTATTGTTCGACTGAAGCGAGGACGGGTATTGTCCGGTAATTCCGGCGGATTTGTCCTAGCTTTGAGAACTTCGCTCGTAACTTGGCTTCTTTCAGCACGCGGTCTGGGGATTCTGAATTAAAAGTGTTGCCTTAAATCTATTTATAACATGCTATATTTTAAAATCTTGATATTTGTATCTAATTTTAATAACTATATATTTAAATTGAATGGAAAACAGTGCTAAACAGAAAATAATAGTGGTAATATTTATTATCTTTTTTCCTTTTAATAATTTAAACATCGGCGAAATGTGTTCTAATAAAAATTGCTTTAACAGATCCTTCTACTTATTTTTAAGCTCTCTGCTAAATTAACAAACTTATCAATCTATCAAAATGCAAATGAGGTATCCTCGACAAGCGCTACGCTAGTACAATATATTATAATCAATATAATAAGCAGGACGCCAATTTATTTCGTTTTATAATAACTAATAAAATAGAATAGTTATTCGAATCTCAATACAATAGAACTATTGTAAGAAAAGTATGTAACTTATACGTCTCTATCCCAGTAAATGCACTCGTGCGTTTGTTGTACTTGCGTAAATAGAAATCCATATAGAAATATATATAGACGTTATGTAGAAAACATAATACAAATACAGAAAATATGTATTTATAAACAAATTATGCTACATAAACATTTTAAATATATAATTACATACCTAAGTAGCACATTGTATAAACTTGTTTACATTGGGTGAAATTTAGCAAACAGACAACGTAAAACCTAGTATAGTATTATATTATCTGTGGTAAAACTAAGACAGAAGTAAGCCGCGGTACAGCGTAAGGCAAGCGAGAAGCCTCATGCCCGTGCGAAGTCTTTTCAATATAATTCACTTGCAATGTTCCCACATATACTGTTGAAAGTAGACTGACGTTTACAACTCGTCGGCGCCACCTGTGCCTCTTCATGCTCCTATCTATGTCACCACTCTGTCAATCTTAGGCTTCCACTTCCTGTATCTTATATATTGTCTAAATTAATTTTATAACTGTAACTTTTAAACCTTTTAAACAACCTACTACATCATTGTCCTTTAATTCTTGTTATCAGCAACACCGACTACCGTGTGACCGGCATTTTGGACTTCGGAGATATTCAGTACTCGTACTACGTGTTCGAGCTGGCCGTCACCATGGCGAACACGATGCTGGCCACCGGTGACCCTAGCTCGGGGGGCTTCGTGCTCGCCGGGTACACCGTCAGCAGGAGACTGCCTGATGATGAATACAGGCTGTTGAAGGTATACCTTGTTATAATTTAAAGGAGCGAGGAACAGGTTCCACGCTCCTCAACATATTTGTTTCCCTGCATGTCTTGGAAAGCGGCCAGGGGCGATTGCCGTCTTCAATCGTCGTTGTAAACGTATGAGACAAGTAAACTCTCTGAACGGATTTATTATAACACTACTTTATGTTGTTTCTTGTCAAGTTTTGTTAAAATCGAATATAAATGTTTTAATGTTCAGCAAAAACTTGACAAGGAGTTCTCAACCCAACATCTGTGTTTCAGACCCTCATCTCATCCCGTTTAGTCCAAAACCTGATCTTGACCGCGTACAGCGAACAGCAGGAGCCGACCAAAGCTGAATCTGCACCCAAGGTCAATGGATGGGAGCTCCTCAAAAAGATCCGCAAGACCAAACCTACGGAGCATGGAGACCCTTGCGATTGGAAAGAAATCGCCAACGAGTACTTGACTAGAAGCTAAATTCACATTTAAATACATTACCATTACATCTGGTTTGTTGCAATTAATTTTTATATTAATTAGAAGTAAAGGAATAAATGTCTAAGTGTTAATTTAGATATTTAGTTCAGCGCCATCTGTTATTAAAGGTCGGCAACTTTAGTATTTTGTCCCTGGGATGGATAATAAATACATTCCTTGATGCGAATGAATGTATATAAAAAAAATACTATTACTATTATTAATATAGTATGTCAATAGTAGGAAACCTAAATTTATATATTATATTGTATGCATAATTCGATTATGAATCGAATCTTTGAATTTTGACTCCTTTGTTGCCCTAGAAAAGAAATTGAGTTATATTGCATTATTTTTTACCATGGACTGTTAACACCCATATTTTAGTAAACTTAGCTGTTTTAAAATACGATTATCACGTAGGTAAGTGTATTATAATTGAACGAATTGAAAATAAACCTGTACCTACTCAAATATGTAAAAGTATTATTTTTAGATACTAAATATTGTATAATTACATATTTTTTTGCTTTTATAGTTGTGTTACAATGTATTTATGTACTTAATAATATTAACATTCATTTAAAAGTTGTTTAGAGAACATTTTTAACGCTGTTAAAAATATTTTAATGATAAGTATTAAGTAGTATTAAATAAAGACTGTTTGCAAAAGACATTTTACTTTTTGTTTATTTGTCTGTCTTCAGGCTTCTTCATTAGACTTGCGCAGGACTAGACGCACGGCAGGGGTTTGAGTCTTAAACTCGTCATAATATACAATGCACTGCGAGCTGCGGGTTCTGCTCCCACACGGACCAAAAAATTGTGCACTCTACAATATAGTTGTTAGATTGGGTGTTCACTAGCTGTAACATAATACAAATTATGTATTGTAATGTCTAATCTTGCTGTGTGCTACAATAGATAAGTAATTGGACAGTTTACGATCGCGAGGTTGTGGGTTCACATCCCACTCACTAACACACAACACCTAACGCATTTTAGCTTAGCCGAAGAGGGTTCATAAGAATACTAGTAATTTGTCATCCTGAGAGCAAATAAACGTAAAAACATGGATATAATATATAAGTATACAAAAATAATTAAGTATTATAAACAAAATGTGGATTTATACACAATAAAAACTATTTGAGAACTAAGACAAAATTTGGGTTATAAAAAAATCGTACAAGAAAAATTATAAGCTTAGTGTAAACAGCAGCAGCTGACACATTTCTAACGCCACACGCCATAATCAAATCGAAGTCCGGGCGAAGTTCGGCCGTTCTTCGAAATCGGAATGTTAGAAAACCGAACATTCGGCCAAGGTTCAACTTTAAAGTAACCCGTTGGGTTCATCAGTAATGAAAACTAAGTAGAGCCTTTGATATAACCTTAAATATGAGTTTTAAATGAATGAGTGTTCTTTTTAGATGTTTTATTTCATTATTATCATTGCCCAGTATTATCAAATTTATAAGGTTAAATTTGAGTCGCTTGTCTGTGTTTTTAATTATGTAAACAGTGATATTTTTTATGAATAAAACTGCTTATAATTATATACTAAGCATTAAGTCGATTATACGAATAATTGCTATCTAGCGGCAAATAGATGCAACTCTTGAGTACTGAGTACTGATCTGAATCCATAGTAATTGCTTTTGTTAGAAGTGGCTATAAGATAAGCTTAGATTAGCACCATGCCGGTAGATGGCGTGCCCATAAAAACAGTCACAAAACCCTGCCTGTTTACTAACAGCTGGTACAGTTTGTATTTTCTTCCGCTCGTCACCATTGCAGGAATAAATATTTTTATAATTATTATGCCATTTGGATCTGTACACGTGTACATTAGGTACTTAAATTTCTCATCTCCAGGCTAACGCTAAAATATATTAATAATACTTACATACGTAGTTATTAGTGATCATAGCTCTGTCCACGTTCGGCTGTCGGTATGTCGGTTCATACATTTCGATTAGTTCATCGATGTTTTCGCTTAATATCCCGACGATTTAACGTGCCATAGACTTTTATTTCTTAGTAACAATAGTGTTTACACGTGTGCCCAGTAGACGTGCATAGATTTACTCGCCATAACAGAAGACGTAAAAGGTGCATATAAAATGCGGCTGGGTATTTAGTCGTCGGACATCGATGTATATCTCTATGAAGCCACGTGCTTACTAAGTATCTGTACAGCAAAGAATACAAATATTTTCTTTAACTCATATTTATTGACCAATTCAAGAAACATTAAATTAAATTACACTTAGATAAATTTTTAATTTGTAAATTCTAATAGATAGATTAAAAGAACAGGATTTAATACTGCTACTTGCCGCTAGAGGGCCCGCAGCAGTTACCTCAACGTTATCGTCGCTTATAATCACATCGTGTCAGCCTTATATGAAATAAAAATCACGATTTATAATATCTGAGCTATAAAGCTCAGATATATTGATTCTGATGGTAGTGATTATAAACTTGAAAATCAAGAATAAATAAAGTTGCTATAGCTGTTACTTACGCTATTCGTTGCTAGGTGCCGCTACTCATATTGTTCAGTGATTTCTTATTTTTAAGAATTTAGGACTGCCTATTTCATTTCTTTGTCGGTAGATAGTATATCTGGTTGAGGATCATGATACTTAGTTCGAATCCCGAGTTACGCCATCAAAATGTTATTAAAAACACAAAGGAAAGACGGTCATTTCTAAAATTAGTAACATCAATCTGAATTATGGTGATGTTTGTGGTCAAGCAATATTACGGCGGTCCAGATTTGATCGATGCTTAATTTTTTTTATTATATTGCGTGGATTGAGGAAGGTAGAAATAGAGATAAGGAGGGAGAGAAGAGAGAGAAAGGGTAGAGATATTTTATTTTAAGTAATTATACTATTCTAAGGTAGATCCTCACTGGTTTCAGCATGCATGGGCCGGATCGACCGGGGTAGTACTACCCTCTCACAGAATACCGGCGTGAAGTACCGGTACCCATTAACCCGTAACGGTACTGTTGCGTTTCGTATCGGAGAGTGAGAGAGCCGGAGGCCCAGTTACCCCGATCCTTTTCCTATCCTTTCCTTTGTCCTTTCCCTCCTTCATCTTTTTTAAAGGGCTGGCAACGCACTTGTAACTCCTTTGGGGTTGCGAGTGTCTATGGGCGGCGGTAATCGCTTACCATCAGGCGATCCGTCTGCTCGTTTGCCGCCCTATGCCATAAAAAAATTTTTTCTTCATATTATTATCTCCTTTATTGGCAGTCTTTATTTAATACTGTATCTTTCTTAATAATAATACAAAGTTAACTTTGAGATAGTGCGTACTTACGTACACCGACTCCTACCTGTATACATACCCAAAGAGGTATACATATACAGGTATGAGGCAGGCATTTTTCTTTTTACGGTTATCTAAACGGGTAAACTTTCTGTAACTTAAACTAAAAAAGCCATGCGCGTTTTCAAATTCGGCAACAGGGCTTTAAGATCGGCCAGAAACATGAGCACAAACTTATGACATAGAACAAATGGCAAATAACCAAACATAAAATATTTATTTCAGTGGAAAACGCGAAACTTTTCACAACACACATCGACCATTCAAGGATAAAATGTTGCAACAGCCATTATATCCAACTGCTATAAATTAGTTATTGATGTAACCTTATTTAGTTTTTGAAGCTCCATCGACCTGTGTATTTCAAGTACCGATAAACCAAAGAAATGTTTTAGAAAGACAGGAAAGACAAAAATAAATAATTGTATCTTTTCACTTTTTATCTCTTCTTTCATGAAAAGTGTTATCTTAACGTTTATCCTTTAATATTACCATTATGTTTCTCTACACAGGTATTTTCTAACATGTTATATTAGAAAATATCTGGCCTTTTGGGAGGCTTACACGGAGACATGGGTCGAACGTCAAGAGGCCCTTAGAGAGTTTTAATTAAAGGTAGGATGGAACACCTATAGCGGCACTAGCCGCAGCAGGCGTAAGACTATTGCTACGTTTGGATTCTAATATATGGGCTATATATGTATGGGTGTTTGGTGGACCGGTAAAAACGGCGTCTTACCTGAATACTCTAATATCATCAATGCAATGGGCAGTTACTATTATTATTATTGGACAATGGTTAACACTATTTACAAGAATCAACTCTTAGTCAAATACTCGTTGGCAATTCTTTTCCAATCACAAGGATCTTCGTCCTCCGTAGTTCTGGTCTTCCAGATCTTTCTGAGGAGTTCCCAGCCATTGGCCTTTTCGGTGGATGCTACGTAAATGTTGTTGGGTTCTTGTTCCAAAGTGTATGCGCCCATAACCAGGCTTTGTACTAGGCGCGACGAAATGAGAGTCTGAAACACGGAGATGGATTTTATCAGCAAACGTAAACACCATATAATGGTACAAACGTACCTTATTGGTTCTGGTACATGATATAGATAGTATGCACAAGTTAAAGCGCCGCACTTGTAATCTGTTTGAGTATCGCGCGTATGTTGCACCGCGCAAGCAGTTTAGGCATGCAGCTCATGCCGCGGCGTGTACAAACACATTTACATCTTATTTTAATTTCATTTGACTGACTTTTAAGTGCTCGCCTCGCTACTGCTTTTACGCTAAAAGTTGTGGGTACGAATCCCACACGGAAAAATAATTTCGAGTACCACAAAATATTGTTTTGAGCCTGGGTGCTCTTTGTTTCCGTTGTTTGAATGTTTGTAAAGTCCACCGCGATACAGGACACGGGAGATGTCTTTTCAGAATCACGAAAAAAATAACGGTTAAAAAGTAACGAATCATTTAATGCCCCTTTATTCACTAGTGAACCAGTATGTGCTTTCGGGCATTGGATGGTACAGAAGCTCACTCTTATATGGAGGCGCTATCTATCTATAGTATACAAACCTAAAGAATTCGTTTTATTGTTTGTATGCGCTAGTCACTGGAACTACCAGTCGGATATTAAAGACTATTTATGCATTTGATAGTCCAATTCTTGAGGAAAATAATAAGCTATATTATATCATGCTACGAGTTATAGGATTAGAACAGTAATCATAAACAATCAAACCGAGCGGGACAACTTGTATATGATAGAGCGTCCCCTCTTCTCAAACAGTGTAAGCTATGCAGTATCGAATGGTTTCTAGTGACACAACTAAACAACTAAGTACTATTAAATACGTATGCTACATACTTTTAACAGTCCATATTCTTCGTCAGACAGTCGTCTATTGACTGTGTATCCAGCGAAAACGTAGCCGCCAACGCGAGGGTCACCGGTGATCAGCATCATGTACGTCATCGCGATGGCGAGCTCGAACACGTAGCACGAGTACTGGATGTCACCGAAATCGATGATACCGGTCACTTGGTACTCAGTGTCACTGTGGAAATGAACGCATTTTATGAGTAAGTACACGAAGCAAGTAGGGCGGGTTACATGTGTGGATTGTTCGTGTCAGTCATTTTTAAGAGGCATGGCAGTCGTAGAAGTTTGCGCATATAGCGCGCGTCGTGTACTAATGCCGTAAGACTATGAATAACCGAATACTAATGTCATGGCTTGAAAAATCTTTATTATTTATCTTAAGCCGAGAAAAACATATTGAAGTGTTTTTCTGGTCATCCATTTTTAGTAATGTAACAAAAATGACATGCATGCTTTTTATAAGAAAGTTTTTTTTTTTATATTCTCTGTGATTAAACTTTTATCACTACATCACTACATAATTACATATTATAAAGCAAAGTCCTCCACCGCGTCTGTCTGTCTCAACTCATAAAATACTAAACGCATTTTCATGGGGTTTTCACTAATGGACAAAGTGATTCATGAGGAAGGTTTAGATGTATGATTTGGAAAGTTTTAAACTAGGTACCTACCCGTGCGAAGCCGCAGTGGGTCGGGTATATGTGGGTCAACATTAGGATCAACCACGTAGTATTCCATATGTGGTACATAAATGATAAGTATCTGTGTCTTGCGTTTGTAGTTTAAAAAATATTAAAATAGCAAATACTAAGATCATCAACACTCGTAATAATTATTAATTACTTAGTTTATTTATCTTTCCGTATCTCATCCAGGTATCCTACAACAGGTTGACTGGTTCATCAATGAATTCTTGAGTGATTGCCTTAACTTTTCAAATCTATACTTATATTATAAAGCTGAAGAGTTTGTTTGTTTGAATACGCTAATCTCAGGAACTACTGGTTCGAATTTAAAAAGTCTTTAAGTGTTAGATAGCCTTTTTATCGAGCAAGGCTATATAAGATCACGCTACGACCTACGGGAGCGGCGCAGTAGCCATAAACGCGAGTGTAACCGCGGGCACTGCTAGTAAATTATAAGTCCTTGCGTAAGACACTTACCCAAATAAATGGGATCTAAAAAATATTCCCTTTAACGATATTCAGGCGTCAAACTATGTGATTGGCTAAATATATTTGTTTAACATATCGTGTACACACGGCTACACATCAAGTTAGACACCCTATATACGCATAACTACGCTGCATACAAAATAGAGAATTGTCGGAAAGGGACACTGCATAGTGGTGTCGATGTAATGGTAAGGATAGAGCGTCGCGTCCCGTTTAGCTTGAATGAGACAAAATAACAAAAATATAACGCACTCTCTCGCACGATTCGTAGCGTTCAACTTCTAGTAGTTCAAAGTCCAAACAGTCTAGGTTCATGTGTCGTTGTGTGTACAAACAAGTATTTGAATGGAATAACTACGCTAGATAAGATAGGCCGAAATTAAATTGTACAAAACGAACAAGTACATACATTTTAGCATAGTTAATAACACTTAGTTAACTGACAGAAATGATAAAACATATAATTAATGTTACTACTGTCTAAGACTACTTCGGTGATCCAGGATCCCGCGGATATCAAAGGCGACAATACATCATTATTCATAATCAACGATCGATATATAGTCATATGTTTCAATTAATCAGATGGAAGTCGATTGGATTCAAGAGACAGCAATTATATTTATGGATGTTATATACTAACATCCGCGTGAATGTAAGACAGTATTAGATAAGGAATAATGGAACATATACTGACCTGCCTCCCGGTTTTAGCCCGACGAGCACGTTCATATCGTTGACATCTCCGTGTATGACGCCCTTGTCCAGTTTATCTAAGCGAGGCACAACATCGTTCTTAAACTCTTCAATAACCTACAACCGAATTTGACAATTGTTAGCTTCTAAGAAGCAAACAATTTTTAAAGTTTGAGCGTCCTATTTCCAAATCGGAGGCATAAGATACATTGTTTGCCTAGTCAATAAAATAAATAACTATAGATAACTAAGATATTGTTTAAAGGGAAAAGAAAAAGAAATTATCCACCAAAGAAGAATAAAAAAAATAAACGCTGCTCTATTTTGGATGATAGCTTCAAAGATTGGTAAGTGTTGAAAGTTACCTCTTTAGCCAAGTCATATTTCTCCTGATCCTTGATGACGTACATGAACTTCTCCAGGTCTGGCACTTTTATTAACATCCACGTGTGCTCACGTTTTACTACACCCGAGTGGTTGAAGTTCTGAGGAAAAACACATCGAGAGTTGAATCCAAGGCAAATTATTATTACAAAAATATTAGAAATTAAAACTGTAGAGCAAGTCTTCAATTTACGGACCAATGATTTGAGTGAAAAGCTCACCATTGTTAATTAATTGGAGACAGTACATGTAAATCGACTTGCCCATGGAAACACAACCGCCCTACAGGTTACAGATAACCGGCGTAAGAGTAGAAACACTGTTACTGTGTTTCATTTGATAGATACCACAGATTTCCAGAATCCCCTGAGGACCCTTTGGAATTCCTTCCATTTTTTCTTATTAACTTTTTGTAGGACTCTCTGATTATAACAAGGACAAACATCTAGGGGCATCATATTAAGAGACATATGCCAAAAATACACTAAAAGCAATTTTTATTTTCCAAGTATTTGTCAAAAACTCACGCTCCATTCACACAATCCGTTAATAAAGTCTGACCTGCAGCTTGTTATCCAAATCGGCGACAAACTCCCCGAGCTGGTACAGAAGCGCTTCGGTAATGGGAACATTTTTCAATAGTTCTCCAGGGATATATTTCAGAAGTCTTACAGCGTGCTGTTTCCCGCTAATCGTCTCGATGGAGTACTGATGGCCGAACACGTTGCGGACAGGTTTCGGACACGTTGTCGACCGGTTGGCATCGAGTGACATAGCTGTTAACCGTTGCCTTCAATAAACATACATAGTCTTACTCCTATAACCTACACGTGCAACCTCTACTAAGATCAACTTCTACAATACTAAATGAAGGACCTTAAAGGTCCCACGTTTAGTGAAAGGGGTGAGGCTATTGTCGTTTACCGGACACAGTGCCCGACTCCGGGCTACTACTGAGAATTTCTTGTCAGAAATTCGCAATAACTCCTAATCGGGATTCAGACCCGAGACCTAATGCTGAATCCTTCGCTGTGCTACCGAGGCAGTTCAGAAAAGTAAATTATGACAATGTTTGTATTTAATCCATTTGACGTTATGACGTTAAGGCAGCATTATGTCTGCTTATCCTATAAAAACTAGACTAAGATGACAACCATATTCCTCCAGTTATTTTAAGAACACAGAACTAACCTATTACCATATACCATTATCCCCGCAGCTGCTATAGGCTGGCAAGATGCTGTTATGCAACTTTGGATGCATAAAAAGCCAAATGAACACTCACCTAGAAAATTCATTATCTCATTCTGTGCTTCTACAACACCGGCGTTCTGCGTGTCAATTGAATTCATAATCTTCAGCACATAACCATGTTCAGACAAACTGCTGATAAATGGATTCTTCATATTGGTATCCGTGATAACCCTGTAGTTTTTGTCGTCGTATCCATTGAGTTGGGTCAGCTTGATCACTGTGATGCCATACAGCCGTTCTGCTAATACCGTGACAGCATCATCGTCGATAATTGGACGGATCACTGCGCCTGGTTCCAGGGAGTCAGCCATTTCTGGTGATAGGGAAATAGCGATTATCACATTTCGCCAGCTATGCTTTTAGATCCCACGAAAAAGGAGCAACTACATTGCCGTATCCAGACCAGACTTTGTGCTGACTTTATTGACTTGTTCCTTAGTAGCTAAGGAAAAAGTCAGTAATTCCGTGCTATGGAATCGAATCCGAGACCTCATGCAATGAAGGCTCACTGCCGCTTCGCCATCCAAACAGCCAGGTTCAGTTATGTAAGTACATATTATGTACTGTGAAGTGATTAATAACTAGCGATGTAGGTGTAACGTCAGATCATATTTACTGCGTGGATAGTGTAAGGGTTTGAGTGCGATGATTTATTATAATATATATATATGTAGATAAGTGATCAGAGAGATGTTAATTATTTGTCGGCGAAAAATGGTGATCATTCAGAATGGCGTTTGGTTGAAAGTAGACCAGGTAAGTACTTGCTGCTTGTATTACCCCGAAGGGGTAGGCAGGGTGTATTTTACATTATGTTATAATCATATTGAACCAGCTATGGCGTTGGATACGTGATAGAGGACGAGACGACTGCTGTCTACCGTGCAGACCGTACTTCATTCTGTTACAGACAGTTAGTTTTGTTGACAAATAAATCCAATAACGCTTTACCTAATTCGGGAATAAAACAAGAGACCTTATTAACAGTGGTCGCAATCGCTATCGCTGTGCAACTAAGGCATAGCCCAGGTAAGTAAGAAGATGATTTGATGTTAGGTTAGGTCATATTGACTGAATGGAGAACGCAATGGTTTGCCATCCATGACCGTCGACCATCTCGCCGCTTAGCTGTGCGCGAGATTCCAGGATAATAGGTTAAATTTTCACACGGTACAAACATTTTTCGGATAACGAATAGTTGTACCGTGCCTACGTATTCCTTGTGTCCATTGTTTTAATGTTTGTAAAGTCGGCCGCGTCCTTAAAAAGGAATAATTTCAACACCATAGTAATGAATGTATTGTATTAATATTTTATAAAAAAAATGTAAGTTCACTATCTAAATATTTTATAATTGTTTGTGAAATTAAGGAACATTAGTATTAAATATGTGATGTTTGTCTGTTGTTACAGTGTGATATAATATCAGCGACGAAGTTGTGCCAATATTGAACATTGCAACCGGTGCAGTAGTCAAGTTAAATATTTGATAATAAAACAAAGGTAGGTAATTTAAGTATTTTTAGACGATCTATGAGTATGTCACGAGATATGTATTACGAATCTTTATTTGCATTATATATACAAACGTGCAATTGCGTGTAACAGAATGGTATGGTCATATTTAGACGTCACGTAATGTAGTCCCAGTAGGTACCATGGAAAACCGCGACAAATTCCGATTCTTGTATCGGAGTGTAAGTGTTTTATTAGGTTTTGTCCATTGGGCGCACTATTTACCTTTTTCCTGATGGTAGGACATGGATGGGTGGTTTTCTGTACCCCTGACAATGTGTATATACAATTTTATGATGAACGATTTAGTATTGAAGGCGTGAAAGCGTAACAAAAAACTCACATTCGTATTTATAATAATAATATTAAGGTACGATTTAGTTTAATTTAGAAGGATACTATTAATTGTGATATTTACGACACTGAAACTGGATCGGAACTCTTTTCGCTTATCCTTGAATAGATCTTAATAGACGGCATAAATTATCAATCTCCTTGGAATTATGGTATCAATAAAATAATCTATAATCAAAATGGCAACAGCTTCCAAATATCGAAGTTATTGCTGAGCGATAATAAACAAATTATGACATTTAAGTAAAGTTTGCCGGCTTGAATGCCACAATGGTTTTTGTGATATATGCCTCGATATTATGCCGCGCTGAGTGACGTATGTTCGATTCCCAGATAAGAGAAACATTACTTTATGTGTTTTTATTGCTCCCTTTTTTATTGGCCGCTATGATATAGAAATTATTTCGAGTACGGGTATTGTCTACTTTACACTTAATTAACTAATGAAGTGATACTTAATACATTCAGACTTGTATTAATAATCCTAAGTAATTTTATAAATGCCATTATGACGTTGTTTGTTACGTTTTGACGCCGCAACTACTCGACAGATTATCATGAAATTTCGCATACCTACACGATTTCTTCAGAGGACACACGCTGACAACGTTTAGCGGATTATATAACATTATATTGTTTCTATTTTGTTTCCTTTTTAAATTATTTTTATGTTATTTCTTATAATTAATATTTATATATTGATTAAATAATTACATAATGTTTTATCGTATCGCTCCAAAATTTCTTTAGAACTTCATAAATATGATTATTGTAACTAAAATATCTCTCAGTCGTCAAGACAAAATAAATTAGGTATGTTAACCAAACATTTAATTTTCATCAAATATAACTTTTTAAATGTTTTATGTGCGCTTGACTATAATTTATTGTTGTTGATTGTCTTGTGTATGACCTGACTAATAGTGATAATATAATTTATGTTTAATCTTCAATGCAATTTATAATATCAAATTATTTCATCATCAATCAGAATTTATATGATCATATTTTTTGTAATTATTTTAAAGTAATTTGTATGTCCAAGTGGCTGATCATGGAGAGTACGTTATTAAGTGCTTATATAATGATGTAATGAACACCTGTATATCACCCATGTATACCCATACATCACAAATAAACTACCTATTTGATTTGATTTGAAAAGACGTAACTCACTTAAAAATATTAAAATAACTTTTACAACATGTTTTATTTAAAGCTTCTGTGCACATGTGCTTACTCTATTTGAATGTTTTTACGTGGGGTAAAAGAGCGACAATATTTAATTTCTATTTAGCTTTTAAACATAATTTGTAATCTTGTAAAACAAATATTAAAAAGACAAAAAAATTACAATGCTATTTTAAAAATCATGATTTTGCGACGAGGCAAGTCAAGTCAAAATATATCTTACTGAATTTTGCCTGCGCGTTAATATAGATTTATGTTGAAATAGATTTTTTGTAGCCTAACTATATGTTATTCTGATGTATAAACAATAATACTGGAAAGTTTCATCAAAATCCGTTCAGTGGTTTTTGCGTGAATACTCTTTCACACACAAACATCCATCCATCCTCACAAACTTTCACATTTATATTTATTAGTAAGATATCACACCAACCATATTTATTTATAAAAAATATAAAATTAACTTATAAAACACTAGATCGTGTAACTAAAACTCAAATTACGAACGACAACACATAATTACCAAGTTCAACACAACGCAACACAAAACCACTAACATCAAATTTATTACCTTACAAGTATTCAGTGCCGCGTTCTAATCCCAATTGTGATGAACGTACACTCCACATCGAACAGTCTTGTGTAATGTACTCGTACAAACAGAACGGGATGAGATGCCATCCCTATCTGCAATGTTGATAGCAAGTGGATCAACTATTGCTATTGTTAACTAGTTTATAATCAATAGAGGCTACGACAAACTGAATAAAGAAAGGGAATTGGACGTATTTACTGCGTAGTATGATTTGCACATTCACTACACATGTCATGTATCCCAGGACTCACTGTATTAGTAACCTATGTATGTTTAGAGATAAGTGACTCCTGATTCTTTTCTTTTCTAGTTTTCTGCTGCAAACTAAGTTGTTGTACTTTGTTCTTTGCACAAACAAAACAGCTTTACACAAATTAACGCTAGAGGTTTACGAGTTTTAACCGTAAGATTTGCGTTTTTTAATTTGCAGTATTTTTGCTCTTATAAAATCGTCGCTTACAAATTAATATTATTTTATTTGCAAATTTAACAACAGAAATAAATGCTAAAAATATTAAAGTGTGAATACATTAATTACTTAAGATAATATTTGTTTATAGAACCCCTACGATAACTTCAATGTTAGGGGCAGTTGTCATGGTAGCCCTATTAATGATTCCACAATTTGAAGGGGATGAACAAATGTACCCCTCGGGTAACAACAAGACTAGATAGTAATAATGATAATATGAAAATATTACTAATTATTGAACGAGGCGGCCATTCTTTAAATAAAAAGTATCATGCTATTATCAACGCAGAGCTTTGGAAAACATTATGAAGAAGTCTAGGGCAATATTGTTACGAGCTGGGTTCGATGGATAAGAATATAAAACAATATTACCGACTAGAACGTTTTATTCTTGCACACAATTAAATTTAAAACACAACAACACTATACTACACTTTTCCACTGCAACTGCTTCAAGCTCCGTAATATTTTCGCTTCCGTTCGCTTCGATGAATACTTGACCGCTTACTATTGTAAACTGACTCGGCGCGGCGGCGGTGCGCGTGCGCTCTATTTATACGCGGATAAAGCGCTTCTGGAGTTTTCTAGAAAAGCCATACCAGCTCTCTCTAGTTTTCTCGTATCGATAACTACGTAGTTCCGTAAGATGTCATTAGATGGTGCTGTAATAAATTATTAGAAGGGACTGCCGAGTCTTCACCACCGTGCCGACAGAGGGTACTAGCCGTAACAATATTATGGGTCATCCGTATATTTTCATCTACGCAAATGTTGCAAGGGTATAATAACACTACAAATACTTACTTGATCCATACTCAGAAGCAGACTTACGTTTCTTTATTTTTATTCCATCTTCGATTATTATAGCTCAGTGGGGAGACCAACAGACTGCAATGCAGAGGGTCTCAGGTTCGAAGTTCGAACCCACGTCGCGCACCTCTGACTTTCGGAAGTTATATGACTTTTCGAAATTATGTGCGTATTGATTGACAATTATCACCTGCTCCGTGCCTCGGAGAGCACGTTAAGCTGTCGGTCCCGGCTGCCATGAACATCTATGGCAGTCGTTATTAGGAAAGTCAGTGCCTTATAATATCCTGACACTGGTCTAGCCTTAGGGTATCGTTAGCCTTCGGGTAGCGTAGGTCAGGTGGCAGCCGCTCCGTGTAAAAACTGATATCCAGTCTAATCCGGTTAGACTAGAAAAGCCGACCCCAAGTGACTTGGGAATAATAAAGGCTAGGGAGAAGAGAAGAGTTTCAACGAGATGAAAGTGACACTATTATTGCAAGCAACCATAGATATTACAATAGTTATTAAGGAGGTCATATGTTTGTTTGCTATCTTGTTGTTTAAAAAATATTATCGGACATCTCCCTCTTTGCAGTACGAGTAAGCCGCTTATTCGTAGAATGTCTACTTAGCAAAATGTCTACAGGTCGCAGAATGTCACTTTCTCAGAATGTGTTTTTCGTAAAATGTCCTTTTCGTACATTACATAGATTGCTAGATTTATTTATCTTGTTTTTTTTTGTATGACCTGTAATTTAGTTTTATGATACGAATCTGATCCGTACTTAACCGTTTTTACTAATACCAAGGCATAAGAAACATTTTTCGAAAGGGACATTCTGCGTAAGGGACATTTTACAAAGGGGCATTTTGCAAAGGGGAAATCTTACGAAAGGGATATTTTACGAAAGGGATATTTCACAAAAAAGATATTTCACGAAAGGGACCGTTTTACGAAAGGGAGAAACTCTGAGAAACGAACATTTTGTGACCTGTAGACATTTAGCTAAGTAGACATTCTGCGACTGAGCGGCTTACTCGTACTGCAAAGAGCCCGACTGAGACCGAGTAATATGTTATAAAAGAAAGATACCATCTTGACATGTAGTTTCTATAAAATAGATACGTAATAGGTGCCATCAACGCTGTCACTCTGCGGCTTTATTTTATCAAAGTAAACTTATATTTACTGTTGGGCCACGTTTGTAGTCAAATACTTTTGTTTGAGGTGATTTGGTAGGTAGATAAGAGAGCGTTGACTTTAAAAGGTCAATAGGACAAATATGTAGCTAGCCGTTGAGTTAAGATGTGTTATAATATAATTGATGCGTGTAACACGTGTTAGAGTGCACGCTCTCTACCTCATTAAGTCTGAGCCATGCGCTTATTGTAATGACACGTTTGGGTGCAACATTTTTATATTCAATACTATATTTGTTATATAACCAAATCTAATCAGAAAAAATATATATCATAATTTATTCACAGCTTTGCTCGCGTTAATCTAAATCAGAGGTTACCAGACTTTTTTCTCATAGACCACTTTAAAAATATAGCTGGTTCCGGTAGACCCCTGCAGCTACAAATTTTATCCGCCAAGTAAAATCGGTATATTCCACCTGGACCACTTTGGGAATTAAGAATCTAGAGTTGGCCAATAAAGTTTTATCCCTCGGTAACTGTATTTTTGTCTGGATGAAAGGGCTAACTTTCAACCAGAAACAACTATGTCCGTTTCTGTACCCCTGCATGTGAAATTCTATGGTGATCGGTCGAGTAGTTAAGACGTAAAAGCGTAAGAAATAAACAAAATTACACTCGCATTTATAATATTACTTAGGATAGGTTATGCAGTATCGCAGTACTGCTTAATTAATTTAATTTTTAATATTGGGTCTATGTTTTTGAATATAGAAGGAGGTCTTGACAATTCCAGCCTATGGAACGCTGACTCCTGTATGCGTATTAGATTGTTAATTAGCTTTAATTATTATGTAAGTATATATATATCGGCGGTATACCTCTACCAGTATGCTCTGACTTTCGCTATCTCGGTTCACTCCTGCAAGATGACGGCGAAATTGATTTATTTATTTTTACAACGAATCTACACAGGATGGATGAAATGGCGACAGATCTCGGGCACAATATGCGATCCTAAAATGACTTTGAAATTAAAGGGTCGCATGTATAAGGCAGTTATGAGGCCTGCCGTACTATATGGAACTGAGTGTTGGGCTACTAAGAAGATGGATGAGAAACTATTGCATGTAGCAGAGATGAGAATGTTACGATGGATGTGTGAAGTGACGAGAATGGACAGAATTAGGAATGAATACGTAAGAGGTAGTCTGAAAGTGGTGCCCATAGACGAAAAGGTGAAAGGAAATCGATTGGCTTGGTATGGACATGTTATGCGAAGAGATGATACGTATGTAGGTAAGCAGGTGATGAATATGAGGGTAGTGGGACGAAAAGGGAGAGGAAGGCCAAGGAAAAGATGGATGGACTGTGTGAGGATGGATGTGAAAGGGAAAGGGGTAAATGATCAGATAACCGGCGACAGAGAAGTATGGAAGCGTAGAACATACTGCGCCGACCCCAAATAAATTGGGACCAGGGCAAGAGAATGATGATTGCGTAAGTAAATAAAATGTGAGGACGTCTGTATATTTGAGAGTTATACATAGTGATCTAGTGACAATTTAGACATTCTGGAAATGTCTAAATTGTCAAACACTAGCCAGCGATAATTTATGAATTGATCCTTCTTTTGTCGTAGGTTGGTGGTAGTCTAGCCAAGCCGAATCCGGTTAACTTTATATATGTTTTTGTGAACCCTGCTATTATGTTAATCATGATGAAATATCATAATTAACATGATAAATCTTTTCAGTCCGAGCTAACAATGCGATATGCAATTGGGGTTTGAAATATAGACTAACCCTATATTTCAAAGTTGTATGAGACAGCATCCAAATCCTGATCAAAGCATCACTACTTGTTCGAACAGAATCATAATTGTTTAATTAAAGCATTACTTGATAATGACACATTGAAGTAGCGCGCGATCCTGCCGGAAATTCGAGCTGATCGAACGATATACATTTATGTTTGCGAATCGTTAATAAATAATCGAAAAATCAATCAACATCATTGCTTAATATATTCGAATAAATCAACATTTCTAATCATTCGAATAAATCAACATTTTAAATCATTAGAATAAATCAACATTTAAAATCATTCGAATCACTTCAAAATTCTAATGATTCGAAACTTTATTCGATAATCGAACATGGTTAGATTGAGTTATGTATTTATAGAGAGCACACAATATAAGGGCCCCTCTGTTGCTGACATTAACAATGACATATGGTCGGTTAAACAATAAAAGTGATACATGGCCTCATGATTTAACGAGTCAGGGGTCAAACGCCATCCTGTTGACTGTTGTGGCGCATGCATTCCCATTGAATCACGTGTCTGTTTTTGACGTAGACGTGTTATGGTTTTAATAGAAAATTTATTCGAAAACACTTATTGAGTGACAGCTAGGATATTCATATTTATACACTCGTGGTCTCTTCATGATCTTACCGCTTGTTATGACCGCTCATTATACGCTCCCATAATAAATATAAATTGAAAATTTAAAAACCCCCGATCCTAAATTAATTTGATACCCGTAACGTAAACCCGTAAGTTGTGAAAAAAATAATGGCTTTAGTCATTTTGTGGTGGCGGCCATCTTGGATTTGAAATTTATCATAGTGTATAGTATTCTACTAGTCAAGCCCTTTCATTTGATACCTATATTCAGGGAGTTGTGAAAAAATATGTAATCCGCCTTTTTGTGGCGGCGGCCATCTTGGACTGATTTTCATCAAACATAACTAAGAAAACTCCCGACTAATCACCTTTCAAACAAAAAACAAAATTAAAATCGGTTCATCCGTTCGGGAGCTACGATGCCACAGACAGACACGCACACACACACACAGACGTCAAACTTATAACACCCCGTCGTTTTTGCGTCAGGGGTTAAAAATATAAGTGATTATAAGGAGCGATCTTGTTGCTGAGAGCTAGCCACATTATCTTTGGATGAAATTTATGGTAGGAAGAAGTTTATATAAGATTGCCTCGGTAGCGCAGCGATAGTAAAGGCATTTGCCACAGCAAGGTTTCGATTGAGGGAACCCGAAAGCTTATGCACACTTAAGCTTTCGGTTTCCCTCGAACGAAAAGTATTATTTAGTTCTTATATCAAGAACTTCTCAGTAGAAGATTCGACTACACGGATGGCGTAATGGTTTAAGTGTTCGGCTTGCCGCTGTCACTGCGCCGCGTGTTGTGGGTTTCGATACCCAAACAGGTGAAAAAAATCCACAAATAGTTGTGCCGAATCTGGGTGTTCTTTGTGTCCATTGTTTAAATGTTTGTAAAATACCCCGCGACCATTGCTATATACAAACCTTTTTATACATCAATGCCCGCGAAACAGGAATAATTCTTAATGCGGGAGCTGTCTTTTTTAACAGAAACAAAAACCAACAAAAATAATCACCGGTCTGGAACTGTGCCCATTAATCGGTAAAGGCTTGCCCCCCTTTACGAGGTACCTAAAAGCATACATAATGGATTCTGGCTTCGTCTCGCACTGAGAAGAGGCCCGTGCTCAGCAGTTGGACTGTTTTTGTAGGTATAGGGTTGATATTATATTATTAAAACATGGCTAGCGTAGCGGAATGTAAAAGTGTAGTACACCACTACCTGCTCCTTCGGGGACATAGGCGGTGAGACTTTTAATTCATTTTGTTTTCACGTACAAGACTTCGTCTACGCAGACTTAGAAGTAGCAGACCGAAAATACCTCGACAAGAGTCTACTGTATCATGGATAAAGATTTTATTAATAGCTCGCGACTGATAAATCTGTAACGTTCAGTGCAATGCAGCATTTGTATAAGCAGTTTTGTTATGTGTCTATTTAAAAATCTATGTAATTGCACAGTGTATTGTGGTTCTAGTGTTTGTTGTGAGACTAATATTTACATAAATAAAAATTTATCCGAATATAGATAATACAATTGCTATCGTTGAATTTAGACAATGATTATTTTAAGTTATTTCCATGTAGTCAAAAGATCGTTAACTTATTGCTATTCGTTATATTATTCATATAAGATAATTAATAGTTATTAGATAATTCAATCCAAGTTTTACGTGCTTTGCATGCTTCAAGAAAATTGCCTTGCGTAAATGCCTTTGTGGAGGAACAGGGTGTGATGTTCCACCAACTCAAAGGGAGGATCCTTCGACCAGGCTGGGTGACCGTGCCTGGCGGGCCGCGGCTCAACGGTTGATGTTGGAAACTTGTACATATAGTTACTCACTTTGTAAATTCCGTTTGTGCGATTCAGCATTGTATGACGTCATTTAAAGCGCTTATTGTATATAGCGCCATCTGTTAGATGTAGACGGAACTTATTCGACTGTGCGGAGTCGCCACACCTTAAATTAAATAAAAATAATAAATATACGGCTTATTATAGCGTAATTTAATTAAATTAAATTGCGGATAAAGACTGCGCGAGTTTAACTCACACCAGGTACCTGCGTCGTATTCAAGCATCTTTACGTCAAATCAAATTGCACATAAGTCAAATTGATTTGATATTGTTATATAAATTGACATCTGCCGACCGAGGACTACTTCAGGATACACATTGTCGTGTTTTATTTACACGTTCAATAGTTATCGGTGACTTCGTTTGCATTTTTTTATGTGTAGGTTTTAATTATTACGAGTAGCACAGTTGCATTACGACATGAGTAAGACTCATGTCCTAAGCCACGTACGTACCAAATCTTGTCAAAATTTGTTCAGCTTGAAATGGCTAGTTCAAACTATATTTTTGGTTCCGCGGCATGACTTTATAGGGGATCCCTCCTTTTCGCATAATGTTTTTTGTCCTAATATACTTCGGCATAACGATTTTGGCACAATTTGTTTTGGCATAATAATACTTTGGCATACTTTTTTTAGGCATACATTTTATGTTGGCATAATCATGTTAAAGACTAATTTGTTTTGGCATAAATTTGATTCCCATAACGTTAGTAGGCCTAATGACTATTAGCATAACGTTAGTAGGCCTAAAGACTTTTAGCATAATAGAAGTTAACTCAGATAGAAGTTAACTGATTGAAATAGTAGTCCTTAATTATTTATTTTAGGTGTATATTTTTAGCAATTGCTTGTAATATGCTGTGCAACAAAAGTTAGTCACAGAACCGAATTGCTGCAAAACCGACTTCACGTAGTCTTGTTTGTCCTACCCCTAGAGTGTTATTTAAAATCGCGTAGGCGTGTAGGGGCGAGGCGGCCCGCGGGCTGAGGAGCAGGCGGCTGCGAGCGAGCCGCCGCGGCTGAGGCTGGCCGGCGAAGCCGGCCAACAAGCCGAAGCTGCGGTGGTGAGCGAAAGCCGTCTGCGACGATTAGCACGCGTGGGGCCGCCGGAGGCCCGCAGCGCCGGAGCCGTGACAGAAACTCATTCAACACATCATCAATTTATGCTTTAGGATATTATGCTTAAAAAAGTTATGGTTTAGAACTTTATGCTTAATAAATTTATGCTTTACAATATTATGCTTAATCATTATTATGGTTAGAGAAATTATGCTTAAAAAATTATGCGTAAGCTGTTATGCGTAATTATATTATGCGAAAATATAATTATGCCAAACAACATTATGCTAAGTTATATTAGGTCTTAAAATTTTATGCTAATGGATAGGGAACCACTTTATAGGCGTGAGTCTATACTATTAAGAAATGCATAGGTACAAAAATATTGCCTCATACTGGAACGTTTCTTGTGCTTTGGAACTTGTTCTATGGCACTTAAAACAGCGCTTTTCATTAATATTTTCAATTTTGAAAAATAATACATCCAATGTAGACATTACAAGATATCCTAATCTCTAACATGTTCTGTGTTCTTACAAAATTGAAGGCTCTTTGTAGTTGCCTGTGATTGTTTAACAGTTTAAGTAGGTATATAATTTGTCATTGTTTATTTGTTTCCATTATAATTATGTAATTACATTTGTGAAGTGCAGGAGCTCTAAACCTCTATTGTAACTACGTTTGGCTGGGACCCCACGATACAGGCTTGCCTAGTGTGGGGACCGCGTTAAATATTTACTTGATAAGATCTGTTACACTAATTTTATGTTTTGTTAAGCACTTTTATAACTTTCCTTTGTTACAAAATAAACATTTTTTTCATAATGTTTTGGCTATTCACCAGTAGATGGCGCTCAAACAGACTTAATACTTGTTTATCTATTTGACACTAGGTGGCAGCATATTACAACCACTAGCTTTTTTTACTGCTGTTAATTTGTATCTGCATATACTTATTATAATTGTTGTGTTGCATAAGATAACATAGCAACGTTACTCGTATGAATCCCCGAATGATTAAAAATAGTGACATTTTCCCAAATTTCGACATCTATTTAGATTTGACGTTTTTGGAAGTTTACTTATACCGGTGTGCTAGTAAGTATACTGAACACAGTCTCCATGATGTTCTAATCTCACCCGCAAAATACCATAATGTCCAAATTTAGGTACCGTATTTGGAACCATACGAATCGCAGTCACTCTTCCGTTTTTGCCGCCGTTCTTGAAGCAAGTGCTCACCATATGCCTATTCCTCATATTAGGTACACCCTCGGTCCTTTTTTGCTTTTCCTTCTCCTAATCATCTCCTTGCTATCCGTTTCCTATACATGTGCTACGGTAACTGCCACCAGGCACACTGTTTGCTTGTTAACTAGCTATGTAGATTGCTGTATGCATCAGCTCGCTTCTATTTCTTTGGAATTGCTTCTGTAACGACAAGAAAACCACAGCCATGTCAATAAATGGCGGTTGCCTTACCAACGGAAAGGACGGTGGCTTAGTGGTAATTAATGATACTGGTTCGCTTTGAATTGAAAACTTCGGTTTGAATGCTGGGTCGAGCCAACAAAAAGTTATTGGGTTTTCTTGCCAACTAATTCCCATTAATAGTCAGAAAGGCGACAGTGTTGCACACCTACGTGATTAGGAAATTTTTGTCGTTACTCTTTTCTTTTTAAAAATTACAACTTCCAAACTAAATATGAATTATTGTTCCTGCTTCGTTGGAGCAGCAATAGTGAAAGCAGAACGGTCGTCCAAAGGGGCTTAACTTTGATGCCCTGGTCAGCAAAAGTGTTATTAGGATCTTGTTCAAAAATCCTAGCCCGGTGTGTGGATCTGTGCCCTACACGGCAAGAGATACTCTTACTACTAACTGTGACCAAAATCAATTTTGAAAAAAAATGGTCGCTATACGCCACTCTTTACCCATTCGAGGTTAGGTATACATGGACTTTTGTAAAATTTTAATAATTAATATTTTAAATATAAATTTATATTTGCCCCTATGCCTTTACAAACATTTAAACAACGGACACGAAGAATACTCAGACTAGCAACAACTATGTGCTGATCACAAAAAAATCTGTTCCGTGTAAGGATCAAACCCACAACAATCGGCGCAGTGCCAATTGCAAGGCGGTCACTTAAACAAATTAATTGACAAACAGTCTCCATGGAGGTCCACGATGATAAAAATCCTCGCTACGTCAATGACAGATACCTTAATATTATACAAACCATTAAGCGTTCAACCATACAATGGCGCGCCAAACATCGCTTCAAGAATTTAAAATATCACAAAACAGATGCGTCTTCAACCAATTAATTAATCATATATAGATATGATATGCCATTACTTTTTGCGAAAAGAAATCTCAATGAATTTTTAGAGTTTTTGCTGCTCAGACGTTTAAAACGAAGCTCTTTTACTGGCGAGAGGAAATAATACAGTAAAGGATGAATGATTTATTTGGACTTTGGAGAGCATAGAATCGACATAGGTCCCACAGGACAGGCCTTTTCTTTTAATGTCGGTTTAATGCATTCGCGTCTCCCACTTCGCGGAAAAACGGGAGCGGAGATGTTACGTCGGGCTCAACCGGGGAAGGATGGAACGTCCCGGGTACTACCGACTAAATCTACCACACGGTTTGCCAACTTGCTACCTTGAGTGGTGGGTGGCTGCACTACCCAGCAGTGCTCCATGCAAGTAAGAATGCCTGCGGGCCAACAGGCCTGAGATTCCAAGTTTGTGTCCAGATAAGCTGTGGTTCCACGCTAGGCCTAACGTGGAACCACAGGTTATCTGGACACAAACTTGGAATCACACAATGTTTTATTTAATGTTAAGTGTTTGTTATCGTTAACAAAGTAATTTGATATTATTTTATTTTAAGAAGGCAACTCCTGTAATATCCTGATTTTCTGTGTCTTAGACTTGCCTTACATTGAAACAATGGACGCAAATAACATCCAGACTCAGAAAAGACTACTTGTGGTGCAAGCCTTTTGCCTAGTGTGGGCATCGAACTCACAACACTCGGCGCAGAAGCAGTGGCGTGGCGAGACGACAACTATTTTAGTACTTTAATAAATTGTGTCCTGTGTTTGAATGTTTGTAAAGTGCTCCGCAACATAGGACTTTTTCGTAGTGCGGGTGATGTCTTCATACAAACCAAAGCAAAAATAAACATAGGGTTCTTTGGTACGCAGTTCATTGCATGCGGCTGCTGGCGTCAGCTGCACTATGCTGCCGCAGCATGCAAGTGCATCTGCTTTAATAGGATCGAATTCCAGTTATATGATATTGCGGAAGAACTATAGTCCATGCAGATGAAGTCCCATAATCTATTCCAGTTCTCCATAATGTTTCCGAAGATATGTGAAGTCTGCGAACCCGCACTGGGCCAGCGGGGTGGACAATGGTCTAACCCTTCTCACACTTAGAAGAGACCCGTGACCAGCAGTGGGACAATTCAATACAGAGCTGATATTATATAAATTATTATTATTTATTTTATTAAACAGCACGTATTTTATTAATCGCAGCGATAGCTCAGTGGGGAGACCAACAGACTGCAATGCAGAGTGTCTCGGGTTCGAACCCACGTCGCGCACCTCTGACTTTGGAAAGTTATATGACTTTTCGAAATTATGTGCGTATTGATTGACAATTGTCGCCTGCTACGTGCCTCGGAAAGCACGTTAAACCGTCGGTCCCGGCTGCCATGAACATCTACGGCAGTCGTTATTGGGAAGTCAGTGCCTTATAATATCCTGACATTGGTCTAGCCTTAGGGTATCATTAGCCTTCGGGTTGCGAAGATCAGGTGGCAGCTGCTCCGTGTAAAAACTGATATCCAGTCAAATCCCATTAGATTAGAAAAGCCGACCCCAAGTGACTTGGGAGTAATAAAGGTTAGGGAGAAGAAGAGCACGTTATTTAATAAAGGATCGGCATCCCTGGTTTAGTTTATCAATATCATTACCTAGAACCCTTTAGTCGCAATTTTCACTTAGCTTCTTCCTCCCTTATAATGTATGCGCACCGCACACCCGCAAATGAACCGTATTAATTACAACGGTTGAACAAAAAGGCTAATTAAATTCCATGTAATTATTTATCTGATTAAGTGATACGTATATGGGAGATGGCCGCCGTGCGCCGGTAATAGCTTCCTCTGAACCGTTAGCTTTGATGCTATTCATTTGAATCGGGGGATAATTAAACATCTTCTTTGAGAGAACTAGAACATTTATAGAATACTAGATTTTCTTCGATCTACTAGGCTTCGCTCGCGTTATTGTAGGTTTTGTCAATAAAATCTATCCCTCTGGAATATGCTTTTTCTTCGGATGATAGGTATCCTTTGTCTTTTTCTGTTCCTCTGACAACGTGTATGCAAAATTTCATGATGATCGGTTGAGTAGTTAAGGCGTGAAAGCGTTACAAATAAACACATCCGAATAAATCACATTCGAATTTATAATATTAATTAGGATGTACAGATGTCGACAAAATAAAATTTTATTATACTTACAGGTGTTCGTTTGCCAAATAAGACTAGTACAAAAATGGGCTATACTTCACTACTGAGATAGGTGCTGGTATTGGCCAGAGTCCTGCTAAATACATATCTTCAAGTACGCCTCTTTGCCGGCGGAGTAGGCAGAGACTTACACTTACATAATAAATTATGCTCTCATAACAGCCGTCATCATCGCTCATTGATTTATAGTATTCTTAACCTGGCTTTTCGAATCAACACGGGATGAACCTTTTTGTGATGCACACATGGTTTTCCGACTCTGGGTGTTCTTTCTGTCCGTTGTTCAATAGTTTGTAAAGTCTCTCGCGATACAAGACTTATATCCTAGTGCGAAAATGGTATTACTTATAAAACAGCTTTTATTGAACGTTAGCATTTAATTTCATACATTTTATTAATTACGTAAACATTTATGCGAACGGTGTTTTTAGAAAATGTATGAAAAGACTTGCTTTTCTCTAATGTGTTGCGACGTATCGAGACTCATAAAAATGTACGAAAGACCCCCTAGGCAGACAGCAAGTTTATTTATCTCGGCAAAATCAAGTTTTGCTAAATTATTCTTCTACAACCAGTTTTCAACTGTTCCAATGTCATACACTGCATCTTACCAAGTAGTTTCTTATTACTAACCACGACATGATTGTTATTATTATTACAGCCTGTATTGTCTCACTGCTGGATAAAAACTGCCTCGATTTGCCACATTACCCTGTTACGCGCTTCTTTGTACCAGTCCCTCCTATTTAATTTGACTCGCCATCGTCGCCTCCGTCTACAATTTCCTTTACTGTGCCGGTTGTTTATATTTGCCTTATATCATTGAGCAGCGATAGCCTAGTGGGAAACCCTTGGACTACTACACATAGGTCTCGAGTTCGATCCCAAGGCGCGCATCTCTGACTTTTCGAATTTATGTGCGTAATTATCGCTCGCTTTAACAGTGAAGGAAAACATCGTGAGGAAACCTACATGTCTGAGAGTTCTATAAAATGTTCTCGAAGAGATATGAAGTCTGTCAATCCGCACTTGGCCAGCGTGGTGGACTGTGGCCTAATCCTTCTCACACTGAGAATAGGCTCATGCCCAGCAGTGGGACAGTTTAATACAGGGCTGATATTATATAAGTAATATGTATTTAATGCATTTTCTTTTGTTGTTTAGTCTTCCTACATGCACATCTTAGCACATTGTTCTCAATTCTTGTCACTAGATATATCGTAGTCTATTACAAGCCTGTGTGCCACCTATTTCCAGCAGTGCACGTCTTTCAGCTAATATCGCATCGTCAGTGGAATAAAGGCGTAAGAAGAATATGCTAACTTTGGAGAAGAGCAAAAAAAGTGCTTGTTTTGATATCTTTATTATAGAAAGTACTTTATTATATATTGTTTAATTTAGTGAAATAAAGACATAACGTAACATGAGGTATATTTATATACATTAGTAGGTTTATAGTATTTTATGATTGAAAAATCGCATGCTTAATAAAACAGCGACTTAACTCGAAATTTGGGAGTATGGCAATTCAAACTCTAATCTTGTGAATATAAATTCTAATTATATATTCGTGTTAAATTATTGCAACAGAGTTCAAATTAGTTTGATCCAAAATACTCAGATAGGTCTCTGTTTTATTAAGAATGCGAAATATCAAACTTTTAATAAACGGAAATAATTGAATTTGTGTATCTTTACTTGCATTATCAACGTAATTGGACTTACACCTTTATTGTACTGGGGGTGCGATATTATACTAGATATCTCATTTTGTACCATAGCGCTCTCTTTATACGGCCAATAATCCATCATTACAACATGGACTTATAAAACTAAAAACACTAATTTTTTTAACAGATATTTAGTAATTAGTTTTACGTACTAATTCTTGAGGGCGCTGATGTCAAGTCTGAATATAAAAATATTTCTTTTAAAATATATAAATATTCTATCACATACACACAACACCATCTAGCCCAAACTAAGCAGAGCTTGTACTATGGGTACTAGACAACGGATAAACATACATATATACTTATTTTTTTGTAAATACATACATATTATACATAGAAACACCCAGACCAAGACAAACATCCATGTTCATGCACACAAATGTTTGACTTGTGCGGGAATCGAACCCGCGACCTTAGGCGTAGCAGTCGGTTACACTAACCACTACGCCATCGAGGCCGACTATGTCCGGAAATGTCAAAATAAAAATAAGAAGCTAAATTCTTTATATTGTGATACAAGCAAAATGAACTGTGTATCTCCATAAAAAACTTAGAACAAAACAATATTGGAGAACCATACAAACATATTTTTTTTGAGTTAGCGCTCCATTTTACTATCTACGTAGTTGTCGACCCTAATATAGATATGCCTTAATATACATAATATGATACATTTATGTCCCTCGTATTCTATAAACATATTCCGGGATTCCCTGACATTTTACTAAATGCATGGAAAAGCCGGCACTTAATAATGCAGTGTAGATTGTTACAAGCGAGCCTTGGCCTTTACCATACACTTATTTAAAACTGAGTTGTTTAATTAATGCAATGTTGGTATAAATGCATTGATTTTTCTTTGTAATTACACTTAATTGCAAAAATCTGTTGAAAACGCAAGGGGCTATCCGTAAATTACGTCACTCGTTAAGGTGGTGGTGGTCGACGAAGTGTGACATAGCATACACAATCACCCTTGCTGTGGCAAGGGGTGGGAGGAGTCCTGAATTTCGAGACGTCACATTTTAAAATCTAATATACCTAACTACAGTTATACCCGCTAATAAAACTTATTATGGAACTAGGTACTGTTTTAATTTAATAATTTCTAGATGTGAAATTTCAAAATATGTGGCGTCACACTATGGAAAGGGGAAGTCTCACATATGTGACCAGCTGTGACAAGGATGAAGTTGCTATGACGTAATTTATGGATGGCCCCTAACAGAAAGCTGTAAGATCGTTATGTTGAACCTATAATTTATAAAGAACGAATACATCGTTAATTTTGTAGCTAACGGACGATGTGGTCATAGGTTTGAGTCTCGAATCAAGCTAACAAAATTTTGTTGTATCTTCTATCATTATAATTGTCGGTAGCATCCAAAGTTTAAAAAGATTTATGTTTGTGCGTCGAAAAGTACGTGAAGCCTTTGGGTTCTGCGCCTCAACTTTGACTGGTCGTATCAGATATCCATCCTGTTGAACTATGAGAGAGTAAGGGTCCACCATCTCTATATAATTATTTACCGGTGCTACACAGATGCAGAATAGATACAGATGCCATAGTGGTCGCCTCGGCATTGCCTTTGCGCCGAGTGTTGTAGGTTCGATCCCAACATGGAAAATTGTGAGTTTCACAAACTGTTGTTCCTACAAACTGGTGTTTTCTGTATCCGTTGTTTGAATGTTTGTTATTATTCTTAGTGCGTTGTCCTTTTTGAAATAGCAAGCCAAATTCTTTGAAAGGTAGATGAATACTTCATACATGCAGCATATTCGCTATTTAATGGGTCGCAACAAACAAACTAGCAAGGAGACATATTTTAAAGAGAGTTACGGAGGCTTGCATACCTAACTCAGTTGTGGTATCTTGTCTTTCATCCCATCTTTATTTTCATTTCATACGGTCACCAACTCATGAATATTATTAATGTAACACAGGCATTTATAGGTAACCTTACCATCATCTGGCCCATAGGCTTGTTGCCTCCATGATGGTCTAAAAAACACGGTACTAAACACGAATTCCTGTCGCCCATTAATACGCACAATTTATTCGTGTACATGACAATCTGCTCATTTTGACCATATGTATCACGACTCCACCTTATAGAGGCAAGCAGTGATGTCAACAGATTCATTTATAAAATACTGGAGCGACTCCCTGGCGTTTTATTTGCTACGCCGACTGCTTACACGATTAATAATTTACTCAGACTTCGGTTTCATACATATGTAAATACAGTTTGTAGATAGAACTGCACATTGATTTTGGCAGCTATGTACTAGGTCTCCTGTAATCGATGACAAGCAAGTATCGAAGTAGTAGAGCCTCGTTGATTTCAGCATGGGTCGCATGCAATAGGTCGGCTCGACCGGGGAAGGAATACCCTCTCACAGAATATCAACGTGAAATAGCAGTATTCCTACTGTTGTGTTTCGTTCGGTATGTGAAAGTGCCGGAGGCCCAATCACCCTCTTTTCCCCTTCCCGCTCCTTCTTCTTCCCATTTATTTTTCCTTTCCTAAAAGGTCATTAACGCGCACGTAATTGCGTGATGCCTCTGCTGTTGCAGGCGTCCATAGGCTACGGTGACCACTTACCATCAGGCCGTATGCTTGTTTACCTTGTATTAAATGAAAAAAAAAAAGCAAATAGAATATGTGCTGAATATTTTGAATAGAAACGTCTAATAACTCTTTGTTGATTCGGGAATCTAATCTAGGATTTCACCATCCTGAACATTAGCACATGCTTATTTCAAGAGGGCAACGAGAGAATGGTCCTGCAATAAAATTTTATTATATGCAGATGACATCAAAATAATTTTAAAAAATCAACCCCTGTAGACACCCTAATATTACAAGACGATCTCATTTGCTTGCAAGACTATTGTCAATTGAACAAACTAGACCTAAACGTCGCTAAGTGTTACACGCAAACCTAGTCTCATTGATGATGATAATAAACTACTCCACACTTCCTTAACCCGAGTCCACACCATTAGAGATCTAGGAGTGATGTTCGATTTTAAGCAGGACTATGGTCTTGCCAAGCAATGGGATAAACTATAAAGAGGTAGATTATGTTCCACTTCTTTATAGTTTGTCCCATTTCTTGTCATGGGCCTCTTTTTATTATAATAACTTAAGGTCTATAGCAAATGAATTGTGGGTATCGTATTACATCCCTACCTACCTCTTCGGGGATCCAGGCGTAAGACTATGAGTATATATTAATCTATACTAATATTAAAAAGCTGAAGAGTTTGTTTGTTTATTCGCGTGTTTGGTTGAACGCGCTAATGTCAGGAACTACTGGTTCGATTTGAAAATTTATTTTAGTGTTAGATAGCCTTTTTATTGAGGAAGGTTATAGGCTGTATGACATCACGCAATAAACGCAGGTGAAACCGCGGGCGCATCTAGTATTATATAATAATATCAGCCCTGTATGTAAACTGTCTCACTGCCGGCGCACATGACTCTTTTCAGTGTGAGAAAGGTAAAGACATGGTCCATCACGCTGGCCCAGTGCCGATTTGCAGTCTTCACATATCTTTGATAACATTATGAAGTACTCTCAGACATACAGGTTTTCTTTTACTGTAAAGCGATGTGTAATTAACTAATTACTACGCAGATAACTCTGTCAAAGTCAGAAGTGCGAGCCTTGGGCTCAAACTTGAGACCTTTGCAGTCCAACGGACTCCCACTAGGCTATCAATACTTTCTCCCATCTGGCTATCGATGCGATAAATCAAAGTCAAAGTCAAAAATCATTTATTAACTTAGGTCACAAAGTAACACTTATGAACGTCAAAGCGGTTAGTGAGTTTATTACATTTACTGAATTTATATTTATGTTAGTTGCAAGGTTCAGGCAAAAGGTTGAGCCTATGAGAAGATATATTAAACAATATGTGTATCTTAATACAAATAATTGCCCCATGTAGGATTTGAACCTACAACTATTAGCGAGGTGACAACTTGCCCACTGAGCTATGCTATAAGCAATGCTATTCACCAACAATCTAAAACTTGACCGCCACGACATTCCTTAACCCTATCTCAGCCATTCAATCTGCTCGGTAGCTCGTGCCCTACACCCAGTAATCTCAGTATCGGTGATCGGGTCCTTAGATATAATTGTGTATGGACCCCGGATCGTATAAGGCGAGTAAGCGGTACATATCATAGCCGAACTATTTATGTCTCCGATCGGCAGTACTATTGTATGCTAATGTTCGAATTGATACAGTTTATAAGCATTTGTGCAACCAGTCATATTAATAACCTGCATACAGTACATCCATTACGATGGTATCTTCGAAAGGGTGAGCAGAAATGTATCAGAGATTAGATCTAGTCATGTTAGATCATGCATATTAAGGTTTTAAAAGAAGCCTGCAATTGTTTTTATTTTGTAATGGTATGATATGCATACTTGGGTATGAATTCAGGTAGATTCAGCCAATACATGTTGTTTCTGGTTATGGATGAGTAAAATTTCAGTTTCGATAAAAACGGGGCGATGAAAAATAACTACATTAAGAAACAGACTGGTTAATAAAAATAATGCAGAAGAATGCTTTAGCATTAAAATAAAATAAAAATTACCCTACCCTACTATATTTGTTCTGTTAAAATAACATACAAGCATATTGCCCAGCTGAAGTCAGTGAGCCTTTATAGGGCTATGGATGCTAACTACTTGCTTGTAACAACAAGAGCGTGGCCATACCTTAAAAATCATAGTTTTTTGTCATGGGCATGAGAAAACATTCCCTTCTGCTGAACGCGTAGCACCTTCTCAAGAAGCATGTGAACCTCACTCACAGGCACCATTCCTTGTGTTGTATACCTGCTGTGAGTAAGGGATTCAGAATTGATTTTGTCTTTACAAACATAAAATTAACGGACAAAAAGTACACCCTAGTTTAGAATAATAATGGTTTATTTATAAGACATCTCCCGCGCTAGGAATGAATCCTGAGTCACATGGGCCTATACAAATGTGTCAACGGACACAAAGAATACCCAGACTCCTAAAAACTATTTTTTTATTACACAATTTTTTGTCCCGTGTCGGGGTCGAACACTCCTCGGTCTAGTGCCGAGGCGACAATTATACATTTACGTCATCTATGCAGGTAAGATGAGAAGTAGAGAATCATCTGTGGGTCATACAAATAATAGTCCTAGTTGGGATTCGAACCCAAAACACTTAGTGTGGGAGCATCAGCGACTGCTTGTCCGATGCGCCGTTCGTGCAATTTATTCATGACAAGCACTGAAATAAAGATTAAGGAATTTATTCGATTTAATTGCCGGGCTGAATTTATATTAGGTTTTTAACTATGAAATTGCCGTTTATGTCCTACATATAATTTCGTGGTTTCTGTACAAAATGCGATGATTATTAAAAAAATCATTTATATTTCGAGAATAGACTATGTATTATTAATAATAAATATAAATGATCTTATATACAATTTGTATTTAAAGTTATATTGCTTAGTATCTGCCTGTATTTGTTGTTTTAATTCGTATTAGTATTCCATAATTACATGAGGGTGATGTTTTTATAAATTTAAAACAGACCATAGTGGCCTAATACAAGCAACTATACATGAAAAAACAAACATTCAAAAAGTATTGATGAAATAGTTAGTATGAAACCACAGAGTTATTGATTTTTCTGCCGTATTATCTACACAGCATGACTTTATGTGACAATACACTATGTACACAAATTATATTATACCTATACATTATTGTAGCCACAATTATCAATTACCATCAAGTATCACCTACAGCCTATGCCTATCAATAAATCTCAATACGTCGTTAAATATCGCATTTAAATTGGTTCAGCTATACTGGAGATTAGCATAATAATATACAAATACACAACACACAATCTGTTTGCGATTTTATCATCACGTATGCATTTATATCGACACTGGATAACAAAAATAATTATTTTTGTCATTCAGTTGCAACTCGATTACAACCTGTCATCGTAATGCTATGCCGCGATGTTTTAATCTTATGTTATTTAAATTAAATCTTTTACGCCAGGATTAAGATGGTCGATAGTGTCACATCACTACCAAATTTGGATCAGAGGTGCCGCTTTTGGAGCTGCATGTGAATTTAGTGATGGTAACTCAGCTGTCGATCATTTTAATTTGCATTGATAGATTAATTTATTAAGGTTGCGGCTCTATGCAGTTTATATATTTTAATTATTTGTCTGGTCATTAGCCTTGCTGTAAATCATTCCATGAATGAGTTGAAGAACTTTAACGCGAAGTGACATCTGCTAATATGGAGATAATATAACAAGGAGACTCTCTTTTCTCTTACTTCCGAGAGAGATCAGGCGCAAGGCCAACGGCTTATCGTTCTTTACCGAGGCTCAGAAACATGGAATACCACCAATATTCTAACGCCGGTTTGCTATTCAGAATTTGTTGACAGAAAACCCAAAACCTTTTGCTGGCATTAAAATCGCACAGTCGCTATCGCTACGTTAGCCATTTAATATTATTTTATCTGTTATTTTTGTCTTTTAATGCAGAGAGCTATGACGTAATGACTCGACATTGATTTATCGTGCAGAGATATAGTTTGTATAATGCATCAGTTTATCTTTTTATAGCTAATTCAAACGGAAATTTTAACAATTAATAATCAAAAATCAAATCCATTTAGTTTTCCTTAAACTTACGCGAGGAAAGAACCTTATAAAATCAGATTGTAATTTATTTATTGACTCACAAAACAAGTTATAATAAAAAAGAAACAGGGTATAAAGCATTCAGTATAAAGCCAGATTGCAGCTCTAACTATGTGTACGCAGGATGTTTCAAGTAATTAAAATGCAATTCGCCAGAACATCGATGTTTATCTGTCCCATCACTAGCGTGTAGTGATGTTGTCAAGCCGGCGACCGCGAGGCGCGACTTTACGCGTAATTTGTCAGTCGCTGTCGCAGTGACGGACAGATAGAATTTATTAACTTAGCTGTACGGTATTTAGGATTTACGGGTAGACAGGATTACAGGTAAGGTGTGCTGTGGTAGTGTTGTAATACTTCCAAGTGACCATTTTTAAATGCATCATCGTAAAGTTCTTTCGAGTCGATGGTAAAAACATAAACTGCAAGGATAGCACGAAATTAACATTTCTCTGAGAAAGTTTCTGGTGATATTTGGATGATTCTTACTAAATCACGAGTAAACCGTAGAACGGATTTTGTGATACTTGGCAGACAAACAGATCATGTCCTAATGTGTTTTGTTATAACTGACATCTCTCGTATTTAGAATAAATCTGTATCGCGGAGGACTTTACAAACATTCAAACGACGGACACAAAGAACACTCAGTCTCGAAACAACTTTTTGTGGAAGACACAATTTTTTGTGCCGTGTGGGAATGGAACCCACAGCACTCAACAACGGCGAGGCGAACATTTACACCTATACGCGATCCGTGCAGCTAATACACTTTTATCTTAGTTATATGTTCCTATGAAATAATAGTTTAATATTATAACAACACTCTTAAGTTCTAAACTAACAACAACATCATATAGCACTGTTCAAAAAGTAACTACTTTAAAACGCGAGCAAAGCCTTAAGCTTGTTAATACATATATCCAATTAACCTATCCGTTCCGGGAACCAAACTCCACAAAAGGCAGTCACGCACGCGTACATTTACAGAACTGAACTTACGAGGTAGTGTCGATAACTTAGTAAGTTTACGAGTATATCCTTAATTTCTTTGATTAAAAAGAAAGTATGGATACCGTAATCGAAGATTTACGCGCTTAAATCGAGATCGGTAGTAAACAATACTCAAACATGGTGAAAACGTAATTTGTTGAAGTAATCGGTGCGCGTGCGCAATTAAAGGTTTAATTATTTCACTCTTTTTCTTGTGAAATACTTGCAAAATGTATTTCGTCATAATTTACGACGGCAACCCAATGTTAGCTGTTCAATTTGCACAAAATATTGGTATAGTGCTTATTTTACTCTGCTGAAGCTGCAAAAAAATGACATAATTATATCAACCCTGTATTAAAACTATTCTACTGCTGGGCACTAGGTCATACACCATCACGCTGGTCCAGTGCGGGTTGGCAAACTTCACATATCTTCGAAAATATCATATAGAACTTTCCGTCATGTAGGTTTCTTCACGATGTTTTCCTTCGCCATTAAAGTAAGCGATAATTAACTATATAATACGTACCTAACTTCGAAATGTTAGAGGGGCGTGCGTTACCGAACTCGAGATCACTACATGGCAGTCCAACGTTGAACAAAAACGCTATCAAAAATAATATCCGCAGTGCCCAAATTTGGTCAATGCGACCAATTTTAACGGGGTATAGACGTCTACACCGGAGGTATTATAGTACACAGGCGTGTGCACAAACACAAGTGTTGTTGTATTGCCTAAGTCTCATAGTTAAATCTGACAGGAATCTGTTGATTAGACCGGAGAAAGACCAGGCGTAGAACCAAGGGCTTTATATTATGATATTGCGATAATATGTAGGTAAACAACATATACATAAGTAGGTACTTTTATATTTCTTATTTTTCAATACATTTTTCTATTTGCCAGAAAAGATTAACAAACTTTACGTTACTGAAGGAAAACATCGTGAGGAAACCTCCATGTCTGGGCATTCTCCATAACGTTCTCGAAGATATGTAAAGTCTGAACTAAGCCCTTCTCAGACTGAGAAGAGGCCCGTGTCCAGCAGTTGGCCAGTTTAGTACAGGGCTGATATTATAAGTTAAAACAATTTGAAAAAGAAGATTATGAAACCCTAATTTGGCTCACTAATCGCGTTAAACAGCTTGAGTTAAAATATCGAGAATAAATGCTATGTTGAATGAATGTTAGTAAATACTGTTCGAATCAGCGTAAGGCTAACGCGACGACAAGCTTATCGTTTACGAATAGCAACGAAATTGTTTTTTAGAAAAATTATAGCAGATTAAACGACATCCAGACCGGATTAAGTGATATTGAGTTCATTATTCCGAAAGCGTAATATTGTGTCGTAATTGGCCTATCATCATTTCGAAGCTTTACCCTATAAGATCGATAATACCTATATGTAAAATTGCACGTAGGTATTGGTTTAAGCGATCGCCTGGCCACTACCAGTACGCCGAATGTTGTTGGTTGGAATCCCATACGGGTCATAAATTTGTGTGATCCACAAATGATTGTCTCGAGTCTGAATGTTCTGTGTCCGTTGTTTGAATGTTTATAAAGTCTCCCGGGACACAGGAATCATTCCTAGTGCGAGAAATGCCTTAAAAAATTAAATCTTGGTAACAGCATGGAGTCTGATATGGGTCTGATGGGATTGGAAAATCCAAACCTCAAAGACAGGCTTCAGGCTTCTCCCTCTGAAGTGTACGCTGCGGCTGATGCAATACATTCATAAGGAGATAGCTAAATGATAGATTTTGGAGCCAACACAAAAGATACCACTGGGTCGAAGTGTCGCCGGTCTGCACTGACCGGCCCCCGTATATAAGATAAGATAACAGCATGGAGTGAATGACCTATTGCTATTCCGATGCTCGATCCCTAGTGCACCGAAAATATATGTAAAACGCCACCGATGGCATATAGTTTAAATAGTCACCTTGCGACTGACACTACACCGGGTGTTGTGAGTTCCAATCCCGCACGCGTAAATCTGTGTGATGCACAAATGTTTCTTCCGAGTCTGGATCTTCTTTGTGTCCGTTGTTTCAATGTTTATAAAGTCTCCCGCGACAGGGATTATTCATAGTGCGGTGTTACCTATTAAAGAAAATCAATTAGAAAAATTTAGGTTTAGCACACTTCTGGTTACCTGTTCGAGGTGATATAGGCGTGAGAGTATGGACGTATGGCTATTATATATATGGTATATATTATGTTTATATTTGCGTAAGTAAATATACATATGTGTAAGTTGATGTTGTTTTCCGTGCCATAGAGTGACTCATGAATAAAATATGGAATGATTTTTATTTAAAACTAGTGGCATCTTGTCCTGTCTAAAAATTGGGATGTAACGCGATCGCAGCGCCACCTATCGGGTCTAATTGTGAATCTATAGTTACACCATCCACGAAACCACACATATTTTTTTTATCTTAGTCGGTCCAGTCGCTCAGAAGGAGTAAAGGAATACAATGACATAACCACGTACGACAAAATTATTTATAAATTAAATATATATATAATAATATAATGATCTAAAAGATGGAACTAAATTAAATTATAAATGGAAACCGCGCGCTCATCTCACGCCTAAAAATTCCCCTTAGGAGGTAGACAGAGCTGTAGGTATTATACCTATATTTCGTCAGCTACGGTTGAAGTCCAAGTAATATATGTAGGACAACTCGATTGCCCTCTACCGGGCTGTTTCCAAAATCCCGTCCCGATCCCGACAATCCATGCATAGAATGGCTTCACTACCTCTGCACCAGTCACACGCCACCATCACATAAAACATTATTATTGCCTGCGTTGGTACGAGAAAAACCACATACTACACCACGCTGTCCCGTTCTTAAGCATGATTTTAAAGATGTTGATAATGTTCTAGCTTAAAATCACTTACAATATTGTCTGAATACTTAACAATACTGACAAGTTAATAACAGCGAAGGCACATAATTAATTATCTTTTCAAAAACAGGCAAGCAATGAAATTTAAATAAATATCGGCAATTAGCTCGGAGTAATTGCATGTGTTCATAAGGGAACGCCGCTAGCGACATCTAGCGATTACTCAACGAAAACAAACACGTGTGTTGATGAGTGAAAGTGCCCGAGAGTGGAATCTCCGAGAGTTTGTTTGGTTTTGTATAAGTTTATTACGTCAGATTTATGTCAAAACATTAAGTAGTGATGGTATTTTTGCTGCTGGTAATCCTAACAATATTTTGTGTTACGTAGAGCTAATGTTTATTCTTTTGTTGAGTGTTGGGTTCTATATCCGTATGTTGATATTTGGCAAATATATGTAGGTAGGCGTATTTAAAAGGATATCTGCCGCAGTCTACCTAAGTAGCGCAGCGCTAATAAATGTAACTGCGGGTTCTATATCCGGATGTTGTTATTTGGCAAATATATGTAGGTAGTCGTATTTAAAAGGATATCTCCTGTAGTCTGCCTAAGTAGCGCAGTGGTAATAAATGCAACTGCGAGTTCTATATCCGTATGATTTTATTTGGCAAATATATATAGGTAGTCGTATTTAAAAGGATATCTCCCGCAGTCTGCCTAAGTAGCGCAGCGGTATCAAATGCAACTGCTGTGCATATGGTCGCGAGTTAAATTCCGGGTCGGACCAGCGTTATTTAATAAGAAATTTACATTACCAATACGTAGTCTTAAGCTTACTGGTAGGCTCGCCCTTTTAATACTTATATAAAGACATGATTTCAGGTTCTACAATCAAAATCATATTCTTTTGAATATTTTAGTGTCGTCCGTTAGTATATCGTCAATATCACACGTATATTAAAACAATATTTAAAAGTGACAAGTGAAAGTTAAGTCCTGCTTTAGGCATAATTCCTGTGTCACGGGTAAATTTATGAACATAAAATACTAATATTATAAAGATGAAGATTTTGTTTGTTTGTTTGTTTGGTTGAACGCGCTAATCTTAGGAACTACAGGTTCGATTTGAAAAATTATTTTAGTGTTGGATAGCCTAATTACCGAGGAAAGCTATAGCTATATACATAACATCACGCTATGACCCACGGAGGGCCCAGTAATTATAAAATCAGGTGAAACTGCGGCCACATCTAGTAAAAAATATACAGACATGGACAAACTACATCAAATAAATTTTTGCCTCGTGTAGGATCGAACTCACAACACTCGGCGCAGTGGCAACGGCAAAGCGAGCACTTAAGCCACTACGCCATCCGTGGAGTTATGTCAAATGACACTTATATTACCGAAATGACGGTTGTCTGCGCTCGGCGCCGTCGTACCACCTATATTATTATTACTTTTATCTTTGTTAGAAGCGATACGCGCAGTGTCCCAAGTACGGTTATAACTAAAAGTCGCACGATGTCAATGGCGGTGCGTGAAGGAGACATAATAACCGCAACACGTTTCGAACTGACAACAAAAACTTAATACGATTAACACTTTCACTGTTGAATACAAAGATGTTCATACAAAAGCGTAACAAAATTGTATGGTCCCATTTAAAAGTCTCATAAACATACACAGCAGTGATGGCCTCGAGGGAGACTGTTGATCTGCCACGCAGAGGTCTCGAGTTCGATTATGTGCCTCAATGGCGTAGTGGTTAGTGTAACCGACTGCCATGCCTGAGGTCGCGGGTTCGATTCCCGCACAAGTGAAAATTTGTGTGCATGAACATGGATGTTTGTCTTGGTCTGGGTGTTTCTTAAATAATATGTATGTATTTACAAAAAAAGTATATTATGTATGTTTATCCATTGTTTATTAGGTACCCATAGTAGAAGCTCTGCTTAGTTTGGGCTAGATAGTGTTGTGTGTATGTGGTAGAATATTATTATAAACATCGCTTGCTTTAACTGTGAAGGAAAACATCGTGAGGATACCTGCATGTCTGAGAGTTCTTTATAATGTTCTCGAAGATTTGTGAAGTCTGCCAACCCGCACTAAGCCAGCGTGGTGGACTATGGCTTAACCCTTCTCACTGAGAGAAGAGGCCCGTCCCCAGCCGTGCGATAGTTTAATACAGGACTGATATTATTATAATGGTACATATATAACTTCACGCAAAGGGGCAAGCAGAAAGGTAATACACTTGTATTTTTCAGCCATAGTTTTAGGTACCACGTTATAGTCGTGGAGAGGGATCCTACTGCCGTTTACCTAGCACCATAGTTTCGGAATCCGTGTGGTAGAGCTTAATACCGTTTACCGGACACAATAATAATTCGAGCAAACTCCGTGCGACTACTGAAAATTTCTTGACAGAAAAATTGAATAAAACTACCTGACCCGGGAATTGAACCTGAGACCCATACACAGCTGTCACATATAATCCTCCTCCAGACCGAATTTCGGTCACGGCGGCCAATCTTAACGGAGGAGATATTATAGTGCACAAGTGTGTGCACAAACACAAGTGCACTCTCTGTTCCATTTCATGATCCGATGGGACGGTGATCCGGCACGACCGGAGACAGATCAGGCGCAGGACCAACGGCTTTACGTGCTTTCCGAGGCACGGGGGTGTCTCACACCGCCAGCTTCCTAACTCCAGCCTGCTATTGAGATTTCTTAACAGAAAAATCTAATAATTTTTTGTCGGCCTGACCTGGGATTGGTACCCGAGACTTCATGCACAGCAGTCGCATTCACTACCGCTGCGCCATGGAGGCCGTTATTTCTAATGCTACAGTTGGAGCTGTCACATATAGTACCTTCGTCACTAAAGCAGCTCTAAACATTCATAACTAAACATTCCTAACTAAACATTCATAACTAACTTTCTATAGCCTCGGTGGCCTAGTAGTCCTACTACTAGGTACTTCTATAAACTCTACAGTTTGCGTTTACGTTTGCATTCGATCTCGAAGTCTCAAGTTTCCGGATCGGGCAAATTGTTGTTGGATTTTTTTGTAAGGAAATTCTCATTGGTAGACCAAGGTTTGGTAGTGGGAGCACGTTCATAAGTGTTAATTTATGACCTAAATGGCTTGGAGGTTTAAATGACCGTATGGCCATTGCGACTGTGCTGAGCATGGTGTTTTTAGGCAACAGCTGCTCTAGGATTTACTCCTATGGTGCGGGATTCTTTACAAACATTCAAACAACGGACACAGAGAACACTCAGAATAGTCACAACGAATTGATTGTCGCACAATTTTTTGTCCCGTGTAGGAATCGAACTCACAATACTCGGCATTAGCAGTGGCGAGGCGTCCGCATAAACCACTACGCAATCCGTATAGTCATCATCGTCATCAATCAAATAGTGGTACAATTTAGGTTTTTTAGAGTATTATCGTTTATCTTCCAGACTCTAAGAAGTATTTAACAGAAAAATCGAAAAAAAACTGGCAAGGCGAGAATCAAACCCAGCACCTCATGATCGCAGGCAACCATAAGCACCAACTTATGGCACATAAAATTCTGTATCTGTTTTTTATCAAATACTTATTTCTTTGAAACTGCTTGTCTGATATAAGGATTAACCTTAGTTAATCCTTATATCAGACAAGACTCCACAAACATTCAAACGTCGGACACAAAGAACACCCAGACAGACACAATTATTTTTGGATGAAGTTTGCGTGTAGAATAAGCGTAAGCATAGTTATAAATTACATAATTTAGTAAAATAAATCTCACCAATACCACTGCTGCCCTCAAAAGAAAACCTGTAGTCATAGCTCACAGACTTAGATCTGGACATGTCTCACTCAACAAGTTTAGACACCTTATGGGGATAAGTTCTACACCAAATTGCGAAGATTGTGGCATTGTGGAGGATGTATACCACTTGTTAGTGGAATGTGTCAGAACTGGGGCTGTGAGACAAGAGCTAATGGAAAAAAATCATATAAACTTATTTGATGTGGGTACTTTTCAAACTTTATAGTCCATACCATTGTCCGAAGGAGCAATTTGACTGTATAGAACCTTAGAATAAGATTAAAAATAAGTCCCTATAATTATGGTTAGATAACAATGGGGCTGACATAGTCTTATTTGTGACTAAAAGCCCCTAAATAAATGCAGATAAAAAAAAACACCGAAAACCTTTTCATGTAAAATGTTGCCAAGACGAGATCAAATTCAAATGGGCGTCTTTTCTGTTATACAATAGTTCTTGTAGTAACGAAACGGCCAAGCCATATATTTTGACTAAGGTGTAGAGTTTGTAAAGTTAGGCCTTGTAGAGTTAGGGCGTGTAGAGTTAGAAGCTTGGCTCTATATGAGATCTGATAACTTTTTGACAGTGCGAGTCATATGGTCTCGTCTTGGCAACATTTTACATGAAAATGTTTTTGGTGGGATTTCATTTATTTTTGTAAGTTGCTTGTGACAAAATTTTTGTTAATATTTTTTTCCTTTTTTGTGGTGTATTTCTTGCATATCAGAGGCGCCTTTTTTATATTTCACTCCCTATCTTTGCCTTTTTCTTTATTGGTTTACTGTTTATAATAAGTGTTAGATAGATTGAATTTTTTTTTGTTGGGTTACATTATTATTTTATTACATTATTTATTTTTTATTATTTATAATAACAAGGAGTCCCTAATTAAAAACTTTATACGGCTTTTGTCGCGTTGTTTATTTTACTTTATAACACGTGGGAATGTCTTTGTTTCAGAGAGCCCACGGGATCTGTGACAAGAAACACCTGGACGCCGAGCTTCAACATGTTAAGCAAGTACTGCAAGACAACAAGCTCCAACAGCCGCGCCACCGTCACAGATCCCGAGAAAAGCCAGCCACAGTTGAGCGCCAGCCTGCCATACTACCATTTGTAAAGGGTGTCACTGACAAGATTGGCTATATCTTGAAGCGAGCTTCAATCAACACATACTTCAAGCCGCCAATGAAGATAAGTCAATTTTTACCATCCGTCAAGTGCCAATTACCTTTACAAGATGCAGGGGTCTATAAAATAGATTGTGACTGTGGACTCTCATACATTGCTCAAACCAAGAGAAGCATAGGCACTCGCATAAAAGAACATATAGCTGATGTTAAACACCAACGCTCGTTGAAGTCTGCTGTGTGTGAACATGTGCAACAGGGTACCAACCACTACCTACGATTTGACAAACCACATATACTCGCAAAAGAACACCGTTTTCTACCAAGGATGCTTCGCGAGGCTATTGAAATTAAAAAACATCCTAATTTCTATAGAGAGGATGGTTGGAATGTACCACCAGCTTGGGATCCAGTCATTCAAATAGTCAAACCCAAGAAGAAGCAAAACACAGCTAGACTTCATGATACTTTGAGCTCATTCTGCGTAAATAGGAACACCAAAGATTAAATTATGTTCGGGCACTTTGAAATAACTAGGTACACTTGAGAACGTTGGGACAACTACCATCTTAGTCTCCCCGTGAACATGGCTGCTGTAAAGCAACCGAAACGTCGGGGCAAAGTGTAAACTCAAATATAAATAGTTTTAATTAAAAATATATAGCTTAAATAGTAGTAAAGTTCAATAATAGTAGTGTTAGAGTTTTTCAAAATTATGTAATAACAGTGTTATAAAGTAAAATAAACAACGCGACAAAATCCGTATAAAGTGTTTAATTTCAATGTATAACATTCGCGTAAACATAAGACAATATTAAGGAGTCCCTATATCGATTTTCAGACCTCTAGCGTCAACATTGCGGAAATCTCATACAAACTTCCATCCCCTAGTTTAAAGGGTTGAGCGATAAAAAATGTATACACACACAAGTTTTATATTTTCTTTTTGTTGTTTATTTGCTAATACTAGCGTACATACCAAATTTCAGCTTTCTAGGACATTAGGAAATACCCTAAGAAGTTTGATGATCATCAGTGAGTCAGTGACGAAATCAGGGTTTTTCAGATATCATTAACATCTAAAGTATAAGAGCTATGCAATTAAAACTTTATATGTTTAATAAGTCCGCTATTGACAACATATCTCAAGAATTTTGGTTGTCTGGTATAATCCAAACTCAAGTTATAAGGGTTCAAAAAAAGACGAAGCGCTTCGAGAAAAGGTAGGTAGCGCCCTTGCGCTTCGCTTGCCTCGTCTTGGCGGAGGCACTACCGTGCCCCCAGATATATTATCCGATTAAAGAATTTTTGCGTTAACTTGAGATGTGTTCATACCTTCTTAATTTATAACACCTTGATTGTATTGTAAACTATACCTCAAGTGAATACAGTTTCTATTTCTATTTGTTCCGCGTCGGGACCGAACCCTCAAAATTCGGCGCAGCCACAGTGCGATCACTAAACCACTGCGCTCTACAGACTAAAGAAAAGGAGCAAGACAGCCTTCTTTTGTCATTTTTCAGAGAAATCTGTCTGGGTATTGGCATGTGAATTTGATTTTTTATTGGTAAGCTTGATGTTTTAACCCACCGCTGGGCTTACCAATCGTTATGATGTGAGATTATTAAAATTAAATTGCTGTGCATTAAAAAGCTATAAAACATTTATTAAAAACAGACATTTCTGAAAATGATTTACGAAATATCTTAAGATGTATCCCCGTTTCTCAGTGAACGCTTAGATCTAACCCTCCCTCGCTAGTGTGACAACATACATGGCACGCTGCGCACGCGCCGACGAACAAGTGTTAAAAGTGAGAGTGACCACAAAATTATTTCCCTATTTTATGGGTAATTTTAATGTAAATGAAACTGGTTTATGTGAACATATGTGTTGAAATAACTAAGTGATTTTAAGTGGGTTAGTAGTGACTTTGAATTTAATTAAGTTTATATGATTGTTGTGGTGTTTTTGGGATCGCATATAGTTTTTTTTTTTTGGTTTAGTATAGAGGTAAATACATTTATGGGGGAAATAAGTATATGGGTCAACAGATGGTAAGCAATTACCGTAGCATATAAGCGTTACCTGTACAAAGTTTTCGCAAGTACCAAGCTGTGACTAGACTTTTAAGAAATTCTTATGGTACAAGGTTTGATTAAACCCATATTATAATATTATAAAATACGAAAGTACGTATGTTTAAATAGCAATCGTAATTTTCTACTTTATTTCTATAACGCGTCGTTTTAGTAAATAACAGTATAATAGTTAATACCGTCTATAAAACCTTCCCGGCACTTGTAGAAAGTATACAGCTATACCAACTACTTGTGGAACACACATTTTCGGTCTGGGAATCGAAACCACAACACTTGGCGCTCTGTCACTGGCGAGGCAAACATTTAACCACTGTACCACCCGTGCTGTATTTTGAATACCTTTTATGCAAATAAAATAATGAACGTATCAAAGATTTTATTTGCATAATATTAAACATGAATAATCATTTTATTACTTTAATCTGTTTGTTTGTACGAAATAGTCTCCGAAATAGCTGATTCATCCGCAATGCAACATCGTAGACTAATAAAGCACCAAGTGAAAACTGATCTAGGCAATAAAATTTTTACTTGGACGAAGTCTTGGTCAAACTTAGTAGAAATGAAATGTCCTGATCTGATTAATGCCGGGTCTAAACCGCAGACGCAATAAATAATTATTTGGTTGATATCTTCGTATTATAATATTAATGTGTCATTAAGTAGGTATGTTTCGAAAGTAAACTAATAAACGGACGGAATGAGCTGAGGCCCATTCGTAACTGTCTGTTTAGGTAATATCCATAGTTCGTAGTAACGGACTGTATACGCACAGGTATATGACAAGAACCTACGGAATCCTAAAGTACCTATAGCTCTATCAGCCATAACAACCTTAGGCCCTACCCTACCATATACTATGTGATGAATAAATAAATAGATAGATAAATTCGAAATGCCTGGGCCATGCGTCCTAAGGTAACAGGTGGAGAGTAGACGGGATGGCCAGGATGACAATAGATAACTCACTGCCAATCCAGCAGACTGGCAGTGACTAAATAATGAAATAGACAGACCATAGTTATTATTATATATAATATAATATAATATTCTATCACATACACATTCTATACATACTTAATTGGCCAACAGGCATACAGACAGCCTGATGGTAAGCGGAAAGCTAAAGTTAACATCAAAAATCATTTATTCATTCAGGTCACGAAGTAACACTTATGAGCTTTAAAGGTTATTTGAACCTAGCAACTAACCTAAATGTAAATTCAGTAACTTCTGTAAACTCATAAACCTTGACGTTCATAAGTGTTACTTTGTGACCTATGTGAATAAATAATCATTTATTGCGAGAGGGATAAAGATTACTGATCCCTTGCCAACAAAATACGCGTGTTAAAGGCGAGGAGCTTAAAAACTATGCTAACCGGACGAACTCAAAGTTGTATGGATCATCTGTAATATATAGCGGTTTTTTAATTAAAGCTTATTGTTTCTTGCTTTAACAGTGAAGGAGGAAATCATGAGGTAATCTGTACTTCTGAAAGTTGCCCATAAAAATGTTTTTTTTTTAATTACTAGTAATATAATAAATTGCTAGTATCTTGACAATTTAATGACTGCACGGATGGTGTACTGGTTTAAGTGTTCACCTCGCCACTGCCGTTACACCGAGTGTTGTAGGTTCGATCCCCATACAGGACAAAAAGTTGTGTGATCCACAAATGGTTGTTCCGAGTCGGGGTGTTCTTTGTGTCCGTTGTTTGCATGTTTGTAAAGTTTTACACACGAATTATTCCTAGAGTGGGAGTTGTCCATATTGAAAAATAACTAGCCAAGCTAAGATGCTTGTCTAGTGTTGTGTAAGAAGTGGGTTCGGGTTCATAGTGCAATAGTGTAGTACGAATCCATGGCCTCACGAATCCGACGCCTTATCGATTAGGCTACGGCCGCTTGCTTTAAATGTGAAGTAAACAATCTTGAGAAAATTTGCAGTCTCACAATTCTCCATAATGTTATAGAAAATGCATGATGTCTAACAATCAGCAGTGGGTCAGTAGGGTAAACTATGGCCAACCCTTTCTGAGAGCATGTATTTTATACCATTAACGGTTGATCTATTATAAGTGGTTGTCTGCCTTATAACTTGTCTATATTTAGATGTATGAAAACATTAGCAGCCCATATTATATCTAGGGCTTGAAACCAGCCTATTTATTCAATTTTGTGGCTTGCTTTAAGACGAGAAAAAGTGAAGTCATCAGTGTCAGTTTCAGAATAAAATACACATGGAGGATCACTCATATGTTCGGCTATATAACTTAAAATAACAATAGGTAGATTGAAACAAAGAAATTTACAATTCGTACAATAACATATAGGAAGTCATTTAACACTTTGCAAGAAACATAAAAGACTATCTGAAGTTTGCGGTTCCTAGCGCGGTCGCCACGCACAATACATTAAATTAATCATAACGTAACGTCGACTGCCCTGATGGCACAATGAATTTAGTGGTTGTCTCGCCGCTGCCACAGTGCCGAGTGATGTGGGTTCGAATCCCACACAGGAGAAAAATTTATGTGATCCACAAATGGTTGTTTAGAGTCTGGGTGTTCTTTGCGTCCGTTGTTTAAATGTTTGTAAAGTTCTCCGCGACACATGAATATTACTAGAGAGGAGTGGTCTTTTAAAAAAAAAGTTCGGCCGCTTGCTTTAAAGGTGAAGTAAAGAGTATCTTGAGAAAATTTGCAGTCTGACAGTTCTCCATAATGTTATCGAAGCTGCGTGATGTCTAACAATTCGCAGTGGGTCAGCCAATGGCCTACCTCATATCTAGTATTGAAACAATTTTTAAGCAAGGCAGATATTATTGTACTATAATACGATTTTCGTCATCAATCATTCCGTAGTTCATACATTAAACAAGTCTTAGATAATATGACCATACTTTTCTGTGACACGCCGTTCTTCGTATCACGTGTGCTCATATACCGGTTATCCGGTAGATATTACCATATCTACATATATTATACTAAAGTATTGTTTGAGGAGGTGGGTTGTGCCAAATTTTTATGAATATCATAATTTCAAAAGTAATTTTCTTTAGTACGTTTTAACAAGAAAACTGCTTTCTTGGTTTTAATTAAATTCGGTATGGAGATAATTGAACTCTGACGAAATATCATATCAACATGTTTCGGTTTCACAAAAAAGCTAATCAGTCAACTGAATACCTGCTACAATGTTTTTAATACATCTCCTACACTTGGAATTCTTTTTATTTTGCAAGGGACTTTACAAACATTTAAACAATAGATACAAGGAACATCTAAACTCTTAACAACTATATCTGGATCAGAAGGTTTTTCTCCGTTAGTGCATCGAACCCACAACACTCGGCACGGCGGCAGTGGCGAGGCGACGACTTAAGCCACAAAGCCATCCAGGAAACTAATGTCAAAGAAATCCAAAATATGTACCTAGTTATACTAGAATACCATAATATTTATTATCAATATCCCAATATGCATTTTCCCAATCGGCAAAGAGAAATAATTAGAAGAAAGTACACAGACCAGTTGAAAGAAAAGTTAATATTGCGATAGAAAATTGACGGATTTAGAAATTGATTGAGAAATATGGCAATTGCTACACTGGCTGCAATTATATTTCGGTTGGATAGACTATAGAATACGGGTTATCAGTAACAAAAAAAAAAAAAAAAAAAAAAAAAAAAAAAAAAAAAAAAAAACCGCAGAACGTTCTCACTATAGCGCCCATAAGTTTAATGCTGTTTTATAGTGCAGCTTTTGTTAAATTGATTCGTGTTACTAATCTAAGAAAGTTTTACATACAATTGTATGTTGTTGTAGTACGATTAGTTATACCAGATAAAAGAAGATTATGTTATACCACCACTTTGGTCGAGAACATAATGAAACTGACCTACATGGCTTGGTAGCTATTTAAACCAAATAGTCATCCGCGCATATTATTGATCCCCTTACATGTGTATGTATGTATATATTATGAACAAACCAAATTTCAATCATTTTCTTAACACCTTTTGTATATGATCGAAAAGTGCACAATTGCATTCAAATGCATTAACAGTACTAGATACACAATTGCTTGAATATTTAAATGTAATAGGGTAATTGCGTATGTTTGATTTTGTACATTATTTCACACAAGAGCAAATTAATTAAAATAAATCTTTTTGCGAAAACAGTATCAAAATTTGTTCCAATATAAGGGGGTAATTAATATTTTAAATTTAGATATAAGAAAATGTAGAGCTTTCTCGCTGTCTCCCTCGGACAGATGTATGTAATGTCACAGTTTGTATCGTGCATCCTTCTTCTGTCATTTGAAATTTTCCCCTACTACCTGATTTCAAACGCTTGTATCTTATTTATTTTAATAGTAATGTAACTATTTAATTGAAAACTAATAAAACATTGTGAATCGACTACCCTATTACAAGCATTACTAAACCAAATCCTTTTAACCTAAATGAATCTTCAATCATAGTTTAACGTGGCTTAAACTACAGTTACATCGGTGCCATCAAACCGTGCGATACCGAGATTTGAATATAATTAACATAACGAGATATAACGAAGCCTCAGCTGCTATATATCAGTATAATAATAAGATTTAATATGTCATAATATATGTTAATCTATGAAGTAATGTCAATAGCAGAGTAACTGCTTCCGCATACTAGGTACATGAATGTATTAAATTATTTGAACATTTTATAATCCTAACTAATATTATTGAGTGTGAGTTTGTTTGTTACCCTTCCACGTCGTAATTACTCGACTAATCATCATGAAATTTCGCATACAAGTTGGAAAAAAGGACATAGGGTACATTTCAGCTGGATAAAAAGTGCCGTTCCCGAGGTTCCTATGTATGTGTGCTAATCCTGACTAATATTATAAAATGTGAATGTGAGTTTGTTTTTTGTTACGCTTTCAAGCTTTAACTACTTGACCGATCATCATGAAATTACGCATAACAGAAAAGAACATAAGGTACCTTTTATGTAGAAAAAGTGCTGCTTCCGAAGTTTTTTTTTTTTTTTTCTACTAAAGTGGCAAACAAACTTACGGCCCACCTGATGGTAAATGGTTACCATAGCCTATCGACGCCTGCAATACCAGAGGCATCACTTGCGCGTTGCCGACCTTGTCAAAACCTTTTAACGCCCTTTGAAGAACCCCATACTGTAGGCTTGTGGGAAAACCTGGGCAGGGAGTTCATTCCACAACCTGAGCGTCCGCGGGAGAAAATTCCTTTGGCACCGTTTAGTGCGGCACCAATTAGGTTGTAAGGTGTGAGAATGACATCCCTGCCGATGGCGAGTATAGGCACTCTTTGCTAAACCTAACTAATATTATAAATGTGAATGTAAGTTTGTTTGTTTATTTCTTATGTTTTAACGCCGTGACTTCACGAGCTTATCATCTTTAAATTTTTCATACACTTTGTCAGGTGTATAGAAAGGGACATAGGTTACTTTCAGTTAGGAAAAGGTACTGTTCCCGAAGTGTCAGCTATTACATTATAAAATCATTCAGTTACTGCTTTCAGACTATATTTGTTCTATAATAAATATAGATGACAAAAAAATAACAATTCTATATGTTGACATGACCAACATGTCAACTCATGTCATATTGCCGTCTCATCGGATTATGATTATGAGGGAACAGAGAGTGCACTTGTGTTAGCGCACACAATTATGCACTGTAATATTTCCTGTGCAGATTGCCAGTCTGCGTTGAGCTTTTAGAACATATGTGTAATATTTTAATGTGTGTTTAATACCAAACTTTCTAGTACGGTCTGATTTTAATTGGAATGTAATGATATACAGTAATGTAATGATTGATGACTTGCTCATTAATTGGTCATCATATTCGTACTATAATTATCGTCAACATGTAAGTTTAAAGTTCACGTAACTTTGAAATTGTGTGTATGAGTGCGTGTGGGATCTTGCGCGTGTGTATGTGTGGGATCGTGCGTGTTTGTATGTGTGTGTGTGAGTGTGTTTATGTGTGGCAAAATATTTCCTTTCATATTACTTATATATAAGTGATTGTGAATATTTTGCGTAATGCAACTAATTTGTGTTGTCTATACATGGTTAAAGTACGCATTTCGTTCGTGAGAGCGTATTTAGTTTTTTATAATGAATTTATAATTATAAAATTTAGAAATAATTAGGTCTAATCTAAAGATGACGCACGGATGGCGTAGTGGTTCAAGTGTCCGCCTGTTCCCTGCCATGCGCCGAGTGTTGTGGGTTCTATCCCCACACGGGACAAATATTTGTGTGGTCCACAATTAGTTGTTCCGAGTCTGGGTGTTCTTTGTGTCCGTTGTTTGAATGTTTGTAAAGATTGATATAGAACATTTCAGGTATGCGAATTCTCCCTAATATTATGCTTATAAGTGTAAAATAGATCAAAGCAATGTAAGTCAAACAACAAATTCTAATTGATTAAACCATTATTAGGTACATCTGAAAACATGTGTAGCTGCATAGTCTGACATCTTACTCTTATTATCCCCGAAGGGGTAGGCAGAGGTGTCTTGCAACCATATTTCGCCAGCTATGTATCGTTTTAATTTCACGTAATATAGGGCGAACATATTGCCGTCTATCGGACACAATCCAGATTTTGTACTGAGAATTACTTAACTGAAAAACTTAACAGCACTATTTCCAAATCCGAAAGAATCGGCTTCGAGACCAAGCGCCAGTAGCACACATCGAAATATGCCATACAGATGGATTTTCAAATAGAATCTATAATATAATAATATCAGTCTTGTATATAAGCGATTTTATTGCTGTGCACAGGCCTCTCTCAGTGTGAAAAATATTAGACCATAGTCCACCACACTGGTCCAGTGCGGGTTAGCAGACCTTACTTATTTTCGGGATAATTATGGAAACCTCATAAATATGCAGGTTTCCTCACGATGTTTTTCTGTACCGTTAATGCGAGTTATAAATTAACTATAATTGAAATGTAAAGTTAAATTATGCACTCATTTTCTGACAACCTTTATAGATAAATAAATATGTAACTTCCTTTTTTGTATACCAATAAATTATTTACCTATTTATACTATAAATATGGACATCTATACTAATTTTGTAAATATGAAATTAGTTCTGAGTTTTTATGATTAAGCTGTCGAACCGATATTAATATGGCACCTTCCAAACATGTAGCAAATTTATTCAAACACGATTTTACAATTTATTTATAGATAGCTTGAACACATAAGAAGAGAATTTTAGAGCTAGCTACAGGAGATCTTTATTCGGTCGAGTCTTAGAATGTCAGACATAATAAAAAAATCTATTTTGGTCACTGGTATGCCACTGCGACTCAATAGGCTAAGGAAAGATAAAGAATAAACAACCAGTGCTTGAAATTCGACTTAAGCTAATTTCTTTGTATGAGTATTAGATTTCTGTCCTCATATAGACTTTAGCTATGCTAAATCTGCCAATTCTTTGTGAGCGCTATATGGTTTATAAATAAACTAGCGACCTGCCCCGGCTTCGCACGGGTAATACAAAACCTTAACAAATTATACACCTTAACCTTTTTTATGAATCACTCTGTCTATTGGTCAAAACTGCATTAAATTCCGTTCAGAAGTTTTTGAGTTTATCGCGTTTAGGTAGACAGACGCGGCTTTCTTTGTTTAATAATAATTATGTAGTGATAGGAAAATATTTTTTTAAACAAGCTGTACTGGTCACCGTCACCAGTCTCTGTATATCAACGAGTATCATAAATTAAAGCTACTCTTCCAGACAAATCTAATGAGCCCAAACAAGATATGGCATCTACAAGTGGCACAGGCAACAGCATCAGGTCCAGCTCACCATAGTATTTTAGCCAATTCGGGCTACAAGAACTGGTTTAAAAATCTGTTGCAAATTTTAACCCAAACAAACATACAAACTTTGCAAGTTAAGCAAATCCTTGTTGTTGAGTCTAAAATCTTCTCTTCACGTATTAATTATAGATTTCTTATACACATATTTATATGTACTTTACTTTATTTAAATCAAAAAGAAGTACTGATTTATTTAGATGCACTAATTTTGCAGCTAAACTAGAGTGGTTGTGTTAGGAGTAGGTTCAGGTTCATTGAGTGGGATTCGAACCCAGGACGTCTGGATCATAAGTCCAAATCTTAGTTATACCGCTGTTTCAAGTTTAATACATATTCCTATATCCCTAAAAAGTTAGGCAGAGGTTACACCTGCATTTTGCCAACTATATTACACATCCAGCGTAATAGGGTATACCCACAAGTAACAGTTAACTTATAACAGTCTCAAGAACACTGCCAGAATACATGTTCTTACAGAAAAACCTAGCAAAATGCAATAACACACTGCCAGATAACTCCTAATGGTCACCCTAAAGCATTCACGAAGGCAGCCTATAATTCCTAGAGTCTAATTAAGAATTATAAAGATTTGTTATCAAGTCGAGATAAGGCGTCCGTTCGATCAAGTAACTGTTACATGATAATTGATAACATAAGAATTATTCGCCAAGGAGTGCCTCACTTTCACTAAATTCGCAATGTCGGTTAATTTAAATTTATTACACTACATCGAATCGCACTTTTGTTAGGGTACCGTAAAAACCCACTCGTTTATATAACACACTAGATATATAGAAATCGATATCGCTCACTTTAACGGTGAAGGGTAACACCGTGAAGAAACCTACATGTATGTGAGTTCTCCATTATGTTCTTGAAAATATGTGAAGTCTGCCAACCCGCACTGGGCCAGCGTGGCGGTCTACGGTCCAACCCTTCTTACACAGAGAAGAAGCCCGTGCCCATCAGTTAGACAGTTTAATACAGGACTGATATAATATTATATATATAATTATATTAAAATCTATCTGATGATATGATATGAGTGTATTTGGCGTTTAATTGCACAAGTCACCAATAATATATCCTATGTCCTATCACATACACACAACACCATCTAGCCCAAACTAAGGAGAGCTTGTACTATGGGTGCTAGACAATGGATAAACATTTTTTAGGTTCTTTTTGTAAATACATACATATTATACATAGAAATACCCAGACCAAGACAAACATCCATGTTCATGCACACAAATGTTTGACTTGTGCGGGAATCGAACCCGCGACCTCAGGCGTGGCAGTCCGTTACACTAATTACTACGCCATTGAGACCGACTATAATCATTCACTAATTATCTAATCATTCCTACGAATGGGGTAAGCCTATTGACTGGAGGACTATGGCTTACATCTTCTCTCACTGAGAAGAGGCCCAGAAGTGGGACAGTCTAATACTGCCGATATTATTATATGTTTAGTCGGGATGCTATTAAGATGATTGCACGGATGGCGTAGAGGTTTAAGTAGTCGCCACTGCCAGCACGCCGAGAGTTATGGGTTCGAATCCCACACGGGACAAAAATTTGTGTGATCCCGAAATGGTTGATCCAAGTCTGGATGTTTTTTGTGTCCGTTGGTTAAATGTTTGTAAAGTCCCCGTGACACAGCAATTATTCCTAGAGCGGTAGTTGTCCATTTAAGAAAACTTGAGTTTTGCTGTCAGAAAATTTAATAACTTTTTGTTCACCCATATATTGACTAGAGTGTCATCGTGAGGCCCAGATCTTAATTGCCGCGTCGGAAAAGTGTCATTAAATTTTTCTGTCAGGAAATTCGAGAGTTGTATAAACACTGACATGTTTACTGGTCTGTCAAGAGGTTAATATACAGAACCTTCGCCTCAATATTACATATAATTCAATTAAGTCGCCTCCCACACATTGATATGTCAATCACAAGTAATAACTGTGCTAGGAGCGCACAGCGACATAATATCTAACAAACTTGTTTCATTTACATTGTTTCGTTCGCGCACAAGATTAATCGATTTCGTTGCAAATTGGGATTGGTTACACACACAATACGTGCACACACATATCATAGTAATGATCATCAATATTTCATCTCTGTATATGTGTGTGTGTGTGTGTTAGTTAAGTTACTAGCTGTTTTATAGACTACCTTTTGCCCGCTCTTGAACTCTCCCTTTTTTCTGGATGATAGGTACCTACCCTTTGTTTTTTTCTTTACCCTGACAACGAGAATGCGAAATTTTATGATGATCGGTCGAGTAGTTAAGGCGTGAAAGCGTAATAAACACACAAACAAACTTACTTTGGCAGTTATAATATTAGTTAAGATATTTTCTTTAAACGTTAGATACATTTCCCTAACACAGTTAGCCTCAACCAGGCATTCGAACCGTCTAAACAAAATTGTATGTGAAAACAGATGTCGGTTTGAAGTGTAATATAGTTTCAAAGTTATACCTTAATGTTATCTAATTAAGAGCTACAAATACAATTTTAATCACCAGATTATCCATTACCAGTAGTAATAGTATTTTATAAAGTACCGTCCTCGCGTTTATTATTACTGCGACCCCCCTGGCTCTTAGCGTGATATACCTATGTTAATTCAGGATAAAGTAGTTTTCTAATGATGAAATAATTATTTACCTTTTGAGCGTCAACCTATGCCGAACGCGATGTGTCCTCCAGCGCCAAGCTATAAATCTACAACAGTTGAAAAATATTAGCTGCTTAAATTTTGCAGTTCTTAAAATAAACATGATAAATGGAAAAGTACATTGAAATTAAACTACTATATACGGATTTTATCGCGTTGTTTATTTATCACTGTCTTACAAAATTTTGAAAACTGTTACACTACTACTACTGTTGAATTTTACTAATTTATAAGCTAATCAAATTATTTAAACTATTAAAACTATTTATATTTAGGTTTATACTTTCCCCGACGTTTCGGTTGCTTTTCAGCAGCCATGGTCACGGGGAGAGTACCCGTGACCATGCCATAGTGTACCAGTTTTCAAAATTATGTAATACAGTGATAAATAAACAACGCGATAAAATCCGTATATAGTAGTTTAATTTCAATGAATAACATTCATTAAACAGAAAACAATATTATGTAAAAGTAGAGTTTAAGGCGATGATGACGCACAAAATAAAACAAACTATTTTTTTAAATAAAATTCTATTTACGGATTTTATCTCGGCGTCTCCCCGTGACCATGTCTGCTGAAAAGCCACCGAAAGTGTAAACTTAAATATAAATAGTTTTAATAATTTAATTAGCCTAAAAATTAGTAAAGTTTAATAGTAGTAGCAGTGTAGCAGTTTCTAATTAACTATGTAATAAAGTGTTAAATAAACAACGCAATAAAATCCGTATATAGTAGTTTAATTTCAATGAATAACATTCGCGTAAACAGAAGACAAATCTATTTTTTATTGTATTTCTTTTAATAAGTTTTGCGATTAGACATTGTCTTCTAATAAAGACGTGGCGTTGAGGGCATAGAAACGTGTGTCTTCTATACAAGACCGTGGGGCTCAAAATATTAAAATCGGTGTAGTACTTTGAGAGTTCATTGATTATCTATCTATAATCAAATTAACACAGGAACAAATGAGGCGTTATGACAGGTGTTATTTATGAAATCTGTCAAAATTATGCCATGTGGTACATTTGTGGAGTATGTAGTCCACAAATCGTTGTTGCGAGTCTAGATGTTTCTTGTGTCTGTTTAGTTATTTTTAACATTAAATTTATAAAGAACACAAGTATCATACAAAAAGCGCAAGATGGCATTAAAAAACCTGTTATTAAATAATTTAGAATTGATTTAACAATTGTTATAGGAAAGGTCACTGCTGATTTATTAAGCAAAGTAAATAATAACTTGTTGTATAATCAACAAAAATCGTGCTAATATAACGATTTAATTATATTTAGGTTTAGTTTTACCCGTGGCTCTGCTCGCGTAAATGTAGGTTAGATAAGGTTATATTAGAACAGTACTTTTTTCAGGATGAAAAGTGTATGTGAAATTTCATGATGATCGGTCCAGTAGTTATGGCATGAAAGCTTAACAAACACATTGACAATCGCATTTATAATATTACTAGTTCTTGCCCGCGGCTTCGCTCGCGTAAATTTAGGTTAGATTAGTAACAAAACTTTTTCTGGATGACAGGTACCCTATGTCCTTTTCTGTTCCCCTGACAACATGTATGTAAATGTTTTGTTGATGGGTCGAGTAGTTAAGGCGTGAGCGTAACAAACAAACAAACTCACATCGCAATTATAATATTAAATTAATTAGGATTATAGCTATTGATCCAAATCTGCACATATGTATACCTATATGTTTTTTGTTAAAAACCTGTTTATTAATAATATTTGCTGTTATCAGCCTCTTAACGGGATTGAATTGTATGTTTTTGTTATAGTTGGTGAAAGTAAACCAATATAAATGATTTTATGAGTACCGTGAACAGAAATACAAGTTATTTTATTAATATGGCGGATGTGTAAATGAGAATTGATGGCAATCAACTTAAACGAGTTTAATCAATGCGTATGAGTATTCGGAATGATTGGATTATTATTTGGTGACTAAAAGCGGTTATATACTGCGACTTTTAAAAGCAATCTTTGTATAACTGTTCTTCAGTTACTACTTAAAAGGAAAGTTCGTTTGTCGCGAGATTTCATCGCGACACTAACGATTTATAGATATCAATAGGTGTAAATTCGCGTGTTTGTAAAGCATCATGATTGGTGTATTGTGAATGAATCGCTCCAATAATTCGCTGTATCTTACGCTCTTACGCGTAAAGACGTGTAAAAGTTTATTCTAAAAAAATATCTTTATACATATAATTCTTCTATACGTGTGTTGACAGTGAACTCCTCCTAAACGGCAGGGCCGATTTGAATGATTTTTTTGTGTGTTCATGTGGATTCGAGGATGGTTAAGATTTGTTTTTTTTTTTTGTCTATACAGGACAACCGTCTGTCGGGACAGCTAGTATATACATATATTATTTAAAGACTGCTTGCTTCGCCGCAAATTTTCCAGTAGGTACTTAAGGAGTTTGAAATATGCATAACTAGTGAAATATATCGATTTATTTATACATAACTGTGTCCGTTATGTATCTTTGTAAAGTCCTCCGCGACACAGAAAAAAATATGTAATATACCTATATATATTTTTGACTCAAAGTAAAACGTATAAACGACATAAATCGGTTAGTGAGTTTACTAAATTTCTGTTTATTTTAGTTGCTAGATACAGGCAAAGGATTTAGCCTGTGAGAAGATAGTATCCACTTACATAACCTTTGATCTCCAAGATGTATATGTATATCTTTATAATGTTTTGTTCTTACTATATTAAAATATTTATTTGCGTAAACGAAAACACCACAACAACTTTGTTTTAATAATTTAATATACATTTTCTAACAGTTTTCCAACCCATTTCAGTGTCTTAAACAATGTTTAAAAGTGCATCATAATCAGTAAAACACTTGATTAGTTAACAAATATGTGAAAAGACAAAACGACAAACACAAGAAACATGGCCGCTAACGGTATTACCATCGCTCCAGAAATAATAACGAACTTCGAAAATGTCGATTTGAAATTGGAAGACGATGATTGTGGCACCAACGTAACGGAATTAAACGGACATTATGAGGGCGGTTTGGGCGTCCCTCGGACCGGACATAGGCTGTCCATCATGGAGGTGGAGTGTGCGAAAGAAAGGAACAGATTGGCGCTTCTGAAGCAATGTTCTGCAATCTTCAAGCAAGGAGACGAGAGGTATACGAAAGAGAGCTTGCATCGCACGTTTCAGGATCAGGTGAGTCTGTTCTATTATTTGGTAATGGTTTGCTTAATATGTTTTATTTCATATGACAAGATGATTGATAAATGTCAGAAGTTTGATATGACGTTACACTGTAATCAGTATTACCCATTGACCTTTTAACTAATTGTAAAGAGAATTATCTGTTTTGTACCACTCTATGATACTGCTATCCTCGATGTAATTTTGTTTTCATAAAATAAGTTAGCCTTGCCACAAGGATGTGGATGATGAGTGATACCAATGATAAGATATGAAACTGTGTAGGTATCCATTCCTATAAAAGCTAACTCCAATAGTGTATCAGACAGTGAACGTAAATAAAACTGTAGTACGATTACGATTACGTGGGTACGATTCGCAAGATTGATGCGTTTTACAGGCGGTTCCAAGAATAGGTATACAGGGTGTCCGGTAATTATTGGATAACCTTGAAATGTCTTATAGTAGAACTGAAGGCCGTTCAGAAAAATGAAAAAAAAAGAGAATTAAAAAAAAAAGTATATCAAAAAGTGCAAGTTATATTAGCATAGCATACTTTTGACTGTCTATCTATTAGCATAATTAGTGTTTAATAATAAAACAACAAAAAACCGATGGATTTCATTCATTTATGGTCGTAGTATACAAGAAAGTTATACATGGTAATTAAAAAAAAACACATATCTCAAGTAGTAGTTAGGATAGATTTTATTTCATATTTTTTATGAACGGCCGTCAGTTCCACTATAAGACATTTCCAGGTTATCCATTAATTACCTGACACCCTGTATATATGTATGTGACGTAGATTCACCAGAACAATGTGGTAGATTATGAGGATGTGTAAAAAAAATATGTCTGTTACCCTGCGCTTGCACCTGTCACTAAAATTACTAAGTCCATCCATTCTGGATTTTTATATCCTCGCTTTGCTTCGCCACATCAAGGATGTAAAGTCCCTGGTAGACCACTTAATCCAGAGCCAACTTGAACTAAACTATGAATGACTTTGCTCAATTTAGCTATGTGGTCTATAAAGTTTTTACATCCTCGCTGAAGTCAAGTAGGATGCGAATAAAGAATTCTTATTAAAAGATTAGTTGCATCTTATTTGTAGTAATTACATACATATAATCTTCACATCCTTGTACATCCTTATTGTAAGGAAACCCACTATATATACATCATGAAGTTTAAAAAACAACCATAAAACTAATGTTTTAGTGAAAGTTCCCATTAACCAACACACGACTAAATAAACGTTTTAGACGTTATACAACACTTTATAATATATATTAGGTTCTTGCTTCACATACGCGATTCTCTCTTACTCAACATATAACGAACAGTACTTAATTTAATGGTAGTAACCTTCGGAGCTTGGCATAAGCTCATCACATTTCATGCAAGGCTTCTCATTCCAAAACATTTTGTTTTGAACATTGTAATCATAACATGCCAATTTCGACATTTGTTGTAAACGCAGATGGTATGTCGACGGGCAGTCTGCGTTATATTGCAAATCAGCATGCAGCCATATTCAAAACAATCATATAAACTAATATAACGAGGCTGTTTTTTTAGTTTAAAATATTGCTAAGGCTTTAAAAAATACAGTTTATAGACACAAAATACATGCAGAACTTAGAACTTAGAACGATTATAATTTGAAGATCATACAAAATTTGTTTCGTGTGGGATTTGAGCCTATAAGATTTAGCGCAGCGGCGAGACAAAAGCTTGCCTGTTGCATTGGAGATATTAAAATATATGAATAAGAATAGATAAAATTCATTCCTGTTTATTAATCACCTAAAAACCACTGAAAGAATTTAGATGCGGATGGCTAAGATTGAGGTTCAACTTAAAACTGCTAATGTATGAAACATTACATTTGCTCGAAAGAAACGTCAATCAAATGTTATTTTGATACATATTTTGTCAACCCGTTGTTATTTAGAGAAAAAGGGATTTTGTCGTGACCTTGTTAGCTCCTTATATAATATAGATGTAATTTTAGGAACGATATTCTATATCAAATAAGACTGGTTACAACCATGACCTAGAATACAAAGTTCTTTTCGCGGCAGTAAATTTTCTTAAACTTGGACAAATTAAGTATCTATTAGAAGGCATGAAAATAAACTTTTATGATTGTGTTTAATTGGCCAATCTTCATACTTCGGCAATACGTAACATCTAACTGTCAATACCTACAAAAAATCTGCAACGTGCCTGTGTTTGTACATCACTGATTATTTTGAAAAACTTATTAAAATACATTTGAATTCAAAGCAATGGGCTTTACAATATTTTAAAAATGTCTTGTCTGACAAAGCCGATATCGCTTACTTCGACCCAGGATATATTCCGGGACCATACGCACAGCAATCACATTCAGTTTCGCTGCACCACCAAGGCTCTCTCGATGGTATAAAAAGTATTTAGTACAATCTGCAACATTTGCTGCTGCTCAGCTCTATCATTCATAATAATTGTTATTACTCATTTTTCACTGCAGTAATAGTTAGAGAGAGAGAGAGATAGATGTTTTAATCACAAATCATTGTTACAGATCATTAATACACTAGCTCTCATTCATAAAATTCTAAATGTTGCCAACAGTTTCACACGGCTTACTCTAGACTTTGGTAATACATTTCTATACCTCGGGAATAGTAAGTACTTCTTTCCTAGATGAAAGATACCCTTATGTCCTTCATTTTAAACCTGACAACATGTAAGCGAAATTTCATAATGATTTGTGGAGTAGGTACCGCTCACGTCCGCATTTATTATTTTAGTTACAATTGTTAAAATTTGATTAATATTCAACTCATTATATCGCCGGCTAAACTTCTTGTTCGTAACATGGAGTCTAAAAATTTGCCCGGCAGACGTTATGCCGCTCATTACGTAAACTTTTAAAACATAGGTAGCATAAATGGGCGTGCTTACCCCCAAGGGGATATGGCGTGAGGTTATGTATGTAGACACAGCAGTAAGTAGTTACGTACGCAACCTTCACAGGCTGATCTCACTCGGGGCATCGTTACACACTAATTAAATGCTCGTTAAGCTCCGAAATGTACAAATTTTGCACGCACGACGACCTTAGGCGATTTGAAAGCTTCGTGTGAAGAGGATCTATTGTACGGCCAAGAGATTCGCGATTTAGTTTATATTTTTGCGTGTCAAGGATGTTACATAACATTTATTTTAACGCCAGTGTTATGACCGTTGATATGAGTTTTCAAATTGCTCTGTTCTTTGTTATTTTCAGCCAGTACCTTTCAAAGGCGTATAACTTTTTATCATTAGCCCATTGGTATGGTCTATTGCTGGGCAAAGGGCCTAGAATTTCGAATCGCTCTGTTCTTTGTTATTTCTAGCCAGTTCCTATCAAAAGCGTCTAAGTCAATCCGTGATCTCCGTTTAGGTCTTCCAAGTCACCGTGAACTGTCCTGCTTGACTTACATATCCATATACTGTTTAGGGTTAAATTTCGGATAGCATTTTGAGATTGAGCTGGTAATTTAATGTTCGATCTTATCTATAATCTATATTATAAAGAGTTTGTTTGTTTTGGATAAACTCTGAAACTATTGAAATGATTTTAATATCTAATTCTTTCACTATTAGATTTTATCCAAAGGTTACATATCGAGAAGTTTTATAAATAAAAATTTGCTTCAATGACTATGAATCAAGTATTTTTGTCGTTAGTCTATTGGTCTATTTCACAGCGAAGCAAAGCTGTCTCCTGGTAGGTATTGAAGTGCTACTTGCATGACACTTAAATCCCAAAGAAAGAAGAAGATTAGAAAAGAATGTGTCTAGGGATATTTATTTTATTTCAGCTTTATCTCGCTTGTTTCCTAGCCCTTCACGAGAGTGACACATAAGCTCTCGCATGTGTGATCTACATACGAGACGTATAAAAATCATTGTTATGTTACAGTACCCTTTTGCTTTTTGTTGCAATTAACTTTTTGCGCTTAATAACATTCAATTTACGCTAATATACTCCTGATTACGTGTAATTAAGGAACTGTATTGGGTTTACTTGAATTGGACGGCGCGGCGTAGTGGTGTGAGTGGCTGCCTTTACTTCTGTTTACTTCTGCCACTGCGTCAAGTATTTTGGGTTCGACGTAGGGTTGCCACCTTTATTTTGAACAAATAGAGTAAATTTACTATCTGAAGTCAAAAATAAAGTACAGGCTATAAGCGTACAAGCGAAAATAAAGTATTATTTATTTAACCTGCTTTTTTAACCCCCGACGCAAAGACGACGTGGTGTTATAAGTTTGACGTGTCTGTGTGCGTGTGTGTGTATCTGTCTGTGGCATCGTAGATCCCGAACGGATGAACCGATTTTAAATTTGGTTTTTTTTGTTTGAAAGGTGAATTAGTCGGGAGTGTTCTTAGTTATGTTTGATAAAAATCGATCCGACATGGCCGCCGCCACAAAATGGCGAATTACATTATCTTTTCCCAACTCTCTCAATATGGGTATCAAATTAATATTGCGTCGGGAGTTTCTAAAATTTTTTTTTGCTTCTATAACGTTACCATATTTGTGTTGATGCTAGTAACATTTAACAAATATTTATTATCAAGGAACGTCTTAACCGCATCTTTACAATATATATGTCTTTATTGAAAAAGATAAACAATTGTTTTTAGTAAATTCAGGGGATTTCTCTATAGCGTTGCTTTAAGTAAACAATTAAATGAAACTGAGAATGTTGACATAGGTAAAATAAACTAATTTCACGTACTTTTATTTTTCTAATAAAGTATAAAGTACGTTTATCCAAAAACGAACAATACTTTATATTATAAAGTATGGTTGGCAACCCTAGTTCGACCTCCACACGGGACAAAAATTCTGTGATCTACAAATTGTGGTGCCGTGTCTGGATTCTTTGTGCCCGTTGTTGGAAAGTTCCTCTACCAATGTAAGGTTAATACCGATACAATTTCTCGGACCTCCCCTTTCCGTATATGCATGAGATTTTTGATTTAGAATGCTTTAAATAGTTAAAGATAAGTTACATAGATACTAGTTACACGTAAAATGCTATATAAATGAATCATAACTAACATTATAAATGCGGATCTGAATTTATTTGTTTGTTTGTTACTCTTTCACGCCTTAACTACTTGACCGATCATCATGAAATTTCGCATACACGTTGTCGGGATTACCATTTATCTAGAAACTACTGTTTTCGAGCGAAGCCGCGGACAAAAGTTAGCTATTATCTTTATAAATAATTAGCTAATATTCGCATTTAATATATTAGTTAGGAACTATTTCCTCTTCGTCTAAATTTCATCAAGAAAACATAAAACAGTACTATAGCATAAAATGTATTCAATGTCACTAACATATCGTTATGTTGCAATACTTGAAACTTCGTCGATTTATTAGTATTTAAATAGAAGCAAACGGCAGCGGTAGCGAATGTGACTACTGTGCACAAAATCTCGAGTTCGATTCCCGATTCTGGCAAAATGTTATTAGGTTCTTTTATGTAGATAATCTCAGTAGCAGCGTGGAGTTTGGATCTGTACCCGATAGACGGCACTGAATGCGTAAACCCAAACTATACTTAGTAATATCCCAGAGAGCCTTATCCTAGACTATTTTTAATTAAAACTATTTATATTTGAGTTTTGAGTTTACATTTTGCCCCGACGTTTCGGTAGCTTTACAGCAGCCATGTTCACGGGGAATTCTCCCCGTGAACATGGCAAAAATATATAACTTAAATAGTAGTAAAGTTCAATAATAGTAGTGTTAGAGTTTTTCAAAATTATGTAATAACAGTGTTATAAAGTAAAATAAACAACGCGACAAAATCCGTATAAAGTGTTTAATTTCAATTATGTGCATATATAGTTAATTATCGCTCGCTTTAACGGTGAAGGAAAACATCGTGGCTAAACCAGCATATCTGAGATTTCTCCGTAATGTTCTCGAAGATTTATGAAGCCTGTCAACTCGCACTGGGACAGGCGACAGCGTGGTGGACTATGGCGTAATCCTTCTCACAATGAGAAGAGGCCCGTGCCCAGCAGTGGGACAGTTTAATACAGGGCTGATATAATTATAGGTAGATCGAGCGCCATCGAGGTTCACTTCAAATAAGTTTAAGTTATACATTAGCAATTCTCTGTTGACATTTAATAAGTACGCCTTAATTAAAACGATATTTTGCCAAACTTAATATATGCAAATATACAAAGGTACAGTCAGCGACATAACTTGGTAAATATACCCGATATATTGAACTGCTCTATCATCACTGCATAATATAAATCAAAATTTCCTGCCGCGTCTGCCTGCCTGTCTGTTCGCGATAAACTCAAAAACTACTGAAGAATGTTCATACGGTTATCACCAATAGACTGAATAATTTAAGGAGAAGGTTTAGGTATATATTTTGTTAAGGTTTTGTACTACACGTGCGAAGCCGGGGCGGGTCGTTAGTCTATACTAATATTACAAAGAGCGAACATTCGATTTTTCGTTTGTTTGTAAGGATTTAACATTAAAACTAATCAACCGATTGTAAAAATAACATAATAATGTCCTCCAGACCGATTGCGGTCACGGTGGCCAATCTTAACGGAGACTGGCCATCTGCGCAGGAGATAGTATAGTGCACAAGCGTGTGCGCAAACTCAAGTGCACTCTCTGTTCCCTAACTCTCATTATCCGATGGGATGGTAATCCGACAAGAACGGAGAGAGATCAGGCGCAGGACCAACGGCTTTACGTGCTTTCCGAGGCACGGGGTGTCTAACACCGCCAACTTCCTAACTCTAGGCTGTTATTGAAATATCTTAACAGAAAACCCAATAACTTTTTGTTGGCCCGACCCGGGATTCGAACCCGAGACCCCATGCACAGCAGTCGCATTCACTACCGCTGCGCCACGGAGGCAGTTATCACCGAGTCAAATAGGCTATGTTTTTTAAAGTACTTTAACTCACATAACCTAACCTACATTTACGCGAGCGAAACCGCGGGCAAAAGCTAGTACACAATAATGGTAAGCACTCATCTTTTAGCACAGTAACAGCTAAAGGATAATTATTTTAAATACAATTCTTTATAGAACTATAAAATGAAAATTATACTAGTTAAACCGGCAAACGTTGTTCTGCCATATAAATTTGAGACCCCGCACTGTGGGCTGAAAATCGACCTCCATAGACATAGAAATGAAAGTTGCTAGATGTTCGTTTTGTTGACGGATATGGCTTCTATTAGCTATTATACACATAACAATGTCATCTGAGCTAACTCCGCACAAAAATGAATTTATTATAAGGTTTTTTCGAAAAAAATGTATATGTATGAGCTAGCATGAAAAATCTGAATATCTCTGAACTTGCAAGGAAAACCGTAATATCCTCAGAGATGGTTATAGGACTAATTATTTGTGATTTTTTGACATACTTCATATAACGGTACCTGCATAAAAATCATCTTATTTTTAATTAATTTTTTTTAACATTAAACGATTTGTTTTGGTGTATAAGTAAAGAAACAACACGTTATATGCATATAATACTAAATCTTCGCCAGTTATTTGTTAAAATATCAAGAAAATTATTTTTGCCTAACATAGTATATATGTTTTAAAACAGTTAATTGGATACCATTACTGAACTTTGCATACAGGTAAACTACTGAATAATAAATTAGCCTTCTAATGAGTTCTGAATAAGAGATTAAGTGATTTGCAATGTCGCACAATGGTAACTACGGATTACACTAATTAAAATCTTACAGGTAAGTACATAAGTAACTTAAATAGTTAATTAGATATGTTACGAGTTCTAAGAAATATTTTCGACAACTGTCTAATGAGGTCGTTAACTAATGTTGGACTGAAATATAAAATGGTTAACATTTTGCATCATAATTTAGTTTATTCTAAGCTTTGTTACCCCTAACATATCACTGTGAAATTTTATAATGGAAAGTTTAAATACCAATTTAGACCTATTCGTTCTTCTAAAATGTAAGAGTACTTCATTTGATCATGAGGTATTGTTTAGTGAAGTTATATCCCGCCTAGACGTTTGTCTTTCCGTTGAAGATCAAGTGACTCTAAAAGAATTTTGTCGGAGATTTTTACGAGCTGCATCACAAAGGTGGCAAAAATCTCACCGAATTCTTGATACTTTTAGAAAACAATACGAAATTTGGCTGCAAGCAACTATCGATTGGCCAAGTTGTATAAATTTAGTCGCTCAAGAACCAACTGTTGCTGAGGGATCAAGATCAATCTCTCCAGAACCCTCAACATCATACTCTGTTGGTACAATGACAAAGAGGTCACGAAAACCATTCGAAGATCTGGAAAGCAAACAGAAGAAGAGAAGATCTGATGAGCATAAAACTGACAATCCCAGTGAATTGGCATATACAGCAGCAGCGCGTTTTAAGGAAGAAGGTTGTGAGGATATCGCATCTGTAATCGAATATATGCTGAAACATCCTGAAGCAGCCTCTAAAATTAAGGAAACGCTTAAGCAACCGGTGAAAACTATCTTATTTACACCAGAAAAAGCACTTGGATTACTCCTTTCATTAAAATTATCAAAGTGGCAATACATCACTTTACGAGAGTCAGCTATTCGGGAAGGTAGAAAGGATATTTATCCATCCTACTATAAAGTGCAACAAACCAAGCTGGCATGCTATCCTCCGAAGCAATCAGTGTTAGTGACCGATTCATCGGCAAGAATAACCCTTCAAGCTTTACTCGACATTACGGTCAAAAGAATCCGCCAAAGTTTTCCTAACGATGATGTGCAAAATAAGGATTTAAAATTGATATCTAAATGGGGTTTCGATGGTGCGTCAAACCAAAGCCGATACAAGCAGAAAATGGATAGCGATCAAGACGATTCAAGTATTTTCATGACTTCCTTGGTGCCACTAAAACTGACTGATGGAGACAATACTTTGTGGATGAACCCAAAACCATGCTCAGCAATGTATTGTCGTCCAGTTCAATTTACTTTTGTGAAGGAAAGCGAAGCAGTAGTCATCGAACACAAACGACGAATGGATGAAGAAATTAAGGCTCTCATTCCTACAGAGTGCAATAATAGAAACAGGGTGAATCATCACCTAATGATGACAATGATCGATGGTAAAGTCTGCACGTATTTGTCTCAAGCCAGATCAAGTTCATCATGCTATTTGTGTCTGGCAAAACCGACAGAAATGAACCGTTTGAGTGTAGTAACAGCAAAGACCGTATCTTCTGATATATACGAGTTTGGATTGTCATCTCTACACGCCCGTATAAATTGTATGGAATGTTTACTACATATTTCGTATAGACTAGATTTTAAAGAGTGGGCTGCGAGAGGTAACGAGCACAAAGAAATGCTAAGTAAGAGAAAAAAGATTATTCAAGACAAATTTAAAGACGAATTAAATCTATTGATTGACATTGTTAAACAAGGTTCCGGAACTACTAATGACGGCAACACTGCAAGAAAGTTTTCAAATTTCCCCATAAAACTGCAGCCATTACTGGGTTGGACGAAGAACTAATAAGAAGATTTGCTGTGATTTTACAGGCAATAACTTCCGGGGAAAAAGTAGATATAATTAAATTTAAAGATTATGCCTTCAAAACAGCAGAGAGGTACGTGGAATTATATGACTGGTACTATATGTCATCAACCGTCCACAAATTACTTATACACGGGGCAGACATAATCGAGAAGAATTATGTTGTACCCATAGGAAGTCTCTCGGAAGAAGCATCCGAGTCTCGCAATAAAGATTTTAGGAGGTTTCGGGAACATCATTCGCAGAAAAAGAGCAGGCAAGATTCGAATCATGATATCCTTAATATGTTAGTTGTTTCTTCGGATCCTTTTATAAATGTACAAAGGCCCAAGTTAGATGCCAAGAAAAAGGAGGATTTATTTCCTGAAACCCTCAATTTAATTCAGTTTCAAGAAACTGACTTTGAGTTTCTAGGCAATCTAGATTCTGATTCAGAAATCGACGAGAGTGATAAGGAAAACTAGAAACTTTTTGTGCTTTTAATTATAATTCTATTCAATGTAATTTTTTCATGATCTTTCGTTATTTAGCTTTGGTACGTAACTATGTTTTGCAATTGATTTATTTTTAAATATTTTATATTACTATTCTTGTACCTATTTATATTTTTGCATACTTTTGTACCTATGTTTTGTTTTATATAAATTTTATCAACTATTAAAAAATACCTTTTTAATTTATTTTTCTTTTTATTTAATGCCTATTATTAGCGTTAATAAAATAACTAACTTATCGATTGATCTTTACTTTGACATTAGTAGAATTTAATGATTTAAAAAAATACCTTCATTTAGACATAATAATAAAATAATTAGACAGTTGTCGAAAATATTTCTTAGAACTCGTAACATGTCTAATTAACTAATTAGTTTACTTATGTACTTACCTGTAAGAATTTAATTAGTGTACTCCGTAGTTACCATTGTGCGATATTGCAAATCACTTAATCTCTTATTCAGAACTCATTAGAAGGCTAATTTAATATTCAGTGGTTTACCTGTACAAAGTTTAGTAATGGTATCCAATTACCTGTTTTAAAACATATATACTATGTAAGGCAAAAATAATTTTCTTGATATTTTAACAAATAACTGGCGAAGATTTAGTATTATATGCATATAACGTGTTGTTTCTTTACTTTTACAATAAAACAAATCGTTTAATGTTAAAAAAAATTAATTACAAATTAGATGATTTTTAAAAAAAATTCTGCGGCACGTACCGTTATATGAAGTATGTCAAAAAATCACAAATAATTAGTCCTATAACCATCTCTGAGGATATTACGGTTTTCCTTGCAAGTTCAGAGATATTCAGATTTTTCATGCTAGCTCCATACATTTTCTTCGAAAAAACCTTATAATAAATTCATTTCTGTGCGGAGTTAGCTCAGACGACATTGTTATGTGTATAATAGCTAATAGAAGCCATATCTGTCAACAAAACGAACATCTAGCAACTTTCATTTCTATGTCTATGGAGGTCGATTTTCAGCCCACAGTGCCCCGTGACCATGGCTGCTGAAAAGCAACCGAAACGTCGGGGAAAGTGTAAACTTAAATATAAACAGTTTTAATAATTTAATTAGTTTAAAATTAGTAAAGTTTAATAGTAGTAGGTATAGTAGTATAACAGTTTCTAAATTATGTAATAAAGTGTTAAATAAACAACGCGATAAAATCCGTATATAGTAGTTTAATTTCCAAGAACACCATAATCACCTAGCGGTATGACATATATTTTACGACCTATTCTCACACCTACCAAATATACCTACATAAAAAATTCATAAATATCGGTCGAGCCGTTTCGGAGGAGTGCGACCACAAAGACCAAGACACAAGATTTATATATACAGGATGTCCGGTAATTAATGGATAACCTGGAAATGTCTTATAGTGGAACTGATGGCCGTTCAGAAAAAAAAATGAAAAATAATCTATCCTAACTACTACCTGAGATATGTGTTTTTTTTTTAATTACCATGTATAACTTTCTTGTATACTACGACCATAAATGAATGAAATCCTTCGGTTTTTTGTTGTTTTATTATTAAACACTAATTATGCTAATAGATAGACAGTCAAAAGTATGTTATGCTAATATAGCTTGCACTTTTTTAATATATTATTAATTATTTTTTCTTTATTTCTTAACGGCCTTCAGTTCTACTATAAGATATTTCAAGGTTATCCATTAATTACCGGCACTGTAGATAAAATTGTGTCATAAATTTGTATAATGTTCAGCTACTTATGTTGTTGACTGTACTCCTGCCAGCAGATTAAAGCCGGTATAGCCGACGGCTATGCCTCCGGCGTATCGTGTAACTGTAATGTCATTAACTAAATCTACAAAGCTTTATTAATTAGATTTCTAATTTAATTGAGAAATTTTGATCTGATTTAAAACGACTATTAAACTTCTTACATATGTTGATATTTCTTGCATAATATAGTTTTGCAATGAGAACTTTATATCCTAATCCTATTATAAATGCGACTATGAGTTTGTTTGTTTCTAACTTTTTGTCTTCTGAAACTGCTCGACCGGTCATGGTATTATTTCGGTAATAAACTAGTATTAGGACATCGAGTTACAGAGATTTAATGTAAAGTTGATTTAAGTGCACTGCTATGCTCCTTTTCAAGCTAAATAATTAATCTATACATCTATACAAATAAATAAAACTGACGTGTCTGTTTGTAAAGCCAAAATAACAGCTTTTTACTAAATGCATATGATAGTATATACGGTACTTAAATCAGAAAATATTTTTTTGTCTGTCTGTTTATTCCGGCTTATCTCTGTAACGGCTGGACCAATTTTGACGGGACTTTTATTGGCAGATAGCTGATGTTATAATGAGTAACTTAAACTACTACTATTATAGAATAAAACATTCCGTGATAAAGAAAATTCCACGCGGACGAAATCGCAGATAACAGATAGTTTATTATATATTTTTTTTATTACATGCTGCCCTTAATTCCACCCAAGTTTATAATTGATTTTTAAGTGTAAAGATTCCGTCTTTTAAAGTTTTTTTATGGTATGCGAAAATATTGTACGTTTATGCGTTATCCCATAAATATGACCACACCTTTCTGAGACGTGTGGCCGTATACTTAAATCAATACCAAAATGGTATGACAAGTGGTTTGAAGTTAATGCCATAAATGATATAGAATGCTACTATGTTGCCTTATAAATGAAAGGGGAACCATACTCCTGAAATTTACGAAAGGCTTAGTTGTTTTGGTCGCTTCGCCACCGCCAATGCGCTGAGTGGAGGTTCGATCCCCGCGTGAAACAAAAATTTGTATGATCCACAAGTAACTCTCTACTAGTTTTTGAAAAGACTTCTTCTTCTTTCTTACTTCTGGTGTCGGGAAAGAGATTTTGGAAATAATCAAACATCTTTTACAAAGAGGACACAAAGAACATTCAGATCCGGGGCGCCTATTTGTGGACAACACAAATATAATATAATAATATAATATTCTATCACATACACACAACACCATCTAGCCCAAACTAAGCAGAGCTTGTACTATGGGTACTAGATAATGGATAAACATACATATATACTTTTTTTTGTAAATACATTACATATTATACATAGAAACACCCAGACCAAGACAAACATCCATGTTCATGCACACAAATGTTTGACTTGTGCGGGAATCGAACCCGCGACCTCAGGCGTGGCAGTCGGTTACACTGACCACTACGCCGTTGAGGTAGTGTAGTGTGGGGTTCGAACTCACAACAGTCAGCGGTGGGAGTGGCGAAATGACCACATAAACCACTACGCCATCACGTCTTTCGTTGCAATAGGAATTGTCCACTTTAAGAAAGGTAATTAAAGATGGTATGAAAAGTCAAGAATGGGAGCCGTAGCAATGCGCGCTCCCGGTTGTTTTTTTATTATTGGTCGAAACACAGGAACGGTAATCACATTTATACATTCGTTTGCATGGTTTATATAACGGAAAACGGGTATTAACGCGATGGTGGTCAGTATTTACACATTTTGGATTACAATAACACAACCTCTTCTTGGACTTGTTCCGCATTCGCCCCTGATGTTTCGTCCCAAGCGTAGAAATACGCATTCCTTCCAAAAAATGTTCCTTATATGCCTCTACATTTAAATAAATATGAATTTCTTAATGAAATTCCTCTTTCGTCCCAGATTATGTTTCTTTTTTGTCCCTCTGTCTTTTTTGTATGGGTTTTTCATTGTACCGTCAGCCGAAAAATATTTTAGAATACCTCGTTGATCTCAGTAAAACTTTGGGCTTATGATTGCATGACATCATGTTTTGTTTTGTTTACCATATGTACAAAAATGTAGAGCGAAAAAGGAATAATTTAAAAAGAGAGACGAATGAGGAATATTTTTCGCATGTGGGACGTAATGTAGGGGTAAATGCGGAACAAACCTCTTCTTGATATGCGGTCGGCTAAGTCTCAGAATACCTACGGACACGATTAGTGTAGTATGTGGGGTGCATGGAGAAATCAAAATGTGCAGGTGAATTTTAAGGCATAAAAGTATACTTCACAAACGGAAGCCTGGCATCGCCCCGCCAGTCTGCTTGAGGCCATGGCCAGTGCAGAAATGTCAATACTTTCAAAAAGTATCTAAATACCGAGCATGATCTCGTTGATACCTTTTAACCGTCATAAAACACAGTTACTAATCATCTAAGAAGGTTTCCTGTAAGAAGGTATTACCTCTCCCGGGTAATCCCGGTCTTTCGTACCGTCACCTTACAACAACGGTCTCTTTGACTTCATAAATTAATATAATAACTTCAATATCATATCAGATAGCTCTTTAAACAAGTCAGATACTTTCAGGCCGCTTGAATAACTCTGATGGCGATCACCAAATCAATCAAGACAGTACAACAAAAACTCAAACCGCTTGGTCACCCCGAATTATTACACTATAGATCATTGATCGATACTAGATCATTAGGTGTCATGATAGACGGCGCACGCGCATTCAAGACCACTACTCGTGTGTGATAGATAGAGACGGAATATATTATTGAGAGGTTTCTTTGATAGTTGATGTATGAATGTATAGAAAAAATATTTTATATGAATTATTTACTTTTGATCATTACTAGTGTACATTTATTATTTATGAATGGCGAAGTGCTTTAAGTGGACTGCCAATGAACTGTTACATGTTTGAATCCCACACAATGTATTGTGGTAAATCGCAAAAAATATACGTGGTATTTAGTTTATATAAGAAAACTGCTAGTGGGTCCACTCTCATACCGAGTTTGTGCCTTTGCCCAGCAGTGGGACATTTTATGTTATTAAATTTTTAACTCGCTGTCTGCCATTCTATCTTTTTTGACTAATACCTAGTATAACTGAACTTTTCGTGATTAAACTTCGCATTATTTAAAGGAATTTATAATAAGTAAGTATGTCCTGCATACCGAATTTTGGTCACAGCAAACAATCTAAACGAAGACTGGCCATCTGTACAGGAGTTATTATATTATAAAAGTATGTGCGCAAACACAAGTACACTCTCTATTCTTTAACTCTCATAATCCAATAGGACGGAAATCTACACGATCAAGTGGATCCGAGAGATCAGGCTCAGGACCAACGGCTTCACGTGCTTTTTAAGGACGAGGTTGCCTAACACCACTACACCAGATGACTCGATAGCAATAGAGATTTCTTAGCAGAAAACCCAATAACTTTTCGATGGCATGTCCCGGGATTCGAACCCGAGATCTCATGTACAGCAGTCGCATTCACTACTGCTCCGCCACAGGGTCGGTGAACTAAAGGAACTTATGACGAGTGATTTACAATAAAATGTCTTTAAGTCTTTTATACAAAACTCCTTTCACAAAAGCCAGTTATAATTATAATTAATTACACGATTTGTTTTTAGATCTTGAGTTTATTTTTAAACTAGCTGTGCCCGCGGTTTCACCCGCGTTTATGGTTACTGCGCCGCCGCTTTCGTGGGTCGTAGCGTGATGTTATATAGCCTATAGCCTTCCTCGATAAATAGGTTATCCAACACTAAAAATAATTTTCAATTCGAACCATTAGTTCCTGAGATTATAGCATTCAACCAAACAAACTCTTCAGCATTATAATATTAGTATAGTAGATATGACTCACTGCTACTTCCGCGACAAAATAGAATCATAATTGATCGAGTAGTTTAGTCGCGAAAATATTCCAAACCGACAAAATTAGTTTCGCGTAATTATAACAATAGATAGGTACACATTAATCCTTCTAATATTATAAATGTGTTTATGATGTTCTCCACTTTTGTTACTTGTCATTGAACTTGTCTGCACGAATGGCATAGAGGTTTAAAAGGTCACTTCGCCAGTGCTACTACGTTGAGTGTTGTGAGTTCAAATCCCGCACGGGACAAAAGATTGTGTGATAAATAAATGGTAGTCCCTAATCAAATTTCATCCTAACTAAAAATAATCTAATCCTTTAAGACGTGAAAGCATACCAAACATATTTGAAACCCAAATTGCTAATAATTTTAGTAAGATTTTCTTTGATGGGAAGTAGGTACCCTATGTTCTTTCCTTTTTCTCGAAGTGCGAAGGAACGATGGCGAGGTTGGACCCACAAAATGTAAAAATTAACGAAGTACCGTTCAAATTCAAATATACATTAGTTATAACTACAGGTTTATAAGCCTTTATATAAAAAATATTGTGTCATTATAAAAATGGAATTAAAAGTTATGATTGAATTTAATTTATTAAAAAATGAGTCGTTGTGCACTTACAAAACGCAACTTGTGTGGGATTACGTTCCAATCTACAATACTTTATACTTGTTTTTACTTTACATTTGAACTGGGCTTTTCCATTTTAATAAAATAAATAAAACTCACTTTCGACATTGAAACGTCTACAAAAATAATAAATTATAAACTACTAGTTTTCCCCGCGGTTTCACCCGCGTAAGTCCTGTTCCCGTGGGAATATCGGGATAAAAATATAGCCTATGTGTGAATCCAGGTCTCCAGCTATCTACATACCAAGTTTCATCGCAATCGGTCCGGTAGTTTTTGCGTGAAAAAGTAACAAACATCCATATATCCATACATCCTCAGAAACTTTAACATATAAAGTAAAACGTAACGTTTAGCTGGCAATATTGTTTGTCAGTTGTCAATCATAATCTGTCTTATTTCATAAATTACTTCTATAAATTACTTACTATTTGATTTTTGTTAATCTTATATTGCTCTACAACTATCAATGAGTTATCTTAAGCCACGTTATCTATAAGATTGGGTCCCAAAAGACATGAAATCTGTCATTGTTCTTTCATAATTATCGGTTAAGTAGTTACAGCGTAAAGCGTAACAAACAAACAAACTCATATTCGCATTTATAACATCAGTTAGGCTAAAATTGTTATGCGTTCTTCTGTTCATGATTTAAGCTGTTCGAATAACAAGGGATGTTATTCGAACAGCTTAAACCATGAACAGAAGCTAGAATGATATATGTAGTTTACAATAAATCTATACTGTAGGCATATTATAAAGCTATCTAGAACTGTTGACCTAGTTTTCTAGATCATAAGAATCGTCCATTGGCTGGTGGCTATCGATTGACGACCAATGGCAGACCGCTGCAGTCACAAGCACTTTTTATATCGTAGGCATTCGTGATCTGCGCAGTTATTTCTTGATTTGTACGAGTAATTAGCTGTGCATAGCTTAGTGCTAAGTATTTAAAGGTAAGTGAGTGCATAGATGGTGCAGTGGTTGTAGTAGGGACTACCAGTAAGCTAAATATTGCGTGTTCGATCCTCATTCGGCATAAAAATTCCGTGATCCATATTTAGTTATTCTGAGTTAGAGTGTTATATTGAGTTTGTTTTTTTTGTAGTGTTATTGACGCAGTGGTAGTGTATGCGACTGCTATGTATGAGGTCTCAAATTCGATCCCCAAATCAAGCAAAGCATTATTGCGGTTTCTTAGCAAGAAATGCTAGATATCACGGAGTGTGATACTGGGCTCTGTAGACAACAATCCCTCTGTCTGGGGGAGACGTGGGTCTACGTCATAGCTATCGAAAAGTGATTTCTCTGCCTACCCCACTAAACTGCCTAGACTATGTATATATGTAATATGGATGATGATTAGCCGGTAGTACAAGATAACCATTATTTGTCTACATCGAAGACATTCTAAAGAATGTTTATATTATGAATAACCAAAACTGAAAAGCATGCATTATGAAAATAATGAGAGCAAATGAAGCGTAAGAGATATGCCAGGATTGTAGCAAGTTGTAATCCGTAGTCTCTGCCTACCCTTCCTGGAAACAGACGTAACTCTATGTATATAACAAGTCCGGATGATGATGCAACTACGTATATAAATAACTGGTACATCCATAAAAATGTCCAGAAATGTCCGTAAACAGTGAAACGAGCGGCTTGATAGAGCATCGACAAGTGAGCGCGAGGGACAGCACAGTAGCGCGCTCGTGACGTTAGTTATGTGAACAGACGCGCCGGTAGCTGCGCCCGCGCAGACGCACGTGTCACTACAACATGAGATATGATAGATAGGTGTATGGTTAAAAAATATATTCCATAAGTAGTTCTTCCAAATTTGGAGTACTACGTAATATAAGGTAAGATATGTGGTTATTTGGCGAGATGAATAAAACATGTTTTTACTCAAAGAAGTCCATTCATTTAATGTCAATGAAACATTATTTAAATTAAAACATTAAAACTATTTTATTGTATAGTTGCATAAAGTATCTATGTACGTAAATTGCGAATTGATCTTATTATAATTTCGTTAGGTAAATGGATTTAATATTACATTACAACTCTCCCAAAAGTATATGTATACTTTTTAAGAATTTCTACGGTTTCTGGTTCATCAGAACGTATACACGTAGAAGACTCTGCCTCTTCATTGCTTTGAGCTGATAGTAATTAAAGGTTTAAGAAAATCGTTGTTGTCTTGTTTACAAATAAGTTTTTAGCTCAAAAATTGTTTAGGTGTATTTAATTTTGATAATATGTGAGTGAGAATACGAGTAAGATTATAGATATATGTATTAATAGATTTTACCTGCGGCTTCGCTCGCTAGATTTTGTCAGTAATATCCAAGGAACAATACTTTTTTTCTAGATGTAACGTATGTCCTTTTTTGCGTGTATACAAAACCCATGGTGATCGGTTGAGTAGTTTAGTCGTTAAAGCGTAACAAACTAATATAATGTTAGTTAGGATTGAAGTAATTGTTCAGGGCCGGTGCAAAAAATTAAAATGATATTCATTTGGTTTGTGCTGACGAGCTTGTTTCCATTAGTCAAACATCACTTATTCACGTAAGTCATAAAGTAACACTTATAGACGTCAAAATCCATAGATTAGTGATGGCATTTATTAAAATTTACGCTCTTTATGACAAGTTAATATTTTTTGTAGTGTAAGAGCTGTACCTACATTTTAAAATAGGTGACATTGAAAAATTTAGGTAAATGCCTACTTATTGACATTTGAAATCTGGAAAAAGTTCAATTAGTTTTTGTGTGTGTTTGAGCAAGTTCATACCAGATTCTATATATTAACAATAGGATCCAATTTTTATAGATGTGCATGTTTTTCTCCTCATTGAAGTGATTTGGGAGAAATTATGTAAGTATGTGTGTACCTCACACTCAATATACATTTAAATTTCGAACAGATTATCTGATATCGAAATCATTTTGATTAATTTAAAATTAGTTTAATTTGTGTAAAATTTATTTTAACTTTTTGTGTACGTATTAACTTGATGTTGTTTTCTACTAATAAGAATGCAGGCAGCTTGATAACTGTTATAAATTAATATGAATATATGTGTATTTTTTGTTGAAAATTAGTATAAATAAATAAAACACAAGAAACACTCACACAAGTTATAAAGAAACCTAATGTTGTAACCTTAAAGCGATATCTGCAGGAATCTACTTGATAGCATAGGACCAGCATTTAGTCACGTCTTCAACAAAATGTCAGGAAACGCTTAGGAAAAACTTGAGCTATGTGGCAGACATCACATGTTGAGTACAAATTCAGTATTTAGTGCCAACGCTGAGCGTACGCAGTGTTAATGTAGCACTAATGCGCAGCGACGGATCACATCGTTTAGTGCCATTATTAGAACAGTATACAGAGAAATAACAGTAAGACAATTATCTTTATTTCTTTTTTAAAAGACTGTTTCCGCAGTAGGAGCACTTCCTGTGTCGCGAGGACTTTACAAACATTCAAAAAACTGACACAAAGAACACCCAGACTTGGAACAACCATTTGTAGATCATGAATGTAGAATGTTAATATTTCGTCACGTCTCGCTCTGTCGTCAGGAGATTTCTTCAGGGATTCAAAGAGCATTTGTACTTAGTATCTGTAATGTTCTCGTTTGTACTGTGGGGCGTGGAGAGAAGGGGAGAGTAAGCAACGCCATCTGTGCAGTTTAAAATTAGTAAGATGGGCTTAGTAATTTCACGTTACATGTTAGTATTGCAGTCTGGCGGTTACAACATCAAAATATCTTTATTCATTTAGATCACAAAGTAACACTTATGAATATCCAGGTTACACTTACCAGATCGTAATTGAATATACGTATTAAATAGTTAATTACAGCTTGCTTTAACGGTGATAGAAAACATCGTGAGGTAACCTGCATATCTGAGATTACTGCATAATCTTCTCGAAGATATGTGAAATCTGCTAGCCCGCACTGCGCTAGCATGGTAGACTATGATCTAACCAAACACTGAAAAGCTGCCGTGACCAGCAGTGTGACAATTTATATACAGTGCTGATAATATTGTTACACACAGTGTCATCTCGCGGCGCTGTGGGGAAGACTCGGCAGTTTCGTCTAATAATTTATTACAGCACCATCTATTGACATCTTACGGAACTATGTATAGACCTGTCAACAGATGTCGGATAGGATGAAGACCCGCTACGATCGGAAAGCGAACAATAAAAGCTTCGAAGAAGGATAGCTGGTGTGGTTACATAATCTGGTACGGACCGGATCCAGAAAGGACCACGAGGTACACCAAAGATCGTTCATGTGGATCGATTGGCACGCTACTACAGATCCAAAAATGTTCGGGATGAATATGTCTAAGAGGGGGGCAGTATTACACCCAGTGTCATCTCTCGGCATTGTGGGTAAGACTCGGCAGTTCCGTCTAATAATTTATTACAGCACCATCTATTGACAACTACGTAGTTGTCGGTACGAGTAGAGTAGAGAGAACGCTGGTACATTTACATTTTATATCATACCGGATATGGCTTTTCTAGAAAATTCCAGAACCGCTTTACCCGCTTATAAATAGAGCACACGCGTACCGCCGAGTCAGTTTACAATCGTAAGCGGTCAAGCGTTCATCGAAGCGAACGGAAGCGAAAATACTACGGAGTTTGAAGCAGTTATAGTTGGAAAAGTGTAGTATAGTGTTTGTTGTGTTTTAAATTTAATTGTGCGGTAGAATAAAACGTTTTTGTCGGTAATATTGTTTTTATTTATATTCTTATCCCTCGAACTCAGCACGTAACAATATATATTATACGTTTAGTAGAACAAGGGCGTAGGTACTTCAAGCTGTTAAAACAGGTACCGTAATACCTAGTATGATTGCATGAATACCTAATAATAATAGGAATGACTTATGGGTGTAATGGTGTAATTAGTGCATAACAAACACATGCATACAATAAATCTTATCAAAAGAGCTAGAGACTTGAGTTAAAGTCACGAAACTAAACAAATCGATTCACACACATCCACCTAAAACTCTATTAGACAAATACATAATCCTTATCCTAGCTAGTATTATAAATGTTATGAATTTGTTTGTTTGTTTGTTTGTTTGTTATACTTTCACACCTTAACTACACAACCGATCATGATGAAATTTTGCTTACTACTACATAGAACATAATGTACCCTTCATCCAGATAAAAGTACTGTTATTAACATAACGTAACCTACATTTACGCGAGCGAAGCTGCAGGCTAATTCTAGTATATGTTACGCAGAAGTGTTTAACACTCGCATTTCACCAGGTATAGTTGTAAGATCCCACGTAATAAGGAGCGAGCCTAATGCTGTCTACAGAGTAAGAGCCTGACTCCGAGCTACTTCTACGAGAAATTATTGACAGAAAAGTCCTATAACACATTGTTTTGAAACATTACAGCGATTTTAGAGAGAACCTGATTTGTGTTTAGCATATTATTCAAAGAAAGCATAGCCTCGAGTTTCAACTATTATAATATAACAAACTTAATAAAGACATCATCCACAATTGCGGTAATAGTTCTAGAAAGGAAAAATTGATCAGCATAAATTTCTAAAGGGAAATCTAAGTTGTTCTACTGCAAATTTACATATATCGCAACTAAACAGTAATTTCGTTACTCTAACGCAAGTTCTATTTGCAACCTTAGTTTTAAGGACATAAGAGCTACAATTCCATCGCTATTATTATACCGATTGTAATCGATCAAGGCCAAGATTTTCTTTTTTTAAACACCATTTGCGGCACAGAGTAATAGCTGTTCAAGAGACCGCAATATTGCTTTTAGTTTTTCTGTGAAAAAATATGTATCACCTTTGATATGTTTGTTGAGCGGAATCGTTTTTACTTCGCTTAAAGAAAAATAACTTAGAACTTCCACGTCGTATATTACAGAGTCGTATATTATAAAGTTCTCTTTGACTTATTATCATGACCATAATACATTTTATTCTCAGTATAAGAACAACTTAAGGGTTTCTTAGTTCTTTTATAGTGAAGAGAGTAATGTTACGCGAAATTTTGTCTTGGGATATTTCGCAGGTAAATTTACAAACAAATAATTAAAGGATACTAATTTCATCGACATATAACAATAATGTTTAAATCGCAATTATTGTTCTTAGTGGAACTTGAACACACAACACTTAGCGCAGCAGCAATGGCAAGTAGTTTTTATGTTATTGACTATAAATAGATTTTAAGCTAAACGATGTTTCGAGTATGAATAAGAATAGTCTTTATACGGATTCACCACCTCTACGGGGTTTCACGCTCATTTATGATTACTGTTCCTCTCCCGTAGTTCATAGCGTGATATTAAAAAGAAAGAAAGAAAATAATTTTATTTGTTTTACGGTCATAAGGTAACAGGAAACACAACCAATAAGTATAAGAACAAATAAGGTCCTGCGTCAACAATGCTGCAGTGTATCCACAACGCTGGTATTCTCGCAGACCCTGCATGATTTCGGTGCATATAGGCAGTAATATACATACATAACTCAATTAAAAATAAAAAACAAAACAACTATTTAAATAAATTAGGCAGAAGGTGGTCATAGATGGCAAAAGTAATTTTATACTAAATAATAATATTGGTATTTATATAATACTTATATGTATACATATTTATAGAATTAAAAGTATATTGAAAATAATAAAAACAAAAATAATAATAAAGACGTTATATTATAATGTTTGAGCACAGCATATTAATGCTGTGTTACATTTCTGAACGACCCCCGGCTCTTGACAACAAATTAGACACTGATTGTCATCAATGTCATTCAATAATTCTAATATCAATTGCAAATTTATAAGTATCCATCGGCGTCTGCGCAAATGCGGAAAAGAGAGGGTAGGATCATATTTTATAATAGGTAATATTTATACTTATAATGTACCAACATTAATTTTCACATAATAGACGACTATGTAGTGCAACCTACGTATAATTACAGCTTGTGTATTCTTAGAAATAGAGAATGTAACCATTCTCTATCCTTATAGAAGGTTAAGTAGGAAGCAAAAATAGATTTCAGATGCGACTGCTATTTCTAGAGATCAGCGCGTTCAAATAAATAAAATCTTTAGCTTTATTTTATGAAATACTCGTTTTTGCCCACAGATTCGCTCGGCAACAGTACTTTTTCTATATCAAAGGTACCTGATGTCCTTTTCTGTAAGCGTAACGAACAAAATCACATTCGCTTTTATAGTATAGTTAGGCTAGACTCTTATTAACTTCAGAAGGCACCCGATCACCTATAGCGGCCTTTCAATGTCAGACTAGTTATTCAATTACTGCAAAGGTTAAATATATACTACATGTTGCCTCGACGATACTTTAACACAATATTTATAGTTTAATCAATACTAATATTATAAAGCTGAAGAGTTTGTTTGTTTGTTTGAACGTGCTAATCTCAGGAACTACTGGTTCGAATTGAAAGATTCTCTTAGTGTTGGATAGCCTATTTATAGAGGAACGTTATAACATCACGCTACGACTCACGGGTGCAGCGCAGTAATCATGAACGCGGGTGAAACCGCGGTTAGTGCACAGCTAGTGTTAGTATAATATCAGCGATAGCCGAGTAGCAAGGCGCGCATCTCTGACTTTTCGAAGTTATGTGCGTATTAAATAGTTAATTATCGCTCGCTTTAACGGTGAAGAAAAACATCGCGAGGAAACCTGCATGTCTGAGTTCTCCATAATGTTTTCGAAAATATGTCAAGTCTGCCAACCCGCAATGAGCCAGCGTGGTGGACTATGGCCTATCCCTTCTCACACTGAGAATAGGGTCGTGCCCAGCAGTGAGACAGTATAATATAGGGCTGATATAATATATACATATCTATATTATCTATACTAATATTACAAAGCTGAAGAGTTTGTTTGTTTGTTTATTTGTTTGTTTGGTTAAACGCGCTAATCTCAGGAACTACTGGTTCGAATTGAAAAATTATTTTAGTATTGAATAGCCCATTTATCGAGGAAGGCTGTAAGCTATATAACATCACGCTACGACTAATAGGAGCGAAGCATCAATCGAAAATTTTGGAAAAACGAGGAAAATTATCTTATTTGAAGCAGACGAAGTAGCGCGGGTCAACTAGTATTAGTATAAAGGTTTATTATTTACTTTCTTATTTCAATGCGACGCCAGAAAATTGGCCATTGGGATGTCCTCACATCCACAATGCAATAGGTTAAAGTCATTAAACTATTTACCTACGGCATCTACAAGGAAATCCCAATCTAGAGTCAAGAACTTATTAAATGACCTTCATAATGCAATCAACTACCATCGTTTTACCAATAGCATAAGTGTGCACGCTTGGATTCTATATCCGTGTTTGGCAAATTATTCCCTAAGTTTTTCTTTTAAGGAAGCCTCGATTATTACTCTGATTTGAACCGTGGTCGCATTTAGTCAACAAAATTTATGTATTTTAGACATGGCTTCCAACTGTACATATTGCAGGTTTTCTTAATGTAGTTTGGATCTTTTTCGAAAGCCAGAATAAACCCTTTAGACTTGACTGCACGGATAGCGAAGGGGTTGGTGGGAAGGTGTCATTGCCACAGCACCGAGTGTTAAAGGTTCGATCTCCACACGGAATAAAAAATTGTGTGGTAGCAAAATATTTGTTCCGAGTCCGAGTGTTCTTCGTGTCTGTTGTTTAAATGATTGATTCATAGTGCAGGAGCTGTCTATTTAAAATACAAATACAACTACAGATGGTTTCTGCATTACCGTTAACATTTGTCTCTAAGTTCAATAGATACAAATAGATTTCCGCCAAGTAACGCTTAATTAAATTCCCTATAACTGCCATTCCAGCTAAACAAGCTTCTAATATATCCTGTCTAATGAGAGATATCAGTAATTCGGTCGAGAGATGAAGATATTCATTAGTCCATGTTGGTACACTACACTGTGCGTGTTCGGTACGTGACAGTTGTACCAATACGCGCCGCGATCTTCGCTAGCTCGCAGGGTTGTCACTACTAACATTATATATTCACAAACATTTATAAACTAGCGACCCACCCCGACTTTGCTCAGGTAGTAAAAAACCTTAGCAAATTATACACCTAAACCTGCCTCATAAATCACTCTGTCTATTGGTGAAAACCGCATGAAAATCCGTTCAGTAGTTTTTGAGTTTATCGCGAACAGACAGACAGACAGACGCAGTAGTGTACTTTGTTTTAAAATATGAAGCCTCTCCACTTCAAATAAGCATATGACCCGCCTTGTATGAGGTTGTTCTTCGCTAGCCTATAATCACTTGCAATGCGAGGGATTTTAATTAAGTGTTGCCGATTTTAGGGCAAAGGAATTGAAGACATGTTTTCCCTTTCTAATAATCCCATGATTATGAGAAAAGGAAAACATGCCTTTAAGAGAGTTATGCGAGCCTCCGAGACACTTATTAGCCGGGTAAAATGCAGAAACAGTGTTATTACTCTTACGTTGGCCTTGTAAGCAGGCGGTATTTCTTCAGGCAAGAAGGTTTATTCGTGAAACTTCTATATTCCGTACTAAGACAATAACAGCGTGCTTTTCATTTCAAAAAATAAATCCATTCTTTATGAAAGTTGATAATCGGGCTTTCTTTCTTCGAAAGATATAATTTATTATAATTCTGTCCGAATAAACTATCGGTGAAAAAGCCTTTGATATTCTTGTTTGAATTATTATCGTATGCTAAAATATTGTGCCAGGTCACGTCAATTTCAAACTTTACTTATAAAATTTCTTTAAATTAATCAGAATAATGATAATAATTTCATCATCATATTATCATAATCCATACTTTATGATAAGTACATAATGTAGGATCCACTTCAGTGCGAAACGCCATCCTTCGGAATTCTGCGCTATTCCGACCGTCCTTCATGAGTGGTGCCGTGATATCGGCGCGTATTCATTTAAATAACAATTACTCATAAAAATAGGAAGTTGACTTAAACTTTACAAAATATAATAAATATAACAATTAGTTGCCAACCCTACGGTTTAGTAACAGTCGTGCGACGCGTCGCGCGTTCTGCAGTGCACACCTCTACGACTTTTTTGTCGCGAGTTCGACATTCCCTGTGTCTAGCCGGAAACCATAATTAGTGCCTTTTTAGACGAGGGACAAGAAATCGTTCGGCTTTTGTATATGGTCGCGTAATTGGCATCCATTTTAAAAAGTTGTCGGTTGCTGTGGTATGTGTGGGGGACACTTCGTGCGGCTGAGTGGGTGGGTTCGATGTTCGTGTATGTTAAATGTTAAACGAATGGGCGAGCGGTGAATTAATGAATATAGAAAGTAAGGTTGGTATTGTTTGGGCTCTCTATAAATGGAGCACTATCGCTCTCAATGAGAACTGGAATTTTAATCATAGCAAACTACCTACTGCTTGTATTTGCCGGCAGGGTTAGGCAAAGATATATTTAGGTATACACACACTTTTAACTGGCGACCGTTACTGCTGTTTTTCGAATCGAACGTGGGACCTCTCGATAGGATAAGCATAAGAACAAACTTGACGATGTATACCGTTATATTTGTGCAGCGCATGATATATGAATGAATAAGAAGTAACTATTCGTGACAAGGATACCAACAGCAGCAAGCACCAGCATCAGGTCAACAATATAAGTGTCATAATTATTAAATGAGTTCAAAAAGAAGGAGGCTTTATATTAGAGGTGTCTGTTTATTTCCAATGTGTTCACAGATTTCACGGCAACAGTTTAACTAATTTAGATAGTTTGGCACCATCTTCAGGTCGTTAATTTGAATGGGCGTTTATTTATTGCTTTTGTTTTGATTGCTGCCACTGCGTCGAGTGTTATGGGTTCAAATCGCACACGGGACAAAACTTCGTGTGATCTACAAATGGTTGTTCCGAGTCCGGGTTTTCCTTGTGTCCGTTGTTTAAATGTTTGCAAAGTTCCCCGTTTAAAACAAACAAAAAATTAAGAACAAAAACATTAACGTTTATTTTTTTGTTTTTCAGTGTTTTAAAGTCTGTTTATATTTAATTTGTTTACTGTCTATGTAAGTATTAACTAGTGCATTCTATGATCTGTAGTGAAACTCACTGATATTATCTATATATTAATACGTGAAGCAAAACCTTTGTACCCCTTTTTACGAAAATTGGGCGGAGAGGAGTACGAAATTTGGCACAGTTAAAGTTTATATGGAGAAGGACGGGCGAATCCTAATATTTTTATAAAATATGCATTAGAAATACACTAAATTAATGAAAAATCACTACACGCACACAACCATGCATTTGACACACGCAGTCGAATTGCGTTCGTAGTATTTCGACATTGTTTGCCTGACGTCGTACAAATCTTTGTAACTATAGTTACCTATACGTTATTTATATGTAATAGAGAAAAACAGAAAACAAAGTAGCAAGCTTAGGAATTTTGGTCGAATTTTGACCACTAGGCAACCGCTAGTTTTAATAATTAGACTTTCAAATCAACGAGAAGTCAGTACGTACCAAAATGACTGCTATTCTGACACAGCTTTTTTTAACTCTATAGACAAAAAGCTACCCAAAATATACGACATCACAGCCAATAGTCAGGCCTATCACTTGGAGACATGAAAACGATCAATCATATCGATTTATCGAGTGATATAATTATCTTCGAGCAGTCACGATGTTTGATCGATTGGTCATCGATGCTATAATAGAGCTTCGATTGATCGTTGTTCTATAATTGTGGTTTATTTATGATTAGTTTGTAGTGATAAAATGGGCATATAATGGTTCAAGTTATGGTAGTGCGTTTAGATCAAATCGATTATAAATCGAGTTGTTAAGCAAGAGCTATAAATCTGTATACATATAGGAAAAATACCACTCACTCGTTCATTACAATGTCACCGACACGCCAAGTTTAGAATTGGTATACGATACATTGCCACCAAAGATTGGCACCCCTTAATAACTGTACCGTAATATTTTTGTTAGAATATTCAACAAGATGGGTATAAAAACCCAAGATTCAACCTCTTCGTCTTAAATGTAAAAGTAATGCAAAGAAACGACCCCTATATCTCGAGGGTCTTTTGACCCACAGGGCCCATATTCAAATTCGACCGCGATATGACCCCAAGATGTCTGCACACCAAGTTACAAGTCAATATATTTCCATTTAAAATATGTGACCCCTATATCTTGAGGATCTTTTGACTCACAGGGCCTATATTCAAACTCGACTCGAAGGTGTCTGCACACCAAGTTACAAGTCAATCGGTCCAGTGGTTCCGGAGCTATACCTGTCACTAACAAACTGTTACTAATAGACAGTCGCACATACCCATATAGTGTTTTCATTGACCTTTTCGAAGAAGACTCAGAGGTTAATAAACTAGATAGCAGCTATAGTCCAGTGCGAAACCGTTGGACTGCCACTGCCAAGTGTAGAGTTCGATCCCAAGGCGCGTATTTGTGACTTTTTTAAGCTACGTGCTCAAATAGTTAGTTATTGCTTGCTTTAACGGTGAAGGAAATCATCGTGGAGAAACCTGCATGTCTGTTCTTTATAACGTTCTCCAAGGTGTGTGAAGTCTGCTAACCCACACCGAGTCAGTGTGGCTGACTATGGCCCTTCTTACAATCTCACTAATCGTAAACCTATTGTGTCTGACCGCCAGTGTGCCGCTGCAACTCAATAGGTTAAAAGAGTTTTTTTTATTCAAACATGGCGTATAATTATAGGGCCTGCCTGATGGTATACGGTTATCATAGTTTATAATTTCTTGCAACATCACACGCTCGTTGTCAACTCTATAGAAACGGACTAAAAGACGGATTGAAAGAAAAGAAATAGTAGAGCTAAGTATGTATGTAAGTCACCTGCAATATCAGTGACCTGGCGAAATTCCTACTCTAAATTTACAGTTTTGTTTGGAGCAGGCGATAATTGTCAATCAATACGCACATAATTTCGAAAAGTCATATAACTTCCGAAAGTCAGTGGTGCGCGACGTGGGTACGAACCCGAGACCCTCTGCATTGCAGTCTGTTGGTCTCCCCACTGAGCTATCGCTGCTCATAAGTATGGGATCTTACTATCCACTAGCACCTGAAACGGTGAATTCAAGCGCGATAGCCTTTATTATTAGAAACCAAAGGCTACTTAAGCCCAGCGTGGGATGATAAACAGTAAGAACAAATTTATTCAAATTGTGTTCGCAAAACGTTATAATATTCAACACATATGGGCTTGTTTACATAATTGCCACATCAAGCGCTGTCGCTACTGTCTTTATAGACAAGACTTGTTTCTTCTCATAGAGCGGCCTCTAAAACTGTGCAGGGGTCTTGAATTCGAAACCATGGCCGCCTATCCAATTTTTTAAGGTGGATGAAATGGTAAATTACCGTTCACTTAAACTATAAAGAAAGATCGTAAGAAAACTAGCATGTCTGAGAGTTCTCTCAAATACATGTGAAGTCTGCCGACCCGCACTGGGCTTCCATGATGGATTGTGGCCTTATTTTTCCTTGCCCAGCAATGGGACAGTTTATAAGCAGGCCTGGCATTATTATGGCTTTACTTCTATCAACTACGATACCTTTTTTCACTTGCATATAAGCGAAAAACAAGGTGTAGCTGACTACAAATGGTAGTCTAATGTTCTCAAACATTGCTTAAGTGTATCACGCATGTGTAGACACATTAATATGTGTATTTACAACGAATAGCAATTACCAACCTTATAGGTACGACATACTCTTGTCCTAATAGTTAAAAGTCGGCTACATCTTAGTCAAAGCTTATGATAGAATTTTTATAGCTTTTAACTATGCTAAGTAAGCATTTCAATTTAGGAAGGAAAAATGCAATTATGGCTATGTGAGTTCTAAGAATATGGAACTATTAGCTTATGCACCTGACTTTGCTTAGGTACAGGCCTTTTTTGTAGGTGAAAGGTACCGGGTGTAAGGTGGGTAAGGTGGGACGCTAGTAACATATTTGGTTCTTTCCTGTATATGATATATCTTCGACTAGCTTTTGCCCGCGGCTTCGCTCTCTCTAGAACAGTACTCTTGTTTGGAAAAAGGTACTCTTTGTCCTATTCTGTGCTCCTGACAACGTGTATGCGTATTTCGTGATAATCGGTGCAGTATTTAAGGTGAGAAAGCGTAACAGACTAACAAATAAAGAAACTCATATTCGCATTTATGATATTAGTAAGGATTAAATATTTTGACGGTAAGCTCGCTGGTGCAGCGTAGTTGTAACGCGGACCGCGCGACCTTGACGGCTGCGCGCGAGTCGGAGTGGTGGCTGTCGCCCCCCCCTTCCCCTCCTGCCCGGCGGTAGCGGTATATAAGCCCCGATCGCGTCCTGGACGTCTCCTTGCGTCCCGGCTCCACATCTTCAGTTAAGTGTTCCTGACTACAAGGACACGCAGCAAGCCTTTAAGTGACCCACGCCCTGTCTATTTTATATTGTTAAAGTTAAACGCATTAAAAGTGTAATTGCCATACCTTCTCTTATTTGTATCTTTTAATTAAATCCACCTAGGGACACCACGCCCCTACGGCGTGGTCTGTTCCTCTAAAACCTTCATTACTTCTAAAGAAAACCTCTAAAGGTTACAATGGCGCCCGGCTATTAAGTTTAAAGGCTTGCTACGTGGTATTTTTTATATTATTGCTATATACTGTGTACTGTGCGTGTGTATTCTGCTCAAAGGGTATGTAAGTTTTATTTTTTTAAGTGCCTAACCAACCACGTGCGTGATCGCGTAGTGAAATTACTAACAGTTTCATTACCCACGTCGTGTTATTATTATATTCAAGATAATTCTATTGCACATGCTACATTTATTACGCTTATTAGCTATCGCGTTTTTTCTCCTTGCATCCTTGGCCAGAATCATACGCTTGTATTTCACTGTGTTCTATTGATAGTGTTTTTATTTCGCTGCTTGTCGTGTTATATTGCGTAATTAGTAATATTTCTCGGTCGTTCGGTACCTCGTGCGCGTCGCGATCCTTCTAAACAAGATGGCGTACGAGATTAAGTTTCCGTTATTGAATAAATCAGAATTACTTTACGAAGTTACTTTGCGTGGTGGTGAAGCTAACACAGTCGATGAACTTCGAAAATCAATCGCCAAGTTTGCACCAGGTTCTCCTTCTGAGAGCATTTTGGAGTCTCATTTGTCTCCGGAAGACGATATCGCGGCTCTAAAGACCTCATTATTCAGAGCATCAAATAATGTCAGAGTATTGAGTAATAGATTAGACAGTAATTTATCAGCTAGAACTGAGTCACTATTACATCATATTTTTCATAGACTAAACCGCGTTTGTCTCGACGAACCGTCGATTCAAAATAATTTAAAATCTATTTGGGATGAGTTCCACGGCTTATATGCTTCGTTTAGATCGTTAGTTTCTCAGCCGGAGGAATCAACTTCTCAAAATTATAGCACTAGAGCTTGCGAGCAGATCGAGCCTGTAAATGTATTATTCTATGAGCGAAAACTTTTCTCAGAACTTTCTAAATTTAAATATAATGGCAAGTCTTGTGTGCGTGCTTTTATTCAGAAGGTTAATGAATTTATGTCAGCTAGGAACATACCTGAGGATAAGTTATTCTCTTTTGCATTTGAGATCTTTTCCGATGACGCGTTGACTTGGTTTCGTAGTATTCGGGATAGCGTTACTTCTTGGGGTCAATTATGTCAGTTGTTGAAAAGAGACTTTAGTCCTCATAATTTTGATTACAAACTGATGTCTGAAATAAGACAACGTTCTCAGGGCGAATCTGAGAACATAACCTTATATATAGCAAAAATGCAAGGTTTATTTTCTCGTCTTGATGTGCCAATTAGTGAATCTGATAAATTAGAAATTTTATTAAATAACATTAGGCCGTGCTACACTAATTGCCTTTTAACTACCAATGTAATAGATATTCCTTCTCTGATTAACGTGTGTAGAAACTTTGAAAGGTTTGATAGCCGTTCTAAGGACTTTAGGGAGCCACCTAAAGTGTCCCCTAGCACCCTGGCACCTGATTTTGCTTATGTTTACCCTACTTCTAATTGCCTTTTAACTACCAACGTAGTAGATATTCCTTCTCTAATTAACGTGTGCAGAAACTTTGAAAGGTTTGATAGCCGTGCTAAGGACTTTAAGGAACCACCTAAAGTGTCCCCTAGTACCCTGGCACCTGATTTTGCGTACAATTATCCTTCTTATAATTCTTCTAGTCCTTATAAGGGCAGTTTCAATAATAAACACTTTTATAATAAGTCTCCTAATTATAAAAGTAAAAACTTTAATAGTCAGCCTAGTACATATTTTAATTCAAAGGCACACGTGAATGTTATTCGATCTGCACCTAATTGTAATAATCGATATTGTCCTCGCTGTAGGAGTACGTCACACTCACTCGACGCTTGTCGCCAGCCGAGATATTTAATCTGTTTTAAATGCGGTTTGAAGGGTTTCCGTGTTTCTGATTGTCCTAATTGTAAGTCTAAACTTACTACTCCGCCAAAGAAACTAATTGGCAAAGATTGGGGAAATAATAATCACTCTAAATTCAATAAAACTGAGTGGTCTGATTGGTTAACTTATATTTCTGAATTCTTTAACCATTGTCGCTCGTCCTCAACCCCCGATTCTAATATCGAAGATACCCCTTATATTTCTCTTACCGTAAATGGCAAAAGCGCCGTTGGCCTTCTAGACACGGGTTCTTCTGTGACAATTCTTGGAAACAATTCTCATAAATACTTTCTAAATAGCTATCAACTCGATAATTCTAAACAATTAAAATTGATAACCGCGAGCGGACACAAACTAAGTACATTAGGCTCGGTTTCTATACCGATTGAATTTCAAAATAAAGTAATTAACTTGGTCGTTCATATTGTTCCTGATATGCAAAATTCTTTAATTCTTGGTATGAATTTTTGGAGAAACTTTGGTCTGTTTCCTAAACACTTGGAATCAGTCTTGCTCTTAAACAAGTCTGACGCGCACGTCGCTGAGATACAGACGAATGTCGGTACTCATCTCGTCTCTTATGGTCTTCTAAAAGCCAATCAGAGAGCTACCGCTGTCAACCTAATCCCTAAGTTCATCGATAATTCTTCTCAGAAGCGGGGTCTCGGTTGCACAAAACGTATTTCACGTACTATTGATGCAGGTGATCTTGGTGGTCTTTCTTGCTCAATACCTATTTCTGCTATTACAAACGATATTAATGAACATACTAATTGTTCTCTTAATACGCCAGTTTCCACTAACGATTCTTGGTATTTAAATATCTATAACGGGTGTACTAATTCCCCGAGTTCGTTTGTCGACTATCAAGTCATAAACAATAAATTATATCGTTTTAAAAAATGTCTTAACCCTCTCACTAGAGATTTTCAATGGAAAGAGGTTGTGCCGTCTGAGCAACGGTCTAACATCCTAACAAAAATCCATTCTTCGCCCACAGCTGGCCATCTTGGCATTTTTAAAACTTATAAGCGTCTAGCACTTAATTATTATTGGCCGGGCATGGGCTCTGACGTCATAAAGTGCGTAAACTCGTGCGATTCTTGCATCGCACGCCAACCTAATTGTAAACAATATAATTTACGTAATAAACCGGTTGAATTCAACGCGGGTGACTTTGTTTGGCGAAGAACATTTTACCGCAACGATAAGAATAAATATTTTAATAAAAAAATTGCACCTAAATTTATTAAATGTAAAATTGTTTCCAAGAAGTCTCCGTTAGTATATATACTGTCTGATATGTCTGGTAAACCTCTCGGTGAGTGGCATGTTAAAGACTTGAAACTAATTAACTATAAGGAATAGTTTGGTGATTCTAGCTAGTGGACTTTTGTTGTACCAAACCCAAGACTTCGTCGTAGGGCTAGCTAGATCATGACATTGTCTTGATTTTTTTTTCTTTTGTGATTTGTTTATATTTAACCTAATTACTTAACTACAAAAGTAATACTTCCTAGCGTAACACTAGAAAATATATACTTCTAAACTGCGTACTTCAATGCGTGTATCTGTCTATAATTTTTTTTATGTATTATAAAATTTTTTAGACAATAATTTGTGTCTTAATTACGCATTCTATCTTCATATCAATTATTGCTTTCGAAAATACTAATCGAAATCTAAACATTTCATTTTTTCACCCAGTGGTTCAGTGGTCAAATGGTCATTGTCAAGTCGGTCTACAGGTTCAATCTTTTTGTTCCCGTCATGTTTCTTTGCATTCATACTGATTGTTCTTATCTGCTTGCTAGCGTACTAATCGCTATATTTTTGTATTGTACAATTTCACCGTAGTTGTCGTTTATTGATCTTCATAACAAACTCATTAGCTAATTACTTTGTTGACATTCAAAACGTGTTATTATCTAACGGCCAGCTGTCGAGTTCGCATTCCTAATGAATGAATCACCTTGCCTTTAACGTGTTTTTTTATTGTTATCTGCTGCTTTTATTATGATCTGTTCGCAGCTACGGTGTTATCTATTATAGATTCTCGTCTATTAAATACCATTGATCATTTAAAGGACTGACACCACTTCTACTACCTGTTTCAGGATGCCGATCGGAAGCTGCTGCCGGAGGAGAGGGGAGTCCTCGGGAGACCGAATTTTCCCGAGGAAAAATTCTCCCCTAACGAGGGGGGTGTGTAACGCGGACCGCGCGACCTTGACGGCTGCGCGCGAGTCGGAGTGGTGGCTGTCGCCCCCCCCTTCCCCTCCTGCCCGGCGGTAGCGGTATATAAGCCCCGATCGCGTCCTGGACGTCTCCTTGCGTCCCGGCTCCACATCTTCAGTTAAGTGTTCCTGACTACAAGGACACGCAGCAAGCCTTTAAGTGACCCACGCCCTGTCTATTTTATATTGTTAAAGTTAAACGCATTAAAAGTGTAATTGCCATACCTTCTCTTATTTGTATCTTTTAATTAAATCCACCTAGGGACACCACGCCCCTACGGCGTGGTCTGTTCCTCTAAAACCTTCATTACTTCTAAAGAAAACCTCTAAAGGTTACATAGTGAATATGACTGCTGTGTATGGGGTCTCAGATACGGTTTCTGATTCGGGGAAAATGTTATTGAACTTTCAGTCAAGAGATGTATGACGCGTTTCAAGCGTATATCCAGTACTGCACTTACTTAAAAAACTTTAAGGATTGTAAGCTTTATGGCTAAAGAAGCTTCTTTTGAGAAGTCCTTAGTGTTATTACACAAACAACATTTGACTTTACTGCACAGATGACGTAGTGGTTTGAGAGCTTGTCTAACTATTGCCACTGCGCCGAGTGTTGAGTTCGATCCCCACAGTGGACAAACAATTGTGTAATCCACATATAGTTCTTCCGAGTCTGGGTGTTTTTTGTATCCGTTGTGTGAATATTTGAAAAGTAACACGCGACACAGGAGTTACTTTATTAATAATACCTCCTCACGAAGCGAAAAATAATTAAAGTGAGACGTTTAAGGTCGCCATCTTGTCAAGCTTTTACAATATCCAATTAATGAAAATCCGCCACAGTGGAGGTTGGTAGACAACTTGTCGCATACAAACGGCTACCGGACAATTGGACACTTGACTAAGCATTCCGAGGTGGCTGACAACTCATTAATTATGCTCTGTTAAACTCGCTACTAGTTGACGAGACGAAACTTAACTAAGTCATTATAGAAACATGTTAAAAAACAAAATGAATTTTGTAATAAAATTATGGCCGACAAGCGTTCGGCCCACTTAGTATTAAGCGGCTGCCGTACCTTTCAATATCAGAATTCGCACGTTGCCTTCTCTAGGGAAAAGATAAATGGGTAATAGACCATAAAATAGGATGAAAGAAAAGAACTGGGAGAAGTAGGTACCCGAAACTCTTAACGGGTAAAAGCAGTAACAGTGTCACTACTGTTGCACAGAATTCCTGTAGGAACGCCCGGGACGAGCTAGTTCATATACGTATACATAGGTAACCAAATTACAGGCAACGCCGGGCTCTTAATAAAGTATGTTACTAGCAATTATACCAAAACGTGTAAATCATTGCTTTATTGCTTTAAGTCTTAGACGACATAAAACCTAGCGGCAATATATCCAGTCATCAATTTGTTATAATACCGATAAATATAATACAAAAAGAAATAAAAAAATATTCTAAAAACATAAAACCCGACTGCTTAAAAGTAATGAACTGAAAAGAGAAAAACAAGTATCACAACATCTATATAAAATTCGACTGACTAATGCATTGTTTTGTAAGCTTACTTTATCAAATAGTTTAACTAATTTGAATATACATATGTAGTTATTTCATTATTCGATAAAGGTAAGAAAAAAACAAACGCTGCCCCATTTTTTTTCATTTGCGGGCGCCATTTTCAAAATTTATATAGCCTATGTCACTACCACAATTCTGATGAATTCAACGACACCTCATATGTCAAAAACCGTCCAGCCGTTTGGGCTGTAGAGCGTGCCAAAGAAATGGACATACATACATACACACATACATACATACATACGCCCGAAAAACATTACCCTCCTTCTAACGCAATCGGGTAAAAATAATGCCGGCTTTCTCTTTAATTTAGCATTGTATTTGTTCTTAATACGTATTACATAATATGCAGATTTTCAGATTATTTAGTCTGTCAGCCTGGACAGCGGCAATTAAATTAATTAAATTCTTTATTCTTACATTGATACCTAGGTACCTACATATTTACATACCTACAGGTTACCAGTGAATAAAAGCAAGCCAAAAATTCAAAGATAAAGTTCAGCTTTGCTGATTACAGCATGAAGGTGACAGCTCGGTCAGAGAGTCCTACTGTATTATAGAATAAAGCTACTTTATCTTATAAGACTGTAGAACTCTCAATCGAACGACAGTGTACGTACAGTTGCGTTTGGTTCGGTAAGTGAGCCGCCAGTACGGCGGGCCGAAACCAAGGCGATTTCATGCGAAAGCGATTCGCGTGGCCTCGCCGTCTATGGTTATTTCGAGGAACACCGTGGTAGGTTTAGTCGGTATTACCGGGGTACCTTTTCGCCGGTGAGCCCGACATAACCTCTCCGTCGGTCCGCGGAGAGGTTAGCTCCAAAGCATTTCAAATGTTAAAAAAGAACCTGATCCGCCAGTGGTCTAACAGCCGTCACGATATCTTTCCGTTTTCTCGTTTTTCTTTCATATATGATGTTGACACGCTAGTGATGCTTATAATGTTGCATGCGCACATCAGGTAATTGCTTACCATCAAACAAGCCATATTATGTTTGCCTTTTTTGTCGCTTTGCAATACGCAGTGACTAACTTGTATTCCCATGGCATTACTCTGGCATGCCAAATAAAACACCTATGTCCATGAACGACAGTTGCTATTTACCAGCAGGTGGGCCGTAGGCTGGCCTAACACCAACAGCAACAAAAACAAACAGTACACACGGCTACACATTAAGTTAGACATCCTATATATGCATAACTACGCTACATACAAATTAGAGAATTGTCGCAAAAGGGACGGTGCATAGTGGTGTCGATGTAATGGCAAGGATAGAGCGTAACAAAAATATAACGCACTCTCTCGCACGATTCGCAGCATTCAACTTCTAATACTTCAAAGTCCAAACAGTCTAGATTGATGTGTGTTTATTTGTTTGTAAGGATTTAACTCAAAACTAAAGAACCGATTTTAAAATTTCTTACGCCATTGTAAAGATTAATATCACCGAGTAACATAAGCTATATTTAATTTAAAAACGACTGTTACTAACAGAAGCTAACCTACTTTTACGCGAGAGAAGCCGCGGGCAAAAGCTACTGCTGAATAAAACAACTGTGTCCATGACCGGCGATTGGTACTTACCATCAGGTGGACCGCAGATATACAGTACATATTGTATACAATTTTCAAACCAGAATCCCGTATAATCTTCTTATCTCTATATAATAATCTGCAGATTAAGATAACCACGTTACATATTCAACACATTAGAGTGGGCATTACGTCGCATAAACACCGCGATTGCATCTGAACGGACGTATTATATCGATAAGTATTAATATACATTACTTATAGATACGGTTTCTAATTAAAACGAGTACTAATAAGTACTTCAACAGCGCCGACCGATTTAATTTTAAGGTGCGGTTTTGATACGGCGACTGCTGCTTCATTCTATTTTTTATATAATAAAGGAAAGTTTAAAGGCTAATATTATATGTATACGACTAAATAGCCTAGTATACTTGCTAATAACAAGCCTCAAAATTTAGGTAACAGATAATGGCGTAACTATACCCTCTGAGGCCTGTGGCAAAAACTTTGGATGGGGCCCTCCCAGTAAAGAAAGAAGAAAGAAAGAAAGAAAAATATTTATTTGACACATACCACAAACATATAATAACAAGTTTAAAATAAAAATAAATAGGTACAAAAATAAACTTAGCGAAACGAGAACAAAAAATAAGTACAAATTATAGTAAGTGTCAAATGGGGCCCAGTTCAGCATGTGACAAACGAAAGCCTGACGCTGGTTTTCAATATAAAAATAAAATATTTATACACATAATCACACAAATAGTAAAAGATTTTTAGTGCAGTCCAACCTTATTGATTAGTTTGCAATTGTATATGGTCTTTAGTTGTGTTTCACTTTAATTGATTTCAAGTACTTAAAAAAATAGATATAATATTTAAGTAAGTACTTAGGTAGGTACAAAATGTTGTTAAAAGTGTCAAGTTATTTCTGAGCTCGCGGCCTCTTGGGCCGGGGCTCTCTCGGGTCGGGGGCCCGTGGCATTTTGCCAGACCTGCCACCCTATAATTACGCCATTGGAAATAGATACAAATGCACAATTTTTTATAAAAAAAGCAATGTAAATAATAAGATAAGTTGTCTCAAAGAAATGAGATCAGCTGTCGCAAAGATAAAATAAAAACGAAGCATTATGAACATACATAACATTCATATTAAGCCAGTAGCAGGCTTGAAATTAGAATTAGGTTGTTAACGCATTATCATGGCATTATCCAAAAGAAAATCTTTTGTTAAGTGTTTCGTCCGAATGATGAATCTCTTACGGGAAACTGACGTAAAAGTAGTAAACACAGTAATTGCGTTGTTCTCGCAGAATAATAGTTTCAGTTTCATCAAGTGTTTAACTACAGTCATATCAAAAACTAAAGCACGAATTATATCTCTGGTATTCCAAGCGTCCATATGGTACAACAAATGCTTTTCATCAGTCATATAAATTTAGAAATCATGTCCCGAAATCGATTATTGTATGGTGACCTTTCAGAAGTTTATAAGCTCATATCATCTGAACCTTTCATGAACGTAATTCTAATGACCATCAGAATAGTTGGCTGAGTAAACCTACTTTTTCGGAAACAAATAGGTGTAAGTGTATGTACAGATATAATATACTTTTATTTAAAGTAATCCAGGTCATGGCTGCCAAAAAAATAATTATATCACCTAATAAACTTACTGATATTCAACATTTTTCCTTAATTCAACCTTGCTCGCAATTCCATCTAATATTCTAAGAATAAATTTAATCCAAATTAATATATCAATTACTCATTGCGACCTCATTTGACCAACGTATGACTACAAACAAATAAATCAGACGATCATAAATTACGAAATGAACAGAAATAAATTAATCAAAGCATTAGTCGTATCGGTGCGACCACACCTTAACTCACATTAGCGGAGTAACGAATGATCTTCAATCGATGTATCGATATTATTTTTATCGATCCACTTTCGATTGCGTATTCGGGGCCGTGGGGTAATTATTTGGAGCTCGAAGCGAAATAAAAGTTACTTCAATGTCAGCGCGGTCACGTATCCGTAGGTGTCGGGACTGTCAAGTGAAGAGCTTGACATACATTCGTTAGTACCGGCCACAGACCTCCGAATATAATAGAGATAGAGAAGATCATACATTAACTAGTATCGGACATAGACTACTGAAACTGTTTGAGATAGAGAAGACCATATATTCATTAGTACCGGCCACACATGACCGAATAGTTAGAGAAGAGAAGATCATACATTAATTAGTATCGGACATAGACTACTGAAACTGTTTGAGATAGAGAAGACCATATATTCATTAGTACCGGCCACACATGACCGAATAGTTAGAGAAGAGAAGATCATACATTAATTAGTATCGGACATAGACTACTGAAACTGTTTGAGATAGAGAAGACCATATATTCATTAGTACCGGCCACACATGACCGAATAGTTAGAGAAGAGAAGATCATACATTAATTAGTATCGGACATAGACTACTGAAACTGTTTGAGATAGAGAAGACCATATATTCATTAGTACCGGCCACACATGACCGAATAGTTAGAGAAGAGAAGATCATACATTAATTAGTATCGGACATAGACTACTGAAACTGTTTGAGATAGAGAAGACCATATATTCATTAGTACCGGCCACACATGACCGAATAGTTAGAGAAGAGAAGATCATACATTCCATAGTACCAGCCAGAGACCTCCGAACGGAATAGTGATAGAGGGAAGATCATAATTTCATTAGTAGTATGCACAGATCACTTAACCTGATACAGATAGATCATCACTCGTTAGTACCTTCTATAGATCACCGAATGTGATTTAGATAGAGAACATCTACATCACATTCATTGTTTAATTATTTGTGTCAACAAAGCATGTATTCATTAGTACCAGTTACAAATCATAAAATTTTGTAAAGAAAGAAAAGATCATGTATTGTTTTGTATCAGCCACAGACCACCGAACCTAAAAGAGATAGAGAAGCTCATATATTCGTTAGTATCGAAAACAGATTATTGAAACTGATAGAAATAGGGAAGATCATACATTGGTTCGTATCGGCCACAGTCCTCTATATCTCATAGAGATAAAGAAGATCTTACATTTGTTAGTACCATCCACAGTACACAGAATCATTTAGAGATAGACAAGAGCATTCATTCGTTAGATTACAGACATTGTGGTTCTTCTATAAACTATAGTACCCATAATACAAGCTCTGCTTAGTTTGGGCTAGATGGTGTTGTGTGTATGTCATAGAATATTATTATTATTATAAAAGATGAGACTAAAAGAGCGTTGTGTAGCCCTGCCACAGTTAGCATTGAGTTGACTATACCGTTGCCATTCTGAATTCCAAGATCAGCAGTTATTTCTGACAATCGGTTTGGCTGCAAACTCACCCGTTACGAGGGACAATATCAAAAAATGACCTATCACTAAACACAAAATGCATATAAAAGAGATGCTCTGTTTGCCAAAATTGCCAGAACCGCTTATAGCCTGCCTGTTAAAATTATATAGCCTAGCTTGGGAATATAGTTATGGTTCCACCGCTTTGGACAACATTGTGTAGTACCTACTTTTAGACATTTAGTTAGAAATATCGTCGATGATAAAAATAAACACATGTTTAATGGTATGACATACCCATTTACAGGTGCAATGAAAATATAAAACAAATTGGTATTACTTTATCGAATACGCCGATGCCTTTTTGCGATTTGTTTCGCTTGTTTATCTACTAATTTTATCGTTATGTAGCCTGTGACCTTAATACCAATTTTAATAGTTCTTCTATTCGATAAACGTTATCGTATAGATAGAAATTAACAAACTAAATAAACTTTATAAGCACAGTAGAATAGATATGCCAAATTTTTCAAAACGTTAGACAATTAGAGCAGCGATAGCCTAGTAGACCGTTGGACAGCCATGCAGAGGTCTCAAATTTTATCCCAAGGCACGCACCTCTGAGCTTTCGAAATTATGTGTATATTAAAAAGTTAATTAGCGCTCGCTTTTACAGTGAAGAAAAACATCGTGAGGTAACCAGCATGTCTGTAAGTTCACTAAAAAGTTTTCGAAGATATACGAAGACGGCGGAACCACACTTGGCCAATGGCCCTTGGCCATATTATAGCCTAACCACAACTAAGGAAAACATCGTGAGGTAACCTCCATGTCTGAGAGTTGTTTTCTCACTGAGAAGAGGTCCATGCTCAGCAACGGGACAGTTTATACCTATATACACGGTTGATATTATTTATATTATTATATTAAAATCGTTCGACTGTCATATCTATTACATTTAATAATCTGTAGAACCCCTCGTGAGTGTCATGAGGTGATTAGGCGATTATGAGAGGATGGACGAAGATAATTAATCAATCAAAATTACGTACATACATACCTGCTTGAAACGCTCACTCAAAGTCAGTAATTATATGTGTGCTAAAACTGTTCGTGCACAATTCTGTTAAAAGACGTTCGTAATTATATTTAGGTGTTACGTCAGACCACGATTGCGCACAGAGTTAGAAATATCGTAATACATCTTTATGATAATTAATAATGTTTAGTAAGTTTAAAGCCTAAAATATTAAAAGGCCACTTAAGAAATCTATATTGATTTTAATTTACACTTAAATGTTGACATTATTTTCATAATACTTGTGCTTGAAACATATTTAAGTAATAAAAAAAGGCCTTTTTATTGGATATATCTCATTAATATTCAATTTCACTAAATATATTTTAATTGACAGCTTAGTCTTAGCGTATGTTTGAATAGTATTTACATTGTAATAAGTTACTGAGCCGTACAAGAAATAGAGAGATATGTTTTCTTTTACTGCATTCTGCAATGCAACTTCATGTAACATACCAGGGATATCATTGAATGTTTATCAATTTTGACGTCCATTAGTGGTTCTTACATACATACTTAGTCTCACGGTTATATTCCCGAAGGGTGTGTTATACCACACCGCCAACTATGTTTTTAGTTCCAGGCACCGTGTTGGTACGAAGAATTTCTTGGCAGGAAAACCCAACAAAACTTTGCCTGAGCATCAAACCCGAGACCCATTCATTCGCACACAATACAACAAAATGTCCATTCTTCTTCTAAAAATAAACAATTAATATTTATTCAAATAATAACACCTCTGCCTCGTGTCGAACGAACACAACTCAAGTTTTGGGCGTGGTGTATTAAACTCAAGTACCGCTAACGTTTATACCGTTTATTAAATTCGATAATTTATACTTATGCCACTTGTGGTGAAGGCCCACGTACTCGATTGGGTAATAGAAACTACAACACTGTGACGTAATAACTATGTAAGATAAATAAATAAGTTTTAATGCTTGACAGCTCGATATTAACATTTCCTGTTTAAATATAAATTTAATTAATATAAATTACACTCTTGGTTAAGTTGCAAATCATGTAAATCTATACCAATATTATAAAGACGAAATATATGATTTTTTTGTTTGTTTGTTTGTAAGGATGAAAAAAAAAATTATGTAATAACAGTGTTTTATAAAAAATAAACAACGCGATAAAATCCGTGTAAAGTTTGTTTAATTTCAAAACTAAAAACTATTTAACCGATTTAAAAAAGTCTTTCTCTATTAAAAATCTATATTATCACCGAGTAAAATAGGCTATTTTATTAATAAAAATGTACTATTACATAACCTATTTTACGCTAGTGAAGCCGGATGCAAAAGGTCAATTATTGTCACTATAAAATATGTTCAAAATAGAGCACCGATCTAGTCTAATAAATAAGTAATTTCAGACACACTGTTCATTTCCTAAAACACATTTATTCCGAAATTAATTCTGTATTTCGCTAGGTAACTTCTTGATTGTCCTAAACCCTTTCATGAAGAAGCCCGAGCATGTCATGTTATGTAATTTTGAATAAAAAGAAGCCGAAGAAACTACGTTGCAAGTATTTTTGTTCGGCTGAAAGTTTCGTATAGACAGACATGTTCATGGTAGACCAATATGGTATAACATTAATAACATTTGTGATATTCTTTCTTCTTTTCGTGTGGTTAGTGACCAACCTGTTGTCAAGAGTTGTTCAAGCCTGGCATGGCTTAACGACTGTTGTCAATTTGGCAACAACCGGGACCGACCTTTTACGTGCCCTTTGAAGCACGGAGACGGTCAGATGAAATACCATAGCTTATTATACAAGAATTGGATCTAAGAAATTGATTTTTACGTATTTACAGGAGAGGCAGGCAGAGACTATAGATCATGCAATTCATAATGATACTAGGGGGCGAATAAATTATATTGTACTACCTTTTTCCTAGACTCTGTCCGTCCGGACTACAAATGCCAGTGACATTACTATATTAAACGGAATTAGGTAAACTCCACAAAATGTGAAAACCACATCAAAATCCATTCAATTTTTCTACACTATGTCAGTACAAACAGACAAGCAAAAATTAAGAATGAAATAATATATTGGTTTTAATCTATTGAGTCGCAGCAACACCCTGTTTGCCAGACATACATAATAGACTTTTAATTAAAAAACAAAAAAAATGTTTGCTTTTCTCAGACCTGTCAGATTAATGGAATTCTCTAAATTCTTGATCCCAATTACATTTGATTTAAAGTCGGCTAATCAACAATGCAGCCTAGTGGGAAACCGTTGGACTGCTACGCAGAGGTCTCGGGTTCGAACCCAAGGTGCGCATCTCTGACTTTTCGAAGTTATAAGCGTGTTAAATAATTAATTATCGCTTGCTTTAACGGTAAAGGAAAACATCGTGAGAAAACCTGCATGTCTGAGAGTTTTCCATAATGTTCTCGAGGATATGTGAAGTCTGCCAACCCGCACTACCCTTCCCACACTGCGAAGAGGCACGTGCCCAGCAGTGGGACAGTTTAATACAGGGCTGATATTATTATATATTATTTTAATCAACAACGTCAACGTCAGAGGCAATCTCATATCAATTGACTTGATTGGCTGTTGCTATTTCAGTCACAGTTTGACCGTCTGAACAAATCTTTGTATTATTGCGCTTTTCAGATGGTTGTTTCACTGGCGGTTATACACATAGCTCACAGTACCTTAAACACTTACGTATTCAGATACAGAGAATTTACTTGTAGTTGTCAAATATTTTCTTATTCTTCTAGCTTTTTTTTATATATGTATGTCATAGTTTAAATCTATTCTAAGTATATCCTTACTAATATTATAAACGTAAAAGTTTGTATGGATGTATGGATGTATGTTACTCTTTCACGTAAAAACTACTAAACCGATGGCGATGAAACTTGGTATGTAGATAGCTGGAGACCTGGATTCACATATATGCTACGCGGGTGAAAGCGCGGGGAAAACTAGTAACTATATATGTTTATTGTACAGTACATGTGTAAATGTTTTTGTAGACCCTTACTTTATTAATAGTAGAATAAAAATGTACACAGGTGAACACAGGTCTCTGATCTAGTTCAGGCAATACCACGTCAAAAATAGACATTATAAATATTTTTGTATGTTCAAAATTTTAATTGTAAGTGATTTTCTTTTGATTAAATATAGTTTTAATGAGAATTTAATACTACTAGCGGTCACCTAGTGGTCGAAATTCGACCATAATTGATTAAAATTTTAAGTTTGATAGTTATTAAGGTTTTATTGTCTAGAACTACCTTGCCTTATAATCACTTTTAATTTAGATTTCGCCAAGGCTATACAGGTTAATTGCCTATTTTTTATAAACAAATGATTATTTACTTAACTATACTCTTTAATTGGCGATATTCCTAAGCTTGCTATATAATTATATATTGATTTATGTAACCATATTATAAAATAGTTACAAAGAATAGTAGGTACTACATCAGCCGAACTATGCCGAAATACTACGAACGCGATTCGACTGCGTGTGTCAAATGCATTGTTGTGTGCGTGTAATGCTTTTTCATTAATTTAATGTATTTCTAACGAATATTTTACATAAATATTAGAACTCACCACTCCTTTTCTATATAAACTTTAACTGTGCCAAATTTCATACTCCTCCGTCCGCGCAATTTTCGTAAAAAGAGGTTCAAAGTTTTTGCTTCACTTATTAATATATGTATAGATAAGAAGCCTCTTATATGTTTTGTAGAGACGTTTATATTTCATTAAATAAAAACATTATATAACAAAAAAAAATACTTTCATAGGAATGCATCCCGAAAATCCGGTGCCCCGACTAATTATAAAAAAGATTGTTATGAATTTTATTCAATTAGAACTAGATTCAGAGATCGACCTTAACCCGCCGTAAAGAGCATAAATCTTCAAGTTTGTACATTGCTTAATTACTAGATATAATTGGTATGATTATTAGATACATAATTTAATGAGGCAATAAAACGTAATTAATATTGTATTTATCGTTGGTATAAACGTCTCGGTTGACGCATGGCTGAAGTTCATATGATTACTGTTGATTGCGGGGTCCCATATTAGGCTTTGGGTGTGACTGCTGCGGATGAGTGTTGGATTCGATTCCCGGGTTAGCCAAAATTTTTTTATAACGAAATTTATTTTTATTTTACATTGGTACTATAGTATAGTACAAGGCAATAGGCTGGCTGCCTTACGTATGGCCTAAAACATAGTGACTTGCGAAACTGTAATTCTCCTCAGCCAATCAATGCAGAGTATACCGGTGGAATACCTACATAATATCAAGTGACCATACATTGAAATTAAGGCCCCCGTGAACATGGTTGCTGAAAAGCAACCGAAACGTTAAGGAAACTGTAAAATTATATCTAAATAGTTTTTAGAATTTAATTAGCTCAAATAGAAGTAAATAGTAACTAGTAAACATGTTTAAGAATAGTAGTTTAAAGTTCCAAAATTGTGTTATAAAAATCATATAAATAAAGTTAAGTAAAAAAATAAAGTAGTTTAATGAGACAATATTATATGACCATACAATTTTAACACGAGCAGAGATCGAACTCGTCGAGGTGACTGACCACGTCGTCAGGGCAGTCCACACACCCCTGAATGGACTAACAAGTACAAAGATTTATGTTGAAGTGTAGGTGCGCGGGCGCAGCCGGGGGTGATTTATACGTTCGGTGATTATACTTGTTATGGCAAGTGGTCCTTGTTAGCGAGCGCTTATCACTGCGATCTGTTCGAACCGGTGCTCTATATAACTGGCAATTAGATGGAACTGTATCGATATAATATATTTTTAATAGTGATGTTAGCTTCGCAAGGCGTTCAATACTAGTGTTGACCTTGAAGTAATAATTATTTATTAATTTCTCTCTTTGCAAAGGTTCTTAAAAAATTATACATTGAATGATATAAGGTGTAGCTACAGTGCTGAGTGATTGCCTAGATCATTAAAGTAAAGTAAAGGATTATTAGCACATAATTATATAACCTATATTACGCACATAATTTCATTCAATTTGACACATTACGTAACGTATAAAACTAATTAGACTTTGTTGAAAAAGAAAATATATTTTAGAAATTATTTACTATTAATAATCATTGATGTATAACTAAATTAAACACTTACTTAGCACTGTAGCTACTATACAGCGTGTAACAGAAAGGTGTTGCCATATTTTAGGACCGTAATCCCCGGATCAAAACAAATTATTGTAAATTTTATGACAATTCCATTTTATTTATTTATTATTTAAACATCGAAACAAACCCATTACATCCAATTCCGGTTTCACGCAGCTCATAGAGTCGATGTCATAGGATTTTCATGTATAGTCATACGGTTATCGACTAATAAGTCGATAAAAAGCAAATACTATATTGTACAAGGTCTTTGTTATGTGATGCTTAAATATGACCACACCTCTCTGTTACACGCAGTATAATATAAAATGTTGTCAGTAGAATTGTAAAAGAAATGCAACAATTAGAGACATTTATTTTGCTGCATTTATTTATATGAATTATATGAATAAGGAAAAATAAATTAGAGTTAGTTTTTGTCAATGATTTCATATGCGATTTATCTGCGATTTCAATAAAGTTGAAACTTCATGGCCGTATCTACGGATCGGATTTAAGTGCATCAGAGCTTAGTATATTGCAATCTACTGAACTGTAAAATCCATACTACTAGCACCATCGTTGTTTTTACTACAGAACCTTTAAAAAGGTATAGATATCGATACTAATTAAAAAATATCTTTAATGTGGCGACATATTCTTGATAGAGCTATAAATAAAATATTTTGAATGTTTTAGTTTATTTAATGTAAGTTTTAGTTAAAAGTAATCTTGCATATGTTTTTCGTGACGAAATAAACAACCTGTTTATATTTATTGAAGACAGATGTGAAGAAATTGTCGTATGTATATTAATTAGGTTTGACAACGTAAACTTTTTGACGAATGACGTAGGCATGCGGTTGCCTTGCTCACCGCTGTGTTGTGGATTCGAAACCCACACGAGGCAATTATTTGTGTGATCCACATATAATCGATCTAAGTTTAGGTGTTCTTTCTGTTTGTTCATTGTATAATAGTATCCCCCGCGATACAAAGCCTTAAACCAAATGTGTACCATGACTGTTTTTATTTATAAATGCGATTGTCAGTTTGTTTGTTACGCTTTCACGCCTTAACTACTCGACCGATCATCATGAGTTTGTTTGTTTATTTGTTGGTTAAGCTTTGGCCCTAACTACTCAACGGATCATCATGAAATTTCGCATACATGTTGTCAGGGATACTGAAAAGGACATAAAGTGCTTTTATCCAAATAAAGTAATGTTCCAGAGCGAGCGAAGCCGCGGGCAATAGCTAGTAGTCTTATAAAAAAACTGTACTGAAGATACTATTCTATCCTATCTAGAAGTCAATCAAGAAGTCTATCTAAAAATCTATCGCAATTGTAGAGTGCATCTCATTCCAAATTACAATACACGTAAATTCAGCTTTATGCTAATGTTATTAACATACTAAAAGGATCTTATCTCGATTATATAGTATGCTTTGGCTGTCGAAGCTATGCTCTATAAGCTATAATAACTTATTAACCGACGTTTACAAGCATTAGTGAGGCTAACAGTTCACGATATTGCGAATTATGAAGCGCATTTATCCTTGAAACTCGTCCCTCGTTGCACTCGGTAAGTTGGTACTTAGGTTTGAATATCGGACATCTTTTTATTGGGATTTTCCTTTCTGAGACATTTTTCACAACAGCCGGTTTTATGCAGGTACAGCCACGAATTAACACCTCGCCCTTTAACCAAAACGCACAGAAGGGAATAGTGGTTAAAGTGATGGCCGCCGGTGGAACTACGCCATGTGTTGTAGGTTCGATTCTCACAGAGGACAAACAAAATCTGGGTGGTTTATGTGTCCATTTACTGAATGTTTGTAAAGACACAGGCATTATTAGAGAGATGAAGATTTATTTACACTACACCAGTATAAAAAAATTCTTCAGCTATTAGAAATTATAATACAAACACTTTGCCCATACGACATCGAACCTGAAACCTCGCAACCGTCAATAACACCAGCACTTACGCTACGTAAATACAGAAATAACAGAATCACTATATTGAAAGCAAACAGGATCTACCGTTCATATAAAGATGCCATTACAAGAACGCGTAGCAATGAAACAATTTACCACTGCCCACACTAGATCTAATATAATCATTAAGAGATAAGTGTGTCTGTTTGTATCAACTAGACCACACAGAGGCAGCCAAGAGCTCTGCTCACCCACACAACGTGGCATACAACACTTGTTATAATAACTTGAAACAGTAGCTCAATGGCAAAAAATATATGCTCGAACGCCAAGAGATAACAATGTGTATGATTAATAATAATAATGTCCTCCAGACCAAATTTCGGTAACGGTGGCCAATCTTAACGGAGGGACTGGCCATCTGCGCAGATGTTATAGTGCACAAATGTGTGCGCAAACACAAGTGCATTCTCTGTTCCCTAAATCTCATGATCCGATGGGCCGGCAATTCGACACGACCGGCAATCAGACATAGGACTAACGGCTATACGTGCTTTCAGAGGCACGGGGTGACTAACACAGCCAACTTCCTAACTCCGGGCTGCTATTGAAATTTCTTAATAGAAAAACCCAATAACTTTTTGTTGACCCAACCCGGGATTCGAATCCGATACCTCATGCATAGCAGTCGCATTCACTACCGCTACACCACGGCAGTTTCAGTTGCAGCTCAATGGTACAAATAAAAACAGATGATTAAAGTTATTAGTTAGGTGACAACAATATGCTTGATTAAAATAAATATAAATTTATAGTCTTACGTCTCAAGAGGTAGACATGAGTAGACAGAGATGCTTTGCACCTACATTTTGCCATGCTTCTAGGTTCCACGATTCCCAATATTGGGCGAACTTATTGAAGCCCATTGAGCATATTTCCAGACACTGCTTGCTCGACCGAAAAACGAAGAAGAGATCCCCGGCAAAGCAGTCGTATAAACTACTACCTCACCATTGAGGTAGTTATTACAATAACACACATAACGCATGCTTAATAAAATAGCGAATTAACTCGAAATTTGGGAGTATGGCAATTTGAACTCTAATGTTGTGGCTATAAATTCTAATAATATATTCGTGTTAAATTATTGCAACAGAGTTCAAATTAGTTTGATCCAAAATACTCAGATAGGCCTCTGTTTTATTAAGAATGCGATAAGCTCAGTTAATAAACTGACCTACTGCGTGTGAGAAAGGTTAGGCCATAGTACACCATGAGGGCCTAGTGTGACCTGGCAGACTTTACGTGGTTCGAGAACAGTATACGCATATATTAGTATATGCTTATTACCAAATAATCGCTTGCTTTTACAGCTAAAACTTTTTATGAAGCCTGCCTGTCAGAGAGATAACATTCTCTATATTATTTTCGAAAATGTGTGATGTCTAATGAATCGCAATGGCTCGTCTTGGATTACGGCCTAACTCTCTCATGCTCAGAAGAGGCTCGTGTTCAGCAGTGCGATAATTTATTAACTGGGCTGATATGCTACCGATTATGATCAAGAAGGCTGTCCAAATTATATAATTTTGTCATCAATCTTATTGTATTTATTGTGAATTCATTTCTTAAATTATTCATTGCCTTAACTTTCTATAACGGACTAACAACAATCGATAAATTAACGTACAATAAATAACGTAACTGTGTTCATAACACTATAATTATATTATGTTGTAACAACAAGTAGCAGGTGATAAATGTATAACAGTGCAACAAGTGCACAATAAAGTAGCACAGAGTTATAAATAACGAAAGCTCATTTGAGTTATTTATAATCGTTATTTGACGGATCATGTGGTGCGGTGAAAATTGATGTATCCAAGTAATTTGAGTACCTGATTCATGTTACGTTTTGATATCAACTATTTTAAATCTGGGGACACGGTTAGTGCCCCCGCCAAGACGAGCCAAGCGAAGCACAAGGGCACTACCTACCTTTTCTCGAAGCGCTTCGTCGTTATTTTGAACCCTTATAACTTGGGTTTGGATTATACCAGATAAACAAAATTCTCGGGCTATATTGTCAATTACGGACTTATTAAACATTTAAAGTTTTAATTGCATAGCTCTTATACTTTAGATTTTATTGATATCTAAAAAACCCTGATTTCGTCACTCACTCACTGATGATCATCAAAATTCTAAGAGTGTTTTTTATGTACGTACGCTAGTATTAGTACACAAAAAACAAAAAAATTATAAAGCTTGTAACTTTTACCCAACCCCATAAACAAGGGGATGGAAGTTTGTATGAGACTTCCGCAATTTTGACGCTAGAATCTGAAAATTTATGTACTCTTGGACTCTAGGACTTCTTGTTATTATAAATAAAATAAAATCTGATGTGTAAGAAATATATCTCACTATACAACCACTGTTCTTTACTTTTCAGTTATATAATAGTTCTTGTAGTAACGAAACGGCCATGCCATATATTTTGACTAAGGTGTAGAGTTTGTAAAGTTAGGCCTTGTACAGTTAGGGCGTGTTTAACATACATACATACATACATAAATTCACGCCTGTTTCCCAGAGGGGTAGGCAAAGACTACGGATTTCCATTTGCTACGATCCTGACACACTTCTCTGGCTTCATTCACTTTCATAACATTCCTCATACACGCTTGCCGGTTTAAGGTGCTCTTAACCTGGCCTTTATCCAGAACGTCTCCGATCTGATCAAGAAACGTTCGCCTAGGTCTTCCCCTTGCGACTGTTCCATTCATACTAGTCTTATAAACTTCCTTAGTCAGTCTGTTCTCGTCCATTCTTTCTACATGCCCAAACTAACTTTACATACCCTTTTCTATTCTCGTCACTATATCCACTTTTATGCCGCATCTCTCTCTAATCACACTATTCCTTATTCCATCTTTTAGAGTCACACCACATATATTTCTCAGCGCTCTCATTTCTACAGCATTTATTCTGCTCTCATGCTTCTTTTGCCATACCCAACTTTCACTTCCATGCATAAGTGTAGGCACTAATAGTCCTCTATGAACAGCCAAACGTGCCTTTTCGGATACATTTCGACTGTTCATAAAAGCGCGTAGAGCGCCATTCACTTTATTGCCAGCAATCGTTCTTGGGTACCTTGTTTACAAGGGATGGTACACATGAGGGAGATATTGAAAAAAGAACTTTTTGACAGTGCGTGTCATATGGTCTCGTCTTGGCAACATTTTACATGAAAATGTTTTTTGTGGGATATATGATTTGAGATTTCATCATACTCACTAATCAATAAAATTTGACATCCATAAGTTCTACTTTGTGACCTAAATTAATGAATTATTTTTGTCATTGATATTTTAATGAAAAATGTAGACCACCCAAAACTTAAAATACTATGGTATAAACCTAAAATACCTCCAACTTGTTAAAGTTATGTTCGTATTACATAGTTATAAATGAGTCGCTTGAACGGTGACGGAAACCATCGTGAGAAAACCTGCATGTCCTTCATAATCTTTTCAGAGATATGTGAAGTCTGCCAACCTCTAAAACTCAGCGGTAGTTCCGTTTATAAAAAAGGCAAAAAGCAAGTTCGCAGCATGGACTATAGCATGATACTTATATACATATGGTCTATTATTACTATATTATTTAAAGGCAATAATCTCGTTTCTTGTTACATATAGGACGCAAAATGTTGATAGTTGATAACTCTATCTACCTCTTCGGGAATATAGGTGTCATGTAACAGACAGCCCAAATTGGAAGCAAGCAATTAACAATAGGTGTATACGTTTCTTACTTTAGGGCAAAGGAATTAAAGATGCAATCAAAAGAAAGGGATGAGAGGCTTATAGGACATCTGGTCTGTTACTTGCCGAAACGAAAACGCAATAACATAACAGTCTTACTGCTCTTAACCGCTTTTCCTGTGAAAAGATGGATACCTAGGTAGAGCCAGCTTATTCGTACCTTCATCAAAAAATTGCCGCCGCCAATCTCTTTCACGTATAAAAATACAACCATTTAAAATGCACTGGAGCTACAAATCGAGTTAAAAGCTAAATATAGTGTTTAAAACACACGTGTGCTTACTCCATAAATTACAATTACACCAATAACAACTTTCCAAACAAATATTATTGCACGCTACTATGAAATGTAAATGTATGCAACATATAGGGCAAGCGCACCACTGGCATACTGAGAGAGGAAATTATATTACAAAACATATTTATACAACCATTATAATGTTTTATATAACAAACGGTGAAGAAAAATATCGTGTGTAAACCTGCATGACTGAAAGTTCTTCATAACGTTCTTGAACATGTGTCAAGTCTGCTAAACCGACTTGGGCTTGGTCGATGACTTAATTCTTCTCATATTGAGAATAGGGTCGTGCCCAGCAGTGAGACGATTTATAAATAAGTTTGTTGCTAGTTCTGAGCTGACATAATTCAAATTATTATTGACTTTACGTTAAAAAGAAAATATTAGGTATTATTTTTATATACAACATGTCACAGATATAACGCACAACTTCAAACACCCCAATTAGATTATTAAATCGTAATAATAATATAATTATTTAAATATTACTTTTATGTACTTAAATATTTTAATTTAACAAATTAGAACTAATTGGTTAATATCCTTATTGTGTGTGGATAGTGTGTCTAACATTATTGCCTTTATTGCATCAAAAACCTTATTGCCTTGAATTATGATACATTTTCGTTTATTTCAGCTGTTTAATTAATGGATGAATATGTTTTTTTTTTTTTTTTTTTTATACAACTAATGTGGCAAACAAGCATACGGCCCACCTGATGGTAAGTGGTCACCGTAGCCTATAGACGCCCGCAACACCAGAGGCATCACTTGCGCGTTACCGACCTTTTAGGAAAGGAAGTGGGAAGGAGAAGGAGCGGGAAGGGGGAAAGAGGGTGATTGGGCCTCCGGCACTTTCACTCACCGAACGAAACACAACAGTAGAAGTACTGCTATTTCACGTCGATATTCTGTGAAAGGGTAGTCCTTCCCCGGTCGAGCCGGCCCATTCATGCTGAAATCAGCGAGGCTCTACTACTCTCAAAAATAATATTATTTATTTAATTTGTTTTAATTATTTTAGGGATAAAAAAATACCTATATTAAAAATTGCTGGAATTGATTCAGTAGCCGATTTTGACCAAACTACTTTCAGGATGTGTGTTTATAATATTACGTACATGTTGTGTATTCTCAAATGAACGTTTTTTTGTGAAGGAGCTTGTCATTGTCAATGATTTGGTAACGGTACAAAAGTGACAGCTCGCCCGGCCACCTTTACATCCCCCTCTAACAGAAGAGCGACTTAAGAGTGCTTATCACTGCTTTTTTTCACGATATGTAAGAGGATTCCGGACGAACTCACTATAGTACTTACCTTGATAACACACTACAAAATGACAACATAATGTGTTTTTGTAGACAGGGCTAGCCTTTTTTTTTACGTTGGGGAATGCATTGACGCTTACCCCCCGCGGGGGCGGGCGGAGGGATTATGTCCGACTCGCCGGGGTAAAAGAAAGATGGAATAAGAATAATGTACTTCCCGGAATACCGACTAAACCTACCACGGTGTTCCTCGACAAAACCACTATCGACGGGGCCGCGCGAATCACTTTCGCATGCGGTCGCAACCCCATCGAGGTTACGGCCCACCGTATGAAACGGCAAGCCACTACACGAAGAGACCTACCCAAAGGACTCACTCTATAAAATTTCCTACTGTCTCCCCCTAGAGGGGAGACGGACTCGACACAGAGGCGCGCGTGGGAACACGCACGCCGCCTCTCGGACCTGGACCTTAGCCATCTAGGCGCCTCGGGCGAGTCATGCCTTTGGCGCCCTTTTAGTTATACTTATTTCATTACAATTTAATAAAACTTATTTTTAATTTGTACCATATCTTTTATTGAATTAATAGGAAATTACAAACATCATTTGTATTTATTATTATTAATAATAACATATTTTAACCATTAATTCTCTAAACAAGGCACCTTAGGTACATATCTATATTGTCTGTTAGTCAGCTTTTTGTCAGCAAATTCCAGAGAATTTTCTGAAAAATAGCTAGAACCTAGGTTTTGCTAGTCTTATCAGAATAAGACTGGCAAAACCTAGATTTTCTACAACTTGATTTTCAATAGATAGCGCGACCAAACTAGTCAATCTTGTTTGAGACATTGTAGACAGCAAATAAGCTTTTATCAATTTTAGTTTAGAAAAACTTTTCATTCATTCCTGCGTCATGTCTATAAAAGTTATTACGCTGAGTGTAGTTTTCCTTTAGACCGATAAAATAGTTATTCTAATTAAGTGATTAAGTTGAGCCGACGCGCGCGGCGCCCTGTAGTGCCGTGCGCCTCGGGCAGCCGCCCCGATCGCCCCCCTCCCCTAAAGCAGGCACTGTTTGTAGAGACTAGATTATAAAATATTAAACAGTAGGCACACCAAGAATTGTCCAGGTTTAAGGTAATACTTTATGGAAAATAACATTCGAATTATAGCTGAGAAAATTTAACTTCTTTGTTCTATTTTCCACTGAACTTCTGTTCTCTGTTCTGAGAAATTAATCAAAAACAAATTCTTGTTCATGCTCTGCGTGACTAGCCATAGAAAGTAAGGATCGAATGGTGGTCAGTTGTATTCCAATCGACTCAAATGCAATTATGCGCATACTTCAATCCTTACTTATATTACACACGTTTGTTGTTTGTTACTACTCAAACGATCATCATGCAGTTTTACATATGTGTATGAAAAAGAACATAGGAAAACTTTCATCTCGGAAAAAAATTGTATTCCCGATAGACATTTTCTGACAAATCTACATTAATGAGAGTGAAGCCGCGGTCAAGAGCTAGTAAATTATACAGCAGAATATATCTCTACCTATCCCTTTGTAAAAATGCAGGCGTAATACAACAGTATTGTAACAGGTCCAATAAACAGGTCTGCCATTGGTACCCTACATTATCTCATTGCAAAACCTAGTTAGCCGGCTGTCGTCCATATTTCATTGGATTTACATTAAATAATACATACACGGCCGTGTGTATACGTCGTTAATACGTACTGGTGTACGTCGGCCGGTAATGGGCCGTAAATTAATTTTGTACGTACTACAAAATCTCGGTTGAAACTCGAATGAATAAATGCTCTAGTGATAAAGTTGTGCGTGATATTTTTTATACCACAAATGTGGTAAGTTGGCATACGGCCCGCTTGATAGTAAATGGTAGCGTAACTCTAAAATCGCGTGTTGACGTACATAGTGAAATGAATCAGAGATGGGATGAAAGAAAAGGAATGAGGGAGGCATGTAATTATGTGAGGCACCGAAACTCAAACAGAAAAAGCTATCAAGTATCAAGGCTGCCAAGGAACGGAAGAAATCCACAAAGGCGGCAAGAAGGCCACAGGTTCACTGCCAAAAGCAAATGCACAACCTAAGACTAAGGCGGCTTAAGTCAGTTAAAAGTCAAAAAGTAGTTAATTTATTATCGTGACATGTCATGTCTTAAAATTGACAGAACATGTTGAGACTATAAGATTTTGTAACACCATATTGTACACATTTGATGTCAAATAAATCACCTTTATCTTTATCTTTACTCATGAAGACAATCGTTAAAATATACCCAGCGATCACAAATAATGGTAAACATCATCACCAATTACAACAACAAAATATTAAACAAAAGCAAAAAGGAGATAGTCTCGTTGTGATCAAATTAGCAGCTATTTAGCATGTGTAAGAAGAGCTAGTAGTCCAGTTTTCTGTAGTAGAGCTGGTACTTATTACTACTCTTATCTTCTGTAAGACAGGTTGCTTTGACGTATGAGATCCATTAGTACCAAAAAATTGGTGATAGCAAGCGCTTCCGCTCAGAAAGCCAATAGAATGTAGTAAGGATATACAGGGACAATAACCGATAGCAGAAACAATATAAAATATTCAATCGAGAACCAATAGTAGTTACCTCTCGCTCTCAAGTAATCCAGCCTGATCTAGCCTGACAGAGTCAGATTACTCAACAATTTCCCTGTGTAAACACATTACTGCGCTTTATCATAATTTAGCCGACTGTACCATATATCTATCAGTGATTTATAACAACATCCGCAAGATAGCGTTGTAGATATTGAAAATGAAGTGGCGAAACTTTATCTTGGATTGGAATTAAACTATTTTAAACGGCTTTTATGCGGATTTATTTTACAAACATTCATCAATCATCAACTCATCCGAAAGACCTCATTGAAGCGTAGCTAGGCTGCGGAACGAAGAAACGGATAAATATTAACCAATAGGATTGCATACTGGAGCGGTGCGGCGATTTTATTATATGATTTTATTTTTACAGGCAGCCTTATGTGGGTTGAAAGTATTACTCCTATATTTCGCGAGCTACGTATTAAATCCCTCGAAATACAGTACGAGCTAAACCGTGTATCATGCACATTTTCAGCATTCGCGTCGCAGATACCGACACGAATTTCCTAACAGAATACGTACATATTTTACCAGCTCCAGTTTTAGTAGACACGTACTAAGGCGAACCTGTTGCCATATACCAGGCACAGTTTCAGACTCCGTGCTGTTTTTCAGAATTTCTAGCCAATAAATCTCGATAACCCATTAACAAACTAACTAAGACCACCATTTGCATTTACTACCGCTAAAGCCGTTCTTGCAGAAAACATACAATAATACTTTACAAGAATCGAACCCAGCACTTCATGATCTCTTGCAAAACATAACCACATACTTACGCTATTGAACTTGGTAGATTTACACTCAAGGGCTTTAAAACCTCCGGTAATAGCACCTGATACCATCAGCACTTTCTAAGCAATTATAACCAGCGGCGCGCATTTGTCAAAATAACCATTCATATAGTAACCAGTTACATGATTGATGACGTGTGACGCAACTGATCTACTTCGTGACCGCCTCCTTGTGATCGATTGTCGGTCGTGCCTTCTGGACAGCTTATAACATGTGTACCTCCGAGTCATTATGTCTGCAGAAATATCAAAACATATTGTCAGAAGTAACGCTGTAGATAGCTTACAAAGGGTCAAATGAGGAACATCCAAAATTTAAATTAAGCTACCAAATGTATTAAAACTTATACTTACATGATTTAGAAAGTTTATGAGTAAGATTTTCAGGAGATAACAGATGTCTGTTTTCTTGAAATCCTATTTCTTTTTATCCTATGCGGTCCCATCGTTGGTCAAAGAGCCGAAGCTTTTTCACTGATCCTGTATCCTGCATTATTTTGCCAATCCCTCGTAAATGTTTCTAACTTATCGAACCTTCATTTTTTCGATTTGCTTTTAAAACCTTAACCTATAGGTAGTAGGTATTCTTTTAACAGAGTAGACAAAGAGTTTATAAAAACAATCAACCAACGACGCCAACACTTTGGAATAGCATCAGCAAATACCATTAGTCCTTCTGCTAACACGCTTCCTTCCTTGAACGTATATTAAGGAGCATAAGAAAATTTACTTCCAAGTGGGGATCCTAAAGAGTCTTTTAATGATATTCCCCGAATTATGTATACGCTCCATATCGCAAACAACTAAAAAACAACGGAAGCAAAGACTATTTGTAGAATAGAAAATTTGTGTCCTGACTAGGGATCGAACCCAGAACACAAAGAGTAGACTGTGACCATGTAAACGCATAAATCACAGAGCAAATCGAGGACTCAAAGCAGGTACATATCTTCAACCCCAAGTTTTAATGGGGATTCCAATTTGTTAACCCAATCCCTGTTTGACAACATCAGTAATTCCAAGTCTTACTTCCCCGAATTTAACAGGGATTCCGGTAGTTATCCCAATCCCTGTTTGGTTCCTAACCATAATAGATAAAAGAATAACCCCTAAAACGCCTAGCTGCATAAATGAAGTCATTAATTATTCAGTAACAAGGTGCGGAGCAGTCATATATTGTGCGTTAAGTGCAGTGTCGTGTACATTGTATGTTGCCAACAAGCTCGTAAGTTTAACTTAGCAGCTCGTTAACTTAGAGTCGTGCTGCAACCATGTTCCTTCGTTTACTTTGATTTAAATTATACAAAGTTAACAGATTCCTTAAATTGATTAGGTGGCACAAAGGTAACGAATGAGACTTCGCTAGCTATTGTTTGTAGACCTACATAATAAGCATTGGCAACTGCCTCCGTGGCGCAGCGGTAGTGAATGCGACTGCTGTGCATGAGGTCTTGGGTTCGAATCCCAGGTCGGGCTAAAAAAAGTTATTGTGTTTTTCTGTTAAGAAATCTCAATAGCAGCCCGGAGTTAGGAAGAAGCCTCGGAAAGCACGTAAAGCCGTTGGTCCTGCGTCTGATCTCTCTACGGTCGTGTCGGATTACCGTCTCATCGGATGAGGAATTAAGGAATAGTTCTTTGGTTCCTAAATCTGAGAGTTAAGGAACAGAGAGTGCACTTGTGTTTGCGCACACACTAGTGCACTATAATATCTCCTGCGCAGAGGGCCAGTCTCCATGAATACTGGCCGCCGTGACCGAAATTCGGTCTGGAGGACATTAATAGGCATTGCACTATCATGCAGAGGTCTTAAGTTCGATTCTAAGGCACGCACTTCTAACTTCTCGAAGTTATGTGCGTATCAAATAATGATTTGATTGCACGGATGGCGCAGTCGTTTAAGTGTTCGCCTTACTACTGTCGCCGCGCCGAGTGTTGTAAGTCGATGCCCAGGCAGGACAATAATTTTATGTGATTCACAAAATGTTTGTTCTGAAACCAGGTGTTCTTTGTGTCCGTTGTTTGAATGTTTGTGCAGCCCCTCACATCACCACCTCACAGGAATGATTTCTAGTGCGGGAATTGTGTTTTTAAGAACAATAAGAATCATAATCGCTCGCTTTAACGGTAAAGGAAAACGTCGCGTCGCGTCGTGAGGAAACCTGCATGTCGGAGACTTCCCCATAGTTTTCTCAAAGATATATGATGTCTGCCAACCCGCACTAGGCCAGCGTGGTGGTTTGCGGCCTAACCCAGCACTGGAACAGTTTATATACAGGGATGATATTAGATACAATATGGGTATGCTAATTATAAAAACAATTTAAAGATGTCTCAGATGCATTGCGTGCGTGACAGCTCCAACAGTTACCTGCAGCTCATTGTAGGAAGAATGGTTATGAATTGCCCATTCTTCATGACTGCATATGGCGTGACAAGAATTATGATACTTTATTTAAATAAATATATCTAATAACTACGTATGTATTTTAGTTTTGAATAAATATTTTTATTACCATTTTACAATAATAATTACATTTTATTTTTTTATTATTGTTACTGCTGTCTTCGGGCCATAGGGCTGGATGTCGTCTTACTACTAAGAATTTCTTGTAAAAAAATCCTAATGCCAATTTGCTCAACCTGAGAATTGATTCCGAGACCTTATGGACAACAGTCGCATTTTCTACTATCACCAAGGCAGTAGCAAAAATATAACATAAAATCAATGCATTCAGTAGTTTGCGTTATATTGTTTATTCCATATCAATCTATTTGATTGATTGACTGACCTGCAGCCTTCGCAGATTATGATTATCGGTTCAGTTTATTTGAACCAATCAAATGATTTCTCCTTATTTATTGACCAATCAAATCATTTCTTGTAATTTATTGACCAATTGGAAACCGAGATGTGACAGGCTAGGTCGCCGGGTCGCCAGCTGTCACTGCGATATATTCACGACAAGGTTTCTGATGGGGTAGGTTGTGTTACAAAATTGATATTGATTGTTTGTTCTTGTTTTCCGTCGATCGTCGTGAGGTGCCAATTTCAGAGTTAAAGTTACTAAGTCAAAAATCATTATTTGAAAAAAATTAAGTAGGTATTCAACATATCCAGGACACGTCAATTTAAAATATATTATTATCCTAACTACTTAATATTATATGTGCAAATGTAAGTTTGTGACGCTTTTCCGCCTTCACTACTCGACCGATCATCATGCGATTTAACATACACGATTTCTTCAGAGGTACAAAAAAGGTCATGGGGCACCTTTCATCCAGAAAAAGTACTGTTTCCAAAAGAAGCCGCCGGCAAAAACTAGTACTTACATAAATAGCCTAATCATAGCCCACATAGCTTGTGATTAAAGGGTTAGGTAAAGTCATATTATGCCCTCATCTTACCAGCTAAGTTTTCATTCCCACGTAAAAGAAAGCAAATCTATTGTCATCCAATTCCAGTACCAGCACAGTTACAAATATATTTTTGCCTGGGAAAGCAGTAAAATTCGTTGGTCCTGCGCCTGATTTCCTTTTGGTGCGGTCGTCGAGGGATAGTCTTATGTTTACGCATACACTTGTGCACTACAAAATCTCTTGCTCAGATGACTTGTCCTATGATTCACCGCCTTTTCATCAAATCGGTCAGGACGAATGCATTAACGAAAAAATATTGTGCGTTTATTATTCGATATAGTGTCATATGCTCTTCATAATATGCATATTACCTACCATTAACTCTGATGATGCAAACTCTATTAACAGAACTTACCCAAGTCACCTTCCCTTCAAAAAATGCCAATAAACCTCCATTAAAAACAGCAAAAACCTTAGCCTACATGCTTGAGGTTAATAATTTAATCAGTGGCCTGCAATACTTGACATATCACTTACAAACACCTGTCAAGACCTAGGCATAATCTAATTTCTAATCCATGTAATTTACATATATTACCTTGAACGTGGACTATGACGTCACACATATGTCAAACAATTGGTCTCCCTTCACATATCGGCCTTGCGTTCTCTGTTACACATGATTGGTCAAGTCGTAGGTGCATATGCGAGAGAGGTCGATGTCAACCAATAGGAGAGCTGCATTTTTTTGCTGTAGTTGCATTCTGAAATGTTGGGTGGATTTGACTGGTGATCGATTAGGTTCTGTGCTTAGAATGTGATTTATTTTCAATTGAAATATGTAATAAATCAGATATTAACTTACCCGCCTGCCGAAGAGACCTTTGCTCAGTCACAGGTCTCTTCTCACTATGTGAAGAGTTAGCCCATTCTCTAACACGCAACCCAGTGTGGGGCGGTAGACTTTCCACGACTCCGAAAACATTTAGAGGCAGTCTTCAATCATAAGGGTATCCTCACGGTGTTTTCTTTTTCTACTAAGCGAGCAAAATTTTCATTGTTTAATGCGCACATCACTTCGAAATCTTGATTCGTACGTGCCGCCTGATGGAAAAGTTTAACGGTTTTATCAGTAGGCTACAGTTCTTCAGAAATAAAAATAATATAACGACTGATACATTATTTTACAGTACAAGTTTCTGTTACATTCGTTTGGGTCTGGCTGATTAGATATATTTAATCGTGTTATCATGAAACAGAGAAGTGTATTTAATACTTACGCAAAACTGCTTCTGGCTCGGTAGACGGCAATAGTGTTGCTTGAGGGACCTAAAATCGTATATCGTGTAATGTAGCTCTGTAATAGCTCTCTCCTCTACTTACCCTATAAACGTAAGAACATGTATGTACGTACTTGTAATATTGATTGATATATTGAATCGAATTAGGCGTTACTTGGCAGAAGTCCATTGTAATAAAATTATTAGTAACGCCACGGACCCCGGATTGTCCATCCCAACTATTTCAACAGAAAAAAGTCCCCAATACCGAACTCCTCTGGATAGGGACAACCACGACGTTGAACCCGGGTGAATTCCAACTTGCAGTATGCCGCTTCGAGTACAAAAATGCGTCGACACGTGTTGCATTTGATTGATGTCGCTCACACATCAAAACCTCATTACATCGTGTGCGACCAACCATTGTCTTGCCGAAAATTTTTAATAGCCCGTCTTTAATCAATATCATCTAGCATTCGGGTGTTATAATCAATATAATCAATGACTGAGTGTTATTGATCGCTTTGTTGATCAAGATTAGATTGACGAATGTAAGCGTTAGCTGTTTAATGGTTGACTGGAATTTTGACACACCCTGTTTTAGTATTGAAAATAATTGAAGTGGTACAATTTGTTGGTTTTGCCTGAGGCATAGATTATGAAGATATTGTTTTGCTTTGAAATTACACTACTATATACGGATTTTACGGGTACTTTGAAATAACTACTGCAACATTGAGACAACTACCATCTTAGTGTCCTCGTGACCATGGCTGCTGAAAAGCAACCGAAACGTCGGGGAAAGTGTAAACCTAAATATAAATAGTTTTAATAGTTTTAATAATTTTATTCGCTTATAAATAAGTAAAATTCAATAGTAGTAGTAGTGTAACAGTTTTCAAAATTATTTAATAGGTACAGTGTTAAATAAACAACGCGATAAAAGCCGTATATAGTAGTTTAATTTCAATGAATAACATTCGCGTAAACAATAATATAATATTCTAATATAATATTCTACCACATACACACAACACCATCTAGCCCAAACTAAGCAGAGCTTGTACTATGGGTACTAGACAATGGATAAACATACATATATACATTTTTTTTGTAAATACATATCTATTATACATAGAAACATCCAGACCAAGACAAACATCCATGTTCATGAACACAAATGTTTGACTTGTGCGGGAATCGAACCCGCGACCTCAGACGTCGCAGTCGGTTACACTAACCACTACGCCATCGAGGCCGACAAGAGAAGACAATATTATATTGTTTTGCTTTTTGTTGCATTTTTTTATGCAACAAGTGTGTTGTATTGCTTGGATGGCGTAGCGGTTTAAGTGATCGCCTCGCCATTGACACTGCGGCGAGTGTTGTGGGTTCAATCACTATACAGGACAAGAATTGTGTTACGCAAGAATTTTGTTACGAATCTGGGTACACTTTGTGTTCGTTGTTTGAATGTTTGTAAAGTTCCCTGCGAAAAAGGATGTATATCTTTATCCCTTAGTATTGTCTCGTGGTATTTTGATGTTATTCCGCGTAGTAACACTGATAATTTAAAATAAACTCACATTCCAACATTGAGACGAACACCTCTTCACTCTCTTAGTGCCTACGGCTGCAGAAAAGCAACTCAAACGAATGAACGAAAGCGACTGCTGGGCATGAGATCTTTTGTTCGATTCCCAGGTTGAGCGAAGTGTTATTATGTTTTTCTTTTAAGGAAATATCAGTAACAGCATAGAGCCGGGCAATCTTTTCGTTGGACGTCAGTAAACTTGTTCTTTTTACGTGAAACCTAAAATCGTACTTGGCGAAATGTGGATGTACTAAACCTATGCCTAGCCCTTAGGACATATAGGTGAAAGGCTATGTATAAACAATGCAACCGTATTTCATTTTCAATTAAAATAAGCATCAATAAAAGCCATATATGTAATCGTTTTCATTATCACTACAGTCGGCCTCGATGGCGTAGTGGTTAGTGTAACCGACTGCCACGCCTGAGGTCGCGGGTTCGATTCCCGCACAAGTCAAACATTTGTGTGCATGAACACGGATGTTTGTCTTGGTCTGGGTGTTTCTATGAATAATATGTAAGTATATATTTACAAAAAAATAAAAAATTATATATGTATGTTTATCCATTGTCTAGTACCCATAGTACAAGCTCTGCTTAGTTTGGGCTAGATGGTGTTGTGTGTACATGTGATGTGTTAGTAGAATATATTATAAAATAAAATCCTCCGCCGCGTTTGTCTGTCTGTCTGTTCGCGATAAACTCGAAAACTACTAAACGGATTTTCATGCGGTTTTCACCAATAGACAGAGTGATACATCAGGAAGGTTTAAGTGTATAATTTGTTAAGGTTTTGTACTAACCGTGCGTAGTCGGGGCGGGTCGCTAGTATATATTTTATATTCCATAGTCGAATACAAAATAGCAAGATTATTTGCCTTGTACAAAAGTCTTCTTATATTGTACATATTATTATTATAATTACTAAAGGCCTTATTTCTACAGAGTATATTAATGACAATAATTATATTCAAGCTTGTGAGCTAAGTAACAGCGCGCACTTAAAGACAATCCGGTCGCACAATAGAAGCGTAACATCCATTAAAGGTAAATACTAAAATCGAAAGTGCCTTGCGCAATCGTTTTGATCTGAATGTTATTGCGCATTTGCGACAATTGGGTAACTGGAATAATTTAATTTGTTTCTCTGTTCTAGTTAGCATAACTATGTTGGAGTATTAGAGGCTTGCTGGCTTCATAAATGAGTCGGCTCGACTGAGGAAGTTGAACCATTTCACAGAATATTTTTAAGCAATTCGTGTCGCGGTAGACTTTACCTACACAACATTTAAACAAGACTAAAAACACGTAGACTTAGAGGAACTATTTGCGTAAAATACAACTTGTCTCGAGTGGGGATCGAATGGATGGCCCATCCTATTACATTATAGTCTAAATAGGGAAGTGTCTTTTATAAAGATAAGACTAATTAAAAACGACATCGCACAACTCAAAAATAAAAAAATAATCAGTTACTAACAAAACTTATAGTTTTGGAGGTCGGAATATTTATCACTGAATTACGCGTAAAACATTTGGATATAGATGAAACTTGGGACACAGACCGTGTCTTGAATTAACACATATAATAATCTTGATAGCGAATCTATACTTATATTGTAAAGCTGAAGAGTTTATTTGTTTGTTTGCTTGAACGCGCTAATCTCAGGAACTACTGGTTCGAATTGAAAAATTATTTTAGTGTTGGATAACCCATTTATCGAAGAAGGGTTATAGGCTATATAACATCGCGCTACGACCAAATATTATAAAGGTAAATTATTTTATCTTATATGAAGCAGACAAAGTTGCACGGGTCAGCTAGTCCTTGATAAAAGGTTAGACCAAAATATTATAAAGAGATACAATTTGTTAATGTTTGTAGAGGATTTTTGGAACTGGTAAGATATATATTCCAAATACCATATACTATATTTTAATGACATGTCACAAGTGACCGAAGTTGCAAGCGCAAGCTATAATTTTCAACAAGGGCAACACTCAACATATTAAAAGAAGCAAGCTGGACAACTTACACCGAGAAACATAAATTTTACGACCACTAACGATAAAAAATTGAATCAAAAATACGATTAGTCGCAAATGCGTCACAGGCGTTAATCTCAGCGTCACGATTGTCGCATTAAAATATCGCGTGATCGTGGCGCAACCGATCTAGATGTGAGCTCCACATGTATGTACCACGTCCCACTTGTACTTGTGGTAAGCAGCAATGGAGGCTCTCTATCATAACGTTTATCGTCGCTGATGAGAGATACGACGGAGTGTCTTACGAAGGAGATAATATCAATTCAACTGGTATTGTCAAAATATGATATTATCTGTGTGTCGTTGATCCCGTGGCATGAGTTTGCGGCTATGTTTTTGTTTCGTGAGGTCCTAGGTTCGATTGCTGTGATCTGTTATAGGTTGCAAACAAACAAGCACAAAACAATGCACAAATCACCGTAATTTTTTTACGATATGTAAGTCACGAGATTTGCCCTTTTCTTTTGACGTAAAGACACTTCCAGCAGATCCAATATTAGACACTAAACTTAAATTTTAATTTTGAATTAAATGTTTTATATTATGGTAAATGGTGTGTTGCAGCGCCTTCAAGATCTAATGTTAGTATAAATAATATAGAAAGGTTTGCGATTAAAAGAGTTGCCATAAGATTCTTGCCTGTTCTTCTGATAGATTTTACTCCCTTGCTTCGCTCAACATCCCATGTAGTATGAATCTAATTTACGAGTATATGTAATGTCACATAAATAACAGTAACTTTGACATTCATAATTGTTTCTTTGTGACTACATTTATATACGTATTTTGACTAGATTTTTCTCGCGGTTCGTAAAGAGTGATAGCATAACGAACAACATCAGAATCGCATTTATAATATTAGGTTACGATTATTGAATAGCATAATTCTATATGTATTATACATAATATAATGCAGACACAATAGATGATCTATTGTTCGGGACAACAAGTGACCGCGGCGAAGCAGAAAGTGTTAAGCAATTATAAATCTAGAATCCTAGACCCTGAACACATAAATGTCATTAGACGACATTCAAAATAGATTTATTTTGATTGCCTAATGAAGCAATTCCCAGCGGATATTACACTTTCTAATAACATGATGTCGGCATCGGAAACTCACGTTGAGATACCTCGTCCGATGTGTTACATGTCGGTAATAACTTAATGTGGACTTAAACACCTTCCTGTCAGCTTGTGTGGGCGAGTGACGGGATTAAGGGCGTAGTTTTATAACATCATATTGCGTAATATTATGTGTAATTGCATTCGCGTAGAATCGTAGATAATACGCAAACGAAAATATCTTCAGTTCTATTGAATGGAGTTAGCTCCCTTGTCTTATTTGTAATGCCACAAACGGCAGTCAAGTTAATCATAATCATAAACATTTGTTTGCATGAACATGGGTTGTACATTAGGTCTTAAAATAAACAAGAGTCCAGGCCATATCTTATCTTATCAGATGTGCATACTTATAAAATTTCAAATAATTATTAATAGAAACGGTTAATAAGAAATGGCAGCTCAAAATACGATAATTGTACCAATCACTTATAGAATACACCATTATTTTAAGCAGTAATACTTTTAGTTTTCTTTTAAACATTGACATAGGAAGCTTTTGAATGTCCGACGGTAATTTATTAAATATTTTTATACACAATATATAGTAACAATTTTTTGGAATAGCATTGTTCTTGGCGCTGTGTCTAAAACAAGTCGCTCCCCACATCTTGTATTACGAAGATATAATTAATAATAGGTAAGTGCCAACTGCCGGTCATGGACTGCTACAATGCCAAGTAATAATGTTCTCGTTATACCTCTCTTCAAGTTCTAGATGCCAAAGCTGGTAATTCAGTAGCAGAATTTCGGAATTTTCTGAGCCTTTCGCTCAGTATTATAACATTTCGTAATATCATATACTAACGCTTTGCTTGTGACTGCATTTACGTAGAGTCGTAGACAATACCAAACATATTTTCGGTTCTAATGAATGGAGTTATATAAAATGTATCTAGCTTTGATTTTTAGTTAAAGTGTAAAAAGCGAGAGAGGTCTCTTTCTCTTATAGTAAGTAAGTAAGTCTAGCTTTTGCCTGCGGTTTTGCTCGAGAACAGAACTTTTTCTGGATGAAAGATAGTCTATCTAGTCTGAAAAGTACCCTACTTCCTTTACCATACCTCTGACAACGTATGCTAAAGCGGTTAGTTCAGTATCAGAATTACAGAATTTTCAGACATTGGGATGATTCCGATTTATTTAAAATATTAGTTTTACTAAATACAAAGATAATTTATGTGTATTATTGTTAAATTATGTGTTAAGTAGGAACTTGGCGACAATCCTGAGTAAAATGAAAGCCTATTTTTATTGTTGTTGAGGTATCCTCGAGATGATTTTGGCATAAGTGAAATGCGTTTTTAGCACGCATTTCACGCATATTTTTATTCTAAAAGAATGAGAAATATATATTGCAAGTTGGAGTAAAACCGGATCCAGCATCGTTGTTTTTTATTTTCAAAGAAGTTCAATGGTTCTTTCTATTGCTAGTCACTAGTTTTATTTCTTTTCCTAATTATAATTTTAACGTAAGCGTAGATAAAACGTTTCTTCTTACATAGATTTCCATAAGTATCGCTCAAAGTAAGTACTAATTCGCGTGTTATTGATGTGGAAGATGGTTGGTAGTTGGCTATAAAACGCTCGCAATTCACACGACGTTGTTTGTGCAATCTCTAATTACAATATATGAGCTTCAGTTTGTACACTTAGCGAACGTACCGACTGATAGATACTCCAACTTGTTGTCCGATTTCCAAAAAATATATATAACATACACTCTAATTGGCCGAAGTGAGACAGAAATATATTACATACCTACCTACATACCATCGGCTATTTTTTTAAAACCCATTTAATAAGGAGAAAGCCTATTAAGATCTATCGGACAGATTTATATACACCGTGCGGCGTGCTGCTATTAAGAATCTTCTCGTCTCATTCAGCTTCACATATAAAATTTAATGACAACTTACACGATCTAGTTATGGAGCCCAGAATCTTACAGTCGGTCTAGCAAAATCATGCCATGGTACTAGTCAGGCAAAATAAATATATCGTGTCTTTTTTTTTATCTATATTAAAGTATAATATTTTTTTTTTTTGCTCGTCAAAATGAACACACTCCACCTGATGGTAAGCAGTCGTGTGGTCTAAGAGCAGTGGCCTCCACATTGTCCTCATAGCAGCCGAGGCGATGTTGAGGTCTCTACTGTGACGGCCTGAGAAGATGATTTTTCACGCCCCGCTTAAAATACCTAGGATTGAAGGAAGAAGGAAACACGTGCCTTGGCAGAGAATTCCATGCCTTGATCGTTCGGCAGAGGTATGAGGACCCAAACTTGTTAGTACGCACTCTAGTCGACTCCGCCGTGTAAAGATGGCATCTGAGCCCAGCACGCGTTGTTCTGGATAGGAAAGGGGAGGGCGGGATAAGGTGGAATAACTCTTCAGAGCACTTCCCGTGGTATATTCTGTAAAAATCCTGCCTCTACCGCTCAAACCTGCACAACTCCTCTGGCTCGAATATCAACCCTATAAAGATTTTAAATTATGTTATGTATATTGCCAAAGAACTTCATATTGTGCAACTGCGGTAAATTGTAATTCTAGAGCTCCTCAACCAGAGAACCAGTAGCATAATTATACTATATAATTAGCATACCCGACATTGCAATCTTCCATAGGCTCCGTTTATTATTAGTCGACCATATGCTTGTTAGCCACCTTAGATGCGTAGAAAATTAAAATATGATATAGGTTCAAACATATATCTCATCACGCCTACTTTCCCGAATAGATAGGCAGGTATATTAAATCCACATTTCGTCAACTATAGTTCCAAATGCGAAAATACGAAAGCTCAAACAAATTAAGTCTTTGCTCCATACGAGATTTGCAGATTTGTTGGGCTCGCCAGTCTTGCCTCCCGTGTTCCACGAGGAAGCTTTCGCAATGGCTACAGTTAACAGCGATTATGCTAATAGTAAGCCGTACTTCTTTAGTGCAATACTCAGTGTAATTGGGACATAATAACTATAGGCCAATCGGGGAATTAGCTTTAGTATAATGTATTGTACGGCGGGCTCGATGGTGTAGTGGATAGTGTAATCGACTGCCACGCCTGAGGTCGCGGGTTTGAATCCGTCTAGTATTTCTGCGCATGGACAAGGATGTTTGTCTTGGTCTAGATGTTTATATGTAGGTATAATATGTATCCACGTATTTATAAAAAATATATATGTATGTTTATCCATTGTGTAGTACCCATAGTAGAAGCTTTGCTTAGTTTGGGCTAGATGGTGTTGTGTGTATGTGGTAGAATATTATTATTCAAATTCAAATTGTTTTATTTGTGAAACATAGGTGCAAGTTACAACATATTAAAAAAAGTATCACTATGTTTCGCCCTGTGGGGCGTACAAATTAATTATATATTAATTAATAACTTTAGGTACATTATTATTATTACAAAACTGCCATTCATCATGGTCCCGTAGTTTCAGTTAAAGCTTGTTTTTGAGATCCTAAGGTCTTCGTCCCGATACCTATGCCAGGTGTTATTATCAAATTTTCTTTCGATATCTCTTACGCTGCACTGCGCTGTCAATGATTTAAGCACTTTCCTCGCTAGTACATTTAATCACCACATCGGGCAAAAAATTGTGTGATCCATCACCACATATTATTAAACAAAATCCTCAGCCGGGTCAGTCTGTCTGTTCGCGATAAACTCAAAAACTGCTGATTTTCATGCGGTTTTCATCAATAGTCAGAAGTGATTCATTAGAAAAGTATTGGTGCATAATTTGCTAAAATTTTGTACTACTCGTGCAAAGCTGGGGCGAGTCGCTAATAAATAGATAATATTGAAATAAAACTACTATATACGGATTTTATCGCGTTGTTTATTTAACACTCTATTACATAATTTAGAAACTGTTACACTACTATACTACTATTAAACTTTACTCATTTTAAGCTAATTAAATTATTAAAACTATTAAAACTATTTGTATTTAAGTTTACACTTCCTCCGACGTTTCGGTTGCTTTTCAGCAGCTTGGGATCCAGTAATTCAAATAGTCAAACCCGAGAAGAACCAAACCACAGCTAGACTTCACTTTGAGCTCATTCTGCGTAAATAAAAACACCAATGATTAAATTATGTTCGGGTACTTTGAAATAACTACACTGGAACATTGAGACAACTACCATCTTAGTCTCCCCGTGACCATGGCTGCTGAAAAGCAACCGAAACGTCGGGGAAAGTGTAAACCTAAATATAAATAGTTTTAATAGTTTTAATAATTTAATTAGCTTAAAATGAGTAAAGTTTAATAGTAGTATAGTAGTGTAACAGTTTCTAAATTATGTAATAGAGTGTTAAATAAACAACGCGATAAAATCCGTATATAGTAGTTTAATTTCAATGAATAACATTCGCGTAAACAGAAGACAATAATAAATAGATAATAGTTTCGAGGCTGGGTGTTCTTTTAATAATTCAATATTTATAAAGCAATCCGTGACACATGTATTATTCCTAGCGCAGCGGACTTGTTCCGACATAAAATAATATTTTCTCCGCAGTATGAACAATCAACGATCACCTGCACCCACCCATGCAATCATTTAGGCAGTATTGCAGCAGTAGAAATTGCTGCTGTATATAAGGCATCAGGTCTCGTGTTCGATTTCTGACCCAGGAATCGAACCCGAGACTATACATACCAGTAGACTTCATGACGCAGTGTCATTAGATACATGTATCTGTCAAGAATTTTAAGCAGCACGGCATCTGCAATTAGGCCTGTAAAACGACGATAAGCTCTTCTACTTTAGGACCTAAACCATACCTGGCGAAATATAAGTGTAATAGGTAAACCTCTCCATATCTCCTCGGGAATATAGGCCTAAGACTACGTATGTATTAATACACGTCATCCTAACTAACATTATAAATGTGAATGTAAGTTTGTTTGTTTAGTTGTGACACTTTCATCCCTGAACTACTCGACCGATCGGCGTAATATTTCGCATAGGTATGTACACGGTGTCAGGAGTACAAAAAAAGGACATAGGGTACCTACCTTTTATCCAGAAAAATGTACTATTCTTAAAGTATAGAAATTTATAGACAAAATCTAGATTAATGCTAGCAAAGCCGGTGGCAAAATCTAGTCCTTCCTTACTAATATTATAAATTCGAAAATAACTCTGTCTGTCTGTCTTTCTGTTCACGGCTAAACTACTCAACCGATTTGGATGAAATTTTATACAGAGGTAGTTTAAAACCTGGGAAATATAGGCTACTTTTTATTGATTTAGGTACCACGCGGGCGGAGCCGCGCGCATAAGCTAATATTATATAATTATTACATTTCAAACGATGATAATAATAAAAACGCTTTTTCATCAACGGTAAAACAAATGCTTTAAAGGGTAGATCGTGACAATGTGACCTCGATACAGAAGGGAACTATAAACACATGTTTTAGTTGACCTCAGAGCGTAAAGCGCGGAGACATGATATCATAGGACCTTGGAGGATCACGAGGCGCACCTCAACGTGTGATATTAAACCCGATAGTACGGTCTACATCCTGTAGACTGAACATCCAGTCTTAGAAAAAAGACTGCATAATAACTGAGACTAATAAGACGGCTCGGGTAACGAATCCAAAACTTTTTAAAACTGGAGATATTATCAAAATAACCCTTAAACTCTGCACGCAGGAAAGGAATTCATGTGAAACTTGTACTAAATAAAACCACATCGGTATTACCTCACATATTGAATCTAAAACCTTCCGTTTTGTAATAAGCTTACGTACAAGTTGACAGTGACGAATCACTTTATTTCGTCAAACATTGAAGACATAAAATCATTTATTTAATCATTTTGGGCCAAAGTAAGGATTACACACGTCGAAGTTTATTAGTTAGCAATTTATTTATTTAAGTTGCTACGGTTAACGGCAAAAATATTAAGAACTATGCAAAATGCAAAAACGTTGCGTACGATCCACGTGTGGTCTCAAATCAACAGAAAGTTGCTTTCCTTACTTTAAAATCTTAAATATTCTACCATTTCCATCGCTGTTTTTATTGGGAACATTGTTTGTAAAACGTAATCCACACTTGTTAGTTAAATTATCATCAGTCAGAAAGGCGCCAATAAACACACAATATATAGACAAGTTATGTCATACTAAATGCAAAACTGCACTTATGCAAGAAAGCTTTTTTGGTATGCCACATATGACCATACCACAATTTAAAAAGAAATTTAATGAATTATTAATTGACAAATGCTGTTATAATAATGATGATTTTTTAATGACAATCTTTTTGCATTCCATAGGGTATTTAGTCTAATTAGTTATATGTATTTAAGTTCAGAAAATTGCCGCTGGAGCTCACAACGAAAAAGAATGTCGTGCCAGATGTATTTTGACGACCATTACTTTGTGAGAAAGGGTGAGATACAGCTTATTTATATTTACTGTATCATACAGCACACACTGAAAAGATAAATAAGTATATCAAATTCTCAACCAAAAATGTTGGACGAGGCTGACTCCAAATGGATGGTCGTAAGAGCCAGGGCTGACGGCTTAACTTGCTCCCCAAGATTCGCCTATAGCTTAGCCAAGTTTTTTTTATCATTAAAAGACAACTCCCGCACTAGAAATAATTCGTGTGTCGCGGGGACTTTACAAACATTCAAATAACGGACACAAAGAACACTCAGACTCGGAACAACCATTTGTGGATCACACAAATTTTAGTCCCATATGGTGATCGAACCCATAACACTCACCGCAGTCGCAGTGGCGTGGCGACCACATAAATCACTAGGTACCCAGTCCGTGCAAACTTCGGTAGTCCTATTAAAATTAATGAATACGGCTGCGAACAATGCGGTGCCGGGTTCGAAGTCTTCGTCGAACTAACTCAATTTTTGGATTTTTTATCACGTACTTTTCAGTTGCAGCCAGGAATTAGGTAGTTGGTGAAGTTTTATCCTTATACCTAAAGAAAATCCGTTGAACTTGCTCCAGCTCTTTCTTTGCCTCCGGTACTGTTGCATTGCCTCCTCACCAAACTGAGAGTAGTGGAATGAAGTTTTAACTTTTCCACACCCTTTTTTGGATTATAATATCATCAGCGATAGGCCACTGCAACCGAAATGCGGTTAACAGGACCTTATTTTGTATACTTTCTTGTTCAATATTTTACTAAACTTTAATCAATATTTAATAAAATAATAAAAATAAAAGCCATTTATTATGTAGTAAACATGTTGATAGTTGGCATCACGAGAGGGCGTTACAATCGCGATTGTCGAGACGTGGCCTGACACGATAATATGACGGTTAGGCCGACGCGATCGACAGTTCTGACGAGGCGCAATGAAGGCTGCTCATTAAATGCACGACGTGTCGATCTATAGATAACACGTCAGTTTTAAGACTTAGTCATTAAATCGCAGAGCGTTATGAATTACTAGATTCTGCGCACGGCTTCGCCTGTATACCTATATATTAAGTTAAAGAAAAATAATTGTTTAACAATAAATTTCTTTAAAGTTTGCGGAGTCTCCTTTTAAACATTTAATGCCCGTGATGGGAGGCTCTGCTCTTCCATACCGAGTTGAAAATAAAAGTTTAACAATACACAATAATATAAAACAACGAACAAAATCAATAATTTTAGACATTATTTCACTTAACACAAAGTCGTAAATAAATAACGTTATGTCAATTTTCAATCCCTCAAAAACATCCTTTTTTCTGGATGAAAGGTGCCCTATGTCCTTTCCTGTACCCGGCAATGTGTATGGGATATTTCATGATGATTCCTCGAGTAGTTAAGGCGTGAAAGCGTTACAAATAAACTCACAGTCTCATTTATAATATTAGTTAGGATTAGAATACATAAACATAGACCGCGTACATTACTAGCGAAATATTGCATCGGCGTGCGCTGCTTTTGCTAATTTTCACTAAAGAAAACATAACTTTCCTGTTCATTTAGCTCTAAATCGCAATACGTCATACTTGGCTCCTTGTCTCGTAGATCCAAATGGAAGCAGGTAAACAGATTTAGTGGCTATATTTAGGTATATAAAAGGTTACAGGAATACAGAAGTAAAAAGTTGTTTGATTTGAATGTATGACACATTGAAATCAAACTACTATTGACTTGTTTTTGAAAGTCATGGTTACAGGGAGACTGTCATAATCTGTCCGTGATCATGGGTGCTGAAAATCAGGTGAAACGTCGGCAAATTGGCAATTATTACTATTAATAAAGACGCTACGCCCGCACTAGGAATAATTCTTGTGTCGCGGTGGCCTTTTTGGCTCGAACCTATAACCATTCGGCGCAGTGACAGTCGCGAGTCGACCACATAAGCCACCACGCCAACCGTGCTGGTAAATATAAACAGTTAAAGTTTAGGTAATTAAGTAATAAGATAGATAAATATTCTTTTCCACTTTATACTGATGTATAAAGCATGCACTACACGCACACATGGTTGTGTTGTGTTGCATTTGACACAAGCAGTCGAATACCGTTCGTAGTATTTCGGCATTGTTCAGTTGACTTCGTAGAATGCTTCGTAACTATGGTTACATACATATGTATGTGGAGTAGGTGACTACATGAAATGTGGTTATAAGAGTATATAGTTATAGACAATAAAACCTTAATAACGATCAAATGTAAAATTTAAATAAATTATGGGCGAACTTCGACCAATTGGCGACCGCTAGTATTAATATTCAATGAAAAAGATAAATTTAAGAAAGCACGTTATATATCAGGCTGTTTGACTTTTGTCTTGGTATGTATTAATACATATTATTTGGTGATATATAGGTGAGAATGTATGTGAATATATGCATGTAATATTAGGTTTGAGTATAACTATGAAATTGCCTTTTATGTTATTCATCTAATTTCGGGATTTCTGAACAAAAGGCAATGATCATTACAAAAATTCATCTATATTTTGAGAAAAGGTTAAATATATTATTAATAACATTTATTATTAATAATAAATATCAATATCCATTTATACAATATGTATTTAATGTTATATCTATTATTGTCTGCTCGTATCCATTGTTATTTCTTATCTTATCTTATGTTCAATTCGCCATATTACATGATAGTTGACGTTTTTAGACAAATCACATCAGCCTAAATAATATAATAATAATAATAATAAAATATTTATTTTAGTATAAATTCTTAGTTTTACAATTGCATCTTAACAATAACGTAAAGTGCACTTATAGATATTTGCCCGAACTAGGTTAAACCTGTGTTTCGAGCGACAATCTGCTTACATACTATTATCAGTATAAATAAAATTACATTATAATAACTTTTATAATAAACTAAAGGTAAAAGTAAAACAATTAAATTAAGTTTAATATTCTACTTTAAAACTAAATTAGCAAAATTTTATTCTGCTCGGTTTGGTCATATGACAAAGTTTGAATACAAAAACAAAATTCGAGATGGCCATTCAAAAAATATTGACGAAGTAGTTAGTATACAAACCATAACGCTACCGATTCTCTTCATACAAAACGGCAACTTCAAATTAAATTCCCTTTTACTTAAAGACTCGAAACATTCGTTAATTAAAGCAATATCCAAACGCATATTGACTAGTGTCATTTTAACAGACATTTTAATATCAAAACGAATCCAATTAATTCATAAACTTATAAAGATAAATACTACAAATAATTAATACGGACATATGTTTTATATAAGTGAGCTTAATCGTCCAACTCTTGGTTGTAAAATTACCCGTTTCCGTGCGTTAAGCATGGTCAAACGTACGAACGAATTAAGACCAACTATAACGCAGTTAATATGACAAGGTATAGCCAAATGTCGAACGGAGTTTGTTAGTTATAACTTGATAGACGCGGTATGCATGTTAATTAAAATTATATTTTTGTATTGCAAATAAATTTGCAAATTATCGTATTGGTTGTATGTATTCAGGAATTATTCATAGTGCGGGAGACGATTTTAAAAACAAAGTTTGCCAAAAACATAATAAATTAATAATTAGTCTTACGCTTCTATTCCTTAAGGGGTAGGTAAAAGGGTGTTTCCCTTATACATCACCAGCTATAGTTTCAGGCTCCCTTAATAGAGATTAGAAAGTGAGTCTAATGTTTTTACCGAGGCTACCGAGCACAGTATGCCGGTTGCATTTACTACTGATGCGTCTAACTCCATGCCTATTGAGTGAAAACGCACTTTAATATTATATGGAAATTTCATATATATAATATACACCCTATAAACTGTAAATTACACAAATGCATTTTTGTTTCGGACGATAATCGAACCCGTTACATGCACTACCTATGTAAATCGATATACTCGAGATATCCGCTAATATTCGGAAGAAATGGAAGGCCATTAATAGGTACGTCAAACCTACAATAATGTAATTAACATAACTAACCTAAGCAGTTAGAATAACATTCATAGGTGGCCAGAATGAAAAATGTGTCGAGAAACGCCTGAAGTCTCGGAAATAATAATAATTTTTCGTTATAGAATATTTGAGTACTAACTACGGCCCGCAGTTTCACTCATGTCATTAAAACGTAGCCTGTGTTACTAAGAATTACGAGCCCGTTCGCCCCTCAAATTTCGCCCATTAGTGGGTATTTGTTAGGTTTCTTCTTAAATCCACCCAAAAATAGGTCTTTCTATGAAAGGGGCGAACGTCAAGAGGCGCACGGGCTCGTAGCCTTACTTAGAGATAATGTAGCATTATATTCTTGAAAATTCAAGCAAATTTTACATCTTTAAAGTTTTTCTGTTTATATCTGGTCTTAATATGTTAATTTTCTGTTGTTTCAGGATCTGTTAGAGCGTATATTTCGGTTATTCGACGTCGATGTAAGAGATCACCTCGTACAAGATGACTGGATCGAATACTTGAAAGAAAGATTGACGTAAGTTTGACCGGCGTTTATTTTTCACAAGTCCGCTAAACTCCATCTGTCAGAGAGTAGACGCAATAATGTTTTACCCCTTATGCACTAGATGTCTTAAGTACAGACTACGTAAACATAACAAATTGTTAATTAAAATGTAATATATGATATACAGTACCCTGATTTTGTAGTAAGTAACAAAATTCAAAAGTAATAACTATCATTGTTAAAACATTAATGAATGATGTATACTAAATGTATGTAAATTGTAACTAATGTCTATAGATTTGACTAGATGGCGCTGTAGTTAATTGCATTTATCAAACTGGTTGTCCTGTTACTTTAACTATTAGACACTAGATGGCAAGTTAATCAATTACTTTAATTATTGGATACCTTCATTAGTTAGTAATCTAAATAGTACATTTTCTTCATAATCATTTATACAGATATTTTAATTTATTTTACAGGGAAGACAAGCAGCTAGATTTTGTGGAACAAGTGGAAAGTGTAGCGTATGTGTTGTGCGGCAACGGAGTGATAGTTTTGGACACCTTTCAGCTTATCCTACAAAATAAAGTCGTGAGTATATATAATTAAATAATAGCCTAATTTTCAATTAAAACCCAAAAAGATTATTTTTTTAATGTTTAAAGACATATAATTTTAAGTTGTAGATGCTACTAAATACATCTCATTTAAAGCGATACGACTACAATGTCCAGCTTGATGGAAGAAGACCTCATAGTTCCCTATCCATAAGCATAATTTTTAAGACATAATATTATATGAATAACATTCGCGTAAACAGAAGACAATATTATGGCATACTTTTGTTTGTCCTCGTTATAATTACGCATAACATTATTTTCGCATAACAGCTTACACATAATTTTTAAGCATAATCATAAAGATGAATTATATAATTATCATAACTGGCCTACACCTATTTTTCGGATTGTCGCTAAGATAATTACCTATGTCAACGTAAACTGTACCCCAAAAACAATTATGGCAAAGTATTTTTATGCCAAAAAATATTAGATATGCAAAAGAATATTAATAGGAAAAAGAACATTATGCGAAAAGAAGGAATCCCTGATCTGATCCTTAATCAGTCAAGTCTTCGAATACCACAAATAATTAAAATATTTTGTGTTGGGCCGCTGGTGTGCCGCTACGACTCAATAGCCTAAGAGGATGCCTGCAGTGGGACAGCGCATTGTATTAAGAGCTGATATTATATTGTTTTTGTTTGTAGGTGACAAATAAACTGTTCAGAGTGGTGGACACGGACGGTGATGGTTACGCGACTGCTGACGAGATCATGGAGTTCCTGTCAACTGTCACCAGCAGCAGGTGAGCCAGATATACTCCTACTTAAGATATGATCAGATATTTACAGATTGCTATTTCGAGTCCGGGTCATCATTGCATCCGTGTTTGCAAAGCCTCCGTGCTACAGGTATTTAAAATAAAAGAATGTGGATTAGTACTTCGGGTCACAGCGACATTAAGTAACCAAACAAATGTTTGCCTTCTATTTTCATATAATAAGGTAACTACTGACTTAAAGACATTGAAAGTTGTCATAAATCTCTTTGTATTCAAACAAACTTACGCCTTAATATATTTAAAGTCGTAGAGAAAAGTATCACAGCTTAATTTCGCCAGCATGTTTTAGATACATTTAATAATGGTGTACCTAGTAGAGCCTCGCTGATTTCAGCATGGATGGGCCGGCTAAACGGCTCGACCGGGGAAGGACTACCCTCACAGAATATCGACGTGAAATAGCAGTATTCCTACTGTTGTGTTTCGTTCGGTGAGTGAGAGTGCCGGAGGCCCAATCACCCTATTTCCCCCTTCCCGCTCCTTCTCCTTCCCGCTTCTTTTCCTAAAGGGTCGGCAACGCGCAAGTGATGCCTCTGGTGTTGCAGGCGTCAATAGGCTACGGTGACCACTTACCATCAGGTAGGCTGTACGCTGGTTTGCTACCTTAGTTGAATAAAAAATACTTACTACCGACAACCGAGTACACTGCCTGACTCCGTGCTGCATTAAAAATATTACTATCAAAAAAATTCAGGCACATTTTCTACGACGTAGGAATCGCATCTGAGACTTCACGTTTGCGCTAGACTGGTGTCTTGACTACTTAAACCACTGCATCAACCGTAAACTTATATTTAAATGGCCAGATACAAGCAACAAAACTTCAATATAAAAATGTCATAGCTTATGTATATTGATAATAATAATACGTTACATAATACGTTATTACAGACCGCGCGTGGGCTTCGACAAGCACAGCGTGGACCGCTTGGAGAAGCTGTTCAGAGCCACCGTCGGAGATGAGAAGGAGATCACCAGGGAGCAGTTCCAGAAGATTGTCGTCTCCAAAAATGTATGTAGATAATATTGAATTGATAAGTTTAAATGCGCAATCTCGAGTACTGAGTATTGAATAAACCAGATTAAGTGCTTAGCCAAATTGCGGCTTGAGTGATTAAATAGGCAGAAAAATATTTCTACTCGAAAGAATAACTCACTAGTTAGTTCGTATATGTCTTAATTTGATATCTTAATATAAAAATATATTAATATAATAATATAATATTTTAATATTTTTTTTATTTTATCTTAATAAAAGGTTACTGATTGTGCCTAAAATCTTCAGTACCTACCTACATATTAGTTTTTTTTATTATCTTATTTTTTTAAACATTCCTACCGCACTAGGAATAATTCATGTACTGGGGATTGTAGTTTAAAAGGTCGAACAACGGAGACAAAGAAAATTCAAACATGGAACAAGTATTTGGCGTTCAACTAAACATTCCCACACTTGCAAAGTAACCGTTTAAATTAAACTCTAGAATCATCCTTTTAGTGATTATAATTATGATCCGACCTTCTTTTCACCGTAATTTTTTTGTCATTAATATACTGTTATTTGTCCACAGCCATTCTTTACGGAGCGAGTGTTCCAGATCTTCGACGAGGACGACTCGGGCGCCATATCTCTGCAGGAGTTCATCGCGGCGGTGCACCGGTTCGCGGGGCAGACGCCTGATGACAAGATACGGTTCCTTTTCAAGGTCTACGACTTAGATGGTACGTGACGTCTCATTCACATTTTGAGAATATTATTTGATTTGATTGATATTATTATTCTACAAAGATTCCCTGTAAGTGGTACAGAATTGCATTAAAATTACGTATTGCCTTCTAAGCATTAAGACTGCGTGCGTTTATTTAGAGTTACTCTCACAGATAAACTCAATGTCTTACTAAAACCTAGACAGGATATTAAATATTTATTGAAACTCTCATTAGATTGTACAGAAAACTAATTGATATGACTGCACAGAGCGCAGTGCCATTAATAGAACGCCGAGTACTATCGATCCGATTTCCATACGAGTCAAAAAATGTGTGATCCTCAAATAATTGTGCTGATTCTGGATATTCTATGTTTGTTTGCTTTTGTTTTTACTCTACGCCATCAGTCTTTGAGTCCGTTGTTTCCATATTGATAATGTCTTCCACAACTCAGGCATATTTCCTAGTGTAGTCGCGGTGGCAATGACGAGACGATCACCTAAACCATAACACCATCAGTCTAATCATGAAAACCTTATTTGTTTAGGCGATGGCTTAATCCAGCACCGAGAGCTGCAGCACGTGATGCGCGCGTGTATGGAGGAGAACGGCATGCAGTTCAGTGACGATCAGCTCCTCGAGCTTACCAGCGCAATGTTCGAGGACGCGGACGCCGAACAACGTGGCGCCATCACATACGAGGCTCTGAAGAAGCAGCTCAGCAACCACGACGGGCTGCTGGAAAACCTCTCTATAAGGTAAGAAACACCAGAATTAAAATGACAGGGAAGCCTGGACTTCTCTTTGTATATATGTTTATTGACGGTGGTGTTGATATTAAACAAGAGAACTAAGTACCTACATTAATTTTTATAATGAATGTGTATGACACTAATGTTTATGCATGCCGATTGGTAAAATATGGCTGAACACTATAATATGTTTATCACCTTTTTTGTACCCATATTTGCAAAATAAATTATCTTTATCTTTATCTTTATCTTTAATATATTTATTTATAATATATTTATTTATTTCTCTCTTCACAAAGGTGTTTCTTACACATCTATATACATTAGATATAGGAACTTTATGATCCTTTGTGAGAGGCTGGTGTCCATACTAGGGAAACCCTGTGTGACGGATCACCAGGCCCTCACCTCGGAATATTCAATTAAAATTATACACTAAAATACACTAAATATACAATTCAAATTATACATTAAAAACATGCATAAAGTATATAACATTTTGAAAGACTGTCATTAAGTATGAATGCAAAAGTAAGAGTACATAACAAAATGAGGTATGTGTTCTTTGTGAGAAGTGTGTGCGTGTGTGTACGTGTGTGTGTGTGTGTGTGTGTACGTGTGTGTGTGTGTGTGTGTGTGTGTGGTTGTGTGGGTGGGTGTGTGTATAAGTAGGTATAAGTGACGTATATTGTAACATATGTATGGTGTGGTACTAACACATATATACACATTTACTTGTGGTTATAGTTAGCGAGGGACGATGATGAATTGCTCCGTCTCGTCATAACTTTGTTTTTTCAGCCACCTGTATAGAGTCACTTTACATGGATTTTTGGTTAAATTGTAGATTTTTAGGATTTTGTTTAATTTGTTGTAAAGGTACGCTCCAAGAAAATTGAATTGGTGATGTGAGAAGGTTGTGTTTGTGCGAGTCGTGGGGCAAACTGCATGTTTGCGTCGTTTAGTAGCATGTAGTGAGGGATTGTATGGAAGTAGCGAATGTTGCCTGAGAACCGTATGTTGGATGTAGAGTTGTCGAACAGTTAGCATTTCGGTGAGTTCATATACTAATTTTGTAGGATGCATAAATGGTAGAAAATTGCTGACTTTTAAGACCGCTCTTTGGGCCCTTTCTAATTTTAATAAGGTTGTCTTTGAGGTACCGCCCCACACTGTGATGCAATATGTGATAACTGATTGACAGAGACTTAGGTATACCATATTTATAACTTTTTTGTCCGCAACATGTCGAAGGTTCTTAAACAGATAAATAAACTTTCTTGTTCTCGCTACAAGAAGATCAAAATGTGCGTTATAATTGAGCGCTCTGTCTAAAATAACACCTAGATATTTTATTGTAGTAACATTTTGTAGAGCTGGACATAGGCAGGAACTGGTACTGGAGGGACACGAGCTATTATGTGCTATGATTTTTAGATCTACTATAAGATGAGCGGGATTTTTTACAGAAAAACAAATGTATTTGGTCTTTTCAACGTTAAGGGCGAGTCTATTTTTATACAACCACGACATAACCATATTAAATCCCGTTTGTGCGTGATTGTATGCTTGTTGCCAAGTGTCTGCTTCAAATAAAAGCGCGGTGTCATCCGCAAAACTAATTATTCTTCCATTAGGCAATTTTAAGTCGCAAAGCTCATTAATATATGCTAGAAATAGAGTAGGACCGAGGATGCTTCCCTGCGGTACACCATGACCTATTGGAAGGTCATTGCTAACATATTCTGCTATCTTGACTCGTTGATGGCGATTAGTAAGGTAATCAGAAAACAAACCTAGTTGGCTTTCTCTGACTCCTAAGTATTCCAGTTTTTTAATCAGAAGTGGGACGGAGACCGTGTCAAATGCCTTAGCTAAGTCCATAAAGACAACAATTACTTTTTTGTTTACATCTAAATTATTTGTCACAAACTCAGTCAGTTCATGAATAGCATCACTAGTAGACAATCTCGATCGAAACCCAAATTGGGAAGAAGAAAGAAGCATATTGTCTTCAAGGTATCCTACCAAACACCTGTTCATAATCTTCTCAAGGATCTTCGAGAACGCTGGCAGTATAGAAATTGGTCTATAATTGTTAACACGGGCTCCGTCACCACTTTTATAAATTGGATGTACTTCCGCTAACTTCCATGCACTAGGGAATCTACCGGTTGTTATAGCTAAATTACAGATAAAGGTGATCGCTGGAATTAGAGTTTGCTTGTATCTTTTTACAAATACAGTTGGTATTTTATCGCAGCCGACGGCGCAATCAGTTTTCAGACCAGTAATCAAACTTCCGATATCGTCTTCATCTGCAGGAAGAAGAACCAGTGAGTGGGGGTACGATTTTGTTGGAAGGGTCGGAGGGCTATTTGTGTGACTACCTAGACTGTTTGCAATAGCTCTACCTATATTCACAAAATATGAATTTACTTGATTAGCGGTAGTAGATGGGTCTAATGTATTAATTAATTGTAAGGCTTCATTTTTTATTTTTTTTGTATGTGTGATGTCTTTCACAGCATACCATAAGGTTTTATTACCAGTTTTTGTAGCAGCTGCAAGTTTATTTTTGTCGTGTTGAGTCTTAATGTTTTTTATTAGTCCATTGCAGAAATTTCTGTACCGTTTATATGTAAGAATAATATCACTATTATTGGGGTATTTCTTAGCCTTTTGATGTAGTTTGTCGCGATTCCTCATGCACCTCAAAAGCCCTGTGGTCATCCACGGCTTAAAGATTCTTTTGCGGTTTGGTAGTCTAATAGTTTTGGTATTTGCTAATATTTTGTCATTAAGTGTATTTATAAAAAGTGATACCGCCAAGTCTACGTCTGTACTTTCGAAAATTGGAGAAAGATCTATGCTAGTCATATCGTTGTCCAGTTTCTCATAGTCGAGTGTTTTGATAATTTTACGTGATGTGTTTAGTGAGTAATTAAGTTCTAAGGTAAGTGTTACGGTATCATGGTCTGTAACAGATGTTTCAGCTACATAGCATGCAGCTGGGAGTCTTGTTTTTAAAAATATGTGGTCCAAGCAGGTTTTGCCATGGGTTGGTATAGTATGGGCAGGTAGCATAGCATGTGAGGCTAATAGATTTAGGTATGAAAGTGAATATGAGTCTGTAGTATGCTCCGCAATATCGATATTGAGATCACCTACTAGAATAATATTGGAGAAGTTAGATAGTTTTTTTATGTAAGCATCCAGTGACGATAGAAAGTTGTTTAAATTTTTGTACCCTGCCGGTCTGTAGACCGCTAAAATAATCGTTTTGCTGTTAATTTTCATGGCAAGGATATTACAGTCTAAAACAGCGGGTTCTTCTACCGAGGCATTGTTTGTGTTTTTGTAAAAGACGACAACACCTTCATTTTGGGTTATATTATTGCTAGTTTTACAGGAATTATAGCCTTCAAGTGAGGGGATGTGATGAGAGCGTGTTAACCAGCATTCAGTTAGAACAATAAGGTCCCAATCTATCTGTGACCTTGCTAAAAGTGTAAGTAGACTAGGCGTATTACGTGATATGCTTCGTATATTTTGGTGAATTATATTAAGCGAATTTTTTGAGTTGTTGACAAAATTTTTACAGTCATCAATATCACAAACAGATGAATGGGCTATTGTAAATTGGTCTAGTTGATTGATAATATTATCATGCTTATTAGCCATTGGGATATAAAAATGTTATAGGTCGCGAAGTTATTGGGTTAGGGTATGTGTAGGAGTATTTGTGTGAGTGTGTTAGTATAAAGGTAAGTAGTGGTGTGTTATGTACATTAGGTATAAGAAATGTGTGTATTATTTTGTAATTGTAGATATAGGTTTTATATTCATGACTTAAAGATAAAAGTAATAAATGCATAAAACATGCGTTTCGAAAATTGAATAGTTCTTTGGTGGGAAAGTGTGTTTTCCTACTAAAAATTGTCACTGAGTTGAAGTTGATTACAAATATTATTTCAAGGGACACAGAAACGAATCTATAACAACCTATATAAGATAGTCACTGTTTTGTTATGAGTTTCAGACATGCTTCATTGCTAATTCGGATTTGAGGCTCACCTTCAGCTTTGCGTAGATAGATTAGGCCTCGAGAAGTCCAGCAGTAGGAGTATCCTTTCTCTCGCGCTAGCTGTCGGGCTGCGTAGTACAGTTTTTGAGTGTTAGGTGTTAACGACTCCGAAATGAATACTGGTTTGACAGGCCCAGGTACGTTGAGGTGTCCGGTATTCAGCTTGTCATTGTTTATCTTGTTTTTGTTAAAATTCTTTACTTCTTGTAATATTTTTCTTTTTTTAGGCCGCTATTCAACTCCACTACAATAGGTTTACAGCCTTCTTTCCGTGTCGCAGTCCTATAAACATCTTTAATGTCTCCGTCGTGTAAATCTATCCCAATAGCCTTAGATAAACTTTTTACAATCAAACTGGTGTCTTCTTTCGATTCAAATGTTTTTCCCTCTCGTAAAGAAATAGGTATATTGCGTATCTCTAGGTTGGCGGATCTGCTTTTCCGCTCGAGGGCTTCCATTTTCTCTTCTAGTGTCTGGATATTCTTTTTGTCTTCTGCTCTAGCTTCTTGCATATTATGAAGTGTCTTCAGCAAGGTATCATATTTGTCAGAGATAAATTGAAGACTTTCCTTTAGTTCTTCGTTGTTTTGCTTCAATTCCAGGAACTTATGATCGAACTAGGCTGATAATGACGAAATTAGACATTTAAGTTCTTTAAGGTCATCGTCGTCACGTCTGCGCTTCTGCCTTATGCTAACATTTTCATTACCACTTCTTTCGGATGTGTCGGATTCGCATGTTTGAGATGCATGAGCGGTGGGCGTAGAACGGGTGGATCCGGTGGCCCCAATGGCGGGTGAGGCAGTGGGGGAGAACGTCGAAGAGGCATGTTGTACAAACGATTTACTCGGTTTGAAGTATTAGGCGATCATAAATTGTATAGAGGTTGCGCTTGAGTTCCTTGCCCAGGGGTCTCTAAACTGGTCGCCGATCGACGATTTCATACAATTTTTCTTGCGGCCAGCGTAACTTGACCCCTCTGTATGTAGAACACTTTTTACTTGAACATAAACTTTTTACGATAAACCACTTAATGTTTCTGCTTGCTCAGTACTTGCACAATATTTATTACAATAAATAATATTTTATTTTAATTAAAATTGACACTGGGGTGCTATTAAAACACGTCTGTACACTACAGAGGTCCGGGGGGAGAGAAATTACACAACAAAAGAATGAAGGGACTTTATATCCCCTATGATATTTTTTTATTACTGTTGATATGGGTTAGTTAGTAACTACACAAGCATAATAGCATCTAAACTCTCCAGCTAAGCTTTAGCTCCAGCTAACTTGGAATAGTTGTGGTAAGTGGAATTTGAATCTATGACCTCTCAGTCGCAAATCTAATGCCTATTTAAAAAGCCGTTACTGGGAATCTCGTGACAGTAAGATATAATAAGTCTGCGCTATCAAGGAATCTAACCTAAAACATTACGCCTAGCAGTTGCATTTACTACTGCTGCACAAGCGATGCAATCTTCATAACGACATATCTTAACGTGCAAGCTTTCACCAATAAAAGGAACATCTTCTTTTTCAGCATAGACCGTTGGCTGGTGCCTCCAAAACAAGAGCCTGAACCAGTCTCCTTTCTCCAAAGGCTATACAAGTTGAAGCCCTACCAGCTCTCCGCGCCGTACTTCAGGAATAACTACGTGTTCCTCACGTATTTGGGGCTGTTCTTCGTGGTGAACATCGGGTTGTTCGTAGCGAGGTGCATTGAGTATAGGAAGGCGAACGGATTTGTTATATTTGCCAGAGCTTGTGGTCAGTGTGTTTTATTCTATACTATAATATATTAAAGCGTTTATCTTTGTTCTTTTGTTTGAATGGGCTAAACGCTAAAAATACTAGTAGGATTTGATAGCCTTATTCTTGAGAGGTTGGATGTTTATAAATTGTATAATATCACGCTACGACCTAAGGGAAGGCAGTTCCCATAAACGTGAGTAAAGCCGAGGGGGTAAGCTAATATTATAGTCATACGTAAAGATAAAGTAATCATAAACGTAAATGAAACAACGGGGAGTACCACGTATTCCATACGTCTAAAAATAAAAGCCCCGTGACATATTGGCCAAAGCGTAGAGAAAATGAATATCCATGGCTTATCACCACCAATACCACTGAACCTCCAAGTGTAAATAAAGTTATTGTCCCCGGCTGTTATGAAAATCTATGACAATCTACATATTAAATGTTTCAGTAGGTACTTGTGAGATTGTAATTATAGCTATTGGTTTTGGCTGTCACAAAAATCTATGACAATCCATATAGTGTTTCAGTAGAATCTTGAAGTATTTTGATATCGGGTTTAACCTCGGAATATCATCATCCATTTAGGTTACCCGGATGGCTAACACTCTATATAAAAATCGGCAGAATATTTATAGATTACAGGTATGTCACATTGGTGTCAGAAGTCACCTCGTCACTGCCTGTACCCTTAGCATTGAGGCTTCGATCTACTGACGAGACGAAAAATTTTCATACCGTCTGAGCCTGATGATATAAAAAAATATCTAAATATATCCTATCTTCTTCTAATCATCACAATTTGATTACAGGCCAATGTCTAAACTTCAACTGCGCGTGGGTGCTAGTCCTGATGCTAAGGAACTGCCTCACGCAGCTTCGAGTGCGAGGATTCAGCTCTTACCTGCCGCTCGACCATCACATCTACCTGCACAAGCTCACGGGCGTCATGATATGTATATACAGCCTGGTACACACTGTTATGCATCTGTGTAACTTTAGTAAGTACTGCTCTCGAGCCTATGCCTCCCAAGGCAGGCAGAGTTGTGTTACACCCACATTTTGCTGGCTATGGTTTTACGTCCTATGTATTCGTTAAGATTCTTGTCTCATTTACTGGTCACAGCACCAGATGCCGTGCTGCTACTGATTTTTTTTCGACAAAAGAACCTAATTATACAGTCGCAGTCACTATCGCTGTGCCACCGTGGTAATCAGTAAGTAGTCCTCACCTATTCTTATCTGGTGAGATAAACCAGTTTGAATGGCTAGTGTATAAGAATACGGATCATTCATCATGGGGCAAGCCACTAGCTCGTTCGATACATGCCATAAATATACTAATTCCTATTCTTGCGTACTGATTCCTTGTGAAGCAGCTTAGATTTGTGCAGTTACCACGGATGGCGGGTGGTCACTGGTTTCCACTGGCTAAAGAGTTCGCTTCACCATTCCCAGTGCGTGACAATTTTTTTTTTTTTTGACATTGGTGAATACTTTGATGCATACATCTCCGCGGGACGACGGAGAGGTTATGTCGAACTCAACGGGGAAAGATGGTGAGTTACATCCCGGTAATACCGACTAAACCTTCCACGGTGTTCCTCGACATAACCGCAATCGGCGGGGCCGCGCGAATCGCTTTCACATGCAATCGCGACCCCGCCGAGGTTTCGGCCCGCCGCGCGCCGTATGAAACGGCAGGCCACTACACAAATAGACAACCACTAATTTTATTGTCCCCCTGAGGGCGGGACGGACACACGATACAGAGGCGCGCGTGGGAACACGCACCCCGCCTCTCGGACCTAGTGCTGATCGGGTGGCGGGCAGGCCCACGAAGCCCACCACCCCCAGGTCAATCCTCAGGGTGGCTGTAGGTCGTCTCGCGCCCTCCGGCGCTCGGCTCTGAGTGCGTGACATACCCTAAGTTTGATAACCGCATAGGACAAAAACATTAATCTGGCTTTCTGACCTTGGGTATTCTTTATGTCCGTTTAAATGTTTGTAAAGTCCATAGAAATGAATGGTAGAGACGGGCAAAGATTTAATATTCAATTATTTGCTGTTAAGATTCATTCATATTTTTAAATTTTTGAGTTATCTAAATAATATTTTAATTATTGAATGGAAATAAAATACGAAAACTTGAATTTAAAACAATCTTATCTTTCAGGTCTCATAGTAATCAACGACCCGTTACTGAACAAGTCAAACTATACGTTGTACGAGTGGCTTCTCACTGAGAAGCCGGGCTTGTTCGGGCTGGTGGGGGGTTGCGCGAACCCAACGGGCGTGGCGCTGGCCGTCATCCTACTGGTCATGTTCGTCTGCAGCCAGCCGTTTATCAGGCGAGGGGGGAGCTTTGAGGTAAGTCTTCGATATCAGCTGTACCCACAATCTGCCTAAATGCTTTGCATGAGCCTTCTTATAGGCAATACATGTTTATAAAATGAAAAGATGGATTTCGTCGTTCGTTGTACAGAGCAGACGTGTGCAAGTTTTTTCTAAAATTATACCAAATTCAAAAAGTGCAATTTCTTCATTAAATCATAGCGGTTAAAACTCAAAATTGTGTGTCCGCTGTCAGCTTGATGTGATCTTACACTCCTGCGCAACAGTGAAGAAGACCGCCGGAGCGCCGCTACCACCGCGCCTACAAGCCGCCTTCACCCCCGCGAGACACGTACGGTCGCGATATTTTTTACTCGCTCACGCATAACGCTGCATCGATACACCGGCTGACGTAGCACGGCAAACATGAACGTCCAGAGGTCCCCAACCAGCGGGTCGCAACCTGATTTGTCGAAGATGAGTAATGTAAGTTCCGAACCATTGATAACATTCCGGAAACGAAAAGTAGCTTGTGATATCGAATGCTCGTGCTCGGATGATTTGAGAGAAATGAGATCAGAAATATCTCGCATTAACTCTTTATTAGAAAAGTACGTTAGGTCCAACGAGCAGATCTTGAAAAACATGCAAGAGAATATCACTGATATAAAAAATCAAATTACTGATATAAAAGCGTCAAACGAGCGCACACTCAGTGCAATGCAAACAAAAATAGAATCCCTTGAAGCCGACATAAATAACACCAAAGTTTCATCGAAAAGTTCTCCTATTACCCTGGAAAATGAGTTAATTCTTGGCGAACAAATTATGCAAGAGATGCAGAATCGCAGTTACAGGGAGAGAAATGTCGTGCTAGTCGTCCTACCTGAACAAATCGTATCAAATCTAGATGAAAGACTGTTAAAGGATGAAGCTGATGTACAGAAAACCATTTCTCTGTTGAACGTAGATATTCCTAATCCATCAAAAGTGTTTAGAATCGGCAAACTCCAACCAGGCAAGAGTCGCAGTATCAAGGTATGCTTTGAAACTAAAGAACCTGCAAAAGAACTACTCCGCAATAGAAGTAAGCTGCAAAGTGGCCTTAGAATGTTTTCTGACCAAACACCAACTCAGCAAAATTATATGAAAAACCTAAGAGAAGAGCTAAAGCGACGTCAAGAAAAAGGTGAGACTAACCTTACAATTAAATATAATTATGGAACTCCATCAATAATAAATAATCAAAAAACTACACACAGTAAACACAACAAATAATACTTTTATCGAAAACAAAAATACATATGAACTACTAAATAGCTACCAGAACTATCCAATCAGCAAATCACGTTTTACCTTCCTATACCTTAACGCTCGAAGTATACGTAAAGAGGGTAAATTTGATGAACTTAAATGTATTTTACAAGCAATACCAAATAATGTGCACATCATACTATTAACTGAGACCTGGTTTCGCAACGAAGAACAAGCAATACAATTTCAAGTACCAAACTATACTCACTACTACAACTATAGAACTGATCTTGCAGGAGGTGGAGTATCTGCATATGTCCATAACAACCTAAAGCATAGTTTATCGCAGTCAACGTATACAGGAGGCAATAATTATCTATGGATAAAATTGGAGAAATATGCACTCGAAGTAGGAATCGTTTATAATCCAGGATATACAAATTTTAATCAATTTCTCGAGGTTTATGAATCACAATTACAAGAAAGAAACAGGGCCATAGTTTTCGGTGACTTCAACATCGACCTACTCACAAAGGATTCAAAAACAAATCAATATAATCAACTTTTAAAGGAAACAGGATACAAGATTATTAATAAAATTACCAAAAAATACTGCACCAGAGAAGGATCAACTAAGAAATCCCTAATTGACCACGTTAGTACCAACTTGAAGAAAGATAATTTCCATGTGATGACAATCAACTCTTCTTTCTCTGACCATAAACAGCTATACGTGGAAATAAAGAAAATCAAACCACCTCCAAAAATGCACTATCAGTACGAAGCCATTAACTACAAGGAACTTTTTGAATCAATAGAGCGATCTGAAATAAATAAATTAAACAATGATTATACAAGGTTAGAAAACTTAATTAAAAAGCATACAGAAGAACATAAGATGTTAAAGATTAAAATTATCAATGAGCCACAAAAAGATTGGATCAATAAAAATATAGTAAATCAAATCAATGACAGGAACATAATGTGGACAGAACTACAAAACAATCCAGACAATGGAGACCTAAGAGAAAAATTTCACATCAAAAGAAATCAAGTAACCGATCTGATCCGAGAAACGAAGAAGTCATATTATAAGAAAGAATTTGAAAAGAACAGTGGGAAGCCTAAGAAACTATGGAACTTACTAAATACCCTGGCGAATAATAAAGCAAATCGGCGGTGTAGTCCTTCAAAACTCATTGTTAATTTAACAGAAGTTACAGAACCTAATGAGATATGTAAGATATTTAATAACTTTTTTGCTACCATAGGGTCGTGTTTGGCTAATAAAATTCCTAAATGCTTTCATGATGATTACATTCACGCACTACCAAAACAAACTTTACAGAATTCTCAAATGAATACTTTTAATCCATGCACTGAGAAAGAAATCCTTAATATCATTAATAACCTAGATTCAAATAGTAGCGTCGGAGTAGATGGTGTAAGTACGAAAGTAATTAAATGTATTAAGGAAATAATTCTAAATAAATAAACAATTTGCTTTAACAAGCTTCTACAGGACGGATCATTTCCAGACTCACTCAAAATAGCCAAAGTTACACCCATTTACAAATCCGGAATAAAAACAGACCCTGGTAACTATAGACCAATATCTGTATTGCCAATATTATCAAAAATTTTGGAAAAATTCTACATACACGGCTTTTGAACTACTTAAACTCCATTAACTTCTTTTTTGATCGTCAGTATGGATTTCGGTCTCAAAGTAATACACTAACAGCAACAGTTGATTTGGTAACCAAAATCAAACATAATATTGACAAGAGAAACATTGTACTAGGAGTATTTATTGATTTAAAAAAGGCTTTTGACACCGTTAGTCCCAGATTGCTTTTAAAAAAACTTGAAGTCATTGGTATTACCAGTACACCTCTAAAAATGTTTGAATCATACTTAACGAACAGATTGCAGATAGTAAAAATTTACAACTCCCAAAGTCTACCACTACCCATATCCTACGGCGTTCCACAAGGATCAATACTAGGGCCTCTGCTCTTTTTAATGTATATTAATAATATACACGAACTAGGCTTAAACGGGCATATTACTCTATACGCCGACGACACATGCCTCTTTTACTTTGGTTCGTCTATACATGACCTCATCTCACAGGCCCAGCAGGACCTTGACGTCCTTTACGAGTGGTTTCAGTATAATCTACTGACTATCAATGTTTCCAAAACTAGCTATATACTTTTTAAAGCTAAAAATAAACCAATACCCGATTACTCACCTCTCACAATAAATAATAGACTTTTACAGGTTAAAACACATGAAAAATATCTTGGCCTACATATAGATTCGTCCTTAACATGGAATTTTCACATTAAACACTTAATTAATAAATTAATATCCCTCCATGCTTCCTTACGGATTAATTTTCGATGCATACCACGCAAACTACGTTTTAAAATTTACAATTCCCTGGTAAAACCACATTTGTTGTATCTAATTGAAATCTGGGGAAACGCTGCAAAAACGAGATTGGGCAAATTACAAGTCTTACAAAACAAAATAATAAAAATGTTATTTGATTATAAATTTCGTACAGAAACTAAAAAAATATATCGTGAAACTAAATTAATGAACCTAAAACAATTATACATTTATAGCACTTGTATTTTCATTCGCAAAACAATTAACAATAATGTCCGCACTGAATTACAATTTACTAAGCGGAAAAAAGTTGGGCGCCCCTGCACGCGACGCGCGAGTTTCATAGTCTTGCCTAGAACTCGAACAAATTACGGCCAAACCGCAATGACTTATGACGGTGCGCGCCATTATAACAAAATACCCTCCGATATAAAAAATATTGTATCTTTCAACATATTTAAAAAACGATTGGCACAGTATATTATTACAAAAGTATCGATTTGAGAAATCTAATTGTTTTCTTTTGAATGCGAACTGTTTTGGTAATGTGTGTTTTTGTGTAAATAACCAATTGGTCTATAAATGTTTTTGTGTATATGATTGTACTTTTAATAATTTATTTAAGTAAGTACTCTCTTTTTAATAACGTGCGGCAATGAATGTTACCTATGTCTTTTTATTGTAAACATGTTCTCATGTAAGTGACTTTTGTCTTTATGAGAATAAATGTCTTTAAACCTTAAAGCGTAGTTTGAAAAGCCTGAATTTTAACAATTTCATGACTCAAATCATAGTATCAAAATTTGCAATAGACTATATATACTGGGCGACACTGGTTTGGCTGCTGAAAGCACAGCGGCTAAAGAAACAGTCATGCAATACAATGATTTTTGACAGTCCGTTACAAATACTTCCCTAAGTTTCAAGCTACCCATCAAAAATGTTAAATTAAGGACTACTGATTCGACTTTTAAAATAGTTTGCAATTTGCTTTGGTTTCAGATATTCTACTGGACGCATCTTTTGTACATACCATTTTGGTTGCTGCTACTATTCCATGGACCCAACTTCTGGAAATGGTTCGTGGTGCCTGGCACTATCTACATATCAGAGAGGATCATGAGATTGGCATGGATGAGGTGATTATTACAATTGTTTAATCGTTTTAATTTGTAATCATTTTATTTTGTAGCTGCGCTCATTGCTTTAAAGAATAAATTTACTTGAGTGTACCGGTGTCTAAACACCAGTGGCCTACATAAATCTCAAGAATCTTGAGCTGAAACCTAATATCCCGAGGTGGGCACTAAACATTTGTCCAGAAGAGTGCTATACTAATATTGCGCCAGATATGTGAGGTCAAATGTACAGTAGTAACTAAGTATGTATGTTTCAGATCAGAACGTGGCAAGACCTATATATCATCAGGCATCTTACTTCCTTCGCGCGTGACACATCTAGTGGTCAAGCGGCCACCTCTCCTGGACTTCCACGCGGGAGACTACGTCTTCGTCAACATTCCTGCCATCGCGACGTACGAATGGCATCCGTTTACCATCAGCAGTGCTCCTGAGCAGGAAGGTATGTGGTCTGCAGACTAATTTGCAGTTAAAAGAGAAAAAATATTTTAGTTAACATTAAATTAATAGAACTTGTCGAAATCGATTTTCAATAAGAGTATTCTGTGCTCCTATTCATATTTCGGAATATAAAATCAATATAAATATAAAACGGCACCAAATAATTATCTATGTCTGCTAAAAAAGAACTGTCCCGTAGATCTGGATTTTGAGTTACGTAATACTTATGTAGAGTTAAGCCGTGGTAAGATGAGGGTAAGAGAAGAATGAAAAGATCATATTCCTTTGCAAGTTGGCTGACGAGAGCTGGTTTAAAGTAGCTCTAGATCGCGCAAGTTTGCGCGCAGCTGGAGAGAACTATGTAACTATGATGTACACCATGTTCATTTTCGTCACATGCTGAGAAACTTCTTTTAAATTCCTTACTCTAAAGTTGTCTTGTTTCAGATTACCTATGGCTGCACATCCGAGGAGTGGGCGAGTGGACCAACCGTCTGTACAATTACTTCGAGAGGGAACAGGCCAGGCTGCACGGAGGGGAGCTGCTCGCCATCGAGAATGGACACCAGTAAGTAATCTCAGATATCTGATTGGTGTAAAGTTCTATGTTAAAGGCAGGCGTTTGATCCTACTGGGTTTTGAATAAGTTTTGGAGATCTGACGAGTGTGCAGGTTGCAAAATGGTTGAGATAATTAGGTTGCTGTTACCAATGTATGTACTTTGTGTTGCAACTTCGATTCGATTTCCTCGTGACGCATATTGTTGTTCATGTATACGTTTTAACGATTGCCTATAAAAATCAAAAACTTTATTTGTTTATTTTAGGAACGCTTACAGCATAATAACTTTAGATGTATCTGAACTTGAATACACATATTGCTAATTACAAGTTTTTACATCTTGAATTTGAGTGTTACCTATAACTGTGTTTTTAAATAAAATATGGGAAAAGAGAACGCAAAGGCAATTGTTACGGCAATTAGTTTAAGCTTTACTATAAACTTACCTATGTATTTTTATTTTTAAATTGTTTGTATAAACTATTGAGTCGAGTCTGCCGAAAGGATACTAATACAAACAAACAGTACAAAAAAAAAAGGTCCCATATATTATACCCGGTCACTATTACATAAAAAATTACTTATGTTTTGGGCCGCGGTACAGTCTACAAGTTCTACAACTCCGTTTCAGATAGACAACAAATAAAGCACCGTTCGCAATTTATTCAGCCTATCCATACTAACGACGACATATTTCCAGGAAATTAGCTCGGTCAGTGTCGGAGCAAAGCAAGAAGAGTCGCAACAACTCCACCTGTAGCGGCAAGAAGAGATCGGTAGACTTCTCGCCGCCACCTCCCTGTTACACCAACGAGGGATATACTCCGAATGAACTGGGGAATGGTGAATCCAAGCACAGCGAACGTAAGTGCAAAGTACTATTTAAATATAATAATATTAACTATTGAAATTAAACTACTTTATACGAATTTTATAGCGATGGTTTTAACACTTTTATTTTATAGCGACGATTTTAACACTTTTATTTTATAGCGACGATTTTAACACTTTTATTTTATAGCGACGATTTTAACACTTTTAGTACATAATTTTGAAAAGATTACACTACTACTGAATATATAATACTATTTTATCTGTTTTAAATTAATAAAACTATTCAGATTGAAAGGATGATGACCAAATTTGTATGAATCAGTTCTTATATGATCACTATGATCAGGCATGAAAATCTGAGCTTTTTGTTATTTTTGCCAAAAAATAATAATATTAAAACATAATTTTCTCGTTATATCCCGCACTTTTGAGAGATGTCGCCATAGTAAAAAATTATAACCTTACTAAGAATTTTTGATTGAGATACATTTCAAATCTGTTGGTCGATGTACGAGTTGGGGGGACGTTTTCACGCATCGTTCTTTACACTTTCTCCGACGTTTCGATTGCTTTTCAGCAGCCATGTTCAGTCTCCCCGTGAACATGGCTATGGCTACCATTCGCATAAACGTAAGACAATACTATGCAATGTACTAGATTTGTTTTTATGCTTGAAGAGTCCGATAACTTGGTTATGCGATAGGATAATTAGCCATGTGACGTTCGAGTGTTGTAGGTTCGATTTCCACACAGGACAAAAAATTGTGCAATCCACAAATTGTCGTTCAGAGTTTACGTTTGAGTCCGTTGTTTATATTCTTATAAAGTTGCCTGCGATTTAGGCGTTATTCCTTTGGCGAGAATTGTATCTTTTTATAAAATGTATGAGTATGATGTGCTTAGTAGGCTAAAAGCGATTAATGAATGTATTTTTCGTTTCAGCTGCATCTCCTACGCGAGTGTCATACCACCCATCGCTGTTGCCGCCAGCGAGGACCCTGGAGAAATCACGCTCCATGCCTGATGTTCAGAAGAACGTCAAGAAGAGACAACGGCTGATGGCGTGAGTTAACAGCATTACATAAAAAATGTCAACCTAGGTGAAAAAAATAAAGTTTGAATTGGTGGCTTTTGCAGTCGCCGCCACACAACATGTGTGGAGTCTATAAGAACAACTTATGCACAAAGAGGCGTGCGTATGTAACAATTATTGCTTAATCATGCTCAAATCTCTGCAAGCTGTTGTAATGACCTAACCTTCTGATTTTTCCGTGTTATGTGTCCAAACACAAGACCATTAATAAAAAGACTGATATTAAACCCCTCCATGCCATTACGCACTAACTAAATAATTCAGTGCACTACACTGAATTATTTTGTCGCAATGTCAAACCCCTTATCCAGCCTTAGAAGAACTCCTGTAAACCTGAATGAGAGATTAAGTACTGACTGCACTGATGGCGTAGTGGTATAAGTGGTTGCCTCGCGGTTGCCACTGCCCCGAGTGTTGTTGGTTTGAATCCCACACGGGACAAAAATTTGTGTGATCCACAAATGGTTGTTCCGAGTCTGGGTGTTCTTTGTGTCCGTTGTTTAAATAATTGTAAAGTCTCCTGAGACATAAGAATTTTTCTTGGAGGTGTTTTTTTCAAAAGTCTACTTACTGACGTATCTGTTTGAACGATAGGCTGCGAGATTTCATGCGCTCAGAGTCAGAGCGGCAGTTAAGCGAGTCATCGCTGCAGTTAGCGCGACGTAAAGTTGGTGCGCCGCGCACTCCAGCGCACGGTGCGCTCGCGCACAGCTTCCGGTACATGCGCACCAAGCCCACCATTATCGCGTTCAAGACGCCCAGCTTCGAGGAGCGGCGGAGGAGCAACGATAGCATACTTACTTTAGGTAAGCAGAACAGCAGAACAATATCGGCCCTGTATTAAACTGTCCCACTGCTAGGCGCGGGTCTCTTCTCTGTGTGAGAAGGGTTAGGACATAGTCCACCACGCTGGCCCATTGCGGGTTGGCAGACTTCACATACCTTCGAAAAAATTATGAAGATCTCTCAGACACGCAGGTTTCCTCACGATGTTTTCCTTCACCATTAAAGCAAGCGATAATTAAGTATTTAATACGTACATAACTTCAAAAAGTTAGATATGCCTTGGGATTGAACTCGAGACCATTCAAGGCAGTCCAATGGTCTCCTACTGGGCTACCTCTGCTATTAAACAACAGCTTAAGTAAGGTAGAACTTAAAAGAGATTCCTTAAAGAGAAGTAATTCGACTAAAACGATCACTAGACAGAAATTCAGATCTAATGTTGTGTTCCTGTGCTGAGTAAGCATTTCAAAACTCCTAAACTAGGCGCTTAGCATAGAAGGATCTTCAATCTGTGTGCCTTAGGTTGGTGGCACAGCAACTCCTTAGTTAAAGACAACTACGTCAGCGAAGTATAAACGTCAAAAGTCCATCATCACTTGAACCGTTCTTTTAAAAAAATAACTGAATTGTCAACTTTCGTATTTACGCACATAACTTTAACTACAACAAAAGACGCATTTAGAACAAAATTAAAAGTTCGGTGCTGCAGTGCAACGGCCTTCTCGCTCGTGTATCGCTAGCATGAAAATTTATTAAATATTTTATGTATCCTAATTATGCTATTCCATAAAAATAATTAATTTCTATAACCCATATATTAGTCTCTCGTTTGCCAGAACGCAGATCTATAAGCCAGACCTAATCCTTTTCTGATCTGACAGATAAGAAGGACATGTATGTTTGTTACAGCACGGCGTCGTCTCTCAAAGAGCCTCTCTCCTGACCGGGACGTGGAGTCGCAGCCGGAGATTATTGAGAACGATGGCTCCGTGGCCACTGACGACTTCGAGGTCAACTATCCAATAGGGAAACCACTGGAGGTAACATAACATTACATAGTATCGCGCTTGGGAGTCTACCAGATGTTTTCATAGCTCTCGATACTCCTCTGTCCATACATTACTAATTATTCAACGTTTCCGTTAGAAGTAGGTACTATTTGGTTACTATATGGTACACAATGGCTACCCGGGTTTGAACATTCTTTGTCCATTTAAGATAAGATAAGATATATATTTGCATATGTGTGATGCTGCCTAGCATGATGCAAAATACACATCAAAGACCAAACACGAGCATGAACAAGTCTATAGTGATCTATTGATTGAAAGTTTGTTCAATCCCTCTAGATAACGAAACAAAAATCTGATTACAGCAGCTACGTCTTAACAAATATTTGCGCCTATCATACTGTTTTGCCCGCGGCTTCGCTCGCGTAAATGTCCGTAAGGTCCGGTTATGTTAGTAACAGTAAATTCTTAAAATAAAATATAGTCTATTTTACTCAGTGATAACATAACTTTCCAATAGTAAAGAATTTTTGAAATCGGTTGGTTTATGAGATAAATCCTTACAAACAATCATATAAAAACTAATATTTTCTCTTTATAATCTTTATATATATAATTCTTCTGTACGTGTGTTGACAGTGAATTCCTCCTAAACGGCTGGACCGATTTGAATGAATTATTTTGTGTGTTCAAGTGGATTCGAGGACGGTTTAGATTTAATTTTTTTTTTCCGGCTTCGCAGGGCAACTTCTGTCGGGACAGCTATTATTAGTATAAATATACACCTGTTAAGCAAAGATTCACAGATTTGCCACTTGCTCGCTTTTACACGCATTTCTTGCCAGATTCACACACGTTTATAATCTCCTCAGATCTATCTCGACGGTTCTACAGATTTTCACTTGCTCGCTCTAACGCACATTTCTTGCCTCATTCACACGTTTATCTCCTTAGATCTACGTCGATGGCCCCTACGGCGCGGCATCCTCCCACATATTCCTGGCGCAGCACGCGGCGCTGGTGGCCGCTGGTATAGGCGTCACGCCCTTCGCGTCCATCCTGCAGGCGGTCATGTACCGCTACTGGAGCGCGAGGCACGAGTGTCCCAAGTGTGGGCATGCGTGGGCCTCGGATATGCCGCGGCATAATATGAATTTGAAGAAGGTACCTACTACGTCGGGGATTTTTGCCTCTGTGTTTTGTTTCTAAAGCCCATCAAATGTTTCATGTATCGTATAGTTATAGAACTGCAAGTACCGTACTGATATCGCAGTAGGCAGAGGTTTGGCTGTGGGTCCCCTTGACAAAACCCTTGCCGAAATCCTTGAGCAGCTGTTGACAGTTCACACTTATAAACAGCTGGGACATTATGTGGTCTACCACTAAGTGTAATAAAAAAATACAATGCCTAATGTATTAAAGACAAACACAACACAAATCAGTATATACAGGGTGTCCGGTAATTAATGGATAACCTTGAAAAGTCTTACAGTAGAACTGAGGGCCGTTCAGAAAAAATGAAAAAAAATAATATTAAAAAGTGCAAGCTGTATTAGCATAGCATACTTTTGACTGTCTATCGATTAGCATAATTAGTGTTTAATAATAAAACAACAATAACTAAATTTAAAATTTAAAAATCCCCGACACAATATTCATTTGTTACCCATATTGAACAGTTATAATTTTTGGAAATATGTAATATTCTGGTGGCGGCCATCTTGGATTTAAAATTTATCATAGTGTATAGTATTCTACTAGTCAAGCCCTTTCATTTGATACCCATATTGAGGGAGTTGTGAAAAATATGTAATTCGCCATTTTGTGGTGGCGGCCATTTTGGACCGATTTTTATCAAACGTAGCTAAGAACACTCTCGACTAATTCACCTTTCAAACAAAAAAAACAAAATTAAAATCGGTTCATCCGTTCGGGAGCTACGATGCCACAGACAGACACTCACACACACACACACACACACACACACACACACACACACACACACACACACACACACAGACACACACACACAGACACGTCAAACTTATAACACCCCGTCGTTTTTGCGTCGGGGGTTAAAAAACCGATGGATTTCATTCATTTATGGTCGTAATAAACAAGAAAGTTATACATGGTAATTAAAAAAAACACATATCTCAGGTAGTAGTTATGTACAGTGAAACCTTACACTATTGTCAACTAAGCATTTTACTTCACTTTATAATTTTATATTCATTAACCAATTCAGTACTCGATTAGCGGTCATCGCGCGTGCTCCCTCGCTCCTTTGTATTTTACCTTGCTCCGGTTAATAAATTCGTTATTTTTATCTTAAAACAGACTTATCTTTAGCTAACTCCGACCCTTCTACATGGTCTTTCGAGCTACTGAGCGGGACCTCGCGAGTTTTGCTATTCGTATTTCCTTAGTGAATAAGGTTAGATTTTTGTCAAATTTTCTGAACGGCCGTCAGTTCCACTATAAGGCATTTCCAGGTTATCCATTAATTACTGGACACTCTGTATATTAAATAACGTAAAATCATTTAATATTATGTCGGCCTCGATGGCGTAGTGGTTAATGTAACCGACTGCCACGCCTGAGGTCGCGGGTTTGATTCCCGCACAAGTCAAACATTTGTGCGCATGAACATGGATGTTTGTCTTGGTCTGGATGTTTATATGTATAATATGTAGGAACGTAATTACAAAAATAGTGTTTATGTATGATTGTTTATCCATTGTCTAGTCCCCATAGTACAAGCTCTGCTTATTTTTGGCTAGACGGTGTTGTGTGTATGTGATAGAATATTATATTATTATTATTATTATATAATATTTTTACTTAGTATATGTTTAAATTATATACATACATAGTATAATATTTTATTAGGGTTATGCGACTGTAAAATCTGTGAAAAGTAGTTAAACTGCAATGTATTATTGAAAATAAACTACCTTTTTTATTGTTATAACTAATAAATGTCGTTTTAAACTTTATATCCTATCGTCACTGTATCGACTGCTTTTAAGCAGCCATGATTAGGCAGACTAAAGGAAGACCTTATTCTTGAAGTGTAAAGTTATCGCGTTTTTGAACACTGTTTAATTATTGATGTTTCTACTTACGCAAAACATCGAGGCAAGTGTAAATATAAATAATTACAAAATAATATTCAAAAGCTGTAATAATTTAAATAAACCGTTAAAAAAACCGACAAACAGTTCAATTTCAGAAGCGTACAGTATTTGCTACCTATCTATGAATCCTCCATTCCACCATATTATACCCTACTCTCTCTACAACCCAGGTGGATTTCTTCTGGATAAATCGCGAGCAGCGTTCGTTCGAGTGGTTCGTGTCGCTGCTGTCTCAGCTGGAGATCGAGCAGGCGGAGCTAGGAGGCGCCATGGAGCGGTTCCTGGAGATGCACATGTACATCACGAGTGCGCTGCAGAGGAGCGACATGAAGGCTGTGGGGCTGCAGCTGGCCATGGACTTGTTGCATGAGAAGGTAAGCAGACACACGCATGAACTATTCCTACTTCTATAATAATAATCTCCGTGTAAGCCTCCCAAAGCGCCAGGTATGTTCCTAATATAATATGTTAGAAAATACCTGTAATAAGAGAAACATAATAATAATGTAAGATATATTGAAAATATTTAAATAATGATCATATTAATTATAATGTCCTCCAGACCGAATTTTGATCACGGCGGCCAATCTTAATGGAGACTGTGACCCATCTGGTTACATCTGCGCAAGGGATATTATAGTGCACAAGTGTGTGCGCAAACACAAGTACACTCTCGGTTTCATAGGGAACCGAGATATAGTAAGGCTTGTCAGCACGATTGGCGTAGTGATTTAAGTGGTCACCTCGCCACTGCCGCTGATCTAAGGTGGTTCAGTTCGATCCCCACACGGAACAATATATGTATAATTATAATACCATTCACGTTGTGGATCACACATATTTGTAATCCACAAATGGTTGTTCCGAGTCTGGGTGTTCTTTGTGTACACAGGAATTATTCCTAGTGCGAGGGTTGTCTTTTTTAATGTAATGTGAACTTATTTTTCTGTTCTGTAGTGAATAAGTGCGCTGAAGATCCAATCACCTCGGTTCCTTCCTTTCACACCCTCTTGCCTCCGTCATCTTCTAATAAGCTACGGTAGCTGCTTACCATCCAGCAAAACGTGTGCCGTTTTGCCACATATGTGGTTTACGTTGTGTTTCCTTCATCAGTGCCTTGAAAAGCACGGCAAGCGGTTGGTCCTGCGCCTAATCTCTCTCCTGATGTATTGCATCGTTCTATGAGAGTTAGAGAATAGAGAGTACACATGTGTTAGCTGCACATGTCCACTATAATATCTATTACGAAAATGGTTAGTCTCCATCAAGATTGGTGGCCATGTCTGAAATCCGGTTTGAAGGACCTTATATTTATGTTTAATTAACATTTAATTCGTAAATTTCAGGAGAAACGTGACCTCATAACGGGTCTAAAGACACGTACGAACGCCGGCCGGCCCAACTGGGACAAAGTGTTCAAGCAACTCCAGGAACAGAACAAGGGCAAAGTCACCGTCTTCTACTGCGGTCCCCCGCAACTCGCCAAGATCCTCAGGGTTAAGTGTGACCAGTTCGGCTTTACCTTTAGGAAGGAAGTCTTTTAAAAAGTCAAAACAGCTAAAACTAGTTAAAGGTGCTTAGTACGAGTTGTTTTTACGTTAACGCGATCGAAACGTTTACCGCATTTGGCTGTCTGATTGGTTAAGAGCTTGGAGCGGGCCAATCAGAGCGCCGAACGTCATAAACGTGTCGATCGCGTTTACGTACAGCAAACTCGCACTAAACACTCATATTCAGAATCTGCTGGTTCAAGTAATGAAAATAAATCTAGGTACGATTATTGTGTCTAAGGCATCTTTCACCTTTTTATTGTTCTGAAATACTTAGATGTGTCATTATTTTCCGTTCTGTAATGAAATTTTCAAATTATATAAATCCGAAATATGTATATACATTTGTAAAACGAAAGCATAAGTTGAATGACCTTGAGGAATATTGTACAAAAAGCAATTTTTTTAACCTTGGTATAGATTGTACTTTGTAAGACGATAAAAGACAGGTACTCATACAGACACACTAGTTGGTTACAGCATTCAACAATAGTACCTATTATTATAATAAACGGATAAAGATTGTTTAGAGATGCCTTTCTTAAAGGTCTTTTTATTGCTTAAACCAGCTGACGTAATTATATTTCCTATTTCTGTTATTATTTCCATTCCAAGCAATAAATTAAAATAAATCAATGTCAGCCTTACTTGTAAACCGCTCTCAATATTTAAAATTCTGCTAAAAATCCACTAATAACTCAATGGGGAGACCAACAGACTGCAATGCAGAGGGTCTCGGGTTCGAAACCATGTCGCGCACCTCTAACTTTCGGAAGTTATATGACTTTTAGAAATTATGTGCGTATTGATTGACAATTATCGCCTGCTCCGTGCCTCGGAGAGCACGTTAAGCCGTCGGTCCCGGCTGCCATGAACATCTATGGCAGTCGTTATTGGGAAATCAGTGCCCTATAATATCCTGACACTGGTCTAGCCTTAAGGTATCATTAGCCTTCGGGTTGCAGAGGTGGGGTGGCAGCCGCTCCGTGTAAAAACTGATATCCAATCATATCCGGTTAGACTAGAAAAGCCGACCCCAAGTGACTTGGGAATAATAAAGGCTAGGGAGGAGAAGAAGGGAAAACCTTACCTATAAACGTTACTCAGCTTTGTTGAATAATAATCAAGGGCCTAATAGCGGCGGGCCGTTGTTCAAATGTTAATCACTGATCATGGACTTGCGAGCTATTCAGCTGAGAGGAAGCTAAATATTAGTTAGCGATCATTTTATAAGTAAGGCTGTCGCTAACAATGATATATTTTTAAAACATTCCAAAAGTATTTTATGTACAAGTGTAGTTTACCATTCTCCTTTTTCAAATAGGCTGAATAAAGCCGCTTCCCTTGCCTTCCCATGCTACAAAATAACTCATAATTTTACTAGACAAACCACATAGATCAATGTAAATTGTTTAAATAATACAAATTATAATTTATTTTAGTTTTTAAGTGCCATGACATTTTTCTGTGTTATTCATGATTACTTTTTTAAAGAATTTATTACAATACCAATACAAAAATGTGTACTTAATAAGCTAACTGACAATTTTATGACCATACAACGTGGAACGAAATAACATAGTCTTTAAACGGATTTTTATATTGATAACACTGTTTTTAATATAATAATAATAATATACATAATACATATATTCTATCACATACACACAACACCATCTAGCCCAAACTAAGCAGAGCTTGTACTATGGGTAGGTACTAGACAATGGATAAACATACATATATACTTATTTTTTGTAAATATGAACATATTATACATAGAAATACCCAGAACAAGATAAACATTCATATCCATGCACACAAATGTTTGAATTGTGCGGGAATCGAACCCGCGACCTCAGGCTTGGCAGTCGGTTACATTAACCACTACGCCATCGAGGCCGCCCAATGATGAGAAAAAAATCACTTTGGAGTGTGGATCTATCATAAACGGCAAAATATTCTGTCAAGTGTTAGAATACTAGACATAATTAAATATCTATTTTGCCTGGCCGCCGCCGGTGTGCCGTTGCGACTCAATATGATATAAACACTTTATATATATGTAAATAAATAAATATTCTACCACATACACACAACACCATCTAGCCCAAACTAAGCAGAGCTTGTACTATGGGTACTAGACAACGGATAAACATACAAATATACATTTTTTTTGTAAATACATACATATTATACATAGAAACACCCAGACCAAGACAAACATCCATGCTCATGCACACAAATGTTTGACTTGTGCGGGAATCGAACCCGCGACCTCAGGCGTAGCAGTCGGTTACACTAATCACAAAGCCATCGAGGCCGCCCAATAATGAAAAAAAATGACTTTCGAGTGTGGGTCTATCGTAAACGGCAAAATATTCTGTCAAGTGTTAGAATACTAGACATAATTAAATATCTATTTTACTTGGCCGCCGCCGGTGTGCCGTTGCGACTCAATATGATATTAAACACATATATAATATGTAATTTCAGTCTCACGTTGTATTAAAGAATTAATTAGGTAATTAGATAGAACAATTATTGTAGTTACCGTTTATAACTTAGTCATGTTTTGTTTAAAATTTTAAGCTTCTTGTTATGAATAAAATTAGTTGAAGGAATTAGTTGCTATTTTATTTTACAGCATATTTTTATAGATCAACCAACGTAGCGGTACCAGCAGGGTACACCAATATACAGAATGTCCGGTAATTAATGGATAACCTGGAAATGTCTTATAGTGGAACTGAAGACCGTTAAAAAAAAATATGAAAAAAACTATCCTCACTACTACTACTAGGAGATATGTGATTGTTTTTAATTACTATTTATAACTTTCTTTTATACTACGACCATAAATGAATGAAATCCATCGGTTTTTTGTTGTTTTATTATTAAACACTAATTATGCTAATAGATAGACAGTCAAAAGTATGCTATGCTAATATAGCTTGTACTTTTTAAAATATACTTATACATTTTTTTTAATTTTTTTCTGAACGGCCTTCATTTCTACTATAAGACATTTCAAGGTTATACATTAATTAATGGACAACCTGTATATTGAAGAAAATAAATATCCAATTTAGGTTATCTGCTATTGCCAATATCTATGCTCTCATCGCATCTTATCTCGCATCTCTATGCCTTGTGTCGCGGAGATCTTCACAAACATTGAAACAACGGACTATTTGAGAACCGTACAAATCTTTATCCTGTGTGGGGTCAAATGGAAATCACAACCCTCGGCGTGGTGTATAACAGTGAGTTGACTACCTTAACCACTGAGCCATAGTGATAAGCAAGGCTTAATAGTTATTCTTCATTCTCTACACCCGCTTGTTACAAAGCAACCACCAGCTGCAATATAATAACGTAACTACTTACCATTAGATATAATGACTAAAGCCAACGCATCAAAAAAAATATAAATTTTGGTCCCTGTATCGAACCCATGACACAGCGCATTCATTCTACTGGTCTATCCACGCAAACATCTGTGCACCATAATAATACAAATAGATATAAAATGATTAAATATTGAATAAATTGAATCTGATTTCAAAATTACCGCGTAATTTGCATGTTGCTACAGCAAAAAAATTATTAAAATGGTTACTTCCTTATACTTATTTGCTGGTATCATTTCCTATAGTTTCTTTTTTCTTTAATTGATTTTAATTAATACTTTTATTAACTGCCAGATTACACTTAATTTTATATTTATTCTTAATCAAATGTTAGTAATCTGCTAGAGGAATTTATCAAGCCAGCAACCTTGCTAAAAATATTTTGCGGAGGCCGACCTTCATGCCAAGGTCTTAGCAACAAAGGTCAATGGCAATCCTGCCAAGGTTAACCTTGGAGTAACCTCGGTTGAGGACAACCGACCTCGAGTCAAGGGTACAACCTTCAACGAGGTTGTCCGCGAAAACAGTCTTATAAAATCAGCATTTACATAAAATTAATTTTCAGTTCGCCACTATGTATTGATAATTTAAAAAGCATTGAATTTTATTGACCTTGACTCAAGGTCATTTATAAAATAGGAAGGTTATGTTTATGAAAATTTGATTCTAGGCCTACCTATAACCAAAATAACTTAGGTCATGTATGGAGTATGATTCCTATGACGTGTAACACTAATATTGTTGAATACCATGCTACAATTTAACTAAGCGACATCTATAGTACAGTATAAAAACTTCATCACAAAATATATTAGTACGTGCCCATTGTAATAGATGTCACTGTTCTTAATTTTATATGATCTGGTTTAATTTTAGCTAAATAATAATATTTAGACATTATTGCTTGCTTTTACAAATAAATTTTATGAAGAACCCATTTAAATCAAGCATAGTATTATTATGAATAATATATAATATTATTGTTTCATTTATGACATCTATGTCAAACCAAATTAACTACATTACGAAAAATATTAGTATAAAGCTACTCCACTAGATGGCGCTAAACTAAATTAATAATTTATTTTACAAAACGTAATTCCGTCACACTGATAGAAAACTCTTATCTATACCATATTTAATCAAAAACATTATTATAATGTTTATGTGAAATTAACTATGTATATGGTGCTATTAGACTCAGGCGATTAGTTCTAATTTCTATTTTACGAGCTCATGATTTGCTACGTTCTAAGAACCTCATACTGTAGTATCTTGGGAAAACCATTACGAAGAAGGCTTTCCACAACCTAAGCGAGTGTAATTAATTTGAAGGTGTATACGACGTTTGCTCGAGACAATAATAATAAAATTTAGTTTCAATAGGTAGGTATATATCTTAAAAGCGCCCCTAGCGGAAAGATTGAAGAACTAATCAATCAATTCACTTAGTACACAATCGATTTGTTTACTACAATTTATACATATCGTCACTGGAAAACCAATAGTAACAAAGCGCTATTTTGGACAAAATTAGTTATATATAAAGTTATATATATCGTTGGATTGGATTTTAGGCGCTGTGTCGATTGGTTCTGGTGAGGTCTACTCTAATCTCGTAACATTAGTCACTTCAACACTGCAAAAGTAAGGTATTTTTGATCATTTAGAATTTGTCTTAAAAGGAACATAGGTATGTAATGCAACTGATAATAAATTTATAATCGTTGTAACCTCGTCGAGCAAGCCAAAATACTCTAGTTTAGTTATTGATGATGCCTTAGTATTTTTTCTCAGACACAAAAGCTTGTTGATATGGTAGTTAACTAAATTAGCTTCAGGTAGAAATTAGTGAGCGTGGCGCGTTAGTAAATTTTGTTTTCGTACATTTTCTGAGGAATTAGTTTTAGTGACATGTCTCTACGGGTTTAAATATTCCAGTGACAATTTAAAATGTTTTGCATGTTTGCAAGCAATAAAATCTAAAAACGTTTTGTTAAGCATGGAGTAAATTGTTAAACAAATAAATAAAAATTATTATAAATGTAACCCAGGCATTACATATATGTACCTATGGTGACCGCTTACCTTAAGACGGGTCTAACTGCTTAAATAAAAGGTAAAAAAGCACCTTTTAATTAGTTGAACGAGTGTCATCCTCACTTATTCTCACAATTGTCCGTAAGTGACTGAGAGATAAGAAGAGGCCCGTGCCCAGCAGTGGGACCTTTTATATACAGAGACCTATTATTACGAGCATTGGCCTATTTTATTGATTACGATATACTGTATGCCAGCCATTTTACTTTATTCGCTGTAATTACATTCTTCATGCACTATCGACGGTCTAGGGTACTCTTAACCTGACCTACCTCTAGATGTCTACGATGTAGTCAGAGAACATTCTTCTAGTCTTACTATACATACGTACTTATATACATAATTAGTCATTATTTTGTGAATACTTGTTTCTGTACCCTAAACTATCTTAGTTATCTTCCTTTATTCTTGTTATTTTAATATCGTCTTGCGCGCAACAGTTTCTTATATTGTAACAATCTTCATTTCTGTCCTTTTATGCACACTTTGTATCTTACTTGCTCTTCTGGGAAAAAATGCAAGAATGGTGTTGTGGCTTGAGTGATTGCCTTGCTGCTGCCATTACCTACATCGAGTATTATGGGTTCCATAATTCACAATGTCTTTTATATAATGTACTGGAGTTTATGCGGGTGTAACACTATCTATGTATGTAATATATATAATACTGCCTCTGTGGCGCAGCGGTTGTGAATGCGACTGCTGTGCATGAGGTCTCGGGTTCAAATCCCGGGTCGGGCCAACAAAAAGTTACTGGAGTTTTCTGTTATGAAATCTCAATACGAGCCCGGAGTTAGGAAGCTAGCGGTGTAAGACACCCCCGTGCCTCGGCAAGCACGTAAAGCCGTTGATCCTGCGCCTGATCTCTCTCCGGTCGTGTTGGATTATCGGTTTCATCGAATCATGAGAATTAGGGAACAGAGAGTGCACTTATATTTGCGCACACACTTGTGCACTATAATATCTCCTGCGCTGATGGCCAGTCTCCGTTAAAATTGTCCGCCGTGACTGAAATTCGGTCAGGAGGATATTATTATTATGTAATAATAATTAAAAAATATTCAAAAACAATAATCATTACAAAACACATTACAGGCTACTTATTGTATTAAATTCACATTAAATCTATATTTAATCTAAAGGAAAACATTTACAATTTAAATATTGGACACAAGAGACTTGTTTATGAAGTCTGTTTTTACGTTGTACATTACATTTACCTGAACTAGGTCAGATACCTGTTCTAATATTACATTTTTATTCTACTGTTAATAAAGTAAGGGTCTACAAAAAACATTTATACATGTACTGCAAACAAATATAGTGAGGTATACAATTCAAATAGTTTTAAACAATAACAATTATAAATGAAAAATTGCTTAAACAATTAAACATTATTTTACAACTATGTACTAGCAATTTCTCTGTATCTAAATTCGTAAGCGTTTTTAGGTAGCTACTTTGTTAAAACTATGTGACATTGATTATGGTTAATGCGACATATATTATATCTAATAACTTATTTAGTTTATTGTACAAAAAAGGTCCTAAGAATAAGAAAAATATCTTCATGTAAGCATGCTTAGTTTGGAAACTTTCACAAACTAAGTCTTTCCTTCTTCGTTGTTTTTTTTTTCTTTTCGTTTGTAGGTATCTTATCTTGTGTGGGGGCCACTCAGTACAGACCGGCGACAATTCGACCCAGTGGGATATTTTGTGTCGACTTCCTCAATAACGACTGCCATAGATGTTCATGGCAGTCGAGACCGACGGCTTAACATGCTCTCCGAGGCACGTAGCAGGCGATAATTGTCAACAGGACCCATTAGACGATTCAATAGTAATAAAATTGAAGGACCAATTAGAATCTAAACTACTAGAATACGGTGGGATGGATCCCATCATGAGGCCTAAACTACCAAAATTAGCTTAAAGTAAACGACTAACTAACTTACTCGCAATATTTAACAATAGCATACTGGACCGATTTTTGACAGAAAATATACTACTAACTGATATTCACACGCTGATATATTGCACCGCAAGTGTAATAACAGAAGAATTAGGCTACAAAATATATGCTGAACCCAATCGCGCAACACAAAAAGAATATTCCGAACCCCCGTGGCAAATTCGCCTACAGAAAGACATTTCTAGGTTGAGGTCAGATATAGGTAGACTTACACAATACATTAGAGGTAACAGATCAAGAAGAATAGAGGCCTCGGTAGAAAAGATATTTAAAAATTGCAAAGTACACACAAGACATGAAAATAATAATAAAACACCAGAAGAATACCTTGACACCCTTAAACAAAAGTTATCGCTTAAAGCTCATATATTAACCAGATATAAGAAAACAACAAAATAAACTGTTCGCCACTAGCGAAAAGATTTTTTACAGACAATTGAAAAATAACATACTTGATAATAGTAATAGTAATAATATGGGAACAATAATAACTAAAGAACAAGTAGAAGAATTTTGGTCAGATATATGGGAAAAAGAAAGTCTTCATAATGACAAAGCAGCCTGGATTGAAGAAGAAAGAATGAGGTGGACAGAAATAGATGAAATGGGATTTAGTGGAATAGAGGAAGCTGATATTAAAACCGTTACCACTAGACTTCATAACTGGAAATCACCGGGTATTGATAAATTACATAACTTTTGGTTTAAACATTTACATACACTACACAAATCAATAGCAAACTGTTTCACTGATATTATACTGAAAAAGCAAGCCATACCGTCATTTTTAGCAAAAGGAATAACTTACATGATTCCTAAGAGCAAAAATACAAATGATCCATTACAGTATCGACCAATAACATGCCTTCCGACAATCTATAAAATTTTAACAGCTACAATTGCTAACAGAATTAACGCACATATTGAAGCTAACAGTATAATATCGGAGGAACAGAAAGGATGCAGACGGAACCACATGGGATGTAAAGAGCAACTAGTAATAGATACTAGCATACACACACACGCAAACGCAAATAAAAGGAACTTGCATTGTACTTACATTGATTACCGTGAGGCATTCGACAGTATTCCACACAGTTGGTTACTTAAAATCTTAAACATTTATAAAATCAACCCATTTTTAGTACATTTTTTACAAGATATTATATCATTCTGGAAAACAAATATACACCTACGCAACACACATACTTCTATTATAATAAGAGAAATTCAGATTCGAAAAGGTATCTATCAAGGTGACTCGCTTAGCCCACTTTGGTTTTGTCTTGCTCTCAACCCATTGTCTGCCATGATAAATAAAAATAACGTAGGATACCGACTAAAGTATAACACTTCTGTAACGTCCATAGCGCATTTGATATATATGGATGATATTAAACTCCACAGCAGCACAGCAAAAAACATGAAGAAACTTATTGATACTACAGCTCTATTTAGTAAAGATATTAATATGCAATTTGGACTCGATAAATGTAAGATTTTAAATATAAAGAAAGGGAAAATAATGACAGGCGATTATACAATAGAAGAAGGACAAACTATAACAGCTATGGATCCAGATGACTTATATAAATACCTTGGCTATTATCAATCAAAACAGTTAGATCACACAGCCTTAAAAAAGACACTCACTGAAGAATACAAAAATATATTAGTTAAAATCTGTAAATCGCAGCTCTCAGGCAAAAGACTCATTAAAGCAATTAATACCTATGCAATCCATTTTTTTTTTTTTTTTTTTACGTGGGTGAATGCAATGACGCATATCCCTCCGCGGGGGCGGGCGGAGGGATTATGTCGGACTCGCCGGGGTAAAAGAAAGATGGAAATAATAGTAAAGTACCTCCCGGAATACCGACTAAACCTACCACGGTGTTCCTCGACAAAACCACTATCGACGGGGCCGCGCGAATCGCTTTCGCATGCGGTCGCGACCCCGCCGAGGTTACGGCCCGCCGTATGAAACGGCAGGCCACTACACAAGAGACCTACCCAAAGGGCTCACTTTTTCACTGAAAATTCCCTACTGTCTCCCCCCTAGGGGGGAGACGGACTCGAAACAAAGGCGCGCGTGGGAACACGCACGCCGCCTCTCGGACCTGGTGCTGAACGGATGGCGGGCAGGCCCACGAAGCCCGCCACCCCCAGGTCAAACCTCAGGGTGGCTGGAGGTCGTCTCGCGCCCTCCGGCGCCCGGCTCTGCGGTTGGGGAGAGGGTTTAAACGCTCCCTCTCCCGCTCCGCCGCCTCCTTGATGGAAATTACTTCCTCACAAAAGGAGGCGACGGCGTTCCACGACCTCTCACTCCGGACCATCGACTGAACTACGGCCGGGAGCGAGAGGGCAACCGATCCGACTGCCGCGATCAATTCACGGCACTGCGATGCCCAGGCGGGGCAAACCGCCAAAGTGTGCAGCGCCGTGTCCTCTACAACGTCGCGGCAGTCGCCGCAGTGGTGACAACCGGGCGTCTCTTGCCGGCGTATACGACACAGGAACCGGCCAAAACAACCGTGGCCAGTCAGAACCTGTGTCAGCCGGAAGGTGAGGGCGCCATACCGCCTCTCCAGCCACTCCTCAAAAACGGGACTTACCGCCATGATCGTGGCGTGCCCGACCTATGCAATCCCTATACTAACATTCTCATTTGGAATAATTAAATGGACTAAGACAGACTTAAAGAGCCTTGAAATGAAAAACCCGCACAACACTTATAAGAAATAATTATTTGCACCCAAAATCAGCAATAGAACGAATGTCCCTCAGTCGCATTAAAGGTGGTAGAGGCCTAATTGATATATCTTGGCTGTGGGAAAAGCAAATAATTAATCTCAGGTCATTCTTCTTTAATAAAGCAAACACAAGTGAGTTACATAGAGCAATTATTAGCAATGATTTTAGATTTACCCCTCTTAACTTAGCAGAAAGACCTAACAACTTACAGATAACAAACCAACCGACAGATCCCGAAAAAGATAGGATAGAAAAATGGAAAGCCAAGGTACTGCATGGTCGTCACCCTCATGATTTACAACAATCGCATGTAGACTCACAAGCCTCAAATAGATGGCTCACGAGCGGATATCTATTCCCGGAAACCGAGGGGTTTATCATAGCAATTCAGGACCAAGTAATTAATACTAGAAATTACAGAAAACACATTATTAAAGATTTAACAGATGATAGATGTCGGAAATGCCACAGGCAGGCTGAGACTATACAACACATTACAGGAGCATGCACAACACTCACGCAAACTGATTATACACATCGCCACAACCAAATAGTAAATATTATCCATCAAAAATTAGCCATTAAATATAAACTTATACAAGATACACATACACCCTACTATAAATATAACCCGAATACCGTATTAGAGAACAAAAGTCACAAAATATACTACGACCGTGCCATACTAACCGACAAGACTATACATTTTAATAGACCAGATATCACAATACACAATAAATCACAAAACACAGCATACATAATTGACATAGCAGTACCGAATACCCATAACCTTTTAAAAACTATTACGGAAAAAATTAACAAATACACAGAACTGAAAGAAGAAATAACAAGAATTTGGAAAGTCAACAAAGTTTACATTGTGCCGATTGTGATATCCACCACCGGGGTAATCCCAAAATATTTACACCATAGTCTTAAATTGCTCGACCTAACACCAAATACCTATATTAACATTCAAAAAGCAGCTATATTAAACACATGTAGAATAGTGCGAAAATTTATGCAGAGTGATGAGACCGAACCGCGACACACAGAGAATAACGCTCTTATTATATCTTAGATGACGGCTACTTGGTGTTAACCCGTAACCGTCATTAAAACACCGGCTTACAGCCGAGTATTAAAACAATCCCCAAATAATAATAACAATAATATTCTACCACATACACACAACACCATCTAGCCCAAACTAAGCAGAGCTTGTACTATGGGTACTAGACAATGGATAAACATACATAAATACTTTTTTTTTGTAAATACATACATATTATACATAGAAACACCCAGACCAAGACAAACATCCATGTTCATGCACACAAATGTTTGACTTGTGCGGGAATCGAACCCACGACCTTAGGCGTGGCAGTCGGTTACACTAACCACTACGCCACCGAGGCCGACAAATACGCACATAGTTTCGAAAAGTCATATAACTTCCGAAAGTCAGAGGTGCGCGACGTGGGTTCGAACCCGAGACCCTCTGCATTGCAGTCTGTTGGTCACCCCACTGAGGTATCGCTGCTCTCGTTTGTAGGTAAAGAAGGTAAAAGCGTATGTTATTTCAGGATAAATAGTTGTCGGACCGTTAAGATGTTAGTGGATTGGTATAGTTCACAGGTAGGGATTGTGAAAGGGCGGAATATGGCTACCTTTAAGATGGCTCTTGGCGCACGTTCTAATGCCAATAATATTGTTTTCGATGCTCCTCCCCACAATGTTACACAATAGGTTATGAATGATTGGCATAATGCTAAATATAAGGCAAGTGCATGCAGTGTCAGCAGATAGCAGACAATTATGATTGTGAGCTATAATGTTGTTTATGTAATATGGCGTGTTTTTGTTTCGCATTGAAAAGTGAATATATTTAGTTTCTTGTGCATTTAGAGTTAAACAATTGTTTGAGAGCAATTTACTGATAGTATTAAAACCTTCTAGAGCTCGCGATAGGCGTGATTGAGCGGTGAACAGTATTACTGTGTCATCCGCGTATGATATTGTAACCCTGTTCCAAAGATACAAATTACACAGATCATTTATGTAAATAAGGAAAAGTGTAGGACCGATAATACTTCTCTGGGGAATTCCAAAAGAAGTATTTGGAATGTCTTTACTGATGATTATTAGGTATAATATTAATAATAATATTCTACCACATACACACAACACTATCTAGCCCAAACTAAGCAGAGCTTGTACTATGGATACTTGACAATGGATAAACATACATATATACTTTTTTGTATGGTTATGTATTAGGTATTAACATCATTTTATGATACATAGCCCAGAAACACTTCCGTTATTCGCCAAAATAGCTTGTAATCACATTTTTGTTCGATAACGCATACTTTTAAGATAAGCACTGTATTAAGAATGCGATTATTAGTAACTACTTTATCCCTCCAAATGCGCCCGCATGCACCATTCGCCCACAAGGATGTAATGCCTGTTCCAATGAAAGGAATTAGACTAAAAGTAACCTAGATTTCTTTGGACCTCTAGCTACTAAGCTGTGCAAACCACAATTAAATCTGTTTACATACATACTTATACATACAAAGTATACCAAATGCGAGTACCGTGAACTAGGTCAGGTAAACAAAATGTTTCTTTTTCTATAAAAAATATTGTCTATAGCAGCCCGAAGGGAGTTAGCGGGAACGCACTCTAGTGCCTTGGCAGGCACGTAAAGCTGTTGGTCATGTACCTGATCTAGTAGCCGGCCGTGTTGGATTGCCGTCGCATCGGACAATGAGGTTGAGAGAATAGAGGGTGCACTTGTGTTTGCGCATACACTTGTGCAATATAACATCTCCTGCGCAGCTGGCTAGCCTTTGTTATAATTGGCATTCGTGACCTAAATTCGTTTAGAAGATTTTATCATTACCTAGATTCTATAATCCGGTGGTGAAAATCGAATTAAGTTAAAAATTACACAAATGACGTACGCACTGTGCGCCAAGTGTTGCGGAATCGTATTACGATACCCTCACGGTATAAAAAAATATTGTGGTCCACAAATCATTGTTCCAAATCTGTCTGTTCTTTGTGTTCGTTGTTTAGAAGTTCGTCTCTCGCGACCAAACAACTATGCAAAACATGGAAATCGGAAAGAAAATTTATTCACACAATAAATAATATCAGCCATCTTTACAAACTGTCTCACAGCCAATATCTAGGCTTCACAGGTCCAGTGCGGGTTGGTAGACTTCACATATATTTGAGAACATTATGTAGGAATCTCAAACATGCAGGTTGCCTCAAGATGTTTTCCTTTACGGTTGAAGCAAGCGATAATTTACTATATTAACACGCATATAAGTACGAAAAGTACACAAACAAACTCACATTCGAATTTATAGTATTAGTTAGGATGTCCTAATCCTAACCAATATTAAACATGCAAACAGAAAAGGACAAAGACAAACCTTTCATGCAGAAAGAAGTACTATTACTTATCTAATCTAACAATTTTTATATACGGTGGGGAATGCATTGACGCATACCCCTCCGGGGGGCGCGGGCGGGCGGAGGGGTTATGACGGACTCACAGGGGTAAAAGAAAAATGTTAAAATAATGATAATGGACCTTCCAGAATACTGACTAAACTTACCACGGTGAACCTCGACAAAACACAGATGACAATTTGAACTAGTAGGTACCTACTACCGTATTTGATAAGGAAAAAGTTTACGTGTAAGAGATGCTATTATTTAAACATTTTGCGCATTAACTATATACAGGGTGTCCGGTAATTAATGGATAACCTGGAAATGTCTTATAGTGGAACTGACGGCCGTTCAGAAAAAAATATGTATAATATATTCTATCACATACACACAACACCATTTAGCGCAAACAAAGCAGAGCTTGTACTATGGGTACTAGACAATGGATAAACATTAATATATACTTTTTTTTTGTAAATACTTACATATTATACAAAGAATCACCCAGACCAGGACAAACATCCATGTTCATGCACACAAATGTTTGACTTGTACGGGAATCGATCCCGTGACCTTATGCGTGGCAGTCAGTTACAACCACTACGCCATCGAGGAAAAAAGGAAGTTTATAAAATCGTGTTTGTTTCAGAACGATTTTGAGTCCTCACTTTATATGCGCTAGTAACATACCTACCTACTGTTTCCGTACTTATATAATAATAGGTATTTTGGGTGGCATTTTGAATTTTTTAGGATACCTATTTTGCAAATAACACGTAAACATACTGCTGAAGGCATTTTTCTAATCATACACGTTTCCGATAAATATACGTATTGTAAACACGGACAGATTTGTTTGGATTTTTATACGAAATTTTATCTTCTATTTCATCATCTTGTAGGTTGAAATGTTTATTTAAATAAATACAAAGAGTCATTGGTTTTATCTTCGATAATGACGAGTTCTCTTACAAACTTTCATCCCTTATTGCAACCGTTATCCGTTACCCATATGCGTTTTTCTACAACAAAAGGTATCTTATGTCGTTTCCCAAGGTTTAGTCCATCTCTGTACCAAATTTAATCAAAATTGGTTGAGTGGTTTAGGCGTGAAAGTGTAACAGACAGACAGAGTTACTTTCACATTTATAATATTAGTAGATATCATAGATCCAAATATTGCAAGGAAAGTATTACTAAGGGTCGAGTTTTCAATCGTCAGATAACTTTTATCTGGAGAATATGTTTGACGTTTTGACAGCTTTTGTATAGAAAATATGTCATACCGCCATATTTATTCTTCAGATAAAAGTTATCTGACGATTGAAAAACCGGCCTTAAGAAGAATAAATGGAAGAAGAAGAAGAATACAAGATGGGTACATAAGTACTTATCATTAGTTATATAATTATGTTTATTTACGCACATATGTTTTTGTCTGCGTTATCATTTGGCAAGGAATAGCTTGAATGGCGGGCAATTACGGTTTACGCGGTATTATTTATAGCGGGGTGACTGGTTGTTCGCCAGCGATAATAACAAAAACAACCTTATCGTCGTTGACGACCAACGACTCAAAAAAATCTCTTTCTTTTACCCCGGTGAGTTCGACATAACCCCTCCGCCCGCCCGCACCCCCGGAGGGGTATGCGTCAATGCATTCCCCACCGTATATAAAAATTGTTAGATTAGATAAGTAATAGTACTTCTTTCTGGATGAAAGGTTTGTCTTTTGTCCTTTTCTGTTAGCATGTTTAATATTAGTTAGGATTAGGACATCCTAACTAATTCTATAAATGCGAATGTGAATAAGTTTATTTGGTTGTTTCTTTGTTACGCTTTCATGCCTTAATTACAGTTTTAAAGCCAAAAATAATCTTTTTAATCCGACGTAATATTAGGCTTTTAGTCAACATTACATCTCGGCTTCTCGGCAACCATATTTGTAGGACAGTCTGGAACATAAGTAGGTACCTAGTTGAACATTGAACCAATATGTAAAACGATTTTATGAATTTCAAATCCTGATTATAATTTAAACTGCAATTAAATCAACTTTCTTTTAACTATTATTACTACGTACTATCCTAGTGGGTGACCGTTGGATTGTCACGCAGAGGTCTCAAGTTCAATACCAAGGCACGTATCTCTGACTTTTCATAGATGTGCGTCTTAAAATAGTAAATTATCGCTTGCTTTGACGGTAAAGGAAAACATCTTGAGGCAACCTGCATGTCTGAGATTCCTACATAATGTTCTCAAAGATATGTGAAGTCTACCAACACGCACTGGACCGGACCTATGAGGCCCAGATGTGGGCTGGGACAGTTTGTAAAGAGGGCTGATATTATTTATTGTGTGAATAAGTACTTGCCCATTTCAATGTTTTTTAAAGGCTACTCTCTCACTTAGTATATAATCGTTTCGTCGCGGGAGACGAACTTCTAAACAACGAACAGAACAGACAGATTTGGAACAATTTGTGGACCACATTTTTTGTATTCCGTGTAGGTACAGCAATTCGATCTCATAACACTTGGCGCACAGTGCGTACGTCAATTGTGTAATTTTTAACTTAATTCGATTGTCACCACCGGATTATAGAATCTACGTAATGATAACGTCTTCTAAATGAATTTAGGTCGCGAATGTCAGTCATAAGGCTAGCCATCTGCGCTGGAGATGTTATATTGCACAAGTGTATGCGCAAACACAAGTGCACCCTCTATTCTCTCAACCTCATTGTCCGATGAGACGGCAATCCAACACGGCCGGCTACTAGATCAGGTACATAACCAACAGCTTTACTTGTCTGCCAAGGCACTAGAGTGCGTTCCCGCTAACTCCCTTCGGGCTGCTATAGACAATATCTTTTACAGAAAAAAAAACATTTTATTTACCTGACCTAATTCACGGTAGGTACTCGCATCAGGTTTAATCTATGTCAAAGAATGATGCAATCAGCTCAAGCATTCAAATCATAAAATAAGCAAGAATAATAAAGTACATTATACCTACCACTGTCTTACTCTGTTTCTTACAGAATAAACTTCAGGTTAGAGAGGGATGGAATTATCTTAATATGAAACGTTAATAAAATAGGCTAGGAATCTACGTTTATAAAACTAAAAAAACACAGTGCCTGTATAATAAAAAAAAATTATAGAAGAAAAACTAACAAATATAAAAAAATAGGTTTGGTTTCATTTAATTAAAAATAACTACAGCAGTGACCTGTGCATGAGGTCACGGGTTCAATTTTCGGATGTGGCTAAATGTTATTGGGTGAGGTTATTAGTAGGAGCACGAAGTATTGTGTCCTGTAGGCGTGAAAAGACTCGTCCTTCATTATACAGGTTGTCCGGTAATGAATGGATAACCTTGAAATATCTTATAGTAGAAATGAAGGCCGTTCAGAAAAAAGAAAAAAAATATAAAAATAGAAAATATATTAATAAGTGCAAGCTATATTAGCATAGCATACTTTTGACTGTCTATCTATTAGCATAATTAGTGTTTAATAAAAAACAACAAAAAACCGATGGATTTAATTCATTTATGGCCGTAGTATACAAGAAAGTTATACATGGTAATTAAAAAAAAAACATATTTCAAGTAGTAGTTAGGATATATTTTTTTCATATTTTTTTCTGAACGGACGTCAGTTCCACTATAAGACATTTCCAGGTTATCCATTAATTACCGGACACCTGTATAAGTACGTGACCTAAAACTGTAGATGACGAAATATGGGCGTTAAACACTCCTGCCTATACTTGCGGGGATATAGGCGTGAGACTATGTCTGTACCTATGTATGATTTTCTTCATGTCTATCTATTTGTTCGAGTTTCACCCATAAACTATTAAACAGATTTAATTGTGGTTTGCACAGCTTAGTAGCTAGAGGTCCAAAGAAATCTAGGTTACATTTATTCTAATTCCTTTCATGGGAACAGGCGTTATGACCTAGAGGGCGAATGGTGCATACGGGCGCATTTGGAGGGATAAAGTAGTTATTAATAATCGCATTTTTAATACAGTGCTTATCTCAAAAGTATGCGTTATCGAACAAAAATGTGATTACAAGCTATTTTGGCGAATAACGGAAGTGTTTCAGGGCTATGTATCGTAAAATGATGTTAATACCTAATACCTAATAATCATCAGTAAAGACATTCCAAATACTTCTTTTGGAATTCTCCAGAGAAGTATTATCGGTCCTACACTTTTCCTTATTTACATAAATGATCTGTGTAATTTGTATCTTCGGAACGGGGTAACAGTATCATACGCGGGTGACACAGTACCTAATACTGTTCACCGCTCAATCACGCCTATCGCGAGCTCTAGAAGATTTTAATACTATCAGTAAATTGCTCTCAAACAATTGTTTAACCCTAAATGTACAAGAAACTAAGTCTTTTCTTCTTTTGTTTGTAGGTAAAAAAGGTGGAAGCGTATGTTATTTTAGGACAGTGTGCAGGATAAATAGTTGTCGAACCGTTAAAATGTTAGTGGATTGGTATAGTTCATAGGTAGGGAATATGCTCTTTGCGGCTGCGCACGTTCTAATGGCAATAATATTGTTTTCGATGCTACATGATGTTACACAATAGGTTATGATTGATTGGCATAATGCATGATTACATGAAGATATTTTTCTTATTCTTAGGGCCTTTTTTGTACAATAAACTAAATAAGTTATTAGATATATATATATAGCATTAATCATAATCAATGTCACATAGTTTTAACAAAGTAGCTACCTAAAAACGCTTAAGTACGTATTTAGATACAGAGAAATTGCTAGTAGGTACATGGTTGTAAAATAATGTCTAATTGTTTAAACAATTTTTCATTTACAATAATTGTTATTGTTTTAAACTATTTTAATTGTATACTTAACTATATTTTTACAGCAAACAACTGTGGAAATACGTTTTAAAGGTTACTTTCACATCTAACCAAAATAAGACAAATACGAGTTTATTGAAAACACATGGCTCTCCGTGGTCCTCTACTAACAACATAAATAGGTTTTTTATAAACGTTGGCAAAACATTAGCTGAAAAAGTTCAGCATTAATACGGTAGAAACATAAGCGATACTTTCTTACGACCTTTTTTTTTTTTTTTTTTTTTTTTTTACGTGGGGGAATGCAATGACGCATATCCCTCCGCGGGGGCGGGCGGAGGGATTATGTCGGACTCGCCGGGGTAAAATAAAGATGTTAAAAAAGAAGATAATGTACCTCCCGGAATACCGACTAAACCTACCACGGTGTTCCTCGACACAACCACTACCGACGGGGCCGCGCGAATCGCTTTCGCATGCGGTCGCGACCCCGCCGAGGTTACGGCCCGCCGTATGAAACGGCAGGCCACTACACGAAAGACCTACCCAAAATAGGCACTACTTCAAATAAAACCCTACTGTCTCCCCCCTAGAGGGAAGACGGACTCGACACAGAGGCGCGCGTGGGAACACGCACGCCGCCTCTCGGACCTGGTGCTGAACGGATGGCGGGCAGGCCCACAAAGCCCGCCACCCCCAGGTCAAACCTCAGGGTGGCTGGAGGTCATCCCGCGCCCTCCGGCGCCCGGCTCTGCGGTTGGGGAGAGGGTTTAAACGCTCCCTCTCCCGCTCCGCCGCCTCCTTGATGGAAATCACTTCCTCGCAAAAGGAGGCGACGGCGTTCCACGACCTCTCACTCCGGACCATAGACTGAACTACGGCTGGGAGCGAGAGGGCAACCGATCCGACTGCCGCGATCAAATCACGACGCTGCGATGCCCAGGCGGGGCAAACCGCCAAAGTGTGCAGCGCCGTGTCCTCAATAACGTCGCGGCAGTCGCCGCAGTGGTGACAACCGGGCGTCTCTTGCCGGCGTATACGACACAGGAACCGGCCAAAACATCCGTGGCCAGTCAGAACCTGTGTCAGCCGGAAGGTGAGGGCGCCATGCCGCCTCTCCAGCCACTCCTCAAACACGGGACTTACCGCCACGATCGTGGCGTGCCCGACTTTCTTACGACCTAATTATACCCACCTTTAAAGTGGCAAATCCTTTGTCATGTTAGAGCCAGATGAAAGTGAGGTAAGGAGCTAATATTAATTTTTTTTTTAAATAGTGCCGTAGAATGGGATAATATCTCCACTAATATTCTCAAAGCTTGTAAGCACATTCTGGTGCGTCCATTAACGCGTATTTTTCGAAATTGTCTCGCGGATGGAATCTTTCCCAAATGCCTTAAGAAAGCAATAGTAATACCAATACATAAATCCGGTAATAAAAATCTCGTGACGAACTACAGGCCCATCTCACTATTACCTTCTTTCTCCAAAGTACTGGAAAAATTATTATTAAAAGACTAGTATCATATCTTGAAAAGAACTCCCTCTTCGCCGACATGCAATTCGGTTTTAGACCTAAGTTATCAACAGCAGACGCAGTACATCATTTAACCAGCTATATCTCAAAGGAACTTGGGTAGAGTAAGCAGGTAATTGGCATTTTCCTTGATCTGGCGAAGGCATTTGATACCGTGTCTCTTCCTATGCTTCTAAGAAAATTGGAGGCACTAGGAATTAGTCCTAACAGTACATAATATGTAGATATAAATTTAGCATAGCTTAACGGATTAACAAGAATAATAGATTTTTTGAAGTTAGTTTCCTAGTATTCTTCATAGAAATACTTTTATGTAAGTATTAGTGATTATAATGATAATCTAATCATTTGTTACCCACCTATATTCAACGCTCTTTTGAGCGCCAAGTTAGGCGTTCTGACTTATGATTGGTTTGCGGATGGGTGACTGCATGTTTTGTTCAAGGGTTCGCGTTTCTGTGTGAAAATGTAAGCTCGTGTTGAAATTTATGTTTAATTTCAATTTATTTTATTTTAATCTATTGAGTCGCCGCGGCACACCGGTGGCCAAAACAGATTAATTAGCAATTTTCTTTTCTGTTCTATTTAAGTTTTAAAACTTTAGCTGTTTGTAGCGTTTAATTTATTGTTATTTGTATATTAAAGTTATAATTAGTGTTGTGAGTTCGAATCCCACGGGACAAAACTTTGTATGATTCACTAATTGTTGTTCCAAGTCTGGATGTTCTTTGTGTCCGTTGTTTAAATGTTTGTAAAGTCCCCCGCGACTCAGGAATTATGCGTCGTGCGGGAGTTGTCCTATTTAAAAGGAAGAAAAAAGAAATGAAGGTAAAGTAAATTGTTATATTGCATAATTAGCATAGGTATTAACTAATCATAGTGCAAGTGTTTGCCAAATTTTTTTCAATGGGTTGTGCCTGTTCTGTGTTATTATATTTCATTCTATTATTTTATTACTATATATATATATTTCGCAGTATTTGGCAAATTGTTTGAGTGATATAGGGTAAAGTTTCAAAATTGTCTGTAGTTTACACAATCAAATAATATTATACATAAACAAACTTTAAATATATATCTTTATCTATATATTAATACGTGAAGCAAAAACTTTGTACCCCTTTTTAGGAAAATTGCGTGGACGGAGAAGTATGAAATTTGGCACGATTAAAGTTTATATGGAGAAGGAGGGGCGAATCCTAATATTTTTATAAAATATGTATTAGAAATACATTAAATTAATAAAAAAACACTACACGCACACAACCATGCATTTGAGACACGCAGTCGAAGTGTGTAACTATGGTTACATACATCATTATATAATGACATATATCAGCAATATCTTACAGGCAAACTTTGGTCGAATTTCGAGCACTCGGCGACCGCTAGTATATATAAATCTTCTGTTTGTGTGTTTGTAATTCAACACCTCCTAAACGGCTCGACCGATTTTGATGAAATGTTTATGTGTGTTTTAGTGCATTCGAAAATGGTTGTCCGCTAGTTAATGTTATAAAGCTGAAGAGTTTGTTTGTTTAATTGTTTGTTTGGTTGAACGCGCTAATCTCAGGAACTACTGGTTCGAATTGAAAAATTATTTTAGTGTTGGATAGCCCATTTATTGAGGAAGGCTATAGGCTAATAACAGTACGCTCCGACCCACGGGGGCGGCGCAGTAACCATAATCATGAGTGAAACCGCGGGCACACACAAACAAATAAACAAACAAACTCTTCAGCTTTATAATATTAGTTTAGACTACTACTTTCGCCTCGCGGTTTCACCCGCGTAAGCCCTGTTCTCGTGGGAATATCGAAATAAACAGTAGCCTATGTGTTAATTTAGGTCTTTAGCTATCTACATACAAAGTTTCATCACAATCGGTTCAGTAGTTTTTGCGTGAAAGAGTAACATACATCCATACAAAATTTCGCGATTATAATATTAGTAAGGATTTACTACTAGACTTTGCCTAAGGCTTAGCTCGCGTAAATGTAGGTTAGATTAGGTTAGTAATAGTATTTTTCTGGATACAAGGTACCCTATGTCCTTGTCTGTACCCTGACAAAGTGTATGCGGGATTTCATGATAACCAGTTGAGTTGTTAAGGCGTGAAAGCGTAAGAAACGAACAAACTCACGTTCCCATTTATAATATTAAGTTAGAACTAGGGAGGAAGTTAGGATTAATATTTAAATATTGTTTTCATAGATAACACAGGCCTATAATAGTAAAATATTTATTTTGGTGCAGCTCTATTTGATAAAGTGTGGGTGGGTGTCTCATAGTGTATTGTGTCCCATATAAGATATAGTATACTTACATAAAATCAAGTCTAGAATCCCAGACTCCAAAATGAGTGTGGGGCAGTGAAATATTCTTTGATTGTGCAAATTAAGGACGAATACTTATTCCTTTAAGACAACACCCGAACTGGGTTTTCAAGTACTATGACGCGGGGGTCTTTACAAATATAAATTTACTATATACAATTCACGGAGACCAAAGTACAGTCAGCCCAATGAAAACACACTGGTATTACTAGGAAACTACCCAGATTCATAACAATTTTGTTTTGAATTACCTACACTAAATGTGATTATTCCTTGTGGGATTCGAAATCACAACACTAATCTAAGCAGCAGTGGCAACGACGTGACGGTTTACCCACTCCGTCATACGTGCAGTCAAAACTTCGATAGAACCTAGGAATTCCCGCTAACGTAAAGCAAATCTGTTGGGGAATTACCTTAACCGAATACAAGATGGCAGCCTACTACCATAACTTTTATGTTTCTTATCATTTAAGCCCTGGTTTCGTTTAGACTTTAGACCAAAAAATTTTTTTTGAAATTTAAGTTTGCCACCTGCGTAGTTCTTTTATCCTAGAGAAGGTTATAGCTTAACTACCTTGTGTTGTGTTTGTTATCAAGAAAATGTGCTGCTAACAGTGGTGAGACCACCACTTACTTGCTACGTCATATGTGCAACACTATGATCAGGGATTCCCCTCTAACTTAAAGCAAATCTGTTGGGAAATTCAAAATTACCTTTTAGAATTAAATTTGAATTTCAATAAATTAATGAGTCATTTATTATGAATTATTATACTTACTTATTATTTAAATATATATTATTATTATATTATTTACTATATTTGTATTGGCGGATGTAGAGATCTAATATTCCAGGATCGGCTAAACGGTGCTGGTCTACATATCGCTCAAATATTTTGAATCACAGCCAACTGTAGTGTTTCCAGGTTCCATATAAAGCAAGTGTAGTGTCAGGCAACCGTCTTCATGCGCTGGCAGAAGTGCGAATTAGCAGACTTCACAAATCTTTGAGACAATTATGGAAAACTCTAAGGCATGCAGGTTTCCACAGGATGATTTCATTCAACGTTCATGTGAACGTGAGTTTGTTCGTTTCTTACGCTTTCACGCCTTAACAACTCAACTGGTCATCATGAAATGCCGCATACACTTTGTCAGGGTACAGACAAGGACATAGGGTACCTTGTATCCAGAAAAATACTGTTACTAACCTAATCTAACCTACATTTACGCGAGCGAAGCCGCAGGCAAAGTCTAGTAGTAAATCCTTACTAATATTATAAACGCGAAAGTTTGTATGGATGTATGGATCTGTCACGCAAAAACTACTGAACCGATTGTGCTAAAACTTTGTATGTAGATAGCTGAAGACCTGGATTAACACATAGGCTGTTTATGCTGATATTCCCACGGCATCGGGACTTACGCGGGTGAAACCGCAAGGCGAAACTAGTAATCTATACTAATATTATAAAGCTGAAGATTTTGTTTGTTTATTTGTTTGTATGTGCCCGCGGTTTCACTTGCGTTTATGATTATTGCGCCGGCCCCGTGGGTCGGAGCGTACTGTTATTAGCCTATAGCCTTTCTCAATAAATGGGCTATCCAACACTAAAATAATTTTTCAATTCGAACTAGTAGTTCCTGAGATAAGCGCATTCAACCAAACAAACAATTAAAAAAACAAACAAACTCTTCAGCTTTATAACATTAATATAGATTTAAAGTTTGTTTATGTATTTCTCTTTTTTTGATTGTGTAAATTACAGACAAGTTTGAAACTTTATCCTATGTCACTCAAACAATTTGCCAAATACTGCGAAATATATAAGTATACGAGTATATAACAATACAATAATAGAATGAAATATAATAATAATATGCAAACTATGTGCAAGGTCCTCGTATGACAGGCACAACCCATTGCGAAGAAAGTGGCAAACGCTTGCACTATGATTAGTTAATACCTATGCGAATTATATAATATAACAATTTACTTTACCTTAATTTCTTTTTGTTCTTCCTTTTAAATATAAGACAACTCCAGCACTACACATAATTCCTGTGTCGCGGGGGACTTTACAAACATTAAAACAACGGACACAAAGAACATCTAGATTTGGAACAACAATTTGTGGATCACACAAAGTTTTGTCCCGTGGGATTCGAACGCACAACACTAATTATAACTTTAATATACAAATAACAATAAATTTAACACTACAAACAGCTAAAGATTTAAAACTTAAATAGAACAGAAAAGAAAATTGCTAATTAATCTGTTTTAGCCACCGGTGCGCCGCGGCGACTCAATAGAATAAAATAAAATAAAATGAAATTAAACATAAACAACACGAGCTTACATTTTCACACAGAAACGCGAACCCTTGAACAAAACATCCAGTCACCCATCCGCAAACCAGTCATAAGTCAGGACGCCTAACTTGGCGCTCAAAAGAGCGTTGAATATAGGTGGGTAACAAATGATTAGATTATCATTATAATCACTTATACTTACATAAAAGTATTTCTATGAAGAATACTAGGAAACTAACTTCAAAAAATCTAGTATTCTTGTTAATTCGTTAAGCTATGCTAAATTTATATCTACATAAGTATTGTTTGGACTGGGAGTCGGTAGTTAAATGTGTGGGATCTTGATTGCACTTCCAATGATTTATTCATTGGGGTACCGCTAGAATTTGTTTTAATATAATTAATATTAATACAATAAGTAAAGAGGATAGTCGCCATTGTTTGATTTTGTACATTGTTTCACAAAAGAGCAAATAAAGCCTTTTTGTGCAATAGTATCAAAATTAATTGCAAAATAAAGAAGAAATAAATATTTGAAATTTTGGTATGAGAAAAAGTAGGTAGGGATAAGTCGCTATCTCTCTCGGACAGCTGCATTTAAATATCGATTACGTCACAGTTTGTACTTTGCATTATTTTCTGTCATTTCACAATTATACTACCAGATTTTAAACGCTTGAATCTTAATTACTTATGAATAAGATTTATAAAAATCTTTTCTTATTTGACTTAAATTATAAACGATTGTAAGTCTACTCCCCTATTGGTAGGTTGCAAAAATTTTGCAAAAACATACCTAAGAATTGACAAGTGAGTAATTTTATATTGTTTTATAAGCTTTCAACTCAAAGAGCGGCGTAGGCCCTTACTCCCCTGGAATATAATCCTAGTCGTAGAAGACTCTCTTACGCCACCTGCTAGTGAAGTAACGAACAGTAGATTCTAAACTCCAATGACAGCCACCGCACCTTTAATCAGTGATTGATAGAACACATTTCAAGGCGCGATGGGCTACCCTTTTTTTTTTCTATTTTTACGTTCTGGAATGCATTGGCGCATACCCCTCCGCGGTGGCGGGCGGAGGGGTTATGTCGGACTTACCCGGAAAATAATAGAGATATCCCGGTAACACCGACTAAACCTACCACGGTGTTCCTTCTCACAATCTATGTCCGGGGCGCAGGGATCACTCGCGCATTCATCCTGCAGATACCCTAATCCCGCAGTATCTTAATCCTAAGAGGGCGACTTGTTGTAGTACCAGAACTCTATTTACCTACTCTTTTTTTTACACATTACTCACATCGCTTGGGACTTTAAAAACATTCAAACAATGGACACAAAGAACAGTCAGACTCGGAACAACTATGTATTTAAAGATCACACAATTTTTTGTTTCGTGTGCAATCGAATCGAACATCACAACAAATACCATCCGTGCAGTCAATTTTGAATTGTTGATGAAGACAGTCCTTAACAAAATCCGACTATACCAGCTGGGATAATTTTATTAGATTCTCTATCAACAAATTCACAGTATGTTTTTGTACTACGTAATGAAATAGATGTGTGATATCTCTGCTATCCTCTTGGGAATATCCAGACGCAATAATATAACAGGATATTCAAGAAATCGAACAGAACCCTTTGAATATGCTAAAGCTAGCTGATAGCCGGCTTCGATAAGATGGCGTTTACGTTGAAGTGATGATAACGAGTCGTATCGCTCACAAACATGCAACGTAAAGCTCGCAACGCATCGATGCGTAATGTCTTACTTGCGTAATAACATTTGTGGTGAAATAGTATACTTACGTAGGTATCTAGTATGTTGCTCGTGGGCACTTAACTAACGTATAATTAATAGACGCAAAGTACTCTCAGACTTGGAGTCAATAATTGTGGATCACACAAATAATTGTTCGGACTTTAGCACCAGCCAGAGAGGTGGCACAAATTGTGACCAATTGGGTGCCAAAAGACAGTCGACGGCGACGGGGCAGACCTAAACGGAAATGGCGAGATGACTTGAACGTCTTCGAAAGGGACTGGGAATATCTTCGAACAAAGTGGTTTGGAAATCCAAGGGCCTCTCCCTTGGATTTCCAAACCACTCTGTTTTGCCCAGCAGTGGGACATAACAAAAGGCTAAGAAACCCCATTTTAGAATTTATTTATCTATGTTGTTAAATACTTTAAGTACAATAAACTTATTTGTAGGCGAACATTTCTTGATCAGATCGGATAAAAGCCGTTCTGGATAAAGGCCAGGTTAAGAGCACCTTATATCGGCGAGCGTGTATGAGGAATGTTATGAAAGTGAATAAAGCCAGAGAAGTGTGTCAGGATCGTAGCAAATGGAAAACCGTAGTCTCTGCCTACCCCTCTGGGAAACAGGCGTGAATACATAGATTCATAGATTGTATGTAAACTTATTTGTTATCTCTCTATAGTAATTTGTTACTATTGGTTTAATTAATCCTTGTTCTATAACCTTCCTGGTATTATATTTAATCTCGCCTACATATATATTATGTTGTGTTGCTTCGAAAACAAGAGTTATCAGGCTGCTATAGAAGATGAAATGTTGCCAATAGACTGTCAGCTTTGTCATGGTTCTATTGAAGGACTGACTCGCATAGTGATGCAGGCGCTCATACACTGCAGTAGCCATTTAATATCAAGTAACTGTAAGTTTAATAAAAAGTTGGTAGTTTAAAAATAACTTAAACGCTACACAGTGGGCTGAAAATCGACTCTTTCATAGACGAATGGGAATGGAGAAATGAGGAATTAGGGAATGAAATTTCTAAGTGTCGGCTTTTTTGGTGGATATTGCTTCTATTAGCTTTTACTATACACAAACATGTTATCTGAGTTAACTCTGTACAAAACGAATGAATTATATTTTTTTACGAAAAAATTGTAATAAATCAAAATCAAAATACGCTAATTGATGTAGGTTACAAAGTAACACGTATGAACGACCAAATTATACTTATTAATGTGAATTTACAATTACATTTACCTGTTGCCATGTTCAGCAACGCAAGGGCGTAGAACCAATGAGAAGAACAAGCAACGGCCACTTTTTTCAATTGCCAAGTTTACAGTATTGTATATTTTACAAATTGACATATAAATACTCCATATAACGGTTACAGCTGCAGTTAGTAGCAAATATTTATATATATTTTTAAATAATAAACGTTTCCTTTTAGTGTCTAGTAAAACAATAAATAGCATTTTAAAACAAAATAATCAAAAGCATGCCCGGTTTCACGCAATGTGTGTCGTTCTACGGAATCATGGTTACAACTCAGACTTGCACTTGACCGCTTTTATTGTTTTAGTTTTAATTCAAATCAAAGCAAATTCCTCCGGCCCACGTGTTTAGAACGGTATGACTCAATATACCTCGCGTTTGACTCAATATTACAAAAATAGCACTCGTTCCACCGCAGTGTGTGACTACGCTTAAGAACATCATTATCAAAATATACACAGTAAAGTTCTTGTCAGTTGTCAGTATTCGAACACACAGAGCGGTTGCCGGACGTGTTAAATATTAAATAATTTGTACATGAAGTTATGTTATTGTGATAAAATGAAGCTTGTGTGTTGTGCTGTGGTTTTAGCGTTGGCAGCTGCCGTTCAAGGTAATTATAATCTGTGTATTTTGTTGTCAAATGTCAAATTTGTCTTAGATTAAAAATTTGGTTATCTATGTTGGCGACTTATTTATGAATCAATGGGTCGTAATACCGGTGATATATAATAGATATATAGATAGGTAATTTATAATGTGTTACGTGTATGCTATTTGTAATGTTGTTTATGAAATGTTACTAAAATGCGCTGGTATCCATAAGTTAGGCTAAATCGGTAGTACAGTAAAATGGTCCTACTTTGCTCCCCTATGGGTAATTATGGTCCAATATGTTTTATTGCTTAATATGTTATTAGGGAATATATAATTAGGAAAGCGTAAATTTGCTCCAAATACTTTCACAGTTGAGATTTGTTGACAATTGTATCTAAGAGCAAAGATACCCATGTCAATGAGTAACTTTGCTCCGTAATCATTGTTTTATATATATAATAAAATACTTCATAACGTTGATTTACCAAGAAAAATGCGGTAGATAAAATGTTCTTCCTTATATAAATACTTCTGAGTATATTTTATAATTTAAAAAATATTCATAATTGCCTGAATTTGGAGCAAATTTTGGAGCAAAGTATGACCATTTTTCGGTATTTTGTTTATTAAAAATACACAAAGTATCCATTGGCTCCACACTAGGCAAGCCTGTCCTGTGGATGCCGATGTTTGCGATTATTACAGTTGACAATTTAGTACAGTTTCCTCGTTCGAAGTTAGCAAGCAGACATTTTAAACTTTTCTATTAACTGGGTATTTGTATAATAAATTAAAATAAATAAATAAAAATTAAACACATGCATTTAAATGAACAATGGAAATAAATAGAAGGATAATGACAAATAATATATGTATATTAGTATATTAGTAGTAAGATAAATAATAATTAAATAAACAATACATAATATTTATGATATGATGTTATTTAGGAGACTTGTCTAATGTGTGTTTACGCGGATACATAATTCTAAATCTTGCTTGAGATCTCAAGTTTGATATCCGGGTCGGGAAAAGTAAGTACCTATACGGTTTTCTGTTAAGAAATTCTCGATAGTACCTGGTATGAGCTTGCCCCATATAGCGTGGGACCTAAACCTTTAACCGGTGAAATGTAAGTGTAATACACTTAAGTTAATACATGAATGAGAATGTGAAGCTCTGCCAAGCCGCACTTGGCCAGCGTGGCGGACTATGGCCTAACCCTTCACACTGTATAGAGGCCTGTGCCCAGCAGTGGGACAGTTTACAGAGCTGATATTATAAAATATGAAGTGTTTGTCAATGTCGACGCGGGCACTACATCATCTAAATCGCATTAAATTTAAATAACTTTAAGTTATTTTGTCGCTGTAAATAGTTTTACAAACGATGTATTATAATGTAGTCATTTGTTAACAATGTAAAGTTTAATAGGTATTTAAACTTATTGCACGGATTGCGCAGTTGTTTAGGTTGTTTCCTTGCCAATGTCTCCTTAGAAAATGTGCTGAATGTAGTCGGTTCGAAATCAACATGAATTTAAAAAAATCTTTATTTGTTTTAAAAATCGTTGTTCTGAGTCGGGATGTTCCTTGTGTCCGTTGTTTAAATGTTTGTAAAGTACGAGAACTATTATATTGCGAGAGGAGTATTTTAAAAACATGATACACCTGTTTAAAAACAAATAACAAAAACTTTAATTCATATAGGTCACAAAGTAAGATTTAACTACAAAGTTATATTTACTAAACTGAATGTGATTCGTACGAGAATCAAACTGACACATTTTAGCGGAATTATGATCATTTTAAACTATTGCCCCATCGGTTTAATAATTTGCATTTAGTTGTCTTTTGACTCATTAAGAAGTGAATCAGAGATGCAATAAATACGCTTTTAATTGCAAAACACTTGTTGTAACACGTTTTACCTACCCCTTCGGGAAAAAGTCGTGAGGACCTTTATTATTATCGACTGCACGATGGTGTAGTGGTTTAAGTGGTTGTCTCGCTACTGCCACCGCGCCGAGTGTTGTGGATTCGATCCCCACACGAAACAAACATTTGTGTGATCACAAACAGTTGTTCCGAGTGTGAGTGTTATTTGTGTCCGTTGTCTAAATGTTTGCCAAGTCCCAGCAAGAGGAGTCATTTAACAAGACACTACTTTTAAAATAAACTATTACATTCGTGTAAATAGAGCAGCGATAGCCTAGTAGGAGACCGTTGGACTGCCACGCATATCTGACTTTCGAAATTATGTGCGTATTAAATAGTTAATTATCGCTTGCTTTAACGGTAAAGGTTTGCCTTGTGAGGAAACCTGCATGTCTGAGAGTTCTCCATAATGTTCTCGAAGATATGTGCAGTCTGCCAACCCGCACTGGGCCAGCGTGGTGGCCTTACCCATCTCACACTGAGAAGAGGCCTGTGCCCAGCAGTGGGACAGTTTATTACAGGGCTGATATTATTATATAAATATAACACAACTAGATATTGACCACGGTCTCGCTCGCGTTAATCTAGATTAAGACAATAAATTACTATCCCTCGGCAACAATACTTTTCTCCTGAATGAAAGGTACTACACCCTTTTCAGTACTCCTGACAACATTTATGCGAAATCTCATTACGGTCGGCCGAGTAGTTACGGCGTAAAAACGTAACAAATAAACTAAGTCACATTGGCATTTTTAATATTAATTGGGATATTGTAGAAAAAGAGTAATCGTTTTATTAGACACGCACAAAGTTACATTTAATAAAGATAATTACGTGACTGTCCACCTATTAAGACGTATAAACCAAATGCATTACGACATTTATGACTTAGTTTTTCAATGATAAGCCGTTGTATCAAAACGATTTGTGAAACCGTATAGGTGAATGCACAGTTAATTTACTCGGAAAGTGTCAACGAGCATCCACGACACGTTACATTGTTTAAATGGCAATTAAATCTAATTTTGTTTGTAATCGTTAATTGCTTATTAAGTAGTAAGCATCTAAATATTCATACATATTGAAAACCACGTAGGTTTTCCGCGAAGTTTTCCAGAAGAGCCTGCTAGTAAAACATTTTTGTGCCGTCTGACCTATATCTATAGAGCAAGAGCTCATGACGCGACGGCCAGACCTTCTGTTCTGTTGCTGTGTATCGAATTTATAACAATGATAGCCCGCAACAACTTATTTCTTATTAAATCCCAATCAATGCATAACCAACCAGTACATCTACAGGGTGATTTTGAAATCGTGTAATTCCTTTTAACCACGCATTCTACTGGTGATATAGAATAACCCTGACCATATTTTTATTTAAATAGAATTCTTTTTTTTTGTAAAATTATTGTATCGTTTTTTTGTGAAATGGTGTCAGATAGTCATATGTTAACCACCCAAAGCAATTTTAATTTTTATCTAATTAAAATAAAAAAGCATATTAATAATTAATGTCGTAAATAATAACGGGCGGTCCTTTTTATTGCCCCTTATTATTTACGACATCAGTTATTGTTATGTTATTATTTTTAAATTAGTTAAATATTAAGATTGTGTCAGATGGTTAAAATATGACTATTTGAAATCATTTCATGAAAAAAATCTGTACTCTAAATTTGCCGAAAACATTATTCTAATAAAAAAGAAATATGGTCCGGGTTATTCCATATCACTAGTAGAATGCGTGGTTAAAAGGAATAACACGATTTCAAAATCAACCTGTATAGTTCTAGAAACTATGGAACAGAGTAAAAAATAGCTGAAGATTTACGTCAACGTTACATCCAGGTTACCTTTTACATGTAATAATAGGTACTTTTTTGTATTTTATAATAATCTATACTTAATATTATAAAGCTGAAGAGTTTGTTTGTTTGTTTGCTTGAATGCGCTAATCTGAGGAACTACTAGTTCGAATTGAAAAATTCTTTAGGTGTTGAATAGCCCATTTATCGACGAAGCGTCGCAACTGTACCAAGTGTCCGGCAATGGGTGCCGTGATTTCTAATGTTATTCCGAAAAAAAAAATTTAAAAAAAAATTTTGCTTTATTCTTTATCAAATTTGAGGTACTATTTTATTCATCTTTACTACCTGTTACCTGCCTACGTAACCATAATCCAAACCTCATACTCGCTTATCGTTCTTACCTGTGTTGGGGACATGCACAGAGAAACTGTCACCTTTTATAAAATAACGAAGGCAGAGATAATATAATGCTATACTAATAACGAAGGTCTGGCCGTCGCGCCGTGGGCTCTTGGGCTATTTTATCTTACACGACTTATTAAATCGAAACTAATATTATATATGCGAATGTGAATTTGTTTGTTATGCTTTCACGCCTTAGCTTCTCGACCGATAGTCATGAAATTATGTCAGGGGATTAGAAAAGGACAAAAGGTATGTCAGGAGATCTTTTCCTCCATGCTTTCAGACATTATACCTAAATTATTTTGCTTACATCGTACGCCATAGTTTCGAGCCTGAATATTATAAATATTATTTGGTTAACTATTTGAAGTCTATTTGTAATAATTATATTATATCAGCCGTATATACAAACTGTCCCACTGTTGGGCACAGCCATCTTCTCAGTGTAAGAAGGGCCCATTGCGCGGGTTGACACTTGACAGTCTTCATACACAAATGTGATTTGTGATTTATTATTATAATATTTATTATTATATATTTATTTATTATTATTCTAGAACATTATAAGGAACTCTCAAACATGCAGGTTTTCTCACGATATTTTCATTCACCGTTAAATAACTTTTTAATTCGCACATAACTTCGAAGTCAGATGTTCGTGCCTTGTGATCGAACTCAAGACCTCTGCGTGCCAGTCTATTTTAAATGTTAGTAGTATTTAAGTTCAAAATACAGGTAAAACTACGTGTACAAATAAGCGTTGGACTGTAGTTTATTTGGATTGTGATGCAAGAATACATCATGCACCGACGTACGTGTTTATATAACGGGAGTCTGGTTTATAAAACTTGGCCTCGAATCAAAATAGTTATACTTACCTAATAACTCGTCACTTCCTCAGGAAGTAGAACAGCGACCGTAATTATGCGAACTAGGTGTTAACCGTGACCTTGTTTGCATTTTTAATAGCCTATATTATTTCACGGGGTTCTAACTAGCCCTTCACAGGATCTTATCAAATTAGGTTCAGCTATATCAGCGTAAAAACTTATTATCCCACGGAAATACACACTGGGATAAAAGTTAGCCTGCCCTTCCCTAGGATGCAATCTATCTCCTAGCCAAATTTCGTCAAACTGTTTAGTAGTTTAGCTATAAAAGGGTAAATAATATATAGTTTTAATCTTACTTTCGCATTTGAAATATCTTAGATTAGTTTCTACCCACGTGAATCCCACAAGAACTATGTACGCGGGTTAAATAATATCCTGCGTATGAAAAACCAGGACATGGTCTATCTGTGTGCAAAGTTTCATCCAATTCTGCTGAACGATTTGCGCGTGATTAAGTGATAAATATCTAAACATCTTTACAAAATTTTACATTTATTGTGTTTAGTTCGTCCCATGTCAAGACGAGAGATGTTTTATGATCGATTCCGGATGTGAAAAAGGTAAAAACTGTTGGTTAGAATTTTTAGTAGCAGCATAGATTGTGGAAATGTGTCCAATAGACAACAATATGCTTGTCCTTTGGAACTTAAAACATTGCTGGCATAATCTGAATGTATTACACTCCACTTACCCTTTCGGATAAATATATATAAGCTTGAATCTATGCAAGTAACAATAAGTCATGCATGATCATCGTCTGTATTATCTAACGTCGTAACTAAACTTATCAGAGCACTTCAGATGGCATAAGATTTGTATCTTGCCTTGACGTTTACACCTGATACCTAACACGATAGGCGATTTAGTATTTTCAATCAAAATTCAAATATGTTATTTCGTATTGGTCACTAAGAACAACAAAGTAATTGGCAATTTATATTTACCTGTTCAGTTATGTAACGACGTAGAAACTGTAAGAATAAAACGCAAGAAAGACATGTCCACTGTTTTTAAACGCCAAGTTTAGAATGTTATAAATGTTATACATCAAATGTTAAATTTTCAAATGTTAATTTTAAATTGTTAAATTTTACTTTTGTTTATTCATTTCCAATGTCATAGTGTCAATTAACTATTATGTTTTTTTTTAAATTTAATTTATGTAGTCTTATAACAAAATCAAATTCGGCCGAAAAATGTAGTGACCTGTAATATTGTGAAATACATCAGGCACCCACAGGACAGGCTTGCCTAGTGTGGGGCCACTGAAAAAGTGTAAACTTCGAAGCTATATTGTCAATAAATTGATTTTGATTTTTTTTGAAATATTTCTTACTTCTTTTTCTTACTTCTTCTTTAATTAAACAAATCCTGCTCTAGAGATTAGATCCTAGGACGCGAGGAACTTTACAAACATTTAAACAAAGAACACCCAGACTCAGTACAATCATTTGTAGATCGCACAAACAATTGTCCTCTGTGAGATTCGAAACGACCACACTAAGCACGGAGCCATTCGTGCAATCGATTAATTCGATGTTTCTGATGTCTAGCCCGGTAGAGGCGTAAGCGCAGATGGGTGCTAGAATGCTTGTCCGACAAAGGTTTCTCTGCCGAATAAACCGCCGACTGAATGTTTCGTTTACGAGTTGTTCAACTACAGAACCTTTCAACTACGAACGATTCGCAGACAAAACGTCAAAAGCAAATCGACGACATTAGATTAGGTTAAGTTTTCGTTTACCCACCATGCAGAGCAGCGAGTTGGTATACCGTGGTAGTCGGTAGGCCCGAAGTTTCGGGAGAGCCCGACATAACCCTCTCACCTCCCCTTGTGGCGAGGAGGTATGCATCAGAAGCATTTCCCCACGTTAAAAAAGAAGATTAGGTTATCGTTGAACAACTCATAAACGAAAAATTCTCTTGGCGACTCATTCGGCAGAGAAACGTTTGTCGGAGGTAGATTCAGAATCGCACTGATGACGTCACAAAGACGGAAAATAAAGTACCTGTTATAATGATTACCGGCTTGTAACATAATATATTATCTAGAGTGCTAGACGCTTTGTTACTAAAGTGCTAAACATAGATAATAGAAATTAACATACGTAAGTGGAATATAATTACTAATAGATCACAAGTTCAGTTAATAGAATGAGGGTAATGCAAGGAAGTGTCTTGGTACCACTTTTGCAGTAGGCATATTTGAAGTGCCGCAAGCTTGATATGGTTTTTATTAATACATTTGCCTGCGGCTTCGCTCACGTAAAAGTAGGTTAGCTAAGATTATGTTAACAACAGTACTTTTCAAAAATAAAATCAAGCCTATGTTACTCGGTGATAATATAGCTTTCTAACGGTGAAAGGATTTTTTAAATCGGTTTTCTAGTTTTTGAGTTAAATTCTTACCAACAAACAAAAAATCAAATCTTTCCTCTTTATAATATGAGTAAAGGTACATCATACATACACAGTATATACTCTCATGCCGACGTCTTAAAGAGGTGTTTCACTCACATTTAGCCCGCAATTTAAACTCCTACTTAATAGGGGCAAGCCACAAATGAAATGAGACTACGTACAGTACATGTAAATATAAGCAAAGCATATGTAAATAAAAGTGTTTTAAAATAAACAACGCGACAAAATCCATATGAAATAGTTTAATTTTCATGTTTAATATTCGCGTAAACGATAAGACAATGGTGCCAATTCTGTTGTCACAAAATTCTCTTATCTTAGCTAAAAATCTCTAAAATTTAGTTTAGTCCTGTCAAACGACATTTTATATTCTGAAATCGCTAAAAGTGACAGTACTAAACTAAATTTTAGAGATTTTTAGCTAAGATAAGAGAATTTTGTGACAACAGAATTGGCACCATTATCACCCTTTTCCAAATTTAAAGCACGTTTAAGTTAATTTTGGAGTACCACAGGTAACCGTTTTGTGGTTTCTTTATTTTCATCGATAGAATTGTGCATATTTTCTTCCAATAACGGTAATTACATACTTATCGCGTTTCCAGACGGTACGATAAATATTATGAACAGTAGTAATCTTAGAGTAATTATAGACTCGAAGATAGCAATAGTAGAACATCCTAGAACGACATTAATTCAATTTTACGTAAAGATATATAAAAGTGGCTTGTATTTACTTCATCTATGTGAATTCTACAAATACATATACCGTAATCCTATCTATCCTAACTAATATTATAAATGCGAATGTGAATTTGTTTGTTTGTTACGCATTCACGCCTTAACTACTCGACCGATCATCGTGAAACTTCACGTACACGTTGTCAGTGGTACAGAAAAGGTCATAAGGTAGGGGGGTGACGGTGTAGGTGCTACTAATAATAATTTGTCAGAAAAATCCAATAAGTCTTTGTTGGCCGGATTCGGGATTCGAACTCGAGACCTTATGCATTACTGTTGCGCCAACGAGGCAGGTTCGCAACTATTGCCCATATGAAATAGTGTCACAACCATATAGGGTCATTGGAGTATTATGTCGTGGTTGGTAAACAGTTCAATAATATTCATAGTACGTTCCGAAAACGTTCCCGGATGACACCGTTCAATCAATCACAATCACGCTGGTATGACGTAAAAATACCACGAATTAGGGACTCCACTTTACAAACATACTAGACTTGCCCGCGGTTTTGCTCGCGTTAATGTAAATTTTGTCAATAAATTTCGTTCACTCGGGCACAGTAATTTTTACTGGATGAATAGAAGAACTAATATTATAAATGCGAACGTGTGTTTGTTTGTTTGTTACGCTTTCACGCCTTAACTACTCGACCGATCATCATGAATACACATTGTTTACATTCGCATACACGTTGTTAGAAGAACATGAAAGGACATAGGATACATTCCATTTAGAAAAAAGGTACTGTTCGCGAGGGATAAAATATTTATAGGGGTAACGGTACAGTTTTTGGCTAGATAAGCGACGTTAAGATCGAAAATTTCAATTGAATATAAATATAATACTTAGAAATAACCTACAAATAGTTTAGATCGCGCCACCCACATCTAAAAAGCTTCATTTTGGACGTTCACATTAATAACACATCTTTCTACAATCCGTTGGTCAGAATGTGTCAAATGTATAATGTAAACCTTTTACCTAAATATCATAAAACTCTAGACGTTTGTAACTGAATTAAATTGTATTATGCAATTTAAAAATATTGTGAGCCATATTTTGTCCTTATTTCAATAGTATTGATAAGCATCTTAACATACCTACATATGTATATTATTTAAACGTGTTGTAGTTTACTTAGTAAGATTAAGTCAATTGTTATTATTTGTGTATTTCTTTTTAACTAGAGCTCTGTAGCGTCATCTTGTACTGATCTATATCTAATAATCATGATGTGTACACACAGTTAGAACCATAATTTAAATCAAAACTGTTTAATAGTGTATAAGTTTTATACTGTATGCACTATGCTTTTGTGTGCCTTATTAAATAAATAAATAACCTACATTTACGCGAGCGAAGCCAGGCAATAACTAGAACGCTATAATGGAGAAACAGAATTAAAGTCAATCAAATGATGAGTTCTGTTTTATATGATCAGCGGTCATTAAAAAAACCACTTCATGCTTCAGAGAGCGCGGTACGTTGTCAGACTGCCCGTGTATGATTATCGATATATGCACAGTGGTATTAGCTGCACGTACATATCACATGTTTGGTACCTCAACTGGCTCGGTGTCGCATGGCGAACATCCGTACCTATTGAATCGAATATTTTATTTTAAAACAACATTAATAAACAGATTGTTTAACATTTGAGGTAGTTATTTGACCTTCGCCTTTTCTTTTATTTGGTCAACGAGTGCCTTTCTGGGTCTGCCCCTTCCTCTCTTGCCTGACACTTTTCCTTCTATTATGTTTTTTAATCGTTAGGTCTTATAAGGTGGCCAAAGATCTTTCGTCTTCTGTTCTCAATTGTCGTCAACATGTTGCGTTCTTCTTGGAAAAGGCTGGGTACTTCCATGTTACTTTTCTTTTCTGTCGAGGTGATGACAAATGCCTAAGCTAGATAATTTTAAATAAGCATCAGTACATTATAGCATAGCTTAGGTAAGTGTTACTTGTCAAAAAACCATTATAATAAAGAAATAGGAAAGAGAGGAATCTGCCATGCATTCTCGGGTTGCTCACCCCAACTGTTGCAATAGAAAAAGGTTGACAATACTGAACTCTTCTGGTAAGGGACGGCCGCGTCGCACGGTGGGCTGAAAATCGGCTTTCATAAACTTAGTGATTTCAATTTGCAAATGACGGTTTTTTTGCCGGATATCGCTTCTATTAGTTATTACTATATACCAAAATGACACCCGAGTTAATTCTGCACAAAAATGAAGGAGTTATAATTATTCTACGAAAAATTTCTATGAAACTTGTATGAAAAATCTAATTATCTCTTAAACGGCAAGGAAAACCTTAATATCCTTACAGGTGATTATAGTACTAATTATTTATGATATTTTGTCATTTTCCACATAACGGTTATAAAGTCACAGGCAAAATCTAGCCACTACATAAGTGCCTCGCAACGTCTGTCTGTCTGTTCGCGATCAACTCAAAAACGACTAAACGTATTTTCATGCGGTTTTTACCAATAGACAAAGTGATTCATGAGGAAGGCTTACGTGTATAATTTGTTAAGATTTTGTACTATCCGTGCGAAGCCGGGCGGGTCGCTAGTAGTTTATAAATATGCAGCTAAGTAAACAGATGGCTCTGCAAATAGACTGACATTGGTTTTAGTAAATTGATATATTGTTGCGTGATCATGATTCATGGTTTATAACGAGTATATTGAATGGTTTACTATCTACAATGTCGTATTATGTTCAGCAAACAAATATTAAATAACATGCATAATACTAATGCTTTGTATATTGCCGACAGGCTAGGCAGAGTTATTATGGTCGCTGATGTAGTTTCAGCTCCACCGACTCACCCACTACCTATTCACACACATCGAAATTAGTCTATAAAAAAAAATAATAGTTTATTTTCCACTAAACATAATAATTTTACATCCACACCGTGGTAGGCTTAGTCGGTAGTACCCGGGATGTTCTATTTTTTCCCGGGTGAGCGCGACATAACCTCTCCGCTCCCCTTTTCCGCGAAGAGGTATGCGTCAATGCGTTCCCCCATGTCAAAAAATAGGCAGGTATATCACACCTATCGATTATTTAGCTCCTTCTTTATATGGGACGACCGTGTGACCGTATTCTACTATATATCCAGGCACATGAAAACTTCTCAAAATCAAAACCAAATTAGTCAAATTACAAATTTTTATTAATAATCAATTTGTAGATTTTGTCAATAAATTAGTACCTCTCAGAAACAGACCTTTTTCTGGATGAATGGTACCTATCCTATGTCCTTTTCTGTACCCCTGACAACATGAAAGCAAAATTTCATGATGATCGATTGAGTAGTTATCGTAAAAACATAACAAACACGTACATTTGCATTTATAATATTAGTAATGATTATATTTTAAATTATATCTTGAATTTAGAGACACAGGTATATTCCAGTTTAGCATTTGTAGGTTATAAACATAGGTTTGGAACTAGAAACTAAGTATATTTTAACCATTTTGTAAAGTGTTACGTACTTGCAATACGTAAATGTAATAAAATTTAATTTCTCTTCGTTTTACCGCCGCCGTTATCTTCAGTAAGTAATCTATTTTAATAATGTAAATATGTGTTTGTATGCTCCTTGCAAGTAATCTTTGTTCTTTGCTTACTACGGCTTAAACATATTTGTAGTCAGTTTATTGGCGTGTTGCGTCCATATAACATACAAAGAAGCCGTGTATGACCTCGAGGCAGAAGTGTAACTCTCATATTGCCAGGTATGTTCTTAGACCCCAAGGGTCAGGGTCTATCAGACAAATTTGCTGGCTCCGTGCTGCTATTGAGCATTTCCAAATAGACAAACTTTAAGGCCGCCCGCACATTGAGCCATTAGTCGTGGCCACTAGACGCGACCACATGCTGCGGACGAGTTTTTTCAAACATTTTGTATAGTATCGGCGCAAACCGAACGTTCGAGTGGCCGCGCTCGAGCCACAAGCTGCGGGAGTCGCCCGAGCTCACTACTTGTGGCTGCGTTTTGTCGCTCGCATCGCGACCAACACAGATCAGTCGTGCTGCATGCACGCATCCGAATGCACGCCACGATATCGGCGTATTTCGATGTAGATGTTTTTAATCATAAGTTTTATAGCCAAAAGTAGCGGTTAAGTGGCGGCGACTGGTGGCCGCTGCTAAGCCACTAGCGGCTTCGATTGGTGGCTGCGTCTAGTAGCTTGACTGAGCCACTAGTGGTCGCGTTTTGTGGCCGCGATTAGTGGCACAATGTGCGGGTGCTCTAAACTAGTTTGCTCGATTCGGTAACTGAATATTGGATCTTACGATCGGTGGTATAAGGAAACGGAAACATTCTTCAAAGCCATAGGTCTGTCAGTGTCGTACTACTAACTAAGTAAAAAGCCGACATGCCTGTAAGTACCTATGTACATAATTATGTATGAAGTGTAGTCTTACATTTACGCGAACGTTAAACATTGAAATTAAACTATTTCATAAAGATTTTTTATTACGACTGAATCATTTTATATTTACATACACTTTCCCCGCGAGAAGCAATCGCTGTTTTTCTGGAGTTATTTTCATCCGAGATTATGGCTGCTGAAAAACACCGCAAATCAGTTTATTTTCCAAATTGTTACACAAATGTTTTCAGCTTTGTAATATTGGTATAGATTAAAACCCAAACCACCGCCTGTGCTATAAGTTATCGTGATTTGATTTTTTTTATTCCGGGTACGATTCCCGAATCGGTAGAGTAACAGGTTTTTCTGTCAGGCAGCTGTTCTTAGTAGCAACACTAAGTCTAGAATTGTGCCCAGTTATAGGCACGCTCCCTATTACTTAGCACTTAAAACTTGGCTGTCCCTCCAGCTACCCTTTCGGAAATATACCGGCGTGAAGCAGGATGTATCGTAGAAAACACAAATAAATAGTTGTTGTATTGATAGAATGTGTAAGTAACGCTGATATTCTGGCCATAATAAATTAGTCACAGTTAATTAACAATAAAAGATAAAGTTTGTTTGGCTAGCGGCAAGCTAGCGGATTAGCACTGAGCTTCCCTAAAAACTTTGTTATGTTATACTAATACTAAAACCTTAAGGGAATCCGGCCTTTTAACCCAAATCGATTCGAAGAGAGATCGGTTTGAAGAGCAATCCTAGGTGGACATATGGCGCCGACTATATCAACACCAGGTTATCTTAACGAGACCCAGTACACTAGATACACATATGTACATACGAGTATGTCTCGACGAGCCAAAGTGGACGCCAGTACGTCATAGATCAAAATGTCAAGTAAACATGATGAAAGCGAGATAATGTAGTGCGTCAAAATAATATAATTGTACGAAGTAAAATTTCCTATAAGGTCTTTGCACACTAGTGATGCGTAAAATTGCATTTGAAAGATATTCGAATATATCCATTCTCACTAATATTATAAATGGTTTTAGTTTTTATTTCTTATTTCTGTCTCATAATATTTTAGATATTATAAATGCGAATGTGAGTTTGTTTGTTTCTTACGCTTTCACGCCTCAACTACTCGACAAATCATCATACAATTACTAATACCAAGATTAATAATAATAATAATATTCATCAGCAACTTGCTCTGAAGTACAAACTTGTAGAGGTCGAGGTGCCTTACTACAGGTATGTAGCGGAACCAGTTCTCGAAAAGGACCATATCACACTGTATTGGGATCGATCTATTATCACAGACAGGACTGTTGTTGCCAACAAGCCTGATATTGTGGTAATAGATCGATCAGAGCGCCGTGCAATGATTGTCGATATTACCATCCCTCATGATGGCAACCTCGTGAAAGCTGAGAAGGAAAAAGAACTAAAATACCTGGACTTAGCACACGAGGTCGTCGATATGTGGGATGCGGACTCGGCAATCATTGTACCGATAGTCGTTACGGTAAACGGTCTAATAGCCAAGAGCCTCGACCAACATCTTAAGAGTCTCGCGTTAGGTGCTTGGGTCAAGGGTCAGATGCAGAAGGCGGTCCTCCTCGATACGGCACGCATAGTGAGGAGATTCCCCTCTCTGGACCCGACCACCGACAATTTTTATATTTTTAAATGTGTTTTTTTATAATTATATATTTAAAAATGTATTTTTTATTGATAAATAGTGAATAAATGTGAATAATAATAATAGAGGTCTGCCCATTGCATTGATGCTATTAGAGTATTCAGGGCAGACGCCGTTTTTGATCCATAGTTAGCAATATACCGGGCCACCAAACACCCATACCCATAGCCCATATATTAGAATCCAAACGTAGCAATAGTCCTACGCCTGCTGCGGCAAGTGCCGCTGTAGGTGTTCCATCACACCTTTGATTAAAACTCTCGAAGGGCCTCTTCACGTTGGACCCATGTCTCCGTGTAAGCCTCCCAAAGGGCCAGATATTTTCTAATATAATATGTTAGAAAGTACCTGTGATAAGAGAAACATAATAATAATATTCACATACACACAACACCATCTAGCCCAAACTAAGCAGAGCTTGTACTATGGGTACTAGACAATGGATAAACATATATTCATATATATACTTTTTTATTTCGTAAATACTTACATATTATACATAGAAACACTCAGACCAAGACAAACATCCATGTTCATGCACACAAATGTTTGACTTGTGCGAGAATCGAACCCGCGACCTCAGGCGTGGCAGTCGGTTACACTAACTACTGCGCCATCGAGTCGTCAAGATTGTATGTTTGTAGCGTGCTTCTAGCAGATAAATAAATAAGAATAACTTTCGTATTTATGATATTACTAGGTTTATTAGCAGTACTTTTATTCTGGGAAAGGTACCGTATGTCATTTTCTGTATCACTGACAACGTGTATGCGAATGTCACCGTGATCAGTCGAGTAGTTAAGGCGTGCAAGCGTAACGAACAAACAAATGAACTCACATTCGCATGTAATATTAGTTAGACGATCATGCAAAAAGGTAAACATGATGCATGGTCGAGTTAATTGCCATTACAAATTATATACGTATAAAAATTATATCATGCATCGCGAAAGTCATAAAGTGATAATATGTATGTAAAAATCGTGCACAGCGCAATGCCATAAACATACATAATTTATTATACTTATGGCGTTATCTACTTTACATGGTCAAGGACACTGCGTGCATAATAATATTAATTGTGCCCGCGGTTTCTACTGCGTTTATGGCTACTGCGCCGCTCCCATGGGTAGTAGCGTGGTGTTATATAGCCTATAGCCTTCCTCGATAAATAGGCTATTCAACACTAAAAGAATTTTTCAATTCGAACTAGTAGCTCCTGAGATAAGCGCATCAAATCAAATCAAATCAAATCAAATCATTTATTGCATTTCATGTGTACATAGTTGTTACATTTTGAATATAGGATGTTTATACATGAAACCCTGTCAGGGCAGAGCAATTTTAAAACATGCATGAATTTATAATAATTACTTTAAAATTTGAATATTCCTATTGCTTTTATGTTTAAATTGCCTTACCAGCATTATGCTACAATTGTATTTCTATTAGTAAATATACATTTCATTTCATTACACAAATAATATTAGCAATTAACAAATTAGATATACAAGAATTAATTAATCAAAATATGTCAATAATACAATTAATATTCCGTATGTCAATTTTAAGAATTACGTCAAACATTACTACATAAAATAAAGTATTAAACTACATAAAATAAAACAATTAATATTCCATATGTCAATTTTAAGAATTATGTCAATCATTACAAAATTATTAATTACCTACATTTACATTCTTATGTCCTATCGTCGAAAAATGCTTTCAAGCTATAGTAACATTTTTGTGTTAGATATTGTGTTAATTTATATTTGAACATACTATAGCTTGAGCAGTCTTTAATTACTTGCGGTATTTTATTAAATATCTTTATTGCCATTACATATGGGCCCGAACGAAATAGGGCTAATGTTGACAAAGGCAGTGCCAGTCTGTTTTGATGTCTTAATAAATTGCGGGGTTGCTTTAGACAATCTTTTACCTGGGAGAATATATTCGAGTGTTTCTTGGCAAAAAGACAGATGTCTAGGATATAAATTGATGTCAGTGTGAGAATTTTGTAGTTTATAAATTGTGGCTTGCAACTTTCCATACTATCTATATTTGCTAAGATACGTATACACTTTTTTTGAAGTATGAATATTGAGTTAGCCTCTGTACTATTTCCCCATAACATTATGCCTTTCTCCTTTTTTGCGCATTCAACCAAACAAACAAATAAACTCTTCAGCTTTACGATATTAGTATAGATAATATTTAGGTACCTATAGCATTGTAAACACATTAAAGAAATGACAACGCCCCAGTGCCAGTTCTCATGAGATCCTACAACAGTCAATATCCAAAGAAGCAAAGTTGGTCTGTTCAAGAAATCATTCGATTCTTCTCGTTAATCGCTTGTATTCGAATAAATTGATTGTTAGTATAGCATGCGATTCTCAGAATGATTTATATGATGACGAAGAATTCCGACGCTTGATTTCTCATTCGTGAATTTATTGTTGGCCTTTCCTGTTGAAAATTTGTTAGTAGCAGCATGAATGAAATGAAAATAGGCCAGCTCTCTATTACGTTGGACTTAAACCGATAACGGGCTAAAAGTTATCACACATCTCTATTCAATATTCATCTATTTAAGTATACAGGCGCGTGAGTATGTACCTATGCAAGTAAATTCTGCATAAATAAATTATGTAGAATCTATGTACATATTTAGAAATAAAAATTTAAAATTATATTACAAATGTTGATACAGTAAACATTTTGCATGTGGTATTTGCATATAATTACTATACTATATACTATCACAAACACACGACACCATCTAACCCAAACTAAGCAGAGTTTGTACTATGGGTACCAGACAATGGATAAACATACATAATATCCTTTTTATATATTATACATGGAAACACCCAGACCAAGAAAAACATCCATGTCCATGCACACAAATATTTGACTTATGCGGGAATCGAACCCGCGACCTCAGGCGGGGCAGTCTGTTACACTAACCACTTCGCCATCGAGGCCGCCATGTTTGTAATTGGTTGTGCAGTTAGATTTAAGACACAAGTACTTGTATGTTCCCATATATCGTAACAGAAATAACAAACGAATTTCTAACAGACGAGATTCAAATAAATAACGTCTGAAAATATGCGTTTTGTTCGTCGAACCTCAATGGCTTGCGATATGTATTCCTTAACCTATCTTCGGGGATGTACATGCATGTTATATATAATAATGGAAAATACTAAAGCTGTTATAACAGTGATAAATACGAGTGATATTATCAATCGATCGCCGACGAAAACAGCGTTATCTCTCGCTATCATTGATAACGAAACAGACGTGATGTTATAGAAATACTTGTGATATAAACATGTAGTGCAAGGATACCTTAATATACAAAACATGATAATGTCACGACTTCGTTTTGTTAAAGAGGTAGGCAGAATCAGAGTCATGTCGGATGGCGTATTGGGTAAAGTGGTTATCTTGCCACTGGGGCAAGTGGGATTCGTATACCGCATGGGACAAGAAAAAGGGAAAACGCAAATGGTTGTTCCGAGGCTGGTCTTTATGTCTGTTGTTTGAATGTTTGGCAGTTCCTGTTGTGTTAATGGCATCACAAACAGGTTAATATCAAACAGATTTGTAACTGCTGGTCCAATTTTTTTTGTAATATCTATGTTTAGTCTATCTGTCCGTATATGCGCCTGTTTGTTTGTTACGATATCACGCAAAACCACTGAACTAATTTTTAAATTACATTACCGGACCTATCTTCTCCCTAGCCTTTATTATTCCCAAGTCACTCGGGGTCGGCCTTTCTGGTCTAACCGGATTTGATTGGATATCAGATTTTACACGGAGCGGCTGCCACCTGACCTCCGCAACCCGAAGGCTAACGATACCCTAAGGCTAGACCAGTGTCACGATATTATAGGGCACTGACTTCCCAATAACGACTGCCATATATGTTCATGGCAGCCGGGACCGACAGCTTAACGTGCTCTCCGAGGCACGGAGCAGGCGATAATTGTCAATCAATACGCACATAATTTCGAAAAGTGATATAACTTCCGAAAGTCAGAGGTGCGCGACGTGGGTTCGAATCCGAGACCCTCTGCATTGCAGTCTGTTGGTCTGCCCACTGACCTGTAACCTACCCATATAATACCTATGACCAGGTCCCATATAATTGTGGTGGTTCTATTGCCATCTACAGAGTATAACATTTTACCAAACCCCGGCATTGAACCTGAGACGTCATACACAGTGGACGCAAATGTGTGTCACATGTAGTTTCTATTATAATGATGTGATAGCCGGCGAGCCGTTTTCTACACCACGATTAAATGCTAGTATACATTACAGTAAATAATAGATACTAAATTTAGGTAAATATGTCGACCACAATATACAAGGAAAACGGAAACGAATAACAAACTATGAAATTTAAGCGGCTAACCATACCTATAGCAGATATTTTCCTTATCTTACCTATTCACAAGGCATAGGGAAAACTTGAGGCGATGAACAAACAGTCAGTTAGCTTAATGGTAAGCTGTTACTGTAATACATATATCAGCCTTGTACTAAACTGTCCCACAGCTGGGCACGGGCCTTTTCTCAGTGTGAGGAGGGATAGGTCATAGTCCACCACGCTAGTACAGTGCGGGTTTGCAGACTTCACATGTCTTCGAGAACATTATAAATAACTCTCAGACATGCAGGTTTTCTCATCATCATATAATTAACTATTTAACACGCACATAACTTGCAAAATCAGAGCGTTGGGATCGAATTAAGATGTCTATTTAGGCAATTTCTGCTTATTTTTCGATTGAAAACTATAAATAAAAATACAAAGGTATAATAACACCTACTAATAACTGACAGTATGTATGACTGGTATGCACTCAAAGAATTGGAATAACATCTAATTATATTGTTTTGCGGTTGACCAAAAATATGAATCAAAAACATTAACTACATAAATAAGGTCGCACCAGTGAGGAATGAGCGTTAATAACGTTAATGTAGCATTAAATTATAATTCTCAGTAAAATAATAAATAACATTGACTCATTAAAACCTTAATAATCTACAATAAAGTCTAGATGTTCTATAATAAAGGAAACAGCAATAAATAAACATGGGCCTATAATTATTAGGTATTTATTCGTCGTAATCGCCTAGCGCAAGAATACTTTCTGAAATACCTAATAGAGAGCTCAGAAACCCTCGACACGGATGGATTTTATACAATACTAGCTGACCCGGCAAACGTCGTTTTGCCATAAAAAAAATGTTTTGATCAAAAGAATAAAAAATTGTTAGGGGTTGACAACCCTTATCACTAAGGGGTATGAAAAATAGATGTTGGCCGATTCTCAGACCTACTCAATATGCTCACGAAATTTCATGAGAATCGGTCAAGCCGTTTCGGAGGAGTACGGGAACGAACATTGTGACACGAGAATTTTATATATAAGATTTATGACTATGGAAACAAGAACCTTTTAAGAACCCTGGTTAGACCTCTTGATTGAATGGAAGCTTCCTTATCAGTCGGTCAAAGTGTACCACAGTGCTAATACTTAACCGAAACATCGCATGATTGGAAAATATAATCACTTATTCGAATTTCAATTTATGCGTTGTGACTAAGTAATAATTATTTACTTGATGATCAATTATTGCAATTACAATTCGAAAACACACTCATATTATGGTATTTCGTTTGTGGATGTACTTGTTGAAATCACGTGAATATTTTTTAAGCAAATATGTTATCCGAAAATATTTTATGTACAATACCAGGATTCAGGTCGATATGTATTAATAAAACCAAATCAAAGTCTCAAACAAGTTTTTTAATTAGGTCATAAAGTATCACTTACGAAATTTTTGGTGACGATAAGTGATAAATTCACTAAAGTTATTAAATTTAATCATTTAATCATTATTATTTCACTCTACTAGCTATTTAACAAAATTATTACAATAATTGATATGTTTAATAGATAACTAGAAAGAAATAATCGAGACTATTACTGCACTAAGAATAATTGCTCGGGGAGGACCGCGACACAGGAATTGGGTAGTTCCGATTGTGGGTATTCGTTGACTTTACAAACAATCAAACAACGGACACTAAGGTCACCCACACTCGGAACAACCATTTGTAGATCACATTAATCGTTGCTTCGTGTGGGATGTGGAGAGGCGATCACACAAATAGCAAACAGGGCAGTGTGATAAAATTATGTTCATTTTGTTAGGGCATTGTCTGTGCATGAGGATTTCGTTTTGTGTCCATTAAACGTCATTGAGCTCACCCCATATTAAGACATAAACAAAGCTGACAAGTAGTGGGTGTGATCCACTTATTTCTATCACCTCAAGGATATATTTATGGACGTGATGCTATGCATTACTAAGTAATGACACATATTCTGCTGAGAAAAGGCAAAATTGTAATTAATTCTTATTAACCTAATTAATTTTCTCACATGATTGGCAGAGCAATTAATTTTATTGGCAGACATCATAGGTCACACCTTTCTCTTATCATGAATGTAATTATTAGTAATTCTGGATGTTATACAGCTCATGATTTATCTTGTCTAATCATCAACTTGCTGACAAATAGACATCAGGTTTATTACGAAATAGATTGTGCGGCTTTGCTTGCGTTATTGTAGATTTCGTAAATATTTTTAATCTCCTAGGACATACTACTTTTTTTCTGGATGCAAGGTACAATATATAGATAAATTTCATGATGATCAGTCGAGTAGTTAAGGCGTGAAAGCGAAGCAAACAAACAAACTCACCGTCGCACTTATAATATAAGTTACAATTAGGACTATCTCTAGCAATATCAAGTCTGGATATATATGTATTAGGTAGTTTTAGGTGTCACGTAATAGCCTTATAAATAGACCCTGTATCACGGGGGATATTCCAAACAACAACGAACACAGAAAACGCCTAGACCCGAAACAACCATTTCTGGCTTGCACAAATTTATATTATTATTATTATATAAATTTAAGAGAGTATGTGTAAATATGACAATCAGAAGGGCATAACCTCTATTATAAACGTTCACTGACCGCAATACTTATTTTTTAAAGAATATAACTAACGACAGAATTTTTTAGGAAATGTAAAAATGTTGTTTGCCAAATGATCGCTTCTTTGTGTATTTTGAGTGTAACTTTTATCTGTCCTTTACACAGCAAAATATGTCGATGAAAGAAAGTCTACATACACTTAGATTGTTCCACGATAACGATAATAAATTTATAAGATAAGTGCTAAAGGTAGCTGTCATAAGATTATGACTGTTAGCTTGTATTTAATTTGAAAGGCAATCGTATTAAACGTCACAACAATAAAGCACTCTGCTTAATTTTCGTTTCTTTATTTTTTTAGAAAACAGCTGTCGCCTTAGAATTAATTCCTGTGTCGCAGTGGACTTTACAAACATTCAAACAAAGTACACCCAGACTTGGAACAACCATTTGTGGATCACACAAAGGTTTTCCCATTTGTGGATCACACAAAGGTTTCCCGTGTGGGATTCGAATCCACAACACTTGGGGCAACGGCAGTGGCGACTTAAACCAATACGCGTGCATTCAAATTAGTTATAGTTTACTCCTCGTTACTGCATCTAAGTTCTTTGAAACATGAATGCCTCCTTAGTTTAGTGCCTTGGGTTCTTGGTATCCCGAGTAGTACCAATAAAAGTTTATTGGAATTTTCCGTTTTCCATCCCCGTACCTAGTATCCAGTACCTATAAGCACGTACAACTGCTGGTCTTGCGTCTGATTTTATTTCGTTGTGTGGGACATCAGAATATGATAGACGGGATACAATTATGTTTAGGCTCACACATGTTTATCCTATAATATCGCCTGCGCATATCGAGTCTTTGTTAAGATTGACTGAAATTCGATATGGAAAATAATAATAATATAATAATATTCTACTACTACATACACACAACACCGTCTAGCCCAAACTAAGCAGAGCTTTTACTATGGGTACTAGACAATGGATAAACATACATATATATTTTTTTTTTGTAAATACATACATATTATACATAGAAATACCCAGACCAAGACAAACATCCATATTCATGCACACAAATGTCTGACTTGTGCGGGAATCGAACCATAATATTATTATTGTTATTTAAAGAAGCGACACGTATAAATAATCTGCATGTCTGCTTAGATAAACGTTACGTGTGATTATACCTCAGCGACTTATCAGATTCATGCGTGTTAAAATGTATAATTATTTTCTTTTTGTTTAAGGCCAATTTGACGCCCAAGAAGAGGCCGGCCCATTCCCAGACTACTGGCAAAGTGGTTATGATAATTTCTATGACTATCCCGAAGAGATTAATGATGGCGCAGTCGACAGTAAAGAAAACATCCAGGTGAAACAAAAAGACACAGATAAACTAGTAGAAGCTGAAATACAAGACTTTAGAGATCAAAATGAAGCACAAAACGACCCAGATGGTGATGATGATGGTTTTGATGCGTTGGCAGATTACCAGTTTGAGGACAACAGGTCCGATACTGATGACAAAGAGGAAGTTAAAAACGATGAGAATATTCCTGATGAAGAACCAATGCCCGATGATGCACCTGAACTAAATCCTGACGATTTACCAGCGCTACCTGAGCCTAGTGAACACAAGGTTTTGGAAGAAGACAACGAAAACGCGGAGATTGCTATGGATGATGACATATGGAGTGATGCATTTGAACCTTTAGAGGAAATTGCACCGCTGCCTGTACCGACTGATATCAAAGAATCCTCTGAAAAAGAGGAAGTAGTCGCCGACCAGAATGATGACAATCTTGATGAGAAGTCAGCTGAAAAGCCAATTGATGGAGAAAAGTCTATAAAGCAAATGTATGAAGAAGCAAACAAGATTTTAGAAGAAACAGCTAATGAATTGAATGTTGACGATTATGCCGAAAATTCAGATGAAGATGACAACAGTTTCGAAGAGTTGCTTGCCGATAATAACGAAAATGATGAGACCCCAGAAAGGGTGTTGGAAGACTTGAATTCAGATTTAAACAAACTGTTTGATACTCTCGATAAACTAAGTAGCAATGATTCTGACTTGGGCGCGAAAGATGAAAATGCAGATAATAATGATGGTGTAAATGAAGTACAAGACTACGAAGAGAAATATAACAGACCATACAAAGAAGGCAATATTTTGTCACTAAGAGACGATTACGACAACTTTGATGATAGCAATCTGCCTGATATTTTTGCTGAAAATTCAGAAAATGATACATCCAAAGAAGATCAGCCAGCCCAAGGTAAAGACATTGCTGGACAAGAAAATGTTGCTGTTGACGAAAACAATGACGAAGCTACTACAGCTAAGGTAGTACAAGCTGCCGATTCGGCTAAGGAGAGCGACGAAGAATCTTTTGAGTATTCAGACGATCTGGAAAAACTATTTGATGCTAGTATTGGGAATGACGAAGAGATTGACGATCTTTTAGAAAAAATCCTAAGACATTCTTATGGAAACGATGGTTTGGTTGACGATCAACATGCCCTAAATGAGGATGCCGAACTAATAACATCTACAACTACAACTCCAGCTCCAACTACAGAAACTGAAGAGCCACGATCAACAGTGATGGTCGAAAACCTAAATAGTGAAGAATACAACGATTTAATGTCTCAGTTCGCTATGACTCACAGTGAAGATTTAGATGTAAATTCAGACGATTTCGTAAAGAATGTCGCTCCTATACATATCACGCTAAGTGTTGACGAACCGACCGTTATCACTTCACCGAATTATCCGAGTGCCTATCCAACGAACAACATTGTTGACTGGATCATCGAAGGCCCAGGCACGGGTATTGAGATGAATGTAACAGATTTCTATGTCAACGGTGCCATGGGCGACTATCTCCTTGTAAAACCAGGTAAATACTGATTTTTTTTAATTTTCTCTTCGAAATTCCCACACTCCGCCTGATGGTAAGCAGTCATGTGTTGTGGCTTATTATAAGTCTACAATAAATGTAACTAATAAAGAATATCGGCATAATCATTTACAAGTTGTTTGAGGCTCGTTGTTCTAAATCCAAAAGATTGTTGAAATTGAACTAAGCTGCTGTCATTAAAAATCATTGTTTTATTTTGCGATAGTTAAGTACATATCTTAAATACCTACATATCTTACGTATAGTAATTTACGTTTTCTACTTATATATTATTTTCTACTTATAAGCTAATAAAATAACCAATATAATAACCACAGGGCCAACAAACATCCACACCCATAGCTCAGAATTATTATTTTCCTTAATTATGTAGTAATAGTCTTCTACAGCTGCCGCAGCTAATGCCTCATGAATTGTCCCCACCCACGTTAGATAAAAATTTTGCGCAGAGCCTTTACACGCTAGACGCCTAAATGGCCCCAACGTGAACTATGAAAACACCCGTGAGAAAACGAAAAAAATGAAATAATTGGTTCAAACGAACAGTGCTCCCAAAAAGACGAAGTGTCATGTATTGTTTTATGTTCTCTTGGTTGACTTTCATAATGTTTAAACGTACTTGATAGATGCAGCATAATATATTTAATAAAACTAAAGATGCCGCTATTAGGATTATATACTTAAATAGGCTATTTGATACTTTCTGGAAACCATCTAATATTATTAAGTGGTGTCTATGAACTCTACGAATCAAATTACTAAAGCATTTCATTTATAAAAATAATTACAAACTACACTGATTATTATTTAAACTGACATATCCTAGCACGTTTGTAAATAAACATCGGACAGCAAAAAATAACAGATATTTAGATATTTAGACATTAGACGTGTGACGTCAAAATATGAGAAAATAATTTAAAAAATTATAACTATAATTGCTAATTGTTTTTAAAATCCATAATCTACGCGGATGGCAACGAATAAGTCATATAATTTTTTTTTCATTCTATCAAATAGCATATGTAGTGATACACCCGTATAACAAAGTTCTTCTGAAAAAGCGATGTTTAAATATGAATCACACAACTAAATTATACTTCTGAAGTCAGCTGTTACTATTCAAACAAATAAGTTAATAGTTTTACTTAAGCTAATGAGTAATGCGATGTTATTTCTGAATAAATTTGAATGACTAATTGACATATTATTTTCCTTGCTGTAGCCTAGTTTAGTTTGTGTATAACGTTGTCACCGAATTCAGAATATATATATATATATATAATATAGTATACAAGTACGTACAGAATTTAATAGATTATGATAACATTTCCGGGCTAGATTTATTTTCAAGATATTCTTAGTAGATGTGATGCGAACTGCTATAAGCCGGAGGCCTTCAGTCGGTCTCCCATGATTTTGAGCAAGTATAGATACGATGCTCTACCTCTCGTTGAGCCGATTTTTCAACAGTATAGTATTAACATAGCTTATCTTAAAAGGAATATAGAGAAAGATTTGCTAATCAAAACTTCTCAAATACCAAACTCAGTTAACAGGTTCACAGAAAACCTGTCGTAAACATTACAATTGATTTCTATTGTGTCGATCAAGGCAAACTGCAAAGGTGATTATTTGATTGAAAAATTGACTCTTTAATGATGTTTATGTGTTATATGTATGATTGATGTTGACAGGTGGTATCGACGCGAGTGGGACAGACGGTCTCATCTTCTCTTTCCGCCTCAACCATGAGCGCAAGTACAGGTTCACAAACGTTAACCGCATGTTTGTTAGATTCGAAGCCAAGGTTGGCATGCAGTTCGCTACTGGATTCTCCATCAGTGCCAGAATGATTTGTAAGTATTGCTTGTATTTTGAAATTATTATATGAGCTATTGCGAATATCCGAGTTAGTTAATAATTATGCTTTTAAAACATACTGTGGGTGCACCTTCATATATGCTCAAAAACCCGGGTGGTTTGACTAAAAAGCTTGAATGCTTTGCTCAAGCAAGCGTTTGTATGCATTCAGTGTTTTGGTGATCTCATTTCACGATATACATGTGAAATTATAGAATAAAGAGGGTATAAAATTAATTATACTGCGTTTACTGATATAAATATTGCCTCGGTTTGCTTTAGGACTTAGGTTAGATTCCCGGATCAGGCAGAGCATAATTGGGTTTCTCTGTCAAGGAATAATAAGAATAAGAATTCTTTGTTGTAGAAAAGTTTCCAAAGACCTCGCCTCATATTACGTAGGACCTAACTGTAGTTGACAAAATGTAGTTCTGATAAATCTCAAACTACCCTTTCGAGGATATAGGTCTGAGTGAGTAAGAAAGACTGACAGATCAGGATACCCTATCCTAAAACTCTTAGCACACCACTGAACACATATTCCTGAAACCTTATTCCTAATATTCCAGGGCCATTACCAGAAATTGGTAGAGAGGAGATTCCGGAGGCCGAACCAGTACTGCATCCTCCCACAGAGTCGATGATCCTAAGCCTGGCTGGCCTGACCCTCAACAAGTTCAACGAGGTGAAGTCTAGCTTTAAGGAGTTGGTGGCAGACATGGCACAGGAGTACATCACTGACAACAAGATCGATGAAGGAATGAACACCACGTAAGTGATTTTTTTTTATTGAACTCTAAGTAAGTCACATGGAAAGGCAAGACTTGCGATCAGCGGGCTTGGGGTAGAGGGAGGGCATCGGTCGCTCTAGGCGCCACATGGCAAGAGGTGCCAAAAAGCCAAATACTAAAAACAATTTACTACATTATGCCCGTGGCTTTGCTCGCGTAAATGTAGGTTAAGTTTGTACTTTTTTCTGAATGAAAACAACAACAAAACAGAAAAGGACATAGGGTCCCTCTATGTCATTTTTTGTTCCTCTGACATCATGTATGCGAAATTTCATGATGATAAGTCTATACTCCATTTGGTTTGGTACATAACTAAAGGTAAAACATCTTGACGTGTCTTTTTATTTAAAACTCAGTTTAAAAATAAAATGCTGCTAAAGATCAATGTAAATACAACAATAACGATTACTAAATCAATTGAACCGTTAGTTTAAGCAGTAGTTTATTTGTTTAATATGTGTTAGTGTAAAAAGTCACAACAAGATTGTTTACCTTTAGTTAAGTACCTAACCAAATGGAGTATAGTAGTTAAGGCGTGAAAGCGTATCAAACAAAAATATGAGTTCACATTCGCATTTATAACATTAGTTAGGATTCACTTATAACCAAAATAGAATTTACTTGAACTGAAAGCGTCGGCCAAAGGGCGCTGAAAGACAACCTCGGTCTACTTTGATCAAGGGCTTGAGCTAGCGCTGCTTGCAAGTAAGAGGTGGTCCAAACCCAACCCATTGCACTACTGACGTGAACGGAGTCCTTTTTTTACCCCGGAGAAATGCTTATATGCATACCCCATGACACATTTCGCATACGCCTTGTCAGAGGTACATAAAAATAATATAGGGTACCGGTTATCCAAAGAAAATACTGTTCCTGAGTGGTAGAAATGTATGTATTAACAAATGTACATTATACTTTTAACTATTGTTTCATCGTTTTACACTAAATATATTTTATTTTAATAAATCTCAAAACTTTAAGGCTGGCGAAGCCGCTGACACATGCTAGTTGAGGAATAAAAAGTGTGATCTATATCACTCGATTATCTATTAAAGTACGTTTCGGGCTTGCCTTAGGCCTTCTTAGGGTATCAGGTACATTATTGCTATACGACGATTTTCTTTTAGAGTCTGATATGTACTTCCCCGGGCTAGTACGCTGATTTGTACCGTCATCAATTTAAAGGTACCTAATCTGTTACCTGTATTACGTGTATTATTTATTAGTTATTACAAAGAACGTTAGGTACCATATATTTTGTTCGTAAATGACTAAATGTCGATAAGTTATCACTATTACTGGATTATCGACAAAAATACTTTGCAGACAAAGCACGATAAAGCAATAAATTTGTACATATCTACCGTATTTCTTTGTAATACTTTATTTATTTATGACCAGTGTTCATTGAACTGATGTTTCTTGTAATATGTGGGTTATGAGATTTTAAGTTACGTTGGCTTATATGATAGTAGACTTATAATGTTGTATCCTGATAGATTACGAAAACGAAGCCGAGGTTGTAATGGTTTAGTTTTTATTCCCTTCCCCGCGGTTTGAGTCCCACGGGAACGCGTAGAACCAGGATAAAACGTATCCATTTAAGACATGTGCTAAATTTCATTAAATTCCATTAAATCGATTAGGCGTGATCATAAATATTTTCACATACATACATACATAGATTCAGGCCTGTTTAGTGGGGTATGCAGAGATTACGGATTTCCATTTGCTACGATCCTGTCACTTCTCTGGCTTCATTCACTTTCATAACATTCCTCATACACGCTCGCCGGTTTAAGGTGCTCTTAACCTGGGTTTTATCCAGAACGTCTCCGTAGCTTTAAAAAAGAATATTTTTAATCGCATTCCTGTGCTGCGTGGTACTTTACAAATATCAAACAACGAAAAGAAAGAACATGAAGACTCGAAACAATTAACTTCTCGTATTTGTGGATTACACAAATTTTAGTCCCATGTCGGAATCGAACCTACAGCACTCAGCGCGATCCGTTGCAGTCTATTTATAAGTTATTTATAATAATGAGAAGGATCATTCCAAAATTGGCTTAGTAGGTGTTTCGGCCGCTGAGTTTCGTCCGATCCGGTCGAAACGGGAATTTTGTATTTTAAATATTTTTGAGTACCTAGTGTTTTGGACTATCCTTTTTTAAGCAGATTTTGTACAGTCAGAATGAAAAGCCTTAGATAGGGTTATATTATTTAAGGGTAGTATTTAACTACACAGCAAAAAAATACTAATTGCACGGCAAAATATTTTTACCAAAAATACTAATTGCACAGCAAAATATATTTAAAGAGATCAATCTAAGTTGACGTATTTTTGTGTGGTTTGAAGAAGGAACCTAACATAACCAAATCCTTCCGAGACGGAAAGCAGTGATTTTAGGCATATGGGTGCTCGTTATGATATATTTTAGTAAGCATAATTTGCTGCGCAATTAGTATTTTAGAGGTCATTATATTTAATCCCAAAGTAAAATAGGTATGATTTAATTATGTTTGTGACGTTACTTTGCCTCTAAAAAAAGGTTGATTCGAAACACCACTCAAAAATATTATTAATAATAAAACCCAACCCATTCCTGTTTCGACCGGATCGGACGAAACTCAGCAGCCGAAACGCCTAAGTCCCAAAATTCACCTCAGTTTGAATGCATCAACTCTTTTTAGAAGTTCTTAGTCACAAACATCCTAGGACTACGGCAATCCTTTACCATGAGCTTACCGACCACTTTACTAGTAAAAATATGAATATACTAGTTTTTGTGCGCGGCTCCGCCTAGTAGCCTATGTCCTTCTCCAGGTTTCAAACCATATCTGTACCAATTTTCATCTAAATCTGTTAAGTGGTTTAGCCATGAAAAGGTAACAGACAGACTAACAGACGACAGACAAAGTTACTTTCGAATTTATAATATTAGTAAGAAGTGATCGTCTCGCCGCTGCCACTGCGCCGAGTGTTGTGGGTTCGAATCCCACCCGGGACAAAATTTTGTGTGATCCACAAATGGTTGTTCCCAGTCTGGGTGTTCTTTGTGTCCGTTGTGTCCGTTGTTTGACTGTTTGTAAGGTCCCCCGCGATACAGGATTTATTTCTAGTGCGGGAGTTGTCTTTTCTTAATAGGAAAAGAAAACTCTATGTACCTACTTATTTCAATGGCTTGGGCAACCAATATCACAAACACGTAATTTAAATACCTACTTATTTCAACGCCCATCAGCTGTTTACGTAAAGCAGTCTAAAACTATATCTTATCGTATAAATTGTAATCGTAACATATATTTTCAATTATGAACAAAGGAAATAACAAAATTATTAACACGTTAATCTAATATACTAAATAAGCGTCATTGTATTTTTATCGTCTTGTTTGCGTATTTTATTTAGGCTTTCGTAGTTTAGTTAGAAATCCTTACATACCTATTATTCATTTAGACACTTTTACACCATTAGGCAAAAATACATGAACGATTAGGGTAAGTAAGTGTAATTCACCTACATTTCACCAGGAATAGTTTTACGTGCCACGTCACGGTCCCAGACGGCGAGCCTATTTTCATCAAACGAAACAGTTTCTGACTCTGTGCTACTAAGAATTTCCTGAAAGAAAATCTCATTGACAGAGGTCAATGAGATTTTCTTTCAGGAAATCAATGAGAGCATTGGAATTACCTGAGGCTGGGCCTGACCTGAGCCGGGAATTGCATCCGAGACCGCTTGCACAACAGTCGCATTCACTACCGATGAGCCACCGTGGCAGTGTTATTACAAGACTTATTAAAAAATTACCCAATACTATCACGGAGACAGAATCTGAAAGGTATAAAGTTATGGTTGAGAAAAAGAACCTCTTTTACTATAAATTGGCAACCCCAACGATTGTAATAGAAAAAAGGTTAATATACCAAACTTTTAGTTAGACAAGTGTCTTAACTAGGAAACCTGACCAAAGACCAGCAAGTCAAGAAAAATCTAGCCATAGATCAGCAGGAATTTGTTGGTGTTTGGCTAGATATTACCAACCTACCTGCTCCGCTTTTATACACTATAAGTTTTTGAAGTTTAAGTAGATGTAGAATTGGACAAATCAATAATATATTATTATGTATAGTTAACTGCGCACATAGGTACTCCAGAGTAAATAGGTACTTATACATAAGCACTTAGATAAATATACTTCATGTAGCGATTCTGCAATTATCATCTCTGATATTATTAAGCTGAATCTATTTTGTTTGTTTGTTTGTTTGGTTGAAAGCGGTAATCTTAGGAACTACTGGTTCGAAATGAAAAATTATTTTACTGTTGGATAGCTTATATAACAAGGAAGGTTATAGGCTATATAACATCACGCTACCACTCACAGGAGCGGCGCCAATGCAAGACATAGTATCTACTTATTACCTATAGCCTCCAGTCTCCAGACTTAACAATAGATCATTACTAATATTATAAAGCTAAAGAGTTTGTTTGTTTGTTTGGTCGAACGTGCTAATCTCAAGAACTACTGGTTCGAATAGTTTTTTTTTTGTTGGATACCTTGTTTATCGAGGAAGATTATAGGCTATATAACATCATGCTACGACCCAAGGGGGCGGCGCAGTAATCAAAAACGCGGGTGAATAATAGGTAATAGTTCATTTATAAACTTTAACATCCTAACTTCCCAATTAATATTATAAATGTAAGTAGGTTTGTAACCTTTTTACGCCTTGACTACTTAACCGATAACCATGAAATTTCGTATTCACGTTGTCAGAGGACAGAAGAGGACATAGGGTACCTTTCATCCAGAAATAAGTAATAGTAATAGTTACTAATCTAACCTTACCTAAACTACATTTACGCGAGTGAAGCCGCGGGCAAGACCTAGTTGTAAATAATTACAAATAGGTACATATACTTACTATTTACACTAGTTAACTACTGCCTACCCAAAAACTGTAGGTACCATGTTTTAATACTCTTTCGGAGTCAGACCTAATTCTGCTATGTAACAGCTAAAAGTTGAGAACGTGATGTTTTGTATACCAAACACAAACGAGTAAGTACCCACTCACGTAAAGTATTTCTATTTATATCTGACTCAGTTTACGCCACTGTGACCCAGATATTTCTCAAATATTAATTTCCATCACAAAACGGAACGTTAAAACAAGTAGGTAATATTGAAGAATTTGCGTTACGCACAAATGTTGAAGAAACAAAATAAACTTTTTCCGTGAAATGAATTTAATGAAAGCACATTTGGGCCGAAGCGGCACAAGCACCGCGCATGCGCGTACCGTATGAAGCTCCGCGCATGCGCTATGCAAACGTCAAATTCTATTTCAGTACAAGCTTACGTGACGAGCTTATAAAACCGCTTATAATAACCAAATATTATACAAAATATAATTTTAAATACATAAAAATACGTGTAGTGTGTAAATCTAGTGGGAATACAGCGACCATGTACAACATAAACGAGACTTTAACACGTTAAATATAAGAATAATATTACAAAATGCAGCAATGCGCCACCGAATCGATTCGAACATTCCCTGATGCCAAATACAGAATCTAGTGTCAAATATATACACGATGGAGCCTCTGATAGACAGAAACAACTTCGCTATAAGCGCTATGATGACGGTCGCTCTGCAGATCTTATTCTTCACCATAGCCTCGTTGTTCCAAACCGACAAGGTGACTGACTTCACTGGGGGAGCCAACTTCATCATAATAGCTCTGCTTACTTTCTTCCTCGGCCAAGGAGGCTCGACCCTGAAGAGCTATGACAGCCGACAGCTCATGGTGACAGCATTCGTGTGCCTGTGGGGCGTCCGCCTGTCGGGCTACTTGATCTACAGGATCTACCACATTGGAAGAGACAAACAGTTCGAAGACCGGAAGAGTAACACCCTACGATTTGCGGTCTTCTACACGTTCCAAGCAGTCTGGGTGTACGTAGTTAGTTTGCCAGTAATCATTATCAATTCACCACATCATTCCTTCCCTAAATCGCCGAAAACTATGACGACTCTCGACTCAGCCGGGGCGGGTGTGTTCGTGATTGGGTTACTGATTGAAACGTACGCTGATCTCCAGAAATTTGCGTTTAGACAAGAGCCCGCGAACCAGGGTCGGTGGTGCAATGACGGTTTGTGGGGTCTTTCCCGACACCCTAACTACTTCGGGGAGGTGGTGCTCTGGTGGGGCATATTCATAATATCGCTGAACGTGATTACCGGAGTCGAATGGGTCGCTATACTGTCACCACTATTCACGACAGCTATCATACTGTTCCTATCAGGTATACCACTGCTTGAGAGATCGGCTGACGAGAAATACAGAGACAACCCAGATTACTTGTATTATAAAGCATCGACTTCCCCGCTGATACCGATCCCTCCAGCTATATACGTGGAAGTGCCGAGGTTCCTGAAGTTCGTGATGTGCTGCGAGTTCCCGATCTATGACTCGACCGGAGACGAGTTCCCGGCGCCAACGATCGTGACGGAAACCACCAGCATCTCCATGGTCCAATCGCAGACATAGCTAACAAGCGGGGCGCGCGACAACGCCGCGGCCCCCGACCAGCTCGCCAAGAATGCGACTCACAAGCAATTGTGATACACAGCCGAGGACAGAGCACAAAGATTGCCAAATTCATTGCCACTCAAACAAAACAATACTGTAGATATGAACCTATACAATAGTTACATGGAAAATGTTAAGAGAAGCAAGCGGATAGCGTTAGGACTTATAGAAGAGACTAAAGACGCGTACAGCTCGGCGAACACTCCGAATGATGTCGAAAGAAGTATAGACTTAGCTGTACCTAGCACTAGTAAAGAGAAACGGCCTACTGAGATAGTTAAGTACGGTAAAATAACTTTTAACACTACAGCCATACTGCATCACTACCCTCAAGTGTCAAATAATGAACATTGTACGAAAGTAGCGACGAAGAAATCTGATCTCAATCTGCCTGAGGCTAAAACCGATAATAACAACGAGTCGACACCTGAGGAAGTAGTTGATACTAAAAGAGACAACTACAATAACAATGAGACTAGTAAAATTAATGTAACCACAGACAACGCCGTAGAAGTACTGAACCAACCAGTCAAGTTTACTGAAGAGAAACTTGTATGAGATTGGGAGTCTGCTTTTTTCTCGTTACATTTTAATTTATGTAGATTTTGGCATAGACATTTGAAGCCTAAAACTTGACATATCTCGATTAGTAATGATACTAAGACTGGCAATGAATGTAAATGAGAATGTTAGATGTTAATTATACTAATTAAGAGTAAAAATCCTGTTATAAAATAGATGGAATCCGTCTCACATAGGATATTTATTAGAATAACATAAGCACATTAAGTATATACTGAAGATTTAGAAGAAAATATAATCGGTGAGTGTCATCTTTCATATTATAAGTCTTAGTAAGTTTCTACCTAAAATGTCACACATTTTAGTTTGAGCATGGATTTATTTCGTGGTTATTTCCATCAATTTAGACAAGCGTCCGTAAATTTTTCATTCAGCAATCTTGTTTTAAGTGTAATACCGGTACTCTAATGCCTATTAATGACAAACGTTCGTAATGAGTAATAAGACGCGCAGCAAATCGAGTCGCGAAACGAAAGTGTAGGCATTCGGTAGGTACTTTCGCCATGCCTGCTGCGATCCGCATCAACAAACACACGGTCTTCACCATACATTATTAAATCCAGGAAAGGACTTCGCAATTTCGACGCACCGCAAGATTCATAAAATATTAAACTTTAAACCAAGTAGTAAAGCTTGGTGCGGCTTAATATTGCTGCGGCACGACTTGTCGTATCATAGAATATTTTGGTCTCCTGCAGTCTATTGATTTGCCCTTACGGCTTACTGTCACGTTTAACGCTAGGGCAACGCCGCGCGTCTTTGTAGCGCATTGCAGCCCTTTGTGCCTTTGGGGCCACAATAAACATGTAATATTTTGAAACAGAGGTTGTTTGATAACTGCCTTGTGTTTGAAGGTATTTCCACGGCCTATTTTTTTATTATTATATTTAATTTGTCCTTGAACGCATCTATTTTTAAATGATAGGATGTCATAATGACGCACGAAGTTTTTCTTTGTATGATTCTACCGCTACACACCTTCGAGCGATACACTCATAGCATCATAGGGTTCAGTGCGTATTGACCTGGCAATTATTCGCCTTAGTACTTATTAATCTGTAAAAATATTTAATAAGAACGATAATATCTATCGTGATAACACTTGTTTAATTTTTACTCCATGAAGAAACTAAATATACGTTTCGTTCAGACATTGTTTCTTAATTATGTCTGACATTTCATCAATTGACAGATTTAATTTGATTTAATTAATCTACGATCATAATAGCAACAAACTACGGTTTTCTTCTTTATCTCGTTAGTTTAAATTATTCTACAGTCGAAACCGCATTATGACGATTAATGTATGTAATCTTTGGTAAAGTGTATGTACTTCGGCCCATTATTATAATATAACGAAGCATTCTTTAAATAATTAATTAGATTTGTATACATACTATCCTGTTTCTGTCCAGTGCAGTCGAAATCATTAAAACTATTCAGAACTCGAAGATGTCACATGATTGATTGCTACATGAGCGTGACAGAAATCGGTTCTTTATGTGTAAACATTCATGTTTAGAGTGTAAAGTGATTGTTGCAAGCAATCATAATTTTACATAATTACATTTTCTAATGAAATACCTGTTTCAATGTTTATCCGTCATCGTAAGGAGCGTTTTGATTTATTAATCAAGATTAAATTTGTTGATAAATAATATCATCAATAACATTGAAATGAAATTAAACAACTTTATACGAATTTTATCGCGTTTTATATTTTTATGAAATACTATTATTAGTTATTACATAATTTTAAAACTTTAAACTACTATGGCGTGTTTAACAATAGACTAGTATAAAGTTTCAAATTATATTTTAATTTCAATGTATAACATTCGCGAAAATATAAGGCAATATTAAACCATCAATAATATAAATTATGCAGAATTGGTGCCTACAATAATACAATATATTAGCGTAACTATCTGATGAAATGAAAATATAATTTTTTATGCAATTTTGGCTGAAATAACCAGATTTACCTGGGCGTTTGAAGCCACAAATCAACGTTAATAAATGTTTTCGAACGCAATTATGCTACGTGATTATTGACATTGACTCTGTCAAAGTGTCAATAATGTCAATTGTCAAAATAAATCAAATTTTAAACAAATATTTACATACCTTTTATTTGTTTTTTTTGTTGTATCTTATAACTGTTTGGCAGAGACAAAGATTATTACTGAAATTAAAATTTACCAGCTCTAAAAAATCTCGTAGAACTCAGTGCACTTTAAAACATCAATATCATGATAATATACTGATGATGGAACAAACAGAGATTTATGTTAATGTCCTGCTATGGACTAAAGTTCCTCAAATAGGTAAGCCCTTTTCAATTCAATTCTATCGGTTTATTGTGAATATAGGTTACAATAGGTATTTACATAATATTTGGTAATAACAAACATTTCATACAGCTATATTCCACCGTTTGGCATGCAATATATTTATAGGATTATTTTATAATTTCAATATAGTTATGTCTGATTGAATAAAAAGTAATAATAATAACATAATAAGCTTTCAAAATCCTTCTATCCCCAAAACTGATTATTTATTCACACATATACTAGCAATATAATAAATCAATACAGAAAGCAACTGTAGCGAGGCTGTCCATACTTTGAAACTCTGAAAATGTAATTGTGATTCCCTATTGTACCTTAACCAATAGTTTTTAGAATTTCTGTTGACCTTCTCTGTTAGGTACGTAGGTAGGTAGGTTTTAAACTAAAAACTTATGATTTTTGGTTAAAATCTGTAACATAAAAACTCTGTTCTGTGTTTACTATTTTACAATTATCCCCACACTGGTTGCCCTACATAATTACATTTACCTGATACCAGATATTTCCTTTATTTTTTAACAATATACACTAGTATCTAAATGTACATGAATGATTTGAATTATAAAACATGTTTATTTTTAGGTTGGAGGTGACCCAGATCATCAAAACTGCGGTATGCAACATTCGCTGGCCAAACTATGAGACCTGCGTGGAGGTAACGTTCGGTGTGCCTCTTCATTACGAGGAGGAGGTTGAGGAGCCAAGGCTGAACCCTGAAGATCTGGAGTCCATGTGGCGGACCTACATTGTTAAAGAACCATATGCTGCCAGATTGAGGGAGATGGGTATTACAGTAAGTATTTTATACAAATTACAGAGCACATAACCCACATAAGTGGGATTGGCTATCCCATTTATTTAGAGTTTCGTACCCGTAAGGTGCCAACAGAATCCCATTACTAAGTCGCCACTGTCTGTCCATCCATCTGTCTGTCAGCGGATTGTATCTCATGAACCATAATCTATATAAATAGGTAGAAAGTTGAAATTTTTATAGAATGTATTTCTTTTGCTGCTATAACACATTGTTATTCCCATGTTATGCAAACAATAGATTATATTGATTAATTTCTTGGTAAACACTTAAGATTCTGAAGTTCAGACAAATGAGAGAAGCATTATAACAGGATGTTTCTTTCATTCCGTATGGTATCAGACTAATTGATGAGTTTAAGGAATATTGGGCATTCCTTTTTAAAATTTGCGTGATACACAAGTAGTTGCACCCAGTCTAGTAGACATAATGATCCTACAAAAAAATATACATAATTAAATATTTGATAATTAATCATTCCAGGAGTATGCCATACCGGACGACCGCACAGTCTTCATGTTATGGCTGGTGATAGCTCTCGGCGTGGTCATCTCTATGGCCATGCTTGCGTTTGCACTGTGGCGGTTCAGCTGCTTCGAAGACTACACCAGGTCAGTGCCAATATGTCTAGTTTGTAGTGAAGGGAAACATCAACATCATACAAGTTTGAGAGTTCTACATAATTTTCTCGAAGATGTATAAGTCTACCAACCTGCACAGGGCTAACAGGGCTAATATTATTATATATTATCCTAACACAGCTTATTCTCTTACGCGAAGCACATACTTAGATAATTAAAGCTACACTCTGGTTTAAATTTATACTGTTTACTTTATACTATGTTTCTCTTCATTTGTAACATGTTTTGTGAGCAAAATAAATAAATAAATAATAGATGTTTGTGCACGATATTATTGTAGTTGTATTTTGAGATAATCATGAAAAATTGGTTGTGAAAAGTTGGCATTCAGAGAAATTGGCAATTCAGAGAAGTTGGCATTTCACGAATTCGGCGTTTGTAGAAATTGGCGCTTTGAGAAGGTGATGTTCCGAGAAATTAGCATTATACAAAGTTGACAATTTGCGAGTGGTTGTCATTTTGCGAACATAGCATTTTGAAGTGTGAACGATCAAGACATCTTTATAAAATACAAACAGTGTTAAACAGATTCCATGTTGCCTATGTCCATCTGGCATAATGTACCTTTCAAATAGTGAGAGCCTTTTTAAATAGGTGCAGCGTTTCACCTCCATATACATAAACTTTCAACAGCCGCATTTTTTTTAATAATATTAGTATAGAAAATACGTAATGCGGATTTATCTGGTGGTGTTGCAGGATGATGGCATACAGCGACACGGACAGCATCCACAAGGAGAAGAAGAACCTGGACCTGTACCCCACCCCGCACCAGACGCTCCCGCCACTCTACAGCGACAGCGACTACAAGTGGGTCGACGACAAGTACGATGACTCCACCAGAGGTAAGCACCTTCCAGAAACATTAGCACGATGAAGAATCTGTCCCTTATATATTTCTGGACGGAGCTGACGGTGGTATGAGTAACTGAACAACCCTGCGCGAAGTCATTAACGCACAAGGTTTTTGATTGCGTGGTTGGCGTATTGGGTTAAGTAGTCGCTTCGCCACTGCCAGTACGCCGAGTGTTATGGGTTCGAATTCCACACGGGACAAAAATTGTGTGATCCGCAAATGGTTGTTCCGAGTCTGGCTTTTCTTTGTGTCCGTTGTTTCAATGTTTGTAAAGTCTCCCGCGACACAGGAATCATTCCTATTAGACAATTCCTCGTTAACGTAAGAAAATGTTTTGACCGTTTAAATTCCACGGAGTAATAATTGCAAGTGTGGGAGATGCTTTTTAAATTAAAATCACTGGTCCAATTGTGAGGCTAACGGATAACACGTCCGACTAACTAACAAAAACATTTACTACATGTCAATTCTTTAAATCTAAACTCACATCTGAATTAGCTGTTATTATTTGTGATTGTCTATAGTAATCAGAAAAATAATTTGTTACTAATAATACAGGCGAAGTGACAACCGAATTAGAGATAAAATTTTTAGTAGAATCAACAAAAATGTACAGAATTTTACCCATTTTAAAGTGTCTCCAAAGTATCTATGTATATCCTTCTTTGCAAACATTTTGAAAGTGGTAAAATTCTGTAAATTTCAAAATATCTGTCTGTAGTAAAAAATTCAAGTATCAATACAAATTGATACCCTTTAAATAACTACAGAGACTTGGAAAGAATAATTACGATTCCGACTACATATATCGACATTCGAGGACGACAAAATTTTTCTTATATTTCATTTTATTTAGCTTATGTACTGCATTTATTCTCCATATAAACAGTAACTGGTCCATATAAGTGATTTACGGAAGAAGGCAGCTTGGTTGTCTTTTTCATACAATTGCTTCTGTGATGCTAGAAGTTCCTGAACCATATCCCTTAACATAGACTGTCTTCTGGCATAGCCGCCTCCATCCAACACAAAATTAAATTATTAATACATTTTATTGCCATAAAGTAATTTTGAAATTGTCGAATTTACTTATTTATTCACAGTTTGCTTAAACATAATTTTGTAGCATAACCTCCCGCGATAGGCTAAGTCTGTCCCGAGGAAAGTTCTCAGGGATTGTTACAGATTACATTAGTTTCATTATCATACAAATACACGGCGGCAATGAGCAGTAAGTATTTCAGTTTCATGAGTCATCAGAACCCAGCTTTTAGATTTCAGTATTATAAGTCATAAAATGCATTATTTTTAATTTTAATATTTTTAATTTCCAGTGGATATGGGAGGCTTCGCCAACAAGAGTTACGTCCGGGATGATCTGTTTGAATTCGACTCGGATGAGGACATCGTTACCCCACGTGACAGGTACGTTCATGTTCCTACGTTACTACACTATGGCGCCTTGGCAAACGTTTGCAACAGGTTGTGAGGTCCAAGGATCAATAAACAGGTTGGACAAAGTGCTTTTGGGTTTTCGGTCAAGAGTAAATTAGTCGTAGCACGGTAGCTGTAACCGTGTACGGTAGACAACTACATATATAGTCTGATCGCAATAGGAATATTGGCGCTATTGAGCGAGACTTTTGACATAGGCAAATTTCGTTCAGTTATTAAGAATTGCCTATTAAAAAAAACTTCAATAAAACCTTGTCCGACCCGGCTATCGTACCCAGGACCTAGCAAAAATGCCTCTTTTTTTTACAATCTCACACTACTTACCTACATTCTGTATGGGAGACTTAACACTACTCTGTGATTACTATGAAAGCACTGCATGATTTGAATTTTTTTTTTTGATCATGCTAAGCATAGAATACGAAAGTTCTTCTCTTTTATTATATACCTAGTCTTTCCATAAATATTGCAATCCCTTTGCGTACTGCTAAGAACTTGTTTTGATTTTATCACAATTATCACTTAAATATTGACGCGTCTCTAATAAGCTGCAAGTCCTAAGTCATCTTTTAAAATACGTGACATGGTTCTAAGTGCTATATTCATTTCCCGAGATACAATCTTTTGCTTTCGGACAGAATTTCTTTGAATTCTTTCCTTCACTGCTTTGATCGCCTTTTTTATACGAATACTACGTGGTCGGTCAAATCTTTTTCTGTCACAATCAGAGGAGGTTTCATTGTACCTATCAATAGCCCGGTACACAAACATTCGACTAATACCAAGCGGATGAAGAGCTTCAAAAATGGCATTTGTCTCCATACCTACTTTATGTAATGCTATCACAGCAATGCGGTTCTCTTTATCACCCCACTCCATTTTAATATCACAAAAATATTTAACACCGATTGGCGCGAAAATGAGAAAACACAATGAATATCCATATAAGGATGACAGATTCCAAATTCAAATGTAATATTATGTATTTTTATTGTAACCGTATTTATGGCCAGACTAAGTATAGATAACTCTAATTCATTTTGAAAATGTATGATTCAGATCTTTAATTTTTATATAGAAAGTTTGACAACAAAGTATTCATGTTGTAGTATTATTTTAAGTTTATATTAATATTGCAGGTCCACTACAAACGTGTAGCCTAGTGTTTCACCTCACTAACACTAGTAGTAACGGTAGGCTTTTTACTAATAATTGCTTGTTTAGGAGTATTTCTCCAAATTGTACAAATTAAAATAAATCTGATCTGAATTGATAAGCGCTCCATCTGTGGTGTGGAACATACAACTTAGCTGGCGGAATGTCGATAAAATTCTCTGGCTATCAATTTCCGATGTAAGTATAATAAAGGGATAAGCAGAGATGAGTTATATCCATATATTAGTCATTCTTTCAACTGCACGGATGGCGTAGTGGTTGAAGTGGTCGCCTAGCCGCCGCCTGCCACTGCGCTGAGTGTTGTGGGTTCGAATCCCACCCGGTACAAAAATTTGTGTGATCTACGAAAGGTTGTTCCGAGTCTGGGTGTTCTTTGTGTCCGTTGTTTAAATGTTTGTAACGACCCCTGCGACACAGGAATTATTCACAGGTAGGGCTTTTAAAAAACTTTGATTGCAGAAGTATGATTCGTGCCTTCATTATGGTAAATGTGCCGAAAATAGAGTAGCTTTTTTAAAAGTAGATATCTAATATATGCTATCTGTAAATATTCCTTCAATTCAAAACCACGTTATATTTAATATTATCTCGCTACTGAGATGATTTTAATTTGTACAGTATGGAGAAATGCCCTTATAATCTATCTGGCGAGAATTGATAATTAGGATTTCTATAACATCTGTATCACTCAGTTTTATCACACTATTTAGTTATATCACAATCTTATTCAATTTACATTCGAATAAATTCTCGGTATAGCACGATATTGCTGTAACGTGCGCTGCGCTGCGCAGTTTTTGCCCACGGCTTCTTTTGCTCGGGAACAGTACTTCTTTGTTCGATGAAAGGTACCGTACTTTTCTGTATGGGAATACAGAACCGTACATAGGGTACCTTTCATCGAACAAAAAAGTACTGACAACGTGTATGCGAAATTTCATGATGATCGGTCTAGCAGCTAGTTACGACTTCAAAGAGTAATAAACAAATTTACGTACACATAATATTAGTTAAGATATCGAACGCAATGACGTGAATCACTGGTACTGATAGGCTAACTTGTGCGGGCATTGTTTTCTGGCCTTGTATCATATTTTAGCAACTATGAGTGTAGTATTGTAATTTCATCAGCCTTTCTATTTGATCATCTCTCGCTGAATAGACTTATATTTGCTTTATATTTCATAATTTTTAAAATAGTGTGTTATTTTGTTTGTTTGTAATATATTTGTGTATATATACTATAAACAACAGCTTTTTAGGGTACCGCTTTACACACAATTACACTACTTTATTAAAGGAAAAATCTTCATACGGAGATACAATCATTTTGACTTTGTGAAAATGTGTGAGCTTAGTACCTAGCATTTAAATATCAATAACGTACTCCTAATTCTATTTTTGATTTTGTAATAAATACTGTGATCTTGCGTAAAATATTTTTTATAACTGATAAAAAGAATTGAGTAGCAAAACATACTAAAGAGTAGAGTATTTTTAATTGAATTTGAAACAAAAGGTATAGCTATGAAATAGGTAACCTTTATTAAAATAAGTGGGTATTATGCAAATCTGATATATTCACACAGTTATTTTCTTATTTCAGAAAAGACGTCATCAGTCCGAGAGACGTCTACGAGGTGTGATACGTATGTAAAATTCCAGATTTTATCGACATAGACATATCGATGGTTTTATCGATATATTAGTTACATATTTTATCGATAAACTTTATAATAGAGACAATTGTAAACACGTGAACGACAAAATTTTATTCAATCTTCGTTTATAATAAAATAAAGCTATGTAACTGTATTATTGACTAAACTTTTTAAAACTGTAAGTCCTAAGTCTTATTAGCTATCAGATAACCTCGATACAGGCATTGACTAGTGTGGCTATCAATGTCAATGTAAATTGGACTTCATAATAAACATTACTATTATTATTACTTTTTTAAAGTATAGGAAATATAAATATTGTTTATGACGTGCAAGTAACATGTGACGGTTGAGCTACAAACGTATATGATTATCTCGCGCATGTAAGTAGCTTGCGCATGTAACCCGCGCCAACTTGCATCGTGTACATGCATTTTCAATTATTACTAACCTCGGTCTGTCTATGTCGATAGAGAAGTTAGTATGGTTTTAATAAAAGTAGTACAATAAGTATAAATTGTTGATTTTATGTGATTTTAATTATACGTTATTGAATACTGTTAATAATATCTGATTATTATTACTATTATTTATATTTAAAAACAAAATTGCATTATTATTTATATTAAAACCTGCAGTTCGGTTATAATATTACTGTTTATAAAATAGAGATATTATTAACAATATTTATTAATAAGAATAATAAATAGATATTATTATACCATTGTATACTTAATAGACTTACAGAATATATATAAATATTAATAATATTGTAAAGTACTCGTTGTCAAACTGTTGTGATTTTATTTTATGTAAGTAATCCCTTTAACTTCTGTTGTAAATTATTTCTAAATATTTTATATTTTTGTTTTAAATTTTATTCATGAATAAATGGTTATTTTTTATTGTGTTATTTTATTTTGTAGTTTATATTATTATATTTTAAACATTTATAAATTAAATTTCCTTTAGAACCTGAATTCGGCTTTGTTAGATAAATAGTTTAAAGAATTATAATTATATTGATGTCTGTATCAGTAGATACAATTTTTATTATTAATTAATATAACAGATTATTATAATATAGTAATACATGTTTTTAGTTGCCTAGGGTTGTTTTCAAGAGTTTAAAATAGGGTTGTGACACAAAATATTTCTATGATATAAATATTCCATATTATTCACTGTTCTATTAAATAAGTGATTTTATCTCCCAATGTTAAATCGTACATTGTCGTACAGATAACTTTATTGCATTTTATGCGACATTTTTCATGTAAAATGTCGAATACCCCATTTTAAGTCATATTCAATCAACCTTGTATATAAAGAATTTATTATATTGCTGTCCTTAAATAACTAGAAATAAAATTTTACATTTTAAAATAAGTATGGTATACGGCTTCTGACCGCGTCGTCGCCGTAATCACCTCTAAAATCTTTACTCTGAATTAGGTGATTAAATGCTCCGAATTAGGAGACTAAAGTTTTCGGGTTACGAGACTAAAATATAAGGATAGGATACTGAAGGTTCTAGGATGGACGACGTAAAACATTAGGTAAGGAGATTAAAAGTTCTGGGTTAGGAGACTTAAAACCTGGTAAGAAGACTAGGTTTTATATTAGGAGACATAAAATGCCAAGATAGGAGATGAACAGCCTAACAGTCAAAAGGCTCTGGATTAGGAGACTAAAAGTTCTGGGTTAGGAGACTTAAAACTCTGGATAAGAAGATTAGGTTTTAGGTTAGGCGACATAAAATGCCGAGATAGGAGATGAACAGCCTAACAGTCAAAAGGCTCTGGATTAGGACACTAAAAGTTCTGGGTTAGGAGACTTAAAACTCTGGATAAGAAGATTAGGTTTTAGGTTAGGAGACATAAAATTCCGCAATAGGAGATAGAGGCTCTGGCCTAACAGTTTAAAAGCTCTGGATTAAGAGACTAAAGGCTAGGACGTATAAACTACAATTAATTTTTTTTAATTTTTTTTTTAAATTACCTTTAATGTAACGCTTATTTCAGCAATTAAAAAATAACACCAAGAATATTGTTGGAAATTATTAATATTCATAATATTTAACGAGAAATATATTAGGAAGCTGTGTCATAGTTGCCTTATATCAGGAAATGGCGTGGTTTAAAAATAAAGCCGTAGCTTAAAACTATTATTTATTGTCATACAACGCAGCATTATATAAGACGCCTCCGAAACAATTTAAGCATACTAATATGATACTGACTCGTTGATCACGGGAGTTTGTACTTGTTTGCCAGTAGGTTCAGGGTCGGGAGCAATTTCTTATAAGCAACACGGGAGCCAGAGCTACAATATGCCTGGTATATTAGGATATAGCCTGCTACCTTTTCAGAGATTTAGACGGAAGTCTATGAGATAGCAAGTCTATAAGCTATTATAAATCATCAGACCAAAAGGCTAACAATCATGTCCATGAACTCGTGTGACTAAAAACCAAAATACTCTAAATTTTTTTATGTTACTTCTCCGTTGTTAAAATCCAGCCCAAGCAAACCTAGTCTCATACCTTTATTATAGTCAAAATAATCATGAATGGTCAAACGAAATCGATGAAGTAAAAGCCAAAATAATAGGCGAATACCTGCGCCGAAAAACTACTGCCAAAAATCCCAATGTTACAAATATTATTTCCCTCTCTGGCTTTTATTTGAGCCTAATGTATGATATCGTTTGTAAAGTCTCACCAGATTCCAAGATGTACATGTAGGTATACCTTGTCGAAGGGTGTGTATGATTGATATATTTAGGCGAATACCTAACATACACATTACACAGTCAAAGCAATTGCAACTCCAAAACTCTGTAATAAATTTTGAATAAAAAAAGGAAAGTCCTGTTAACAGAAATAATGCGGGGCACCTACAATTGCTAATAATGTTATAGTCTAGAGCGATGTTATTCGGATATTCCGCTAAGGGATTCGAATGTATTCCTAATAAAATTGACGATCGGATTGAATATGGGAAAACAAATGTACTAGCCAAAATCTACAAAAAAAAAAATCATATATCGCGCTCTATTGACGTATAGTCATTCGAAAATTCGATTGGTTTTCGAATAATAATTCGTTGCAACGAATAAAAGATTCGATTGCGAAATTATACTTTTCTTCTTCTTAACAAACAGGGAGAGTTACTGTCGCATTTATTATATTAACATGGAAAACAGACTAAGCCACACGTTAAAAAATGCACTATATTTATTTTACTTCGTCATAGTATGCAAAATTTAAATGCATGCTAGTATGATAATATACCCAAAATAGAATAGGTATATATTAAACTAGGATATTATATATACGTTAATGTAACTATAATAACATAAATATAAATAATAGTACGTGGTCACCTTGTTACCTGAAATAATAATAATAGTTCCTTAGATTAACTGTAGATAGATTAATAAATACAATCTATGTATATAAGATGTCCATACAATATTTAAATTATAATGATAAATATAATTAAAATAAATATATATTTTGATGATTAAACGACCAAATTGTATAAAAATCAGAATATAATTAGAATTTCCCAATGGAAACTGTCATTATGATATGCGTTTCCCAATGTAACTGGAAAATATTTGGCGTTATCACCAATAAGTCGGTGATTTAGAGTATTAAAAATATATTAAATGTAGCTCTTAGGTATAAATACCAGAAAGTATTCCAAGAAAATATATAAAGTCTGCCAACCTGCATTTGGTCCCAGGTTGTGGCATTTGCCCCATTTATGAGTGAGAAGCCCTGTGCCAATGTGTTATATTGGGACTTGTATAGGGCTGTATATAATATATTATTCCCATTAAATAAGTTTTGCTGCCTTGTTGGCCTAGTGGTGTTAGAATAAGCGATTAACTGCCGGTCATGTTTCCCAGATCTGGAAGTGTTATTGGGTTTTTCTGTAACGGAACTCTCAATAGCAAAACAAAGTCTGGTATTTCATGCGATAGACAATTATATAATCGGACATATTACGCAGAATTTACACATGTGAGTGTGTTATACCCCTGCTTAATCGTTCGGGGAAAGAAGTGTAGTGCAAGTTTAGCAAACAAAAATAAAGTTATCGGTTATTCCCAATTTATTTTACTCGATGGGAATATTTTCCTATTCGATACGACTGACTGTTTTTTGCCAAAAGAAATTATAATTATGTTCGTCAATTTTATATGCCAAATCCATCTTTAAAATATGTGTACCTAAGTCCAAACGATTTTATTATATTTAATGAAGTAGTTCAAGGGATTATAAAAAGTATTCGCTGATAATATATTAATTAAAATATGCTTTATTTTCATTAATTATATATTTTTTAAAGTTTCATTTATTGCGCTTTAATATTGCAATAATAAATAAATTATAACACTATTTTTGGTATTTGTAACAAAACCCCAATTGGCCACAAACAAGAAAAACCTGCAAACAAGGATTATATTACATTTTATTATAATTAAATATATCTTTAATTTAGAAAAGGTACTAAATATTAGGTATAGAATTCGTCTATTTAATTAAATATAAATAATTGTTTTAAATTTTAGACAATACCTATTGTTTGTTGTTCTTCCTTCATAGCGAATTAATTAGAATAGTCCAATAATATATTTGTGTTCATTATATTATTATTAAGAAAAAAAAATCTTTTTTAGAATTAGGTATCAGTGTTTTGTTTAGAGATTAATATAAAGTAGGATTAAAATCTAAAATTTGCAATAATTTATTTATCTTTATTTTCGCGTTATTCTGAAATATTTACAGATTTTACGCATGTGCGTAATTTAAATAAATATTGTAAATTAAATGCATATTTATATTTATTTAAATAGTAATATAGGAATGAAATAAATGCCTAACTTAATATTCCTAAAAATATATTTATATAAGCTCAGAATATTGCATGAAATCATTTCACGATTAAACCTCAAATGTTTACTTTTATGTATGCTTAATCATTATGAATCAATCTTCAAGACAAATCTTCAAGTGATTATGGACATTTGATACTTCACGTGATACATTAAAAAAAATCCCGTAAGGAATATGTATATGTTTTATTATTAGGAATAATGATTACCTCAATATAATAATTATGTTAACTATATATAATATAATTTGTCAATGCCCTACCTATATCTTCCAAAACTCCGTAAAGTATATTTATTTGACGAGTATTATGCAAGTGCGTAAAAGTTGAAATGAACACCATTATGTAATGAGATGTATTATAAAGGCAATAAAATGTTATGCCTAATGGAGTACCTTTTATTTTTCTATGTTTACGTATAATCCAAACAGTTTCTGCCCGCGGCTTTGCCTGCATGAATGCATGAAAAAGTACCTACCATATGTTAATCCTGTGTGAGACAGTTTATTTCAAATCCATTCAACGAGTAACCAACATGCAAACTCCTCATAATCTTTTTCACTTTTAAGGATAATATTCTACTTGGTTTTACATTTAGGTACCCTTCTTTTCTTAACGTGGGGTTGTAGGGACTCTGTAGGTATACAAGAAGTGATGAATCAACAGCCTTGTGCGTAAGCGTAATGCTTTGACGCATACCTCTCCGCGGGATATAAGAAGCGGAGAGGTTATGTCGCGCTCACCTGGGCAAAGATAGAATCATGGAACGTCCCGGGTACTACCGACTAAACCTACCACAGTTTGCCAACTCGCTGCCTTATACATTTATGTATCTTGTTGCAACGAAGAAAAGTTTTAGACAGACCAAATACAAAAGCAGGAGCGACATACATTATAGCAGAGGTCCCCAGACTTTTTTTGTCATAGACCACTTTCAAAATTTGGCTGGTTCCGGTGGACCCCTGCAGCTAGAAATTTAATCCGCCAAGTAAAATCGGTATAATCGGACCAAAAAGTTAAATTAGGATAAAATTTAAAAGAAATATCTTTCTTTTCTCTATGGGAGCTAACACCTTTCTTTAATTTTTTTTAATTCTGATGTCTTGAACTAGTGGTATTTCAAAATATCCGTCGACCGATGTTTGAACAGAAACAGTCGCTGAGCTTCTTAAAATTTAAATTATTATCTGCCTACATTGATAGTGGAAGTCAAGCCAATGTTTTAGTTCTTCACTATCGAAAGCAAATAAATTTTCGTAGACCCCGCTTACGAATTGTGAATCCCTATTTTTTTGTCACGCCAACGGTGACCCCCGTTGAGTCTCCCGTGGACCTCTGGGGGTCCACCTGGACCACTTTGGGAACTAAGGCATTATAGCAAGAGAAAAAGATACTTTTTATGCTACAAGGTGGCTAACATGCATACAGCTCGCTTGTTTGGCGTACCCTGTAGTCGCTTGCAGTACCAGAGTTTCCCGTGCGTTTCCATCCATAGGGAAAAGCAATTAAAGATGGGATGAAGGGCAAAGAATGTGACCCTCTGGATCTTTTATTCATTGAGCGAAACGCAGTGTTCCTACTCTTATGCCACTTACCTGTAATAGAGTGGTATACCAAATAATTAGCAACAGTGAGCTAGCACTTGTTGACAGACTGCAGACGACTAATATTAAAATTCAACCAAGAAACATGAAGCATAAGAGAAAAGTCAGGATCTTAACAAGTAGAAATCCATGGTCACCGCCCACCCGTACGAGAAACCGTAAGTCTATGTAGGTATTTATATAAAACTAGCTTTTGCTCGCGGCTTCGCTCGCGTAAATGTAGGTTAGGTTACGTAAGTTACAGTACTTTAATTTTAAATAAAGTAAAGCCTATGTTACTCGGTGATACTAAAACTTTCTGTTATGTGGAGGGGAGAAACGCACATGCATTCAAACCGCGAGTCAGTTGCATACCAATTTATTTCTCTAATGATCTCTCGTACGCGCGCGGCGCACACGCAGGTGTCCGCGTCGTACGCACACTACACAGTATAGAACGCTACCTTATGGTGAATGAAAAGTCGGTTGAGTCGTTTTTAAGTTAAATACTTACTAACAGACAAACAAAAATCAAATCTTTCCTCTGTATGATACTAATATAGATACTTATCAATAAAATCGTTCATAACTACACAAAAAGCTTCTCAAAGTATTTAGTGATATTCGAATGCGCCATACTATGATTTTGGAATCATCCAATATTTTCTAAATCTTACGAGACTTGGCGAAATTATGGTGAGAGGTTTTTCTCTGTGGGAATATAATTAAGTCAATGGGAATATGAAACAGATGTCCTGCGCTGGCATATTCGTTACTTTTCTTTGCCTGTCGCTTTGTCTACGTTAACTTTAGCTCCCTTGATATCATTACTGTAGTACACACATTAAAAAAAGTCCGGGTTCACTTGGATAAGTTGAGATATTTTTCTCGTGTCAAAATATAAATAATGAATGCATTATTTATTGCTTTAACATTAAAAATCACACAATTTTAATAAGTAAATCTCTTTATTATAGTTGTTATTTTTTGAAAACATAGTAATTCGATCTCTGTGAAATTTGGAATTTAAAGAAATGCGAAGATTTGATTAAAGTAAATAATTTTATTCATTTTAATATGCTTTTATTTACAAATTTAAAACAAAATGACTCCTGACTCTGGCGTTCGAGCTCCAATCATTATTCCGCCCCAAAAAGAAACCGTGGTTGGTCAACTTTCGCCGATAATAGGCGCTGCTGGCTCTTATGTATGGACAAACAGTTTGAACATCCTGTTCTAAGACAACACATTTTCCTTCATCTGACTCCTCTAAATCCTTTTCTTTTTCTTCTCTTGCATTTTTTTCCTCATCTGATGATCTTTATATTGCTGTTCCAGTATTTGTATAGTTTGGTAGCTTAGACACGTATCACATAAATCCTTTTTCGGCTGCTGGAAGCCAATATTCCTTTCTTTCATAATCTTATCAAACATAGTTCGACATAACGGCACCAGGTTTTTTATTGTGCTCGCTTCAGTGTAGGTCCTATACACTTCCGCCATATCTCCGGTAACGGGTTCTAAGTATGCTTTATTGATGTCTTTGCGGCAGTAGTATGATGGGAGCTTTGGTAAGCTTTTCTATAAACTCGTATAAAAATGCACGTGACAGTCTTTTCTTCTGTCCCCTCTTTTTTTTTCTCTATTTGGTTTGTACTTTCACTTGCAATCATACCACTATCGGATTTATTAACCCAGTTTCTGACCGACCACTCTCCAATACCTAAAGTATTTAAGTACATTTGCTTACATACTCTCAATTTAATTTAAATAATATTGAAGGGACGCCCCTCTTCTGTCTGTCTTAAAGTTTTTACCTACGATTCGTATGCTAATTAATGAGTAGGTATTACTTAGTTAAATCTATGCCTGCAAATTAATACAAATAGTACCTATACCCTTAAATTATGATTATTACCTAAAATAGTATTAAATAAGTCAATCATTCTCATTAATTAGTGTAACATTAAGATTGATGACTTATATTTTAAACTGTAAGCTATTTTTGAGCGTATTTCGTAAAATTATAAAAAAAACTTCCCAATATATCATCAGATGGACTTTTCGGAAATAAATAGAAGTATTCAAAGTCACAATAATATATAAAACTATTTTTAAACAAAACTTGCGGCGTAATCTTATTCTGTCAGTGTATTGCGAACTTCTTAATTCTTCGTTGACACCTCGTACCTGGCACACTAGTGAATTCAAGTTCATACCTGTTAATCGTGAGTTGTCAACTTTGGCAAAAATTGTTTGAGTGACATTTTTTGTGCGTTATGAGTTATCAATGGGAAGATGTGGCGCTTAATTTCAAATTTTTTTATTGTACTCATCTCATTTTGCTAAAAAATGAGTGTTACGAGGTGTCAGCGTATGACCATCGATATATCCTCCCCATTACTAGATGACCGTTCTTTATATGTATTTTAATACAGAGGGATATGAATGCTATTGATTTTTAGACTTAATATATCGCCAAAAAGCCCGGGGCTTTTGGAGATATTGGATTGTTCCTGACATCACATCGGGCCGCGCACGGCGCGCGACCTTGTACATTCACCGCGATCGCTGCGCCGGCGCCGAGCCGGCAACCAACCACTCACTCGCCGACGTTTACAACGCGCGCATATATCGGCTATCTTATAATCAGTGCCTATACAGTACAATACAGTCTTTTCTCGTGTCGAAGTTGTTTCATTCATTCAAGACCACCAGCAGCACACCTGGAGCTTGATACTCAAACATTGGTCCTTCGAATAAAGAAGATCGCCGTCTTTTTGCTGTGCACGCGCCTCCTTTGGACTTTGGACTGGCCGTCCGTACCGCAAGCTTAAACGCCGTAGAGGACACATCAAGGACAGTCTGCCTAAAGGGACATTCTTTTGAGTGAGTCCGTTCCTTTTTATCCTAAATTTCCAGTCTTTTTGCTTCTTCTTCCAGGTATTTAAAATAGTGCTATTCGGATCGGCATGTTGATCTCTTCATAATAGCTCATCATCATTAGTAAAATAAATACCTACTATATGCAAGGTGCATTAGATTACGTAATAATTCCATTCATTTCGCACGCTAGCTTCCTTTTGTTTTATAATATCTTGCCTTTTGTTTGCTGACCGCACACGTCGATGTCTTTTAAACGTAAACAAAGTCATTAGTGTTTCTTAGAATTTTTATTCATTCATTGAATCAGTTTGCACGCCGTGCTTACCTACAATATCAGCTGTTTTTACCGTTAGTTTGAACAGTTATAATCGTATTAAATAATAACTCGTTAACATTTTATTTAATTCTATAACTTTGTTTGCACTTCGGCCATTTTGTTTTAACTTTATACGAGCTTGCTAACGACACGTTATTATGTCTGACGCAAAAATAAAAGAACTTATTAGGAAGCGTGGTGGCTTCAAGGCAAAGCTTACGCATTTTAGTAACTTTTTAAGATTATTACCTAGTACAGAATTAGATAGTTTCCAAGCAGCGGAATTAAAAAGCCGTCTAAGTTTGTTGGAAGCTTTATACAAGGAATTCGACGTGTTACAGACGGATTTGGAGCTGTTGTCGGAGGATGCGGACGACATGTATGCCGAGAGGGAGCAGTTCGAGTCGCAGTATCATGCGCTGGTGGCCCGCGCGAGAATATGCCTCGTTCCCGTGCGTGCCGCCTCGCCCGCACTAGTGTCTGCTACTTCCGTAGACGATCTCCCACAGAACGGCTATGGCTGCAGACACGACTTTGTCCGGCTGCCTAAGATAGACTTGCCTCACTTCGACGGGGACTATCAGCACTGGCTTGAGTTCCGAGATACGTATATTTCTCTAATTCACAACAACAGTAGTATACAACCAATAAACAAATTTCATTATTTACGTGCGGCTTTAACAGGCAGCGCGTCTTTAGTTATAAAGAGCATTGATTTCACGGCCGATAACTATAATTTGGCTTGGCAGTTATTGTCTGAGAGATACAATAATAAAAGATTGCTTATAAATAATTATGTGCAGGCATTATTTAAATTTGAACATACTCAGTATGAATCATGTAGCGCATTACGGAATATGATAGACGTCACAAATAAAAACCTTCGTGCCTTGTCAACATTGGGACAGCCTACTGAGAATGGTGGTCTAGGTGAAACACTTATCATATACATGATGTCAGAAAAACTTGATAGGTTCACACGAAGAAAGTGGGAAGAATACAAAAATAATTTAGATGCCTTTCCATGTTTAAAAGATTATATTAAATTCTTAGCTACCAGAGCCGACTTATTGGAATCATTAAACTTTAATAAAAATACTACAACTATACATATAAACGAAAATAGTAAATCTAAAAATTATCTTACAACAACTAAAACAAAACCAATCAATTCAGATAATTTGAAATGTCCGATGTGTTCTCAAAATCACTTTTTATTCAGTTGTCAGACTTTTAGAAATCTTGAGGTTGATGCACGCATTAGAAAAGCTTCAGAAAGCAATATTTGTTTGAACTGCCTTCGACCTGGTCATACAGCGAAGCGTTGCAGTCTATCACATTGCAAATATTGTAAGGTCAAACATAATACCCTCTTACATAGGGAATCAACAAATGAAAAACCTTTAGGGGAAAACATTGCATTGTCAACAAACGTTATCTTACCTTGTTCGGACAATAATCAAGGTCACATTTTGCTATCCACAGCTTTGGCAAAGGTGAAAGATGTCAATGGAGAGCTTCATACAGCCAGGATCCTATTGGACAATGGCAGCACCTCCAACTTCATCACCCAAGAGCTTTGTGGGAAGCTTGGCCTGGTAAAACGCAGCACTAGCTCCACCGTCTCAGGTATAAACGGTCAAGTTTCTAGTACCTCAGAAATCTGCAGACTTCGTTTGCAGTCTTGTAATGGTGGTTATCAGGCGAAAATAAACTGTTTTGTTATACCAAAGATAACACAATCGCTACCTGGTTCTTACGTGGATAAAAGGTACATTACCATTCCGCCAGGTATTCAATTAGCAGATGCTTCATTTAATATACCTACTGCTATCGATATCCTTGTAGGTGCAGAGGTATTCTGGGACGTCTTAGATACCGAGACCATTAGTTTAGGCAAACATCAACCTAGATTGCAGGCATCCAAACTAGGTTGGCTTATCTCAGGCCGCGTCAATCAGCCTCGTACACAGCCTTCTGTTTGCCACTTTCTTTCACAAGAGGAGTCTGATCAGCTGACTCGCTTCTGGGAACTTGATACTGTGTCGTCTGCTACCTGTTTCTCTTCCGAAGAACAGGCTTGTGAAAAGCTTTTCCAAGGGACCACACGTCGGGATGCGCATGGTCAATTCGTTGTCACCATACCATTGAAGGACTCGCCTGAGTGCTTAGGTGACTCTTATGCCATGGCAAAGCGTCGCTTCCTTTCCCTAGAGCGTAGATTCGAGCGGGACTCCACATTTAAAAACAGATATTTTCAATTTATGCAGGAATATATTGACCTTAATCACATGACAGAATATTCAAGAACAAATCATTCAGAATTTAATTACTTTTTGCCTCATCACGGTGTTGTACGCGAGTCTAGCTCTACTACAAAACTCCGCGTAGTTTTTGATGCTTCGGCCGCCAGCACCTCGGGCGAGTCCTTCAATGATATTCAAATGGTAGGTCCAACTGTGCAAGAGGACTTGCTAACTATACTTCTGAGATACAGACAACACAAATATGTTGTAACGGGAGACATTGAAAAAATGTATAGAGCCATTTTAATAGAGCCTTCTCAGCGCTCCTTACAACAAATTGTTTTTAGGTTTAATTCTTCAGACCCTTTAAAGACATATGCGCTGAATACAGTGACTTACGGCACAGCTTCGGCCCCGTACCTAGCTACAAAATGCCTAGTATCTCTGGCAGATCAATGTTCGGACCCAGAAGTTAGTCAGTCCATCAGACGTGACTTTTACGTCGATGATTATTTAAGCAGTGGGGATTCTATTGATTCTGTTGTAAAGGTATGTAAAGGGGTTATTAATATTCTCGAATCCGCCAAGTTTCACCTTAGAAAATGGCAATCTAATTGTCCCAAGATATTACAATCAATTACAAACAGTACAGAAAATGTAGATAAACAATTAAATCTAAATGACTCGCCTAGCAAAACACTTGGTCTGTACTGGGACTGTAAAACAGATAGATTATTATTTTCAATAAATTTAAAAAATATTTCAAAAGTCACTAAACGTAATATTTTATCTTTAATAAGTCAGGTGTTTGACCCTCTTGGCCTCGTCGGACCATGCGTAGTTCAAGCCAAACTTATGTTACAGCAGCTGTGGATACTTAAATGTAATTGGGATGATGAAGTACCAACAGAAATAAAATCACAGTTTCTTGACTTCATACAGTCACTTCCAGCGCTTAACTCACTTCAAATTCCTCGTTGGGTATCGTGTAATAATGCTTCTTCAATAGAATTGCACACTTTCACAGACGCATCTGAACGAGCCTATGGCGCGTGTATTTACGTTAGAACGATAGGAGTCGACGGAACAGTTTGCGTTCGCCTTTTAGCTTCCAAGAATAGGGTTGCCCCTATAAAGCCTACAACCATACCAAGGTTGGAGTTATGTGGTGCTTTACTGGGTACAAGACTTTTTCTGAAGGTACGTAAATCACTCACTCTAGAGTTTAATCATTGTTATTTCTGGTGTGATTCGACGATCGTGCTAGGATGGCTGTCTGCATTGCCAAATCGACTAGATCAATTCGTTCGCAATAGAGTGAGTGAAATCCAGGAAGCTACGACCGGAGAGACGTGGAGTTATGTGCATTCCAAGTCCAACCCCGCTGATCTCACTTCTCGGGGGGTGAAGGCTGATTGCATCAGCTCGTCCACTCTTTGGTGGTCGGGTCCTGATTTTCTTAATCAAAGAAATATTCAATTTCCAATTAGACCAAATACACAAATTCAATCTTTACCTGAAATATCTTTGCACACTGCTGCTGATACACTCAAACAAAATAATAATAATATAATTTCAAATTTAATTCATAAAAAATCATCATTCACTTCACTTATAAGAATCATGGCATACATACAAAGATTTATTTTTAATTGTAAAAAACAGAATATCAAAAAATCATCGTACTTATCACTATCAGAACTAAAATCATCAGAATATCTTATATTACAGATTTCTCAGCAGGAAATGTTCCCTGAGGAATACAAATGTCTTAAAACTAACCATGCCTTACATAAAAAGAATAGATTAATAAGTCTTTCTCCATTCATTGATTCAGACAATTTAATACGCGTAGGTGGACGTCTAAATAATTCGAACTACAGTTACGATGTTATGCATCCTATTCTATTATGTAGCAAGCATCACTTGACGAAAATCATCTTTGAAAGGGAGCACAAAGCACTATTTCACGCAGGACCTCAACTACTCCTAGCGCATATAAGACTCACGTACTGGCCTTTAGCAGGCAGGAACTTAGCAAAGCACGTAGTGCGCAACTGCGTTCGTTGCACGCGCTTCAAAGCCCAGCCTGTTCAAGTCATCATGGGCAACTTACCTGCCGACAGGACTCATCTTGAGTACCCTTTTTTGAATACAGGGGTTGATTATGCCGGACCAGTGCTGATAGCCGACCGTAGGGGTAGGGGATGTAAGTTGCTTAAGTCTTACATTTGTGTGTTTGTGTGTTTTGCAGTCAAAGCCGTCCATTTGGAGCTGGTTTCCGACCTGACCAAGGAAGCTTTCCTAGCGGCTTTCAGTCGATTTATTAGTCGTCGAGGCAAGCCACAACGCGTGTACTCCGACAACGGCACTACGTTTGTTGGAGCCTTTAATGAACTCGCACGCTTCTTAAAGGTTTCTTCTAGCAGCATAACATCCGATCTTGCAAACAAAGGCATAGATTTTAAATTCATTCCCGCTTACAGCCCACATTTTGGTGGGATTTGGGAGAGTGCTGTAAAATCTACAAAGCACCTATTGCGTAGGGTCATGAGTCTGACACATATGACTTATGAAGAGCTCTCAACATGCCTGATTCAGATAGAGGCTATTTTAAATTCCAGACCTTTAACGCCCCTATCCACTGATCCATCTGATCTTTCTTATCTTTCTCCTTCACATTTTCTTATCGGGCGACCACTCACGTCATTCCCTTGTCCTCATATAAGTGACGGCAACATCCAGCGGCTGCAGCGCTACGAGCGTATAGGGAAGCTTCGGCAGCATTTTTGGCAGCGCTTTTCCAATGAATATGTGTCTCTCCTGCAGCAAAAGACCAAATGGCAGGCTACCGGGCAAGACCTGAAAACCGGTACTATGGTTTTAGTGAGAGACCCTAATCTACCTCCTCTTCTATGGCTGCTGGGCAGAGTGACTGCAGTGAAGACTGGGTCTGACGGACATTGTCGGGTTGCCGACATCCTTACCAAGAAGGGCACCATTACACGTGCATATAATAACATATGCCCTCTTCCAGTTTCATCATCATCATGTTGAAGCCTTCCCTTCAACCCGGGGAATATGTTCCTGACATCACATCGGGCCGCGCACGGCGCGCGACCTTGTACATTCACCGCGATCGCTGCGCCGGCGCCGAGCCGGCAACCAACCACTCACTCGCCGACGTTTACAACGCGCGCATATATCGGCTATCTTATAATCAGTGCCTATACAGTACAATACAGTCTTTTCTCGTGTCGAAGTTGTTTCATTCATTCAAGACCACCAGCAGCACACCTGGAGCTTGATACTCAAACATGGATTCTATTTTTGCCATATAATTGTCAAACATGGCCGTTTCCACAGATAATATAATACTATACTAGTACCGTTTCTACGTCCCTGGCGCGCTGTCGCAGAGTTATGAAAGATAAATTACCATATTTTTTATTTTTGTGAAATTTGACTTTCTCCTTAATGTTCTTTATTAACGGGCTCCTATACTATGCGGGATACCTAGCAGTTGCTACTGTGGATCTGGTTGGCATATAGCTGTTTTTCAGCCTAATAAGAGTGTCATAGAACTTTGCTGTAGCATCGTTAATCGACCTTAAGTACAACGCCGTGTTCCAGTCCGTGTTGTCAATTTCCTTTGCGATAGCAGTAGTCGGCCTGATGGTATATATACTTCACACTGGGGCAAATGGGAAGTACATAACCTTCCTTAGTTGCACGAAACTAGCAGAAAGAAACAGGGCTTTGTGGTGTGGATCTTCCGGAACCAACGGATCACTGTAGTGATCCACGTCCACTTCACTGTTAGACAACACCCAGTCCAATATCCTATCATTGCTGTTACAGTGGTTGTTATATTGTGTTAGATTACAAGCTGTAAATGTATCTATTACTTTTACCTGACTTGTGCTTTGTATTTTACTAGGCAACAAACTGTTATTATCTGCCGGCAGCCAGTTTATATTCGGATGGTTAAAATCATCTAAAACTAAAAACTTATCCGCGGGGTGTTTGAGAACAATATGAGTTATATTATCGGAGAAGTTCGCGAGTTGTCTTGCTAGAGAATTGCCTAGATTTTGAGCGCAGATATATACAACACCTATGTGCATTTTGTATGATATCCCAAGTTTCTTATGGTACAAAGTCATCCATATATCTTCCAATAACTCCTGTGTATTGCCACTAGTACCCGTCGCACAGCTTTTAAGACACCTCATCCCATTGCTTGAAAGGTATTCTCGTAATTTCGATCGCGTCTCCAAACTATATACCTATCATCAAATAACTCACTGTCGCTATACCATTAATAAGCCAGGTTTCCGTTAAACAAATAACATCAAAACTATTAATGCTCACATTTCTAAAGAAAACAGGTGTTTTAGTACGTAATCCTCGCACGTTCTGATAATAAAAGGTAATAAGCGCCATCATAAATCATTGTCAATTAGCAAATGAATGTAAAAATAAAAGAATAAATGCGGTACATTTGAAACAAAGTAAAAAAATAAATCGTTGAAAGATAGGTGCAATAGCAGTTCATAATAGCGAATAGACCCATTAGTAAATTTAAAATAGAAATACATTTAGACATGACAATAGGCATAATTGAAAACAAGCTAATTATTTCATTAAGCACGGGTAAATAGCGTTTAAAATGGAATTTGCAAGATGAAATGAATGATGAAAACCGGTCGATACCGAGCAATGACAGAACAAAAGGCTGGCGAGTAAATGAATGAGAACGAGGAATGCGTATAAAAAACAAGAACCTGTGGTTCTCAACATTGCATTGGTGAATGGAATTTTACATAATATGCGATGCAAGAAGGTAGACTCGATTTCTTAATTAAAAAATCTTCTTTAAGTCCTGGTCCATTTTGATGTGGTGCTTTTGTGAGGTATCGTTTTTTCGTATATACATATATCTTGCATCCTGTTACCCATACGTAATCGAAGCCTCGTTCTTTCGCAAAGGATTTGGTTTTGTTGAGCAACGTTTTGTTGTCGATAGTTAGGTGGTCATTAATATATATCTTGCCATTGCCTTTGCCAAGTCATATGTTTGCGTTGATGCCTCGCTTGTGTTTTTTTGCAGCAGCCACAAAGTTATTTTTAACATAATCGTTATGCACTGAACATATTATGTTTTTATGCTAACCGTCACTTCGCACGGGCACTCTAGCTATATTATATAATTAATTAGTTCTCTTGGGATGTGACTGTCAATGATATCCCCTAACTTGTTCACAATTTCAAACAGATCTTCCCTGTTGGTCCACGGCATTTCCTTGATCTCGACATTACTTATGCGAGACCTCTGTTCACTTTCACGCAAGGTTCACCGATGCTGCGCCGCGCTACGCCGCGCCTACCTACCTACGCCTTAGAAAAATGCCGCCAAAAATATGCCACGCACATGCGGTGCGTGGCATATTTTTGGCTTGTCAAGTTTAGTGAATTGTTGCTAGACTGTGCGAAATTTCAGTAATTTAAGGGTAAAAATGCTGACCAATACTTTACTTAAAATATTATGAAGACTACGATGATATAGTTTTTTTGTTACTTTTCTTAGCATGTTTGTTAAGAGAGAAACAAACCCTTAATGGATTCGACAGTTTATTATACACACTATATATAAAAAACAAAAGAAGATTTTATGTTTTCTACATTTAAATGATGTAAATAAAGAACAAACGTAACAATTTATTTTAAAATATTTTAAGCAATGAAAAAATATTAGACCTTTTCCGTAAACACGGACTTTTTTTATGTGTGCATATCTAGTTTGACTGAACAGAATCAAATGCAACTTAGCTCAGAATTCAAGTAAAACTTCAATCTACCAACCAAATATCAAACCAAAAAATCCCAATTGATTAATATCTTTCAATAACTAAAATTAGCCCTAGTATTGCATAACGTATCACTTCATTATTGTAATATTCCAATATCGTTAGAGTTATTAATTATTTACTGTTTTAATGTTATGTGCATGTTATATTCACATCTAGTAGATGTCAGTCTAAAATGTATTTCAGCTCAAGTCCTATGATAAAGTGTGATTGTACATCAGTTCTGTGAATTAAATTAAAAAATTGTGATAACCGTATCCAAATTCGTTTAGTGCTTTACTCTTAAAACGAATGTTTTGGGTTCTGGCGACTAAATACTCAAGCCGTGTTATTTAATTTTTAATTATCTACTGATTTTTTATTACATAATTATAAAACTGTAGTTTTATAATTCTAACGGTAAAAACATATTATTACTACTACTTGAACTAAGAAAGTAAAAATGTTTGACTGTAACTGACTTCATAGTATAGATAGACATATTATACAAAGAAAAAAATATTTAAATACTATCCTTAAACCTAAATGAGAGCTAATTGTAGTGTACTTAGTTGAAAAATGTCGTAATGACGCATAACAGATACTTAACAAACGCTTGTACCAACAAACACACCACAGATAAAATACGTGTATGTGTGAACGTAGTCAGAATGGTATAAATCATTTTTGTATTGTTGTCGCAATGGGTTATTCTGTTACAAAGATACTGTCGGCCTCGGTGGCGTAGTGGTTAGTGTAACCGACTGCCACGCCTAAGGTCGCGAGTTTGAATCCCGCACAAGTCAAACATTTGTGTGCATGAACATGGATGTTTGACTTGGTCTGGGTGTTTCTATGTATAATAAGTAGGTATTTACAAAAAAATTATAGTGTATATGTATGTTTGTCCATTGTCAAGTACCCATAGTACAAGCTCTGCTTAGTTTGGGCTAGATGGTGTTGTATGTATGTGAAGAATATTAATATATTATATTATTATATTTATAATAATAATATCAGTCCTGTATATATTTAAACTTTCCCACTGCAGGGCACGTGCTCAGTCGGATGGGTTAGGAAGTATTTGCTGGGACTTATTTACACTAGTAATTTGTCTAAAATATTCTGTTGTTTCTTATAGGGTGGGCAAGCACTGATTTCTAAAAAGTATTTGTTTAAATTTACTCTAGTGAAAGGTATCTAATACCTTTTGATTTCAAGGCACGCAACTCCGACTTTTCGATGTTATGTGCGTGAAATAGTTAATTATCATTCTCTTTAACGGTGAAGGGAAACATCGTTAGGGAAGATTTAGATGCATGTCTATGAGTTCTCCATAATGTCCTCGAATATTTGTGAAGTCTGCCAACAAGCCTTAATCGTCAAACATTGAGAAAAAGCTCGTGCCCAGCAGCGGGATAGCTTAGCTTATAATTCTGGCGTTTATATGTATGCAATATATCCAACTGCGCAGAAGATATTATAGTGCACAGGTATGTGCGCAAAGGCAGTGATAGCTCAGTGGGGAGACCAACAGACTGCAATGCAGAGGGTCTCGGGTTCGACTTTCGGAAGTTATATGACTTTTCGAAATTATGTGCGTATTGATTGACAATTATCGTCAGCTCCGTGCCTCGGAGAGCACGTTAAGCCGTCGGTCCCGGCTGCCATGAACATCTATGGCAGTCGTTATTGGGAAGTCAGTGCTCTATAATATCCTGACACTGGTCTAGCCTTAGGGTATCGTTAGCCTTCGGGTTGCGGAGGTCAGGTGGCAGCCGCTCCATGTAAAAACTGATATCCAGTCAAATCTGGTTAGACCAGAAAAGCTGACCCCAAGTGACTTGGGAATAATAAAGGCTAGGAAGAAGAAGGTATGTGCACAAACAGAAGCGCACTCTTTATACTCTAACTCTCATAGTCCGTTGTGACGACAATCTGTCAAAATTTGTGTGAGATCAGGCATAGAACATAAGGCTTTAGACACGTGGTTTTTAATTTTATAATAATAGATAAGGATTAGACTTGCGACCGAGATGTCGTGGGTTTGGTACCCATCTATTGCACTACCTAGGTGAATCCACTCGTAATTCAAGCTTTTGCTGATGGATTGTCCTCGAACTAGGAGTGAACGTGTTCGTTGGTTAAGGAGTTAAATTTAAATTTACTAGATGTGGGCCTGTTACAAAGAAAGTAAGTATTTTAAGTTATCCGAAGTCAGATGCTGCCAAAAATCTATGTAATTTGATAAAAATAATTCAGCAATGATTATGATTTCTAGTATCTAATCTATAGTTGTATTTCTAGTTATATCTATAAGTGTACTTTTAGTTCTAATGTGTGTATCTAGCTATAAGGTACAATGGGATTGACATATCCTTATGGATAAAAATCCCGAAAAAATAAAGAAAAAAATACAAGCATTTAGCAGTCGAATGTTAACTTCATATTAGGTATAGCTTAGTTATTGTAACCTTGACGTTCAAAAGTGTTACTTTGTGAGCTCACTGAATAAAGATATTTTGATTTTAACTTAGCTAGAGGGATTCAAGATGGATATAAGAATACTAGAAATATGTAATTGAAATTGTGAGAAATCTTAAAAAGGCATAGTTTATTATCTTAGTATAGTTTTAACAGAATAGCCCGCTTGTGCTCTCAACAAGGTCACCGCAGATCTTAGGCTTACTGCGCTCACATCACAATTAGCACCAGAGATAACGAGATAACAGTCCTGATATCACACAGGACATTCGCGATATCAAACTATATCTGACAATATGGAGAAAAATTACGTGAAAGTAGCTTTAATTACGCGATTTTAATCATTGGTAAAAACACCTAGAATAAAAGATTATATTTTATAAAAATATAATAGAATTTGATTAAAAATGAGTGTTGTAATACTTGTTTCAAAAATATACTGATGACTAAGATTGTTTTTTAAAAGTGATGTCACAGAACATTCAAAAATGGAATAGTGTGTTTTTCCGCGGAATTAAATGAAGAGTTTATAGTTATAAATATAACGACATATAAATTTGCTTTTTAAAAATGGAACAGGAAACAAATGATATGGATTACCAGCAAATAAACCGACTTTACGATGAATGTCTCATTTATTTGGCAAAACACAAAGTTCATGAAGATACTATTATTGAAGAAGATACGGAATATCATGAAGACCCAGGCTATGAGACTATCAAAGAGAATATGGAGACTGTCGTTGAAGAACCAAAGCCAATATTCAAACTAGAAAATGAGAAACCTCGTGGAAGCATAGACTCTGTAATTTCGGAGCCAAGATCGGAGAGGCTAAGGAAAATATCTCAACAATTACCAAAAATTATAATTACGCAAAGCACAACAAGTTTGGATACAAAGAAGGCAGAAGAATACAAATTTGTACCAGCCTTGCCAAAAAACGATCTTAGTTTGCATAATAGTGATCATGGCTTGCCACAAAGCAATCATGGTGAGCCGAAATTGGAGAAACAGTTTAATCATGTGGGTGAAAAGAATCGTCATTTACCGAAAAAGTAAGTATTGTTTTAATATGATTATTCGTTTCAAATGCTCTGATAACTTATTACGTCATGTTGATACCGTGGCAGAGTTCAGTAGTGATGTACATAATTGCATTCGAATATTATTCGAATAACTTGCACCAATAGGACTAAGCAGCGATAGCGTAGTGGGAAACCGTTGGACTACCACGCAGAGGTCTCGAGTTCGATCCCAAGGCACACATCTCCGACTTTTCGAAGTTATGTGCCTATTAAATAGTTAATTATCGCTTGCTTTAACGGTAAAGGTTTGCCTTGTGAGGAAACCTGCATGTCTGAGAGTTCTCCATAATGTTCTCGAAGATATGTGAAGTCTGCCAATCCGCACTAGGCCAGCGCGGTGGACTATGGCCTAACCCTTCTCACACTGAGAAGAGGCCCGTGCCCAGCAGTGGGACAGTTTAATACAGGGCTGATGTATAGTGCTGTCAATATATTACATTACTAGCTGAGCCGCGAAACTTCGTATGCGTCACATAAGAGAATATTCCCAGCTTTTGCAACATTTTTCTAAACTAACTTGTCTGTGTCGTATAATATCTATATATTAATACGTGAAACAAAAACTTGCCTTTTACAAAATTGCGCGGACGGAGGAGTATGGAATTTGGCACAGTTATAGTTTATTTGGCGAAGGAGGGGCGAATCCTAATATTTTTATAAAATATGCATTAGAAATACATTAAATTAATGAAAAATCACTACACGCACACAACCGTGCATTTGACACACGCAGTCGAATCGCGTTCGTAGTATTTCGACATTGTTCGTCTGACGTCGTACAATTGCTTGTAACTATGGTTACCTATACCTTATTTATATGTAATAGAGCAAAACAGAAAACAAAGTAGCAAGCTTAGGAATTTTGGTCGAATTTTGACCACTAGGCGACCACTAGTTAGATTAAATAGCTAAGTCGGTGTCATACTGATTATCTGTTAATAAATATACAGTAGAAATGCGTCCGATAGACGCCGTCGGCTGCGATAACATAGGATCTAATAACATAGGTATAATACCAAAGGGTTCCCTATCAATTTGCACAAAATTTTAAGGTATAATATAACATGGCATACTTCTGTTTATCCTAATTATATTTACGCATAGCATGTTTTACGCATACTAGCTTACACATAATTTTTTTAATTGTATTTTATCGCTAATAGCGACTACTAGGATTTGCTGTATGCCATAAATCATTACAGCAAAGTATTATTATACAAAAAAAATATATGCCAAAATGTATTATGAAAAAAAACATTATGCGAATAGAAGGGATCCCATACCAAAGGTAGGTTACCTCCCCTTCAGGTATATGATGCGTGGGACTATGTGTGCATAGTATCAAAAGATGTTTACTCACTCGTGGTCAGCTGAATGGCGTACTTAAGAGATGTTTGCTCAGTTTATCGTTGACACGTTTATGGATCTAGGTAGATTTACTTCGAGGCCGAAGTTTTTACAATTTGTTGGTACTTATGCTTGTGAGAAGTTGCACGGATAGCGCAGTGGCGATATTGCCTCGTTAAATGCGTCAATTGCTGTGTTCGGTCGCAATACGGGGAAAATATTGTGTTATTCACAAAATGTAACGAATCTGGATATATTTTGTGTTCGTTGTTACAATGTTTGTAACAACGAACACAGGGCTTGTCCCCAATCCAAAAGTAATCTTGAAGATAACAAAAATATTTGTACTGAATTATGGAAATAGATTCAAATATCAACAGATTTTACAGTAAAATTATTGGATAAAAGAGCAAAAATAGGATGATGATAATAATAATAATAATCGTTTTTCATCCATAGTTACCAATATACCGGTCCACCAAACACCCATAGCTCATAATATATTTGAATCCATACGTAGCAATAGTCCTACGCCTGCTGCAGCTAGTGCCGCTGTAGGTGTTCCATCCCACCTTTGATTAAAACTCTCGAAGGGCCTCTTCACGTTGGCATCATGTCTCTGTGTAAGCCTCCCAAAGGGTCAGGTATTTTCTAATATAATATGTTAGTAAATACCTGTGATAAGAGAAACATAATAATAATATTCTACCACATGCGCCAACTCTTGCATCCTCCTTTCATTCTATAAGATGGTGTCTTCCAAGCCTATTCTTCTGAAGTGGTTTCAGTCACCTACAGCGGAGGGGGAAGGGGTACGCGTCGGACTACCCGAAGCGCCTGGTGTCCAAGACCGGCATGGAAAACGTAGCGCTTATCTCCAACGTGCCCTTCGAGAAGATTCGACTGCTCAATGATACTTTCCATACTTTGGTGAGTTACATGATCTGTTTTAGAAGAAAATATTTATGTAAGACTAGATAAGCAGCGATAGACAAATGGGAGAACGTAAGACTGCCACGCAAAGGTCTCGAGTTCCATTCCAAGGCTGACCTTTCGGAGTTGCGTATTAAATAGTTAGTTATCGCTTGCTTTAACGATGAAGGAAAACATCGTGAAGAAACCTCTATATGTATCTGAGAGTTCTCCTTTATTTTATCCTGTCAACCCGCATTAGGCCAGCGTGGTAGACTATGACCTCTCACATCGAGAAGAGGCCTATGCCCAGCAGTGGAACAGTTTATATAGGTACAGGGTTGATATTACTATACATTCTGCCTGGGGCTTCGCCCATTTTGCGGAATGCACGCCGGATGAAAGTATACTATGTGTTAATCCAGAAAACGGGTCGGCTTACCCCAGAACGTACCACATTACAGGGAACTTAGTGACGGTCAGCGACGTACGAATGATGTTGTACGAACGGTCAAAGACTAGTAAGAGCTTATCAACAGCCGGGTCCACTTAAAAATGAATTGGCAAACCTTACTTATCATCCTAACGAATATTATAAATGCGAATGTGAGTCTGTCTACTCGACCGATCATCATGTAATTTTGCATCCACGTTGTCATTGGTATAGAAAAAGACATAGGGTACCTTACATCCAGAAAAAGTACTGTTCCCTAGGGATAGCAATTTATTGACAAATTTTAGATTAGCGCGACCGAGCAGCCGTCGGCATATCTTGTTAATCATGTTTGTCAAATTGTCAGCTCAGTCGCCGGCATTCGAGTCTTGAGAAGATAAACATGCGCGTCTTGTAAGCACGTTGCAACTAACGTGGCGAGAGATTTCTGTTTAAATTTACTTATTTAGATAACGTCATTTCACTTAATATCAGTAGCGTGTCAAGCTTTACAAATATTAAAACTGCGACTCAAACATTAACCACTCGCATTTTGACACCCCTATAAAAAGAAATCAATGAATGAACAGCCCAAAAAACAAGGTTTACTGCTTTCCTGTAGACAGCAGACGGCTTCCTTCAAGAGTTTGCAAATGCTACTTATCACAGGGAAACAACACAGGATTGTTTGGCTGCGATCTTACTCATCAATTTCTTCTTCTTCAATTCAGCTGGTCTGTTTCAGTTTGAAAGAGAACTTAAACTCAAGCTCTTGCCTTGATATAGGTAACAAGCAACCATACCGGCGACGTAACTTAAAATAAATTTAAACTTTCGAAAGTTTAATGACTGAATATAATTCGAATTATAATCGAAATAAATGTGTTTCGACGTTTGTCAATAATTTTTCGAATATTGTCGATGACAGTGATGACCTTGTTCTTTTCAAGTCTTCTGTACTTTTATTAAATAGGTAATTGAGTGGCGGTTCGGCATTTTTATTGGCGTAGGGCTAATACGTAGTCAATATATAATCAATCAATATCAAAGTTTATTTCACTAGAATATTTGTTAAAGTTTCAAATGTTTCGATGTGTTTCGAAGATTCGAATTAATTGATTTTTATCGATAATCGTCGTTACAGAACTATGCTTAGGTATATGCTACCAGAGTAACACGAAAATAAAACACTTTTAACAAAACTTCTGTCCATCCAGATCAACTTACGCTGGCGCTGGATAGTAATCGGAACAGTAGTAGTGCACTTCACCATCTGGTTGGTCTTCGCGGTCTTCTGGTACATCACTGCGTTGGCCCACTACGACTTCGAGCCGGACCCACCGAAGAGATCCTGCGTCACTGGTGGAAAGGACTTCGTCACCATATTCTTGGCGTCTGTCGAGGCTCAAGTAAGTGATTAGATATTTAAGCATCATTGGATAGTAGGAGGTGGTGGTAAGATTTTTAAGGAAGGTGTGTTTTTTAGGACAACTCCCACGCACATTTCCACCTCTGTAACACCTGTCTAGCCAGGTTTAACGATGGTGACCATAGAAAGCACCGAATTTTGACACTTGTGAAATCCTGATTTTAACGCTATGTTGGAACCGCAACGAATTTAATTAGAAGTATATTATATTAACATTAAGAAAAGTTCTGTCAGCTTTGTGACTAGTGATCTTTTGTCATCGTAGCAACGCCAGCTTAACCTTGTTTGTATAATTAAACACACGAACAAAGGATTTAAGCGTTACGTGGCTACAATCTAATTTGGGTAATAATCTTACTGAGTATTACCCAAATTTGTTACATGCTATATGCCTCGGATTTTAAGGTAGAATACTGCTAATTGGAAACATCATTACCGCTTCAATCGATCAGTAAAAATTCTGTGTTTTGGTGCCTTTAGTAGTTTTAATCGTCTTCAATCTAAAGGTTTGGATACAACATATGCTTTGACACGTATTTTGCCTCGACGCGACTCACGAGGCAATCTTAAAATAGTTTGTCAAGTAATAATTTTAATATTAAAATAGATTACCGCAAAGTAGCACCTAACTCGATTCAATCTATTTATAGTATATTTTCCTAAATATTTAAGAACATATCCCGGTTTATAATGACGGACAAACGGATATACAATCAGATCGTCGGCTATTACATTAGCCGGTGCGCGGGACTCGCCCACTAACAATTTGTTTAAGCCGCATTAGTACATACGAACATTAACATTAATCTCTCTGTCACTTCCCGAGGAATGTTTTACGAGTAGAGGAAGAAAGCATAATTTAGTTGACTTGTCTTCTTGACTAGTCTTACGTCTATATTCTCAAAGAGGTAGGCAGAGATGTCCTCCACCTTTCCATATTTCGCAGCAATAGTTTTTAGGTACTGCGTATTAAAAATCGAGCTTATATCGTCTACCGGGCCCAATCCCAGACTCTGTGTTGCTGAGAATTTGTTAGCAAAAATTCCAATACCAATTTTTCTGAGCCAGTATTTCAACCCGATCTCATGTACACTATTCGTAATAACTGTTGCTACGGCACCGAGACAAAAACTTGACAATAACAGCCGTTTTTCTTCCATCTACTTTTGCAATACTAAGGGAACACAGCCCTATTTACTAGAGACTTAATTGCTACTGGTGGCAGACGAGCTAGCGGTTCACGATGGTAAGTGGTAACTGCCGCTCATGCATACAGCCCGCTATCATATGATAAATATTTAACCTAGCCTATCAGAAAGGGAAAGGAGTAGACAAATTTCAAAAAGACCGAAGGAGGTGATTATACCTCCGGCGCTCTTACTCCTTATCGGAACGCAAGACCAGGTATACTGTTACTATGCGTTGATATTCTGTGAGAACACCCTCTCATCATCTTTCGTTAAGCTATAATGCTACCATATTTCCTCGTTCAAGCTGGGCTATTCATGCTGACCATAGCAAAGAAAAGCAAATAAAAAAAAAAATACCAAACCGATTTCAACGAGACAAGTACTTAATAAAATGAGAACATCGTAAATGTAGTTGAAGATTAAATTTAAATAGGGATGACATGGGATGCAGCAGCTGTCAAATAAAAAATCGGTTCACCTAGGAAAAAGTTCTGGCAAATAAAAATACAGTCTAATTGAGAATCTTCTCCTTTTTTGAAGTCGGTTAAAAGCATTACAAGTTATGGCTCAATACGGCAAATGACTTGTAAGAAATTATGGCACGAGTTAGACTTGTATCGTCATGACATTGAATCGTTGGAGCATCCTTTGACCAATCTATTTCGAGAGTCCTAATGACGATGCTATTTGTTGAGTTGCATTCGTTGTTGACGCCTACACTACTATAGAATGCCACGATGGTTAAATTTGAACTATAATAATAATGTCCTCCAGACCAAATTTCGTACACGGCAGCCAATCTTAATGGAGACTCGCTGGCGCAGGAGCGTAGAAGATATTTTAGTGCACAAGTGCACTCTGTATTCCACAACTTTTATAATCCTATGGGATGGTAATCCATCAAGATCAGTGAGAGACCAGGCGGTCGACCATCGGCTTTACGTACTTTCCGAGGCACGCCTGAATAACTTCCTAACTCTGTTCTGCTATTGACAATTACTTGCCAGAAAAACCTAGAACTTTTTGTTGTCTCGAACCAGGAATCCTAACCCAACCGCACGGTAGTCCTGTTCGCTGTGCTACTAGGCACTACTAAATAGTAAAATATGTATTCATATAAAATTGATTATTAATACAGGCAAGTTTGGAAAGATAACAGCTGTTAATTATATTATCATCAAGTACATCGGTAGTTTTCGCGTTTGAGTACAAGAAAGTTTATTTCCTTATAAACACGGTTACAGGTGAAGGTTTAATGTACAGTTCAGTTTGTTTAGCCATATCAGTGGTATGCAAATATTGTCACATTGTTCACACACCATACTAATAATAAATTAACTAAAAAATCTGTAAATATAAAGACGGTGAGGATAACATCGTGCATGTCTAAGAGTTCTAGTTCTCTGACCTTACCCTTCTTACACTGAGAACAGGCTCGTGCCCAGTAGTGGGGTAGTTTATATTCAGGGCTAATATTATTAAAATATATGTGTATTATAATAAAAATTCATCATCCATTTGTGTCTACAAGATTTGGAAAGTCGATGGATTGACTTGAAATGTTTTGACAACTTTGCGTTTATATAGAAGTTTGTTTTATTACATATTTATACCAAAGTTTGTGAATAAGAAATTAAATATATAAATTTGAGCCACATCGAACCGTGACCACGTTTAGCTAATCAGACAATAATATGACAGATAACATTTGTTTTAAAATAATCACTTGAACGTTTGTTGCAGGCAAACTACTAATGATTCTTAGCATTAAAAAAGCAATCAATGTTTGATTGCTTAATTTTTTTTATAGGAGCCGTGATTTTGCTTATTGAATATCTACAAATCGAATAACAATATATGTAGGTAATGAGTAGTGCTCCTACCCAATTCATTCGTTTTTAGTGATCCACAGGCGTATATACCTAACTGTAGTGTCAAAGCGTCCACTATTATCTCTGCCCTTTATTCGTCCTAATTCAGCCAGACGGGATTCATTAAGAGCAATTTTATGTTAAATTGCACCAATCAAGGACTATTGAACTTCCTTTTTTACGGCATTAGCTCGCTACAAGCGCTGATCGTAAAATTGCTGCTTTTGTGACTGCGGACACCGCCAGATCTATTACTGAGATCATCTTGTACAAAGAGATACGCTAACTGGTGTTTATATAGCTCCGTGACTCTGCCTAGATCTATATTTCATCCTAGTCTTTATAACGTTTACGTGCGTCTGTATGGCGCAGGGATAAGTAGCAGTGTTCGACACTTATGTTTTAAAGAAAACTCAGAACGGCTAAACATACTTGTTTATAAAAAATAAAATAAGTGTGGTTGTTAAAGCGATTTTCTTATAGAAAGTTTTCTATAACTATCGACGCTCAGAAATGTGCCCGAGAGATGACAATAGACTCGCCTTATTTTACATACGAAATATTGGTATTAGGTAAGGAACCTATACCTAATGTCTATCTGCCCATATACAGGCGTTGTAAACGTAATAATCTACATATTTGCGAAATAAGCGCGCATTATTTGTAAGCATAATAATCATATTATGTATATATTAAAATGATTATGTGATGTGTGGGTTTCTATTGTTTATGTTATTTTGTTTACATTATATATACATTTGTTTACAGACAACCATCGGTTTCGGTGATCGGGCGATAGACGAGGAATGTCCAGAATCCATATTCTTGTTTATTATGCAGGTAAGATGAATCAATCAGTCAACTTCGCAGCTATAGACGCTCATTTAATATTTACACGAACGCCGGCTGTCATATGTCTACAGAATGTACTTATTAGTAATGTGTGGCAATATTTTAGGATTATTATAGGTGGTATGTACACTAGCGCCGACGCCATAGAGCCTGGGGTACCCGAGCCCCCGAATAGCATTATCGGTAGGACTGAGACACCAAATATTTTTTTCTGTTGACCCAGGGTAAGATCACTGGGTCAATATAAACTTTTGGCCCTGTTCGTAGTTAGTCTTAATTAAGATTAAGACTAACTACGAACAGGGCCAAAAGTTTATATTAGTCAGTTGTCATTTACTACAAATAAAGGAGTCTGCCCACTACACCGTCTCATACCATGACCGTGCTAATAACGTATCAGACACGAAAAGCAACACGATACGCCCTGCTATAGGAACTGCTGGTCGGTAACGGAACGGTCTAATGGGCATAGTCATAAACATTTTCTTACAAAGAATATTTTTTTGCCTGACACGTTCCTAGCACGGTCATGATATGAGACGGGGTAGTGGGCATACTCCTTTAAAGTACATTTGGTGAATTGTGGTTGCCTAAATTATAATTAATTTTGATATCCTTCTTATGTTTTTATGAAAGTTGACGCCTACATGTTTAGCCTCCTTGGTAGTAAAAAGAAAGCGTAATAGTTTATTATCTCAAGTTTTAACCTCATAATCTATCCTGCTATACAATATTACGACAGCCACTTTGTCATACAAATAATATATTATATACAATACTGAAGGTCTCGTCTTTGTCAATCCACAAAAGAACAGCCGGTTTTGTTTATGTTTGCCACTTATTATACAAATTGTTATTGTAGTGCAGAAAATTTGCGTATAGCGCCATCTAGTTAAAAATGTTGATAACTATGGTGTTGCAGTTGCAGAGAAGTGTCGCTAGAGAGCATTATAACAATTTTCTAAAGTTTATATGCATTTGTGGCTTTATTCGGTGGCCACCCAGAATAAGTGGAGCAAAAATGAAATATAGGCAAATAAGGCATAGAATTATTGAGTCATATTTAATTGACTCAAAAAGATCTCCCTGGTTGGTCTTGTACCGTCACTTTGTGTCGTTGTTTTAAGCCGATCGTGGGATCCAGGCTTTGTTGCCCATGCCTGTACCCGTACAATTATCCTGCAATTTGTCATCTTGGGGCTTGAACAAAGCTCGTAAAGGTAGGTTATATATACCCCTGCCTAATCCTTCGGGGATATCCAAGGGTGTCTCTGTGTATTTAGTAGCAACATTGGAGTGAGTTGCCTAGGTACATCATTTACACCTGTATTCTCAAAGATATAGGCAGAGGTGTATCTTTGCCTTGGATTGAATTAATGCAATAGAGTGTAATGTATTAGGTACATATACAGGGTGATTTTGAAATCGTGTAATTTCTTTTAACCACACATTCTACGGGTGATATAGAATAACCCTGACCATATATTTTTAATTAGAATCATGTTTTTCGAAAAATTTATGTACCGATTTTTTCCTGAAATGGTTTCAGATTATCATATGTTAACCACCCGACCCAATCTTAATATTTTACTAATTTAAAAATAATAACATAGCAATAACTAACTGATGTCTTAAATAATAAGGGGCAATGAAAAGGACCGCCCGTTATTATTTTCGACATTAATTATTGATATGTTATTTTATTTTAATAAGCAAAGAATTAAAATTGCCTCTGGTAGTTAACATATGACTATCTGACACCATTTCACGAAAAATAATACATTAATTTTTCCAAAAAAATAATTCTTATAAAATAAAATATTGTCAGGGTTATTCTATACCACCAGTAGAATGCGCGGTTATAAGGAATTACACGATTTCAAAATCACCCTGTATTACGTCCATTTCACTTATTTCGGCAATTAAAGTCTTAGGAGTCACATAATAGGCGATGAGCTGATATATGATGATACTGCGGTCTACCTGACACAAGACTAGACTCGAGTGCTGAAAATGAGAGTTTCTTGATAGAAAATATCAATAACATTGTCCGACCTGGCTATCAAATCTGAGACCTCAAGCTAAGCAGTCGCTTTCACTGCGGCTGATTTTCATATTGAGTGCCATTGACTGGGTTGCGTTCTTCCTGAACATGAGAAATATATATCTACTCGTTCACAATTTCCAGTTAATTCTCGGCACTGGTCTATCAGGAGTACTGACGTGTGTGGTGTACGCCAAGCTGACCAGACCAGAGAAGCTGTCCAGAGATGGAGTTGGCTTCAGCAAGAAGGCTGTGGTATCTATCATTTTACTAATCAATCATACGAGATATTTATTTGTAAACGTAGGTACGTACAGAGTTGGAAATTGTGTTTAAATTCAATATGTTTGCTAATACTCGCTGATATATTTCATTCTGATTCAGGGATATATATCGTACCTTTAACAATGTTTTTCAGACTTCGCGACATCCTCGCACAACTCTTAAATGTGAAGGTTTCCTCTAAACGTTTGTGTGCACTGTTAGAACAAACGATATATACTCGTGTACTTAACGTACAAACTGCCGATCTCTACGTGGTATCTCAATGATCTTTGACAAGGTTATCTTAGCATCCTATGCCCTCCAACACAAAGGAAGGATTCTCCGACCCGACTGGTGATCCTCCTTGACGGGCCGACAGATAATGTCGGGAATTTGTAAATTTAAACTTTGTTTGCGAGATTCAGGATTGTATGAAGTAGTATTTTATTGTGTACAGCGCTATCTTTTGTCATATATCGTAACTTCTTCGCTTATGTGGAGCCGCTACATTATTAATGAGTCAATTGACTGGTGTTTATAGATAAGTATGCGCGACGGCAGACTGTGTCTGATGATGCGGGCGTGGGACCTCAACTATGATCACATCATCAGCTCGGAGTTCACTGCGCACTTCGTCAACACATACAGGTATATGTTTCATTACCACTATCAGCTCTTTAGTATACCACTGTTAGATATAAAGAAACAAGGAAGTAAGAAAAACATATTTATTTATTGTCTTTTACTGTTCGACTCTTTGTCGATGATATTGTGTGAGTATAATATGTCAATTAAAGCCTACTAGCTTAAGCTTCTTCTGGATGAAAGGTACCCTATGTCCTTTTCTGTTCCCCCAATGACGTGTATGTGAAATTTTATGATGATTTTTGATTGGTGATTACCTATCAATGCAGTTAAATGTAGAAATAAGTGTGTCTTGACCTCCCTGCCTACCCCAGGAGCGCGGAAGGCGAAGTGGTGCGCTACTACGCGCGCGCGCTGCGGCTGCAGCAGCGCCAGTTCCTGCTGTGGCCCGTCACGCTCGTGCACACCATCGACGCCGCCAGCCCGCTCTACGGGTACACTCCGCAACACATCTCTGGGAACAAGTAAGCCTAGTGTCGCCTTTGCATCTATCCATTTAGTACAAGATTCCAGAGCAAGGTCATATCAACAAGGCTGATATGTTCAAAGTAAATGTGTAGTGCGTAGTTTCACACTAGGTAAGTTTATTACAAAAATTCAAACTTTGTAAGTAAATAACTAATTCCTTGGTGTTACGCAGCCCATACATATTTTCTCCCCATCCGTCACTTGTCTGCAAAATCAATTCTATCTGACCTATTCCTTAGAATACTAAAATAAAACTAAATGTCAATATTCCAGCTACGAGATCACAGTGAGCCTGAAGGGTGCGTCGGCGTCGATGGGCACGTTCACTCAGAGCCAGACCTCATACTTGCCCAAGGAGGTCGTCTGGGGGTACCGGTTCCCTCCCGTCGTCAAGTAAGTTAACACCTATCATTTATTATTTAAGAGTGTTAACGCCATGTGACCTATTCCGAAAGGTAACGTCGCAACTGAATATCATATTTTAAGGCTCTTAAATGTAAGGGTTACTAATTATAAATTACATATATTGTGCCATTATTACTGTCACCTCAGTGTTCCCTTAGCCTTTTGAGTGTCAGCGACACACCGTCGCCCAGACAATTGTGTCTGGAATACCTATTGAGGTTTATAATTAAGTCTGGTATTCCAAGCATTGACTAAGGTAAAGAACTATAAAAGTCTATTCATCACAGGATAGCTAGACTGGTTCAGTGTTAGAGTCCTATGTCCTACTTTAAATATTTATATGTCGTTTATCTGCCCACTCGACCAGTAGATAAGCGTCTGGTGTACCTACGTAAATTATATTGTAAGGACTAATGTTTCCACTTCCAGGTACGACCCTCATAAACAGAAGTACGTGATCGATCACAAGAAGTTGGACTTCATCGAACCGATCGACACGCCATACTGCTGCGCTAGAGAACTGTATCGCGCGTAAGTATATAACTACATATATCAATTTTATATTATTTTAGCATCAAATACTTATTTGACGCTTTCCCGGTTCCACGAGGTGTTTCAAACATAGGTTACGATAACCATTAACTACCACGTGCGCAGTATACTTACACATCTACGCGCGCAAGCGAATGGTTTTACTTTACCTATGGTTGCAATACCAGAGATACCCATAGGCTTTGGTAACCCTTCGAAAATAAAGTTGCTTTACTAAGCCGCATTTAACAGATTGAAGGTTCGAGGCAACTAAAAACTGAAAGCCAGACAAAAATAAATCTAGCTTATAAATTAATTACGAAGAGAGAAACCCGTCACGCATCCTCGGATAACCCAACGGCTGCAGGGATCTTTTTGTGCATTCAACTTTTTGTGGTTGTGTTTTACCCTACCTATCCTATTCTACCTATGCAGTTTATGCTGACAAATGACAAATTTAGGTATAATGATTTCTGGTGTGTTAGCAGCATATCAATGAGATTACTTACCACGCACAACATCTGCATTTTGACTGTTTGAAAGTTAATAGGTGTTTTTATGTAACTTTATATGTCTTATCCCAGAATTGTCAAATACGGTGTTCCGCAAGGAAGCGTCTTAGGCCCATTACTGTTAATTTTGTATATAAATGTTCTACCAAGAGTAACAGAAAATCCAATATCCCTTTTCGCTGAAGACAGCACAGTTACAATTAGTGCAAAAACTAAAGATCCTTTTGAAAGAGATATAAATGACACCATTACAAAAATAGTAATATGGATGAATAACATCCTCTACTTACAAAAATCTATCAAGACCGTCCGTCAAAAAGACGAAAGGATATAGTGGTTTACTCCCCGAGGGTCCGAACCGCTTTTGCAGAGCGTCAGTATACAACTCAATCAGTTTACATTTACAATAAAATAAACGTAAAATTAAAGTTCCACCATGAGGTCTCACATGTATCCAAAAAGATAATAACCGAGTGGCTGAAAACTCTAACATACGAGGAAACTGAACAAATTTTAGTTAGACTTGGTTAAGCAATCTCTTTTTATTTCTTTCCTATCCAAAATTAAATTAAAAGTTATTACAACTTTGTAATGTGAGTTTAATCTATCACTTACGCTTCGAATACATAGGCACTTCAAAGAAGACACCCACACACAGACACACACACATCCACACATACGCACACAAATACACACACACACATTCACACACACATACACACACACAAATCGCACATACAGTTTCACATGGGCGTACAACTACAGTTACACAAAGAGCTGCAAATTAGATTCTAAGTCATTGTATCTTTCTTCCTAAATTTAATTTCAAACAAATTTTAATTTTAACTTATTTTTTGTAAACATTAGTCTCAATATCGTAAATAATTAAGGGAAAGAGCGAGATAGCCCCAACACAAGTATTATCCATTACTTACTGGGGATGTCTCATTTTATAATTATTGTAACTGTTTTGAGATAAATAAAGATTTTTCATTTCATTTAATATGAATTTAAATAAAACAAAAGTTACATTTTTAGTCAACGTTTAACTTCACCAAATATAAACATATGTTATCAAAGGAAATTTATCAGTCAAGTTGATACAACAAAATTTTTAGGTGTAACTATTGACAAAAAAGTCAATAGGAAAGATCACACAGAGCAATTGAGCAGGCGACTAAGTTCTAACGTCTACGCTCTCTCTAAACTTGCACACACCATTAACGTTGATTCACTTATCATGGCATATCATTGGATGATAGAGTCGATATTAAGATATGGTAACTCTACAAATATAGATCAGATTTTTACATATATGTCAAAAAAAGTGTATATGTTTGGCTTCCAATCAGATGATAGCTGTAAGCTATATTTTATTAAACATCATATTATTATATTAACTCTTCCTTCACTATATATATAATATGAAGTAGTTATCTTTGTGAAAACCAATTCCCAACGGTTAAAAAAATTTCCACTGTAAACAACCGAAACAGACGAGATAATGACCGATCATGTGTAGTGAAGTCGAGTACACTGCGCTAATGCACAAAAGTATTATTTCCATAGCACCTATTACATATAATATTTTTTTTTTTTTTTTTACGTGGGGGAATGCAATGGCGCATATCCCTCCGCGGGGGCGGGCGGAGGGATTATGTCGGACTCGCCGGGGTAAGATAAAGATGTTAAAAGATAATGTACCTCCCGGAATACCGACTAAACCTACCACGGTGTTCCTCGACAAAACCACTATCGACGGGGCCGCGCGAATCACTTTCGCATACGGTCGCGACCCCGCCGAGGTTTCGGCCCGCCGTATGAAACGGCAGGCCACTACACGAGAGACCTACCCAAAATAGGCACTACTTCACACTATAAAAACCCTACTGTCTCCCCTCTAGAGGGGAGACGGACTTGAAACAGGCCAAAACAGCTTAAACAATTAAATTAAACGATTTGAAACGACAACTAAAAGTGTATTTAGTCAGTAAATGTCACTAAAGCGTAACAGAATACCTAACTGATAGTAACCTAAGCACATGATATTTTATGTATTTATAATTGTGACATTTTATTTCAATATATTGATATCTTGACATTATTATGAATTTTAATGATAAATACTAATTTTTATAATACTGATTCTCATTTTTATTAATTGCGTCAAAATGAATGTTATATTGAAATTGTGAATTTGACTTATTTTTATAATTATAATCTTGACATAATTCTAATTATTAATGATAAAATGATTTAATAAATAATTTTTTATAATAACTTTATTGTTAGTAATATAAATTTAGATTCATATTTTTCGAGAGAAAATTGTTTTCGTACACCATAATTGGTAAAACATGTAGAATAACAACTTATGTACCATCTTCATGCAATGTAAATCTTGTAATGTATTACTCATGTTTTTACGAAATAAAATTATTCTATTCTTATTCTATTCTATTCTATTCATATTTGTACCAATTTAAACTGAATAAACTATTATTATTATTACTTTATCTTACCTACTAGCTTAGGTAGTATGATCTATTACTAGCATACTTTCCTCATATAATATATAGATAATAGAGAAAAACAGAAAACAAACTAGCAAGCTTAGGAATTTTGGTCGAATTTTGATCACTAGACGACCGCTATAGTATTAGTAGATACTCAAGGATTTCTTACACATTAAAATTAAATTCATTTATATTGATTTTATCGCGTTGTTTATTTATCACTATATTACATAATTTTATAACTAGGTACTACTATTGAATTTTACTAATTTTTAAGCTAACAACATTATTAAAACTATTTATATTTAGGTTTACACTTTCCCCGACGTTTCCGTTGCTTTTCAGCAGCCATGGTCACGGGGAGTAAATGAGTTTAATTTCTTACACATGTTTTGTAATTTCCAGTTCGACTCCAATAAAGGAGCCATCGCCATGTCCGGGTTCTCCGAGCAACTTCAGTGAGAAAGTGGCCTCCTTCCAGCTAGAGCGGACCTCCTCCTTCAGGAAGAAATCTCATAAAGCATAAATTAACTAATACTATAATTATGTAATATCTATTGAAGCAAAAGTATATTAGGTAGTATAGTATATAATTTTGTATACTAAGACTTTACATGCAAGGGTGTGCCTCGACCGTACGGAATCTGCAAAATGAAAAATATATGTTAAGTGATTAAAGTAGTAAGAGAAAAGTGAGAGAGGGGGAGGAAAATAGAAATTGAAGAGTCAAAGAGAAAAAAGTAAAGTCATAGAGAGAGAGTGAGAGAGAGAGAGGTAGATAGACAAGGGGCGAGGGTAGAAAGTGTTAGAGAGAGAGGGGTAGAAAAATATAGAGAGTAAGAATATGAAGACGGCAACAGACTCGGTCACTACTTCGTGAGACCTACAACTTCAGCTGGTGACATGCGGGTGCGATACTCATTCATGTTTGGGGATATAGAATTGCGACTATGGTATACAAAATCCATATGAATTTATGAGACAACTCGTCCTAACGTTAATGATAAAGTAAGGGTCCTTTGAAGTACAGACTCTGTATAAGAGATTATTAAGATAAGGTATTATAAGTACCTTTTAAAATTATAATAATTTTATAATCACAAGTCATTACCGTATTATATAAGTTACCTATTAGTCTTCTGTAAGTGTAATTGTAAAAATTGATCTAAAATCTAAACTGGCGTAGTAATAATGTAATATAAAAGGTGTCCCATATGTAGTGGTCCATCGGGGCCCGGGTGATAGTAAGTTTCAGTTTGTGATAATTACGATTGAATGTAATTTTATTTAGGATTATCTATTTTTAACTATGTTGTACAATAGTTCTTGAAAAATTTCAAATGTAGTGTACATTGTACGACAATTCCAACTTAATATTAAATAAAATCATACATTTACAATTATACTACTACAATTTACATTAAGTACATCTAGAACTCTAATCTAGAACAATAAACTTTTGTGTTTTTGGTAGATAATAACCCCCTATATAACCCAAACCATTGGTCCACTACTAATGGCACATCCTGTATAATACTAGCTTCAGTATGAGCTTCCTTACTACAATAAAATTATAATAGATACGATTATTTAAAAATTATTCGAATGTGCCGATGATTCGAAAAGCAATCGAAAGATTTCGTTAACTCATACTAGATATGGTGATAAACTGACTTCACATATCTTGCAAAACATCATAAGAAATCAGATGTGTAGTGTCATAGTGCCTCGATAATTGCCACTGCTGAGCATGAGGTCTCAGATTCGATTCTTCGGTTGGGCAAATTGTTATTAGGTTTTCATGTTAAGAAAATCTCTATAGCATTCGGACGGCAAAATTTCGATCCAAATAATATGTGTAATAACATTGATGCCTACCTTTTTGGGGAAATTGGCGTGATAGTAAGTTAAAATGAGCGATAGTTAACTATGTGTATACATCAGTATTAATGTCAGTATTATTATTTTAATACAAAATAAATGTACTTTTATAAGGTAATCCTTGTTTTATTGTGCAGGCGATATTGTATTGAGATCTAAAATCCTACTATCCTAATATATAGTTAGTTGTTAATTGGTCAAGATTATTTGCCCTCTATTAAGTGTTACAAATAGTTATGCGCCTCGTTGTTGGTAAGTCTCCTATAAAACAGGTCCTATAATAACTTTATTTTTGGTGCAGTAGTCTTTTCATTAAATTATGAAATTTATGAATTAAATAATAAAAGACAATGTGTAGGTACAAGTACACCACACGCCGCGCAAAACATTTAGTATTACCAAGTATAAGAACAAATTACGGCAAAAGTTATATAACGTACATAGAAGCACAATTATATAACAAACTACCAGTGTACGTAAATGAGGCAAGTTCATTTAATGGGTTCAAGAAAAGGCTTCTAACACATATATCTAAAGACGAAACACTGCTATCGTAATTATCTTAAAGCCTTTTACTTGGACCATCGACATCGCTTGGACACTTACAACTTGCATTCTTTGCGTCAGTATTAATAACCACGTTAATATTATTTTGCGATTGTATAAAAATTGTTGTTCTCATGTGGGTAAGCGATAGACATATATTATCTAAATGGTAAATAAAGTTCTTTAAACCGAAATGGTTCGTTGATTACATAAATTAAACCTAGACTACGCTTCTCATCTCATTAATTCAAGGATGTTTGCATTCTTCAGCCGACTGTTCCAGTTCTACATGTCCGAAATTCTAGGTTAAAGTGAGGATCACGCAGAAAACTTCTGGTTTGCTGTAAAATTGCTATAGTCTGCGTAGTACCTCTTCCCTCACCACTTCACCCCGTACGCTTTAATTGAGACGCAACTACAAGACTTCAGACTACAAGCTTGGCGAAAAGTTATTATTTCAACGCATTGGAATGCCTGTTGCAAGAGGAGCGGGGAAGGTAAGTCGGGCTCACCCACCACGTAGAGCCTGCCTTGAATGATGAGTGGTCGCTGGAACTGAAACTACATCAGCGATCCACCCAGCAGTGTCTAATGCAGACTTTACGTCTTCGGTTAACGGCACGACGAAGGAGGCAAGGTATAACTGCCTGAATACCCTGCAGCATCTTTAATATAATAATATAACTTGTTAGCAAGTTAATAAATGCCAGAAGTGTTGAGAGCAAATGCGAGCATTAAAGAATTTAAAGAAATGCTTTGCTAAATATCTATTGCTGTCGCGCTCGACCCGAACGAAATATCAATGTGCAAAAAAGATAGCAACAGTTCTGACTATTTCCTCCTTGGCAACCTAACCGATTTTAATATATTTTTCATCATAACCTATATGAGAAGGATTTTGACTATGACTGTATGTTTGTATTAATTTTATTAGTTTTGGTAAATTTGTTTGCTGGTGAATTTGATATCTGTAAATAACTGTAAAACCGAGTAGATTTTGTATTTCTGTAGGATCGTAGTGCTTATAATAAAAAAGATATGGCAAAAAGGAAAACATATTGACATGGCAGTAATAAATCACAACATAGTTTAATACAAAGTCCCCCGCTGCGTCTGTATGCGATAAACTCAAAAATTACTGAACGGATTTTCATGCGGTTTTCACCAATAGACAAAGTGATTCATGAGGAAGGATTAGGTGTATAATTTGTTAAACTTTTGTACTACCCGTGCAAAGCCGGGGCGGGTCGCTACTATAAATTATATCAAAAAAAAAAACGGACATTCACAAAGAAAACAGAGCAATACGTTTCTATACACTAAAAGCAGCCCGCATTCCCTCCTAACGAAATTTACTATGCTTATGATCTAGTTACGGTATAGGACATTGTTAATCTTGACATGAGATTGATGATCTTAGATTAGTGAGCACATTTTGGGATTACCAACATCATTATAAGATACTGCAGGCCATGGGATTATTGAAGTAAGTACTTAGCTACATAAGAGTTTATTTTCTGCAGTTTCTTTAGTTTGTTTGTGTTTGTGTGAGGTGATCCAGGGGTGTGACATAATTTCTAGTAGGTAGCGTTATTATTGTAATCTTACATTAGGAGAGAGACAAAGTAACATAAAGTGCATAGCATATAAGTCTTCTTCGTTAACAAAATTATAATAATAATAATTGCTAAATTATTAACTACAGAATTTGACCAAAATGTATTAACAAATAGAAGATATGCTACTGTGATGATAAATAGAGTGAGAACTTCATTTGCTAGATACCAATTTGTCACCCAGGCTTCCTTTCTTTATAACGCAGTCAATAAAATGTATGCTATTTACAGAAAACCATATTATGAATGCAAAAATATCCTTACTTTGTGGTTAAAGGAACTCACCTACACAGAAACTGAAGCACTTCTTCAACCTTTAAAATAGGCAGTAGTTTATGAGTAAGATTACATTCACACACAGACCACATACCGCATCCACACAACAGCTACACACACACACATTCACACGCGCACACACACACACACACACACACACACATTTATATTATCTCTTTTTAATATTCTGTTTTTATGTTTTCCCTTTTTAAATACATTTTTTCATATTGTTATTCAAATATTAAGATTGTTATTTTTACTTTAGTCACAGGCTATGTCTAAATTTTAAAGATATGGAAGAGTGGGGTCTTCTGTCACAAGTATTTATATACTTAAAAGAAGGCCTCTACAACGTTTGTGTTTTAACCTGTTGATAAAGAAATAAAGGATTTTATTTATTTATTTATTTGAAAGTGCTAATTATACTGTTATGTTTTTAAATTCTTTTTGTTTAAATAGATATAAAAATATTGGAAATATTGTTTGAAGTTAAGAAAGGTTATTATGATACACCCATCGGTGCTGCACACTTTGGCGGATTGCCCCGCACAGGCGGGGCAATCCTCCTCTTTAGGGGAGGGAGGGGCAGATAGTAGGGCTTTTAAAAGTGAGTGGTGACCAAAGTGTGACTGACTTATCGTGCAGTGGCCTCCCGCTTCATACGGCGCGGGGTCAAAACCTCGGCGGGGTCGCGACTGCATGTGCAAGTGATTCGCGCGGCCACGTCGATTGCGGTTTTGTCGAGGAACACCGTGGTAGGTTTAGTCGGTATTCCCGAAAGTCCATTATTATCATTGTTACCGTCTTTCTTTTACCCCGGTTAATCCGACATAACCCCTCCGCCCTCCCCCGCGGAGGAGTATGCGTCAAAACATTCCTCCACGTAAAAAAGAAAATAAAAAAGAAAGGTTATGATAAACCCATATCATTACGTTTAGGATATTTATTGCTGCTCACGGCGAAAGTGATTAACATTGTACGTATTTAATGTGACCAAAATTGTGATTCAATGTTTATTGAAAAAGAGTAACCGAGACTTCTTGCAGATATGTTCTCATAAAAAAGCTTAAATACTTACGTAGCTAGTCCATGGTACGTACACCGTAATTGTCATACATATCAGATAAAATACTATTTAATAACTATTACTATATTTATTTATTTAATAACACAACCAGATTGTTTTTATTGTATTATGTTATTAAATAAATACATTTACCATCCAATAGCAACTTCAGTTATCTCACTTATTAAAAAAACTAGATTTTGCCCACAGTTTCGCTCGCGTTAATATAGATTTTTCGACAAGTTTCTATCTCTCGGGGAGATAGCTCAAGGATAAACCTCGGGACCGACACAAAAGATCCCACTGGGTCGAAGTGTCGCCGGTCTACAATGACTGGCCCCCGGATCAAGATAAGATAAGATCTCTCGGGAACAGTACCTTTTTACCTTAATGTCATTTCTGTACCCTTGACAAAGTGTATGTGAAATTTTACGATGATCGGTCTAGTAGATAGTTAACGCGTGAAAGCGTAACAAACAAACTTTCATTTGCAGTTATAATATTAGTAAGTATACTGTATGACCTAAATAAATAAATGATTTTGGATTTTTAATTTGGTTAATTACGCTATGCGGCAATGTGCCCGAGTGTTATGATTCGGAGCTCCGTATACTTAGATGAAACATGAAAATTTGTTTAATGCGTTCCCAGACTGGGTGTCATTTGTATCTAGTTCTATAATGTAGGTTAGGTTAGATTAGCAAAAGTACTTTTTCTCGATAGATGGTACCTTATGTCCTTATGTCCGCTGACAACGTGTAGGTATGCGAAATTTCATGATGATCGGTTAAGTAGTTAAGGCGTGAAAACGTAAACAAACAAACTCACATTCCCATATATTATCTCGCGCGTTGCCGGCTGAGGATATACACACACACCTTTGCGCCACCTTAGGGATCTTGGAGGGTCATAGAGGAAAAGGAAGACCACACAAGATTGTTTGGCTATCAGATGATAGCCACAAAAGATTCCGTTGGACATACAGAATAGTTATTAGTAATGTAATGAGGATACCTCAATTGGAATTCGCCAGTTTAAGTGAAATCCCAGTAATGCACGGATGGAGGAGTGGTATAAGTTATCGCATTGCCATTGCAGGGGCATCGAATGTGAGTGTGTGAGTTTGATTCACACACGGGACGAAAATATGTGTGATCAACAGTTGTTTCGAGTCTGGGTGTTCTTTGTGTCTGTTTAAATGCTTGTTACGTCACACGATATAGACCTAGAGCGGGAGTTGTGTCTTTACAAAAAAAACATTCTAAGGTCGAAGCCGCACTGGTAGGCCACCATCTCCGTATTAATGCGACCACGGCTTTAAAGGTGCCTGAAGCGAAAGCAGTCACAAGATAGTCACAGACTGTACGGACGTCGTCGTGGTCTTAGTAGGCGTCTCACCGCAGCCACAATGCCGAGTGTTGTGGGTTCGATCCCGACCAAGTGATTCTAGTTTTTTTGTGTCCTTTGTTTGAATGTTTTCTCAGCAATTCAAGAAATTTTCTGAAAAAACATTGCGTTATAGATTTTTTTATTAAGTGTCCAATATTGATGTCTGGAAACAAGGACAGCTCTTAAGAGATCCGTTCATTCATTATCTTATCGCCTACTCACGATACACATGAGAAAGTGATGAATTGATTTTATCTTTTACTTAAGATAAAAATGGCCTACGTGCTGCCTACTTCTTTGAATTATTAATAGATTATGGATAAGGACTACATATAGTATAAGTATATATTATATCCTACCCGGATTAACTGCACTGATGACGTAGTGGGTTAAGTGGTCGTCTCGCCGCTGCCACTGCGCCGAGTGTTGTGGGTTCGAATCCCGCACGGGACAAAAATTTGTGTGATCTACAAATGGATGTTCCGAGTCTGTGTATGTTTTTTGTATCTGTTGTTTGAATGTTTGAAAGACGTCCGCAATACAGAAATTATTTCTAGAGCGGGAAAAGTCTTGCCTTTTAAAAAACATATTATATTACATAATATGTTTTTTAAAAGGTATCCTTTGTAAGATCCACAAAATTTACAAAGCTCCACGAATTTATAGTAGAATAATACAAAGTCTTTTAAACTAGTTAATGTTAGGGACTCTTCGTAGTTTAATGAGGTAAAATTGATCTAATGTTTATAATTAAATAATATTCAAATCATGTTACTAAACTATAAAATGTTGTTTTTATTGCTTGTCGAACATAATATGGCTCACTTAATTTTATTATTCCATGGGGCCTACCGTGATACTAGTTTGCAGAAATACGCTAGGTGCCAATCGTAAGATCACGAGTAAGATTCCCGACAAAGTGCAAGTTGGACCATAAGCAGTATGGCATCCGAATTATACCAACCTGGTAATCAGCCTACAATAGATACACGTTGGCTTTAACTGACGAAATATAGTTGAAATACTCTTTTGCCTACCCTCTCATTATCATACAGTCGTGAGTCTAATCAGGGGCTTTGACTTCATATAAATACGACCACCCGAATATAAAATACAATTTAGGTAATAATAATGTTCCATGGAATTCTAAACAAAAACTAACCAACATTTGCTTTTGCCACTTTTCATACATGCAGAGTCTATGGCCCTCATACTGAGAAGAGGCCCGTGCCCAACAGTGGACCAGTTTATACACAGGGCTCATATAATTATATAATAATAATGCTTATTTATTTCTCCATTAAGGTATGTTATATACATATGACATACAAACATTATGCTCTTAATACTAAGATGCACGTATATACATACACCTTTGCGAGAGACATGGAGTTACAGATCATTTACAGATCCCCAGGCTCTCTCACGCTGGACCATTTAAAGTAGAAATACATAGACATTACAATCAAACATTACACAGACAGTAATACCAAAATGTAATGTAATAATGTAAGTAATAAATACATATATAGCGTCTATTGCCCACGCCCATTACTGTGACGGGCTCAGTTCTACCACTTTCTTCTGTTGAAAAGACAACTCCCACACTAGGAATAATTCCCGTGTCGCGGGGGACTTTACAAACATTCAAACAACGGACACAAAGAACATCCAGACTAGGAACAACTATTTGTGAATTACACAAGCTTTTGTCACGTGTGGGATTCGAATTCACATTACTCGGCGCAGTGGTAATAACGAGGCAACCTCTTGACCATCAGTGCAGTCCACTAATGCCATTGGGAGTAGAGTTACCAGATGAAAAAATCAAAAGTCCGGACAAAAGGCCTAATTTTTAATGAAATATTCTGAGATTTATTTACAGTTTGAGAATTTTCTTAAAACAATATTAATCTAGTTTCCATCGCACCCATTATCACAGAACATACTTAAAATAAAATTAATTTATTAAAGAGATCTTTAAAATAAAAGCTGTATTTTAAAAATTTCTAAAAATTCTGAGATTTCATGAGATTTGCAAAATTCAGCCGCAATCCTGAGAAGAGTCTGAAATCTCAGGATAAATCCTGAGATATGGTAACCCTAATTGGAAGGGCTTAGGTCCCCCGGGCCTAAGGAGTCGGCGCAAGTAACTCTAATACATAGTAAGTCAAAGAACTTCATTTCTAGGTCATAATTAGATCAAAACATCAAGTACACATATATTTGTTTCTTATCGTGGATAACGCGCTCTTATCGTAAAGATAAATTTGTAGGAGCAGTCCTGTGTATTGTGCTTCGCAAATTACTTGTGTGAGACAATATAATATTTAAGAAACATTTAGCAAAAAGCCTTTAAAAAGCAATGTGGTGTTTTAAGTTGCCGTAATTTTGTAGTTATAGGTGAGCGAAACAGAATTGTGTTCGTATAATGAGACAGTGAAGTTACTCGTCAGTGTTGTTATATTTGTGAAAACTAAAGAAAGTGATAAAATAAATAATAAAGTGCACCTTCCTTGGGCTAATCAGACACATTCTGGAGAAAGGGTAGGTTAAGAATATCGTAAATCAACAAGCGTACATAAAAATTTAATTATAGCGAATGAAGCAAGAGTCATGCTTGGATTGTAAGCAAATTAATCGGTAGTCTCTGTCTACCAGTTAGGGAAACAGGCGTGGGTATATGTAGCAAAGAAACACAAACTTTAAAGTTGCGAAAGTTGGCTTGGTTACCATAAAATAATAACAAAGCGCTGATACCTAAACAGAAGAAAATATTTACCTTGGTCTCGTATTTCGCGTCTATATCGCCAAAAGGATATCGTTAAGTGTATTAAGCTCATATTTCTCTAACGATAGTTTTACTGACCATAAATACGCGTATTCAAATGAAATGCATATTTACACTCTTGAAATAAACCACGTGTTTCTGCTGCTAATTATTTTAGATACATTATCATATTTGTTAAATATACATATAAACGAAAATAAACTCATATCTTTCAAAGAAGAGTAGGCAGATACGACGTTTATCCTTTAACTGTAATTATTCCTTTATTAATTGTCATCACGTTCTTCGCTTTATTTGGTATTCACAACCTGACCTTTCTCCAGAACGTCAAGCATTTTGTCAAAGAACATTGAACCTCTAAGCGTTTGCTAATATTAGTTGTAAAACAGTGTGAATCTAAAAAAAAATTCTAATTAATGTGTTAAGCGCCAAGTATAATCAGATGCACAATCAAACAAAAGGTTAATGTGCATAATCAAACCTATGCCATACCCAAAATAACTCGAAAGAATCACCTGGAGACAGGCAACAGACATCAAAGACTCACTAACTAAAGAAGTCTCACCAATTCCACCATCATGAACTACGATTACTCAGAAGACTCACGTCGAGGCTCTCGAAGCAGAGCCTTAGAGAGATCCCTCAGCTACTCTGAAGCCATCGGCAACGGTTCAGGCCGATCTTCGATAGAAATCCCCAGTATCGTACACACAGATGTCTACACAAACGAAGAACTAAAGAAGCACTTTAGAATTTCTCAAACATACGTTGAAGGCAAAGAAATTGCATTCCCATCTGGCATCACCAATGTCGATACGAAGAATTACTTGACAGTACCAGTTACTGAAGACAGTTCACAGGAATCCTCGTATTACTCCAGCGAAGATGAGCAGATTGATAAAGGACTTACCATGACTATAGATGTTGAAGACAGTTCCAAGAACTCGGATATAGCTAAACAGTTTTCTGATGCAACGACGCAGCCTATAGCCAGTTCCAGTAATACGAATGAACATATATATGATAGAATTGAGACTCTAAATACTGATGATAGTATCTTCGAAGAGAGAGATACATTTTCAGCTCCTACTCCGGCGTTTGGTACTCCGTATAGTCGGCGGAAGAGGAAAAGTACTCATAGGTATGAAACATTCTGTATAATTTCAAGTGCCGCGTAGGGAGCCTATTGCCACCTGCCGAGCACAGAATTACCATCAGTGCTGCTGTAAACTTCTTGGCAGAGTAAACCAATAATACTTTTGCTTTTAGTGGTAGTTGAGACAGTAGCTTTATTGTAGTAGAAAGTAACGTATACATTGAAAAATTTGTTATTCCGCTACGCCCCCGGCCGAGACGGTCCCATTGTAAAACAACCGGACAAGACACTTGAGCAAATACTGTCGAAACAAAAGATTATTTTGAATTTAAATACATATTTTTGTTTTGTACTGTGTAAAGTGTGTCTAAAGGTAAAACATGATAGTATACACGCAGCTACACTTTTGTTTCGACAGTATTTGCTCAAGTGTCTTGTCCGGTTGTTTTACAATGGGACCGTCTCGGCCGGGGGCGTAGCGGAATAACAAATTTTCGATGTGGGTGCGTGTCGGCCGGGGGCGTACCGGAATGGGACCCTAATTTCATAATGACCGATCGGGTAGTTAAGGCATGAAAGCGTAACAAACAAACTCACGCATTTGTAATATATTTAGGGTCACGAGAGAAGAATTTTTTTTTCGTTTGTTAATACTTAGACTCATAACCCTCTGCGGGGGCGGGCAGAGGGTTTATGTTGGACTCGCGGACTCGGTAAATGAGAAAGATGGAATAAGAATAATGTACCTCCCGGAATACCGACTAAACCTACCACCGTGTTCCTCGACAAAAACCACTATCGACGGGGTCGCACGAATCACCGGTAGCTTGACCACTGGTTATTGATACATTTTATAATTAAATATTGGTTATTTTGTATGTACACCTTTACAGTAATGATTTCGTTTGAATAGATAACATTTCTCAAAAAACAAAAAAATATCTCATTTCCTTAAATACTATTGATATTCGTCATGAAATCCTGATTCATATCGACATATGTAGATAAACTTAACCTCGAATTTGGATAAGATAATCTATGTACACATTAGTTTACAAGAAAACACTTTATCTATATACATATATCGTAGACAGAGTTTTAACATATATTTGGTACCTAAGCTATACAGACTCACACTAGTATATAAGTACTTTTTTTTGATAATTATTTTATTCGTGTGTATGAATGCAAAACTAAGTGCTATGTGTAAGCAGTAGTTTATTAGACCTAAACTTTGCCAGCTATTTTTTAGGTCATTCATTATTATTACTAAACATTAATATCATAAGATTTAGAACAATAAAGGAACAAAAAAAAGACTGAATAAAACGCTTTCTCACAAAACTAAGAAAATGCAAAAAAGTCATCGGTCGAGCTATGTCTGAAACCAGGATACAGTTTTCGTGGTAACAGCTATATAGCTCTGGCTATATATAGTACGGCATGTATACACAACATGTGCTTTCGTCTATCATACATAATAAAGAGTAAATACTGTGTTGCCTACCCAGAAGTCCAAACCAAGATTCACTCGCGATAGTATCTCAGCGTAGGTTTAAATATCTAGCAGCCTTATTAAAGACGCCTGTGTCTTGGCAACGTAACAAACATAAAAAAATCGGATGCAAAGGATATCGGGACTCGCAGCTACCTACTATTTGTAAATCACACGTGTGAAAATCGAACCCCAGTATTCAGCACACCAGTAGCTAGGCAAACTACTGTACAATCCGTGAAACCAATCGCGCTTTGATTAGTTGAATAGTAACATGGAATCATATCTCTCAGACGCAAATGCGGCCGGCCGGTTCGCTCCCGACGCGTGGTGCTGAAGAATGGAGAGGAGAATGTTCCTGTCAGAAGCAACATCCCTGCCAAGTCCATCAAGTATATGAGAGATATTGTCAACACAGTTGTAAGATTATATTATTAATTTTTCATACAATATTTCATAAAACATTTTCACTCTTTAAATCTACCCACACCGTGGTGAGTATTGATAGGTGCATTCTCATCAAATCCTTTCACAGTGGATGCCTACACTTTTGACGTAAATGTCTTAAAAAGGCTCGTCAAGACCTCTTACAATGCAGAAATGCTATAGGAATCTTGCTCTGCTTTGCAATATAGTACAAACATACAATTAACTAACACAAAGTACAGACGCAAAACAGTTATTTGTGGATGGATGGAGATGGGTTACAATACATCTGCACATCACCAGTGCAGATCGATTTCGAGCCTGCTCTGATCTCAGGGACCCTCTCCTTCCAGAACTGTTGTTCTGTTACACACGTGTTCGTGCTAGGTGTCATCCGTGTCATGCGTATCAAGAAGTGTGGCTCCTCACATCTTTGAGTATTAAAATGTAGAATTCTCAATCAAGGCAAGTGTTTCCTGCGATCCTGTGTCCTTCAAGCCGGGTGTGAAAAACACTTCAGGCTATCACAGTAGAGACTTCGGCGTCACTTCACGTGAGGACGTGGTGTGGAGGGCTCTGCTTGTGGACTACACGAATGCTTACCATCAGGCGGAGTGTAGTAATTTTGACAGGCTATAATAAACAAACCAAGACTGCAGATCTACACTGTATTAAATTTATAAGTAAACTGTCATATGTAAATCATTTATATAATAATAATAATGATGCTATTAGAATATTCAGGGTGCCGCCGAAGATGTCCCATCCACATTAGATTAAAACTCTCGAAAGGCCTCTTCACGTTGGACTCATGTCTCCGTGTACCTAACCCTCCCAAAAGGCCAGATATTTTTCTAATAATTATGTTAAAAAATATATCTGTGATAAGAGAAACATAATAATAATAATCCCATGCAGGACATCTATAATGCAATCAAGAGTTCATAGTCAGCGATTAATTTAGTTCATAGATTAAATTAATCACTGAAAATCAGCTGAGTTGCATGTACGCCTTTTTTTATTATGTGTACACATAATAAAAAATGGTTACTAAGAGAACCTCCTATTCGATAAGTTTTTATTGTTTTTCTAGATTAACAGCAAATGGCGTTTCATCCTCGTTATGATGGTAGCCACACATTTCGTGTTCTGGTTCGCGTTCGCGGGCATCTGGATGGCGGTAGCGTCGTCCTACCAGGAGGACATCGGCGATGGGAAGGAACACTGCGTCACTGGCACACAGAGCTTCGCTGGTTACCTCATGATGGCTGTGGAAACCCAGGTTAGTATTTTATATAATCTTTTTCTTGATGACATGATATTTTCCAATTTTTCTTCGAGACCACTCCTGTACTACGGATCTCTTTCCTTTCGGCACCCACGGGAGTGAAAGCGCCACCACCATCCCTTAAATTTTCTGAAAAGTAGGGAATTTCAGGGTAGCTATTCCAGTGCTAGCTTTGTCTTATTCGGTTATACCTATAAAATTGATGTCTCAATGACGCAGTGGTAGTGAATACGACTGTTGTGCATAAGGTCTCGGTTTCGAATCCCGGGACGGGCCAATAATTTTTTTTGGGTATTTCGGTTAAGAAATCTGAATACTACCAATCCCGGAGATAGGAAGTTGGCGTTATTAGACACCCCCGTGCCTCGGCAAGCACGTTAAAGTTGTTGGTCCCGCGCCTGATAACTCTCCGGTCGTGTTGGATTGCCGTCCCATCGAATCATGAGAGTTAAAAAGCAGAGAGAGAGCATATACTTGTGCGCTATAATATCCCCTGCGCAGATGGCCAATTATGGCATGACTAAAATTCGGTCTGGAGGACATTATTATAAAAATGGTACATATATATTGTGTGGAGGAACAGAGGGTGAAGTCCCTAGTTCCTCCAACACAAAGGGAGGATCCTCCGACCAGGCTGGTTGATCGTGCCTGGCGGGCCGCGGCCCGACGGTTGATGTCGGGAGCTTGTATATATACTCAGTCGCTGTGTAAACTTCACTTGTGCGATGTAGAATAGTATGACGTCATTTGAAGTGCGATTGTATCGCCATCTGTTAAATGTAGGCTGAACTTCTTCGTCTGTGCGCAGTCGCCACAATTGCACTGAATCTAATACTATAATATTTTGTTTATTTACAGATGACCATTGGTTACGGAGTGAGATATCCGAACGAGGAATGCCCTGAAGCTATCATCGTCATGGTCTTTGAGGTGGGTCACTAACACATATACTATACAAGATGTAGGTTAGGTTAAGGACGACTAAAGTGTAAGTGGTTACTTACACTTTACCCGTCAAGGCGAAGGGTAAGGTAAGGGATTTAAACATTTAACACCACCTGCGCACCACCTATATAATTGCGCGCTGTCAAATATGTGAATATGTTAGTAAAAATTTGTGAAATGTTACTGATTAATTAATAAAGTTTATTATGTTTCAAATTGTTTGGTTCCATATGAAAGGATACGAATTGTGAAAATAACTATGCCGAGTTGGGTAGTAAAGGAACCTAACACATTGAAATATGTGTCTAAGATCTTGATACTTTGAAATAGCTTGAAGTACAAATCATAAAAATACCAACCATTTGGAACACAGACACCAAAATATGTGGTACAAAATATATTAATTTGAAAGCATTTTAACATAATATATTTTCCAGGAAAAGTGCATAAAATACCTCGCTTTCCCGTAATCTTCTTCACCTTAGCCTTAAAACCTTTGCTTGAAGAGAAAGTTGTAAGTTTTCTTAAAGTAAAACTTCGTATCGCACTCACAACTCTATAGCCCGCATAGTGTTTGACAGTTCGTAATAGATAAGTTTTCTTCAAGTTTTGTTCACAGAGTATGTTTCGTGCGAGGTTTTTGTACTTTAGGAAATAATCCGTAATATTTATATTTATATTAAAAGTTCGTTATATGCACATCCTAACTTCATAATAAAAATGTGAGTACGTTCGTTATGCTTTTACGCCTTAACTACTCGACCGATCATTATGTAATTTTGCATACACGTTGTCGGAGGTACATAATTGGACATAGAGTACCTTCCATCCAGAGAGTACTGTTACTAACCTAACCTACATATATTTGCGCGATCGAAGCCGCGGGCAAATCTAGTGATAAATAATTTACATAATAAAATCAGCCGTGTTTATAAACTGTCCAACTGCTGGACACGATTCTCAGTATGAAAACGGTTCACTATAGTCCACCACGATGGTTTAATGCTGAATAACAGACTTCACACATCTTCGAGAACATAATATAAGTAGGATTAATAGATATCCAGGCTTTCTCACAATGTTTCCCTTCACATTTAAAGCGACATATGACTAACAATTTAATCTCAAACTTAAAATCTTTATTTTCATACATAAATACTTGTAATGTAATCTACAGTCACTTTGGACACGTCAATAAATGAATATTGTTTCGCAGGTGATAGCAGGCACAGCGCTCTCTGGTGGACTGTCAAGTTTGCTGTTCACGAAGCTCATCAGACCGAACAGGCATGTTTCTTCTGTTGGATTCAGCAGGCGAGCAACTGTGAGTATTTTTGTCGTATTACTATTATGATTCTTGTACCTACTTCATTTTTAATTGAACGATACGATAGAATATTTACTCGTATTGTAGTGTATCTTAAAGTAAAAATAGAATATAAACTTAAAATATTATAAATTCTTAAACGCGTTTGAGCCTTAAGGCCTGTTCTGGTGGTAACGTCATACATAAGTGTCATATTTTAAAGTTTTTAAATGTAATTTACTTGTCAATTGTTGGAATCCCGGACATAATTTTAAGTCTAATGAGTCTCATTGCTGGTGTGTGCGACTCAATAGATTAATTCAACTTCTGGAATCTCAAACACAAAATATAGAAAATATCTATTGTTTCTGGCCACTCTACAAACTAAGGTATGATTGTATCGTACATGGAATACAATTATATTTGGAGCCCTTTTACTGTGAACATTACACATCGAAATGTTTGATCCATTATTTACAGTATATAATATCAGTCCTGTATTAAACCTGCCCTGTATTTACAGTATAGTGTACTAAAAATATTTTTAATAGGTAGCAAAATAACCATAAAGGTAGGCCATTTCTTTTTGTTTTTTTTTTTGTTTTAATACGCTCCTAACTTCGACATGCTAGTGATGCATGCCTTGGAATCCATCTCGATACGCCTACGTGGCAGTTCAACGGTCTCCCACTAGATCAGGATAGGTCTTCTTTAGTGCCCAGTTGGAAAAGCTGTTTATACTGATTGCTAAAGTCAGCAAATGATGTGTGCGTTCTATGTTTATGTATATTTTGTTTAACCTGTTAAATCGCAGCAACACACCGGTGGCCACACACAATAGATTTTTAATTATGTCTGGTATTCTAAGATTTGACGGATTAAAGTAGGTTTTGAGGCTATTTATATAAATATGTGTGTATTTGTGAACCAGATATGCCTCCGTGATGGTGAGCTGTGTCTTCAGTTCAGGGTGTGGGATCTTATGAACGTGCACCTAATCGGGAGCTCCATCACCGCATATATGCTGAAGCCTATCAGGTACTTATAAATTTGTCCTTTGTGCCTCGCGACTGGCATTTATACGTGTAGTCTAATAAAGTAGAAATATTTACGAAGAAGTTACAACTAGTGAGAATAGATGGCAAACAAACTGCATTAAGCTGAGTAAAATTGGGTACAGCACTCAATTTCACACGACTTAATGCAGTTTGTATTAGATCCTGAATAACGCTAGCGAAGGTTGCATTATGAATGACTATATACATATAATACAAGGAGCCATTGTTTTTAAATTATTTATGAACACAGCTCCCGCGCTAGGAATAATTGCCATGCCTCAGAGAAGTTAACAAATATTCAAACAAGGGTCACAAAGAACATTCAGACTTGGAATATCTATCTGTGGATATTTGTCTATTTGTCTTTAGATATGTATGTATATATTATGTATATATTTGTCTATATGTCTTGGAATATAAATTTTTGTCGCGTGTGGGTATCGAACCCTCAACACTCGGAGGCAGTGGCGAGACGACCAGTTAACCCACTACTGACTGAAGTCAAATTAATCACTAGGGCAGTGGCTCGCCAAACAATATGGCCAGGTTTAAGAATCGTCTTTTTATATTGGAGCAAAATGCTGTTTAAGAAACAGCTTACCATTTATTTGGTGACAGCACAGTTGAATCAGCGTCTAAAAGGGAATTGGTCTAATGGACACTGAAAATGCCTATCACCTAGTAAGTAAAAATACAAAAGTCTGACACACCTACCTGCTGTTCCTTACCTTTCTTTTCATCCTTAATTCCTATGAAAGACATTGTGACACGTTAAACTATTTTACAACACTTGTTGTATTCACGATGACCCCATCATCATCGGTGTGCTTTTTGCCACCAATGACGCATAAAAAATAAATATTCCTTCCAGAACCTTGGAAGGCGAGCAGGTACAGAACTACATCCACCAGTTGGAGCTGAAGGAAGCTCGCGCGTTCCTCCTGTGGCCCATCACAGTGGTGCATGTGATCGACGCGAACAGTCCTCTGTATGAACTGTCGGCGCAAGATATGATGGACTATAGGTAAGTGAAATAGCTTTATTATAATAATATCAGCCCTGTATATTAACGATCCCACTGCTGGGCACGGCCCTCTTCTAAAAGTGGGAAAGGTGTGGGCAATATGTTTACTTATTTATGAACAACTAATAACATACATAGATTCACGCCTGTTTCCCAGAGGGGTAGGCAGAGACTACGAATTCCCATTTGCTACGATCCTGACACACTTCTCTGATTTAATTCACTTTCATAACGTTCGTCATACACGCTCGCCGGTTTAAGGTGCTCTTAACCTGGCCTTTATCCAGAACGTCCAATCTGATCAAGACACGTTCGCCTAAGTCTTCCCCTTGCGACTTTTCCAGTCACACTAGCCTTATAAACTTTCTTAGTCAGTCTTTTCTCGTCCATTCTTTCTACATGCCCAAACCAGCTTAACATACCCTTTTCTATTCTCGTCACTATATCCACTTTTATGCCGCATCTCTCTCTAATCACATTATTCCTTATTATATCTTTCAGAGTCACACCACATACATATATTTCTCAGCGCTCTCATTTCTACAGCATTTATTCTGCTCTCATGCTTCTTTTGCCATACCCAACTTTCACTTCCATGCAAGTGTAGGCACTAATAGTCCTCTATGAACAGCCAAACGTGCCTTTTCGGATACATTGCAAATGTTTATAAAAGCGCGTAAAGCGCCATTCACTTTATTGCCAGCAATCGTTCTCAAAACAACTAATGAATATCACCAATACCCCGTTGGCGCGGTGGTATATTATGTATATGGTCCACTAGCTAGTATGCCAGTAAAGTCCAAAAAGTACAATTTTTTTTTCTGGACGGCCATCAGTTCTACTATAAGACATTTCAAGGTTATCCATTAATTACCGGACATCCTGTATAATAAGGCGATCCTCACTCATTCATAAATTATTTTAACGATCCTTTTTAACCCCCGACGCAAAAACGACGGGGTGTTATAAGTTTGACGTGTCTGTGTGTGTGTGTCTGTCTGTGGCATCGTAGCTCCCGAACGGATGAACCGATTTTAATTTTGTTTTTTTTATTTGAAAGGTGAATTTTAGTCGGGAGTGTTCTTAGTTATGTTTGATGTAAATCGGTCCAAGATGGCCGCCGCCACAAAATGGCGGATTACATATTTTTTCACAACTCCCTCAATATGTGTGTTTTTAAATTTTTATTATTAAGAAAGATAAATCCTGTGTCGCTGGGGTCTTTAAAAACATTCAAACAACAGACACAAAAAACATCCAGACTCAGAACAACAATTTTTGGATCTCCCTAATTATTGTGTCGTGCGGGGAGTAAACGCACAACAGTCAGCGCAGTGTCAGTATCGAGGCGACCATTTAAACGACTGCGCCATCCGGGCACTCTATATCACTATATAACATGGCTTTTTTAATTAGGAAACACCTTTCACTAACTTTTAAAAGTCATATTACACCACAAAAATACTACATCAAAGGTGCAAGGCAAGATGTAAAATAAAAAAAATTTACATATTTATTTGTCTCAAAACAGTTACATTACATACATACATACATACATAAATGGGACATCCTCAGTAAGTAATTGATAATACTTGTGTTGGGGCTATCTCGCTCTTTCCCTTAATTATTAACAATATTGATACTAACGTTTAAAAAATAAGTTAAATTTAAAATTAGGTAAAAATTTAATATAGGGAGAAAGATACAATGACTTAAAAACTGCTAATTCTTAATAACTCTTTGTGTAACTATAGTTGTATGTCTATTTGAAACTGTATGTGCGATTTGTGTGTGTGTTTGTTTGTGTGTGTGTGTGTGTGTGTGTGTGTGTGTGTGTGCGTGTGTGTGTGTGTGTGTGTGTGTTTGTGTGTGCGTGTATGTCTTCGTAGAAGTGCCTATGCGTTCGAAGCGTAAGTGATAGATTAAACTTACATTACAAGGTTATTACATTACGGAAAGGAAAGAAATAAAAAGAGATTACTTAAAGATTATTAGGTACATTATTTGGCTGCAATCGTATGTAGGTTTGAGACACTTTCCATTTAGCAGCAATAGCATAGTAAGTGACCGCTGGACTGCCACGTAGAGGTCCCGAGTTCAATCCGAAGACACGCTCGGCAAGGCCTCCGACTTTTCGAATTTATGTACGTATTAAATAGTTAATTATCGCTCGCTTTAAGGGTGAAGGAAAACATCGTGATGAAACCTGCATGTCTGAGAATTTTACATGATGTTCTTGAAGATATGTAGAGACTGCCAACCCGCACTGGGTCAGCGTGATAAACTATGACCTAACCCTTCTCACACAGACAGTTTATATAATAACAATAAAAATAATAAGAATAAAAAATCAGTAAATACATATACAGGTACTTACTGATATTGTTATTATTTTTTAACGTACTACTTTTAACAGACAGTCTTATTAAGTTCCGTACACACGGCTATACATTAAGTTAGACATCCTTTATACGCATAACTACGCTACATACAAAATAGAGATTTGTCGGAAAGGGACAGTGCATAGTGGTGTCGAAATAATGGTAAGGATAGAGCGTTACAAAAATATAACGCACTCTCTCGCACGATTCGCAGCGTTCAACTTCTAATAGTTTAAAGTCCAAACAGTCTAGGTTGAATTGTCGCTGTGTGTACCATGTACTTACATACCTAACATATTATAATATACTGACCTTTGCCCACGGCTTCGCTCGCATAAATGTAGGTAAGGTTATGCTAATATTTGTACTTTAGACAGTTTCATAAAGTCAGTGTTGGATTGTATAAACATTCAATCTTGATATGCTCCTATCTTTTCCAGATTCGAGATAGTGGTTTGCCTGACAGGCGCTTCGAAGAACATGGGTACCACTACACTGAGTAGAGCCTCTTACTTGTCCAAAGAGATCATCTGGGGATACAGGTTCAAAAATGTTGTTCAGTAAGTATCTAATGCTCACCTAATTAGCAAATAAATAAGCACAGATGTACTACAGGTTTCTGCTTGCCAAGATCCGATAATACACCCGTCTTTTTTTTTATACTGCTAAATTGGCAAACAAGCATACGGCCCACCTGATGGTAAATGGTCACCGTAGCCTATAGACGCCTGCAATATCAGAGGCATCACATGCGCGTTGCCGACCTTGTAAAAATCTTTTAACGCCCTTTTTGAAGAACCTCATACTGTAGTCTTGTGGGAAAACCTGGGCAGGGAGTTCATTCCACAACCTGAGCGTCCACGGGAGAAAATTCCTTTGGAATCGTTTGGTGCGGCACCAATTAGGTTGTAAGGTGTGAGAATGACATCCCTGCCGATGGCGAGCGGTACGATGATAAAAAGTAGCTGAAGGCATCATCTCAAACAACTCGTCAGAACACAATCCATTATATAAGTGGTAGAACACACAAAGGGAGGCAAAGTCCCGTCTGTGAATTTGGGCTCATCGACAATTATCAATGCTCGTCTCTGTACCGCGTCAAAAGGATCAAGCTGGTATTTTGGTGCTCCTGTATTATTGTTTGCATATCTAAAAGCTTAAAATATTTAGAATACTTCTAACCTTTGCTAATTCCAACCCACGTCTTTAATTTGGGTGGAAAACTTTGCCGTGGTTTGACCTTTCATATCGTTTACACTTCCTCTAAGTATTTTCCTCTTTCAATATTTTCTTGTAATTCTTTCGATACATTAACTTATTGGCAAACATTTCTAATTCGCTTTACTATCATCTGTAACCGCATAATCTTTCATTCTATACCTTAAAAAACAATACAGCTCTATTGCTTTCCTTAAAAAGTTTTTTGGTATATATTTTGTTTAGTTTTTTTGTAGATATATGTAACTACTTTTATTAAATGACGCTGTACTAAATGTTATATGAGTATTTACACCTATGAATATATGTACATGAGGCATTATATATTACAGCCTATTGTGCTGGCTGGCCAGTCTAGGCTAGCTATATAGCTAGAATATTTGAGCCAATACCAGCGTATAGTAGTTTTTAATAGACACATTACTGAGTGTGTGACTCCATATAATTTAATTTTATCACATGTTCCCTCTAACAATATAATGGCTGTCTTCCGTTCTAAAAAAATTTTGCTCTCCATTCTCACATCTCCGCTCTACAACAAAATAGTTAAATAATAATTCGATCTTATATGAAGATTAAAAATAATACTAACGAATATGTTGCAGCAATCGTAAGATCTTGAGTTCGACTCCTAGGTTATTCAGGCCACATAGAATATAGAAAGGCCATATAGAAATGCAGGTAAAATTGTTCAATACTGGGTGTATTGAACAATTTTACCTGCGTTTCTGCGTTTTCAATTACAAAATTCTTTGCACGGGACAAAGAAATTATTAATATTCTCTTTCTTCTTCCACAGCTACAGCAAACGTGGTGAAGCATACAAAATCGATATTGAAAATCTAAATACGGTCGAACAAGTAGACACTCCACTCTGCAGCGCCAGCTACCTGAAAGAGTTTGAAGAAGAGATCAAGATCTCCTCCAACGTCCTCTCTACTCCCAACATATCTGTTTCTCCTACCGACATGAGTCTACAAGAAGAGTCTTCTATTCTTTCCAAACTAGATTCTCTGCCTGCATCTCCTATTTTAAACAGAAATGCAACGCAAAGGAGCTTTGGATGGAATTTCAAGAGGTTTTACCCAGAGAGATATATGACTAAAGAGCTGAAGGAATAATTTAGAAGGAGAAGAATATGTTTATTGTAGAATTTTATGTTTAGAAAAGTATAAAATATGCATTTATAAAATAAACTAAATAGCACTGATTTTAGGACTCATTATGAATTTGGTTAATTCATTTAAATGAGCTTTTTCAAAACGTGTAACTCTAATAATTATAAGGCAGAAAACTTGAAAGTGCAGATCCTTGGTTAAATATGAGCTTTTTCACGATCTGTGGCAGCCCGATTGGGTAATCCTGGAGAAGATCACTGCTAAATAACTTTCTGTTTTATTCCAGCGGTCAGTGGGGTAACAGCAGAACACTTAGGGCCGTCGCTGATTGACGAAATTTTATTACTGATCAAGTTATTTTTATTCTTATTTCAATGAGTTTAGAATTCATATTACTTTTCGATACAATCAAACGCGGCACGCCGCGGCATACCACGTCATTATATCAAAGCGTCCTTCGGGCTACCGAAACATGCCCAGCCGTGCCGTGCCGTGCCATGACGTCAGTCAGCGCAGGCCCTTAATGTTTTTGTCCCTTCCACTGGCTGGAAACTTTATTGAAAGGATGTGCATGTACAAGAATATACGTGTAAGTGCACGCACATATGTGCGTTATATGTAATGTAAAACTACTTATGCGCGATTCCTATATCAAGAAACCAGTCGTTTTACCTTTGACCAGTTAATTTTCGACACATATTCTATGAAATTTATGTCACTATTTAACTGACTATAGCTAAAACGAAAAGAAGAAACGAGGTCTTAATGTACTTAGTAGTAACATAGAATATTGCTCAATTCTATTTAGGTGTAGAATGTTGAAAGCCATTTTATTTTTGGTTTGGTACCTGTTAAAATATTTGAAGTAATAAATATTATCTTATATATTGTGTTTGTTATTATATTTGTTTTATTTATGTTTTATTATTGTTGTTTCTTATTATAATTGATTATTGTACCATTTATTTAAATATCCATTAACTGAATACTATGTGGACCGTAATCCCAAAAATCGCCTCGGGTTACAAATGAAACTCACATGACCAAGCGAGGACAAATTTTATTGAGTTAGCCGGTGCTTAAATAGTGGCCGCGGAGAATCTTAGCGCGATTCAGCACTTAACAGCGCCATCTATCAAGCTTAGGGTTAAACATTTTAACACAAGTTGTTCTGATTGAACACTATGAGTAATTGATTGTTAACGATTTCCCCACAAACCATACTATTTCTTTATGCCACTTTTTTAGTTTTGTGTTTCGTACTGCGGTACTGATCTCTCTCTCATTTAAAGCTAGAATATCGCTCAAATCGGGACAGCTTGAATAGGAATAACCTATGTTGTAAGATAGAAGACATAATCATTACGAGAGTAACAGAGACAGCTGTTTAAAAACTATAGGTCTTCAATGGCTTGTTCAAGGCGCATTCATTTACGATCGTAAGGTCCCCAGTTGGATTCCTAACTCAGGGCGATAATCTTGTCCGCTATTTCTTGAGACTTAATACATACTTAGCTGGCTATATGGAAGTAACCATATAATATGTATCTCTGCACATATTCCTAGATATACAAGCATGGATCTATATAGATCGTCACATGACTCATTTGCAGTTCAGTGCAGCTCTTTTAATAAAGCAGTGAGAAACTAAGCGTTTTTATGAAGGTATCTGATAAAGAGATCAGCGATAACCTAGGGGGAGACTGTTCGACTGCTACGCCGAAGTCTGAGGTTCGATCCTAAGGTTCGACTTTTCGAAGTTATGTGCGTATTAATTAGGTAATTTTCGCTCACTTTAACGGCAAAGATGAACTTCTTCTCCCTCCCTAGATTTATTATTCCCAAGTCACTTGGGGTCGGCATTTCTGGTCTAATCGGATTTGACTGGATATCAGTTTTTGCACGGAGCGGCTGCTACCTGACCTTCGCAACCCGAAGGCTAACGATATCCTAAGGCTAGACCAGTGTCAGGATATTATAGGACACTGACTTCCCAGTAACGACTGCCATAGATGTTCATGGCAGCCGAGACCGACGACTTAACGTGCTCTCCGAGGCACGGAGCAAGTGATAATTGTCAATCAATACGCACATAATTTTGAAAAGTCATATAACTTCCGAAAGTCAAACAGAGGTGCGTGGCGTGGTTTCGAATCTAAGACCCTCTGCATTGCAGTCTGTTGGTCTCCCCACTGAGCTATCGCTGATGAACACAGATGAACATCGTAAGGAAATCTGCATGTCTGAGAGTTCTCCATAATGTTCTCGAAGATATGTAAAGTCTGTCAAACCACACTGGATCAACATGGTGGACTATGGCCTAACTGTTCTTACACTGATCAGAAGTCCATGACCAGTTATAAGACAGTTTTTACATACAGGGCTGATACTGGTTTTTTTTTAATATCCGATAAATGTACGTCATTTCTGTAAATTTATTCAACGGTGAGTTGCGTCCTGCGGTTTCACCTCACTTAAATAACGTTTATGGCTACTTCTTCACATATTTAAGTAGTAATCATAATATAATACTAGATTTTGCCCGCAGCTACGCTCGCGTTAATTTAGATTATGTGAATAAATATATATTTCTCGACAACAGTACTTTTTCTGAATTAAAGGTACGCTTAGTCCTATTCTATACCCTTGACAACGTGTATATGTACATAATGATTGGTCGAGTGATTAATTGGTGAAAGCGTAACAAATTAACAAACTCACATTCGCATTTACAATATCAGTTGGGATTCCCCAACAAATAAGCTACCTATACCGCATAAACATTCTAATCGGACGACTACTTACTAAGATTAGTTTAAACAAACAAACATTTTAGACTTATAATATTAGTACCATTTTGCCTCAATTTTATTAATAGCTTGTATATTTATTAATTAACAACTAAGCCGCCGTTAGACGCGTGTTATTATTAGGTTAATAATAAATATTTATACAAAAACAACACCATATGGCAGGTCAGTGACCGGCACCTACTTCAATTTAATATTAAGGCGCTGATGTAAGCAAAATACGTTTTTTTATAGCTTTAGCAAAAATTTATACATCGCAGAAGAACAGTTAATGTAGAACAACATTCCTTTTTTATTACCTTATGTTATTTACAAAATCCTTATATATATACTAGCTGCCCGACAGACGTTGTCCTGTACAGGCGAAAAAACAAATCTAAACCATCCTCGAATCCACTTGAACACAAACAAAAAAATTCATTCAAATCGGTCCAGCCGTTTAGGAGGAGTTCACTGTCAACACACGTACAGAAGAATTATATATATAAAGAAGAAAATATATAAACTTAAATTTATAGATATAGATATTGCGGATTTTCTTGACAGATTTAAATTGTAAAACTGAGTATTTTTACTAAAGAAACATAAAAATATTACTAAAGAAATATTATAAATGATTAAATGAATAATAAAGGAATAATGTTTATATTACATATAGCTGCCTAAATATTTTTTTAAACCGGTTAATTAGTTTTTGTTTTAAATCATTACAAACAAACAAAAAATCAAGTCTTTCCTCTTTTTAATATTGGTATAGATTGGGCAGCATTTGCATATGCCTTAATAATATAATTAATGGATAGATTAAGTTGTTTACTCCATATGTATAAGGAAAGTTTGCGGGCGACCTAGATTTAATAGTTCCCATAACAGATTGGACACTTCAATCTTAGTTAAAAACGATGTTTACACTTAGTGGGTAAATAAACATCGACCCGCCTGATGGAATAATGTTACTGTAGTCTATGAACGCTTGCAATACGAGTAGTAATGCTGCTCATAGTTCTATTCGAACAATATTCGAATACAACGTTACTACTTTGCATGATCAAGAACATAACGCACGTTCTTATATGTCTTGTCAAAAACATTCGATAGCGATAGTGCACATCATCAAGGAGGTGCTTTTAAAAAAAGAAGGTCTGATAGATGCTAGTTCTATAGATGCTTGCAAAAGCAGAAGTCTAAAGAGGCTGATCTAACATAGACTACTATAGACGCTTGCAAATGCGAGTTGGCACACCGTGGTGGTTTAAGTCCGTAGGCCCGAAGTCTCGGGAGAGCCCGACATAACCCTCTCGCTTCCCCTTGTGGCAAGAGGGTACGCATAAAGAGCATATCCCCAAGTTAAAAACAAATGTCGCTTTTCAAATACAAAGGTATAGAGAGCCCGATCTGATTATAAGATTGACGGTTGATTCCAGGTCGTTCGACAAAGTATTCTGGGTCGTTCTATTAGAAAATTCTGTATAGCAATTTGGAGTCTGGCAACGTACCAGCTTTCTAAAATAACTTTGATCTCTTGCTGATAGTACATCACCTCTATAAGGGGTTTTGGAACTCTACGCACTATAGGAACATAACACAACGTTAGTTGGCTGTGGTCTTCTATAAATAAGAGATACATTCTTCACCAGTCAGACTATTCCAGTTTGAACTAAACTACAGGCAGGGTAACCCTTTGCCCTACCTCTCTATAGGTATATTGGAAGTATCTAGTGCTCATAATGTTATATTATACCCAGTCGCCAAAAATCTTTTATTTCTCCTATATAATAGTTTGTGTTCTATATAAAACTGTTATACTGGTTTCCTGTAATAGGATGGTATTTTCCAGGTCTTCTGGCGAACAGGTTAACATCTTACTGGCAAATACTTAGCAACAACGGGTTATTCCATTCCAATAAATTAGTGAAGTGACACAATTCCGATTTTCAAACCGAATAAAAATACCTTCAAATGATATTTCCCCGGTCTATACCCGGTAATGGAATTATCATTTTCTTAAAGATTTACAAAGTCTACCAAATCAAAACTATCTCCTCTTATTTATCCTACAAGTAGGCCTGCCGTACTGGTAGGCCTACTGTTAATAATACAAAGTAGGTATAGCTAGCATACATAGACTACAGTAACCAATTACCATAACACTGTGCGTTTGTTTACGACCTCACTATATATTATAATAAATAAAAAAATTGAAGTTTCATTCTGTTTGTAATGTCAAAACAACAGCTTTTTACTAAATGCATATGAAAGTATTAAAAGGGTAGGCAAAGTTTTATTGTTGTTGTTGTGTTGTATGTTTGTGTCTTACACGGCCCTTAGACCAAAAATTATTTTTAAAAATGTTGTCTGTCTGCCTGTTTGTTCCAGCTAATCTCTGAAACGGCTAAACCGATTTTAACGGGACTTTCATTGGCCGATAGGTAGCTGATGTTATAAGGAATAATTTATAAAAAGGCTACTTATATTTTAGCAAAGTTAGGTTGCCGCGGAAAACATTAAGTCTATAGTTATATAAAAAATATATCATGTTTTTATTGCCCTATTGAACTCGTGTGTTCAGCTTTGATTGTTATTAGTATAAATATTGATTGTTATGATATTTTGTAACAGTTTCAAGTGGAATTAATTATTACACGGTATAATAACACGCTGTTCGGCGTAACAGATAAAACGTTGTTTAATTGTTTATGACATTTAGCGCTAATTGTTGACACAGTGTAATGAAAGTGCAGTGCATTAAATTCGGATATTTTTATTTATTTATTAGGATATTACACTACTACTACTATTGATTTAATTTTACTAATTTATAAGCTAATAAAATTATTTAAACTATTAAATCTATTTATTTTTGGTTTACACTTTCCCCGACGTTTCGGTTGCTTTTCAGCAGCCATGGTCACGGCTGCTGCTGAAAGTGTAAACCAAAAATAAATAGATTTAATAGTTTAAATAATTTTATTAGCTTATAAATTAGTAAAATAAAATCAATAGTAGTAATAGTGTAATATTTTCAAAATTTTGTAATACAGTGATAAATAAACAACGCGATAAAATCCGTATATAATAGTTTAATTTCAATGAATAACATTCGCGTAAACAGAAGACAATATTATTAGGATAGTCAGTAGTTGTCGCGGTATCACTTAAATAAGTATGAAATGATGATTGTTGAAGGTTTCGGACAAATCAAGCTGCACTTTCCAGTCGGCTTTTATCGAAAACGCTGCCTAAAGTCCCTTTGATATACAATAAATCAGTGTATCGTGGGATTGCTCCTCTTTTATAGGTCTACAGAAAAGTCTGCAACGGCATATGTCTGTCATTTGAGGATAGTTTACTTCTAAAGAAATGATCACTTGTAATGTGGTGTCGAAAGGTTTATACCTAAATGGATACAATATTAATCCTTACCAAATTAAATACATTAGTTACCTTAAACATAAAGAGCAGCGATAGCTCAGTGGGGAGACCAACAGACTGCAATGCAGGGGGGTCTCGGGTTCGAACCCACGTCGCGCACCTCTGACTTTCGAAAGTTATATGACTTTTCGAAATTATGTGCGTATTGATTGACAATTATCGCCTGCTCCGTGCCTCGGAGAGCACGTTAAGCCGTCGGTCCCGTCTGCCATGAACATCTATGGCAGTCGTTATTGGAGAAGTCGACACAAAAGATCCCACTGGGTCGAAGTGTCGCCGGTCTGTACTGACTGGCCCCCACACAAGATAAGATAAAGATACCTTAAACATTTCATGCATATTATGATAGCCTTTAAACCATACAATTTAAATTAATATCTTGAAAGCTATCGCAAAACAATAACTAACGCGCAAGAAAATTAGTTCAAGCGGTCTCACACCGACGAGAATCGCTTGTTGCAACATACTCAACGCAACAAGCTGATGCCACACTGATGCTCTGATACCCGTTCGAAGCCAGGCCGGGTCACTAGTAATAAATAAATATAAATAATTTAAACGGAGATGCCGAGATGACTTGGTCATCTTTATAAGGGACTGGAAAAGAATGTCTTCGGATAGAGTGGTTTGGAAGTCCAAGGCATAGGCTCTTCCCCAGCAGTGGGATATAACAAAAGGCTAGGGGAAAAATATCCGGGATTAGGGCACATAGGTTATATTTCAAATATACATTACGACCCTAAAATATGACCACACCTTTCTATTACAGACTGTATAGTGAAGCGCCTGTATCCCCGAAGGGACAAGCAGAGGTGTATTTAGGGTTGCCAACCGTACTTTATAATAAAGTATTGTACGTTATTTCGGGTAAACATACTTTATACTTTATTAATAAAATAAAGTACGCGAAAATACTTTATTTCACCGATGATAATTTCACTGTTTACTTAAAGCAACACTATAGAGATGCCCTGATTAAATAAAATCAATTGTATTATCTATCTTATTATAGACATTATGTAAGTAATTATATTGTACAGATCCGACGTTCCTTGATAATAAATATTTGTAAGATGTCACTAGCATCTACAAAAATATGTTAGCAAAAAGGCAGGTTAAATAAATAATACTTTATTCTCAGATTATTTTTTTTTACCTCAGATAGTAAATACTCTATATTCGTTCAAAATAAAAGTGGCAACCCTATGTGTATTACACGCATACGTCGTCAGATAGATTATTTATGTCCTACTTAGTAGCGAGCTTACTATTCAAATCATTTTTCAAATCAAATCATTTATTTCGGGCTGCATAGGCCCATAGATAAATATCATAACCTAGATTTACATATTATAAAATTTTATAATACATACACACAACACCATCTAGCCCAAACTAAGCAGAGCTTGTATTATGGGTACTAGACAATGGATAAACATACATATATACTTATTTTTATTTTTTTTATATATACATACATATTATACATAGAAATACCCAGACCAAGACAAACATTCATGTTCATGCACACAAATGTTTGACTTGTGCGGGAATTGAACCCGCGACCTCAAGCGTGGCAGTCGGTTACATTAACCACTACGCCATCGAGGCCGATTTGATGTTAGTAAATACACCTTAATACTATGTTAGTGTAACTTCACTTCGCACACTTAATACCAGTGCGCTCGGCTGGTACTTGTCCGCGGAAGCGACGGAATACCACGTCTTGCGGCCAAAAGCTTTCGTCCAACACCTTGTGCAGGTAACAGTCAGGTACACGCACGACGAACGCTTTAAAGTTGACGTTGCGGCGCGACTCCAGCAACTGCACTCTCGGCACGTACTTCAGCTTTTGGCACACGTACTTCGCGATGTCCTCCGCCTCAGTGGTGTAGTGCAGGCGCGAGATGTACACCGGCGTGTTCGGGGACGCGGCACGCACCTTCAGGTTGGGATCCACAGGTGCTTTGCCACAACCGTTCTTAATGTTTCGCGAACGGCGCTTCCTCCGTTGCACCGTCAGGAAACCATCCTCGGTAGCCCGGTTCGTTGCTTTTGTAGGCAAGGGCCTAGCAGGGGCGCTCGCAGAGACCGTGGGGTCAGCTGTTCTTACAATTCGCGCAGAACAGCGGGGAAGAGCTGCGGGTGCAGGAGCGGGGCTGCGTGACGCGCTTGCTGCGCATAACGCAGGCTCAGCAGTCGGCGCCGGCGACAAAACCGCTGACGCATAACTCGTCGCCGATGTGTTGAGGCATGCACCTCGACGCGTGTTCACACTGTTTACACGCGTTGGTGACCCAGTTATTGGCACAGACTTGCGCAACGCCTCTAGTTCGATGCGCAAATCTGCAACAGTGACCTCCGATGCACTCAACTTCATCTGCACTTCTGCTAAACTTGCCTTTAAAGAAATGATGTCTTTTAAAAGGCTAGAGACGTCGACGTGATCGAAAGTGGCGGCAGGTAACTTGTGTAAGTCTCTCGCCACAAATGTCGCTTGTACTGCTTGTAAGAATCTTGCAAGAAAATCCAATCACTCTTTGCCTGACTCGGCAATCAAACCGAATAGGTACTGAAATCAAACTACTATATACGGCTGTGTGTGAACATGTACAACAGGGGACCAACCACTACCTGAGATTTGACAAACCACAGATTCTCGCTAAAGAACACCGATTTCTACCAATGATGCTTCGCGAGGCTATTGAAATCAAAAACATCCTAATTTCAATAGAGAAGATGGTTGTAATTTACCACCAGTTTGGGATCCAGTAATTCAAAAACTCTAACCCAAGAAGAAACAAACCACAGCTAGACTTCATGATACTTTGAGCTCTTTCTGCGTAAATAGAAACACCAATGACTAAATTATATAATGCTCTCCGCGAAGTAAAAAAATCCACAGATATCCAAACCGCACTCGTCACCTATTACGCCTATGCTTACGCTTGGCTCAGCTATGGCATTATCCTATGGGGAAACAGCACAGAGGCGCCATCACTTTTTACCCTTCAAAAGAAACTTATACGAATACTTGTACACATAGAAGATACTGATAGCTGTAAGCCACACTTTATAGAACACAAAATATTAACGCTACCTAGCCTATACATTTTAGAAATATGTAAGTTTGTTAGAAGTCACCAAAGTTTCTATACAACACGAGAAGACAAAAACCAGAGACTAAGACATAAAAATAGATTAAACCTCCCAAGCTCCCGTCTTAAAATGCACTCATCTAGTCCACATGTCATGTCAATAAAAATATATAATAACCTACCGCCGCAAATAAAAAATGAAATTTAAGACAGTATATTTATAAAAAAATTAAAGCACTTTCTATTAACTAAATGTTACTACCATATAAATGAATACCTAAATGATAAATGTATATGAAACATAATAAATGGAAATTTAAATAATTACTTATAATAATATACCTGATAATAACATAAATACAAATAAATATATAAACAAACATGACATACATTTATAATAATAATATCTGGGACATTTAATTCCTTTTCTTTTTTACAAACTTTGATAATAATGATAATCTACAATAATATATAATTAATAAAAATATTAAAACATATAAATAAAATAATATAATATTAATTATATAATAGAATACCATATAATAAAAATAATTATAGTAATATATCTATCTAACTATAGTAAGCGCACCTTAATAAAATTACCTATATATTATAATAGTCAATAAATATCAATCATAAGTAAAATAGTTAAATAATAAAATATGTAAAACTTCCTCCTCTCTCCTACACCTTGCCGTGCCGACAAGGCCCACACATGTTTCTTATATTATACCATTGTAACATCTATTTAACTTGTGGAGTGCAATAAATGTATTGAGTATTGAGTATTAAATTATGTTCGGGTACTTTGAAATAACTACACTGGAACATTGAGATAACTACCATCTTAGTCTCCTCTTAGTCTGACCATGGCTGCTGAAAAGCAACCGAAACGTTGGGGAAAGTGTAAACCTAAATATATATAGTTTTAATAGTTTAAATAATTTTATTAGCTTTTATATTAGTAAAAGTTAATAGTAATAGTAGTGTAACAGTTTAAAAATTATGTAATACAGTGATTAATAAACAACGCGATTAAATCCGTATATAGTAGTTTAATTTCAATGAATAACATTCGCGTAAACAGAAGACAATATTATCCGAATAGGTACTTTATGCAAAAAATTTGTTGTTTCTACAAATGCGCCAACAAGGCAGCTTAATTTAATCATTTACAATCAACTCAACCTTTCACATATTGTTTCTAAGTGAATCTATGTCATGTGAACCGTTACACTGGAACTAATAAACCAGACTACATATCAGCAAGCAACGTCTGTAGGTCACACAAATATTTGTTTTACGCAGGTATCGAGCCCGTGACCTTGACGTGGCTACGCGTGTCATTTAGCTCGGCACATAACACTCATGTAGGGTTACCATGTTTCGCGAGACCCCATCGGGATACACACAGGAGCTTTGGGTAAGTTAAATTAAGCGTCAAGTGTTGTAAATTCGATCCCCATCAGGGACTAAAATTTGTATAATTTACAAATAGTAACTAGCACCGAAGAACATGGCTTGGGGTGCCCGTTCCCATCCCTCCGAATCGTATTATTGCGGTGCTGAGGTCCCCCAATAATTAAACTGGTCCTTGTATAATCGACACTAACTGTATGAGAAGGGACGACTTGAGAACTAAGAAGGTTTGTCAGATACATGTCGGCCTCGATGGCGTAGTGGTTAGTGTAACCGACTGCCACGCCTGAGGTCGCGGGTTCGATTCCCGCACAAGTCAAACATTTGTGTGCATGAATATGGATGTTTGTCTTGGTCTGGGTGTTTCTATGTATAATATGTATGTATTTACAAAAAAATAAATATATATATATATATATATATGTTTATCCATTGTCTAGTACCCGCAGTACAAGCTCTGCTTAGTTTGGGCTAGATGGTGTTGTGTGTATGTAGTAGAATATTATTATATTATTATTATTATTATATGTATAACTTATGCTGTAATCACCATAAATAATCTTCAAACTGTGAAAATAGTTTTAAAATACTTGAAAATGGGCGGGTGAAGTATTAATAAAACGTCGGCGTCCCCGCAAATAGGGTTTGTGAAAAAAAGAAAAACCAAAAGAAGAAGAAATCCTGCCAGACTTCTGGCAAACTGGTCGACTGTGATGCAAAGGGATTTCATGAATAACTGTTAGAAGTTTATAGCTTAAGAACTTCCTTTTTTTTAATTCTTTTTAACGTAATTAAAGTATGGATTGAGAAAATATATAGTTCATCTAGTATTTCAATAACGTTGAAAATGTCCGGCATTATCAGGACGGATGGCTACCCTACAGACATAATGACATAGTTACACAGTTGACTTAGTCCTGAGGAATCTCGGTCAAGTGGGATATTTCCACTACAATATGTAGCGTGAGGAGAAACTAAAGTATAGACTGACTGATAGTCCTGTGGTATGAGATTGCGCACCATCGCGAAGTCCCAAGTTTGTATTATTGTTGGGAAATTCTTAGCTTGGAGTCTGGAAGTGTAAGCGAAGGATTTTAATTCAAGTTAATTTATTTATTAAACTTAGGTAGTTGACGTAACCGGTCAAATAATATATTTTAAACTTGATGTTACTTTCGTAGTATTGGATGTTGAAATTCTGGTGCCCGAACTATTTGATTATTAATAACTGCGCTCCATAATTATGTATTGCGCTACTTAATTGTTTAAATTGTCAAAAGAAGTGCAGTTGTTAATAATAAAGCAGTCTGAATCAGATTATCGACATCAATTAGTATGAAAGTAGCATACCTATCTAATCCTTACTATAATATTATAAACGCGAAAGTTTCTATGGGTGTATGGATGTTTGTTACTCTTTCACGCAAAAACTATTGGACCGATTGCAATAAACTTGGTATGTAGATAGATGGAGACCTGGATTCACACAAAAGCTACTTTTTATTCCAATATTCCTACGGGAACGGGCCTTACGCGGGTAAAACCGCGGGGAAAACTAGTGTAAAATAATTTAGTAATAGTTATTGCGGGGTACTTAAAATAAATCTACCGGTGTACTTAATAACACTCGTATATATGTAAATATATACAAAGTTTTAACCCTATGTTCTGAAGGGGTAGGCAGAGGTATGTTATACATTTTGCCAACTAAGGTTTTAGGCCCAACGTAATAATTAAAACAGTTTGCCTTCACTATCGCTGCGCCACCAAGGACATAGAGGTATAATGTTTTATTTATTTATTTATTTGGACAACCAACAAGAACATACACTTTAGAAAAGTTAAGTTACAAAGTGAGTGGTATACAAGTGTTGGTGCTGCTTTAATGGGTTAGTCCCATTCGCCACCCCCAGCATTGCCCCCGTCGGTGACGAAAGGGACATTTTCAAAAAAAATATCCCTTTCGCCACCGGGGTTGGCAACTGGGATAAGTTTAATCGAGTTGGTCCCATTCGCCAACCCCAGCATTGCCCCCTCCGGTGGCGTTGTTATTTGTTTTTTTTTAAATAGTACCTAAAAAATATGTCCCATTTTTATTTTTATATATTCTTTTTATTTTTTTTTATGTCTAAAACAAACTTCCTATACAATATTTTTCTTTGGAAAATGTCCCGTTCGCCACCGGTGGGAGCAATGCGGGGGGTGGCGAATGGGACTAACCCTGCCTTAATTACAGGTTGCCACGGAAAGCAAAATACAAACGATAGTTAAGGCTACACAGAACTTAAAAAAAATCGTAAATAAACAATTTCTTACATAACTAGTATATAATAAAAGAACAAAATTTTATATTACTGTATCTCAGCTTAGTGATATTGTATAAGTATTTACTTGTTACACCGTAATAACTCATTCTGTGGCATACGACTCAATTACTTGCAATAAAAACATCGAATTGAAACCACCACGTTACTTTTACAACCAAAACAATACTTATTCCCTTCATATAAGACACTAAATTCTTTAACCGAGCGTTTCAATTACTTTGTTCCCATTATCACGCGTTCGGCAGTATGCAATTAAAAACCAGTTACAGTTGACCCCTCTATGTATGTTAATATTCGGAAATCGCGATAAAACTGTACGCGATTATAGATAAATGTACGCGATTGTAGGTGTCAATTTATGTAGGACGTTGTGTAACTGTGTTATCAATGGACTATTAGGAAAATTTTATGCTTCCCGAATGTCGGATAAACATGTTAATTTTTTAAAGTTTATTTTGTTGTTGACATCGTTTTATAAATAATCATTATATTATTTACTAAATATGGCTTATGACGCATAACATGTTATGATTTAATTTATTCCATACTTTCATATGCTAGTAAATGTATTTTGTTTTATCTAGCTTTCGTCTACAGCTTCTCTCGCGTGAAAGTCGGTTAGGTTAGGTTTTGCTAGTAACACGCCGATGAAACGCTGGTTACGGCCCGGGGAGAGAATTACCGGGCAGCTGCCCGTCTTGCCACGGCTGAAGTGGCCCTGGTTGTCGGCAGGATTAGGATGTTGGGACTGAAGGTGGCGCTGGAAAAGTCCGAGGCTCTGTTATTTCACGGGTCTCGGCGGGCGCCGCCACCAGATGCCCACATCATCGTTGGAGAGGTCCGCATTTGGGTGGAGCCGAGTATGAAATACTTGGGGTTCCACCTCGACGGCAGCTGGAACTTTCGCGTCCATTTTAGTCGCCTGGTCCCCCAGCTGATGTCGGCGGCGGGAGCGCTTAGCTCTCTACTGCCGAATATCGGGGGGCCAAGTGTCGTCTGCCACCGCCTCTATTTGGGCTGGCGCTAAGGAAGGCTCCTAAGGAGACCTCAAAGGGCGATGGCGATCATGGTGTCGCGGGCGTACCGCACCGTCTCCTTCGAGGTGGCGTGCGTTTTGGCGGCATCGCCGCCCTCGGATTTGGAGGCGGAGGTCCCTCAGGGCGGTGGAGACGCGAAGGTCCCAGGTTCCAGGACCAGTCGGTCCTTGAGGCGAAGTGGGAGGAAAGGCTGGCCCAGACCGCTACGGAGTAAGGACCGTCGAGGCTGTCCATCCGGTGCTCAGGCAGTGGACGGGCAGACGGCGCGGACCGCTCACCTAGCGGCTTACTCAGGTGCTCTCTCGACACGGCTGTTTCGGAGAGTACCTCTGCAAGATAACCGGTAGGGAGCCGACAACCAGGTGTCACCATTGTGAGGAGTGTGACCGGGACACGGCGCAGCACACGCTGGAGGAGTGCCCGGTGTGGGCCGAGGAGCGCTGTGCCCTGGTCGCCGTGACTGGCCCAGACCTCTCGTTGCCGACCATCGTATCCAAGATGGTCGGCGACGATAGGTGCTGGGGTGCAATGAGGACCTTCTGCGAGACTGTCATCTCGCAGAAGGAGGCGGCGGAGCGAGGGCGTGAGGAAGATCCTTACGCCCCGGATGTCCGCCGCCGGAGGAGGGGGCGCAGGAGACGCGCTTATGTCGCTCTCCTGCCCCCCACCTAGGGGCTTCGGTTGGCGGGGCCTCAGGGAACCCTGCCACCCGTAAATTAAAAGCCCCAGGGGGGCGCGTTGTTGTTTGTTGCGCGGTGTTCTCGCGCGTCTTCTAACGTCGAAAGGGGAGAGCTGTGAGGCTCTCCCCTGGGGACGAGAGGTGGTCGGGTCCATCTGACCCGGCCCGCACCCACACGGGGGGCCTGCTATGGACGAATCTTTTGAGAGCTCCCGACTGGCCCCCCCATTGGGTGAGAGAGGGAACACCCCAGGTTTTTTAGTGGGTATACCAGCACTTTATGTCCCACACACCCCGCCGGTGCCGTCCCCTAGCCGGCGGACAGTGCATAAAGCATTTTTCCTGGGAAACAAACCCATGTCACTCGATGATATAGCTTCCTAATTAGAATTTTAAAATCCGTTGCGTAGTTGTTGAGTTTAATTCTTACAAACAAACATATATGATATCAAATATTTCCTCTTTATTATATTGACATATTAAGTCAAATAGTTACATTACCCAAACATAAAAAATACAAAGAATTTTTAAATCTACTATAAATGAATAAGATTTAAGCGTTTAATTGTCAAATGACACAAAAAGGATGCAAGGTACAAACTATAACGTCACCGCTATTTGACCGCAGCTGTGCGAGGGAGATAGCGAGAAATCACCATAATGACCCCACTTCTTTTAAAATCCAAATATTAATTACCCCCTTGTTTTGCTACCAATAATTATACTGTTTTCACAGATTTATTTTGATTGCTATTTGCTTTTGTGTATAGAATAATGTACAAAATGAAAAATAGGCCACTACTGTTTTATATTATCACTAGCTGCGGCTTCGCCCACGAATAGCAGTCGGTTACACTAACCACTAAGCTATCAATTTCTATATAATATTCTATACATTACTAAAAAAAAAATCCTAATATCATTCCTATTTCGTCCCAAACTAAGTTTCTCTTTATCCCTGTTTCTTTAATGGATTTTTTTTGTACCGTTAGAAAAATATTTTAAAATACCTCGTTAATCTATCGACAAAGCCTTAGGCTTATGATTGCATGACATCACGAGCCCGTCAACGAAAAGATTAAAATAATTTTAACCATGTTTTGTTTTGCTAACCATATGCACAAAATGTAGGACGAAAAAGAAATAATTTAAAAAGAGGGGCGAGTGAAGAAAATTTTGGAACGTGGGACGTAACGTAGAGACAAAAGCGGAAAAAGTTTTTATGACAACATTCACTTTATTTATAACAAGTTGAAATTTAACTTCAATCGTTTAATTTTTAGTGTGTTATTTTTTTATTCATTTTATTGTGGTTTATTTACAGCCATTCTACAGAGAACTGACCTTAAATATAGACGTTTAAATACCTCAATAATTGATACAATTCGTCACAATAAAAACACGGTCCTCAGTACTGAAACTACGACTAATAAAACAATCTAGTATTACGGGATCAAAATGTAACTGATGTATGTTTTTATCCAATATTTTTTGTATTTGATGTGTGTATTGTCGACTTCCGCGTCCCAGACAGCCGACAAAATCTTTTGGTTTTTTGTTCCCCATGACGAATTTTATGTACATTCTGTCGACAGATGGCGTTTTAATTGTTATTTGAGACACGACTCGTCTAGGTCAACAGTCATCAACAGGTACTTAATTGGAGCCGGCAATTGACGATGTCAATAAAAAATAAAGCAATTTACCTATTGTCATTTTATTAGCATCATAGCCTCGTGGGAAACCGTTAGACTGCCACGCAGAGGTCTCGAGTTCAAACCCAAGGCGCGCATCTCTGACTTTTCGAAGTTATATGCGTATTAAATAGTTAATTATCGCTTGCTTTAACGGTGAAGGAAAACGTCACGAGGAAACCTGCATGTCTGAGAGTTCTCCATAATGTTCTCGAAGATATATGAAGTCTACCAAACCGCACTAGGCCAGCGTGGAGGACCATATCCTTCTCACAGTGAGAAGAGGCCCGTGCCCAGCAGTGGGACAGTTTAATACAGGACTGATATTATTATTATATTATCATTTTATTAGCGGCGATAGTTTAGTGGGACACCGTTTGACTGCCACCCAGAGGTCTAGAGGGCAATCTCAAGGCAGGCAACTCTAAATTTTCGAATTTATTTGTGTACTGGCTTTCTCTCGAGAACAGTACCCTATTCTGGATGAAAGATACCCTATTTTATATAATGTACCGCTGACAACGTGTATTCGAAATTTCATAATGATGGGTCGAGTAGTTAAGGCGTGATAAATAAACAAACTGACCTTCGCATTTATAATATTACCTGTTAGGATTATTGTTAAAGTTTATTTGTATTAAAACAATGTTTAGGCATAACTAATATTTGAAACAGTGTGGCTATTATAATTATTTTTACATCGAATGTCTGGACTGTAAAGCTTCATGCACAGCAGTCACATCAATACCACTGCGCTATCGAGACACTTGGACACGTTACAGGTACCTAGGCACCACCACCTAGGCACCACCACCTAGGCACCACAACCTAGGCACCACAACCTAGGCACCACAACCTAGGCACCACCACCTAGGCACCACCACCTAGGCACCACCACCTAGGCACCACCACCTAGGCACCACCACCTAGGCACCACCACCTAGGCACCACCACCTAGGCACCACCACCTAGGCACCACCACCTAGGCACCACCACCTAGGCACCACCACCTAGGCACCACCACCTAGGCACCACCACCTAGGCACCACCTGACGTGACCAACGTTACAGGTACCTAACCTGTAACGTTGGTCACGTCAGATATAAACAAGATGTGAACAAAACACAGCTGAAACGTGTTTTCAGATCGGACGTCATAATTTTGTTGTTTGTCATATAATCACGTAACGCATGCGCACATCACTTTTTTTGGGCTACAAGAGTGATAGATGAGAGACGTTTGCATGTAGCAGAGATGCGAATGTTAAGATGGATGTGTGGTGTAACCAGGATGGATAAAGTAAGGAATGAGTATATTAGAGGAAGTTTGAAAGTGGCACCTGTGACGGAAAAATTGAGGAGTGAACGTTCACTCCTCCTACATAAATTCACGCCTGTTTCCCAGAAGGGTAGGCAGAGACTACGGATTTCCATTTGCTACGATCCTGACACACTTCTCTGGCTTCATTCACTTTCATAACATTCCTCATACACGCTCGCCGGTTTAAGGTGCTCTTAACCTAGCCTATATCCAGAACGTCTCCGATCTGATCAAGAAACGTTCGCCTAGGTCTTCCCCTTGCGACTGTTCCATTCACACTAGCCTTATGAACTTTCTTAGTCAGTCTGTTCTCGTCCATTCTTTCTACATGCATACTTATATTTATGTTTATACACTATACGTAACATGTGCTGTCATTGAAGTGATACTTCTTTGGACACAAAAGTTTGGTTACGGTTACGCGTTACGTTTTCTATTCATGAATGTGTAAATGTGAAATATTTGTCTCAAAAATATGAAGTATCTATATAATTCACAACAATGTATATGTATAGGCCATCGTGCAATTTCGCTTATGTACACAAATGTTTTGGCCCAATGACTAATTTATATTTACTCAATGAATAAACACTAAGTCAGCAAATAAAGCCTTTCTAGGGACGTGCAGGTTTGTAATAGATCACATCTAATCGATGAATCATTGCTTGAGTCATCGATGAGCTTCCGCACCGATCGCTGACTGAGACAATTACTTTAACCTTGTGTGTTCACTTCATTTATTGCAATAGTACCACATTTATAGGGTTTCATACATGTACCTGAGTAGTAATATTTTCGGTTATTCATACCATCACAGGACTGTCCATAAAGACAATAAGTGACACGAGGCAGGGAGTTGGTAAGCTCTCTCCAGTCATGTCGAATTGCCATCCGATCGAAATATGACTGTTAGTGAACAGAGAACAAGGAAATTTAGACAGTACGGGTGGCGTAGTGATTTAAGTGGTCACCTCGGCACTGCCATTGCGCCAAGTCGAGTGATGTGGGTTTGCTCTTCACTTAGGAAAAACATTTATGTGATCCACTAATAATTGTTGCGATTCTGGGTGTTCCCGCGACACAGAAATAATTTATTGTTCCTGAGATATCATTTAAAAATAAATAATAGTAGGAGTTCTGTCCCTGGAAATTTGAAGGACGACTATAAGTTCACATTCCACTCAGCGAAACTTAAACCATAGCGGGTAAAGGCGATGTTATCTATGCATAGTCTGTGTATATAGATTTGTCTACGACTTTCTTATTACATACATATTGCTAGGTTATGTATGCATTTGTAGTACTTTGGCGTCGCCTTATAAACGTGGTCACCTAGTACTCGCATTCGTTGAAGTAAATAACGTATTCTGAGCGATTCCTTTTTATTTATATACAATAATTAGAAGAAGCACGTGACATCTAGCCTATATGTAATTGTATGTAATGACCTTGAAGTACACCAGTACGTATGATTATCAGGTATTTTATATCTACAGGATTCTAAAATGCAATGATACTTAAGGATCAGACGAACATAGTCCTACGCCTTGATCTCCGAAGGCAGAGGGATACCATGTGACGTTAGATGTACCTGGTGGATAATGGGTACCATTTTTACCTACCAGGGTATGATTAGTATCAGGATATACGGAATCAGGAACTGTGCCTGGGAGATGGCAATAGACTCGCTTCGCTACTTCGTTCGCTGAAGAGTTATTCCAATTTATCCCGCCTCCCCTTTCCTATCCAGAACAACGCGTGCTGGGATCAGATCCCATCCTTACACGGTGGAGTCGACTAGAGTGCGTACCAACAAGTTTGGGTCCTCATATAACTCTGCCGAACGATCAAGGCATGGCATTCTCTGCCAAGGCACGTGTTTCCTTCTTACTTCAATCCTGGGTCCTTTAAGCGGGGCGTGAAAAAGCACCTTCGCAGGCCGTCAAAGTAGAGACCTCAACATCGCCTCGGCTGCTATGAGGACGGTGTGGAGGCCACTGCTCATAGACCACACGACTGCTTACCATCAGGCGGAGTGTTGTCATTTTGACAAGGAAAAATCGGCCTATTACCATACTTGGCGAAAGGTGGGTGCAATACAACTCTGCTAATCCTTTTGAAGATATGGGTGTGAGAGTATTTTATGCATGTTAATGCCAGATAAACAGATGGCCTGGCAGTAACCACAGCTCATTGATATGATTGTGATCGCGTTGTTCTGTGAAAACAGATGGTCCGATCATGAGTTTTAAAGATTCTGTCAGATCTTAACTCATTTATTTATCCAAGTAGTTTAACCACGTTTCCACTGGAGTCACTTTAGGAATCTATATATTAATACGTGAAGCAAAAACTTTGTATCCCTTTTAACAAAAATTGCGCGGACGGAGGAGAATGAAATTTGGCGCAGGTAAACTTTATATGGAGATGGAGGGGCGAATCATAATATTTTATAAAATATGCATTTGAAATACATTAAATTAATGAAAAAGCACTACACGTACACAGCCATGATTTGACACACGCAGTCGAATCGCGTTCGTAGTATTTCGACATTGCCCGTCTGACGTCGTACAATTCTTTGTAACTATGGTTACCTATACCTTATTATTTTGAGATGAAATAAAGAAAAACAGAAAACAAAGTAGCAAGCTTAGGAATTTTGATCGAATTTTGACCACAAAGCGACCGCTAGTACGTATAAAAAAGAAAATAAGAAAGAACGATAGCCTAGTGGGAAACAGCCGGATTGCCACGCAGAGGTCTCAAGTTCGATCCCAAGGCGCGCATCTCTGACTTTTCGAAATTATGTGCGTATTAAATAGTTAATTATATCGTTCACTTTGACGGTAAAGGAAAACATCGTGACGAAACCAGCATGTCTGAGATTTCTCCATAATGTTCTCGAAGATATGTGAAGTTTGCCAACCCGCACTAGGCCAGCGTGGTGGACTATAGCCTAACCCTTTTCACACTGAGAAGAGGCCCGTGCCCAGCAGTGGGACAGTTTAATACAGGGCTGATATTATTATTATATTTAAAAAAGATAATATGTCAGCGGTCACTTTATACAATAATTAAATCATATATGACTGCATTAGTATCGAGTGACACACTTTTGCTTACCCCCATGGGGAACATAGGCGTGATACCTACTATATATCTATGTAACACGGGATAGAAGCTGCAGTCGAGAACTCTTCAATAATATGTGGCTTTGCCGCATTTATATCGCATGAAAAAGTGTCCACCCTAAGAAGAGTGAGCTCACACAATAGATAGAATACGACAGTGTACTTTATTCAATAAGTGAGTGTGATAATACTATATTTATAATTCATATTTCATGTTGTCATTGTGTGTATATTGAAAGGTAATTTTTTGTGTCACGAAGGACTTTACAAACATACAAACAACGGACACAAAGATCACCCAAACTCGGAACAACCATTTGTGGATCACACAAAGTTTTGTCCCGCGTGGGATTCGAACCCACAACACTCGACGCAATGGCAGTGACTAGACGACCACTTAAAACTCTACGTCATCCGTGCCGTTATAAAAAGGTTACCTTATTTAAACGTAATAGGACGCACCTATAATGTTATTCCTTGATTATAATAATAATAATAATATTCTATAATATAATATATACACACAACCATCTAGCCCAAACTAAGTAGAGCTTATACTATGGATACTAGACAATGGATATACATACATACATTTTTTTTTGTAATATATAATAATAATAATGTCCTCCAGACCGAATTTCGGTCACGGCGGCCAATCTTAACGGAGACTGGCCATCAGCGCAGGAGATATTATAGTGCACAAGTATGTGCGCAAACACAATTGCACTCTCTGTTCCTTTACTCTCATGATCCGATGGGACGGTAATCCGACACGACCGGAGAGAGATCAGGCGCAGGACCAACGGCTTTACGTGCTTTCCGAGGCACGGGAGTGTCTAACACCGCCAACTTTCTAACTCCGGGCTGCTGTTGAAATTCATTAACAGAAATACCCAATAACTTTTTCTTGGCCCGACCCGGGATTCGAACCCGGGACCTCATGCACAGCAGTCGCATTCCGCACCGCTGCGCCACGGAGGCAATTGCCAATGCCTATTATGTTGGTCTTCTAACAATAGCTAGTGAAGTCTCTCTTACAGTTAAATATATACCTACATAATATTATACATAGAAACACCCAGACAAACATTCATGTCCATGCACACAAATGTTTAACTTGTGCGGGAATCGAACCCGCGACCTCAGGCATGGCAGATGGTTACACTAACCACGACGCCATCGAGTCTGCCAAGTATAACAAAGAGATGTTGCATATTCTGTAAATTCTAAAGCGAAAATTAAAACATGTGTTCTGTGGGTGTTACTGTTTATTTCCTCAGAGATTATTTTTATATCAACAATAACAGTAAAATATGTTGATGTTTGTTTATGGTTTGTCTGTGGAATTATTTCTTGTTACTTATCTCGTTGTTATATAAACATATTTTTATTGCTTTAGATGACGTGGTATAGGATTGCTGTAATGATTGCGTGCGATAGCGGGGTTGTAGGTTTGATACCATGGTCGGCCAAAATGTTATAGAGTTTTTATATTGAGACATTCATTAACAGCACGGAGTCAGCAAAAGATTTTTGCCTTTTTTTTATACCTCTAAGGTGTCAAACTAACTGGTCACCGTAGCCTGTGAACGCCTATGATACCAGAGGCATCACTTGGGCGTTGCCGACCCTTTAGGAAGGAAGAAGAGAAAAAGGAGGTGGGAAGGAGTAGGAGCGGGAAGGAGGCAAGAGCGTGAGCCTCCCGTAGGAGGCTTATTAACTTATCGTTCACCTGCTGAAACCCTTATAAACATTATAAAAAAGTGAGAAACGGCAATGAATTGCCGCAAATCTTAGAGTTCGAAAAAATGGTTCAAGTAATATGCTATGGTCAATTGTTACCACGTGACCTTGAGGTCAGAGGTCAAAGGTCATTGTCATTTCGGGGATATATCGACTATGCTGAATCGAATGGCGCTGACCGCGAGTCTCTAGCTCTTAGGGTTCTTGAGTTGAAAGTTGTATAACAGACAGACGGACGGACAAAGCTGTTGTATAAGAGTTTATTCGAACTCTAAAAACGATAAGTAGATGCAAAAGGCCTCTGTTTGCAACCTGTGTTGCCGCCATTGACATAATCTAACACAATTAAAGCCTGATTATGTTAATTACAAACGCAAACGCAAACTAATTAATGTTGCGTAGCCATGAGCTCATCAAAGCATTAGCGTTTTAATAATTAATTTGTGGATGCGTGTGCGCTTTCTATCTTTTAATCGTTTGTTTGACAACTATGTGTTTAACGGTAAAAGATTTGCATACCACTCTAGAATAAAAAAAATAGATTTTTGGTCATAGATATTTAACAGATCAGTTCCACTATAAGATGTTTCCAGGTTATCCATTAATTACCGGACAGTGTATACAGTGACGCCACTGTATACACTGTATACTGTAGTGAAGTGGGGGCGGCAGGGGTGGCCCGCCCCGGGCGGCACATTTACGGGGCGGCATAATTTCATAATAAATTCATAATATAATTATTTTAACTGTATGCTTAATACACAATAATGATGACTGTTCCTGCCGAAAAAATCTTTATAATTACCATTTATTACCTATATTATTTTTAATTGAAATATATAACTAAGAGGGCAGCAAAATTTTCTGCCGCCCTGGGCTGCGGCTGACACCCACGCCACGCCACTGGATATATTATATAGATACCAATATTACTTACTTTCACCATTCAAGGATACACAGATGAGAATTTATTTATTGATTTTTTTGTTAATCGAGATTTTGTCAATTAATTTCCCTTCCACCCTTCGGAAGTAGTCCCCTTTCTGGATGAACTTACAGAAAGGATATAGAGTACCCCTTATGTCCTTTTCTGTACCCTGATCAAATTTATCTGCGAAATTTCATGATGATCAGTCGAGTATTTCATTTCGCATTTTATGTCAATGTTAAGTTATGTGTTTAATTTGTCAACCAATTTAAATAAAATATAAAAGTTTCGTACTGCACAGCGCCGCGATGTGGGTTCGATCCCCTACTGGAGAAAAATTGTGTGGTCTACAAACGAACGTTCCGAGTGCGGGTTTTCTCTGTGTCTTTTTTTAATATTTGTGAAGTCCCCCGGGATAAAGGAATTATTACCAGGACGGCAGTTGTCTTTTATTAAAAGATAAAGTATTTTATATTAACTTAAGTTTGCAATAAAATCTCGCTCTTGCCCCGTAGTAAAAATATTTATAAATATTGCTAATGCTTTTATTTACTTTTCGATTACTAAGATAGAAACATTTCCCTATTCTTTGTTAATAAAAAGAAATATTCTGGTAAGGGAATCCTTGCGTCGTGAAATTTACAAACATTGCATCAGCGCATTATCGCAGATTTAAGTTCGTCGAGAACTCGAATCTTTTAATTACTGTTTTAACTTTTCTCTATTCTCTATATAATAATTTTATACTGCACTCAATTTAAATAAAATGCAAGTATTTCAATTTTAGGCCCAATTTTATACTTACGTGTAGATCGAACCCAAAGCACACGGCGCATTCACATACCTAATTATTACCTCTCAAACTACTACATGATCCGTGCAATAGAAAAACTAGTGAGTAATTTGCAACCTAAATTGCTTGTTATCGTTACTAATATTATAAATGTGAATGTTTGTTTGTTTGTTATACTTTTAAATCACGCCTTAACTACTCGACCGATCATCATAAAATGTCGCATACCTACTCATTGTCAGGAGAACAGAAAAGGACATAGGATATAATATATATACTGTTCCCGAGGGATACAACTTTATTCAGGACATTTACATTAATGCGGACAATGGTGCCAATTCTGTTGTCACAAAATTCACTTATCTTAGCTAAAAATCTCTAAAATTTAGTTTAGTCCTGTCAAACGACATTTTGTATTCTGAAATCGCTAAAAGTGACAGGACTAAACTAAATTTTAGAGATTTTTAGCTAAGATAAGAGAATTTTGTGACAACAGAATTGGCACCAATATCTAGTCTAAAATAAGTCAACAGAATAAAACATCCATGGCGCCAGGCGCCACATTAAGCCACTATTTAGCCATGACATGATAGACAAACCCCGACAAGAGGATTTAATTGCCATAATAATTTTAATATGTTTATACTACTGAACGATATAAAATTTTCCATTGTAATTAATTCCCAGACGTGTAATATGCGACACACGTGGGATACAAACCCAAAACTATTTGCTATTAGAAACTATAACTGTGACATATGTTTTTTAATAGCCTTGGTTCTGTGGTATAAGTTCTTGTTGTTGTCGCTTGTTTCGATCGAGAGGTACCAGGTTCAATTTACTGGAGGCCAAAGTGTTGTAAAGCTTTTGTGTAAAATAGTTCTTATAAGCAGTGGGGAGTAAAGTAATTTATTTTTTTAAAAACTTCATGCACATAACAATACATTGGCGGACTTAATGCTAAGAGCATTTTCTACCAGATAACCGTAGAGTGATGCAGAAATAAAAAGAAATAGATGCATACGCATACAATAGCATCATAAATATACATTTATTTAAACTAAAGAATAACACCATGCCATGAACATCTATGGCAGTCGTTATTGGGAAGTCAGTGCCCTATAATATCCAGACACTGGTCTAGCCTTAGGGTATCATTAGCCTTCGGGTTACGGAGGTCAGGTGGCAGCCGCTCCGTGTAAAAACTGATATCTAGTCAAATCCGGTTAGACTAGAAAAGCCGACCCCAAGTGACTTGGGAATAGTAAAGGCTAGGGAAAAGAAGAAGAAGAATAACACAATGTAATGTAGTGGTGATTTTAAAAACATACATATATACATAATCTCACGGCCATTTTCCAAAGATCTAAGCGGAGCTGGTGTAGCGGCTATGGTTTTATACCATGTATTAGGCAACAAACCAATTGCTGTTTATCAAACATAGTTTAAGACTTAATGCTACTAAGAATTTCTTACAGAACACCACTCGGCCTAACCTCGGCTGATGCAACGGGGCGCGGCAATAGGGTCGATCCGGCATTACCAGGAACTTAAAGCCATATTCAAAGTCCAAGCAAAGAGTTGAGCCTATGAGAAGAAACCTGCAAGAAACTCTATAGCTGGCGAAAGGTGGATGAAATATACCTCTTTATTTTCTTTCTTTAAAAAGATAACTCCCGCAATAGGTATAATTCCTGTGTTGCGGGGAACTTAACAAACAATCAAACAACGGACACAAAAAACACCCCGACTCGGAACAACTATTTGTGAAACACACAAAAATATTTGTTCCATGTGGGGTTCGAACCCACAATACTCGGCGAGTCGGCAGTGGCGAGGCGAATATTTAAACCATTACTCTCCCTGCTTGCCCTTTTGGGAATAAACATAAACTATGTATATGTAACTCATGGTGTAGTCGTTCTATGTATAACTATAAAAGGACGCGAATGGCGTCACATTTTGCACAACAACGGCCGAAAATCTAATGTTTTGCTTAGTTATTCGACTCGCACGAGTTGTGAGCGCGCTCCCAATCCCGAATCGCGCATCCCTACTCGTCAAAAATTGGCGCGTGTCTTTTATTTCTCATCATTTATATTATAAAATTAGTTTAATTGTTTAAATAATAGTAATTGGTGTAAACTGAATCATATTTGTTATATTAATGGATAGAATAGTTCAAAGTATTAGTGTGATAATTTAAGTGAGTGTGAAAATGAGAACATTTTTGTTTATATTTCTGGCGGGCTACGCTATCAAGTGTGATGACAAGTAAGTACCTTTTTAGACAAGAAGGGCTCGGAGCAACTATTTGTGGGCCCCGAGCCATTCGTAGGTCTCTCTGAGAGTACCGTCAAGGCAGTTTTGAATGCACACGGCAATGATAAACACAGGCTAGAGTGGATGGGCCCTTAGGGGTCTGGAACACTCCAAGATATTCATTGCAAACAGAGCCACGGGCTTTACCCGGAAGTTCTGTGGGTACAACAAGGGCCAAATACGCCTGCTCACAGGAGCGTTTACTGGTAATATTGGCACCAACGACTTCCTGTGCATATTGAGATTGTCAAACAATTCGATCTGCAGAGCCTGTGGTGAAGAGACGAGTCCATATCACACCTACTGTGTGAATGTGTCGCGTTGGCCGGACTAAGGATGGGTCTGATGGGGTTGGCATATCCGAACCCTGAAGACTTCAGGCTTCTTCCTCTGAAGTGTACGCTGCGACTGATGCAGTACATTCATAGGGGGATAGCTCAGGGATAAACCTCGGGGCCGACACAAAAGATCGCACTGGGTCGAAGTGTCGCCGGTCTACACTGACTGGCCCCCGAATCAAGATAAGATCCTATCTTCCTAATTAATATTATAAATGCGAATGTGAGTATATTTGTTTCTTTGTTACGCTTCCACGCCTTAACTACTCGACCGATCGTCATGAAATTTCGCATACAACTTGTAAGGAGTACAGAATATGGTACCTTTCATCCAAATAAAAACAATTTACTCGAGAGATATTAAATTGACATTTAAGTGAGCGAAGCGGGCAAAATCTAGCTACATTAGGTATATTTAAAATTTATTTGTGGATGCACTTATTTTTTGTTTGTTATTTACTTGCTGTAGACCGCAACTTTGTTTGAATTTATTAAGAGTAGGTTTTGCCCAGAATTCAAAACCACAAATATGCAGCTTTTCATAAAGATCCGTCTTGAAATATTCATTTGGTATAATCCTACTACTACTTAGCTCCGCCCCGCGGTTTCACTCGCGTAATCCCGATGCCGTGAGAATATCGGGATAAACAGTCTATGTGTTAAGCCAGGTCTCCAACTATCTACATACCAAGTTTCACCACAATCGGTCCAGTAGTTTTTGCATGAAAGAGTAACAAACATCCATACATCCATACATACAAACTTTCTTGTTTATAATATTAGTTACGATTACGATGCGATTGTGAATTTGTTTATTTGTTAGTTTGTTACCCTAGGACATAGGGTACCTTTTAAACAAAAAAAAACTGCTACAGAAACTTATTGATAAAATCTAGATTAACACGAGCAAAGCCAGAGGCAAAATCTAGTCTCGTGTAAATTAAAAATCTCAATCAATTGAAAAAGTTTGTTTGCCATTGCGAATGTGTTTGGCAAGTACCTATTCAAATTACTAATGGATATGCAAATTCTTAAAATAGATAAGTATGATGAGCTGTCGATAACTCATCAATATAGAGTGGGATTCGAGTGCCGGGTCGAGTAAACCAAACAAATAAATCAGTAAAACTGCAGGTGTATAAACTTTAGTGTCTGAAATGATTAGGGCTGTCTCTGTAATTACAATCCTAACTAATATTATAAATGTGAATGTGAGTTTGTTTGTTACGCTTTCACGCCTTAACTACTCGACCGATCATCATGAAATACATCCAAAAAAAAGAGAGGGTTCTCGAGGAGCCGAGCCACAGGCAAAAACTAGTAATCAATAAATATGTATATTGTTAATATATAATTACTAGAAACTGTTATTTAGGCAGGTAAGAACATATATATAATAACTATTTCAGGAAATTTTCGCGTAAAAGTTCTTGTACTTTATTGTGCAATAACTAAAGTACATACAAACAGAGTCGCGGGTTAAAACTAGTGTCAGATATTATTAGATTTATACCTCGGCTCTTATCCTTGAATTTAAAAGCTTCAAGTGCGCAAGCGCAGATTGTATTATTGAAATTTTTATAGCTGTACCTATAAATGAAATCTATATCGAAATGGATTTGTGCCATAAAATTGCTTTTATGTAAAACATATTTATATATACACTAGATTTTACCCCTGGCTTCGCTCGTGTTAAAGCTGATTTTATCAATAAATTTATATCCCTCGGCAACAGTAGCTTTTCCTGCATACACGGTAGAGCCGATAAGAGCGCGCACCAACAAGTTTGGCTCCTCATACCTCTGCAGAACGATCACGGCATGGAATTCTCTACCAAGGCACGATTTTCCTTTTTCTTCAATACTGGGTCCTTTAAGCGGAGCGTGAAAAAGCACCTTCTTCAGCAATCAAAGTAGGGACCTCAAAATCGCCTCAGCTGCTATGAGGATGGCGTGGAGACCACTCTCTTGAACTACATGATCGCTTACCATCAAGCAGAGTATGGTCATTTTGACGAGCAAAATTAAAAAATAAAATACAATAAAGAAAAATAGAAGTACCCATGGCCTTTTCTGTGATGATCAGTTGAGTAGAAAAGGAATGAGAGCGTAACAAACAAACAAACTGACATTCACATTTATATTAGTTAGGATATATATTAATATATCCTAACTATTATAGTATAGACTATTAAGTCTCAAGCTTTTCCTCGAAGGGATTGGTAGAGGTTTATTACAGCCATATTCTTCGCTACGGTTTTATATAATATCAGCCCTGTATTAAACTGTTCTACTGCTGGGCTCGGGCCATAGTCCACCACTCTGGCACTGTGCGGGTTGGTAGAATTCACATATCTTCGAGAACATTATGGAGAACTCTCAGACATACAGGTTGCCTCACGATGTTTTCTTAAGCGTTAATTAGCTATTTAATACGCACATAACTTCGAAAAGTCCGAGATGCGCGCCTTGCGATGGAGCTCGAAATCTCTGTGTGGCAGTCCAATGGTCTTCTACTAGGCTGTCGCTGCTTGCTAAGGTTAAGAGGGTTATAGGACCCACGTAATAGGGAGCAAGCCTATTACCCTATACCAAGCATAGGTCCAGATACGGGCTGCTACCTGGAATGTATGTATTTGCAGTAAATCCCACGGTGCTGAAATGATAAACAGTTTTAATAACACATATTTTACCGGTTTTAAGTACCTTACACATAATAAGAACACGTGTTGCGCCTATCAATAAATAATACACGAGCACCTATGTCAAACTGTGGGTGTAATAAATCTACCCTACTGGAGGTATATAATTATGTATGTCTTTGTCTGTTTATTTCAAAATATCAACTTGCTATTTGTTTTAGGTATAATTATTTATTATTATTATTTATTTACTTAATTAGAACGACCTCAGGCCAGTTATACTAATTAAGGACGCAACTATTATAATAACTTCTTACAATATTCAATAACACACTGACAATATCATCTTCCATTCATCCGCAAACATATCACACTGAATGTTGTCCACAAGGAGAGCGTCGAGTGTGGTGAGAGACCGAGGTATAGGCGAATTACCACGGTGGTGGAGCTGGTAAGGCAAACAATTTGTGCTTTCTGCCAGGGCGGTAATTATTAGGAACAAATATCCTCAATAGCACATAATTAGATACAAAATGTACAGACTTGCGTAGCTTAGATTTTAATTATACTATAGATAGATAGCTAGACTGCTTTACATGTGCGAACAGAGGGCATCAGCACAGCGTTTTGTCAAGAAGAGATTTGGATTTGCATTAATAGGTTGATTCAAATGTATTGTCTAGAAAATCTCAGTAGCAATGCAGCTCTGGATATGTCTCCTGTAGACTGCAAGGCTCACCCGATATTACGTCGAACCTAAAACGTAGACCTTTACCACCCTTAGGAGTATATACAGGCGCGATGTCTGTAACGTCTTTTATCTATATAGAAGAAGATAAATATTAAATTATTGTTGTTCCAGCTACTACGTGGTCCAAATGCCAGAGAGGGTCCAATCGAAAGACTTCAAGGTATACTGGAACGTGCCCACGATGCAGTGCAAGTCTAAGAAGATACCATTCAACAATCTCTTCGAGCAGTACGGCATCATACAGAACACCAATGATACGCACCGAGGGGACAAGATCTCTATACTGTACGACCCTGGGTTCTTTCCCGCGTTGGTCAAGAATGAGTCAACGGGAGAAATCATGTACAAAAATGGAGGAGTTCCTCAGCAAGGAGATCTGATGGAACATCTCCAAATTTTAAAACGCGAAATGGAAGACAGTATTCCTGATAAAAACTTCAATGGTAAGTAATATATACTAAACTGTTTCTGGTAGCTGTTATACAGGCAAATTATGTTCAGTAGCATTACACCTGGGAGTTTTCCCGGTAGACCGCAAAAGCTGCGTACCACTCGGGACCTGAAAACATAGCTGGCGCAAAGTGAGCGTATACACCAATTATTTTAAGGTAACCCTCGCGGTATAATCGCCACCTATGTCGCGGGATACTTTACAAACATACTATTCTAAGACATAAATTAATTGGGCCATTATGGTTCTGTCTGTTGTCTGGCTCAGAGCAATAATTAAAGGATCACAAAAATTATTGCACAGTTGTTATTGGAACCACAACTCTCAAAGCGGCGGGAACAGTGTGGCAACGCTTGGCTAACTACACCATCCGAGCATCGAATCTAAAAACTGTAACGGGGTCTGTACATTAGAGTATTTATATTTTCATAAAGTTATTTGTTGACTATTTTAAGGGCTTTGAAACCAAAACAGAGCATTTTATAATAGTTTCCTATTTGTTTGTTCCGGCGTCATATCATTTCAATGATCGACTTTTGACACAGTTTAGAATGTTGGGTAGCTTGGAGTTTAATATATAATCTAAGCCACGCTTCATCTAATTCTGTTTAGTAGATCTATAAATATGGTATATAATGCGATCAGCGTTAAACGACGTCGCCGGCGAACTTCAATTCACGTGCATTAGGCCGTAAATGCTAGTTTTAACATTATACGGTAATTCTTAATAGCATCATGAAGAAGAAGAGATCAGTATGTAATACGCCACTAAGCACGTCCCATATTACGTGCGACACAAATATATCTGATGTAATCTGGGTGTACTACAACTCTGCTTATCCCATCGTGTATATCCACCAAGCATAAGTCTGTTTGTATGTATATTTCCAGGAGTAGGCATCCTAGACTTCGAGGCGTGGAGGCCGGTACTGCGACAAAACTTTGGCAGCCTGACTCTTTACAAGAATATATCTAACGAAATAGAAAGAGAGAGACATAAGCGGTGGAAGGAACAACGGATACAGGAAGAGGTACTACCAACAAACGTATAACTCGCTAAGAGCATGTTTTAAACGAGTTCAATATTGACCTAAAGGTCTTCTCTATCACAAATCTAACGCCTTATCCGTTGGGTAAATGTCAGTCGGTTGCTAGCATAATTGTTCAGACCAAAAGTCAGTTTCTTCTTGACACACAACTAAACTCATATTTCTGCATGAGATATCATTCAAACTGGGACGTCCTGAATAGCAAATTTCCTCAATCCCACAATAAGAAACCCACATAACATTTTACATCTGTTTTCCAGGCAACACGTCGATTCGAATCAGCAAGTCGTGATTTCATGCAGACCGCGCTGGCTCTTGCCAAGAAGATGCGTCCTAAAGCGATTTGGGGCTACTACGATTTCCCACACTGCTACAACCGGGCTTCTAATAGCAACCCAGAGAATTGTGCCAAGATAGTTCCAGAAGAGAACGATGGGTGAGTCTGGGTAATCCCTTCATTATTTTCTTTTATATTTCAAGAGATGGCCTATAAGAATACGGTCCGCCTGATAATAAGTGGTTATTGTAGTTGATGATCGCTTGCACTATTAGAAGTTTCACTCGAGTATCTCTGACCCAGAGATAAAACTGAAGCTTGGAATGAAAGAAATGGATTCTGGCATATTGATTTCACATATGAGTCCACTTAACCCATAACAGTTATCGCACAAGCGAAATTGTAAAGCTTTAAGCTCTATGTCATTTTTAACCCGTTGAGCGTTGGCGATAAATCCACAATAATTAGTAAAACAAATCGCGATTTTCTTAATGCAATGAGCGCTTTTTCTCTGCCTGAGAATTAAAAAATAGACAAAAGAATGAATATTCGTATATTGAAGTAACAGTCAAGAGTTAAGCAGTCAGTCTTTAAACACATCACGTTCTACATTCCAGTACGTCCTGGCTGTGGTCTGAAAGCACAGCGCTCTACCCTTCCGTGTATAGTGATAAAAACGTATTGCCAGACAAACTGACTACCTTCATCAGAGGCAGGATCGAGGAAGCTGAACGAGTGAGGATCGAAGGTATTCCCATACTGCCGTATTGGTGGTACCGATATAGAAATGGTGGATTTTTTACCGAGGTAAGACCTCGAAATGTCACTATATTTTTTTCTTAAAGACCACTCTCGCCCCTAGGTTTAAATCATTCGTTCCTGTGTTTAAAGACAAACATTCCACGGACACAAATATCACCCAAACTCGGAATACTATTTGTGGGTCACACAAATTTTAGTCCCGTGTGGGATTCAAACCCACAACACTCGGCATAGTGGCACAGACGAGGCGACCAATTAAAGCATTACATCATCCGGGCAGTATTGAATACTTAACTTTGATTTTAAATATACAACTGGCGGTACAGAAATTATTCCTGCGTCACGGAGGACTTGTGTGATATCACAAATGTTCAAATAAAAAACATCCACAGTTGGTACAATTATTTCTGAATTATCACAAATATTATACTAGGTATTTAGCAATAAAATTAGTTTTGTATGAAGGGTATCCGTGACATTAGGTTTTTCATATAAACTATTTAAAGAACAATAACCATTGACATCATCCCTCATAAATGTTAAATCCGATATTTTGTTATTTGTCATTTTATGATATTATGCAGTTAAATCAATAATTCATGAAAAATTATAATTAGTACTTTAGAACTAGCAGTATACAGTCACAAATTGTCATAAACAGCAACCGTCACGTAATTATGGTAATTATTATGAACTTACACAAACCGAGAATTCAACTGAGCGACCTAATTTTAAACACAAATTGAATAAATGCCTTCAGGACAGGAGTTTTACTAACATTTATACAACGGACATAAAGAACATCCAGACACGAAATAATCGTTTATGTATGGCGTTCGAACCCACAACACACGGTGCAAAGGCAGTAGCGAGGCGACCCCTACGCCAACTGAGTTTTAAAAACACACGTATGTGTGTGTAAGCACGTACACGCAGACTACGCTTGTATTGAATAATATTTCAGAAAATTGTCTTTAAGCGAAGAATATTATTTTCTTAACGTACACTTTCTGAAATGCGGGGAGGTGTAAGTTATAAGATGATATTCAAACTTCTTTTTCAGACTGACTTAGACGTGGCTTTCAGCACGTTTTACAACTCAACCGCTACAGGCTTCATCATTTGGGGCAGTTCTAGTGACGTCAACACAATAGATAAATGCAACAAGCTAAGGGCATACGTTACCGATGTTCTAGGACCAACTATAGCCAAGTATACCAAACCTGAAATCAGGCAAGCAGACATACCAGTAGAAATAAGTAATACAACATCTGTACCAGAAACTGTACATAAACTAGACTCTGATGACCACTTCGCGGATGAAGAGTTAAAGAAAGATAATTCTACTTTTGATAAGAAAGATATCAAAAATATGAATGAGAGTACAATTATAGATTTGGTTTTGCACAAAATTGTCGATTACTGTTCGGAAAATTGTCGTGGTAAGGTAAAACCAGGTCTAGAAGTGAGTACAAAACCACCAGCTGTCGTGACAACCAAGAATTCAGTTAAAGAGGCTTCTGATAAACATTCAGCTACTGGTAAGTGTTTTAAATGTTAATTAAATACTTATCTCTGCAGATTGTGAATGTGAATCTCGCAAGGAAGCATTATGGTCTAAAAAGTATACTATGTGCCAAGATACGGTTTGACTGTGCACTTTTGTATACTTTTCACGGTGCAAAATGTATATAAAACTCCATCCACAGCTTGTTTCAGCTTCTAGAAGCTTTACTGTGGTTGCCATCGGTGGCCCAGTGTGTGCAGCAAGGTGTTGTTATAATTTAAAGTTCAAAACATTAAGACAGTTAAACACTTCAAAATGCTTTTGTTTGACAAATAAATAATTTTGTTCTAATAAGCGTATAAAAGAAAAATATATTGCGACTGAAAATTTAAAGGTTATTGTCTATTTTCTATTTCAGAATCAACAAGCACTTTAAACGTTACAACTCATGCACCTAGTATCAAAAATGATGTAAATAGTGAACAAAACACAACTATTGTGGTACATTTAAGTTCCAATGATACTCATTTGACTTCAAATGATACTAAGGCCAACAAAGAAGTTGCAATGAATGCAACAGCAGCCTCCGTATCAACAGATCAGGTTATAATTACATTTATTTCATATTTGTTGTTATGTGTAATGTGGGTTGAATGTAGGCTTATTGATAATAATCATTAATATGTGATAATTAAAAACTAATATCTTTATTTAAGTAATATATAGCTGCTACTCAAAATAATAGCTCTCAAGTCCCTGATTATTTACTTAACCGCTTGGACTTAACTGTTAACTAACACTCAACGTTGATTAATAATGAATATAGGATAATTTTGATGTGATTAGTTGCCATTATACTTAGCTACCTCTTAAATATTTGAGATTGGTTTCCTTCATGTTTTTTGCAGCGATTGCATTGTTCATTTATTCTATTAATAAAATCACTGTTATACTGCTAACTTTAATGTTCTAATTGTCATAAGACGTCTATTCAACCGCTGTGATATATTAAATATTTTAGTACTTTAAAATTGTATTAGATCTGCACGAATATACTGCATGAATTATGTTATTTATTCTTTATATTTTGTAATGAGCATGACTCTGAACATCATTTTAGCCAGTAATCAATTAATTCATTTTAACGTAACTATTTCACATCTGTGATATCTAGGTAGCTCTCATAAAAATGATAATGAACACGGTATTTTGTATGACACCGTTTAAAACGCAATGAAATCAGAGACATTAAAGTTAACAAGATTTCAAATATATTTTTGTGTAATTTATATATCAGTATACAGTTTAGGCTTTTAAGAATTTGTAGAGTTTATTTATTTGTATTTGTAGAGTTTTCTGAAAAAGATGACTTGTTCATTCAAGAGTTATTTTTAAAGTCAATTCGTCATAGTACATACATAAACTGGCGTTATATATGATTTTCTTCCCATTTCTGATGATATATTTACGTTTCCAATTTTGCACTTAAGGTAAGAATTGACTGAAGCGAATGGTTGAAGCAACTTTTCCATCGTCCTCTTATTATTTTAAGGTATTAATATTCGCGTTCAAAACTTGTTTAGTTGCTGGCTAATTCATGATATTGAAGATTACAAGCGTCATAAACTAGAAAAAGATTTTTGGGTGCCATCCAGATCAATGTACAATTCTATCAGCGAAAGCTTATTGGGGGTATTTTTGACTGCCACGGATAGGTGTCAAGTTCAATACTAATGCAGACACTTCTGACATTTCGAATTACGTAGGTACGCATTAAATAGTTAATAATTGCTGGCTAACGGTTAAGAATAAAATCGTGAGGTAGCCCGCAAGTTCAAGAGTTCTGTACAATGCTTTTGAAGATAAATGAAATCTGTCAACCAGCGCTGTCACCCTTTCCACACTGAAAAGAGGTCTGTGCCCAGTGGGACAGTTTATATAAAGAGATCATATTATGATTACAATTCTAGCATCTAGCATCAATTTCCTTTATTGGACTTTTCCGGACAAAATCGGACATAACTAGAATTACTCTCCAGGTCCTCCAGTAATTCTTACAGTCAATTCTATTATGTAAGTTTTTTTCTATTTTGTATGCTATGTGTTTTAGTGATAATTCCTGTTGTAGGTGACGGCGACATTCTCGCAGGCTGCCAGTGCGCCGGTCGCGAGTGTCTTAGTGTACCTTGTAATATATGTGCGGAGTATTGTGAACTTCACTTGTTAAATGGCTGTAATATGTTTCTGTAAATGTGTATAGTATTTACGTAAAACATGTCTGCCTAACTGTGATTTTACTGTGAATTTAATACTGCCCTAGCCGAGAATCGAACTAAAAACTTTATACACGCTGTTACTTGAATTTTATGCATAGATAATAGTTTTCACACTCCGGGTCTATAGGTATTTAAGGCTGGCATTTAGCTGCTAACTGTATATTTGTAATCATCACTACATATTATAAAATATAGTCCCCCGCCGCGTCTGTCTATCTATCTGATCGCGATATACTCAAAAACTACTAAACGGATTTTCATGCGATTTTTACCAATAGACAGAGTGATTCATGCGAAAGGTTTAGGTTTATAATTTGTTAACGTATGCCTAGCCGGGGCGGATCGCTAGTGTTATTATATTTTTATCTGTAATGCGTTTTAGTACTTAATATTTGTTAGGTTTATGAATTTATTGTCGACATTGTTGTTAAATATATTTGAAAGATTTTGTGTTTTATTTTTGAGTTTGTTATTATTTTAAAAAATAATACTATCCTACCTATGGATGTTACTCTCTACAGTTCAAACCATATATGTAGCTAAAAAATATCTGACTCCACGGGTTATGCAACGGTTTAAGCGGTCACCTTCCCTCTATCAGTACGCCGAGAATTGTGGGTACGAATCCCACACTTCACAAAAAATTGTGTGAACCACAAATGGTTGTAGTCTGGGTGTTTTTATGTGCGTTGCTTAAGTGTTTGTAAATTTCCCCACGATATAGGATTTCTCGAATTACTGAAGTGAAGTGGGAGATGCCTCTCTATAAAAAAAATATGATACTCATAGTAGGAGAGCGTAATAAACGTTTTGTATGACTTGGGAATCGTACTCGTGTCCCTAACGGTAACTAATATTAAATGAAATCTTAAGCTGCCTATAATTTACTTTAGCATAATTATAATATTAGTAATATACAATCCCAGTTTTCCAGAATCATGCAACAATATCTCATCTACCGCAATTTCATCCGAACAATTAGAAACAATTTTTAAAAATATCGACATGCCCCGATGCTATCCCACCGATCTTTATCAAAAACTGTTATAGGCCTTTGCTTGGACCCTTATCTTTAATTTATAACAAATGCCTTAGTACAGGATATTTTCCTCAAGTTTGGAAAGTTGCTCATATTATACCCATATATAAGTCAGGGGACAGAAAAGATGAAAAGAAACTACAGACCAATAAGTATTTTATGTTGTTTCGCAAAAATATTAGAAAGTTCAGTATATAAGCATGTAAATTGCCATTTGAAACCCATTATAATAATAATAATAATAATAATAATATTCTACCACATACACACAACACCATCTAGCCCAAACTAAGCAGAGCTTGTACTATGGATACTAGACAATGGATAAACATACATATATACTTTTTTTTTTGTAAATACATACATATTATACATAGAAACACCCAGACCAAGCCAAACATCCATGTTCATGCACACAAATATTTGTCTTGTGCGGGAATCGAACCCATATATATTATATTATAAGCCCCAAACAGCATGGTTTTGTCGCCGGCCGCTCTACCTCATCTAATTTATTAACTTATATACACAATATATCTTGTTTATTTGACAGGCGGATCCAGGTCGATTCATTATATACCGATTTTGCCAAAGCATTTGATCGATTAGATCATTATATCCTATGCCAAAAAGCACAACACCTCGGTATCCATGGCTCATTCTGCGATGGTTAATCTCATACCTATCTTATCGCACACAAACAGTTAATGTGTATGGGTTCGAATCCTGCTCATTCGTAGCCAAATCTGGTATTCCTCAAGGCTCAAATTTAGGCCCTCTGCTATTTATATTATTTATAAATGATTTACTCGATAATATTATAAGTAATTGTCTTGCATACGCTGATGACATGAAAATATATCGCGAAATAAAGTCACCCGAAGATTGTGTTATACTGCAGAATGATATAAATCAATTCTATCAATGGTGCATTGACAACGATGTGTCCCTAAACATATCAAAATGTAACGTAATAACATTTACAAACAATAAATCCCCCATTCACCACCCATATAATATTAATTTAGAAGTTCTGTCGCGTCAGATTGCGATCAAAGATCTGGGAGTTTGAGTTGATTCTAAACTAACGTTCACGCAACATTACGGACACCTTGTGATGAAAGCCAATAAAACTATGGGATTCATATTTCGCACGATTAAACCATTCAGTAAGCCTGAGAGCATAATTACATTGTACATCACATTAGTCAGAATTATACTAGAGTATGCCTCTTTAACTTGGTCCCCTTTTTACCACTCGCATATTGACAGACTTGAGGCTGTTCAAAGACGCTTTCTTCATTACTTAAGCTTCAAATTTGGACTGAGGCGAAAGCTACCATCTTATGAGTCTATATTATAAGTTGAAAACGCTTGAGCACAGGCGCAAGATTTATCAGTTTTCTGCTCTTTATAAGATCGTTAATTCTTACTCGGATGCGAGTTGTTGAGTCACGTTTCGCTAAAAACACGCGGTAGTAAACGTGTTTAAAGGCTATTTTTTTTGCCTTCCTGTAACAACAACGTAACGTACCATGATCCAATAAACAGAATGTGCAAGGACTTCAATGATCACGCTAAGGAACTTGACATATTTCATCAGACATACGACCAATATTTTAAAAAATGTCAACAAGTAATCCACTGCGATAATACCTCATAAATTACATACCCGTTTTTGTTTTATTAATTATTATTCTTATTTTCAGTTTTTCTTTTTTTAGTATTTTAAAATATCAATTATAAAATATTGTCTTCTGTTTACGCGAATGTTATTTATTGAAATTAAACTACTTGTTGTTTGTTGTTGTCCTAAGGCACCCCGCTGGTGCAGAGGGCCCCAACAAGTTTTCTCCAAGCCGGCCGGTCCCGCGCGATTCTTCGAGCGTCTTCCCATTTGAGTTCTTCCCTCCTGAGCTCCTTGTCCACCGATCTCCTCCACGTGTGTACTGGCCGTCCGCGTCTTCGCCTACCCTTCGGTTGCCACTCAAAGGCGATGTCAGCAGCATTACCATCTTCCCTACGGAGAGTGTGGCCAATCCACTTCCATTTCCGCTGGGCAATTTCTTGCAAAATTGGAGTTTGATGGCATATAGACCACAACTCTTTATTCGAGATGGTTTTAGGCCAGTAGATACGAAGGATGGATCGAAGTGACTTATTCACGAAGACCTGTAGCTTACTCGTTAAGCCTTTCGTAACTCTCCAGGTTTCACAACCATAGAGAAGCACCGACTTTACGATGGACTCGAAAAGGGAGAGTTTAATGCGCCTGGTGAGAACATTGGATTGCCACACTGGTCTAAGTTGGGCATACGCTGCTTTGGCTTTTTTAATACGAGTTTCAATGTCCTCATCTGAGCCTCCTGAGCTTGTCATGGTGCTTCCGAGGTAAGTGAAATTGGTGACAGTGGTCAAAGGCTGGTCGTCTAACTTCAATGGGGTCGTGTTGTCACTAGGGAGTATCCGCATATCAACCGTTTTACGAGTGTTGACTCGAAGCCCACGCTTTAAAGCAGCATTCTTCAGTTCTTCAAGCTTGCTTTGGAGTTGAGGTAGCGACGGCGAGATCAACACTATGTCGTCAGCATAATCCAAGTCCTCAAGTGTACCATTTCCCCACTGAAGGCCGTTTGGTGTCTGTGTGACTTCCCTCATTATATCGTCGATCAAGATGACAAACAGAAGTGGTGACAGGAGACAGCCCTGTTTCACACCGGCTGAGATTTTTATTGGGTCACTTAGCGCATGTTCGTGAACCACTCTACAGGTACTCTGCTGATATAAAGATCTAATTATACTAACCACCCTGGAAGGAACGCCCCTGTTTAACAGACACTTCCACAGTGCGCCCCAGTTCACGGTGTCGAAGGCTTTCTCAAAGTCGACGAAGCCTAAATACACTTCGGATTGCCATTCAACACACTGTTCTATAAGGTTGCGCAAAGTATTGATATGGTCGGTACAAGAGCGCCCTGGTCGGAAACCTGCCTGTTCTTCGCGCAGTGTTTTTTCTATTTCAGGTGACATGCGGTTTAGCAGGATCTTAGCTAAGACTTTAGCTGCAGAAGGCAGGATGGTAATGCCACGCCAGTTGTCGCAAGAAGATAGATTGCCTTTCTTCGGAACTTTAATTAACAATCCTTCTTTCCATTCCTGGGGGACCGATTCCGTTTCCCAAATTCGCACAAGTAGGGGGTGCAACAGCTCTGCTGTTACCACCGCATCGGCTTTCAGCAACTCTACGCTAACACTGTCTATACCTGGCGCTTTCCCAGACTTCAGTTGCTTAATTGCTTTAACAACTTCGTGTATTGTAGGTGTTGTTGTAGATATTTCAAGGGTATTGCCAGGTGGATTCGCATTGGAGTTGTCGACAGTGGTGCTGTGCGCGCTTTGGCATCTTGTTAACAGCTCGTTGAAGTGTACATGCCATCTGTGAATTAAACTACTATATACGGATTTTATCGCGTTGTTTATTTGACACTTTATTACATAATTAAGAAAAAGTCTCCCCGTGACAATGGCTGCTGAAAAGCAACCGAAACGTCAGGGAAAGTTTAAATTAAGTCAAAATAGTTATAATAGTTTTAATAATTTAATTAGCTTCAAAATTAGTAAAGTTTAATAGTAGTAGTAGTATGTAGTGTAACAGTTGCTTAATTATGTAATAGAGTGTCAAATAAACAACGCGATAAAATCCGTATATAGTAGTTTAATTTCTTTAAATTATAATTTAATTGATTTGTTAGACTGCAATTATAAGTAATTTATAAATTTAGGATAAGTACTTTGATTGTGTATAAAATTGATTTATGTTTATTTCTTAAGTTTGCTATTGATTTTTATTTTATATTTCACATCGACATTATTTTTTTATTCAACGTTTTGATTTATGTAATATTTGTGATCCTGCCCTATTTTGTTACTATTATTTGTTAAATGTTGTGCACGCCGATAATCGGGTTGCAAATTAACATGTAAGGTAAGTAACCATGAACTCATATCCTATTCACATACATAATTTGTAATCTGTAGATGTCCTTTAAATAAATAAATATACATATTATGTAGAATATATAAAATCATGAATTTCCTCTTAAATAACATACCTATCTTCGGTACCTTGCGACCATCGATTACGATTTTAATATCAAAGATTTTAAAAGGTTTTACAACGAAATGGGTGTAAAAACCCAGGATTCAACCTCTTCGTCTTCATGTGAACGTTTCTTTTTTGTCAGCTTTTTGTAATGTCCTACTGCTGGGCAAAAGCCTCTCCTTTGGACTTCCAAATCACTCTGTTGGTGGATATCCCCTGACCTTACAACCTTGTGACCCCTATATCTCAGGGGTATTTTGAGCCGCAGGGCCCATATTCAAACTCGACCGAGGGATGACGCCAAGGTATCTACACACCAAGTTACAAGTTAATCGGTCCAGTGGTTCCGGAGCTATGCCTGTCACTAACAAACCGTCACTAACAGACAGACAGACCCACATAATGTTTTCATTAACCTCTTCGAAGAAGACTCAGAGGTTAATAAGATTTTTGTGTTAGAATTAGTTTATTTAAGGTGGATTGGTAATTCTATTTAGCTCAATTTTAAGTTTTGTCCAATGACTTATTTATATTTACTTAATGATTAAACACTAGGTCAGCAAATAAATGTTTTCTAGGGACGTGCAGGTTTGTAATCGATCACATCAAATCGATGAATCATCCATTGAATCATCGATAGACTTCCGTAGCGATTGCTGACTGAGACAATTACTTTAACCTTGTGTGTTCAGTTCATTTATTGTAGTACTACCACATTTATATTCACACATGCACCTACATAAGAAATATTTTCAAATATATGTACTTTGTTTCGTTATACATATACCGCGTGACCTTTTTTACCGTCTTGAAAAAAATAGGGAGTGATAGGTAAATAGAATAGAAGCCTCAGGCATAGTTATTTTTTTTAATTATTTTCTTACTGACATAGTCTGATATAAATCTACTATTGTACACTCCTTATTTATAATCTATTTTTCATATTTAAACATTTAAGAAAGTCATTTGAAAAAAATGAAAATAGTTCAAAATCGTAAACGTATTCACCCTAATAACGCGCTACAAATTATGAATGATTTCATTAGAAATAACATAAAATCTTCAAGGGCACTCGCACTCATCGACCGTCGCTAGCGCCGAACAACCGCTCCCACCCACCTTCTCCCGGTCGCCCGCTGCCCTTTTAGTCGCATGCGATTAGGCACACTGTGACGTCACGTGATCTCAAAATGATAGAAGACAAAATTAAATTAGATTCTATTCCACTTACACAACACACCATATTATTATCAAGACGGTAAAAAAAGTCACGCGGTATACAACCAATGGCTGGCTTGTTGGTAATCGGTTTCCGTAGCCTATGGATGTTTGTAGCACCATAAAAATCATTTGGCGGTGACGACTCTTTATAAAGAGAGATGTTGTTATAAACGCAAGGAGTCAAAGATCAAACTCCTCAAGGATTCTAGCCACCGAAGTCACTAAAGGCAACTTCCATAAGCAATCAGGCTGGTTGCTATACACAAATTACCACCCTAAATTATTCGGCTACGATATAATATTTATTCAGCATGAATGGGCCGGCTCGACCGGGGAAGGACTACCCTCTCACAGAATATTGACGTGAAATAGCAGTATTCCTACTGGTGTGTATAATTCGATTAATGAGACAACCGGAGGCCCAATCACCCTCTTTACCCCTTCCCGCTTGTTCTCCTTCCCACTTGCTGTTTCTCTTGTTCCTTTACTAAAGGGTCGGCAACGCGCAAGTGATGCCTCTGGTATTGCAGGCGTCCATAGGCTACGGTGACCACTTGCCATCAAGAGGGCTTGTTTGCCATCGTAGTTGACCCATCTACCGACACCTGCCTTGGTGAATTTTCTATCTCAGTAGTAGCGAAGTGATTTGAGATTTTATTAAAAGAATATTTACCTTTGCTCAAGAATTGAGATTTACCTGGCAACCTGATCAGTAACATTTATGCCGCTTATTTTCTGTTCCTCTTTTTTTTCTTGTGTGATTGCTTTGACGCATACCTCTCAGCGGGACGACGGAGAGGTTATGTCAGACTCGCCGAGGAAAGATGTTGAGTGACATCCCGGTAATACCGACTAAACCTACCACGGTGTTCCTCGACATAACCGTAATCGGTGGGGCTGCGCGAATCGCTTTCAAATGCAATCGCGACCCCGTCGAGCTTTCGGCCCGCTCGTAAACGGCAGGCCACTACACAAATAGACCTGCCCTTTGGGCACCACTAATTTAAACCCTACTTGTCCCTCTGATGATGATGATGACTTACGCCGCTGGGCCAACTAACCAAAACTATTAAGATCATTGCTTGCAATTTAAATTGTTTTCTTTTTATTTCTACTTATAACAAAAATCTTTTAGAAATAAACATAAAATTTGTTATAAGTAGTTCATGTTATAGATAGTTACTTTTACTTGATATTAACGCAAACATATAAACGTGGTCACCTAGCAGTTGCCTTCATTGAAGTAAATAACGCATTCTGAGTAATTCCTATTTATATACAATAATTAATAGCGGCATGTGACGCTCGGCTACAGATTACATACAGAATGGCATCTATTCAGGATGACGGCCTTGATTGCACGCCGTGTCGCGTAAAGGTGTGGTCATAGGCGTCATATCCGTCTAGTTTTGAACATGAATAAAAAGCTATACTAATGTTTGGCACATCGGCTGCAAGGATGGCACTGCCAGTAAGCCGAGTGTTGTGGGTTTAATTGGGAGAATAATTTGTGCGTTCCGCATATAGTTGTTCCGAGTCTGGGTGTTTTTTGTGTCTGTTGTTTGAATATTTGTAAAGTCTTCAGCGATACATGAATTATTTCTAGTTCAGGAACATAGAAAACTTAATTATTAACTATGTAAAATAAAGCATATACTAAATGTTCTTTAAATAGCAATTTTTTTAAATTCAAAAGCGGGTGACTTTCGCTACATATTGCCACATTTTGTTTAGGGTACCACGTAGAGACTTAACCTATTGACGTCTATCAGACACATTTTCAGACTCCTGGCTGCTACATCTATGAATGCAATAACCCACCAACCTGAAATTGAACTCATAACTTCACAGTAGTACGCAAACATACAATACAACCACGGAACACCGAGGCAATTCTTTAGCAAATATATCGATGAAACGAAATCTATTGCTATTAATTTCAGCGCTGAAACAGATTAAATGGCTTTGTTTTACAGATAATAACAAGCTGTCAATATCAAAATTGATGAGTGTGTTGCGCCGAGATGAAAATCAAATAACAAACGGGTTTATATTACGATTTTCTTTGTTGTTGACGTCAACAATAATAATAATGTCCTCCAGACAGACTTTCGGTCACGGCGGCCAGTACTTGAGACTAATCATCTGATCGGAAGATAGTGCACAAGGGTGTGCGTAAACACAGGTGCACTCTTTATTCCCTAACCTATCATATCACTAGCCATCTATGTTAAAGTATATATAGCTATAATGCACAAGGGCATTTTCTATTCCCTCATTTCATAGTCTAATAGGACGGCAATCTGACACGACCGGTGAAAGATTGGGCGCAAGACCATATTATGTCATGGATGGTTTGGATGACATATATCTACGTCACAATTCACGAGGACTTGTTTCTTTAATCCTAACTAAATATTATAAATAAAATGTGAATTTGTTTGTTTGTTACGCTTTCGTGCCTTTACTACTAGAGCGATAATCATGAAATTTTGCAAACAAGTTGTCATGAGTTCAGAAAAGGACATCGGGTACCTTCCATAGAGAATAAATAATAGATCAAAAAAACTAAAAAACACGCTGTATACTAAAAAAGCCGAACTAAAAATGTTGAAAATAATTGATTTGAAACAGAATGCAACAGAAGACAATATTATGAAAATAATTGATTAATTTTAATGTAAAAAAGCGTGGGGTGGGAGTTATCAAAATATCTTAAAAAGCACCCCACGCTTTTTTATTATAAAGCTTGTTTTTTAGTTTTTGTTAACTATTATTAATTTTTAATTTTTTCTATTATTTATTTTTATTTTTGTAAACTATTTTTTATTTCAGTTTTATTCAAAATTATTGTATTGTCATCGGTCCTCGATAAGTGTGCAATGTTTCAAATTAATCCGTCGGTTTGAAAGGGGTGAAAATCACGTTCAAAGATTCCGTCACATAGATAATTATGTATGTATGTATCTATGTAACAGAATCTATGTACCAAATTAATAAAAGCGTGTTAAAAAGTTAAGTTACTTTTCGCGAGAGATAGATCACATCCGGAGTTCGATTTCTAAGCCTTTACCCGACTCAGAATCGAACCAACTGTCGCAGTTGTTACCGAGTGAAAGTATAAATATTTAAATGTCATACAGTTCATATCGTTTATTAAATCAAAAATATTCGAAACATGTTCCGTTATTTCCATTAACATGTGAAAATTATATGATATCGATTAAAAATTCAAATGATTCGATTTACACGCAAATCAAAATAATCGTCTCATAAAAATTATTAGACATATATACATTGACTGAGTCATTGACTGAGTAAGTTCTAAATTTTATTTTATATGCATTTGATCATTGAATTTTTAATGTTAATTTTATTGTATGGTTTTGATCTTTAACTACTGACTCGGTTTCATTATTTTCTCTTTTATTAATGTCTTCAATATGGATTTTATCTGAAATAAAGTTATTATTATTATTATATTATTATAAAATAATTCTTATCATTATTATTCAAGTTCAACGTTGATCGATCGACCACTATGCTATCATATGTATCGAATTAAGACTTAATCTTGATTAAATCAGTAACTATTCGAATTATAACAAAAATTGTTCAGCATTCGAATCTTCAATTCGTTTATTCAATCCTTTCGAATATTCTGTTTTCCATTATTCGTAGCAATTGCACATCGGCAATGTGGACGAGCCGTAAGACACTGTATGTTCCGTGGGCGTTACTGTTTGTTTCCGCAGTGATTGGTTTCTTATAACTTCAATAAATAAATACTGTTTAAAATTAATGTTGATGTTTGTTTATATCAACTCGATACATATTCACACCTGTTTGCCGGAGTGGTAGGCAGAAACTACGGACTTCCACTTACTACGATTCTAGTAGGTATAATTATATATCTCATCATCATCAGGCGTTCTTCTCGCAGGCCCCTACAGGATAACCAAAACAGGCCGTGGGCCTGTGTTGATGGTAATCGTCGCCGCTTGCTAATACAGGTGGGTCATTCCCTCTCTCTACGACTAGTCCAGTTTATGATATAGCCTTCCCCTACACCAACCGTCACTTTATTATAGTGGGAGCCGCTGTACCAGTTATAGACAGGTCTTGTCCCCAAATCTCGATTTCTCCATCCTAACTCTAGAGATCCGGTTCTTGAAAACGAGCTATCTCGTGCCTAAGTGGCACAACCTATTCTCCAGATAGGTGCCGGAGCAATAAAGCCGCTCATCACTCGCAACTGTAGGCGTTGCTAACGAAAACCTCACTGAAGCCGACGGAAAAGCCGCCTCCCATATCTCCAGTATGGTACCGGAGTTGTAGAAGGCACGCTCACTTCCCGACGTACATCCATTTGCCTACCCAAATAGGCCTACAAGCCGGGTGTGGCCCGAATCACTCCAGCTATGACTAACGACACATGCAGGTTTACTAACGATATTTTCCTTCGTTAAAAGCACCTTTAAAGCAAGCGATAATTAACTATCTAATACGTTACGTACATAACTTCGAAAAGTCAGTGATACGCGCCGTGGACTCGAACTCGAGAACTCTACCGGTTTCCGACAAGGTTATCGTTGCCTCTCCTGCTTCGTTCTAATGGATAAAGCAAGATGAATGAACAGAACCAATAGTTAATTGCTACAAAAGGGTTAAATTAATGTCTCTACTTTGATTTTAATTTTTGCTCCACGTTTCCTCTCGCTGTCAAGTTCTGTGTCGCGGATATACATAATATTAATGAACACAAAATACTAGAACAATAATTTGTGGATTACACAAATTATTGTCCCGCGTAGGATTAGAACCTAGAACAGTCAAGACAGCGACAGCAGCGAGGTGACTGTTTGCCTGTTATACCATTCGTGAGACAATATAAATTACTGTATTTATGAAGGTTAATGCCATAGGGGCAAGAAAGCGAGAGAAGAAGAGCTAGCGGAATCAAAAGAGCGAGAGACACGATATGCCATAAAGAAGTAATCTCAGCTAATATTATATATGCGAATGTGAGTTTGTTTGTTACGCTTTACGCCTTAACTACTCGCCCGATTATCATAAATTTTCCCATACACGTTGTGACGAGATCAGAAATGGACATAGACATACTTTTCATCCAGGAACCTAACGTAACCTACACGAGCTAAGCTGCAGGCAAAATCAAGTTTATTATATTTATACAAAAACAGTGTTCCACCACTTTAACTAGGTATTACTTCTTGCGCATGTCTTATTGGTCTTTGATTCGATTCCCGAGTGTCAAAAATAGCTTGGAATCCGTATATGGCCGCTATAGGCCAAAAGACATCTATTATGATAAAGTGTGACATAATAGGTGCTAGTGCAAGTCCTAGATCTGGTTATAGAGACCTAGCTAAGCGGCTCATCGACGCTTGGCGTGACCAGAGGGCTGGTATTTTCTTTGCACAAAGAATAAGTATCGCCATTGAACGTGCCAGTCTTCTGGGCACGTTGCCAATTGACGACGATGTGGAGGAACTTTAATTTGTGTATATAATACGTTAATTATTTTAATTATGTCATTAATATATCGCATTATGTCACTTTCCTCAATAAAACGTTACAATTTTAAGTTAAAACATAAACTTATATCTGGAGAAATATAGGTGTAATCTCTGCACGCCCCATGTAGGATATACAGCATGTGTTTATACAATATTATATTTTACCTGCGACTTCGCTTGCATCGGTTATTTTTTCTAGATGACAGGTCCACAGGCCCTATGTCCTTTTCTATACCCCTGACAATGTGTACGCCAAATTTCATGATGATCAGTCGAGTAGTTGAGGCGTAAAAGCGTACCTAACAAACAAACAAATAAAATCACATTTGCATCTATAATATTAGTTAGCATTACGTGTATGTGTAATTGTTTCTTCTTTGAGTGTATAAATATTTATCTTATCTTATCTTAAACTCAAAGATTATTTTCTATATTTAGAACCTTGTTTCTTTAGTTTATCTGTTGTAACAGCATGGCTTAGTCATCTGTAGTATTTCCAGACAGAAATAAGAACTGCAATCGTGACCTAGTTTTAAAACATACATACATAGTTTCACGCCTATATGCCCGAAATGGAGGGCAGAGGTGCGATGCACCCACTTTCCACCTGATATTACTTTAGGCCCCTCACGCCTATATATCCCCGATGTGGTAGGCATAGATATATTAAGGCCACATTTAGCCAAATAGGGTCGAACCTACACTTAACATTTCTGCTTCATGTTGCTATCAAACCCTAGACTTCATACATGTGAATTGGATTTCAAAATCAAAATCAAAATATGTTTATTCACGTAGGTCACAAAGTAACACTCATGAACGTCAAAGCTACACTTATTACTTTGAATTTACAATTACATTTACCTGTTGCCATGTTGACCAAGGCAAAGGCGTAGAACCAATGAGAAGAACAGGCAAGAAAGTCACGTTCACCCTTTTCAATCGCCAAGTTTACAGTATTGTATATTTTACAAGTCTTTTCTGTAAGGAGCTGCAACCATTAAACCATTTACCACTCATAAAACACTCAAGCAATAAGTAACATTTTAAAGTTAGTCTCATATAGTAGTTTATGGTATAATAGGAGCATCCACTTACGTGTATAAATAATAGTAATTAATAAATTTAATTATCTATCATTACGGAAGCACAGAGCTAATTTATATGTTTATATGTTTTAAAACGACAAGACAGGCATTATTCCTGTGCCGCGGGCGATTTTACAAACATTCAAACAACGGACACAAAGAATACCCCGATTCAGAACAATCCGTTGTGTATCTCACAATTTTTTGTCCTACGTGCGATTCGAACCGTCCCCCCTTCATTACACCATCCGTGCAGTTAATATAATATAATAATTATCGTAGGGCTGAGTTTATCCAGCGCAACAAGGACAGCGATATACTATGGCAATGTATAGATAGATTACTTCCCGGTAGAGTACGAGCGATGACGCCGGCACTCCAGTACTGCCAGTTGTACTGCTACGTGAGAAACTACGTAAAAACACTTTAGGTAGTAATAGTTCTTTGCTGCTGCTAAGAATTTGCTAATAAAGAAACCCAATAGCACTTTGCCTAACCTAGGAATTGAATTCGGTACCTCAAAATCACAAGCAAACGCAAACGACACAATAAGCACAAATTCAGATTTTGATGACTACGATCTTATAGAGGACGCTAGTACTTTCGTAGTAGCTTTGCCAAGATTTTAGAGTAATAAAATAGTTGGGCAAAGGGGAACCCAGCAACCACGCACCTTTAGATTGCCCACCGCAACTATAGCAATAGAAAAAGGTTGTCAATACCGAACTCCTCTAAATAGGGGCAGCCGCGTCGTGAGATCCGAGCGCACCCCTTCTTCTCCCTAGCCTTTATTATTCCCGAGTCACTTGGGGTCGGCTCTTCTGGTCTAACCGGATTTGACTGGATATCAGTTTTTACACGGAAGGGCTGCCACCTGACCTCCGCAACCTGAAGGCTAACGATACCCTAAGGTTAGACCAGTGTCAGTATATTATAGGGCACTGACTTCCCAATAACGACTGCCATAGATGTTCATGGCAGTCGGGACCGACGGCTTAACGTGCTCTTCGAGGCACGGAGCAGGCAATAATTGTCAATCAATACGCACATAGTTTCGAAAAGTGATATAACTTCCGAAAGTCAGAGGTGTATGAACGTGGGTTCGAACTCGAGACCCTCTGCATTGCAGTCTGTTGGTCTGCCCACTGAGCTATCGCTGCTTATCCGAGGATCCGAGCGTACTCCAACTGGCAATATTCCGCTTCGAGCATTTTTTAGCGAATTCCCGCTAAGTAATGCCTAATTCGATTAAATATATCATTTTTAGCGGTTAAGATATAATTATGTATACCTGATTTGTGTTTATAATGCTTCTGACATAATTCATCAGTCACAATTAGCGCCCTATTAAATAGGTGATCACTTTTGTAAATGAGAATTAATGAGTGTTTCACAATCATGATATCATCAAATTAACATCAATTAGCACTTGCATAGACTATTAAGAAACATATCGTTAAAAATGTATCAACCATTTATATATAGCGTGTATCAGAAAGTTGTGGTCATATTTAAAAGCCTGTACAATGGAGAACCGCGGCAAACAAATCTGTACACATTATTTTCACTAAGATACCTATAGCATTTTCGGCAAGCGGTTGGATACGGGTGGCTCAAGACCGGTCTGTGTGGGAGGCCTATGTCCAGGAGTAGACATCTTTCGGCTGAAATGATGATGATAGCATTTTATTTTAATCGACTTATCAATACCATACCTTCTAATCTACCTATACTTAAAACTCGAAGAGCTGACTCGAGTGTACTCTGTAAACCCGAAAATGACCAGGCACAATTTGAATAGTGATGTAATGCGTTTTCGATGTTTAAATCTTTACTAATATTATAAATGCGAATGTGAATGTGTGTGTGTGTGTGTTTGTTTGTTACGCTTTCACGCCTTAACTACTCGACGAATCATCATGAAATATAAGTTGTCACGGGTACAGAAAAGGGCATGGCGTACCTTTCATCCAGTCCAAAAAGTACTGTTTTCGAGGGATAGACAATTGAAATAACCTACAGATAACCTAAATTAAAAAATCTAGTAGGGCTTAAATACGTAAAATGTTTGCAATAGTCATAAAATAAAAATTAAAAGTGATACGTGTGAATAGGGCAAATAATATGACCCAAATATGACCAGATCTTTCTGTTACACATTGTAGAAACCGAAATATAACTCACTGACTGATAACAACATTTCACAAGTTACAAAGTATAAAATTCACAAACTTGAACTGTCTTTTAAGATAGTATGTAGAACCAACTAAGAAAGTTCAGTAAATGTTATTAAGTCCTACCAAAGTGTGTATTTTGAGAATAATCCTGCATAGTGCTAAGGTTTCCTCACGATATTTTCCTTCACCGTTAAAGCGAGCGATAATTAAATATTTAACACGCACAAAACTTCGAAAAGAACTCGATTGGTTACGATATCGAGACCTCGGCGTGGCAGTCCAACGGTCTCCCACTGGGCTACAGCTTGTTTACGATAAGATATTTCAGACTGCCGGATATTCTATGGAGGATATTATCTTACAAATATGTAAATAACTGACCCAGTCACCTATATTATTGTATTTTCGTAGACTTCCAGACTACCCTAGTTCTAAATGAAACCGTAGACAACAAATAACACTGTTCACCTATATTCCTTACAAATTGACAAACAACTTTGAATTTCATTATTACTACGGCCGCCTGTGATTGATAATGTTCTCCAGACCGAATTTCAGTCATGGCGCCTAATCTTAACGGAGACAAGCCATCTGCGTTAAAGATATAGTGCAGAAGTGTAGGTGCAAACACAAGGGCATTCTATTGTCTTATGTTTACGCGAATGTTATACACTTAGTCTCCCCGTGAACATGGCTGCTGTAAAGCAACCGAAACGTCGGGGCAAAGTGTAAACTTAAATATAAATAGTTTAATTAAATTAAATAGCTTAAATAGTAGTAAAGTTCAATAATAGTGGTGTTAGAGTTTAAAAATTATGTAATAAAAGTGTTTTAAAGTAAAATAAACAACCCGACAAAATCCGTATAAAGTGTTTAATTTCAACAAGGGCATTTCCTATTCCCTCAGTCTCATAGACCGATGGGACGGGAATCCGACATGACCGCACAGAGATCAGGCGCAAAACCTTTTACATAGTTTTGAGACCTAAGATGTGCAACAACTTATGAGAATTGTTGACAAAATATCAATAACAGTTTGTAGCCTCGACCCGGGGCTCCAACCCAACATGTTATGGCCGGCAGTTGCATGTACTACCACCGCGCCTCTAAAGTCGTTGGGTATTGTAGATACAAACATATTGCACAGTTTTTTATTTTTTTTTATTACCTCTAATGGCATATGAGCCATCGACCCACCGGGTGACAGATGGTAACGGTAGCAAACAACTGTCAACACAACTAAACCGCTGCCTATCGCGATTGTAGATCTCTCTTTAAACCTCGCTTAAAGAAATACGAGTTATAGCGATCGAGAGATCTTTACGGAATACATAAGAAACCGCCGTCTACAATTTTTTTCTGGTCTCTACTGCACTATGAATAATTCCTGTATTGTGAGGGACTTTACAAACATTTAAACAAAGGATACAACGAACATCCAGACTCGGTGCAATTATTTGTGGGTCACACAAATGTTCGCCCCGTATGGGACAAACTCACGAACGTTTGAGAGCTTTTCATTATAGGTGTGATACATTTCTACCTTCTCTTTCAAGGATATGCAGGGGTATTATTGTATTTATAAACACACTAGCAGTATAGTAAGCTGATTCGTGTGTGTCTTCAGATTCGAAGAATTTGTCGAGACTGTTCTTAAGGTTATACAATGATAATTTCTTTTTTAAGGTGTAGTAGGCCAACGAGTAGACGGATCGCCTGATGGTATGGCGATTACTGCCGCCGCCCATGGACACCCGCAACACTAGAGCAGTCACAAATTCTTTGCCAGCTTTTTAATTTACCCGTCTCCCTCCCCCAGGAGGGGAGCGGTGATTGGGCCTCCGGTACCCTCACTCACTCGACGAAACAACGCACGCGCTATTTCACGCCGGTTTTCTGTGAGGCCGTGGTATCACTCCGGTCGAGCCGGCCCATTCGTGCCGAAGTGTGGCTCTCCCACGGTTTATACAATGTCTTCATCACACTGCCTGTCCGTATTTAACCGATAATATTGTTTTTAACCGACTTCGGAAAAGAAGATGGCTCGATATGTTTATTTTAAGGTAATATATTCAAATGTATATTTAACATCCAATTGTTATTTTTTTGGCTGCCAGAACAAAGTTCTTTCAATCCTTCTTTTATTCACCCACAATGGCATCTTATCAATGTTTCCCACTATTCGGCGTTTTTAGAATATATTATTTACACAAACACCTATTCACCTCACGTATGATTGCACAAAACAATAAGAAGCGTGTTTATTAGTCGCATGGGCCCTATTTTTCGATCAGACAGTAGCCATTGTTCATAAGAATATAAGTTTTCGGAGTGCGACAGGCCAAGCTCTCAAAAAATAAACGGTTACGTAATGTGCAAGATCTTCAAAATGTACAAATTTATAATTATACTAGATTTTCCCAATTTTGACAATAATTTTTTATCACTAGGGACAGTACTTTTTACTGGATGTATGGTATCATATGTCCCTTTCCGTATCTTTGACAACGTAAATGACAAATTTTCTTTATTCATATTTTTTCACACTATTATAAGATGTGATATATTCATAAAACTCATTTAAAAGCGTAAGAATCCCTTACGGTTAAACACAGCATGCATAATTATTATATCTAAAATTTACAATTACCAGCACAAAGACAAATCAAACAATACAAGAAAAGTTGATAAAATGAAAAATAAATATCCAAATAAAAAGATAGATAGATATTTTTGAGCGATGGTGAACATTGGTAACTATTTCGTGATGATCGGCCGAGTAGCCAAAGCATAATAAACAAACAAACTCACATTCGCATTTATAATATTAGGTAGGATTGTGCACACGGAATAGTGGAGTGCTCTGAAGAGTTATTCCACCTTATCCCGTCCTCCCCTTTCCTATCCAGAACAACGCGTGCTGGGCTCAGATGCCATCCTAACACGGTGGAGTCGACTTAAGTGCGTACCGACAAGTTTGGGTCCTCATACCTCTGCCGAACGATCAAGGCATGGAATTCTCTGCCAAGGCACGTGTTTTCTTCTTCCTTCAATCCTGGGTCCTTTAAGCGGGGCGTGAAAAAGCACCTTCTCAAGCCGTCAAAGTAGAGACCTCAACATCGCCTCGGCTGCTATGAGGACGATGTGGAGGCCACTGCTCTTAGACCACACGACTGCTTACCATCAGGTGGAGTGCGGTCATTTTGAAAAGAAAAAAAAAATTGTGTGACATTTAGTATAGTAACAGTTTATATCGAGAAAGGGCAAGAGGGCGCAGTAAGCAAAAATTATATACAAAATTGCATATTTTTACTGTTGGATATATAATTATGAAACATTTGCGGATAGGACCAACAAGTCAGATTCTGAACAGCAGTTATTATTTTAAAATAACAGTAATTGTTGGGTGAACTTGGCCGGTGTTTTAGCAATGTGTTTACGGCAGAATATAATATAATCTATGGTTTCGTGTATGGACATTCTTTCGCCATGACGTGATGTAATAAAACCGAAATAATATTGGAATTTTATTACTTTAATATGATTTGTAATGTACTTAATTTCGTACACTTGGAATGTAATATCGTAATGTGTTACACACATATGCGATACACGTCCATACTTTTTACTGTTAGAAAAAAGCAACGGTCAGAATTCAAATTTCGAATTTAGAAGATTGTTTGAATTATGAAATTTTCTTTTTATGAATCTATGTGGCTATTGATATTACAAAGTGCAGTTACAAGAGAGTTTATTTATTTTAGATTTCAAATATTAATTTGAAAATCTTATTATTAACCGATTTTCAATTGTCAGATCACTTTTATCTCGGGAATATGTTTGTTGTTCTGACATCTGTTATATAGAAAATACTATGTCAAAGCGTCATATTTATTCTTCGGATAAAAGTTACTTGACGATTGAAAAATCGGCTCTTATAAAGCTTTTAAACTTATATTATTCATTTAATGGCAAATTACGATTTCTGAGTTTCCTTGAGATTAAGTGGTAGATATTGGTTTTTAGTGCTAGTAAGTCATATAAAACATAGTTTTGCGATAGAAGCACGAAACTACACGAAAAACAGTCGACAGAAACAAAGAAAAGTAGACAGACGAAGGAAGCGCTTCGACACGAATAGGCCGGCTTGATCGGAGTGATATACCACGGACTCACAAAAAACCGACGTGAAATAGCGTTTGCGTTGTGTCTCGTCGAGGGAGTGAGGGTACCGGAAGCCCAACCGTCCCCCCTCTTCTGGCGGGGGCAAATTAAAAAGTAACGCAACATACTTGTGACTTCTCAGGTGTTGCGGGTGTCCATGGGCGGCGGTAATCGCTTACAATCAGGCGATCCGTCTGCTTGTTTGCGTCCTATACCATAAAAAAGCTCTTCCATCCTTAGACAAACATCTGTCACGCAAACTGCTACGTTCCACAAGGAAAACCCTACGCCACATAGTAGGTATAATAACAGGCCACTGCTCCTTCAACAAACACCTATTCAACATCGACATCACTGACAGTCCCTTATGTAGAGGCTGCATGGAGACCGATGAGACACCGGTTCTCGTGCTCCATCCGTGCACATTGTAAAAGCGTGAGCAACCAACGGACAAAACTTCTAAACAGTCCAGAAACTATGCAGGAGGTACTGCGCAACACCGGTCCGCTATTACCTTTCTGGACGGAGCTGAGGTGGTATGAGTGACCGAACAATATTTCGCGTCGGTTACTTACGCACAATGGCTCATTTGTGGGGCTAAGTGCGGATAACACCCGTCCAACTAACAGGCTAAGTTAAAACGAGATGAGTGTAAAAACCCAGGATTCAACCTCTTTGTCTTCATGTGACCTTTTTTTCATCAGCTTTTTGTAATGTTCCACTGCTGGGCAAAAGCCTCTCCCTTGGACTTCCAAATCACTCTGTTGGTGGATAGCACCTGACCTTATGATTGGGGTCTTTTGACCCACAGTGTCCATATTCGAGCTCGAACGAGGGATGACCTCAAGGTGTCGCACACCAAGTTATAAATCAATCGGTCCAGTGGTTCCGCAGCTATGCCTGTCACTAACAAACTGTCACAGACAGACAGACACCTGTGTGTCTGTAACCCACATAGTGTTTTCATTAACCTCTTCGAAGAAGACTCAGAGGTTAAAGGACAAAACACCATAGATTAAAGAACATCGCGCACCGAGTTTCTACAGCTATACATTATTTTTAGTAAGGTTTTTTTTTTAAATCGGTTTGTCTATCAGCACTTTCTTCTTTCACAATCGATATTTAATCACGAAACCACGGATGGCGAGTAGATTAAGTGGTTGCCTGGCCACTGCAACTGCGCCGAGTGTTGTGGGTTAGACAAAAATTGTGTGATCCACAAATGATTGTTCCGAGTCTGGATGATCTTTGTGTCCGTTGTTTGAATGTTTTTAAAGTTCCCCGCGGTGCGACCCGAAAATTACCAGACACAACTTAAATAGTGATGTAATGGGTTTGTTTCGATATTTAAATAATATATAAATAAAATGTCTAATTGTCATAAAAATTTAAAATAAATTTTTTTATTGCCTTTGGCGGCTGACGAGCATGCGGCCCACCTGATGAGAAGTGGTAACCGCTGCTCTTGGACTTCAGCAATGTCAGGACACAGCAAAGCCGCTGCCTGCCGTGATAAAAGAACTCTCTTATACCTCGTTTGAATAAGGTCATATCATAGCGCTCGGAAATTTACATGGGTTATTTTTAGATATACATTATGATTAATATAATATGACCACATCTTTCTGTCACGTGTCTGTGAGCACGTGTAACAGGGGATCAACTAATAACATATTAAGTACGTACCTACTTGAGATTTGATTTAACCCTTCTTACTAAAGGTCTTTGACTTCTATTAGAGTCGATTCGTAATCCTAACTAATATTAGAAATGCGAATGTGAGTTTGTTTGTTATGCTTTGGCGACTTAACTACTCGACTAATCATGATGAAATTTAGCATACACGTTGTCAGAGGAACAGAAATGGACATAGAGTACCTTTCATCCAGAAATAGTGCTGATACTAACCTTAGCTAATCTACATTTACGCGAGCGAAGCCACGCACTAAAGCTAGTATGTCATAAACCGAAAGGTCGTCGGTCAAATGTATTGATATTCGAAAACTCTAAAACGGCGATGTCTGTCGAATAGAACAATTCGGTATTGTCAACATTTTTCTATTGTTATCGTTGAAGTTTATGATCCAAAGAATTTCTCTTCTCAAACATCATAACATTAAATTATTTTTAAGCCTAAATGAATTTGTTTAAACGGTTATTTAAATATAACATTTACTTTTATTATATTTTAAAGGGATCCTGACTTGATTCATTCACTCGCATTATATTCTTTATGCACAGGTTATTAAAAGTAATCTTGCCACTGCCAGGGTTGTGGTTCAATCCGTGCATAGGACAAAAAATGTATGTGATACATAAATCGTTGTTGCGAGTCTATGTGTTTTTGTATCCGTTTGTTGTTTGAATGTTTGTAAAGTCCCCCGTGACACAGAAATATTTCTATCTTCATAGAAAAAATATATATGTTCCTGCACTAGGCTAGCGTGAGCTATGGCCTAACCCTTCTTATAGTAAGAAGAGGCCCGTACCCAACAATGGGACAGTTTTTAATGAAGATTATATTATTATACTAAATGTGCCCGAAATTTCACCCGCGTTTATGATTACTGCGCTGTCTCCATGGGTCGTAGCGCGATGTTATATAGCCTATAACCTTCCTCAATAAATAAGCTATCCAACAATAAAATAATTTTTCAATTCGAACCAGTAGTTCCTGAGATTAGCGCGTTCAACCAATCAAACAAACAAACTCTTCAGCTTTATAATATTAGTATAGATTAAAATCCATTCAATTAAATATATGAAATATACACGTCACGTCATACTATTACATAGTACTTTAAGGTGACGTAAATATTATTAGAACGGCATAATAATATAGTATTAAACAGTATATAAAAAGAGAAAGAAAACGAGTGCATTAATTTATTAATTAGATAGAGATGAATATAATCTATATATTAATACGTGAAACAAAAACTTTGTACACCTTTTCACGAAAATTGCGCGGACGGAGGTGTATGAAATTTGGCACAGTTAAAGTTTATTTGGAGAAGGAGGGGTGAATCCTAATATTTATATAAAATATGCATTGGAAATACATTAAATTAATGAAAAAGTAGTACACGCATAGAAACGCGTAACTATGGTTACATATCTATACTAATATTATAAAGCTAAAGAGTTTGTTTGTTTGTTTGAACGCGCTAATCTCAGGAACTACTGGTTCGAATTGAAAAATTCTTTTAGTGTTGGATAGCCCATTTATCGAGGAAGGCTACAGGCTATATTACATCACGCTACGACCAATTGAAGCGGAGCAGTAATGAAAAATGTTGCAAGAACGGGATAAATTCTCTTATCTTATATGAAGCAGACGAAGCTGCGCAGGTCAGCTAGTATCAATAGTATCAGCAATATCTTACAGACGAACTTTGGTCGAATTTCGAGCACTAGGCGACCGCTAGTAATTTTAATTACGCCTTCGTAACCAATATGAAATAATAGTCATAAGCGGCTAAGTTAAAGCATCAACGACTATTTCCTACCTACCACTACAACTATCTATACCTTTCTGACAGATTAAACCAGCCTGCCAAACGCCTCACCCGTCAATTTTTATCAAAGTTTATAGAGTACCTAATACGACTGTGAAAACATAACAAATATGCAGAGTTACTTTCGCATATATACAGGGTGTCCGGTAATTAATGGATGACCTGGAAATGTCTTATAGTGGAACTGATGGCCATACAGAAAAAAATATTAAAAAATTATCTGTCCTAACTACTACCTGACATATGTGTTTTTTTTTTAATTACTATTTATAACTTTCTTGTATACTACGACCATAAATGAATAAAATCCATCGGTTTTTTGTTGTTTTATTATTAAACACTAATTATGCTAATAGATAGACAGTCAAAAGTATGCTATGCTATTATAGCTTGCACTTTTTTTTCTTCATTTTTCTGAGCGGCCTTCAGTTCTACTATAAGACATTTGAAGGTTATCCATTAATTACTGGACACTGTATAATATAAATCGATGGCGACGAGAAAACGAGTATGGCAATAAAATATCTAATACGCTGATTTAAAAGTTAGAAGCTTTGATGCCTAAAATTAATATGATTTCTTCTTTTTAGTACCTACTTATGTATGGTTAATTTTTTTTATATGCATATAAATATTTTCTTATAAAATATATATATATATAATTCTTTAAAAATATTTTATATCTAAGATACATCCACCGGTACAAGGTACAATACGTGCGATCAACATGAATGCCCATTATTGTTGAGTAAGCATTATCCAAATCGTAAATGAATTCATTAAACAAACAAAATCCACTTTACACTGGATTATTCAAATAGGTATAATAAATAGTACGCGAAACACCTCGTCACTCAAACAACGGTCGTCAATCTAGTGTAGGTATCGAGTATTTATTGTCATAATCGAGGCGCACGTGCAGTCGAGAGCGCGCCTCCATAAGCGCGACTCGCGTCAATACACACGTCAAAAATTGGCGCGAAACGATCTTTCAATTCTCGTAATTTATTTTTAAGTTTAGTGATTTATTAAAATAAAATACATTTAGTGAAAAACGAATCATATATTTTTATATTGATGGAATAATAGTTCAAAGTATTAGTGTGATAATTTAAGTGATTGTGAAAATGAAAACATTTTTGTTTATTTTTTTGGCGGGCTACGCTGTAAAGTGTGATGACAAGTAAGTGACATTTAATGTTTTTTTCTAGAGATTCTCTTAATTTATTTAGGTATGTAGTTTATAACTTTTAATAAAACCAAATTTGCCGTTTATTTGCGAGATTTTTACATACGAGAGGCGGAGAAAGTATATTTAAATTGTAAACTTTTATAACGAAATAGCTGAATAATAAATACAATTAATACAAATAGTGTAATTAACACCAATAATGCAGATAATTAAACATCTCCTAATAAATTTAGTTTGAAAATAAATATGTAAGAAATAGCATTATTTTTTATTTGATGACTATTATATTTATTTTTGAAATTTTGATCTAGACTACCGTTTGCCTCCTGATGATCAATTACTAAATTACTCGTGATACTATATTTTAATTTATTTTATATTTCATCATATATTCGAAATAATTACTCCTTCCACACACGGTTAGGTACTTGCCTTTGCGTACGGTGAACTTTTTTCTTTGTGTTTCTTTTTTTGGCAAGCGTCGTTGAATTCAGCCAAATTCAAGGTAAGCTATCAGTTAGCCAAACACGCGGATGCTTACCTATTGTTATATTAATATAATTTAAACACAAATACAGAGAAAGAAAATTCTTTGTCATAATGTAAACAATACACTAATTAATAAGATCTCTCAACTTTCAAAGCAGGTTCGATCTCCGCGCGTTTCTAAAATTAGTATTACTTTTATAAATATGTTTTTAAATGCAAACATTTAAATTTAGAGCGCTGTTTATTGTTCTAGATTTTTAAATAAAATGTGCTCCGGTTTCTGAAATAGTATGACCTAGGTATGCAAAATACAATACATATAAATACTAAACTTTTGAAACTGTTAGCCTGATCTAGATCTGTATAACGTTCTAGTCTAGACTAGAAAATAAATATAATCTGTATTCAATTATAAACATACTACCTACATACAAAATAAGAAAAATAGCGATCTTTATTTCTTTCTTTTGCATAAGTTTTAGAATACTAATAGTAAGCGAAATTAAATGTGAATATAATATATGTTATTAATTGTTTACTTACGTTGAAAAACAAATGGCATAAAGGGCAACGTACAGGGTTCGAATCCAGACAAAATAATTGTTATCATTCCGCATACAAGCAAAATTGCGTAATTTAAAGCTGCTTTGAAATATTCTGTAAATATACACTAAGTAATAATTCTGGAATATTTTTTAAATACGCATAATTCGGTTATCAAAGTGTCACCTAATATTATTTTTGTTATTTTAGAAATATAAAATTTTCGAATAGAATTTCAAATGAATCATATTAAAATATTATGCTTTTACTATTGTACAATAAAGGCATAATATAAATATAATAATAAAATCATTACTATATCTGAACTGTCCCACTGCTGGGCATGGGCCTCATCTCAGTGTAAGAAGGATTAGACATAATATTTTTAATTTTATTATATAATTTTTATGTCTCGTAAATTTATAGCATTGAACTTAGGACCTCAATGTCCCAAGTATCAGTAATCGGTATAACACAGTCATAAATTGAGAATTAAGCAAACACTTTTTATATCTAAATCCAGTCTCGCACTTGACCGCATTTTGAGCGTACATTTACAGGCCATTGACATCTGGATAAATAAAAATAAATTTTGCCACAGTGCCAAAGTGAACAAAGACTTTTACTCTATGACATAATGTATTGTCTATGGAGGGGGACCATTATGGAAGTATTACATATAAGTTTAAAAACAGATAAATATTTACATCAATTACTTTGCCTCTATTTCAAGAAAAAACACCTTCATTTTATCCTTACTTAATATTATAAATGCGAATGTGAGTTCGTTTGTTACGTTTTCATGCCTTAGCTACTTAACCAATCATAATGAAATTTCGCATACACGTTGTCAGTGGAACAGAAAAGGACTTAACGTACCTTTTATCAAGAAAAAGTACTGTTACAAATCTAACTTAACCTATATTTATGCGAGCAAAGCCGCGGGCATAATCTGGTATATTATAATATTGCTCCTTTTCGAACCCACATTACTCGGCGCGGCGGCAATGTCGCGGCGATCACGCCGTCTGTGCAGCTTGTATCTCTTAAGTAATAGGCAGATGTGTAACGCAAACATATTTCAAACCGCGGTGGTACACCGGTGACTAGGCACAACAGATTTTTAATTATGTCTAGTAATCTAAGACTTGACAGATTAACAACCTATATATTTTTACTCCACGTAATACGTCGGTGGCGCATCGGTAGGTAATATGCAACTGCTGTACATGAAGTCTCGAGTTCGGTTTTCTATCAAGAAATTCTCAGCACGGAAGCTTACACTGTATCCGATAGACGACAAAGTCTCGCTCATTTTTATGTGAGAAATCTTAAATCATAGTTGGCGAAATATGGGTGTAATATACCTCAGAATACCGCTGAAATTCATTCATTCATTCAATACCCCGTACAGACAGACTTATTATACAGAGACATTAACAACTTTAACGAGCTATAATCTACCTTAAATCTTAATTATTATTATAAATGTGAAAGTGTGTTAATTTCTTACGCTGTTACGCCTTAATTACTCGACCGATCATCATGAAATTTTGCATACACGTTGTCAGGGATACAGAAAAGGACATAGGGTAGCTTTAATCAATATCCCGAGCGAAACTGCGGCCAATAGCTAGCCTTACCAAAGCCTACTTAATAGGAGTCAAGTTCAACAAGCTTTATTCCGTTCTGCTATCACCAATAACTTAGTAATTAGTAACACAATAATCTAGTACCATAATGCCTTCGCGGGAGACGATACCAGTTTTTGTAAATTCTCCAGAACAAATTTCGGTCATGGGGGCAACTCTTAACGTAGACTAGCCATCTGTGCGAGAAATATTAAAGTGCAGAAATATGTGTGTAATTAATTCCCTTACTCTTATAGTCATAAGAGACGGCAATCAGATACAAACGAAGGGACATCAAGCGCAGGACTAACACTTTTCGAGCTTCCCAAAGTTTAGGGGTATGCAAAACCGGCATCTTTTCAACTCCGAGCTGCTATTGAGATGTTTTTTACGGTTGATTTCAATTTTTGAATTGTAGTAGCAGCTGGTCTCTATTCGAATCGAAGACCTCATGCACAGTCGCTTTATCGACCGCTGCGCTACCCAAGCAGTTCTTTTTAAAGGAGTAATTTCTGTGTCGCGTATGCCTTTACAAACATTCAAACAACGGACACAAAGAAAACCCAGACGCTATGACAACTATTTATGGATTCCACAAATTTTTGTCCCGTGTGAGATTCGAACCCACGACACTCGGCGCGGTGGCAGTGGCGAAGCGACCACTTACACCACTACGCCATCCGTGCATTAAGTACGTGCGTGGAGTTTTGAAAGAGAGTGGTGTCTTCTGTGAATCTCTTGACAAAAATATCAAGATCACTTTGTAATTATGATGCGGGAATCTGATCTCATAAGGAATAGTTACTTTCCACAAAGTTGTGTTAGAATGTTAAGGGCTAGAGTCTAATCTTACCTACAAAAAGTTAAGTAAAAGGTGTATTAGAATAGAGATTATTTTGAAACTTTTCAAAATTATGTAATAATAGTTTAACAAAAATAAACAACGCGATAAAATCCGTATGAAGTTGTTTAACTTCAATGTGTAACATTCACGTAAACGTAAAACAATATTAGGTGTATTAGAAATTTAAGCCTTTCTGGCACCTTTAGCACAGCTTTTCACTTTTCTTGTGATTTATAATCTATATGAAAATATTAAACACTACTGTTACTGTACTTGTTCCTAAAATGATTTGTAAATATGATCCCACCAAAAACATTTTCATGTAAAATGTTGCCAAGACGAGACCATATGACTCACACTGTCAAAAAGTTATCAGATCTCATGTAGAGCCAAGCTTCTAAACTCTACACGCCCTAACTCTACAAGGCCTAACTTTAAAAACTCTACACCTTAGTCAAAATATCTGGCAGATTTTTCTCTTTCACGGGTATTTTCCTAATGTGTTAGGGAAAGCGCTTTGGGAGGCTTACACGGGGACATGGATCCAACATGCAGAAGCCCTTTGAGAGTTTTAACCTTCTAAGGTGGTATGGAACACCTAACGCGGCACTAACCGCAGCAGACGTAGGACTATTGCTGCGTATGGATTCCTATTTATATGGGTTATGAGGATGGGTGTTTGATGGGCTGGTATAATGAAAACTACGAATGAAAAACACGGCGGCTGTCAGGTATACTGTCCCAGTACGAAGTCGGAATGGCAAACATTATTATTATTAAGGTTTACAGGTCAGGGCAAGGACAGGTCGAAAGTTCACCCATAAAACAGCCATGACCATCGACGGTCACCTATTACCATCAGATAGCCTGACTTGTCCACCACAAAAGAAACATATTATATCTATAGGATCACCATCGCTACACGCGATGTGACCATTTCGCGTCGATTTAGATAATAAACAGTGAAGCTTGACATTAGCCTTGTTTGTTAAAGAACCATATTGATTGTGAACTAATCACATTAACGATAGAAGCCCGCTAACGTTATTGATAACACACCGAGCATCACGGTGACTTATCCAAAGGGAGTACATATAATATATGTATATAGTACATATAATATATGTATATAGTACATATAATATATGTATATAATAGGTATATAATAAATTCAGCCCTGTATTAAACTTATTGCTGGGCACGGACCTCTTCTTAATGTGAGAAGGGTTAGGCCATAGTCCACCACGCTGGCCCAATGCGGGTTAGCAGAATTCACATATCTTCGAAAACATCTTAGAGAACTCTCAGACATTCAGGTTTCCTATTTCTTCACCGTTTAAGCAAGCAATAATTAACTATTTCATACGCACATAACTTCGAAAAGTCAGAGATGCGTGCCTTGGGATCGAACTCGAGACCTCTGCGTGGCACTTCCCACTAGGCCATCGCTGGAAAGTAGGTAGACATATGTATATCACGTATCATATTTGACGGTCTAACCATTGAGTTAACCGTCGTTCCTTGAACATGACTGCTGAAATACAATCAAAATTGTGGGAATGATAATGGTATTTAAATTATTAATACACCTAATAAAAATTACTATAATGAAATATCCTCCAGACCGAATTTTGGTAACGGCAGCTAATCTTAACGGAGACTGGCTATCTGCGCAGGAGATATTATAGTGCCAAGTGTGTGCGCAAACACAAGTGCCCTCTCTGTTCCCTAGCTCTCATGATCTGATGGGACGGATAATCCGACACGACCGGAGAGAGATCAGGCGCAGGACTAACGGCTTTACGTGCTTTCCGAGGCACGGGGGTGTCTAACACCGCCAACTTCCCAACTCCGGGCTCGTATTGAGATTTCTTAACAGAAACATTCAATAACTTTTTGTTGCCCGACCCGGGATTTGAACCCGAGAGTCTCATGCACAGCAGTCGCTTTCGCATACACTACCGCTGTAGTTAAAAATAAAGTAATTTTATTTCATTAAGTTTAACTACAGTTTGTAACACGCGATAGAGTGCATGCTCTCTAACTTTCTTAGTGCTGATGAGATGTTTAATAGTAGTAGCACCGATAATTTATGCGTCTGCTGTGATCTTAGGTTTGATTACCCTATAGGACAGTGTTATCGAGGTTTTCTGGCAAGCAATTCTCACTGCCAGCACGTGTCTGAAAGCATACCTGGTATAATATATATATTACGTATTACGTATATATTACGTAATTTATATATTACGTAATTTATATATACGTAAAGCAAAAACTCTGTGTCCTTTTTAAGAAAATTGCGCGGATGGAGGAGTATGAAATTTGGCACAGTTAAAGTTTATATGGAGAAGGAGTGGCGAATACTAATATTTTTATAAAATATGCATTAGAAATACATTAAAGTAATGAAATAACACTACACGCAACCATGCATTTGACACACGCAGTCGAATCGCGTTCGTAGTATTTCGAAGTTGTTCGGCTGACGTCGTGCAATTCTTGGTAACTATGGCTACATACCTTATTTATATATAATAAAGAAAAAAGAAAACTAAGTAGGAAACTTAGGAATATCGTCAATGAAAGAGTATAGTTAAGTAAATAATAATTTGTTTGAAAAGATAGGTAAATTAACCTGTATAGCCTTGGCGAAATCTAAATGAAATGTAAATAAGGATAAAGTTATAAATAATAAAACCTTTATAACGATTAAACTTAAAATTTTAATCAATTATGGTTGAATGTCGACCACTCGGCGACCGCTAGTACCTATATAATAACTAGTTAACTCGCGCTACTTCGTCTGCTTCATATAAGAGAATTTTCCCCGTTTTTGCAACACTTTTCATTGCTACGCCGCTCCTATTGGTCATAGCGTGATGTTATATAGCCTTACTCGATAAATGTGCTATCCAACACTAAAAGAATTTTTCAATTCGAGCCAGTTGTTCCTGAGATTAGCGCGTTCAACCAAACAAACAAACTCTTCAGCTTTATAATATTAGTATAGATATCATGGTATTAAACTGTCCCATTGGCACAGGCCTCTTCTTAGTGGGAGAAGGGTTAGGCCATAGTCCACTACACTGGTCCAATGCGGGTTGGCAGACTTCACATATTATAATAATATAATAATAATTATAATAATATTCTATCACATACACACAACACCATCTAGCCCAAACTAAGCAAAGCTTGTACTATGGGTACTTGACAGTGGATAAACATACATAGGTATATGCTTTTTTTTTGTAAATACATACATATTATACATACAGAAACACCCAGACGAAGACAAACATCCATGTTAATGCACACAAATGTTTGACTTGTGCGGGAATCGAACCCGCGACCTCAGGCGTGGCAGTCGGTTACACTAACCACTACGCCACCGAGGCCGACATCTTATTTATCTTCGAGAACATTATGGAGTACTCTCAGACATGCAGGTTTCCTCACGATGTTTTCCTTCACCGTTAAAGCGAGCGATAATTAACTATTTAATACGCACATAACTTTGAAAAGTAAGAGATGCGTGCCTTCGGATCGAACTCGAGACCTCTACGTGGTAGTGCAACGGTCTTCCGCTAAACTATCGCTGCTTTATTTAATTTGAAATATTAGTTAGGTCATTCAAACGTAACTTCCATTGAATCAATCTTACTATTACTTTGAAGGGACGTATACTACATTGATATAATAACAACCTCAATGCAATATTGGTTGCTAGGCAACCGCGATGAATCATATCAACAGCGAACAGCGAATCTGGAGCAAATTCCTCCCATTCTACAATAAACTTTATCTGTTAGTATTAAAGTCGATATTCCTTCTACACATATGTGATGTTTTTGCGTCGATAACTGGGTGAATATTTACAAATATATTTTGTTATGTTTGTTTACGTTTGTGTTCGCTCGTATGTTTTGATTCGCTTTATTCGAAGTCGAAATTGTGGATTGGGGTCGGATGTGAGGTATTAGGTGTGAGGAACTTTGATATTTATAGGGCAGCCTTGTTGTTGTGGTACTTAAGTTTGCATGCGATAATGTGAGGTTCCGGGTTAGGTTCTTGAGTCAGATAAAGACTTATTGGTTAATTTTCTTAGGATATTCCTTGTAGCAGGTGTAGTACGGAGTCTGCGAATATCATCACCAAACGGTAACAGGCTCGTTGCCTATACTAGTACAAACCCTTAACAAATTATACACTAACCTTACTCATGAATCACCCTGTCTATTAGTGAAAACCGCATGAAAATCTGTTCAGTAGTTTTCGAGTTTATCGCAAACAGACAGAAGCGGCGGCGGGGTAATTTGTTTTATAATTTGTAGTGATAATTATATTATGACAGCACATATGGAACATAAGGTTTAGTAGCTTATATAAGTAGATACATAATATGTTATGTATTTATGCACATAAAGCGTTACTCTTTATGTAAACATCCTAATCCTAACTAATATTATAAATGCGAATGTAAGTTTGTTTGTTACGCTTTCACGTCTTAACTACTCGCCCGATCATCATACACGTTGCCAGGGGTACAGAAAAGGGTACCTATTAACCAGAAAAAAATACTGTTACTAACCTAACCTTACCTACATTTCTACGAGCGAAGCTGCGGGCATAATTTAATAAATACATAAATATACACTGGATTCGAACTTGAGATCTCCGCATGGCAGTCCAAGAGACTTCCGCTATGCTGCCGCTGCTATTATATTCTACCTCTGATCGCTAAATCATTGTGAGTCTTAGCGTACACACGCTCGTATGCGTTATCACGTCTAATGAATACAGTTACACAAACAAACATACAACGCACGCGGTGCAAATAAGGTCATACAAATATTTACAAGCACTGTTGTATTGAACTCGCCCGCTTCAGTGCCGATCTGGACTTAAAGGTACGTGAACACCGAACGTTAGTGGTACCGGATATCTGGTATCCATCCGTAACTAATATTGGCTTAAAATGTGTGTTAGTTGAAGGAACTTTTTAAAGTTACGTACATACGCACGAAGCGCTTTGCTTCCACTTTTATAATGCGTACGGCAAAGGAGCGGAACTCACTACCTAAGTCTGTGTTTCCCGATGAGTACAATCTGGGTGTCTTCAAGTCGCAAGTGAAACGGTATCTCCTAGGCAAGTGTCACGGTAATGTTATCTAACAGTATTGTAACTCGGCTCTGTCCTTGAAACAATTATCTACAGCTGCGCGGTCCGCGAATACGCGAGAGGGCTGCCGGTGCCATCTACAGTATTTTAATTTCATCTACCTACTTGAGTTTCTTTCTAGTTTAGTGATTATAAATATTACATTTTTTATTTAAAATATGTGATTTGTTGTGAATTAAATAGAAAATGTTCAATAAAAATATTTGCGCCTCGACTGAGACGTACGAAAAGCTTTATTGTTAAATTTAATAGTAGATACTAACGGTCGCCTAGTGGTCAAAATTCGACCAAAATTCCTAAGCTTGCTACTTTGTTTTCTGTTTTTCTCTATTACATATAAATAAGGTATGTAACCATAGTTACAAAGATTTGTACGACGTCAGACGAACAATACTACGAACACAATTCGACTGCGTGTGTCAAATGTATGGTTGTGTGCGTGTAGTGTTTTTCCATTAATTTAATGTATTTCTAATGCATATTTTATAAAAATATTAGGATTCGCCTCTCCTTCTCCATATAAACTTTAACTGTGCCAAATTTCATACTCCTCCGCCCGCGCAATCTTCGTAAAAAGGGGTACAAAGTTTTTGCTTCACGTATTAATATATAAATAAAAATATCCGCATTCGGATAAAAACTTTAATTAAAAATACTTTTGCTTACAATTGTACTTTGCTATAATTATTATGTAAGTACCTGTACTTATTTCTATCAAATATTAACAAGTCGCACGCTTACTGCTTACAAAACCATCTCACCGTCCGTTCAGTGCTGCGGCGCATTCGCGACTGGTTGCGTACTAAATTTATACCGGCCTCAAGGCGCGTAGGTACGACTTGCGTTCCGACCCTTTGTATGAACATAGAATACTGTTAGATAACATTACCGTGCAAGCGTGCTCCATCGTCGACTGCATCGCCACTTTACAACAGGTGAGATCGCGGTCAAACGCAAGCCTATTAGGTAATAAAAAATTGCATAGATGGCGTCATCATTGAAGTGGTAGCCATAGTTGTGTTGTCGATTCAATCGCAACAAGAGACAAAAAATATGTGTGAAATGAAATAGTTGTTTCGTGACTTTTTTTTTTTTGACGGGACTTTACAAACAGGCTATTAGCGTAAACAAGGTACACCCAGACAAGGAACAATCATATTTTGTGGATCACACAAATAATTAACTTGTGTGGGATGTCAATGTACAACACTGAACGCGGCATTTAGTAATATTAATAACTAGATGTGCCCGCGGTTCCACCTGCGTTTATAATTACTGCGCCGCTCCCGTGGGTCGTAGCGTGATGTTATATAGCATATAGCCTTCCTTGATAAATGAGCTATCCAACACTAAAATAATTTTTCAATTCGGACCAGTAGTTCCTGAGATTAGCGCGTTCAAACAAACAAACAAAGTCTTCAGCTTTATAATATTAGTGTAGATTTATAGCTGTACTAGAATCCCTTGGTAATTTATTCTGTGCCCCTGACAACATGTATTCGAAAATTCATGATAATCGGTCGAGTAGTTAACGCGTGAAATTCTAACAAACAAACTCACATTCGGATGTATAATATTAGTTAAGATTCAATTAAAGTTGTTTAATTATAAGTATTGACAAATTAAATACCTATTGACTTTGTTGTTTTCGATTTTAGATACAATTTGTCTATGGTCCATGTCTGATTGTGGATTGTCTTGAACAATATAGGTAATGAATTAAATAAATAAATCTACATTTCGCCAGATCTATCTGCTCTATGGAAATATACAGGATGATTTTGAAAACGTGTAATTTCTTTTAACCACGCATTCTACTGATGGTACAGAATAACACTGACGACATTTTTGTTATACTACTTATTTAAAAAAAAAATATAACAATAACTGATGTCGTAAATAATAAGGGGCAATAAAAAGGACCGCCCGTTATTATTTACGACATTTTTATTTATTTATTTATTATTATTTATTGATATGTTATTTTACTTTAATTAGTAAAAAATTAAAATTGCCTCGGGTGGGACATATATATGACTATCTGACACCATTTCACGAAAAAAAAATGGTACATTAATTTTTCCAAAAACATAATTCTAATTAAAAAAATATATGGACAGGGTTATTCTATATCACCAGTTAGAATGCGTGGTTAAAAGGAATTACACGATTTCAAAATCACCTGTATAAACGTGAGTCCAAAGTTGCTTTACGTGTCTATATTTTTTTATTTACCTGTTTCTTACGTCAAATTAAGAGAAAGATGGACGGTATGACTGAAACTCACAAACAGGATAATGGGGAAGTTTGTGACGCGTTACAAATTAAACACACGTCATGCTAACCAATATAATAAATATGTATTGTTTTTGTCAATAAATTTATATCCCTCGTGATCAGTACTTTTTCCTAGATGAATGGTACATTATGTCCTTTTCTGTTCCCCTGACAACGTGTATGCGAAATGCCATGATGAGCAGTCGAAGAGTTAAGTTACTTGAAAAAACAAAAAACAAATTAGTTAAGATTTCATTTGCAATTTTATGGATTAGTTGACCAAAGCACAGTGAAGGCAACGCTAGCTTATAGTTAAGCGTATAGTCGATAGAGAGGTCCTAGTTTCGAATTCCGGTTCGGACATAAAGTTTTGTGTTTTGCTGTTGTTATAGCACCGGGTCTGGTAATATCTCCGACCAATATTTTAGAAACTATCTTATCTTATCTTGTGTGGGGGCCAGTCAGTACAGACCGGCGACACTTCGACCCAGTGGGATCTTTTGTGTCGACTTTCCCAATAAGGACTGCGATAGATGTTCATGGCAGCCGGGACCGACGGCTTAACGTGCTCTCCGAGGCACGGAGCAGGCCATAATTGTCAATCAATACGCACATCATTTCGAAAAGTCATATAACTTCCGAAAGTCGGAGTTGCGCGACGTGGGTTCGAACCCGAGACTATCTGCATTGCAGTCTGTTGGTCTCCCCACTGAGCTGTCGCTGCTCTTATATGTAGAACCTAAAACACAACTGGAGAATTGTAGCCGTTTTACATTTCTGGCTATACCTTAGGAAAACACAGGCGTGAAAACATACATATATGTGTTTTATGGATTACGTGTTGCTTTGTATTATTTATTAACCTCTGAGTCTTCTTTGAAGAGGTTAATGAAAACACTATGTGGGTCTGTGTGTCTGTCTGTTAGTGACAGTTTGTTAGTGACAGGCTTATGCCTATTAACTCCGGAACCACTGGACTAATTGACTTGTAACTTGGTGTGCAGACACCTTGGGATCATACCTCGGTCGAGTTTGAATATGGGTCCTGTGGGTCAAAAGACCCTTGAGATATAGGGGTCATTTTTTTCATTACTTTTACATTTAAGACGAAGAGGTTGAATCCTGGCTTTTTACACCCATCTCGTTAATTTTATACTAGCCTTTGCGCGCGACTTTGCCCGCGTAATGGTAGGTTAGGTTAAGTTATGTTAATAACAGCTTTTTTAAATAAAATGTAGCCTATGTAGTCAATGATAATAATTATAGCTTTTTAATGGTGAAAGTATTTTAAAATCGGTTTAGTAGTTTTTGAGTTAAATCCTTATAAACAAACAAACATATAAAAATCAAATCTTTCCCCTTTATAATATTAGTATAGATAAAGAGGAAATATTTTATTTTTTTGTTTATGTTTATGTATATAATATGTATATTATTTTATCATCAAAATATTTTTAGCCTTGAATAAGAGGTCACTGTTGTTGGTAAATAATATACATAGATAAAATAACTTGTTTATCTTACACTATATGAAATTGTAACAAAGGTTATCAGTTATAACCCTTCTTCTCTAAATTAAAAATATTGTAAATAAACGTGACGGCATAAGTTTGCGTGCGATCTTAACGTCCTAGGTTCGATACCTATAACTTTTGCTTTTGCTCTATTTGCTTTTCTTATAAAATTAACTCCCTTTAAGGGTTCAAGCTCTGTGTCGTGGGGAACTTTACATAAAAGCAGCGACAATGGCGAAAAAAGAATTATAAATTAACTGAGGCACAACAACCATTGTATTTTTTTTTATTGGACGCTACCTACTCCTTATCTCAGAGCAATCATTTGTGGAACACACAAATGATTTTGCCAAGTGAAATTCGAACCCGCAACACTTAGCGAGGCCGAGCAAGACGGCCATTACCCGCTGTGCCATCCGTGCAGTCAATCAAGTATCGAGCCGTGTTCAGTTTTGTCAAGGAATTTTACTTAGTAGCTTTAGTCTGTAACTGTACGAAGGCTTGCCCACTATTGGGATCTAAAACCATAGCGGGCCATATATCAGTGCAAATCATTGATATGCAATACCTTTAGGTAGACAGGGTTAAATAAAATCCTACTAATAAGTTTTTTTACCTGTGTCTTCTCTTCAATATACTTAATAACTTTTGTTAAAGGGTACAGCAGTTTTTTACGATGAATGGTACCTAATTTCTTTTTCTGTACCCCTGACAACGTGTATGCGAAATTTCATGATGATCGGTCCAGTAGTTAAGGCGTGAAAACGCAACAAAGAAACCCACATTCGCATTTATAATATTAGGAGGATGTTTTATATATGTATATGACTGTACACGCGTATTTTGTCGTACATAATTACAATGTTCTATGTTCTGCCATACCATTAGGTCGGTGATACTATCTCATGTTAATATGACTTATGACCATTTCAACATTAACCTACATTTACGATTTGGCATAAATTTTAACTGCTGGTGGACACGAATGATCATAACATAGGTAACTCTGTCCATAACTCATCAATACAACGCGGGGTTCGCGTGCCGGGCTGAGTAAAAAAGCAAATAAATCAGTACAACTGCGAGTATGTAGTTTTTATGTGTCTGTTACAATTAGGGCTGCCGATATCGGTAAATTATCGAACGATACGAGATATATTCAGTGTGTATCAGTGGTGCAGTGGAAGTAAATACAACTGCTTTGCATTAGATCTCGGGCTCGAGTCTCAAGCCAAGGAAAGTTCACAAGCAAAGCATAAAGTCAGCAATTGGCTCGCTCTCTATAACTTCTTCTTCCTAGCCTTTATTATTCCCAAGTCACTTGGGGTCGGCTTTTCTGGTCTAACCGGATTTGACTGGATATCAGTTTTTACACGGAGCGGCTGCCACCTGACTTCCGCAACCCGAAGGCTAACGATACCGTAAGGCTAGACCAGCGTCAGGATATTATAGGGCACTGACTTCCCAATAACAACTGCCATAGATGTTTATGGCAGCCGGAACCGACGGCTTAACGTGCTCTCCGAGGAACGGAGCAGGCGATAATTGTCAATCAATACGCACATAATTTCGAAAAGTCATATAACTTCCGAAAGTCAGAGGTGCGCGACGTGGATTCGAACCCGAGAACCTCTGCATTGCAGTCTGTTGGTCTCCTCACTGAAATATCGTTGCTTATAAAGTGTATCATAAAAAAATTTTAACTGCCACTTTCACAAGTTATGTGTCCTGAGTCAGGGAATCTTTATAAAAATCCACATAACGGACACAAAGAACATCTAGAAGCAGAACAACTATTGTATGGTCACACAATTTTTTGTCCTGTGTGGATCAAACCCATAACACTCGACGCAATGGCAATGGCGAGGCGATCATTTCATCTACTAAGCCATCAGTCATTGTTAGTTTACGCTACTAAAGAGACATACGACTCGCTACCATAGCCTTATTCAGAATAGCTGAGGTTTTAATATATAATGAAATAATAATAACGAAACAGATCTTACAGAACTATCAGTAGACCTCTTCTTCTTCAACTGGCTATTTGCAACACTTTAGTATAATCCTAATATGTACTATAGCAATTGGAGGGCCTGGGTGACCTGTAATACAGGTTTTATAAAACGTACTTCAGGCACCAATTCTCTCACAGTGTTAAGTCATTTAAACTGATTGTAAATTTATGTTACTTTGTATTAACAACTGTGAAGAGATCAAATAATATTTTATGGAAATAAATGGTTGAATTTCTAGACACCATAATAGTACTCAATAATATATTAAAACACTCTATTTCTAAAAACATTTCTTTAAGTTTAAACCTCATTTATAAATCTCTAAAGTTTATCACTGCCGAGTTAAACAAATCACCACAAATATCATTGACGTCTCGCATCGCATCATATAATAGCATGCACCCGTCACCCATCATGCGTCGTCACCGGTGACCACACCTTTACACATAATACAAAACATAGCAAAATTACCAAGTAAAATATCACATACCGAACAAAAATGTAATAAGCATAAATATGTAGGTACCATGACTACAACATTGAAACAATATTTCATAAAGGTTTTTTATGAATACAACTTACGCATTAGTATTAATTTCTGTGTCGCGGGGACTTTTCAAACATTCAAACAACGGACACAAATAGAAGTCAGTCACAGAACAACTGTTTGTGGTTGACACAAATTTTTGTGGTTTAGGAAGACTCACACCACATCCCATGAAGGATTCGTGTCGATTTGGTTTTTTTAAAACATAACGTAAACGGCAAATTTAATGCCACTTAATTGATGTAAATTATACAAGGTGGCGCAGAAGTAATGTCATAGTGTGAATTGGCTACCATTTAGTTAGAAATGAAAAAAAATTGCTCTGTTTCCATGTAAAGTTTATTTGAAGAAGTAAAATTGATGACATTAAGATGAAAAAATAATGTCACTTAAATGACCACCTAAAATTGTTGACATTAAGATGAAAAAATTATGTCACTTAAATGTTGATGCACAATTGTGCTCGATTTACAATATTTTACGGTATTTTGAATTGTTTCTCGCATAACAACTGGCTCCAAATTGGCGATTTCTTCTTCAAGCTGTTAGCTTTCAAGGCTTGTAAGGTTTGGGGTTAGTTATGGTAAGCTGGTGGAAATTCACGATGCGTTGAAACAGCAGGCCGAGAATTGGTCAAATAAGCAGTAAAAATAATTCCATGTTCTTCAGGTGTGTATCGCCCCATGGCTTATAGTCAACTAATTATTTATCTGTCTACAACATTGATGTCAAAGCACAATAAAATATTACACCATTTGCAAAAATTAAGGCACATTTACATCATGACATTACTTTTGCGCCACCTTGTAAATAACAGTCTAGTCTTGAAATTAAAACAGATTTTGAAAATAACTTTGTAATAGGAGTCGTAGATATAAAATTATAAAGGAAAATCCGACCATTTATAATTTTTAGGTAAAGACATTTCGCCACGTATTACACACATATTTTTAATACTTATATAACAGTGAGGCTATTACCGTCTCCAAACTCAGAGCTATACAGCTTATAAACACACAATAGAAGTATCGAACGCAGGACCTCACGATTGCAGTCATAATCACATGATTATGACTGCGATCGTGAGGTCCTGCGTAAAATAAAGTATTGTCTTCTTGTGTATGTACACAAGAAGATAATACTTTATTTTAGTAAATAAAATATGTATTATACTTTGTGCGGCAGCCCTACACGCATCGTCACAATTTATAAATTGCCAGATTTTGGAAATAATATTTGCTAAAAACGTAAAACCATTTCAACTTAAATTAACGTTTTTATTGCCTTTTTTTTTAATATATTCGCCATCTACATGACACTTTAGGGTCGGACAGGGTTTTTAAATATTGTATACCTATATAGGTGCATTCCACACACATTTCGCCAGCTGTGTTTTTATTTCTGCGTAACAGCGAGGCTTTTATTATCTCTCGAGAACATATTCAAAATCCATGCTATACACCCCAGTAGTACTGTTCAACCCGGGAACTTACGACCGCAAACAGAAGCACACTAAATACTCGCGAATCCAACAAAACAATTTCAATAATTAAAATAATATTATACTTGGTGTGTCAGCCCTAACGTTTGCAATACCAGTGTCAAGGACGCGTGCCCACACCTACACACTACGAGTCGAGATCAGTCACATTGCCTCGCTCAACACACAATAGACCGCGTGTCTTTGTGTTCAGACGTACTCACGAGTGACATGTACGATGACCAGCTATCTTAAGTCATCATTTATAAAAAATGCCTTTTGACTATCAATAGGATTTATTGTTATGCATTTGTTGTTAGTGATTTATTTAATACTAGTTTCTTTGCCTGCGTGAATCTCAAAAGAACGACTACACAGAAGGACGTAGTTATTGCTTGACTTTTGCCATTGCGCTGTGTTGTGGGTACACCCACACGGAACAAAAATTTGTGCTATCCACAAATTGTTTTTCTGAGTAATATTATGGTATTCGTTGTATCAATGTTTGTAAAGTCCCAGCGACACAGAATGTATTACTAGTGCAGGGATGGCATTTTCTAAAGAAAGAACGATTAGCAATAGTTTTTCTTATATGTTGTTGCCTATCTGTTTGACAAGTTTCATTTTAATCCTTTCAGCAGTTTAAACGTGGTTGATTTTACAAAGATCCACTTTTCACGCTCTACATTGATAGTAGGTACTAGTTTTTGCCCATGGCTTCGCCTGCTGGTATACCATATACAATATTACGCTATAATCCACCACACCGGCCCAGTGATGACTGGCAGGCTACACATATGTTTAAGAACATTACCAAGAACTCTCAGGCATGCAGGTTTCCTTTCATTATTTTTCTTCACCTCTTCTTCTTGCACATTACTACGAAAAGTCAGGGACGCGCGCCTTGAAATCGAACTCGAGACCTCTGCGTGGCAGTCCATCGGTCTTCCACTAAGCTCTTGCTGCTTATACCACGTGCATTAACAGGATGAGAAGTATCTATGTATATGTTAACCCAAGACATGGTCTATTTTTGTACCAAGTTTGATCGAAATCCATTCAGCAGTTTATGGATGATTAACTAAAAAGCGTCTAAACTGGATGGCGTAGTGAATTGAGTGGTCACCTCCTCACTCACACTGCGTTGAATGTTGTGGGTTCACCCTTCACATCAGTCGGATTTATACAAACAGACATTTATATTCAAATTTATATTATAGGTATTGATGGACTGTGTCATAGCCACGCCCTGTAGTAAAATTAAAGTATTTTATCATTAGTCAATATTAGCTTAGCGCATAAGTGTTGCCTTCATTTGTTGAGGGATTTTATCAACAATACCGTGTATTAAAACTTAAAGATAAAACGAAATATGTTAAGTTTTAAGTCTATTTCATTATAATAACATTAAATGCACTACACGGATAATAATAGTAATAATAATATTCTGCCACATACACACAACACCATCTAGCCCAAACAAAAGCAGAGCTTGTACTATGGGTACTAGACAATGGATAAACATACAAATTTACTTTTTTTTGTTAATACATACATATTATACATAGAAACACCCAGACCAAGACAAACATCCATGTTCATGCACACAAATGTTTGACTTGTGCGGGAATCGAACCCGCGACCTCAGGCGTGGCAGTCGGTTACACTAACCACTACGCGATCGAGGATCATACGCCATTTGTATTAGGTACTCTATAATCTTTGTTATATAAATTGACGGGTGAAGCCTTTGGCTAGCTGGTTTAGTCTAAGTTGCATAAATATATACCTATGTACTTATATAACTAGTTTGAGTAATAGGTATTTATTTATACAATTTCTAACGCCTTTACTAAATTATTAACCTCTGAGTCTTCTTCGAAGAGGTTAATGAATGTGGGTCTATGGGTCTGTCTGTTAGTGACAGTTTGTTAGTGACAGGCATAGCTCCGGAACCACTGGACCGATTGACTTGTAACTTGGTGTGCAGACACCTTGAGGTCATCCCTCGGTCGAGAATATGGGCCTTGTGGGTCAAAAGATCCCCGAGATATAGGAGTCACAAGATCATAAAGTCAGGGAACAACAGAGTGATTTGGAAGTCCAAGGGAGAAGCTTTTGCCCAGCAGTGGGACATTACAAAAAGCTGATGGAAAATAAAAACTCACATGAAGACGAAGAGTTTGAATCCTGGGTTTTTACACTCATCTCGTTGATAATATAAATAATATAATATTAATATTATTATTTTAATATTTGTATATTTGCCTACACTGATGGCGTAGTGGTTTAAGTGGTCGCCTAGGTCACGGTCATTGCACCGAGTGTTGTGAGTTCGATACCCACATAAAACAAAAATTTGTGTGAGCCACCATTTGTTGTTCCGAAGCAGCGTGTTCCTTGTGTGTGTTATTTAAATGTTTGTAAAGTACCAAGCACCCCGCAACAGAAGAATTCTTCCTAGTGCGAGAGTTGCTTTTTTATAATCTAACGCCGATATACAAAAAGGTATAGACGTAGGTGTGTTTGGCTCATGTTTCATAAGCTATGTTTAAGTGTTTGTAAGAAGAAGCGAGTTTAATATCAGACAAAATTATCCAAGACTCCATTATTGCTCCTGGCATTTTGTAACACTGCCTAATTTAGATATTGAATACAGAGACTTACGATATAAAAGCCAGCGCTCACAATGCCTTTAATAAATAAACAAGACTATATTTTTTAAGTAGATTGCCAGCCAATAAGCTCAGCTTGCAAAAGCCCCGTCGATCTAAAACGGAAGTCCCAATAAGATTAAAAAAATAAATAAGAGTGTAGTAAAGATGTGTCAGCACGGATGGCGTAGTACTTAATTAAAGTAGTCACTTCGTCATTGACATTACTCTGGGTGTTGGTTTTAAATCCCACACGGGACTAAAATTTGTGTGATTCATAAATTATCCAAGTATGTGGGTGTTCTTTGTGTCCCTTGTTTAAATGTATGTAAAGTCCCTCGCGACATAGGATTATTCCTGGAACTGGAGTTTTCTTTGTAAATTACAAATACATAAAGCTCACTAGGACAGTGGCGTAACGTAGTAGGGGGGCAGGGGCGGCCCGCCCCGGGAGGCAGTTTTAGAGGGCGGCAGTGTTAGGGGGCGGCAAAATATCATAATAAATAATATTAATAGGTACATTTTGTAAATATGTGAACCATTTAATGGTGAACGAGAGGGATAGAGAGATGTACAATACACAATAACGATGAGTGTTCTTGCCGAAATGTTCTATATTTTAGTCTTGTATTGAAATATCTAAATAAGAGGGCAAAAAAATTTTCGCTCCGGGCGACTGACACTCACGCTACGCCACTGCACTAGGATATCTTTTTAAGGAACATGTGACTCGGGCGATCACAACAAACTTATAGGCTCTAAAGAAATATTTGTAGATCACACAATTTTTTGTTTTAATTGGGATTCGAATTTACACCTGACGCAATAGCAGTGGCGACGCGATCACTTGAATCACTAAGCTATCCGTGTACATCATAGGTGGAAAGTCTTTGTAGGTATAGTATACCCAAAATATTGGATAACTGCAATCATCTGAACAGTTAATCGTAAATTATGTTCAAAGGGCTGGGCTTCAGACTATTATATAGTGGACAGCCTATACGGTGGAGTTTCTTCTCATAAGATCTTTGTTTCTCGCATGGGCTGTTTGCAATGTAAAATATTTATTACCTTTAATTTATTTTGTTATTATAAAATGGCAAGTTTAGGCAGCGTCGTATAATTCTTTAGCATCGCTGTCGAGTAACGAAAATTGCTCAAAAGACTGCCAACATTGCTACGTTGAATGGCCATGCTGAATTTTTGAGCCAAGAGAAGTCCAGCCATTTTATTAATATATTAGTTAATCCACGTGTCCAAGAAGTGTTTTTATAGACATAAAGATTTTTGATTATGGCTATAGTGTTGTATTTCCCTGTTAGTCAACGAAATGTCTGCTGTGTCGTTCCCCTAAAGTAGAAAACTGCAGAGTTTACCTCATAATAACAATCCTCCAGGCTCACATTAGTTCCAAATGATTGATTCTAATCTATGCACATAAAAATGAGCCGCCTGCTTCAGTTCAAAGAGTCTGACCTACTTACGGAGATCGATAACCAGTGCATACAAGGTAACATGTTAACATCTAACGTTCATATCGGAAATGTGGGATATGGTTTATTTAACCTGTTGTTGCAATGCACGGAGATAAAAAGGCCATGTACGTCTGTAAAGTATGTAATGTAAAGCTTAGCACATGCTGTGATCAGGGAAATATTGAAGCATTCAACATAGATATGTAAAATCAGCTCTGTATATAGACTAGCCCACTGCTGGGCACGCGTCGCTACCCGGCTTTATACAGATGGATAACGGTAACGACACATTCAGGCTTTTAAGTTGCGTGTGCAGCCAAATTGGACGGTGTCTGGCCTATCCGGGATTTTTTAGGCTTTTTAAATTCGACCAATTTTTTACATATTTTGTCATGTCGTTGTGTTAGTTGCCATTCCGTCTGCTTCACCTTGTATCGCTAGCGTAAACGAAAGGACTAGCCCTCGTCATTGCCATAGAAAAATTGTCGTGCCTAAGCCAAAAAATTAAGGGAGTCCGGCCTTTTTGCCCAAATGTCTTGGTTAAAACAGTACAAACTGGTTGGCCTGTCCAGCTTTTCAGTTTTAAAACCTGGCAACCCTAGGTACGGATATCTTCTCAGTTTGGATTAAGCCATAGTCCATCACTTTTATTTTTTTAGCAGACTTATTTTCGAAAACATTATGGAGAACTTGCAGATATGCTTGTTTCCTCACAATGTTTTCCTTCACCGCTAAAGCAAACGACAGTTAACTTATCTTGTTGGTAACTCATTTTTTGTTCAAAGAAATATTTTAAAGTTTTTATTTCATTTTTATATTAATACGCACATAAATTCGAATAGTCAGAGGTTGTCTTGGGTTCGAATTCAAGACCTCTGCTTCGCCGTTCAGCGGTCTTTCACTAAGCTATCGCTGCTTTTATAATAGATAAAGATTTATTTTATAAAACATGAGTAATGTTCTGGCAGCAACACAATAAGTAGCTATATGTTATGCCATTTATGACACAAAAAATTTGAGTTAGACTAAAAATAACTGATTGATAAACACAATTTTATCAAAGCCAGTAAATACAAATATATTTCATAATATTATTAGCAAGATATAATGTCGTCCATACTGGATTTCGGTCACGACGGCCTATATTAACGGAGACTGGCCATCTGCGCAGGAGATATCATAATGTACAAGTATGTGCGAAAACACAAGCGCACTCTCTGTTCCCTCGCTCTCATAATCCGATGTGACGTCATCGACACAACCGGAGAGAGATCAGGCGCAGGACCAACGACTTTACGTGTTTTCTGAGGCACGGGGTGTCTAACACCACCAACTTCCTAAGTCCGGGCTACTATTGAGATTTCTTAACAGAAAAACCTAATAACTTTTTGTTGGTTAATAAGTAGTTTGTAGTCGGAGCCTTTTTTCAACCTCCGGTCTGAATCGTGTAGTATAGTGATATTTACTTTTAACCACAGAAACGAAACCGCGGGTAAAAGCTAGGCAGTTTTTTATATTTAAACAACACTGAATGTAATAAAATCATATTATATACTGCTGACGTAACTAACAGCTTCAGGGAATGCTTATACCACATGTACGCCGATGACACGCAAATATATCTATCTTTTAACCCTAATAACACTGCGTCTGCGGTGCGTACCATGAATGAGGAGCTCGACAGAATAGCAGCATGGTCTAGGTGTAACTCACTGGTAATCAATCCAAATAAATCTAAATTCTTGGTTATGGGAAGCAAAAACCAAATTGAATTAATATCATCTCATAATCCAAACATCGAAATAATGGGTGGTAGTGTGGAACAAGTGCAAACAGCACAAAACCTTGGTCTGATGATCGACCCGGAACTGCGTTTTGAGGATCACATCAGTGGCGTTGTAAAAAATTGTTTCTACAGGCTCAAAATTCTCTATAGAGTACGAAATTTTCTTAGTGTCACTTTAAGAAAAAGACTTGTAGACAGTTTAGCGTTATCCAAAATGAACTATTGTGACGCCGTGTATGGTCCCTGCCTCTTAACCAGAACACAACATCTAATACAACGTGTGCAGAATGCGTGTGCCCGGTATTGCTTTGATATACCCCGGAGAAATCATATAACGCCTCACTTAAATAATAATGACATACTTAAAATGCTAGCGCGGCGTAAACTTCATTTGGCAACATTATTATTCGGAGTGATGAATACGGGTGAGCCTAAATACCTTTATAATAAAGTAAGTTGGAGACAAGATCACTACAGTTACTCCACTCGCTCCACCGCCAAGCCGCTGTCAATACCTCGATACAAAACCACAGCCTTCAGGGGATGTTACAAGTATGCTGCTACTCACATATGGAATGACCTGCCTCCGCCGATAAGATCCCTGAGAACAAAGGGAACCTTTAAAATACATTTAAAAAAGTATTTATTACATCAACAGAAACTCGATCAGGATAAAAACTACAAATAAATTTAATTCTATTTATAAATATATTCAGTAATAGCTGTACTTACGTTATGTATTATGACCAGAAGGCTTATATACTTAACAAGTATTTAACCATAATCGGGGTAGGTATATCCTACGCGGTACATAGGGTGGCATGGTTGAGATGTTGTCATTAGCTATTGTTGAGAGCTGAGCATTGTGAGGGTTTTTGATGTAGAACCTGAAGCAATAACATACGCAATGGATAGTAGATTGGCATTGATTCACTTTTATATTATGTGCCACAATTGTAGTTTATATCAGTTATTATTACATATTATGCATACCTGTATAGTTCTGGGTTGTCATTTGCAGTGATCGTTTCCCCGAGTTGTTGGCTTTGTACAATATCATTCTATCCGTATTAAAGGACGTGGGCCTTTATTATTATTATTATCTTTATTATTGCACAATGTTTTGGTCACGCAACCTCCGTGTCGATGCGGCGCAGCTCGGCCAAATGAATTACGCGAGTGAGATACCATTATGTGCGGACGAGAAACAAGATGGGCGGGATAAGACCGGATTGCAAACCTTGTGAATGGCAACCGTTTAATAGGTTTTATTTGTATACATAAGCTATTGCGCCAATTTATTTATTTATTATACATGTTATTTAATTTACATATCAATTGTGGTTTATATATATATATTACGTATATTCTTGTGTTGGTATAATATTACGGGTGTAACTGATGTGCGTCCGGGCGTCACTTGGGGTTACCAAATAATATCAGGGTTGGTTTGAGGTATAAACCGCAAACCAACAACAAACCTGAGTGGTAACCTCGTTTTTCATTATGTATGTACTTTTTGTTTTTTTTTTTATGTTACAATGTTTGTTATAGTAACGTGTATGTACCTATGTTTTGAAAAATAAAATACTTACTTACTTACTTACTTACTTACTTATATACACAATAGATTTGTCTGATTAGATCAACTTTAATTCAATACGATTGGCTTATTTGATTTGATTTATTAAAACGGCCTTAAACATCCATCATGTGTGTTTCTTTTATTATTTTAATTGACTTCCATATGCTCATGGAAGCAGACCTATCACTTAAGGAGTAGACAGGGGTGTATTACATCCACATTTCGTGACGTATGCCTTTAGGTCCTATGTACGCGAACAACCCTTTTTATTTATCTTTATTTTATTTTGGGGTATATGGTTCCTATGGTTTATATTGGAGTTTATATCTGGTCAAAGGCCAGGTTAATAGCACCTTTAACCGGCGAGCGTGTGTCAGAGACGAGGCGAGCATGTGGCAAGAGAAGTGTGTCAGGATCATAGCAAAGTTTTGATTTTTTGTTTGTTTGTTTGTAAGGATTTAACTCAAAAACTACTCAACCGATTTTAAAATTTATTTTACCTATAGAAAGCTATATTATCGCCAAGTACACTGTTACTATCATAACCTTACGTACATTTACGAGCGAAGCCGTGGGCAAAGGTCAGTATATTATAATACGTTAGGTATGTAGATGGTACAATGACATGCCCACGCGTATAAAGTTGCATCAACTATTCTAAAAACACGTTACACATTCAGCTACTCAGCAAATTGTTTGTAGTAAATAACATTAGTAACAATATATAGTTACGTGTTGTCAACACTTCCGCGTACTGCTTACTACACTTCACGTGCTTGTATTTGTTGTAAACATTACATAACATCACGCATCACTAACTGGAAGGGTAGGAGGAGATGTATTGGTCACACACTTACGTATAAAGTCACGTTTGCATTTTCCAGAAGGCAGGTACAATCACATATTGCTAGCTATGTTTTTTGTACAACGAAATATCATGCGAACGTATTGCCATATATATATATATATATATAATTATGTACGTTTATATAGGCAGACTTGTATTACAAATCCATTTATGTATGTATTTACAAAAAAAAAGTATATATGTATGTTTATCCATTGTCGAGTACCCATAGTACAAGCTCTGCTTAGTTTGGGCTAGATGGTGTTGTGTGTATGTGATAGAATATTATTATTAGACAGGGTGTTTTTGAAATCGTGTAATTCCTTTTAACCACGCATTCTACTGGTGATATAGAATAACCCTGACTGTATATTTTTTTAATTAGAATGATGTTTTTGGAAAAATTAATGGGCCGATGTTTTCATGAAATGGTTTCAGATAGAGGACTATCTGAAACCATTTCATGAAAACATCGGCCCATTAATTTTTCCAAAATATTAAGATTGTGTCGGGTGGTTAACATAGGAATGTTAACCACCCGACACAATCTTAATATTTTACTAATTTAAAAATAATAACATAACAATAACTGCTGTCTTAAATAATAAGGGGCAATAAAAAGGACCGCCCGTTATTATATACGACATTAATTATTGATATGTTATTTTATTTTAATTAGCAAAAAAATTAAATTGCCTCGGGTGTGTAACATATGACTATCTGACACCATTTCACGAAAAGAAACGGCGTATTAATTTTTCCAAAAGCAAAATTCTAATAAAAAAAATATGGTCAGGGTTATTCTATACCACCAGTAGAATGCGCGGTTAAAAGAAATTACACGATTTCAAAATCATCCTGTATATATTTCCCCAGTTGTAGTTTTAGGTCTAATATTAGAGAGAAAGAGAGTTTATATTATCGTATTACCATCTACCAGCGGCTGTTCTAGACCTTATAATACTACTGAGAATATCTTGGCAGAAAATCCTAATAACAATTTCTCCGACCCGGAAAACGAACCCGAGATCTCATGCGCAGCAGTTGTATTCACTCATCATGATCATCTAGGCGAGAGACGTCCGCAGCTGGACATAGACCTTCCCCGAGGTTTTCCACACAGACGCTCACAGAGAGCTAGATTACTGCTCTAAAATATTTTTCTATTGGTCGGCCAAATTGACCCATATTTTTGACGTTCATAAGTGTTACTTTGTGACCTAAATGAATAAATGATTTTTGACTTTGATCTTGGTACCAATGCTACTTGGTTACGCTAAGAATGAAGAGCCTGTCTATCCGAGAAAGTACTACCCTCTTACGGAAAACCGGCGTAAGAGTAACAGCACTTACTGCTTTTCTCCTGGCACAGTACGCATCAAAAGTACGGTACCTTACAGCAATCGCTTAGATACCATCAAGCCGTAGGCTTGTTGCCTAAATGATAAAAATAATTTAGTACAATACTAATCTACATGCTGCTTTTAATAATTTTCTATCAAAAATATACAAAAACACCTTTCTCGAGCCGAAATCGAACCCGGAACCTTAAAATCTATTCTAAAAATATACACTGACACTTGTTCTACCGAACCAAACGGGGCAATCAAAATATTTACGTAATCCTCTTTGATATTATTTTTGTAATCGTTCTATAAATGTAGTATTTTTATACGTTTACGGTGGTAGGCAAAGCTCTTTAATCTATTCCTTCCATAAACAAACATTATGCTTGTTTATGGGCAACTAAGTAAACATGTTTCTGAACGTGTAGTCCCGCTTGTTAAATAGTTTTTATTACTATTAAAACGATGAGCTTGAAATAGGAGACGCCCCGAGATTCGATTACAGAGTCAAATTATTATATTATTAGTGTAAAAAGGAATTCGTGCACTAGGAATAATTTCTCAGTCGCGTGGGATTTTTATCTTATCTTGTGTGAGGGCCAGTCAGTATAGACCGGCGACACTTTGACCCAGTGCGATCTTTTGTGTCGACTGCCCTAATAACGACTGCCATAGATGTTCATGGCAGCCGGGACCGACGGCTTAACGTGCTCTCCGAGGCACGGAGCAGGCGATAATTGTCAATCAATACGCACATCATTTCGAAAAGTCATATAACTTCCGAAAGTCAGAGGTGCGCGACGTGGGCTCGAACCCGAGACCCTCTGCATTGCAGTCTGTTGGTCTCCCCACTAAGCTATCGCTGCTCGCTCGCGGGGGACTTTACAAACATTCAAACACCGGACACGAAAACCGCCCAGACTTGGTACAACTATTTGTGGGTCACTCAATTTTTTGTCCCGTGTAGGGATCGAATCCACAATACTCGGCGCGGTGGTAGCGGCAAGGTGACCACTTGAACCACTGCGGCATCCGTGTAGTCAACAGTTACATTAATGGTTCAATGTATGTTCCATTTTAAACATTAGCATCAATAGCAGTGATAATCTAGTGGGAAACCGTTGGACTACCGCGCATAGGTCTCGAGTTCGAGCCCAAGGCGCGCATCTCTGACTTTTCGAAGTTATATGCGTATTAAATAGTTAATTATCGCTTGCTTTAACGGTGAAGGAAAACATCGTGAGGAAACCTGCATGTCTGAGAGTTCTCCATAATGTTCTCGAAGATATGTGAAGTCTACCGCACAGTGCCAGAGTGGTGGACTATGGCCCGTGCCCAGCAGTGGGACAGTTTAATACGGGGCTGATATTATATTATTATAGTCATTCTTCTGTAAAATACTTGTTTCAAAAATACTACGCCCGCACTAGACATACCTAATAGTCACAAAGAATTCAAACTCAGAACAATCATTTGTGGACAAATGTTTGTCCCGAGTGGGATTCGAACTCACAACACTCGTTATAGTAGCAATGGCGAGGCGACCACTTACATGCACACAGTACGCTTGCCGTCCAGTCGTTTAAGTTTACGAACCGCAGAAATAACTTTGCGTTTAAAAGAAATTCTATGAATCGAAATCGTGAGGAATCCTGCATATCTGAGAGTTCTCCAAAATGTTCTCGAAGAATGTGCAGTCTGCCAAGTCGCACCAGGCCAGCGTGGTGGACTATGGGCTAACCCTTCTCACAGTGAGATAAGGCCCGTGCCCAGCAGTGGGACAGTTTAATACAGAGGTAATATTATTATAATCCATCTTGGTATAAACTAGTAAAAAATGGTTCAATCAGGAGGTCTCCGCTCGAGGTGAGTGACCGAGCGCTCACATTACACCGCAGTGGGCGGCCTTAATACGCCGCGTTAACTGCTAATGAATACTTAACCAAATCAGAGCAGGATATTTGGCAGACAAGAAAGAAGAGCCGGGGAATTAATCATATGTTTGGTAGAGGGTTGGCAATTTCAACATCTCTTATAAAGTTCTGAAAATGCATTTCGACGGTTGTAAGGCTATTTGACATAAGCGCCATTTTTGGCGATAACGATATATATATTCTAAATCAACAAAATTTTCTGACCATCTTATAAACGGTTACCAAACCCTTTGTCAGGTTGCATTTCATTTAATACTAGCTGTATCCCGTGGGTTCCTCCATGTTTATGACTCCTGCTCTTCTCCCGTCGCTCGCAACGTGTTAGTAATAGCTTTCTAGTAGTGCACGAATTAAAGAAAACGGTCCTGTTGTTTATTTAATACAAAGTAATTGACTTCATTCCGTCACGAGATTTACATGAATGGTTCATTTTAATCCATCTTGGTATATACTAGTAAAAAATGGTTGAATGAGGTGCTTACCGCTCGGGGTGAGTGACCGAGCGCTCACATTACACTGCAGTGGGCGGGAGCCTTAATACGCCGCCTTAACTGCTAATGAATATTTAATCAAATCAGAGCTGGATATTTGGCAGACAAGGAAGAAGAGCTGGAGAATTAATCATAAGTTTGGTATAGGGTTGGCAAGTTTTTTTCTTTACCAAAGACAACTCACGCGCTAGGAATATTTCCTGTGTCGCGGTGGACTTGCCAAACATTTAAACAACCGATACTAAGAACACCCAGGCTCAACAGTTATTTGTGGATCACACATTTTTTTGTCCCGTGTGGGAATCGAACCCACAACACTAGGCACGGCGCGGCGGCAGTAGCGAGGCGGCCAGTTCAACCACTATCTACGCCATCCGTGCAGCCAAATGTATGTATACAGTGTAGTTCTACTATAAGACATTTCAAGGTTATCCATTAATAACCGGACACCCTGTATAATATAATATATATATTACCAGGAATTTTAACATGTAGCGCAGAGGTAGTGAGGGTGACTGTTGTGCATGTAGTGTCGGGTTCAATTTCCTTTTAAGATTTATGGTCAGTCCCACAACTAACAAGTAAAAGTTATTCGAAATATAAATCGCATGCTGTTTCACTCTTGTTAGGTTAAAGAAAAGAGATGGCGAGACTTTTATCTTATAGAAAAATGTTATTTGGAGGTTGTAGAACAGGCCATTAGTAATTCCTTAATATTGCAAACGCTCATAGAATGCGATAACCATTTACCTACCATTTGTCGGTTTTAAACTTGTAGCAGTTATAATACTGAAAATAACTGCCTCGGTGGCGCAGCGGTAGTGAATTAAATACTGTGCGTGAGGTCTCAGGTTCGAATCCCAGGTCGAGCTAACAAAAATTATTGAGTATTTCTAATAGCATTCCGGTGTTAGGATGTTGGCGGTTTCATACATCCGTATGCATAGAAAAGCACGTAAAGCCGTTGGTCGATGGTCCTGTGTTTGACCTCTCTCCAGTCGTGTCGTTTATGGGAGTGAGGGAACAGAGAGGGCATTTGTATTTACGCGCACACTTGTGCACTAATTATCTCCTGCGCAGATGGCCAGTCTCCTTTACGATTGGCCGCCGTGACACAAATTCGGTCTGGAGGACATTATTACTATTAAAATAGTTCGTAGCAGAGTTGTGTACACTTTAGAGATTTAAAAGACTACTCCAGCTCTAGTAATAACTCCCGTGTCACGGAGGACTTTACAAACATTCAAACAACGGACACAAAGATCACACAGACTCGGAACAACCATTTGTGGATCACACAAAGTTTTGTCTCGTATGGGATTCGAACCCACAACACTCGGCGCGCCGGCAGTGGCGAGGCGACCTCTTAAACCACTACGCCATCCGCCCAGACAAAAAAATTAAGAAGAAGAATCGATCTGAATGGTCTATTAAGGTCAGACCACACATGACACAACACTATCGTACGTTGACACGTTACGTATACGATTGCATAAAGCTAATTTAGGTCTCTGATACGAGTAGGGTGACCATATTCAGATATTCATGATCATTTTTAGTGGTAAGTGGTTCAATGGTAGCTTCCTTCTGAAAAGATTTTTTAAAAAACAATACTGTAAAATTGGCGATTAAAAAGAGTGGCCGTTAGTTTCTTGCCAGTTCTTCTCATTGGTTCTAAGCCTTTGCTTTGCTGAGGTGGCAGCAGATAAATGTAAATTTACATTAATAAGTGTAACATTGACGTTCATATGTGTTATTTTGTGACTTTTACGAATAAACTTATTTTTGATTTTGATATGGAGGGTCATGTCCGCCATTTTGTCATTGACTGTTCAAATTCTAAACTTTTATTTAAACTACACGGCGATTTTATTGTTTTGATATAGATTGATATTAACGTGGAATCAAGCCTCGCATAATATGTATTGCTTACGTTTACGCAAATGTTGTTCATTGAAATTAAATTACTTTTTATGGATTTTTACCGCGTTGTTTGTTTAACATTTTTATTATATAACTAGCTTTTGTGCACGACTCCGCCCGCGTGGTACCTACATAAATAAAAGGTATCCTATGTCTTTCTCCAGGCTGTAAACTATACCTATATGTACCAAATTTCATCTAAATCGGTTGAGTGGTTTAGCCGTGAAAAGGTAACAGACAGACAGACAGAGTTATTTTTATAATAATAATAAAATATCATTTATTGGGTCAACACCATAATTTGTTACAAAAAGTTGTATTCGGAATCTTCTTTTAAGCAAATAGTGCTAGGTAGTATGTAGTAGAAATACATTGAAAATCTTTTGAATTTATAATATAAAAATAAGGAGGAAAGGATTTTGAAAGTGTTACACTACTAGTATTAAACTTTACAATTTTTAAGCTATTTAGAGTTAATTAATCTATCTATATTTAAGTTAACACTTGCCACGACGTTTCGGTTGCTTTTCAGCAGCCATGTTCACCGGGAATCTCCGTGAAAATTAATATAAAGTAGTTTAATTTCAATCACGCCTCACCTCACGATAGACAAATTTGTATTACGTGATAGATGGGATTAGATTCAGCTCTCACGTTATAAGAAATAAGCTTATTACCGTTTATTGGGCATATTTCTGTATCACGAGTTGCTGTTGAAATTTCTTAACAAAAAATACCAGTATTGTGCACGACCTAACAATAGAATCTCATAAACTTAGGACCTTAAACTCATATCACGGAACAAACAACGTGATAAATGACGCATTGCAAATATTTTTTAGAATTCTAAATTAATGTTATTGTGTATTCTATTATGTACTAATTTTTGCTTGCTGTGCATGCTAAGTCATATGAGCAGCCATGACAATATAAAATTTTGATCTTTTATTATTTTCAGAACTATTTTAATGAAACCAAGAATCCTAAACTATACCAGTAAATCACAAAAAACTGCATATCAATTGAATCAGCCATTACGAATATTAAGATTCACAAATACCAAGACGAACGACCAAAAAGTCTTTTGATGATTTCATTATATCTATAGACATTAATGGTTCTTAAGACCCCAGTTTTTTTAGCAGTGCTAGTACTCTACCCCTGAGCTTTCTACGAAGCTATCGGTCAAGACGATAAATCCTTATTACTTATTATTATAAATTCGAAAGTAACTCTGTCTATGTCTGTTACCTCGTCACGGCTAAACCACTCAACCGATTTTAATGAAATTTGGTACAGATATAGTTTAAAACCTGGAAAAGAACATAGGCTACGTTTATTGATATAGGTACAACGCGGGCGATGCCGCGCGCTTAAGCTAGTTTAAAATTAGTTTCAAGTTCCTTTTTTTTTTCTTTCTATCAAAATAAATAACTTTCTGTCCGAACTTTTTTGATGGTAACCCTGCACGCGGTGATTTCATAATACAACAATTAATTGCAACGTTGTCATTTTTTGGGTCATTTCGTTGCGTATTGTTTATTTGTTAATAAACTGTATTTTACTGTATGTTATTTGTTAATGGTCTCCCCGTGAACATGGCTGCTGAAAAGCAACCGAAACGACGGAAAAGTTTAAAATTAAATCTATATAGTCTTTTATAATTTAAATAACTCAAATAGAAGTAAACAGTAACTAGTGAAAGTGTTTAACAATAGTAGTTTAAAATTCCAAAATTACGTATTTTTTGTGTTTTATAAAAAATAAAAACGCGATATAATCCGCATAAAGTTGTTTAATTACAGTAAACTGTAACACCGATACAATATACATATAATACACCTCCGTATCTGTCTACCCAAAGGTTATGACTTCACTGATGACGTAGTGGTCTAAGTGGTCGTCTCGCCACAGCCATTGCGCCAAGTGTTGTGGGTTTGAATCCCACAGGGACAAAAATTTGTGTGATCCCCAAATGGTTGTTCCGTGTATAACGAGCATAACATAACATTGAAAGTAAAGTAAACAGTAGTACGATCGTAAGTATATAATATCATATTAACCAATGACTCGAAAAAAATTTGTTCTGATTCCTATTAAGTACATTTGTTAACAATAGAAACATAATTTCATTTATTATAAATATTATGATCTAATGATGGTAATTTAGTTTTTTGTTGTTGTTATCAAATTTCACTACTATACACCGCAAGATATGTAATTTGCCTTATGTTTTCCTTCTAATACATTAAACTGCATGTTTCGACCATTTTGTCAATGGATTAGTGGCTATAATTAGGTTTATAATACAGTGCTTACAATGTTCATACTTGACTATAATATGTCTATACAGATGGCGTATTGATTTTTGTGTCCTTTGTGTCCGTCGTTTGAATGTTTATTAAGTCCCCTGCGACACTTGAATTATTCCTAGTGCGAGATGTGACTTTTAAAGAAACAAAAATGTTGTAGGTACTTTTGCCAGCTATGATTGTAGACCACGCACCTAATAGGCGGCGAGTCTATTGCTATGCGACTGGCATATTTTCTAACTTCATATATGTATCATGACCTTAGCTGGTTCGGTGGCCCATCGGTAGTGAAACGGACTACAGTGCATACGAAAGTTATTGTATATAGCAGCTCGGAATTTGATGTTGTTGGTGTTGCACACCCCTATAATATCCTGACGCTGGTCTAGCCTTACGGTATCGTTAGCCTTCGGGTTGCGGAGGTCAGCTGGCAGCAGCTCCGTGTAAAAACTGATATCCAGTCAAATCCGGTTAGACCAGAAAAGCCGACCCAAGTGACTTGGGAATAATAAAGGCTAGGGAGAAGGAGTTGCACACCCCGGTGTCTCGGCAAACACGTACAGACGTTTGTTCTACGCCAGATCTCTCTAATAATCTGGTGCCAAAATATTACCATCCTATGAGATTGATGACTATGAGATTTAGGAAGAAGAGTACATGTGTGCAAGCTCCTATGTGCTATAATCTTCTATGCAGTACCTATCCGTCAAGATTGGCCGCCCTAACCGAAATTTGGTCAGTAGGTATCGTGAAAATGGCACATCTGTATTTTGTCGGCCGTATGAACCATTTTTTCACATCCCGCAAAGAGAGCAAAAGAAAGGAAGCACGTGCACTGATAATAATTTCCTTTTTTATGATAGGTACGAAAAGATAGCAGCTATCGAATCTTTTATACATGACTACATTTTGCCCGCGGCTTCGCCCTCGTAAATGTAGGTTAAGTTAGATTAGTAACAGTAGTTCTGCGTGTTCTCCGACAATGTGTATTTCATGATGGTCGCTCGAGTAGTTAAGGCGTAAAAGCGTAACAAACAAACAAACTCACATTCGTATTTATAATATTAGTTAGGATTCAGCCGCTACATCTTGTTAATGTTTTATTCTATTATTGACGGCCTCGATGGCGTAGTGGTTAGTGTAACCAACTGCCACGCCTGAAGTCGCGGGTTCGATTCCCGCGCAAGTCAAACATTTGTTTGCATGAACATAGATGTTTGTTTTGGTCTGGGTATTTCTATGTATAATATGTAAGTATTTACAAAAAAAAAGTATATATTATGTATGTTTATCCATTGTCTAGTACCCATAGTACAAGCTCTGCTTAGTTTGGGCTAGATGGTGTTGTGTGTATGTGATAGTATATATATGTATATTATATTATTCTTCTTGTTCCAGCTACTACGTGGTCCAAATGCCGGACAGGGTCCAGTCGAAAGACTTCAAGGTGTATTGGAACGTGCCCACGATGCAGTGCAAGTCTAAGAGGATACCCTTCAACAATCTCTTCGAGCAGTACGGCATCATACAGAACACCGATGACACGCACCGAGGGGACAAGATCTCCATACTGTACGACCCCGGGTTCTTTCCCGCGTTGGTCAAGAATGAGTCGACGGGAGAAATTAGATATAGGAATGGGGGAGTTCCTCAACAAGGAGATTTGATGGAACATCTAAGGATATTTAAAGATGAGATGGAAAAGAGCATTCCTGATGAAAAATTTAATGGTAAGTAATGTATTCAAGAGTGTCAAATAAACAACGCGATAAAATCCGTATATAGTAGTTTAATTTCAATGAATAACATTCGCGTAAACAGAAGACAATATTAAGTAATGTATTATTTGTATATAAATATATTTACTTTATACTTATATATATAATAATATGTAATATCAGCCCTGTATTACACTGACACACTGCTAGGCACGAGGCTCTTCTCAATCTGAGAAGAGTTAGGCCATAGTCCACCACGCTGGCCTAGTGCGGATTAGCAGACTTCACATATCTTCGAGAACACTATGGAGGACTCTCAGATATGCAGGTTTCCTCACGATGCTTTTTGTTTCTTTTTAATACGCTCATAACTTCGAAAGTGAGAGATGCGCGCCTTGATTGTTTTTTTATGCGCAATAATGTACTTACGACGCATCTATCCAACGATGTTTGCCTGGTTTTTGAAAGGATCCTACCCTTTCATAAATTTTACAGTTTGTAATTGTTTCTATATAATCTAAATGAATAAATGTATTCATATAAGTCACAAAGTAACAAATAAGAACGTTAAAATTAGCGGTCAGTGTATTTACAATTTAGGTAAGTTGCTAGTTTCAGGCAATGGTTTATGCCTAAAAGATACCTGCAAAAATCTCTCGCCCTCTCATTTTTATTGCCATTGATTTGGTTAGCTTACAATACATCTATGAATATTATGGAAAAGTCAAAATCTATCTACCAATCGCAGCGGCACACCGGCCAGTCGCAATAGATTTTCAATTATATTTAGCAAGAACTTTACAGAAATTTACAAATAATATTTTTATGCAGGTCATGCAATTTTATGTAGTTCATAAAAAAATTGTATAGTCAGCCTAGTGAGACAATGTAACTGCCATGCACGCAGAGGTCTCGAATTCGATCCCAAGGCGCGCATCTCTGATTTTTCTAAGATACATGTGTATTAAATAATTAATTATCGCTCGCTTTAAAGGTGAATGAAAACATCGTGAGGAAACCTGCGTAATTATCTAAGAGTTCTTTATAGAAGTTTCCGAAGATACTTATATGAAGTCTGCCAACCCGCACTGGGCCAGCGTGGTGGACTATGGCGTAATCCTTCTCACACTGAGAAGAGGCCCGTGCTCAGCAGTGGGACAGTTTAATACAGGGCTGATATTGTTATTATTATAATCGTCAAATACTTATACTATATCCCATCACATACGTTCTTGAACTTTTTTATATGTTACCATAATACATAATAATAGTAATGTAAATTATGTTAAATAGTGCGGGTGACCGTGTCACAGATATACTAAATAATGTCTAGTACTGTACTACATTCATTGCATGCGGGTGTCATTAGCCCAGGGTAATTGCTTATGAAGGTCAGCCTTATCAATTGAATTTTAGGACGTACGGCACTTCTATCGACCCTGAAGCTAACTGTTGGAAAAAATACTGTTACCCTAAAATACCCTGGGAGCCCGAAGGGAGCTTTCGGATTTGAGATTCGCGTATAAACTGCTTAATAGCAACATCGATTGCCCACAATTATTGAATAAATTCAATTTTAGAGTACCCCGTAGACCACCTCGTAAACCTATAACACCCCTAGCTCCACCTCTTCGCCATGCAGTGTTTGGTGTTAATTCGCCAATACCCCGCATGTGCAAACTTATAAACGAATGCAGCGACCTGGCTGACGTCCATTCTGATACAATATCGACGTTTGTCAGACATTTCAAATGTATTAAAATGTGTTAAATAGTAATTAAGTATATAATATCATATCTATAATTTAAGTAGGTACATACATATATATAAGTATATTAAATTATATATGTAATAGATGTTGATACAGTAAACATTTTGCATGTGGTGTTTACCTATAATTGGTTGTGCAGTTAGATTTAAGACACAAATACTTGTATGTTCCTATCTGTATTATATCTGTAAAAATGTTGGTAAACATAAATTAAAAAAAAAAAGTTCGAAAATGACTGCACGGATGATGTAGGTAGATAAAGGATAGTAGTAATTTTTGCGAGTGTTATGGGTTCAATCCCGTGTAGTAAATTAAACTAACAACTAGCGCAAGAGACATGGGAAGAACTTGCGTGAAATACATGATGCGATGAGAGAGCTGTCATTCGAACAAATGCGCTTTAAATATTTTGCACGGGATTTTGTATTGAGTCGGTTAGTCATGGTTTTATTGGTCGCTGTGCTATTGCCACTGCGCTGAGTGTACGAATTCGAATTCCACTCGGGACAAACATTTATGAGTTACAGAAATAATTTTTCGAGTTTCTTTTCTTTGTGCCCAATATGTTATAATATGTTATAATATTGGTAAAGTATATTTTATAATATTGGTAAAGTCCCCCCCCCTACAGGAAATATGTTAAGCGCGGGTCGAGGCGAGGGTATGTATGCAGGTGGACTAATGGAGATCACCAGTCCAAAGACTATAGGTCCTCGTCCTCCACATGATTTACTTTTATACAAGAAAAGTAGCCAACAAGCATACGTCCTGTCGTTTACCGATGATGGCATGATCGCTTGCAATCTAATATTACAAACGTTAATATGGTTGTTTGCTACCTTTCTCATAAATAATATAATAATATAATATTCTACCACATACACACAACATCATCTAGCCCAAACTAAGCAGAGCTTGTATTATGGGTACCTACTAGACAATGGATAAACATATATACTTTTTTTTTGTCAATACATACATATAATACATAGAAACATCCAAACCAAGACAAATATCCATGTTCATGCACACAAATATTTGACTTGTGCAGGAATCGAACCCGCGATCTCAGGCGTGGCAGTCGGTTACACAAAACACTACGCCATCGAGGCCGACAAATAAAATTAAATAAGTCATGTGGATAGCAGATATCCCTAGGGATAAGCCATGCTTTACTTACCTTTGGGAAAAGGAATTAAAGACAGGAGGTTAACAGGATAGGATAGAGGTAGATATGTGAACTCCGGAAGTCTTACTGACTAGGCGCAACGGAGAAATAAATAAAATAAAATTCGTATATTGCCAAGTAATCTTTACAGTAATATGCGGTATTCAGTGGTCCCACACTAAGCAAAGCGGCAAAGCCTGTCCTGTGGGTACCTGAATGTAACTGATTCTTGTATATATGTGAGAGAGAAAGAGATAGAGAGAGAGAGAGAGAAAGAAAGAGAGAGGTATGAGCTAGGTTTTTGCTAACGCAGGTTTTTGTACTCGTGCTAATTAAAACGATATTATAATTATGTCATTTCCAGGAGTGGGAATCATAGACTTCGAGTCGTGGAGACCGGTGCTGCGGCAAAACTTCGGGATCCTGACGCCTTACAAGGACGTCTCCTACGACATAGAGAAGAAGAGACACTGGTGGTGGAAGAAACAGTGGATTCAGGAAGAGGTAAGTTGTTCCCTCGCATTCATCTGTAGAGTTTTAGTTACACGTTAAAGATGGATTCTTAAAAACGTTTGAAATATATTGGAGTAGAGACACTGACCCAGGTAACGGACACCATCTCGTTAAATATATGGTGGGAGCGTAAATATAATATGCAGTCCGTATCGTCAAAAGGTCCAAAGGTTACCAAGACCCTCTTACCTCTGCAGCTACTAAGAGGCATAATTAGGAGTTCTTCCAACTCATTCCACCCTCTCCTTACCTATCCACAATAACACATGCTGGGCTTAGATGTCACCCTTACACGGTAGAGCCAATTAGAACGCGTACCAAGAATCTTGGCTCCTCGTTATTCTGCCGAACCATTAAAACTTTCAATTAACACCACACCACGTCCTCCGCAATATTTTAAACCAGATAAATATATTCCTTTCATAGTAATGAGCGTCAAAAATCTGGTGCCGACACTATGTGTTATTAATAACTGCACTTGTGTTTATATGGTAAGAACTTACGTGAAAGAGGTAGCTATCGATCAGTTGCGTATTTCTTCTTCGGCGTGTTTCGTAAGAGATTATGTTGAACAGATTTTCAGTCACGGGACTTTTTTCTGTTGCTCACAAAAACTTAAATAAAATAAAATTTATAATGGTTTAAGTAGTCGCCAAGTTATTGCCACTGCGCCGATTGTTGTAGGTCTGATTCCAAGCGGGACAAAAATGTGTACGATCCACAAACAGCTGTTCCGACTGTGTGACTCCCTGAGTTGAGAGTGGTGAGCGGTTTTATTGCTCCGGTACCTATCTGGAGAATAGGTAGTGTCACTTGGGCACGAGGTAGCTCGCTTACGACAACCGGATCTCAGAGGTTAGGGTGGAAAGTCGAGATTTGGGGACAAGACCTGTCTATAACTGGTCCCGGAAGGTGCTCTCGGGCACTGGAAGGTATAGCGGCTCCCCTAATATAACCAATACGGTTGGTGTAGGGGAACGCTATATCATAAACTGGGATAGTCGTAGAGAAAGGGGATGTGGGTGCTTTTGTATCCATTGTTTGAATGTTTGTTAAGTGCTCCGTGACACTGGATTCCTGGACTCCGTGATACTACAAGCGCGGAATTTACTTTAAAACAGTACTTTTTCTAAATAATCCCTATGTCCTTTTCTGTACCCCTGACAACATGTGTGTGATTTCATAATGATAAGTTGAGTAGCTAAGGCGTAAAAGTGAAACAAACAAACTCACAATCACATTTATAATATTACTAGTTACGATTGCAAAACAGGCCCTTTGACAGAACGGCCTCGTTACAAACCATATGTGATTAGGCAATGTTGGGATGAATCCACATTATATTTAATTGTTCAATTCGCTCCACTGAGGCATCGCTGACGACTGTTAAATTACTCACAACACATATTGCTAATGGATTTCGAAGAATTTGGACCGTGTTTTGTTGTTTACAGTCGTTATTACATAGTAGTTAATGAACATCATGACTCTATTAATCCAGAATGATTGTTATATTCGAGTAGGATTCCGAAGCCATTAAAGAGTAGCAAGATATCGATAACAATGGAGGGATTTGAAAATCCAAGAGTCTCTGCCCAGTGGGAGATATACCAATAGGAAAACGGAGAATCTTTTCATACCGGTTTTAATAATACTAGCCTTGGGCAACTTTTTCTATATGAAATCAGGCCTGTATTATTAAACTGTGTCACTGCTGGGCACAGGCCTCTACTCATTATGAGAAGGGTTAGGCCATTGTCCACCACGCTGGCCCATTACGGGTTGGCAGACTTCACATACATATTTTCGAGAACAATATGGAGAACTCTCAGACATGCAGGTTTACTCACGATGTTTTCCTTCACCGTTAAAACGAGCGATAAATAACAACTTAACACAAACTTCGAAAAATCAGAAATGTGCACCTTCGGAGATTTATGCGTGGCATTTCAACGGTCTCCCAGTACGCACTTGCTGCTTATACATATAAATGAATATTATTCTCTTATACTTTTACGTATCACAACTCATAAACAAACATTTAAGTTACACGCTGAGTAACGTCTTCGTTTTTGTAGCTTTTATTAATAGGTGAAGTTTTATGAAGGTCATTCCAGATGTTGTTCTAAGGTTCAAATAAATTGTGCCGGACAAAATAATGAAAAGGTGACATACTGCTATATCATAATTATTATTAAAGATTTATTGCTGAAAACAACGTAGGTAAGTACATAGATTCTCAATATTGATGGATGATGCTCAAATATATTACACGGATATTTTGAAAACTATGGCGAAACGTGGTAGGAAAAAACAAAACTAATAAATCTTCTAAAATTACTAAGCTTTCCCAAATAGTTACAATTGAATATAAAGAAATGTGCGACTACCTGATTAGGTAAACTTTCAACAAAGAAAATCCTGAATTACGAATGTGTTTATTTGTTTGTTACTCTTTCACGCCTTAACTAGTCGACCAATCATCATGAAATTTCGCATACACATTGTCAGAGCCATCCAGAAAAAAATACTGTTGCTAACTTAACCTACTTGACGGTGTAAATAACTAATTATTTTTGCTGAATGCACATGTTTCTGAGTGCTACCCAGAATTAAAACAGTGTTGTATCTTGTATCTTTAACCTGTTAAGTGCATCAAATAAATAAATACTCGTATATTCATTTTAAACAGAAGCAGATACAAATAAATCTTTCGTAGTGATACTAGATCGCGCTATCAATCAGAAGTCGACATGCACACTTCAATGCAGAGCTATTTAGGACGCTCGTGCCCACACACACGATCTCACACAATCTTCAGTGATATACTTTTAGATTTTGTTTTAAATATCTTATAATCGAACTGTCGAACCCCGGATGAGGCCAACAAAAAGTTAAGGCATTCTTCCTTTAAAGATATTCGGAATAATACAAATTATGCGGTTGGTGTTTCATCCTCGTAAGAAAACGTGTGAAGCCGTTGGTCTTGCTTTTGATCTCACTCCCATCATTTCGGATTGCTATCTCATCGAACTAGAGTGTGAAGGAATAGAGAGTGCACTCTTTTTTATCTTTCTTTAATAAAGACAACTACCGCACTGGGAATAAATCCTGCGTAGCGGGGATCTTTACAAACACTCAAATTACAGACACAAAGTACACCCAGAATCGGCAACAATTTTTTGTTCACACAAATGTTTATCCCGTGTGGGAATTGAACCCATAACACTCGGCACAGCGGCAATGGCGAAGCAACCATTTAAAGCATTATGCCACCCGTACAGTCATAACTTGTGTCTACACATACACTTGTGCCCTATAATATTATTATATCCTGTATAGATTGGCTTGTCTCCGTTAATATTGGGCACCATGACCCTAATTCAATCTGGAGGATATTATTATATATTTAAACACATACAACATGTAACAAAACAGCTCAGTCATATGGAAGATCATTTGCTTCGGTGGTGCAGCGGTTTCTAATGAATGCTGTGTCTCGGGTTCGAAAACGGTCGAGCAGTTTTATTCGGTTTTTCTGTCAAGTAATACTTTCCTTTTTAACAGCAGCAAGAAGTCTGGAACAGTGCCTAATATACGGCTGTAGGCTTCTCCTATTATGTGAGCTCTAAAACTTAGGCTAGCGAAATGTGGATAATTTATATACCTCTGTCTAACCCTTCAAGAATATAAAAATGAAAATACGTTAAAACTGATATATTTGCCTTGCCTCGATATGTATTTAAGGAAGTCATATTACATAACCTTAAATCTCTAAAATAATAATAACAGAATTAGTAACTACTAACATAGCTCATAGATAATGTTTAAGTGAGTGTACTAATAGCTTACTCTATGTGTCTTTACCTAGTAGTAATATGTGAAAACGTAGTGGATTGTACATTTACCCATTATTATGCTTAATATTAATTGTACAATTGTTTGCTTTCATATGAAATAAAATAAAATATGTTTGTCACATAATTATATAGAGTAGAATCATTAAATTGAGAAGTAAAGGTCTCTAAGCCATACGTACTTATAACAACGCCATCTATTAGAACTACTCAGAACTACGTTGTGACTGACGTAAGTTGTTGTATTTGATGACTATTCAAGTTACAAGGTGACTAGCTTACTTAAATGGACGACAGTTTTAGTTTTAGGAGCAAACTAGAGATGTCATTGAAACAAATATTGATTCAGAGAACCAATTCACAATAATAAAATTGTCCAAAATTTAGTTCCAGTCCAGTCCAGGAAATATCACAGTGTTCTCCGAAATTAAAATAATCGTCAAGTGAACATAAATTGTATTCCAAAACATATTATCTGTATGTGCCACTAATCAAAAAAGAAAACGTACCTACCTAATTCATTGAAATTAAACTTTATACGGATTTACATAATATTGTCTTATGTTTACGCGAATGTTATACATTGAAATTAAACACTTTATACGGATTTTGTCGCGTTGTTTATTTTACTTTATAACACTGTTATTACATAATTTTGAAAAACTCTAGCACTACTATTATTGAACTTTACTACTATTTAAGCTATATATTTTTAATTAAAACTATTTATATTTGAGTTTACACTTTGCCCCGACGTTTCGGTTGCTTTACAGCAGCCATGTTCACGGGGAGACTAAGATGGTAGTTGTCCCAACACAGCACTCCGTTCGCTGTCACTTAACCACTGCGCCAACCGTCAATTATATTGACAATATTTAAACGTTTCGTCTGCGCAGGCCTTAACACAGATACCCGTTGCACAATTCTAACGATAATTACAATTTATTATTAGGTCTTGCAACACCATCTTGTGTTTAACACACTGAGATAACTCGTATAATTATGGAACAGCTAGCTATGTACCTAATTTATTTATTTCGATTTGTTTATCTGATGTCTATTAAATTCACTATATCAGTGATAGCGCAGTAATAAATGCAACTGCTGTGCGTCAGGTCTTGGGTTTAAATCCCTGTCTAAACAAAATGTTGTAAAGTTTTTCTGTATAAAAATTCTTATTAGGGACTCAGTGTCCGGTAGCCTCCTATTATTATGTAAGACCTAAACCATAGTAGCCGAAATTTGGGTGTCATACACCTCTGCTGATCCACTGACATCTCCAAAGTAACTCTTTGGAGATGTCAGCGTGAGACTGTGTATGTATTGATAGCATATTTGTCTTACACGACAAGAGTGTTTTGTTTCTATACCTACATAATATATTTGTAGACAGTCATTTTAATAGCGATAGCTAAGTGGGAGACCGTTAGATTGCCACACAGAAGTCTCGAGTTCGATCCCAAGGCCCGTATTTCTGACTTTTCGAAGTTATGTGCGTATTAAATTGGTAATTATCATTCGTTTTAACGGCGAAGGAAAACTTCGTACCTATGGAAATCTTCATTGCTGAGAGATCTTTATAATGTTCTGGAAGATATCTTAAGTCTGCCAACCCGCACTGGCCAGCGTGGTTGACTATGGCCTAACCCTTCTTACGCTGAGAAGTCCGTGTCCAACAGTTGGACAGTTAAATACAGGGCTGATATTATTTATTTTAATTCTACGAATACTAAAATGTCAGTTAGTGTAATTGTTGCAGATTATTTGAAGCCTGGTTCGGATCAACAAAATGAGCCGGTTACTTTTCTAAAGTGAAATGTTAAGAAAATGGCTGTGTAAAGACATAATCCTCCTTTTCCCAACTTAATATTATAAATGTTAAAGTATGCTTGTGACAAGAAGACTAAAGATCGACATCCTAATTCAAACCAAAAAAATAAATGCGAATGTGAGTTGGTTTCTTACGCTTTCATGACGTAACTACACGGACGATCATCATGAAATTTCGCTTACACGTTGTCAGGGGTACAGAAAAGGACAAAGGGTACTTCATACAGAAAAAAGTAGCCGAGCGAACGACGTTACAAAAGCTAATACTAATATAATATTAAAATGACGTTGTTATTTCGTTAGCATTTAGGAATTCGTTGACGACAGACAGCGATGAATAGTTTGATCTCCGATGTATGTCACTACTGACAAATGGATTTTTAAGACATACTAAAAGCATACTAAAGCCAAATATTCGGAGTGATAATTGGCTCTATTGACAAGACCTACATTTAGTACCTACTCTTTAGAAACAGATTTATAGACGAGATTATGCAAATGTCGACCAAGACGTTCACCAAAATTACTTATCTCGTCATCGCATCCATTAATTTTCTAATACGCAGCCTATCCCGATAACGTGCGATGACCGGGCGGCGTACGGTCAACGGCCACAGGTACCTACGATGCTTCTAGGCAATGTATATACAAATAGATATTATATGTACTTACATTTTATTTGCACCCGTTAAGAATGAATACTAAAAACATTATCTCGGGTTTTTATAGCGGTATAATTAATATAATAGAGAAACTGTAAGATTTTAGAGAAAGAGTTACCAAGCGTTTGGTGTCAGCTGGTTTGAGGTAGTTGCTCCCTGTTACAGGCAACTAAAGTTAAAGTGTTACCTAATGCCTTTAACGTTTTGCCCAGTAAGTTTACCTTGCGCCAAACTTCTACTTTGCTCCGACGTTGCTGTAGTCCACGCAGTTTTTATCAGCAACTTCAGATGGAACTCAAAGTTTAGCACTAGGTATAACAATAGTTATGGGTCCCACGTACTAGCGGCGAATCTATTGCGCTTACAAGACAGTTACAAACACCGTGTAGCTGTTTTATTTTCTGACAGAACACTCTTGTAACACTATGCCCGATCGAACCCGAGAACTCCTACAGCCAACGACGCAGTCACTATGTAAGCAGTAACAATATTCTATGTACTTTCCAGGCTAGACGTCGGTTCGAAGCAGCCGGCCGTGACTTCATGCAAACAACGCTGGCATTAGCGACGAAGATGCGCCCCGAAGCCATGTGGGGATATTACGGCTACCCGCAATGCTTCAACCGACCTTTCAACAGCCACCCTGAGAATTGTGCCAAGGATATGCCGGGAGAGAATGATGAGTAAGTCTTGGTAGTTCCTTCTTTTTATACCAGCATAAAGTCTTCTGTCTTTATTGCCGAAGGGTAAGGCTGACCTTTTGCTATTTGGGGATTGATCCGGGAGATTCGGATAAAGCATAGTTGTCTAAATCTGGGTACACCTAATATAGGTGTTTTGCGTCCGTGGGCGGGATAACGGGGTTCTTCCGGGGGAGACGGGGAGCTGCCAGCGATTGAGTCGGAGCGACACCCTCTGTCGTGCCAGGGCATCGCCCGCAGATTTTTCTTATCTGCATTGAGCTCTGCTGGATGGGTCGCTGAAATAGTTTCAGTTCCAGCGAGCCACCCATCATAAAAAGCAGCGGATTGGCACACCATGGTAGGTTTAATCGGTTGTACTCGGGACGTTCCATCTTTGCCCAGGTGAGCCCGACATAACCTCTCCGCTCCGCCATTTTCCGCAGAGAGGAATGCACCAATGCATTACCGCACGTCAAAAAATAAAAAGGATTTGGCGGAGGTGTATTACACCCACATTTTACCAAACTTGGAAATATAGAGGACTGGAATTTTTGGGCGGTAAAACTAGTACCTGACTCGGGACTCGGAATCGTTACCAAGAATTTACGTACAGCAGGTGCATTCAATAAAGCTGCGATACTAAAGCAGCGAACCAAAACCGGGGATGGAATTATAGCTTTCATGCACGGTAATCGCATTCAATACAGCTGTGCCACCGAGGCTCTCCACCAAAGATAAAGCACACCAGTTGTGTAATGAGTTACCGCTGGCGTTGGCTACTCGCCACATTTCGTCAACTATGTTTTTTAGGTCACACGAAATAGCGGTTGAGCCTATAGTCGTTTCTAGACTCCTTGGTACTACGGACAGTTTCATTCGCTAAACCCTCGCGGTCTTATAAAAATATATTCCTAAAGGCTTAATCCGATGTCCTATGTCTAATAAATACATTGTAAAAATCTTTATTCATTTATTTTCTGTAAATCTTTATTATATAGAACATAGTTATTACACAATCCAGCATTCTTAGGAACAATAATTTTTAGAATTCTTACTTACAACGACGTTATAACCTTCTTGTAAGTTTTATTAAAATGGCCGTCAGTCTCTAAACACATCAATTTCTATGTTTTCAGGACGGACTGGCTGTGGTCTGAAAGCACAGCACTCTATCCTTCAGTATACAGTACACAGGAAATGTCATCGTCACAACTTGCTGCCTTCATCAGGGGTAGGGTCAAGGAATCCGCAAGAGTAGGGCTCAAAGATTCTCCCATTCTACCGTACTGGTGGTTCCGATACAGAGATGGTGGATATTTTAGCCAGGTAAGCTTCAAATGGTCATAATTATGTAATGTCAATGGTAACGGAGACTTGCCCAGAAGATATTATAGTGCACAAGTGTGTGCCCCAACAAGTGCACTCTCTGTTCCCTGGCTCTAATTATCCGATGGGACGACAATCTGACACGGAGAAATTAGGCGCAGCACCAATAGCTCAACATGCTTACCGAAGCACGGAGGTGTCTAACACCGCTAAGTTCCTAACTCCGGCCTAATACCTATTAAGATTTCTTAACAGACTTTTTTGTATGCCCGACCCGGGATTCGAAAACGAGATCTCATGCACAGCATTCGCATTTACCACTGGAAGGTTGTTGGTTTGTTAATGAGTTTACGGCCTATCAACTGCTTATTACCTAATTACCGTGGTAAGTCGCTTAAATTTGAAATATCCAGCACAATTTTTACGCCGGCTGGATTAATTCACATTCACAATACAGCACGTACAAATCAGAATATCTTTCGATTTCATTTTGATCGTGTCTCTATTGCTCCAGCACTTATTTGGACGAGGTACTGGACCGAATCTAGGGACAAGTCCTGTCTATAACTGGTCTCTGAAGGTAGTGTCGGACACTGAATAAAACTTGTAATGTTTGCCCTATCTAGCCGTTAGTGGCGAGACGACGCTAATATCTTAAACTCATGGTTGAGTTTGGAGGTTTGGAGAGGTTGGAGTTGCTTATTCTTACCCAAAAATTTTTCCAGACCAGAGAGCAAAAACTCGTAAAGAAATGGAGTATTGACACATGTTTTTACGACCTTGTCTTTATTTTCAGACGGACTTGGATGTGGCTTTCAGCACGTTTTACAAATCAAACGCCTCAGGCTTCATCATTTGGGGCAGTTCCAAAGATGTCAACACAGTAGACAAATGTAACAAGCTAAGGTCATACCTCACCAATGTTCTAGGACCAGCTGTAGCCAAGTACACCAAGCCTGTAGTCAAGATAGAGGACATTCCAATAGAAATCAGTCATACAACATTTAGACCACAAACTGTGACTAAACTAGACCCAGAGTACCACTGGGTACCACCTGAAAACTACACTCAGAATATTGAGCACATAGTTGAGCAAGAATTATTAAAACAAAATTATACAAATTTCGATCGAGATACTAAAAATATTAATGAAAGTACACTTATAGATTTGATTCTGCACAATCTTGCTAATTATTGCTCTGACAATTGTCATGGGAAGAATAAAACAGAAATACCATCTGTTTTAATGACGACCAAGAATCCATTTAGCGACGCTACTGGTAAAACTGGTAAGTGTTTTAGATATCTTTGTCAGGACTGTAATATTACTGAGTGCTTAATTCCAAATATGACAATTTAAAGGATTGTATTATATGATTGTTAACACTATTCGATTGGGATCGATAAAAAAATAACTGTCTTTAACAGTAATTAACTACGAAATTGTAAATCGCGCTTTGTGAGTATGTTTCTAGGATGTCGCAGTGACACCGGCAACCAGACACAACTTTTTAATTATATCTGTCATTCTTACACTTGACAAATTAGGGTCGATGACAGTAACAACAATAGATCATTGCCGCGATCTAGGATTATCAATCTAGGACTGTCCTAGAAAACTATGCTGTAGCATAAAGCACGGGACACCATGTCACGCTTCTAATATTGGTATACTGAGTAATAGACGCCACTGAGTGTTGCCAGCACTATCAGTTTGACAATATAAATGTCATATTCGTATCACCTGCATAGTTACCATTGTAACTTGTAACATGCGTATTGTATAGAATATCACAAGTAGGGTGTCTCATTGTCTCTAGTAGGATACCTATCTTATCTTATCTTGTGTGGGGGCCAGTCAGTACAGACCGGCGACACTTCGACCCAGTGGGATCTTTTGTGTCGACTTCCCCAATAACGACTGCCATAGATGTTCATGGCAGCCGGGACCGACGGCTTAACGTGCTCTCCGAGGCACGGAGCAGGCGATAATTGTTAATCAATACGCACATCATTTCGAAAAGTCATATAACTTCCAAAAGTCAGAGGTGCGCGACGTGGGCTCGAACCCGAGACCCTCTGCATTGCAGTCTGTTGGTTTCCCACCGAGTTATCGCTGCTAGTAGGATACCTAACTAATTTTTTTCATAATCTCTATAACATGAAATAAATTCTATATTTGTTTTCAGTGACCGCAGATGATGACATTTTTTACGATTACGTAGACACGAGTACAGTAGCGATCAGAGATGACTCTGACGATGAAGACCTCCCTGATCATACTAAAACAACTTCAACTACAGATTCTGATATAAGCAATGAGGAAACCACTAGCACTAGAACTAGTACAAATACTAATGACTTCATAGACTACAATGATGTAGATTTTACTACAAGTAGTACAAGCAATAACAATGATGAAAATAGTAAAGAAAACTTTGGTATTTATGATATCAGAGGTACACATTTGAGTTTAGAAGACTCTAATTATAGTTCAAATAATAACGATTCAAGCAATGATGAAGTTACTACTATAGAAAGTACAGAGGAAATGGTTACAGAAAATTGGGCAGCTATTGATTATGTATTAAATAATATGCTGTCAAATAAAAGTGATATTAGCGGCATTACGAATGATGGAATTGATAATTCAAATTATGTGGTGGACAAGACGCCAGCCCCTGCATCTACGGAACAGGTTGTTGTTTCAGTTCATTAAGGTTTGTTGTTGTGTGTTTACGTGACTTGAGTGGACGCTTGTGTAGAACAACGCTGATGTGAACTGTTTTAAATCATAATTTTGATAGTTGTTCTATTTTTTAAACAAATTATTTTTAATATTATTAAAATTAATGTCATGCTGCGCATTTTAATGTACTTATATAACTAATTGTCACAAGAAATAGTTTTTATAGATATTATTAATAATTAATTATTTTACAAAGCACTAGGCTACATAATTATTAATGATTTGTATTGTATTAGTTTGCACACAATGTTTTGCATGAATGATGTTATTTATTTTTTTATATTTTGTATTAGCAGCCTGTGCTTGAACAATATTATAACCTGCAATAAGTTAATTAATTTTAAAGTTACCATTTTGTATACGTGATATCTTAGTAACTTTCAATTAACGAATACGCAATTTATATCTTTCTGACACAGTTTTACTTGTAGTTTAATATTATTGTTGAAAAGTTGAAAACTACGCAATAAAGAAGTGAAAGTTACCAAAAATTATTATGAAAGTTACTCAGATTTCAAAAACATTTTTGTTGCATTTATCTAACAGCATTCAGTTTAATATTTAAGCATACCTACAGCTTTCAGGATTCTGGAAATAATGATGTGTTCAAATTGTGTTCAACATTGAAACTATCCCTTATTTTTTAATGATTAGCATAGGTGAAACTGGATGCACTAACATATATTATTTTTGCTAAAATATTTTAGTTTAGTGCCACTAGCCAGTAATGGCTTTTAAATGTCCTTTAATAAGTTTCCATGAAATATTATAAGCATTTAGTTTCTGCAATATTTTTCAGTCCCTTTTTGATTATATTTAATAAGATACTATCGCGACTGTAGAACTTATGTCAATTCTACATGTCACCAACAAATAGCTCACACATTTCATGGCCGCTCTTTTATAAGTAAGTTCCAACACATCACTTTAGTCAAATTCATTGCATGCACTAATTGTTCCTTGATGTTGTATTTCACTAATTTTATAATACTGAAAGATAACATTCGTTTACCTAAATCTTTAATTCCTCATTTCTTAGTTACCACTATTTTATGTCGACTGTTTGGATCTTCTAGATAATTATAAATATAAAATAAACAACGGCCTACCTGGTGGTAATAGGTTACCTACCTAAATTTGGAGAGCTGCCACTTCGTTGTTAGCAAGGGTCAAATGTTACTGGTGTTCTATCAATAGCACAACGCCTCCTTTGCCTGGAAATCTCATTTTCTGCTGGAAGATAATACAAGGTTGAGAGACTGCGATATCTTGTCGGAAAATCTTTATCTTTTATAGACAGCTAGTTTTAATTAATAAATAAACCGCTGCAGCAGTACTCTCTTTAAATATAGTCTAAAGAAGGACAATTTTCTATTTAATCATGGTCCAAAATTTTATCTAATTAAGGCATAAGATTTTAACTAATTGAGGCTCAACATTATATATAATTTAGACCTGTGAAAATGTCTAAATCGCTGCGTAAAGAGTTAAATACCTACATCATTCGATATGCGAATACATGAAGTTCCATATAGTCGACCTTTTTACAATTGCAAGTAAATTAGTTATTAGGCCCCTTATCAATTGTAACTTCAATTTCTTCTAGCCATATTAATTGCGTAAATCCTTCAAGATTCCTCTATGCTGTCTTATGTGTTATAGTGATAATTCCTGTTTCTGTAGGTGTCGGCGACATGCTCGCGGGCTGCCAGTGCGCCGGTCGCGAGTGTCTTAGTGTACCTTGTAATGTTTCTGTGGAGTATTGTGGACGTTACTTGTTAAATGGCTGTTTTATATCTTTATGTTATTGTGTATAGCGTTGATGGAGGTGAAAACAGTGCAAGTCTATCTTCTAGGAAAGATAAAAGTACATAAAAACTTTCCTTTCGTTTTAAAATAGGTATACATCACAACCAAGCCGCTGCTTACCATTTATGGTTAGCAGCGGCTTGGTTGTGATCCAGATAATTAGGTAAAACGTTTCGACTACACAGCCGAATGGCCATTTCCGTGTACCTTACTAAAGTAAGGTACACGGAAATGTGGATATATATCTGGATGTGGTACAAAATTGTTGGGAACAAACATTACTTTAATAAGCCCAATTAAAACAGGACTGCCACTAATGGCAAGATATACAATACATACACAAAAATCATTGATCACTCTTGTCTGACAGAAAGAAATGAGTAATATGAATTTGATGATTTTGTCGACCGTTTTGTGTGGAGTCTTCTTTAATAAGCGAATTTACCTCTGCTCCGAGCTAGGTCAATATTCAGCCTGAATAGTTTAGCCATACCGGGATACGTGTACTTTCCCTATTCTTTATTCTATCTATCGGAGCTGATGCTCCGATGGCTGGGTTAAGTATATCAATATTTAAGAATAATGTAAGACAGCCATTTAGCGGCTAAATCTATATTTGTGACTACATTATTATATTTTTATCTGTGATATGTTTTAGTAGCTATGATTTGTTAGGTTTTGTGAATTTATTGCCAATATGATTGTCAGTATCGCTACTAAATATAATAATATTTTGAAAGTATACTTGTGTTTTATTTTTGTGTTGACAATAATTGTGAAATTTACAGTAAGAACATTATGCATACGCGAGTCTACGAATCACAGACGTAAGAAACTATTCTGCTACTGAAAAAATCATATAATATTGTATTTAATGAGTACTACATTATCGGCAGCAAAGGTAAATACAACATAACAAAGCTAGACCAATATTTATATGGATGTTCTTTAAAATGGCAGTAAAAAATGTTATCATTCATACACTTTATTAAAAACAAATAAACCAAACATTAAAACACAATCACTAAATATTACAAATATTGCGCATTTTTATGTTAATTTATTAGCTTCATTAGATAATTACTTACTAGAGTTGACATTATTTGACATACTTAATTATCCGACTAAATTTGACAGTCTGATAAATTATTCAGAACAATCTTCGTGAACTACATTTATGACCGCACAAAACAACAAAATAATGTCTTTTTTTAATTTACACATTAAATATAAATGAGATTGCATATTATATGAGAGTGTATATAAAATTTATGTACCACGTAATAGGATGTATTACAGTCTACGGAGCACAATACAAGCGAGCAAAAAACATCTAATTAACTCCACAAAGTAACACTCATTCACATACACAAATCAAATTTTAAATAAAGTTACCAGAACTGCCAAAGTTACCCAGTTCCAACATTTTAACTTTCGTAATAAATAAAATATCATTTTCAAACACCAGTCATAACAAAATGAAAAATAAACAAGAAATTAAAAAGAAAATAAAAACAATCAGCCACAAATAATAGCGAAACAATAATTCTTGAACAACAAAGGCATTTCATCATCAGAGATAAAATTCCTATCAGGTCTGACGCTAGCGAAGTTATTATACTTCGGTTCTGAGACAAAATTGAATCCAGTCTCAGAGCATTCCTTGATTCGGATGCAGTCTTTGTGGAGCTCTGTGATGGTGTATGCTGTGATGATGAAGGGTATCTTCTGCTTCAAGATGATGTTGATGGCTGAAGGCCAGGGGTCCTTGCCGTTGTAGACTGAGGATCTTTGGATGCTCGGGTTGAAGGCACACACTAAAACAATAAATATACCTACATAAACTCGTGTCTGTATTCCTTAAGGGCTTAGCTACAATAGGAGAAATCTCGTAGTGACGTGTAATTGCTACGAATTGGAATATTAGAAACGAATCCTATATTCGAATGTTAACGGCAATTCGTTATCACTGATTAGGATTCGATTCATAATCGAATATTTGATGTGATAGGTGGCCAATTAGATCGATTGGTCGTGTTCGCATTACGATGTTTCATATTGGTCTCAGCCGTGTAATAACGGACTTCTAACGGGTATTATTTTAATGTAATATGTAGCTGCTATATGCCTGCGCGCGATAACAACCATATTATAGAAATTACGTCAATATTCATACAATCAAAGAATGATGTTTGGAATAGCCAATGACTGCCGATGCATTTAAAAAAGATTTGGGCCTTTGTGTCTGTTTTGCAGTTGTAGCCACATGTTGCAGTAAAAATATTGACCGTTTTGAAGGCTTTATAAGGCTAATACTAATCAAAGTTTTAAGCATTCGAATTGTTATCAAAGTGTCGATTATTCTAATTTGTTGGAACATTCGAATAATTCGATATTTCGCTACTATTTAGTATCTTCTTCATCAATTAAATGTTCGCTTACCAATATCGGGTACAACGAAGTCTTCGCTAGATTTGTAGTCAGCGTATGTCCTTTTGTCTTGAAAATTGAGAACCAGCCTGCGCTTGTTCTGCCGGCAGTTTCCACATAACCTGGTGACAAGACATAGGTTCGAGGCTGGACAGTTCCTTCACTCAAGAATATGCAGCTTAAGGATTATTTGGCTGCGATATTCACATATGTGTTAAAGACACAGGAGCTTCAGGACGCAACACAAGATATTGTGTTGTGTTCCTGTGCTAAGTACTTTTGTGAGATCTCCTAAATAAAATGTCATATTCATTTAGATCACAAAGTAACACTGATGTCAAGGATGCCTAACCTAACTAAAGTATATTATTATTTATCAAAATACAGCACTAGGAATTGGTCCTGTGACGCGGGGACTTTACAAATATTCAAACCACGGTTACAGGGAACACCCAGACCCGGAATAACTATTTATGGATCACACAAATGTTTATCCCGAGTAGGTTTCGAACTCTCGGTGCGGCAGCAGTAGCGAGTATGGACCACTTAAACCACTACACCATTCGTGTAGTCCTTTAGTTCCGAAAGTGGTCCAGGTGGACCTCCAGGTGTCCACGGGTAGTCGACGGGGTCTACGTTGGCGTGACAAAAAAAATGGGGTTCACAATTCGTAAGCGGGCGTCCACGAAAATTGATTGCTTTCGATAGTGAAGAACTAAAATGTTGGCTTGACTTCACCTATCAATGTAGGCAGATAATATTGATGATGAAACTCAGCGACTGTTACTTGTTTAAACGTCGGTCGACGGATTATTTGAGTTGAGGAAAACCGGACCCGAGAATTAATAAAAACAAAAAGTGGTCTATGACAAAAGAAGTCTGTACACCTCTGGTGTAGTCAAAGGTGAGGTATAGCTACTATGAATTCACATTTATCTGTTACCAGGTTTAGCAAAGAAATAGCATAGAACCAATAAGAAGAAAAGGCTTGAAACTCACGGCCACTCTTTTAAATTCTACTGTGTCTATTGTCTTATAAGGTCAGCAATGCCCGTAGTATTAAAATATAAGTTAAGCTTAATACCTTGATTATAATCAGTCCACAATATCATCAGGTTAAAATACCTACATAGTATAAAAACTACTTGACCTATTTGCTCAACAAAAGGCTCATGCTTTTGATCCTTACGTTGGCTATTCAACGATTTAATAAATAAACTGTTTATTTATTAAAGGGCGACAAGTAAATTGTACCCCATCAAAAACTTTATAATGTAAAAATGCAAGTCTCGCAACGCAGTCCACCGCAAAAAGCTGAGATCTCATTCAAAACAAGTCAGTTATTTTAGTTATCTATACATATATCAATAATGGCTTGACTTGTTACGACCGACCCTTTGTTTGCTTTGGCTCGACTTGGCGGAGGCACCCGAGCCTTCAGATAAAACATATTTAAATCTTATATAACAAAGAAAAATTTATTAAGACTGCACGGATCGTGCAATTGTTTAAATGACGCCATTATGCCACGCCGATTGTCGAGGGTCAATTCCCACTCGGAACTTCTTGTGCAAAATCACAAACAGTAATTGTCTTATCTCTGGATGTTCTATGTATCCGTTATACTACTATAGTATTATATTATCTGTGCCGTTGTGAACAATACAGAAATAATACCTTTGTGCGACAGTTGTATTGTTAAGAAGCAGTAGTGGCTCCACAGTCTAAGAAGTTGCGACACTTGACAAGAGATGGCGCTATACACAATTACACACCATACAATCCTAAATTTTGCAAGCGAAGTTAAAACTGCTAGCTTCTCATATAATACCAACGAAAAATACTTATATCTTTTTTTACCGTGACTTATTTATAAAGTACCTCACTACACAACTTTTTTCTACCACTTTCATAATTCATACTTCATTTCTGCTGGTTTATTTTTCTACAAAAATACAAGTGTTGGACGTCGTGTCCAAACACTACATTGCGGAGGAATAAGCTTTAAGCAATAGGCGTATGCAATTTTAAACTTATTAAAATATGACTTTTGGAGAGAGTATTGAGCTATGGAAAAAGTGATAGAACAAAGGTGGGTTATTATGGTGTATTAGTTTTGTTTTTTAATTCTGATTAGCTTGCAGTGTAAATTGTGATGTCGGAATCTTGTGTATACAAGTACCCGACATCAACCGTAGGCGTCCAGCCGTTTAAATTCTTCTTGAAATAAACTACACTACTACAGATAAGAAAAACAAGTAATAAATTGATTTGTATTGTTAATAAATATAATCACAACAATACAAAACAATTAAATTGAAAAGATTGGCCATGAGTTTTTTGCTTGCTTCTTATCATGAAAGCTCTTCTCCTCGAAAATGCTTTTTGAATGCAAAATTTATTTTCTTTTATTAATATATTAGTTAATTGACGTGTTCAAGAAGTGTTTACACATTTTATGGAAATAAAGATTTTTGACTTTGCCTTTGATCCTCTTTGTGTTTGCGGGACATCAGACACGTTCTTTCTCAACAATTGGAAGAGGTTTGATCAATGACGTTTCTCCAATAGAATAAAAACACTTACTTAATCTTGCCAAGCAGGTCCAAAGGCAGGTTCGAAGGGTTCAGGTTATAGTTGATGAGCACGACCTTGAGCTCCTGTAGTTCTGGACGTAGGTGAAGGAAGAACACCTCCCATTTGTTCAGAGCGTCCGCTTCGAACTGAAGCTCTGCGCCTACCACGTGGATTGTGAAGGTGGACTTCTGGGGAAGAGACAGTAGAAATTATAATTTCTTTTATACCACACTAGATGTCGCCGCGAATTTACCCACATAATATGTATACTGCTCCACTATCGCGACTTGCCACACCGTGATATTTACAGCCTATGATATTTCTGGATAAAGTAGCTTTCTACTGGAGAACAAGTTTAGTAGATTTTAGTTTATTTGTCACAAATTAAAATACAGGCTTTTCATATTCATAATATTAGTAACTGACCCGACAGACGTCCGACAACAACAACACAACCCGCGAATTTAAAATAGTCGTTTAGTTTTTAATTTTTCTGTGCAAGTTTCTTAAGTTTTCTTTCCGTAAGAATCTTCTTAGAAGTACCTATTAGAAAATCTAAAAAAAGATAAATGATAAGGCCGTTCTTAAGTTATGGCATGATCAAGGGAAACAGGGATTCATTTTTATATGTAGGTACCTATAGATTATAGATAGGTGGAAAACATGTTACGCTCCATCCGAGTGTAAGGGTTCTCTATCCGTTTGCATAATATTTTAAGATATAATATAACATGTCATACTTTTGTTTGTTATAACTATATTTAGCTTACGCATAATTTTTTAAGCATAATCATAAAATTGAATTGTATACTATCACAACTGGCCGTTTAGGGCAATCTGAACCTATTTTTCGAATTGTCGCTAAGATAATTATGTCAACATAAGCTGTATGCCAAAGACAAATACGGCAAAATAAAATTATGATAAAAAAATGTATGACAAGTTATTTATTTACTTAATTAGAACGGCCGTAGGTCACTTACACTAAATATGGACGCAACTATCATACAAACGTTTCACAATATTCCTTACACACTGACAATATATTTTTCTATTCATCCGCAAACATATTATCGCACTGAATGTTGTCCACAAGGAGAGCGTTGATTGTGGCGAGAGACGGGATAGTCCCATTCGCCACCCCCAGCATTGACCCCTCCGGTAGCGAATGGAACATTTTCCAAAAAAATATCCACCAGAGGGGGCACTGCTGGCGCTGGCGAATAGGACTAACCCCGAGAGACCGAGGTATAGGCGAATTAGCACTGTCCTGTGCGACAAGCTGGTAAGGCAAACAGTTTGTGCTTTCTACCGCGGCGGTAATTATTAGGACCAAATATCCTCATAAACTTCTGGTGCCTCGATTATGCTACGAAGGATTTTGCACATAGTTCCGATCTGATCTAACTGCCTTCTGATCTGGAGACCATTGAATTATATCCTAGGTTACCCAACAGGTACTTTGTCGGATATAGAAATGGATAATACCCATATAAGCGCTTGTAAAGGAATCTCAAGAAAGCCATTGCAACCTTTTCTAATAGCAAAGTATATGTTTTTTCATGAGGCTGAAGCTAGCTAGCTTTAGCCTCATGAAAAAGCATATACTTTACACGGCATAACTATGCCAAGGCAAAAAACATGCGAAAGGAAGGGATTCCGATGGTAAGCGCTCGTGGTAGCTTATGTTAGCTTAAAATACTTGGAAGATATTCCAGATATTCTCACGCGTAGCTGTACTTAGGGAATAAAGTAGGGATGGGATGAATGTAAAATAAAGAAATTAACGAGTAGTGTTGTCAACTTGTCATTCGTAACATGAATTAGTAATAATCTAAAATAAAAATGTAGTTGTGAATTATAAAAATTATTGCGCGCTTTATCGCCTTAAAACTAACAGAAACATCGGTCCGGGAATTGAAGTCTGGACTTTACAAATGGCCGCAGACTGCCTGTTAGAAAACTATCAATAATAACACCAACGTCTGAATGGAAAAACATATCTAGACTAAGTGCTCCTATAGGGAATTACCTTACCAAAAACGACCATAAATTGTCCTTCGTAGTCGAACCCGGTACCTCACTCTCGTAACCAAACGAAAGCGCAACTTTATGCCACTTATCCGAGTAGAAGATCATGTATTTAAGTGATACGCATATATGTAGATATTTAGATTTAAAATGTGTCCACCGTACCTAGTTTACACGAAAACGTGCCTACACTAAGAGTGAGCTCACCTATTAGATAGAGAATGATAATATACACTTTTCTATACGAGTAAGTGTGATAATGCTAGGTAGGTATATACTTATGTTTAATGTCATGTTGGCAATCTCCGATAATTTTTATTTAATTTTTACTAGTTGATCCGCGCAAATTCGTCTGCTTCACATAAGAGAATTTTCCCCATTTTTTGCAACATTTTTCGTTTATGCTTTGTTCCTATTGGTAGTAGCGTGATGTTTTATAGCCGATAGCCTTCCTCGATAAATGAGCTATCCAACACTGAAATATTTTTTTAATTCAAACCAGTAGTTCCTGAGATGAGCGCATTCAACCAAACAAACAAATAAACAAACAAACAAACTCTTGAGCTTTATAATATTAGTTTACAGGGTTACAGGAAAAGTCGTGCTAGATCCGTTAAGGGCGTGGAGTACCCATCATTTCTGACTTATTTCACTATGAAACATCCTACCCTAAACTTAACCCTTTTCGAGATATTCGACTTTTAATTTTTTTATCGAAAATTGCCGATTTGTAGGCTACTAAATTAAATTTTGTTGATTTTGTGTGTCTTATTATTATTATTATTGCATGTTTAAATGTGTAATAAGATGTTTTAGGACGACAATCATTAAAATAGTGCATACGTTAATTGAATAGGCCGTAGTAGACAAGTGAAAGTTAAGAAATTTAAAAAATATTAGAAAGTTTATTTTTCTCTAAGGGATATCTAAAAAAAATATTATGGCAGTTGTTCGGCAGATGTGTTTTAAAATATCTACGTTTCATCAGCTATCTAACGAGGTATAACAATCTAGGATTTGTATTACATTTCGTGGAAAAAAGTAGTTTGGACGCTCCAGGTAGCAGTTCTAACGGTCCCGCGCCTATTGTCTTTCAAGTTAAGACGCACCGTTAAGAGCCCGGTTAGGGCTGGGAATGCAACACGGGATATTGTTTTGGTAGTCAGTCTGCTTTTGTGCTTCGTACATAGTAGATGTGATATCGCTTTGCTCTTTTTCTCGACTTGGCTGTGATTCTGGACTATTTCTTCTGTTTTGTGACTACTGTGCTTGTTAACCGGACTCTGATTTGTACTTGTGATACGGAAGTGTTGAAGATGACGTCCTACACACCTGAGGAATATGCTGATATGCTTATTTGTTACGGATACCGCAATTGTGTGTCTGCGCAAGCTCGCAACGAATACATAACTCGCTACCCCGGTCGTCGAGTACCGGATGTGGCCGTTTTTGACAGAGTTTATCGAAGACTTCGTGAAACAGGCTCTGTTTTGAAACGAAATACAGACATGGGAAGACCACGAATTGATGACGACGAAGAACAGGACAATGAGATAGTGCAACGCTTTCGAGCGGATCCGATTACTTCCACTAATATTGTTGCCCGTGATCTGGGACTTTCGCAATGGAAAGTGTGGTTTACAGTGCATACTGCTGGCCTATACCCGTACCATTACACGCCGGTACATGCTATTGAAGAAGGAGACCCTGCGAGAAGGTTGGACTTCTGCAGATTTATGCTAAATGCCGACGTAGAAGACCCAGATTTTCTAAGAAATATCTTGTGGACAGATGAATCCAAATTTGATAAAGATGGCATAACTAACTATCACAACGCCCATTACTGGGCCCCAAAAGAACTAAGGAATACCAATAAAAAAAGAGTGAAGGGGTCCCAACGAAGATTCAGCGTGAATGTGTGGATGGGCATTATCTCCAATCATTTGATTGGACCTTACTTTCTCCCGGACAATCTAAATGGGGAAAGCTACGAACATTTCTTAAGAGGAGACTTGAGTAATTTGCTGGATGATCTACCACTTAACTTGATCAGGGACATGTGGTTTCAACATGATGGCTGCCCTGCCCATTTCAGGAGCAGTGTCAGAGACTGGCTCGACACAAATTATCCAAACAAATGGATAGGTCGAGGTGGGCTGTTGCCATAGCCAGCAAGAAGCCCGGATCTAACCCCCATGGATTTTCATGTGTGGGTGCGCATGAAAAGACTTGTCTACAGCGAGCCAAATCCAGTTTCGTCTGTGGAAGAATTAAGAGAAAGGATTGTGGATGCAGCAAATCAAATGAGGACAACGTTGACCACTGGAGTAGTGAAGACTGGTCTCCGTAGAAGGATGCGACAATGTATTAGAAACAGAGGCGACCATGTTGAACATGAATTGTAGAGCAAGAAAAAATTGTGTGAAAACCTGATTTAATAAATAACATTTCATACTTACTTATTGTTTTATTTTACTTTTTAGGGCTAAGTATTAATTTTCTTCTCCACTGTCGCCTATGAAACTTAAGTTTTTTCAATGAAATTAAATAAAACCCTAGATGTTATACCTCGTTAGATAGCTGATGAAACGTAGATATTTTAAAACACATCTGCCGAACAACTGCCATAATATTTTTTTTAGATATCCCTTAGAGAAAAATAAACTTTCTAATATTTTTTAAATTTCTTAACTTTCACTTGTCTACTACGACCTATTCAATTAACTTATGCACTATTTTAATTATTGTCGTCCTAAAACATCTTATTACACATTTAAAAATGCAATAATAATAATAATAAGACACACAAAATCAACAAAATTTAATTTAGTAGCCTACAAATCGACAATTTTCGATAAAAAAATTAAAAGTCGAATATCTCGAAAAGGGTTAAGTTTAGGGTAGGGTGTTTCATAGTGAAATAAGTCAGAAATGATGGGTACTCCACGCCCTTAACGGATCTAGCACGACTTTTCCTGTAACCCTGTAGATTTTAAAGAAGTCAACTCCTGCACTAGGAATAATTCCTATGTCGCGGGGGACTTTACAAACATTCAAACAACAGACTCAAAGAACACCCAGACTCGGCACAACCATCTGTGGATCACACAAATTTTTGTCCCGTATGAGGATCGAACCCAACACACTCGACACTGTGGCAATGGCGAGGCGAGCACTTAAGCCACTACGCCATCCGTGTGCAGTCGATGACAACGCGCAACGTATCGAGTAAAAAGGTAGCCATATTTAAATGTAGTAGTAGTAAGGTCGCATTTAATATCAAAAATACTTTTGTAAATGATTTAGGACTAGGAAAAACTATTCCATTCCATTAACAGCCGTGAGGCTATTAGGAATATACAAAAATACTTAATAGTTGTCAGAATTTTATAAATGATATAGTTAATAAAGCTTATATCATGCTCGCGGTAACGAAACCATAGCGCGATTCAGCCGAACGGTACAACGCCATCTATCGAGACGTGTGTTAGTTATTTATCGATACATCTTGCAATATAAACAAGGCAATTTATAAACCGTCCCATAGCTGGGCGTGGGCAAGATCAGTATCGAATAAAGCGTTGGACTTGCGATCGAGAGGTAGCAGGTTTAAATCGCAACCAAAGTAATACCGACGTGAACACACTTCTAACTGCTTCGAGCTTAGTTGTACAGCTTATCAAGAATTCTGAATGCGGGCTTTTAAAACGTTTGCACGTATAATTCCATATGATCGGATCAACGAATCCTAACTAATATTATAAATGCGATTGTTAGTTTGTTTGTTTGTTACGTTTGCAGGCTTTAACTACACGACTGATCATAATGAAATTTAGCACACAGGTTTAAAAGATCTCATCTCTGCTTACCCTTTTATCTATAATGATGGAATTATAGCCATTTGATGTATTTATAGTCTTTATATAAATAATTATAATATTAGAAAGCGCTTTGTATGCACGAAATAACATGCTAACTAAAATGCGAATGTGAGTTTGAAGCTTTTAGTTAACTACTCGACCGATCATCATGGAATTTTGCGTACACGTAGGCAGGGATACAGAAAAGCACATAGGGTACCTTTCATCCAGGAAAACTCTGTACCCGAGGGATAGAATTTATAAAAATCGCAGACTTTTCGTATATTCGTGATACCGATATCGACACGACGTAACTGCAATTCTATTGTCATTTTGCTAAAAGTTCGTAATCTGCTAAATTCATGATGGTCGATCATTGGTCGGTCAATGGTCTCGTAATATTCATGCCAGATTTATTTTATATATATTTTTACATAATTATTATTTATTAGTGTTAAAAGCAATTTGATCAAAACACTGTCAAAATTTTAGCAGATTACCGCATACGTCAGTCATTTATTTGTCATTATGTACGAGATTACCATTCTATGCCATTTTTCAATGGAGTGTCAGTGGTTGACCATCGGAAAGTCATAATGACGCCAAATTATATTTGTAGATTACCAAACTTGTCAAAATCAACAATTATGAAATCAATGATAGACCATTCTGACTCTATTGGACTATATATTGGATTATATTCACCAGGACAACAGAAAAGGACATTTAAGGTACCTTTCATCCCAAAAAATATCTCTATTTATAATAAGACTGAGAGCCGATTTTTCAATCGTCAGATAACTTTTATCTGGGGAATATGTTTGACGTTTTGACAGCTTTTGTATAGAAAATATGTCATACCGCCATATTTACTCTTCAGATAAAAGTTATCTGACGATTGAAAAACCGGCTCTAAGAAGAAGATACACAATTAATAATTATTTAATCAATGACTGCACGGATAGCGCAATGGGCAAGCGGTCGTCTCGCCGCTGTAGGCGTGTTGAGTGTTGTGGGTTCGAATCCCACACAGCACAATTATTTGTGTGGTGCACAAATTATTATTTTGATTGATCTTTGTGTCCGTTAATTGTATGTTTTAAAGGCCTCCGCGACAAGAGGCTTGGTACATATAGCGGGATTTATCTTTAAACAAATAATAATTCATGAAACAAACAACAATATTAAAAATTAGTACTTGCCCGCGGCTTTGCTTGCGTAAGTCCCACGGAAGCGCATGCCTGGATATAGAAGCCAATGTGTTAGTAAGAATCCAACGTCCAGGACATCCTAACTAATATTTTAAATGCGAATGTGAGTTTGTTAAGAGGAAACACCACGGGCGAGAGAATTGAATAAATTTAAAATTTTAAAAACCCCCGACACAATATTCATTTGATACCCATATTGAACAATTTTAATTTGTGGAAATATGTAATTTTTTGGTGGCGGCCATCTTGGATTTGAAATTTATCATAGTGTATAGTATTCTACTCATCAAGCCCTTTCATTTGATACCCATATTGAGGGAGTTGTGAAAAAATATGTAATCCGCCATTTTATGGTGGCGGCCATCTTGGACCGATTTTTATCAAACGTAGCTAAGAACACTCCCGACTAACTCACATTTCAAACAAAAAAAACAAAATTCAAATCGGTTCATCCGTTCGGGAGCTACGATGCCACAGACAGACACACACACACACACACACACACACACAGACACGTCAAACTTATAACACCCCGTCGTTTTTGCGTCGGGGGTTAAAAATAGGTATTTGTAAAATCTATTGCTGTCGCGCAGTGCCCGCAGAGCGTGATAGAGACAACTGCAGCTTGGACCGAAAATACCTATAAAAGTACACAAAATCAACGTTTCGTAGTCCCCTGATTCCTTCTCCAACACTTGACCGATTTAACTACTTATTTCATTAAAAATTGAAGAAAGGCTTTGGCCGTGTTTCTATGTTTTTCTTTTTTTATATAATCTACTCAAATTTGTTTTCTGGATGTTTGAACACAGCGGAAAATCTGATAAATTTTTGAGGTTTTTTTTAGGCTCATATCTCTTTTAATAATTAATTAATGCAAAAAAGGAAAACATAGGGACATGCCAATAGAGGCTATACATTTTTTGAAAAAATATTTTTGCTCTACTGGCATTATCCAGGGAGGAAACAGGGGACTACTTTTGTATGGAAAAACGGCCCTTGTGTTTCCTCTTAAGCGTACACACGGCTACACATCAAGTTAGACACCCTATATACGCATAACTACGCTTCATACAAAATAGAGAATTGTCGAAAAGGGACAGTGCATAGCGGTGTCGTTGAATGGTAAGGATAGAGCGTCGCGTCCCGTTAAGCGTAAATGAGACAAAATAACAAAAAAACAACGCACTCTCTCGCACGATTCGCAGCGTTCAACTTCTAATAGTTCAAAGTCCACAGTCTAGGTTGATGTGTCGCTGTGTGTACACGCCTTAACTACTCGACCGATCATTATGAAATTACGCACTCACGTAGGCAGAGATACAGAAAAGCACATAGGGTACCTTTCATCCAGAAAAGCTCTGTACCCGAGGGACAGGAAATTTGGTATAACCTACATTTACACAAGCGAAGCCGCGGACATATCTAGTAGTCTATAATTATGTGCTAAGTTGCATCTAAATCTGTTTAAGTTTTACGCGTGATAGACTAACAAACATTCAAATATCTTCGAAACGACAAATGTAAACAAAACCAATACAATATAGTATATTCACATACACAATATTAAGTTTATTAGCTGCAAAAGTAAATTTGTATTTCATAGAATTTCTTTTAAACGCAAAGTTATTTCTGCGGTTCGTAAACTTAAACGACTGCACGGCAAGCGTACTGTGTGCATGTAAGTGGTCGCCTCGCCATTGCTACTATAACGAGTGTTGTGAGTTCGAATCCCACTCGGGACAAACATTTGCTCACAAATGATTGTTCTGAGTTTGAATTCTTTGTGACTATTAGGTATGTCTAGTGCGGGCGTAGTATTTTTGAAACAAGTATTTCACAGAAGAATGACTATAATAATATAATATCAGCCCTGTATTAAACTGTCCCACTGCTGGGCACGGGCCTTAGTCCACCACTCTGGCACAGTGTGGGTTGGTAGACTTCACATATCTTCGAGAACATTATGGAGAACTCTCAGACATGCAGGTTTCCTCACGATGTTTTCCTTCACCGTTAAAGCAAGCGATAATTAACTATTTAATACGCACATAATTTCGAAAAGCCTGGAATGCGTGCCCTGGGATCGAACTCGAGACGTCTGCGTGGCAGTCCAGCTGCAACGGTCTCCCATTAAGCTTTCGCTGCATTATTAGTTAGGTACAGTAATTATACCTAGTAAGGTCAGTCTTTATAAAGACGCCACACTAGCTTTTGCCCGCAGTTTCGCTCGGAAACAGTACTTTTTTCTACATAATGGTGCCTTATCGGTCACTCGATCGGTCGAATAGTTTAGGCCTAAAAGCGTAACAAACAATCACCCATTCGCATTTATAATATTAGTTCGGATTTAAATATTAAAATATCCCAGGTCGCCAATTCTAAAAAAAAATATTTATCTCATTTTATATATACCATGAAGAATAGGAATAGTAATTAATGGAATTACTATTCCTATTTATAATTAAGTTGATTATTGTATTTCTTTACATTATATATAGGGATATTAGACGATAATGTACAGTTAGGAAAAAATGAAACAATAAATCTAAATATTACGTGAAAATATTCTATGTGTTTTTACCTCTTGATGAATTTACACTCGTGAAAATTTTACATCTATTCCGTAGAGGCTACATTGCAGACATTATCAAAGATTGGACATTTTGGTAAATGGGCATTTAGGGAATTGGACATTGTGAGAATTGGACATTTAAGGAATTGGACGTTTTGGGAAATGGACATTTAGGGAATTGGACATTCTAGGAATTGGACATTTTGGAACCGTTGGACATTTCAGGAATTTGACATTTTGGACCTAAACGGTTAAGGTGTGAAAGCGTATCAAACAATCTCACATTTGCATTTATAATAAAGGTTAGGATGTCTACGCTTAAAAATAGTTTTTGCATGACACAGACTCGCGAGTCTCCCCGCCCCGACAAGAGATGATAGTTTTTTTATTTTAATTTGTCTTAGTTGACCTCAGACGTCCTTGTCAACTTTACGCGGACTCAGGGTGAGCGCAGAAGGCTCCAAGGTTAAAACTGATAGAGCCGAAGAATTTTTTGTTTTTAAGTATCTTTAGATGAGCCGCGATCAAATGCCTATACACTAGTTTAATTTTAACGAGTTTGTACGCTAATCTAAGCTTGTTACAACATAGAAGCGTCACTGACAGATAAATCTGTCATCTCGCGCGCAGCCTCGCGGTTATAGTCAATGTTTATGAGTAGCAATATTGAACACGCGTAATCCCAACAGGTACGCGTGCTCAATAGAGCTATACGGGAGTTACGCCCCTTCTTTTGGTTCCCCAGGGATCAAGAGGTCCGTATAATATATAATATAAACAATTTCTAACAGCATCACACTGTTAGAAATTAACAAAAAATAATTTTTTTACTGAAAATTTCCTTTTAACAGAAAAACCAAATATGGCCAGTTCGCAGCCCCTATTTATACTCGCGATGTGAACGAAACCATAGCGCGATTCAGCCGGACAGCACAACGCCATCTATCGAGCGCACGTGTAAACTTTTTTGCATAGAAAACTTGGTGGCATTATAATTTTTAAATATTTTACGTGTTTAAATTATGTAAAATTTACGTTAAGTATCACAAAAATATTTATTGATATTTTGAACATTAAGAAAAGGCTTTGGGAGACTTATAGGCAATAAAAACGGAGTGATTATGAGGTTATATCTTTAAAATACATGTTTGTTAGAATTAAAAATAAGATGCTGATGGAATATGCATAACAAATGCCGACATCGTATGTTTATGACTACTTCTTAAACTTTTCCATTGATTTTTGCTGATTTAGGACAAGTTCAACAATCAGGAATATCTAAGTACCTAGGTACTCCTGGATTTTGGAATTACGGTCCTCATTAATAAACTATAAACATCAAAGCATAATTAATATTTTTTTATGATAAATTAACTGTTATTGCGAGTTTTCGCAGTGTTTTTCTTATTTAAACGATTACCAGCTGCCTTGCATATGTCAACTTCTTTGCGCATTTAGTAGATAAAAAGCTGTTAATAAAAATTTATATTATATTGTAAAAAAATATATTAGTAAAAATTATTTTGTTATTAACACTTTGATAATAGTGCAAACCTCATCATTCTTCTGCCCTCATCCCAAACTATTTGGGGTCGGCGCAACATATCTCTCTCTTCCATAAATCTCTATCGCTCGTCATCTCAGCACTCACACCATTCCTGGCCATATCATCTTTTATGCAGTCCATCCATCTTTTCTTGGGTCTTCCTCTACTGGATAATCCTTGCACCTCCATACTCAGATCTTCTTCCTCAATCTTTTCTCATCACGTGTCCATACCATGACAAACGTTCACTCCTCAATTTTTCCGTCACAGGTGCCACTTTCAAACTTCCTCTAATATACTCATTCCTTACTTTATCCATCCTGGTTACACCATAAAAAATGTTTGCTATTGGTGCCAATTCTGTTGTCACAAAATTCTCTTATCTTAGCTAAAAATCTCTAAGATTTAGTTTAGTCCTGTCACTTTTAGCGATTTCAGAATACGAAATGTCGTTTGACAGGACTAAACTAAATTTTAGAGCTTTTTAGCTAAGATAAGAGAATTTTGTGACAACAGAATTGGCACCATTGTATTCCTAAAGGCACAATAAAACGAATAAATAGAATGAGCTATAATTGTTCACCAGTAGAATTCAGTGTACATCAAAAGTACATCTTAACTAATATTATTAATGCGCTTTAAAGCCTTACTTACTCAACCAATCATCATATTTCGCATTTACGTTGTCAAGGGTATAGAAAAGGACATAACGTACCTTTCATCCAGAAAAAAGTATTGTTCCTAAGCAAGCGAAGCCGCTGGGCAGTATATTATAATAAACAAAGTCGTCTTATCGCTAAAAGCGTAGTATGTTACCCGCGGCCTCGCTTGGCTTTTAGAAGCAACAAGCGATCCGCCCCGGCAACAAAATCTTTACAAATTATACACCTAAACCTTCCTCATGAATCACTCTGTCTATTGGTGAAAGCCGCATGAAAATCCGTTAAGTAGTTTTCGAGTTTATCGCGAACAGACAGATTTTTATAATATGTAGTGATAATGCATGCACAGAGTCCATGCTTTTTTAATTTTGCACGTTAGAATGTATCCGCCTGATGGTAAGCGATTATGTGGTCCAAGAGCAGTGGCCTCCACACCATCCTCATAGCAGCTGAGGCGATGTCGAGGTCCCTACTATGACGGCCTGAGAAAGTGCTTTTTCACGCCCCGCTTAAAGGACCCAGGATTTAAGGAAGATGGAACCCTATAACGAGGGCTCTAAGTTCATATTTGGTGCAATTTATTGGTGGTAAGGTATAATTCTCCTTTGCCTATCCCGTCGGGTTGCCAGGGACGTAAGGCGTGAAAATGTATGTATGCATTATGTATGTATTAATATGGATTACAAACATTATTTTAGCTCAAAATTAGCAACTAAAGATATCCATAGAAGTTAACTCAAAAAAATCGTCTTTAAAATTAATGGATTCGCTTACTACGAAAGACATTTGTGAACTTCTAACTTTAGTATTAACAACATGCGGCGCAATAGTTGTGTTTGGGACGAGTATAAGGAGTCACAAAGACCCCAAAAAATTGTTTCCTGTAGTAGTATGAAATGTTATTTATTTTAATTTATGTGACTGCTGTCAGTCATGTGACAGTCTTCTCAGATTTTTATCAAAGACAAAATAAAATTCTTAATAAAATATTTTTAGTTAATAAACATTTACATTGTCCAAAATCTTTGTTTCATAGAAAATCGTTTATTGATTTATATACTATATTTGAGAAACATACAAAACAAATAAAGTACACTGATTCCAACCAAGGATGCTTCGCAAGGCTATTGAATTAAAAAAACATACTAATTTCAATAGAAAAGATGGTTGGGATGTACCACGCTTGGGATCCAATCCCTAATACAGATAGTCAAACCCAAGAAGAAGCAAAACATAGCTAGACTCACGATACGTTAAGCTCATATTGCGTAAATAGAAACACCAATAAATTAATTAAGGTCAGGTACTTTGAAATAAATACACTTCAAATCATTGAGACAAACAACATCTTAGTATACCTACACTAATACCGAAACGTCGAGGAAAGTGTAAAATTAAATCTAAATACTTATAATAATTTAAATAGTAGAAATGTTTAATAATACTAGTGTATAGTTTCAGAATTATGTAATAAAAGTGTTAAATAAACAACGCGATAAAATATATATAAAGTAGTTTAAATTCAATGACTATTAAATACTTTAAATTAATAATTTATTATATAATTTATTATGTTTGTTTTTCGCCTTGTTAATAATTAATATTAAAAAGGTCTTTAACTATCCTACGATCGGAGAGTGTTGGATGTTAACATGATTGGATCAGGAAGACTGTAGCCATTAAACCGACAAAGTAAGTGCTTATATAAAATGATTTTGTATCGACTTGTAAGAATCTTCAAATGAAAGCTGATATATAAAGCACTGTTTATTTCTTGTTCTACTGACCACTAAAGAGAGCTTAGGACTTTACACTAAACGGAATGGAATTAAAGGACTTACTTAGTCCAGCATTGAGCTGTTTTCATTTATCACACATTTGAAACAAGTCAGAAACGGCAATGAATTGCCGTAAATCTTAGAGTTCGAAAAGATGGTTCAAGTAATATGCAAAGTTCACGTGATAACACGTGAACTTAAGGTCAGAGGTCAAAGGTCATAGTCATTTCGGGCGTATATCAACTATGCTGAGTCGAATGGCGCTGACCGCGAGTCTCTAGCTCTTACGGTTCTTGAGTTGAAAGTATTACAGACAGACGGAAGGGCAAAGCTGTTGTATAAGAGCTTTGTCGAACTCTAAAAGTCAACGCTACCTAGTTAGGTCAGTGTAGAGTTGTAGACTTTGATTATAAATTTTCATTATCGCACACTTAGGGAGCGTTCAAGTATTACGTAACGAATTTGAGGGTACGGGGGGTCTTCTGAAACGTTACGATGCGTTACAGGGGCCGGAGGGGAGGTTTGAACTACGCGTTACATAACATTGTTTTAACCCTTCAGAACGGTCGCATAGAGATTCTTTATTTCACGCATGTTTAAAAACGTTTTTCTCCCATCGTCCACATCCCACAAGACTGTGCAAATACACAATCGCGAATCTCCTAACACAAGTATTTTGTTACTTAAAAGGAGTACCTCAATTAATATATTGTGAACTAGCTCGTAAGTAAATGAAAATAAACTATTTTTAATTTTAACAATCGTGACATGCATGGCAAGACAGCCCAAGACCGTCGTGTATGTCGAGTACGGCCACAGCGAAAAAGAAAAAGGGCAAACGAGCTTCTCTGCATTGTGCGCCGCTGTGAAACATCGTCTGAGGATGCTGATTGGCTCGACGAAGACGAAGTTGATGCAGTTGGCTAACAATTCTCTTCTCTTTTCTACTCTTTGGATGCCAGTAATGAAAGAAACTGAGTAGCTGGCAACCCTTTGGACAGAGGAGCAGTAACAAAGTCAAAGTCAAAGTCAAAAATCATTTATTCATTTAGGTCACAAAGTAACACTTATGAACGTCAAAATATATGGGTTAGTGAGTTTACTAAGTTACTGAAGCTACATTTAGGTTAGTTGCTAGGTTCAGGCAAAGGGTTGAGCCTATGAGAAGAAACCTGCAAGAAACTCACGGCCACTCTTTTAAATCGCCAATTAAATATAATTTCAGTATTTTACAACTCAGATTAACAAGGTGTTGCAGCCATTATGCCATATACTACAGACTATAAAAAAACTAAAGATAAAAACAGTAATATACAGTAATAACTCCAATTACCTAATTGTTCTTTTTTATAATCTACTTATTTTCATTGTAGCTGATTTTATTTTAAATGTTTTCGTTTTCGTTCGATCGTTTTTTAAATACGATTGTATTTTGACAAATTGCATTGCCAAAGGTAAAAATAAATTATTAAAAAATTTTGTTATTTAATAGCTTTATTATTATTAGCAAAACGCTAAAATAGCATGTGAAGAACAATGGCGGATAAAGCAAAAATTTGTTAAGGACAGGGCCAAGTCAGGCAAACGACGTTATTAAATGTATGATTAGCAGTAAAATTTATTAGGACAAAAAAAACTTACTTTTAAAAACAAGACATTTCAAATGTTAATAAAGAATATTAACGCGATTAAAACAATAACATAGGTATACTAGCGACTTTCCGGTACTTTACGCCACATAATTGTGACTTTCAGGTAAAAATGGTCACCTGGTGGTGGTTACGTAACGTTTTACTAGCGGGAGGAAAAAATTAAACTATGTTGCAATTAACACAAACATAATATTAGAATACAAAATCATACAATTAGAGTTCAAATTGTCTTACTTCCAAATGAGTATGGTCGCTGTTTTATTAAGAGTACGGATATTAAATCCAAGTCGAATACGCCTCAATTAAGTGGCATCAAAATTGTTATCATGTTAAAAAAAGAAAAGCCTCGGGCTTCGGATTCCTATATGTTCCTATATTCCTATATGGACATTCTGGGATATGGACATTTTCGGAAATGGACTTTCTGGGATATGGTCATTCTGGGACATGGACATTCTGGGATTTGGACATTTTGGGATTTGGACATTGTGGGATATGAACATTTTGGCATTTGGACATTCTGGGATATGGACGTTTTGCATCCTCTGGACATTTTGGGATTTGGACATTTCGAACCTAATCGAATAAAAATTGAAAAATTTCCAATGAACAAAATTATTGTAAGGACAATCGAAAATCGTTAGAAACAGGAAAAATCCGAAAAAAATTGTATAGGTGTATCCCGACCCATAGATAACGTAAATATTATATTTATAAGTTATAATAATATAAAACAGTAAAAACTCATAGTATTTAATACAGGTTTATTCCTTGGGGGCGTCGATATACAACGAACGTCCCTTGGAATTTGCAAATGTTGCCAAAGTTTGAGTGCGCGTTCAAACACTGTTGCAATTAAGTCTTGTACATTAAGTAGAGATGAGATGTACTTATATATGATACAGTATATAGATGTACTATATAATATATACTGTACTATATAATATATACTATGTATTTATGCTACCTGGTTTTTAAACCAGGTTTTCACTTCGAAATACGGCGCCCTAGTATGAGCAGAAAATACTTTTAATTATCACTTGAAACACTACACATGAAAATACTTGCATAGGAAATTAATCCAGATCATAATATAAATAAGAAACACAAACGTGTGTGAATAAGAAATACTATAAACTTCAAAGTATATTTTTATTTATACGATTTTGCTTCTTATTCTTAAGTATGGATGAATTATTTTTAAGTATGGACGCCACCGCTGGCCACGTCTCGCTCGCGTCTCAAGCAGCGCGGGGGCTCAGCGCGTCGCGTCGGCAGGATGGCGTATGCCCAAATATTTCCGAAAAAAGCCGAATGCTTTAACCGAATACGTAATACACTAATAAAAAATACTTTCAAGTATTTAAAAACCTGGTTTTCGACCCTGGTATTTATACGTACTCATACTTTAAAGTTTTCAAGAACATCTCCATCCTTATCATGAAGTATCAGCCGTGGACAAGGATACCGAAAATCCACGCGAAGTTAAGTGGTAATTACATGTATATAAAGATCAAAATGACCACTCAGACAGCGACAACACCCCACACTCCCCCGTGAAGGGAAGCGAACGATCATCGAAGGCTGATGGTAAATCTACCAACGCCCGCCTCACGCTCAGGGTGCCGCGCCACGTCTCCTCATCGTGGCTTGCGAGGACTCACATAGTGTGAAAGTCTCAGGAAGAGCTTACTATAGAAATGATCCTATGAAGTAAGGTCTTGTCGAAACTCGCCGCGCCGCGCCGGGTGATTCAGCCGCGGAGAATCTTAACACCGACTTTTAAAAAGTGACGTCATATGCACAGTGACATCTAGTGATATGTGATGGCAAATGCGCGGTGGTCTTGACACAATGAGATACCTCATCTTTTCAATAGATATCGCTGTTATCAATTAATTAACAGTGTGAAATTGTTATGAATTGACAAAATAAAGAAGACAATTTAAAAGCAAAAATTAATGTGTTGAATAAATATTTTCACAGCATTCGACTTTGAAGGTGATCAAGATGATTTTGGGTTTTTGGCAGTATATCCCGCTAGTGCTTAACCAAAAACGAAGACACAAGCCTAATTTTATTATCAGGTAAACAATAGTCTTATTAATAATTTTGTTCAGATAATTCGCTGATTTTGCCAATTAGGCGCCTTCTGGATGTTGTATAGCAATGTTCAGAATCAACAATTAAGAATTATGAATTTATGACTGCTGCACTTGTTAAGAATAGAAATAACAGGCTTAAAATGATGACTTAAAGTATTGTTCCTGTAATAAAATAACGTGCTGCTCAGGGACCAGGGGCGGGACCACTTTAAACTTGGTCAATTTAATAAGCAAGAAAAAATGTATATGATATGTATTTATTGAAGACTCAATTTAAAAAAATGTATATCAATAGTTTCATTGGAAAAATTAAATCAATGCCAGCCACATATCCACTAGGATAATTTCGTTACTGAAGGCTTTTCATATTCGTTTATCACACCATAAAAATGTATACAAATCTACTACAGTCAATGTGATATTTAATTTAGTCTTTACCAATTTACAATTATTTTTAATTTTTTCCGGAACATTAGAGAAGCGCCTGGTAAAAAGGTTATGGCTAAGTCATCTTTAGGAGTAAGTGAGCGTAGTTTTGTATCAGGATGTTAGCGTGATATGTTACAATTTAATAAGCTAATGAGATTATTTTACTGGTCAGCTCATTTTCATAATTTTCCTGTAATGATTTAATCAACAATCGTAAGGAAGACTATTTTACATTGATTATACGTTCATTTATTTAAAGCAGACGTAATCATAGTCGAAAATTGCTTACACCGAGAAGTGTGAAGCGCTTAAATTTTGGATGGAAGGTAATAAAATATTTACCGTTAGATTTTTATTTGCACTGATCCCACATTTTATATATACTTTTCAACATAATTATAAAGTAAGGTCTTCATTAATACCGACGGAAAATCTAGTAAGTACAAATTGTAAGAATATTGCCACTTGAGCTTAATACAATAAAAAAGATTTGTCTTAGACTTAGTTATTAAGTATGGAGGCATTTCTTCAGAAACGAATGTACAATCATTATCATTTAGGTAATTTTCCATGTACCTACATATTAAATTAGCAAAATAGCAGGGACTCCATTTGTGGCCGCCTTGTATTGCAAATAATGACATACATCCAATGATACTTATTTAGTAATTTTAATGTTAAAAAGCGTGGGATGGGGTTTACCAAAATGATAGATAGATACATAGAAACATACCAAGCTAATAAAAACGTGTTAAAAAGTAACTGTTCCCGAGATTGACAAAATCTAGATTAACGCGAGCGAAGCCGCAAGCAAATCTAGTACCTACAGTTAAATACTAACTAATATTATAAATGTGAATGCGAGTTTGTTTGTTTGTTAAGCGTTCACCCCTTAGATACCTATCGACCGATTGCCATGCAATTTCGCATTTACGTTCTCGGGGGTATAGAAAAGGACATAGAGTAACTTCCATCGAGAACCTGTTACCGAGGGCAAACTATTATCTAATCTATGCCGAGGGATCAGATCGGAGACGTTCTGGATAAAGGCCAGGTTAAGAGCACCTTACACCGGCGAGCGTGTATGAGGAATGTTATGAAAGTGAATGAAGCCTGAGAAGTGTGTCAGGATCGTAGCAAATGGCAATCCGTAGTCTCTACCTACCCCTCTGGGAAACAGGCGTGAATTTATGTATGTATGTATGTATGTATGCCGAAGGATATAAACTTAACATACCCATCATTTAGCGAGAGACGCCGCCGGCAAAATCTAGTTTTGTGTATAAAAAGTTTTATCTGCACCTAATTCAGACATTTCAAATACCTTATAACATTCAGTCTCATCAAAATATGGCGAGCATTATTTGTTGACACAGACTTCCCTTACCCTTCTAGTTAACCTGCAATATGAACAATGCTAATGTCAGATTTACTGCAAACATGATTATTATTCTGCTTCTAAATAACGCACAAAGAGTCATCATAATTATCATGTATTGATAAGATCTCCTTAGTCTTTATTATTCTCAAGTCACTTGAGGGCGGCTTTTTCTAGTCTAACCGGATTTGACTGGATATCAGTTTTTACACGGAGCGGCTGCCACCTGACCTCCGCAACCCGAAGGCTAACGATACCCTAAGGCTAGACCAGTGTCAGGATATTAGGGGGTACTGACTTTCCCAATAACGACTGCCATAGATGTTCATGGGACCGACGGCTTAACGTGCTCTCCGAGGCACGGAGCAGGCGATAATTGTCAATCAATACGTACATAATTTCGAAAAGTCATATAACTGCCGAAAGTCAGAGGTGCGCGACGTGGGTTCAAACCCGAGACCCTCTGCATTGCAGTCTGTTGGATGAATGATGATTAATTTCACTGTTGAAATAGCCCTCAATACAGACTTTGTGAAAATGTAGGGCACGAATTTAAGCGAGCTCTGTATTATAGAGTACGTATAAATTAAAATATTTCGTATTCGCTACGTGTGAAGATCATGATGGGGACAGTCGAAGCAATCGCAGCGTGAAAAATATCTGACTCTGCGTCAGATTTTATCTTTAAAGACAACTTCTACATTAGGAACGTATTCTGTGTCGCAGGGACTTTACAAACATTCAAACAACGGACACAAAGAACACCCAGACTCGGAACAACCATTTGTGGATCACACAAAGTTTTGTCCCGTGTGGGATTCGAACTCACAACACTCGGCGCAGTGGCAGTTTGGTATACTGTCATATAAATATAATTGCATTGAAGTTTCAAAACACACGTACACACAGCGATACATCAACCTAGACTGTTTGGACTTTGAACTATTAGAAGTTGAACGCTGCGTGCGAATCGTGCGAGAGAGTGCGTTATATTTTTGTTACGCTCTATCCTTACAATTACATCGACACCACTATGTATTGTCCCTTTCCGAAAATTCTCTATTTCGTATGTAGCGTAGTTATGCGTATATAGGGTGTCTTACTTGATATGTAGCCGTGTGTACAATAATACGTCTATATTTTAAAATCGAGCATCGATGTTGTTGTGTTATGAACTGCATAAACAACGGGAGAATTAGTCGGGTGTTAATTTTAGTGTTCCAAAAGCGTCCTAGAAATTAAAACAAAGAAATAATTAGGTGATTGTTGAAAAAGGAATAAGTAAGCAACATAACATAAAACAACGTTACTATTAAATAATATAACTTTCTTATTATGCGAGTGTTAATGGGTCACCATGGTCTCCAAAACCTGACAAAGTTATTTGTGTAGTCTAATCCCATCCAATAAAATAAAAAGGTATACAAACGTTTCATTGACATGACCATAGACATTTTAGTTATGTCCAATTGTAGTATCAATTAATTACCTAATCAAATCATTCGATTTAATGCAGCGAAAGAGTTAGAAATAAATAAAGTAATAGAGCAGTCGACAAAATGGCGGTTTTTTGACAGTCAGGATAATTTATTTATTTTAGAATGGTCAAAATATATTTAAATTTCTTTATTTAATTTGGTTTTACGGCTGCTTATCACCTTGAGTTGCAGTGGCCAGCCGCATTCTTTTCTTTTTTTTAACTCCCGCACTAGTTTTAAATATTGTGTCGCAAATGACTTTACAAACATTCACACATTCAACACAAACGACATAAAAATCACTCAGACTCGGAAAAACGATTTGTGGATCACACAAATGCTTGTCTCGTGTGTGATTCGAACCCATAGCATAGTCAACCTTTTTCAAAATGACAAACCTCTTTTTCTACACACGGTATCGGCAACAATGAACTTTCCTGTAGCACGTAAATACTTACTTTTGTTTGGATTTTATGGCAGCAATAAACAGAGTAATTTAAATTTCAAATTCCTCTAATTACCGTAAATTTCATTGCAAATTAATTTTAACTATCTTATTGCATAGCAAATTTCGATTAACTAATCGGTAACTAAAATCTTATGACTTGAACGAAAAATCAATCATAAATTATAAGTAGATATTTTTTCATCTGTCAAATAACTTCAGTTTTCAACGAAGAGTTTTCAATTTAAATAATTATTTATTAATCAAACAGCAAGTGCTTTAAAATGTCCTGTGGTATAATGTGAAAACCTTGAAAATACGGATAAACTTACTAAACTTATTCCTATATGTAAATAAATAAGAAAAATAAAAGAAAATTTGGTTTGTGTACATTTTCATCGGAATGGATTGGAGTAGACTACAATAAATATTTTATTGGAGGCAGAAAGTCAGACGCGCAAAGCACGCAAATCCAAGTTAGGTTCCTAAGATATTCCCTACAATACTTATATTGAAAGAAGAAGATTAGCAATTTGCCATGCCTTAACCTGATATACAGGTTTAAAAACCACAAAGAATTACAAGACTTTCCTGGTATCCAAAACCAATAGAAATTGAAAGAGGAAATGGGTTTTAATTTTTTAAATCAAACTCAACCCCTGTTTCTGGGTGGTTGTTTAATGATTGCCAAGTCAATGTGTTTTCCTTTATTTCAGTTACATAGTTAAATAAAATTTACTTTTAACAGATTTATCTTCAGTAATGTCATGTAGAATACCATGAGGCAGAGCAATAAGCAACTATTTTAAGAATTGTGATAGACAAGATAAAGATTTAAAGTATTAATTAAGATCTACAAAATTTTCATATTCGTATGAAATTTCTTGATATCAAGAACTGTCACGAGTATGTAGCGCCTCCGTTAAATATGGCGGATACTGGGAGGAGGTTGATATACGACATACTTAACATAATTATCCTCTAATCGCTTCTTGATGAATAATAACAAGTTTATATAATTGAAAAGACCACTCAGACAGCGACAACACCCCACACTCCCCCGTGAAGGAGAGCGAACGATCATCGAAGGCTGATGGTAAATCTACCAACGCCCGCCTCACGCTCAGGGTGCCGCGCCACATCTCCTCATCGTGGCTTGCGAGGACTCACATAGTGTGAAAGTCTCAGGAAAAGCTTACTATAGAAATGATCCTATGAAGTAAGGTCTTGACGAAACTCGCCGCGTCGCGCCGGGTGATTCAGCCGCGGAGAATCTTAACACCGACTTTTAAAAAGTGACGTCATATGCACAGTGACATCTAGTGACATATGATGGTAAGTCTGTGGTGGTCTTAACACAATGAAGTAACTCTTTCATCCAATAGATATCGCTATTTTCAGTCGATTAACAATGTAAAATGTTATGAATTGACAAAATAAAGAAAACAATTTAAAAGCAAAAATTAATACGTTGTTTGAATAATTAATCAAAGAATTCGGTAGGGCGGGTCTTGGCTAACTATCATTTCCATTCGATGAAGATAAAAATAGAATATGTGACTATAAGCCGTTCAAACACGTTACAATGAAATATTCAGTATATTGGCTTGTTTGAAGTCATAAGTTTAATAAATGATTATACTCATGCTTAAACCTCAGACTAGAAAATGGAAGGAAATAGTAGTACGGTAAAGTAATTCTTGTAGTAAAAACAAATCTTATAACAAATTCAGGCAAGCAAAACAAAACTGGAAATAGATAAAATACAAGAAGTTAAAAACAAAGCACTAAAAATAGTTTTGCCGGAGAACATTGCCCAGTTGCGTTAGTTTAGTGGCCGAGCCGAGCCGTACATAAGTTCCCAAGAACAAAGAAATGTTATTGAAAGTTAAATATGTTGTTGAAAGTTAAGCAAAATGTGAGGCTATCAGAATCCTAACTAATATTATTAATGCGAATGTGAGTTTATTTGTTTATTTTTTGCTACCTGGAAAAGGACGTAGGGTACCTTTCATCCAGAATAAGTACTGCTCGGTAAAATTTGTTGAGAAAATTTTGATTAAGTAAGTCTTTTATAGGTATCTATAAAAAACGCACAGTTACTATTTTAGATAACGCTGTCATTAAACATTTAGAAAGATAGATAGGTTCCTATTCAATAAAAGTTTGCCATACGATTTCTAAAATCCATGGAATTAATTTTTGGAGGACGTTAGTAAAATAATAATTTGAAATTGTTTCTTTTATTTACTGGGTGTTTAGAGTTCATACATCCAAAATGTAAGTGCTATACACTTATTGGTGTAGCTATTTCTGTTTTAGATCGCTGGCCAAATCCTTCAATATTCTTCACTATGTCACTACATTTGTTGTTTCTTCAGTTGACTTGTATACTTCCTTGGTTTTCCACTATTTCTCTTTGTCTCTATAAAATTGCTTATTAATTTATCATGTCCTAGTAGGTAACCAATAATGTCCCCTTTTCTTTTCTATTAGCTCCAGTATTTTCTTTTTTCATTTACTCTTCTAAATATTTCTTCATAAGTCTCTTTTAACACATTGATTGCCATGTAACAGACTCAATAGAAAATGTATATTCGCGGTTATTTATGACTGGCAAGGCATTCAATGCGTTAAGGGTTCCATACCTCAAAAGGACCAAATAAAGGAAAAGGCGAAGGTCATGTCTTGGCCGAGCATCGAGACAGATAGCGTATACTCCACCGACAAAAGAAAAGCTCTTAAGAGTAAAGAAAAACCTCAAAAGGAAACAGGTACCCTTATAGGATCACTTTGTTGTCCGTCTATCAGTCTTTAAAACCCTTTTTTCTGTCCAAGACTCTTTCTCTATTCGTCACCAACACCACATTTCAAAGGGTCCTAATTTGCCCCGATGCGATGGCGTTTGGTTAGGAATCCATGTTCCCAAAAATAAAGGAATGATTTATGTTTTAATTCATTTCTTGCCTATGTTTTTGTTAATTTTATATGTTTTAATGGATGTTTTCCTACAAAATGTTTGTCTGTAGCCTCGATTGATGGTGTTGTGCCTTTCGGCTGAATCGCGCTATGGTTATTTCGCTGCTAATTTTTCTGTCAAAGGAAATTTTCAGTAAAATACTTATTTTTCTAAATTGCCTGCAGTGTCAAGCTGTTAAGAATTGAACTTTGTTAAGTAGTAAGTAATATTATTAAACAAATCTTAAAACTGCCTAACTTAATGTGGGTTGGGTTGGGTTTCGCTTTATGATCCTATTCTATAGGTACCTTAAAATATTAGGATGTGATGTCGTTATTAACCGACTTATCAGAAAGAGGGGTTTTTTCTTTATATTGCAGCACATCACTGACATCAGCTTGTTTATAATCGTACTTGCTAAATAAGAGAACGCTCATTATAATGCATATACAGTGAGTAGAGTAGAGTGACCTGCCTGTATTAGCAGCGGCGACGACCACCACCAAGACAGGCCCACGGCCTGGTTTGGTCACCCCGAGACCCCGTAGGAGTCTACGAGAAGAATCCATGACAATGATGTAAAAACAAAGAAGAAATAAAACTCTTACAAATGTTCAGCAACTTATGTTGCTGGCTGTACGTAACAATATATTAAATTATGACATGAAGTTTACTAAAAATTTTGCTATTAGCTTAGTCTAAGTTTCATCAATTGTCTGCTGAGTCCAGCATCAAGTCCTCACTTAATTAATGTGGTGCCTTCATTGATGGGTGCCTTACTTTAAGTATTTACTGTTTTTCGTTACATCCAAATCGGTTGATATAAGATATGATATGAGGTGAAAAAGCTGAAGAAACTAAAACTGCTGAAATTTAGTTACTGGAGTACTAACTTTCAGCAGTTTTAGTTTCTTTAACTTTGCGATCTTGTACTACCATCACATTCACAAGTAACACGACTTTATCAAGACGACTTGGTAGAAATAATAATAACTAGAGGTGGTCGTTAAATCAATAAACTGTTTTTATTCACGGCTTTTTGTTCTTTAACGAATCAATAATTTTTTTTCAATGAAAAAACCTGTTGAAAATATTAACCTAATAAATTCTATCAACGTCTTCGCCACGCAAGTTGCAACTCGCAATAATGTATAAATAATTTTCATCTCATAAGACAACTAATAAAATAACGAAAGCAGTTTTGTTCTAATACAATTATTAGTAGCTATTAAACGGATTTCGAAGTTGTGATTTAAAACGTTGACATAATATGCTATAATTTAACTTTATACTACTACTACTATATACTACTATATTTTGGGCAGCCTCGATGGCGTAGTGGTTAGTGTAACCGACTGCCACGCCTGAGGTCGCGGGTTCGATTCCAGCACAAGACAAATATTTGTGTGCATGAACATGGATGTTTGTCTTGGTCTGGGTGTTCCCATGTATAATATGTACGCATTTACAAAAAAAAAAGTATATATGTATGTTTATCCATTGTCTAGTACCCATAATACAAGCTCTGCTTAGTTTGGGCTAGATAGTGTTGTGTGTATGTGGTAGAATATTATATTATATTATACGAATCTAATGAATAATCAGTTCATTGAAAAACCAGTTGACGATTTAACAGTTTTCTTACCTGTTGAACATTGACGAAAAATAGTTACATTAAATTAATAAAAAAACCGTCAATGACTTATGACATAACACCATCTCTAGTAATAACAAATTCCTAAGGCGTCGGCCACACCGCGGCGGTCAGCGGTCATTCACTGTGATATATGTCTTTGCATCGTACACTCATAAAAGTAGTCAGACCGCGGCGGTCAAAGAGAAACTGTATATTAACAACTAACACTAACAGTAACTCGACCGCAGAACGCAGACTGATGCCGGGGCAATGTGTTCGGCGCCTAATATTCCTCTTATTCCTAACAACTAGAGATGAGACGTATTTACACTACCTGATTTTTAAACCAGGTTTTCACTTTGAAGTACGGCGCCCTGGTATGAGCAGAAAATACTTTCAAGTATGTGCTATATGTCGGATGCGCGAAAAACTTGATACACTACACATGAAAATACTTGCATAGGAAAATGATCAAAATCATAATATAAATAAGAAACACAATCGTGTTTGTGAATAAAAATACTATAAACGTCCAAAGTATTTAATTTATTTATACGATTTTGCTCCTTATACATCATTGGACAGCATGGAATGCGGGTCGAATTCCAATACAAGTATTTTTAAGTATGGACGCCACCGCTGGAAACTTTGCTCGCGTCGCAAGCAACACGGGGCTCGGCGGGTTGCCGTGCCCGAGTATTTCCGACGAAAGCCGAATGCTTAAACCGAATACGTATGTAATGCACTAATAACAAATACTTTCAAATATTTTAAACCCTGGTTTTCGACCCTGGTATTTAAACGTACTCGTACTTTGAAGCCCTGGATAAGACACTATATACTAGCCCTGGTATCGAATTTTGCAAGTATATCTCATCCCTACTAACAACTTAACACTGTTAGAAATTATAAAATAAAAAAATAAGAATAAGAATTATTTTTTTTACAGATAAACCATTGACGCCATCCATTTTAGAGGTATTTACACGCTCGCTATGAACGAAACCATAGAGCGATTCAGCCGCATGGCACAACACCATCTACCGAGGAGGTGTGAAACTTTATTCTGTTTAACTATTCTAAAAATCTAGTTATAATTAAAAAATATGTGTTTTGTGTATTATTTTAATTTAAAATTAAATAGCATAGTAAAGTTCAATAAAAGCAGTGTTAGAGTTTTCAAAATTATGTAATAAAAGTGTTTAAAGTAAAATAAACAACGCGATAAAATCCGTATAGTGTTTAATTTCAATGTATAACATTCGCATAAGCCTATGACAATATTACAACTAATAATCTATCACGCTCTGTTAGTACGGGCAAGCGATAAAATAACTCGGGCACGCAAGTAATGGACTTATGCCAGTTTTCAAAGACGTCTGAGAAACGAAACCGTTTCGAAGACTCATGACTCGAGTTTAACTTGCATTTGCTAAAAGTAGCAAAATAAGACCCTAATAAAAGATATTCAACATATTATTTGCAACAGTAAAGGCATACTAAACGTCTATTATTCTAAACAAAATAATGGTATCTATGACAGCGACTGCAAGGTGAGCCAAAGCATGGGCAAATATGCTACGCTCTTCCAAGCGGAAACCTATGCTATAATTGCCTGTGCTCAGGAGAATATCAGCAGTAATGACATAGACATAGACATAGACATATATTTATTGCATAAACTGTGTGTACAATGGTATTACATAATATTATAATCAACAGTTACCCATTCGGGTATTGCAACTTTACAGTAAACAGTAACTCTAATAAACATCAAGAAATACTTAAAGATACACATATTATTTATTATCAAAAAAATCCCTTAGACTATAGAAGGCATTAATAATAAGCAGTGGCTTAAACAATTAAATGGCAATATGTTTAAAAATGCCTTAAAGAAGTGTCTTTAAGGCATTTTTAAACATATTGCCATTTAATTGTTTGATATATACAGGGATATGATTAAACACACGTTTGGCAGTAATATAAGTCACTAACAGGACTGTGTATATTCTCAGTGACAGTCAAGCTGCTCTCAAGGCTCTGAACTCGTGTACGGTGGACTCCAGACAGGTCCTGAACTGTGTTAAGGCCCTTAACAAACTTGGCAGGAAGTACACAGTCAGGCTGGTGTGGGTTCCGGGGCATGCAGAGGTGCAGGGCAATGAGGAGGCTGATGAATTAGCCAGAAAGGGCTCGAAGCAACTGTTTGTGGGCCCCGAGCCATTCGTGGGACTCTGAGAGCACCGTCAAGGCAGCTTTGAATGCACATGGCAATGATAAACACAGGCTAGAGTGGATGGCCGTTAGGGGTCTGGAACACTCCAAGAAATTCATTGCAAATTTGGGTATAACAAGAGCCAAAAGGCCTGCTAACAGGAGCGTTTATTGGCCATTTTGGCACCAACGACTTTTTGTGCAGATTGAGATTGGCAAACAATTCGATCTGCAGAGCCTGTGGTGAACAGGACGAGTCCATATTGCACCTACTGTGTGAATGCGACGCGTTGGCTGGATTGAGGATGGGTCTGATGGGATTGGCATATCCAAACCCTGAGGACTTCAGGCTTCTCCCTCTGAAGTGTACGCTGCGGCTGATGCAGTACATTCATAGGGAGATAGCTAAGGGATAAATCTTGGGGCCAACACAAAAGATCCCAATGGGTCGAAGTGTCGTCGGTCTGTACTGACTGGCCCCCACACACAAGTTAAACAAAATAAATAATAAATATTATTATTATTTTGTTTTAAAAAAGACAACTCCTACACTATGTACGATTTCTGTTTAGCAGGGGACGTTACAAACATTCAAACAATGGACACAAAGAACATCCAGACACGGGACAACCATTTGTGGATCACACATTCTATTCTAATAAAGCATTTCGTTTTATTTTTGTCAATTATATCTCTAAGCCAAGGTTATTTGCTAACAAGTTAAAGAAACATTCTTTTTTTTAAGATTCTGCTTTACGGTTCAGATCATGATAGTGCATACATGTCTCAGGAATATATCCCCGAATAGGTGGTAGGCACACTTCTGCCTACCTGAGGCAACTATGTTTTCTGGACATTCAGTAGTTGCTGCATTATTTTCACATAACTAAATAACCATAAATAGTAAATAAATGTACAACATCTTTTACATATAAATAACCAGCTGACCCGCGCATCTTCGTCTGCTTCACATAAGATAATTTTCCCCGTCTTTGCAACATTTTCCATTTATGCTCAGTTCGTATTGGTCTGAGCGTGATGTTATATAGCCTATAGCCTTCCTCGATATATGGGCTGGCCAACACTGAAAGAATTTTAAATACGAACTCGTAGTTCCTAAGATTAGCGCGTTGAACCAAACAAACAAACTAACTCGTCAGCTTTATAATATAAGTACATATAGATCAGTAGTACCCGACGTGGTCCAGGTGGACCCCCAGGGGTCCACGGGAGACACAAAGGGGATCTACGTTGGCGTGACAAAAAAATAGGGGATTACAATTCGTAAGCAGGGGCAAATTTTTTAATTTTAATATTGGAATATGGTAGTTATGTAGCTGCAGAGGGTCCACCGGAACCAGCTAAATTTTGAAAGTGTTCTATGAGAAGAAAGGTCTGGGAACCTCTGGTATAGATTATCATCTTAACTGATATTGTAAATGCGAATCTAAGTTTGTTTGTTTGCTCGACTGATCGTCATAAATCGCAAACACGTTGTCAGGGGTACAGGAAAAGACATAGGGTACCTTTCATCCAGAAAACCGTCTTCGGAGAATAGAAAATTGACGTAGCCTACATTTACACAAGCAAAGCCGCGGGCAAAGTCTAGTGCATTATATTTTATTTTATTAGAAATAACAGTTTCGGTACAAGCATCTTGTCTTCTATATAGTCTATAACTAAATACTACCCACAACCCTACAAGACATCTTATGTGGATACTCAAATGAAATGACTCGATGTACTAATTAATGGATTATTATATACAGGCTGTCCGGTAATTAATGGATAACCTTGAAAGGTCTTATAGTAGAACTGAAGGCCGCTCAGAAAAACATGCAAAAGAAAGAAAAATATTTATTTATATTAAAAAGTGCAAGCTAATATTAGCATAGCATACTTTTGACTGTCTATCTATTAGCATAATTAGTGTTTAATAATAAAACAACAAAAAACCGATGGATTTCATTCATTTATGGTCGTAGTATACAAGAAAATTATACATGGTAATTAAAAAAAAACACATCTCAGGTAGTAGTTAGGATAGATATTTTTCATATTTTTTCTGAACTGCCATCCGTTCCACTATAAGACATTTACAGGTTATCCATTAATTACCGACCAACCTGTATATTGTCTGGTACCAGTTATATTTATAAATAATACATATTGAGCCACGACCTAACTGTGTGATTGCGGGGAGACGACTGTCGCTGTGACGCTACTGTATAATTGCGCCTGACTACACGAAACTAACGCGTCAGCAGTGTCGCTACAACAACCATCATAATATTGTCTTATGTTTACGCGAATGTTATACATTAAAATTAAACCCTTTATACGGATTTTGTCGCGTTGTTTATTTTACTTTAAAACAATTTTATTACTACCGTCATCTTAGTCTCCCCGTGACCATGGTTGCTGAAAAGCAACTGAGATGTTGGGGTAAGTGTAAACCTAAATAGTTTTAATAATTTAATTAGCTTAAAATAGTAGTAAAGTTAAACATAGTTTAATATTTAAAAAATTATCCTTATTTATCCTTTAAACAACGCGCAATAAAAACATTCGCATATACGTAAAACAATATTAAAACCTTTTAAGACATATTATTCTGTTTTGTTATCATTTAAAATTAATATAATTATACGACAGTTTACACTAGCGCTCGATAGATGGCACTTTGCCACCCGGCTGCATCGCGCTATGGTTTCGTTCACAAGTCGAGTATATATACAGCCTTCAGCGACAGGTTCGTCTCTGTTAAAAAGAAATTCTCAGTAGAATAAATATAATATTTTCAATTCCTAACAGAGTAAATTCTGTTAGGGGTATTATTTAATATACCCTCCCAGTCCCAAGTCCCTCCCCTACCTAACCCAAAACTAACTTTACTAATACAATTTGAATGTACGACGAATGACGCGAGAAATGTTTCCAGCGGTGGCTCTATACTTAAAAATACTTGCATAGGAATATTAGGAAATTAGGAATTCGACCCATATTCCATAGAGTCCTATGACGAATTAGGACTATTAGAAGCAAAATCGTATAAATATAAAAATACTTTGTTTAAAGTATTTTTATTCACAAACACGATTGTGTTTCTTATTTTAAATTATGATTTAGATCATTTTCCTATGCAAGTATTTTCATGTGTAGTGTATCAAGTTTTTCGCGCATCCGACTTTATAGCACATACTATCATAACTTGAAAGTATTTTCTGCTCATTCCAGGGCGCCGTACTTCGAAGTGAAAACCTGGTTTAAAAACCAGGTAGCGTAAATACGTCTCATCTCTTATTGCGTGACGTGAGCTCTTGCCCAGAACGATGAGGCGTAAAGGTGAAGAAAGAAAACGATTACCCTTGCATGACGTTATGGATACGATTCCCAGAGCGGGTAGTGTTGATTAATTTTCCTGTCTGTAAGATATTTTATAGCTAACATTAGGACGTTTAGGTTCGAAATGTCCAAATCCCAAAATGTCCAGAGGGTGCAATACGTCCATATCCCAGAAAGTCCATATCCCACAATGTCCATATCCCAAAATGTCCAAATCCCAGAATGTCCATGTCTCAGGATGACCATATCCCAGAATGTCCATTTCCCAAAATGTCCAATTCTCAGATTGTCCATATGATAGATGTGTATTATATACTGTGTTATGGTAACAAAGTTTGCACGTGAGCTCGATAGATGGCGTTATCCCTTCCGGCTGAATCGCGCTATGGTTTCGTTCACAATGCTAGTATAAGAAGGGTCCAAGTATAGTATAAGACAGTTGTATAAAAAAAAAAAAATATTTTTGTAAATTCCGGCAGTGTCATAGCTGCTAGAATTTGTATGATTTATTTTAAGATAAGATAATATTTATTATTTCGACTGCTTGCTTGGAAAGAAAATTCTTATTACTGTTCTATGTATGTATTATTAGGTAATATGTACCTTTACTCAAAGATTAAAATTAAAAGAATAAAGTTTAAAAACTAAAAAACACGCTTTATTAAAAATAGTAGAAAATCATTTACTAATTTTAACGTAAAAATGCGTCATTTAATTCGTCAATCATCAAAATATCTTAGAAAGCACCCAACGGCTTTTAACATAAAAAAAATTAAATTATTTTATTCTATTTTAACAAAGCTTGTTATTTAGTCTTTTTAACTATTATTTATTTAATAGTGCTATACACTATCCATATCCATAGCAACTATAGTTCCTTTACAAACTAACAAGTTTATCAGAAATTATTGTTCATGATAATTATGTTGTATCTAAGTATATGACATTTCCAAAAACGACTTGCTTAATTAGGCGCATAATGCAACATCGACAAAATGACATATTAGAATTTCGCAAAATGTTATATTCTCAAATTGTCACATTCTGAAAACGCCATATCGCAAAATGTCACATTAGCAAAATGCTATTTTTGCTTATTGTCAAATTCACAAATAGCCATTTTCCAGGTTAAAGTACACTTAATATATATTACAATTAAAATTACAATCAGTTGATCCCTGTGCAACTAAATTGTAACCAAATCCTTAAAATTTTATATGTATATAGATACAAAAATTATGCTTTTTGAAAAGAGTTACATTATTTTGCTTTAAGTGTTTATGATTCTCAACAGCATTCACAATTTCAGTTTACATTATCAATTTACTTTATGTTGAAATTAATGGAATAAAATAAATAAAATATGATTAAATACTGAAATAATTAAACTAGTATTAATTTTATTCATAAATCATACTGCAAGATGTCACTATTATAAGTGACTTTAACAATCTTGTAATTTTGATAATGTGGCATTTTGCCAGTGTGGCATTTTGCTAGTGTGGCATTTTGCTAGTTGTGGTATTTTGCTAGTGTGGCATTTTGCTAATGTGGCATATTGAGAAAAGACTTTTTGTGAATGTGTCATGTTGTGTCAATATGTAATTTTGCTAATGTGGCCTAATCCATTAGGTATACCTACTATTACGGATTTACATATTGATACTTATTGGTTTAATCTACCAGATAAGTCAAAGGTTATGCAGACACACAGTTTTAGAGTAATTCATGAACTGAAGAGTACTTTATTGTATTTGAAAATAGTGATAGGGGATACTTTAAGCTGCATACCAACTACCTCTTTGGCGATATAAATGTGAGACTATGTATGTATGAATTCACTCTTAATCCATGCCGCAGATGGCAGGCTTAATCCATGACCCATTCAGAAATGGGTCCGGATAATTAAGTTTTTTTGTCATTAGATTTTGGTAATTTACAAAAAAGTTTTATATTGCATACTTATCTGACCTAGTAATACATTAAGGTAGACCCAGATTAATTGGGTTTAATGCTTATTACTGAGCTATTCTCTTTCAGGGAGATAATACTTTTTAACAAGTGTATTTTTGATTGTACTTAGTAACAAGACCTTGAATTAAATCATTTTAGCTGTCTCTTTCCCTTTTATGTCGGCTGCCCAATAGTGTTGTTGCAATAGCGATATCTTCACTATCGATAGTAGACCTTGAAAAACGGTCGATAGCGCGAGTAGTCCTATCAAAAATATCGAAATGCTGCAATAATATCGATACAGTCGATAGTATCGATTGTGGAAATTAGGTCATGCTATTGTACTTTATCGATACTATTGACATCCGATACTATTGCTATTACCAATACTATCGATAGTATTGCGTCATAAGTAGTCGATACTATCTATGATCTATCGACGCGATACGATAGTTTTGTTTTAGTAACTATCGAAGTATTTTCGATACTGTCGGCTGTGAATAAAACTAGCAATAATATGAGCAAGAAATACTATCGTAAATTGTTCGACTATCGATAGGGCAAAACTATCGATAGTACCGATAGTATCAATATTCGATACTATCAAGTTGCAATCTATCGATAGTATCGATAGTGATTTTACTGATACTATCGATAGTGATTTTACTGATACTATCGATAGTATCGAAAAAGTATCGTCGAGGTGTGATAAGACTATCGATAGTAGGACTGATTTTCAAGGCCACGATCATTGCTGCCTTATAACTATCCTTTCCACATGGACATGGAGGAAAATCAGTCCTCTTACGTTAAGATGAGTTAAACTTTATATATTATATGTTAATCATAGTAAGTGACGCAGTAAGTGTCTTATCTAGCTTTCTTAAAATCCTGCAGGATGCAAATTAAAAAGTTAAGACAATCTTATTAAAATTATGTCGCGAATTATTTAAACGTTTAATCAGAAAGTCGCTACGGTAAATGCTTAAACTGATGTTATATGAAATCCTATCAGCTCTGACACTGTTAGGACTTACCCAAAAATCTTTTCTCTACTGAGAATTTCCTAACACTAACATATCCAGGTCGGGTATATATACACGCATTGTGAACGAAACCATAGCGCGATTCAGCTTGTCGGCATACCGCCATCTATCGAGAAAGCATGTAAATTTGATGGATCACAAACAAAAATCCATATTAACCATTCTACAAATACGATAAGAAAAGTAATCAAAAGTATCTACCAACAGCAGTTCACAAGTCCTTATTTACATTTAAAGTAGATAAACCCAATGTTTAACAGAAAACCAACTAGAAATTATATAAACTAGAAATACACCTCACACAGTCTTACTTAATATAACATAAAAAGCAGTAAGCTACACGAATACAATGGTAAACAAGGTAAATCAATATAGCAATATCTTGTAGGAGTTAGGGTTTACTAATCTCCTGAGTTATGGTTTTCTAAAGTCAGTCTTCTGTATATAAGTAGGCATAAGCCTACCATCAACATATTACTGACTGACTACCAACAAACTGCCAATGCTAAATCGCTGGGTGCCAGACACTTTGCTATCTTCATTGTGTCTGGATGTCAGTGTGCCAATTAAAGGAATACAGATTGCTTGAAATAAGGTTTTACATAAACTAAGAGAAACTTAATAACTTTTATCTTTACTTGTTTTCATTATAAGTTTTGGTAAAGGCAAATAAGTATCTAGTCTGAAATATTATAAAAAGCTGAATGTTGTTAGGTGTAAATGCCATTAATTTAAATTTATTAATTATGTGTAGCATATAATTCTAAAAGATTGCAGATTAATATACAAGAACATATGAAACTTTTATTTCAATAACATCCGTCTAAATAGTTCTACAAGTCTTTTCAAACATATTCACTGTGTGGTGGAGACAACAGTTTGAAAGTTGATAGAGAGGTGAGGCAAAATGTTCCTTAAATTGATGCAGCCTGACTGAAGAAGATCTCAGTCTAACATCCTTGTGATGTGTTGTTGCGGTGAGTAGGAGTGCTGTGCTACATGTAGTGCTGTATTTTCAGCAGGTGACAAGTAATATTTGTCCTTTGTGCTGACAGCACAGAGATTCTTTCTTTGTTAGGTATTTACATACATTCAGAGGCAGACAGTAACTGCATACCATCAAGCCAGATGTACACTTTCATTTATTTAATGTATATCATAAATATATAAACACATATCCAAAAGCATCTAGTACCGCCCCTAACAAATCTCAAATTAAATATGATATTATCCTGCTTTCTTAGTACTATACTACCTACTGATCAACTCCTAAGTCAAAACTAAAAACCTAAAACCATAACCATTTGCTCAAAATGTCAAATAGAGTTGTAACAGCCATATTTAAGTAAATATTAAAAGAACAACTGCTAAGTAAATGTGTACAAAATTCCTACCTTGTACCCATTGGAGATGTTCTTGTTCCTACAGATCTGGTGGCAGTATGCGGCAGTTAGCGGCGCAGTCGCCAGCTGAGTTAATGCTGCATACTGTATGTCGTTCATATCTGAAACAATAAACGTAACCTTAAACGGATGGCGGAGTGTGTTTAAGTGGTCGTCTTGGCACTGCTACTGCACCGAATGTTGTGGGTTCGAACCCACATGAAACAAAAATTTGTGTGATCGGATTTGCACGTATTAGCTCGAATAAAAACACTGCGTCATGGAGGCAGTTCCAATGAAAGGAAACCGGCTGTATGGCGTCATAGCGCTTAGGTCTGCGAGTGTGATATATACATTTATTATTATGTACTTACGGTAAAAAACAACGGACACAAAGAACATCCAGTAGTAGTATCCTAAATAGTTAATTATCGCTCGCTTTAAGAGTAAAGGAAAAGACCTTGCGGAAACCTGCACGACTAATAATTCGCCATAATATTCTCGAAGATATGTGAAGTATGTAAAAGCAGTCAAACCTTCTCACACTGAGAAGATGTCCGCGCCCAACAGTGGGACAGTATATAATCAGGGCTAATATTATTATTTTGTGTATTTGCCAAAGTTTTGGTATATAAAAACGGTTTTATGGATTTAGATATTGTTGATTTTAAAAAAGACATCCCCCGCACTAGGAATCATTCTTGTGTCGCGGGGGACTATACAAACATTCAAACAACGGACACAAAGAACACCCAGACTCAGCACAAGCATTTGTGGATCACACAAAGTTTTGTCCCGTGTGGGATTCGTACCCACAACACTTGGCGCAATGGCAGTGGCGTGGCGACCACTTAGTTAGACCACTACGCCAATGCAGTCAGTTTGTTAGGTCGTCGGTAAAATAGGTTTCGCTACGCCTTCTATCTCTCCGTGTTATTAAACAGCTTATTATGATCGACTCTTTGGCTTTTATAGCCATGTTTGTTAATAAATTGCTAAACTGACTTAGGTATGTATATATATTTCTCGCGGAGACGGACGAGTGAATGGCATTGCCGCACGTTAAAAAGAAATGGTATCTGCGATATGAGACAGCAGCCTAGCAGCCGATGATGACTTGTCTTTAAAATGTAGGTGGATATATCGGTTATTACCACAGTAAAAAGTGCAGCGATGGCTAGACTTAGGCTGCTGGCATTTGAGGCGTTGACGCGACAATGACGAATTATCCAACGGAATTATTCAACCGCTTGACATTTAACTAAGTACTAGTTCATCGTCTGACGATGGAATTCCAGTACGATGCTAATAAGAAGCTATTAACTTCAGACAAACGTTATTATGTAAACAGATCGAGGTAATAGTTCTAATATCGGAGAAATAAAATATTTGCGTTAATTCACCTTTCGGCGGCTATCAAGCATGTAGTCACACAAATAACATTAAACACATAAGGCCAAATCAACTCAACTTTGAGACTTGGTGTACTACAGCGAAATCAGTACTTTAACCTGAGATTTCATTTAAATTGGGGCAGACTTATTAGATATGTACGTAGGTACCTACGTCCATTCCCCTCAGCTCGACCCGTTAACAGTCCGCGGTTTATAATGCGCGATTCATCTTCGTGAATGGTGCTCTAAGTTTCCAGGTTCTTTGAGGAGATAGTTTGCTATCAATAGAGTAGTGGCTAGTGTGGTATTTCCTTCTTAGCGTAGCGCCTGTGTAGAGCAAATCCTTGTGTTGCAAGGGCCTATAAGCTAAGGTGAGTACTACTCAGTTATAATAATATACTCTGTGCTGACTACTGACCAGCAAGCGAACTGTCTGCTTATTTACCACTATGTTACGTGCGGAGGAATTAATCCTTTCAGTACGTGTGCCTTTACGTCGCATCCGAGTCGTGCCTATAAGTAGATAGCTATTGTTGACTCGTCGCCATGGCCTGCAACCGCATCTGAGTTAAAATCTCTCATCTCACGAGCACTGCACGGGTAAAGTGACATTCAACAGATTCAGCCGGCTTTATCCATAGTTCCATACACTGTTCGAACGTGCCTATGACGTCATGCATCAGTTTTCGTGTGTTCTATCAGCCGGCGTTTGCGACCTATTCATTTAGTGATGTAGATAAATGAAACTTGTATGCTTGTTTGCTTCCCCATAGCCCACCGGTTGGTACGCCGTTACGGTTATACAACGGTCCAATTTTATTAACGACTTGTACATGAAGTCTTATCAAACAGTTATTTTAGGAACCAATCATGTTTCTATAAAAAAGTCATGGTCTTGTGCATTGTCGTGCATGTGCTGTTCATGGCTGCATACGTGCGGTGGCTAGACCTCTCGATCATGCAGCAACAGAGTTAAAATTTTAACAACATAGAAAGGCCATGGTAAGGCCTGCTCTACTTCTATTATGTACCTAACACCTACAACCTATTGACAAAAGGAATCTTCATCAAGGAATCATCATTCATTTGCAACAAGATACGAGATACGATGGAGTCCGCTGTTGGAATAGCGGAATAGCATGAACGGCCTTCACGTATCACTTGCTGGTAGGAATTATTACTGGGTTTCCTGTGAATTAAATACGCAGAGAGTATTTCTTACAGGCTATATTTGTAGGTAGGTACTTACTATCGAAAGGGGCACCGGCTCCATCATATCTTTAACACTCTTTGCATTATAAAAAGTTTAAAGGCTTACACTGCACACACACACACACACATACGATACTGGATCATCACAATTTCACAAACTTTGTATCTACGTTGTAAGTTACCGTTGCAAACTTCGAAAATCTTTTCAATTTTCACTGACAATTTTGTAACGACTTAATTTGGGCTGCCACAACACAATTATTACACAACTAACACTCAAAACGGTTTAATATAAAGTTCCTTATAGCTTTTAACACAAAAAATACGTTAATTAGTATATAATTACTATTGAAAAATAATAAAAACGAAAATTATTTATTTATTTAATTATTATTATTACTCGAAGAGTTGCGCGCGCGAGCTAGCGCCCGCGCCGAGCGCGGATTTTACAGAAACTAACACCAACCTACTTTCTTTCGATTTTATCGCGCGCTCTAGCGGGCTGGTGTGTAAGCTTCACAAAGAATCTTGCGTACGTTACGTTGAAGTTAATTTGGTATTTTGATAGATAGCGTTACATGTTCTTAAATTACATTATTGCGTTTATGATGCAGCCTGTACGGATGAGATAATCCGTCTCAATTATTCACAAATACTGTAATACTGATTTAATAATTCTGTTTAAAGTAAAATAAATAACACTGCATGGAATTTACAGTACACAATTCACTTTCACATTGGTTGCGAAAGTGTAAAGGGATAATTCTAAATTGTCATGGAAGGGATAAATATAGTGATTTACAAAAAACATATATTTATTTATATGGGTATAGTCTTACGTTTATGCGAATGTTTAACTTAACTACAATTTTAAACTATTTAAAAAAACAAACGAAACATTTAATAATTTAAATAGCTCCCTGGAAATTCTAGTAAACTTTAACAGTAGGTAATAGTTTCAACATTATGTCATTGTAATAACAATGTTTATAAAAGAAACAACGTGATAAAATTCGTGTATAGTTGTTTAATTTCAATATATCTACCTACCTACTTTTATGTATTAAGTAGATGTAGTAAATATAAGATAGTTAGAATAACCTTCATATTTTATAAGATAAGAACTAGCTTTCGCGCGCGGCTCCGCCCGCGTGGTACGTACATCCATAAAAATAAGCTTATGTCCTTGCCTTGATTATAAACTACCTCTATAGCCTATGTCCTTGCCCAGATTATAAACTACCTCTATATCAAATTTCATCTAAATCGGTTATGTGGTTTAGCCGTGAATAGGTAGCAGACAGGCAAACAGACAAAGTTACTTTCGAATTTATAATAGGTTTATGTTTAACTTATCACCAGATATAGTAAAATATAACAGTCAAAAATTGTAAATTATCACCAAAATTAAAACCGCAATATATTTCAAGAGATCTAAATAAGTCGACGGAGCCCCGCTTGGCGGGACTCCTATTTTTGGGTGGGTTTAAGAAGGAACCTAACATAACGTAACCCTTCCGAGACGGAATGCAGTGATCTGAGGCGTATACGTGACGAGTAACGAGCACGTTATGATATATTTTAGTAAGCATATTTTGCTGCACAATTAGTATTTTTGGTGGTCATTATATTTAATCCCTTTATAATATTAGTAAGGAAGTAAGGATAATAAGGATTTAGGTGTACCTACCTAAATAAATTTACATATTAGGTAAAATTCATAATATTTAAATATGATCAACATACACATATCAAATGGATATTTCTGTTACCTTATAGCAAACAGAGTCCGAGAGTGTGCCCGGTGGGCAGTTATTAACTCACCCCTGCTACAGAACCCTAAAAAATTTAATGAAGCTGGCAAAATGAAGCTGTGATTAAATACCCTTTGAATATGCAGACTTGTGTATAATCAAAGTAATTACCAATATTATGATGCATTTCCCGCATTTGGCAGCCATTTTACAGTTTAGTCAGGCGTATAAATTAGTCTGACATGTTTTAAAATCGTGTGCTTTCGTATTTCTTACGTTACTAGGTATATATTTTTTTACTTAAACTAGTGAAGTAAGTTTTGAATTCTTCATTTTACCAGACTATAGCCGGCGTTACGTAAGTACATAACGGGCTTTTTCATAGGGCCGGTTTTTCAATCGTCAGATAACTTTTATCTGACGAATAAATATTGCGGTATGACATATTTTCTATACAAAAGCTGTCAAAACGTCAAACATGGAATATGTTATATATATAAAGATAAAAGTTATCTGACGATTGAAAAATCGACCCTTAATACTCTTTAGGTAGGCACCTAACACAGCGGTATTGAATATGACTGCTGTGCATAACGTCTTGCGTTCGCTTCCAGGTTTCGTAGAGTATCTTTGTGATTGACTCTTAAATATTGTGGTGCGTAAATAAATAATTATTATTATTGTTTGGCGGCCTCGGTGGCGTAGTGGTTAGTGTAACCGACTGCCACGCTTAAGGTCGCGGGTTCGATTCCCGCTCAAGTAAAACATTTGTGTGCATGAACATGGATGTTTGTCTTGGTCTGGGTGTTTCTATGTATGTATAAATGTAACTATTTACAAAAAAAAAGTATATATGTATGTTTATCCATTGTCTAGTACCCATAGTACAAGCTCTGCTTAGTTTGGGCTAGATGGTGTTGTGTGTATGTGGTAGAATATTATTATTATGTTTCTCTTATCACAGGTACTTTCTTACATATTATATTAGAAAATACCTGGCCCTTTGGGAAGCTTACACGGAGACATGGGTCCAACGTGAAGAGGCCCTTCGAGAGTTTTAATCAAAGGTGTTATGGAACACCTACAGCGGCACTAGCCGCAGCAGGCGTAGGACTATTGCTACGTATGGATTCTAATATATGGGCTATAGGTATGGGTGTTTGGTGGACCGGTATATTGCTAACTATGGATGAAAAACGGCGTCTGCCCTGAATACTCTAATAGCATCAATGCAATGGGCAGACGGTGACTCGCCAACTCACTAGATGGGCCCCTTGATAAGCCGCTATAGGCATAGAAGCCAGCAGCAGAGGGCAACACCGGTGCGAGTGGCTAGGGGTGTTAAGCGGTGCGGCGCCGGTTTCACCATCACGGGTCTCGTGACAACGGAGACCCGGAGCGGGTTTCCCCGTAGTTATGCCCTTGAAATTATTATTATTATATACAATAATAATAATAAAGACAAATAATTAAATAAAAACAACATTGCAAATCAGTTAATAAATTGAATAGATTAAAATAATAAATTGATCAATAATTAAAAAACAAATTATAAGTAGTCATGCCAAAAAAATAAAATAAAAAATGTTTAAAATGGAATGTCAAGCCAATAATTAATTATATACATAACTGTAGGTGCATGTCACAATCAGAATATAAATTATAAGTGTTTACATTTATAGAATAATAGCATTCTTTTAACAACAACAGCTTATACAATAGATAAATCACCGATAGCCTAGTGGAAGACCATTGGACTGAAATGCAGAGGTCTCGATTTCGATCCCAGGGAGCACATCTCTGAGTTTTCTAAAGTATATGCGTATTAAATAGTTAATTATCGCTCGCTTAAATGGTGTAGGAAAACATCGTGAGGAAACCTGCATGTCTAAGAGTTCTCTGTAATAGTTTCGAAGATATGTGAAGTTTGCCAAGCCGTACTGGGCTAGCGTGGTGGAGTATGGCCTAACCCTTCTCACATTGAGAAGAGGCTGGTGTCCATCAGTGGGACAGTTCAATACAGAGCTGATATTAGTATCTATTATTGTTTAGATTTTTTTTTTTTTTGTGGCATAGTTAGGCAAACGAGGTGACGGATCGCCTGATGGTAAGCGATCACCGCCGCCCATGGACACCCGCAACCCCAAAAGAGTTAAAAGTGCGTTGCCAGCTCTTTAAGAAGGAATGAAGGAGGGAAAGGACAAAGGAAATGGATAGGAAAAGGATCGGGGTAACTGGGCCTCCGGCTCTCTCACTCACCGATACGAAACGCAACAGTACGGGTACCGTTACTTCACGCCGGTATTCTGTGAGAGGGTAGTACTACCCCGGTCGATCCGGCCCATGCATGCTGAAACCAGCGAGGATCTACTACCTACCTAATATAGCGTATTAGTAGCTAGAGATAATACATAAAGTTTCATCTCGATTGTTGTCTTTAGTTTTTGTCATCTCTATTCATCAGAGAATTAATAGTAAAGCGGTAACTAAATGATTTTATAATTAATTGTTTTGCATCTTAGCGAGTAAGATCGCGAATACGCACGTGTTCACACAGAGAATTTAATTTAAATGTTTTACATTCGAATAAACGTAAAATAAACATAATTGAATTTAAACCCATGACTAATTGAATTCATCAGTCAACTCGCTAAGTATAATCAACACCTACCGTCTAATTTTATACAGATCTATATTGTAAACAAATACGTATACTTAATATATAATATATCCTAAAGATGTATACTAAAGATAAATACTTACAGTTTTTATCTTGTCTTCGTAACATTTAAAATAAATGTTATTATTGATTTCGATATTGAACACAATCATGTACCAACTAAATATGTAACAAGCATGTGGTAGAGCGGAGTCTCCTAATCAAGGCATTATATGCTTAAAAGGAAGCAAGGAGGCAAACCATGAACATTTTTGTATACAAAATAAAATATTTTGTATTTTCTGTAATAATCAAGCAAATTGAATTCTAAGCATGGAGCCGAACTCATGTTTAGTATAATTTGTAAGTCAACACGCGTCTAAGTGCTGTCCCTTGTGGATTACAAGCGTAAATATACTTAACAATGGTTTTAACTGGACCCTGTCATTTAAAACCGACATATGTGTACATAGGGTTTCAAACAATACTCTTAAAAAAAGTATTATACGTTTTTTCGCTCATACTTTTGAACTTTTGACTGTTATTTAAAAAAATGTATAGAATATTTATTGTTTTCATGACCGCTGGTATCGAAGCTAAAATTACACCTAAACAAAGTCCCTCGCTGCGCCTGTCTGTCTGTTCGCGATAAATTCAAAAACTACTGAACAGATTTTCATGCGGTTTTCACCAATAGACAGAGAAAGATTTAGGTGTATAATTTGTTAAAGTTTTGCACTACGCGTGCGAAGGCGGGGCGGATTGCTAATTATATATTTATGTTTTATATTTAAAAATTAAAATTACTTGTTAAATTGGGCAAGAAGCTTTAATAGTAAGTTTTTAAAACGTCAAAATTGAATACAGATATTTCTCCGACCTTAATATACTTTATTTCTCGTAAAAAAAGCTGGGCTACACTAGCTGACTCGTACAATATCGTCTGCTTTATATAAAAGATTTTTTCCGTTCATGCAACATTTTTCATTGCTGCTCCGCTTCTAGTGGTCGTAGCGTGATGCTATATAGCCTATAGCCTTCCTCGATAAATGGGCTATCCAATACTAAAATATTTTTTTAATACGAACCAATACTTCCTGAGATTAGCGCGTTCAAGCAAACAAACAAACTCTTCAGCTTTATAATATTAGTAATGATATTAATATGAGTAATTATGGCTTATGGACATTGTAGCACCACGCCTCTGTATCCGGTAGGGTACTAGAACCACATTTTATTAGCCACGCTTTAAGTCCCATATTGTATATATTAACGAGCTTATAGCCTTCTACAGCTTACAAGCTTTTATTTAAGCTTGCAATCCTAATCGTAACTAATATTATAAATGCGAAAGTCAGTTTGTTTGTTTATAACGTTTTCACGAGATAAAGCGAGCGATAATTACTTAACTATTTAATTCGCACATAACTTGCCTTGGGGTCGAACTTGAGACATCTGCATGCGGCAGTCCAATGGTTTCCCTACTAGGCTATCGCTGTACTTTATAAAACACTAGATATTGCCCGCGGCTTCGCTCTTATAAATGTGTGTTTGGATAGGTTAGTAACAATAGTTTTTCCTGGATGAAAAGTACCTACGTCCTATTCTGTACCCCTGACAACATGTATGCGAAATTTAATGATGATCGGTCGAGTAATTAAGACTGCGCCGAGCGAAATGTGCCAAAACAGGCGGTCACAGTTAAGTTGATAAAATCAACACTTTTTGTTTAATACAAATATAAAGTATACATTTACCATAACAATGAATGTGTTTACAATTACTCCGTGTAAAAAACTTATAATAATTAATATAATCGCCAACAAAATTAAGTAAATTTGCACGAAAAATGCAAATGCGTAAGCTCGTGTTACGTGATTTTAGATTATAACAGTAGAAATCTATCTTATTTTACAGCTAAACGAAACATAAATAGTTATATTAAAATTTGTCCATCCCAAATATTTAAGTTATTGGTTGACAATAAAGATACATATTTATCAAAAAAGCACTTCAAATCCTCCATATAATTTTACTATGGCGGTCGCGCGCCGATTTGAATATGCGTTACCCTCGGCGCAGTCTTAAGGCGCGAAAGCGTAATAAACAAACAAACTCACATTCGCATTTATAACATTATATACCATATCGAAATCGATCAATCCGTTTATGAGCTACGAAACCACACACAGACAGCCACTAAATTCACATCACCCTTCATTGTTAGTCGGGGGCAAACAATTAAATTACAGCTTTGTAATTTGGGAACTAACTAAAAGTGACTTGAACCTAAAGAGCTCTGGCTACCCCTCATTGGTAACAAGCTTGATGCAAAGCTTTTATCTGGATAAAGACAGACGCTTTTTATGCAATTAGGCACATACAATATTAGTGACGCCCCCTATATACAGAAAAGGGTGGATTAATTAAAAAATCTTATTACTATTGGGTTCAACGCGCTGTTTTTTGACGTTTTTTTTATTAAAGGTCTGGCGAAGGAGCATTTGATTTGCTTTATCGTATTGCAGTCTATGATAACTTGTTATATCAGAGATAAGTGATGTGGCTGCTTTTCTTGAGTTCTCGGGTTCGTTTCACGTGCAAAGTGTTTTTGATTACTACAGTTTGCCCGCAGCTTCGCTTGCTCTCGATAAAAAATTTTGCTTGATCTATCTATCTTGATTTTGTCAATTAATTTATATCCTTCGAGAACAATATTTTTGTTTTGGATGAAAGATATACCCTATATTCCCTTCTTTTTTACGTGGGGATATGCATTCATGCATATCTCTCCGCGGGCGACGCGACGGAGAGGTTATGTTGGTCTCACCGGGGAAAGATGGTGAGCGGCATCCCGGTAATATCGACTAAACCTACTACGGTGTTCCTTGACATAACCGCAATCAGCGGGGCCACGCGAATCACTTTCACATGCAATCGCGACCCCGGCGAAAAAAATACTGTTAGTAACCTAACCTATCCTAACGTACATTTACGCGAGCGAAGCCGCAAGCAAAAGCTAGTATTGAAAAATCAGTAAGTATTTATTAAGTTTCATTCTTTGCGTTTGAAACGTACCTATGCAAAAGCGTTTCGTTTGGCATTTAGCGTTTTCTACCGGGATAGTTAAAAATTAAATCATATAAGAATAGATTAAAGCTTTTTAAAATTAATGCTTTAGACCAGAGTTTATCGTTTTCGTTATCGTTTGTATGTTATATATTTGTATTGTGTTTTGTAAAATGAATATAAAGTTGTTTCATTGATTTAAACTTTTACAATAAGCCTATTTAAGGGTGGCTAAATACTTTCGAGCGGTAGTGTATATAAGTACTTTTGATTCTTGTGACACACCTTTATAAATTCTTGCTATTATAGGTTTTGTTACTCACTTTTGTAAATACTAAATGTTGATTGCCGCACTCAACATTTAGATGTGGTGTTTACCTATAAGTGTTTGTTACACTATTGTTAATATTCGTGCTGCTTTTATTGTGTAGGTACTAGCTGCGCCCCGCGGTTGCACCCGCGTAAATCTCGATGCCGTGGGAGTATCGGGATAAACAGTCTAGTCAGCCTATGTATTAATCCAGGTCTCCACCTATCTACATACCAAGTTTCATCGCAATCGGTCAAGTAGTTGAAAGAGTAACAAATATCCATACATACAAACTTTGGCGTTTATAATGTTTGTAAGGATTAAAGCGAGCGAAGCCGCGTGTAAAATTTAGTATAAGAAAGCTCAAAGTCATCACTTTGACCTTCTTTTCGTTTATACTTATGCGGGTCCTTAGCATTTAATAATCGCACAGGGATAATTTCTAGTACAAAGCAGCGTTTCATTAAGCAAAAAGTAAGGATTCAGATTTTCTCTTGTAAAAAAGCTGATAACATTGATAAGAATCAATAATTTTGTAGCTGCTATTATTAAATATCCCGCCTGTGTTCAAATCTAGGTCAAACATGGGTCCTTTGAAGGGTTTCGCCCCTATCTTTGAACTCTCCCCACATTTAACAAAATTGCATATTTAATCAAGAGAACCCTGCATATCGTTCTGACAACTTCATTTGTAGTAAGTACACTGTATTAAAATCTATCTATTTATACTTTTATGAATCTGACATGGTTTGGTCTATTTATGAACATATTTTTGAAAAGCTAATTAGTGGTATGGTATGGATAAATTATGGGTGCATTTAAAAAATCTTTAATATATAGAATAGAATAGAATTTATTTGCTAGAAACATCGTACAAAGGTGTTACATATATTTTAGATCGACATGTTTCGCCGGCACAGCGGCATGCAAATCTTATTATTTTAATCATTATTACATTACATTAATAACAAATCTAACGAAATTAAACAGTCACAAGAAAACTATATATATATATTAGTAAACGGCTAAGAAAACACATAATTGACAACATCAATTGATAATTCTTACTTATGCTTATACTTCAGGGCAAAGTCGAGACTAAAATATTTGCACGGATACTTTACAAAATACTCATTAATAGAATAAAAACTTTCCTGCGACAACCATTTTCTTAATTCAATACAGAATTTTCTAAAAGGCAGTTGAGTAATTATCTTTGGCAAGGCATTGTATATCAAAGGAGCCATATAGACGCAGCTGTGCCGAAAAAGTTCTAACTTAGGAGCAGGTATATCAAATTCTAAATGGGTGACTTTTCTCTTATTCGTGTTATTTTTTGCTTCGAATAAAGTATGATAAAATCCGTATAAATGAGTTTAAGTTTATTATATATTCACTTTATATTTTGAGGTCCATAAGTGTTACTTTGTGACCTATTTGAATAAATTATTTTTGACTTTGATTTTATAATTATAATGAGTCTCCTTATGACCATAGCTGCTGAAAATCAACATAACTTCGGGAAAAGTGTAATGTTTTGAAATTAAATATAGTAGTAAAATTTAAACAGTAGTAGTTTAATAGTTACCGTAATTACTAAATAATAGTATTCATAAAATAAACAACGCGATAAATTCCGCATAAAGTAGTTTAATTTCAAGAAATCTTTGTCTTTGATTCCTGTTCACAAAACCTACTAAACAAAATGTATGTAGTGTCGTAATAAAGAGTTTAATTTAAATCTATGTAAGTGAAGATTCTTCTGATGCCTGTTAGTAGAACATAAGATATCTGAATATTGAATGATCAGCGTAACTAACTCAACCACTCCCTTTAACCTATCGTATGTTTATACTTTCGTAATACCTCTTTGTAATTATGTCCTTTACCCAAAAATCCATTCGTAGCCGATAAACAATCAGTTTCAAGCTTTAAATTTAGTAAAATAAGGTTTAAACTTAAAGTGTCGTGCACTTGATGTTTCGTATCCGAACCGGTAACAAATACAGGGTACAAATGTAGCGGTTCATACATATGCGAGCCGCTATCAAAGGGCAGGCAAGGCACTACTGTGTGGCATCTAAATAATACTTGGCGAAATATAGATGTTCTATACCTCTGCTTACACATTATATGTGTACAAGCTTGAGTCAGAAAAATCAACAGTTTTTTTTTTGTATTCAGCTAAGTTAGCAAGCAGGCAAGCATACGGCCCACCTGATGGTAAGTAGTTACAGTAGCCTATGGACGCCTACAACACCAGAGGCATCACTTGCGCGTTGCCGACCCTTTAGGAAAGGAAGAGGAGAAAAAGGAAGTGGGAAGGAGAAGGAGCGGGAAGGGGAAAGAGGGTGGTTGGGCCTCTGGTACTCTCACCCACCGAACGAAACACAACAGTAGGAATACTGCTATTTCTCGTCGATATTCTGTGAGAGGGTAGTTACTTTTACTTACCGATTTTCTCCTCGTACATTCCTGCAAGGACTTCATTGATCTTCTCAGGAATTTCGTATTGTTCCTGCATGATCTTTGTAGGCAGTCTCGGCTCCAGTCTGCCCTTTGTCTGCTGGTAGCACACCAGTTTCTTGTACAGGCTGTAGGACTTGCACCAACGAGAGTGGGACTTAGGGCAGTGGTCTGGATGTTCAGTGCAGTAGGATATCTGGAAGAAGAAGAAGATTACGGTGACCATTCAGCTGGCGTAGTGGTTTAAGTGAAAGCTTTGCTATGACCCCTTCGTGAGGGTTGTGGGTGCGATTGTGGGACTGAAATTTGTGTCATTCACAAAATTAATATAGTTGTTCCGAGTCTGGTTGTTATTTGAGTCCGCTGTTCGAATATTTGTGAAGTCCTCAGTGACACAGAATTCATACTTAGTTGCGAAATAACTAAAATATACCTATATAATGAATAACTATGAAAAGAAAGTAGCCCTATACTTTTTTTCATGGTTTTCTCTGTGTATCGAAGCAAGATGTGATGAAGTAAATAGAACCAAAAAGGATTGAATCTTGGTATTTGCACAACAACAAACATCGTATTTCTAGGGATTCTGACATTGACTATAGGCATGATGACAGTGTTAAAAATAAGTGGTTCTAATTAGTTCATATTTTAGTTTAGCAATAATTATTAGGTGCACACATCAAGTTAGACACCCTATATACGCATAACTACGCTACATACAAAATAAAAAATTGTCGGAAAGGGACAGTGCATAGTGGGGTCGATGTAATGGTAAGGATAAAGCGTAACAAAAATATAATGCACTCTCTCGCACGATTCGCAGCGTTCAACTTGTAATAGTTCAAAGTCCAAACAGTCTAGGTTGATGCGTCGCTGTGTGTACCTGTTTTTTGTTTTAACAAAACGATAAAAATTTACTAAATAACGCATTAAAGTTCGGGAGTGAACACTGTGACGTCACTCTCTTACAAAAATTGTACCGACTAGTGACGTAACACGAAATTTAATTTAAACGCATTGTATCTTCGTTGTTATTAGTTTGTGCGACAAAAGAAAATACATGTTCAATATTATTTGTTAATCTAAAAGACGGCCAATAATCCTGCTACCAACCTGTCCACAACCCTGGCAATCAGTCAGCTTCATCTGCCGCCACTCCCTGCAGGGCACGTGCGCGCACATCCTGGGGTACAACAGTGCCTCTTGCTCCCAGGGCACCAGGCGACGCTTCAGCACCTTCTCACAGGAGACGATCATCTGCATACGGATCAGGCGGTAGTCGTGACCGGTTATATTCTTCACGTCTCCGTAGATATGTTTTTGATCTGCAAAACATAAATGGACAAACTGGATTTAGGCTATGTGGAGATTGCCTAGTTGCTAGTGGCAAAGTAACGTACAATATATTATTACATTCTAACTAATATTATAAATGCGAACTACTCAACCGATCATCATGAAATTTCGCACACACGTTGTCAGGGGTACAGAAAGGGACATAGGGTAGCTTTTATCCAGAAAATGTACTGTTGCCGAGGGAAAGTATTATATTGACAATATCTACATTAACGCAAGCAAAGCTGCTGGCAAAATCTAGTGTTAACTAAATAGTTACCAATTTTTTTTGTGTCCAAAACACAGTAAAAATGTGTTATCTATCTATTGTTATCTATCACATTCTATCACATACATACAATACCATCTAGCCCAAACTAAGCAGAGCTTGTACTGTGGGCACTACAAAATGGATAAACATACATATTATATATATATATTTTTTGTAAATACATACATATTATACATAGAAACAGCCAGCCTCTTTGACTTTCATAAGTGTTACTTTGTGACCTAAATAAATAAATGATTTTTAACTTTGACTTATTTTACTCGCGCTTTACCAGCTATTTCTTTTTTCAAAGACATCTCCCGCACTAGTAGTAATTCCTGTGTCGCAGGGACTTTACAAACATTCAAACAACGGACACAAAGAACACCCAGACTTGGCACAAACATTTGTGGATCACACAAATATTTGTCCCGTGAACCCACAAGAGCAGCGATAACTCAGTGGGGAGACCAATAGACCGCAATGCAGAGGGTCTCGGGTTCGAACCCACGTCTCGTACCTCTGACTTTCGGTTGTTATATGACTTTTCGAAATTATGTGCGTATTGATTGACAATTATCGCCTGCTCCGTGTCTCGGAGAACACATTAAGCCGTCGGCCCCGGCTGCCATGAACATCTATGACAGTCGTTATTGGGAAGTCAGTGCCCTATAATATCCTGACACTGGTCTAGCCTTAGGGTATCGTTAGCCTTCGGGTTGCGGAGGTCAAGTGGCAGCCGCTCCGTGTAAAAACTGATATCCAGTCAAATCCAGTTAGACCAGAAAAGCCGATCCCAAATGACTTGGGAATAATAAAGGCTAGGGAGAAGAAGGAGGTCATAGCTAATTACCACGTAATATGGGACGAGATTATTGCTACCACCGAATACATATAGCGCCTGATTCTATACTGCTACTGCAAATTTATAACACATTACTTAACCTAGGCATCGAATCCGAGACCTCATGCACAGCAGTCATATCACTGCGCCACACTTTATGATGTTAATGATTACCTGTCTTGTTGGTACTGTGGCATAAAGAGCTTGGCGATAATGAGGCCCCAGGTTTGATTACCGAGTGGATCAAAATGTTTTTGGGTATTGCTGTTAGGATTTTTTACGGAGTCTACTGTAAAGTGTCCGGTACGCTATACTGCCGTCCATTAACTAAAAGGAAGTTGAGTGATATGGAACGCAAATGGTATACTGCTTTTTTAGTTAGCGGACGGTACTATAGTAGAAAAGTGTTTCTTTAAAAGGACACATACAGACCTACATTCTGCTCACATACCACAAACATTGCCTGAACTATATAAGAGACAGTGATCCCCAGTACTAGTGAGCTTTACATATTTATCTAAAAATAACCAACTTATAATACATTATTGCTATTAGTTATTTTATATTGAAACTTCCTAGAATGATCGTGAAATATATTTAGGCCAACTTTTATAATTTGTATGATTGCATAAATCTGCTTACCCTTTCAGGATTATACAGGCGAGAGTATTTGTACATGTATTTAAATGCGGAATGAATCGTCATCCAGTGAGATCGAAAGCGTCCTATTACAACAGTACATAAATAGATATGTACCTACTGCGCTATTACTCAGTGTAGTCGCTATAAAATATATTGTATGACTCCTTAGTATAATAATAGGGGATAAATATGAAAGTTCCGCTTTGTATAAAGAAATTCGGTAACGTTGTAGTTTTCATACTAATTATTTCATGAATAGTTTTTGAGTGGTCGAATTCTTTCTTTTTTTCATGTATTAAATCCGCTTTTTTTTTTTTTTTTTTTTTACGCGGGGAAATGTGCAAGTCACATTCCCCATCGCCGGTTTTGGGGCGGGCGATGGGGATATGTCGGGATCCAGCCCCTAAGATGGATTTGGGCTGAACCGACTAAAACCACCGCGGTGTTCCTCACACCTTTATGGCGAGGCCACGCGGATCGCTCTCGCATTCGAATCGCGACCCCGCCAAAGGTTCGACCCACCGATGGACGTGGCGGGTCCCACACAACCATCAAAAACACAGACAAAGACAAAGCGGGGGACCTAGTCCCCCTTGCGACATCGAGAGGCGTGCGCGGAACACGAACGCCGCCTGCTCGGACCTGCGCTGATCGGGAGGTGGACAGCCCCAATAGGTCCACCACCCGCAGGCTTCTACTCAAGGTGGCTGGAGGTCGTCTCGCGCCCTCCTGCGCCCGGTTCTGCGGTTAGGGAGAGGGATTGACCGTTCCCTCTCCCTCTCCGCCGCCTCCTTCACTAACATCACCTCCTCACAGAAGGAAGCGACGGCATCCCAAGACCTCTCGCTCGAAACCATGGACAGAACCATAGCCTCGAGCGAGAGGATGACTCTACCGACTGCCGCGTGCATGACATGGCGTTGCGTGGCCCAAGCAGGGCAACCTACCAATGTGTGCAACGCCGTGTCTCCCACAGCGACGTGGCAGTCACCGCAGTGATAGCAACCGGGCGTCTCCTGTTTGCCTATTCGACACAGGTACCGACCGAAACAACCGTGGTCGGTCAGCACCTGCGTCAGACGAAACGTGAGGGCGCCATGACGCCTCTCCAGCCACTCTCTAAGAACGGGTCTTACCGCCACGATTGTGGCGTGCCCGGCGCTGGGATTGACAAGTCGTTCCTCCCATTCTGCCACTAGGACCTCGCGAAGCTCGCGCCGCCGCACCTCGATATCGCGATGCGACGGCACTTCACCCCGTAACAGTGCCTCCTGGCGCCATTGAAATAGTGACGCCAGGAGCCCGGCCTCTAGGTCCCAAGGCGACGATCCGGCAAGGAGGCTCGCTGCCTCGAACGAGATCGTGCGGTAGCCTCGAATTGCCCTGACGGCGATGACGCGTTGTGGCCGCCGAAAAGCGGCAACATTTTTGGCCGTCAGGGTGTTGGCCCATACGGGTGCTCCGTATAGGGCCTTAGCCCGCACGACCCCTTCGTAGAGCCTCCGGCAGGAGGCGTTTGGCCCCCCTAAGTTGGGCAGCAGGCGCGCTAACGCGCCTGCAACGCCCAGAAGACTGGGGGCCAAACCCCGAAAGTGTGCAGCAAAGTCCCACCGGCTGTCGAGTACGAGTCCCAGATACTTGAGAGTCGACCCGACGCCGATGCGGACCCCTCCTACCATGATGTGGGCCCCTGGAGGTGGCCGGTTCCGAGGACCATGAAAGAAGATGGCCTCGGACTTAGAAAGAGCCACCTCCAGGCCCAACCGCCGGATACGACCAACGACTTGTGCAACCCCAGCGGTCGCCAATATGGCCGCCGCCCGGTGCGACTTACCCCTTGCCGTGACTAAGGTGTCGTCGGCGTAACAGATGACGCCGACGCCATGTAGGAGCGCACCTCGCAGCACCCAGTCGTAGCCGATGTTCCACAGGAGCGGACCCAGAACCGATCCCTGTGGAACACCGCACGACATCTCTCGCCGACTCCAACCGTCATGACCCGGATAAACAATGAATCTATTATTTAAATAAGCCCCGACTATGCGACGGAGGTAGGGAGGCACGCGATGGAAAACTAACGCCTCCCTAATACAACCCCAGGGCAAGGTGTTAAAGGCGTTGGCGATGTCGAGTGACACCGCCAAGACGACCTCGCCCCGGGCAACTGCTTCCTCCGCGAGACTCCTCACACGCTGAATCGCGTTGATAGTGGAGCGCCCGCGACGGAAGCCATACTGACTATCCGCCAAATCCGGGCCCACCGAAGACAAGTGCTGGACGAGGCGCTCCGCGATAATTCTCTCAAACAATTTAGCGATTTCGTCCAGCAAAACAATGGGCCGGTAGGCGGACGGGCTGTCCGCCGGACGCCCCGGCTTCCTGAGGAGAACCAGTTGCCCAACCTTCCACTGACTTGGGAACTGGCCCCTCTGAAGACACGATGAGAGGAGTCCCCTGAGTCGGGGCCCGAGCTCCTCAAGGGCCAGGACCCACGCACGACCTGGAATACCGTCGGGTCCTGGGGCGGTGTTCTTCGATGTATTAAACCCGCTATGTTAACACCACTAGTTGCTTGTATTAAACCCACTATGGTTTGTCTTAAACTATAAAAACCATCAACCATCATTTAATTATGGAGAATTGAAACAATAAATACGGGCAGACTGACACCAAGCGATTAACTTTAAAAACGATTTGTATAAAAGGTTATCGATATTTATCACTACATATTATAAAACAACGTCCCTCGCAGCGTCTGCCTCTCTGTCTGTTCGCGATAAACTCAAAAACTACTGAACGGATTTTCATGCGGTTTTCACCAATAGACAGAGTAATTCATGAGAAAGGTTTAAGTGTATAATTTATTAAGGTTTTGTTTTACCCGTGCGAAGCCGGGGCGGGTCACTAGTTACTAATAATTCATGCTATTAAATAATCTATTATAAATTTTAAATTAAGTCTTTGCATTTTGTACAGCGAGCAGGAAATTAGATTTAGGACATAAATGGCAATTTCATAGATAAAAACCTAATATAATATCAGCTTTGTATAAAAAGTAACCCACTGCTGGACACAGGCGTCTTCTCACTGTGAGAAGTGTTAGGCCATAGTTCTGGTGGATTATGGCGTAACACTTCTCACACCACGTTGGCCCAATGCGAACAGACTCTGTACAATATGTATCTTCGAAAACATAACGGAGATCTCTCAGACATGCAGGTTTCATGATGCATCATTCACTAACTTTTGAATTAACTATGATTATACATAGATATACTTCCTGGTACCTGTTTTGTGATTTTGGCGGTCTCTCCAATTCTATACCCATGGCCTTAGATGGTGAGCCTATACCAGTTCGTTCCAACTTTCGGTACCTTGGCTCGCTCATCCAAGCTGACGGTGACTTAGATCGTGCAGTTAAGCACAGAATTGACGCAGGATGGATGAAAAGGCAGCAGCTCAAGGGAACTATTTGCGACCCCCATGACCACCTTAAGCTCAAGGAAAAAATCTATAAGACCATAATAAGGACTGCCGTCATGTATGGATCGTCATGTTGGGCTACAAGAGTGATGGCTGAGAGACGTTTGCATGTAGCAGAGATGCGAATGTTAAGATGGATGTGTGGTGTGGTCAGGATGGATAAAGTAAGGAATGAGTATATTAGAGGGTGTTTGAAAGTGGCACCTGTGACGGAAAAATTGAGGAGTGAACGTTTGTCATGGTATGGACACGTGATGAGAAGAGATGAAAGAAATGTTGTTAGGAGAGCTCTGAGTATGGAGGTGCAAGGATTCTCTAGTAGAAGAAGACCCAAGAAAAGATGGATGGTTTGCATAAAAGATGATATGGCCAGGAAGGGTGTGAGTGCTGAGATGACGAGTGATAGAGATTTATGGCAGAGAAAACATGTTGCGCCGACCCCAAATAGTTTGCGATGAGGGCAGGAGGATGATGGTGTCTTGTAGTATGCATATATATGTGTGTGTGTGTGTGTATGTGTGTGTCTGTGTGTGTGTGTGTGTGTGTGTGTGTGTGTGTGTGTGTGTGTTTTGTGTAATTTAGCTGCGCCCCGTGGTTTCACAAGCGTAAATCCCGATACCGTGGCATTATAAAAAGCACCCTGTGTGTTAATCCAAGTCTCCATCCATCCTCATAAACTTTCACATTTATAATATTAGTAGGATAATGCATCACACCGCACTATTACTGCACGCAAATACTTTTTCCTATATCTAAATTAAAATATCAATACCTCCTTTATTTTGCAACCAACTTTGATACGTTTGCATGAAACGATTTCTTTTGATTGCTATTTATTTGCTCTTGTGTGTAAAATAATGTACAAAATCAAACACTGTTGTTGCATATGTTTAATTTTGTACATTATTTAAAAATTCAATTTATTATGTAGTACTTACTGATCTGATCGAAGTCGGTACCAAATCCGATTCACAATAAAACTTAGTGATTATGTATAAACAACTTAATTAATACGTCGTCGGCACGCGACGCGAGTGGTTCGGCATTCTACTACTTATTTGGTTTGGCAATGACTTCAATCAGATCAGTAGTTACCTCATAATAAATGGTATTTTATTTAAATTAAGAAGTAATAGTTTTTTAAAACAATTGTCATATTGGAATTGTATAAATAAAACATGTTATGTAGACAGGTTGATTAATTGTTAATTAGTTATTTTTCTCTTTGTAGTGACTTATGTGTTATTTTTTTAAAGTCGGCGTTTAATGCGTAATATGCACACATTCGCATTTATATTATTAGTTAGGGACCAATACACCAAACCAAACCAACAGACCAAAAAAAAAACCGTTACTAACAAACACACTTACATTTGCATTGATAATAATTCGTTAGGATTACCAATAAACAAGTAAAATGCTATTTATGTACTAGAGACTCATACCCTTTAAGACAACACTGACTAATAGGTCGCAGGATGACGATTCATTCCGCATTTAAACATACAGACATACATTCACGCTTATTTATTCACAAGGGGGTAGACAGAGCTGCATTATACCCACATTTCGTTAGCTGTAGTTTAGATACCACGTAAAAGGTGGTGAGTAGTGTTGCCACCTTTATTTTGAACGAATAGAGTATAATTATTATTTACTAAGGTAAAAAAATAAAGTACAAGATCTGAAAATAAAGTATTATTTATTTAATCTGCCTCTCTGCTACCATATTTTTGTTGATGCTAGTGGCATCTAACAAATATTTATTGTCAAGGAACGTCGTAACCGGATCTTTACAATAATTATGTATGTCATAATAATATAACTTGAAAACAAATAGATTTGATAGTTTTAATAATTTAATAAGCTTAAAATTAGTAAAGTTTAATAGTATAGTATAGTAGTGTAACAGTTTCTAAATTATGTAATAGAGTGTTAAATAAACAACGCGATAAAATCCGTATATAGTAGTTTAATTTCAATGTATACAGGGTGATTTTGAAATCGTGTAATTCCTTTTAACCACGCATTCTACTGGTGATATAGAATAACCCTGACCATATTTTTATTTAATTAGATTTATTTTTTTTGAAAAATTATTATTCCGTTTTTTTCGTGAAATGGTGTCAGATAGTCATATGTTAACCAACCGAGGCAATTTTAATTTTTTACTTATTAAAATAAAAAATCATTTTAATAATTAATGTCGTAAATAATAACGGGCGGTCCTTTTTATTGCCCCTTATTATTTACAACATCAGTTATTGTTATGTTATTATTTTTAAATTAGTAAAATATTAAGATTGTGGCAGGTGGTTAAAATATGACTATTTGAAATCATTTCATGAAAAATATCTGTACTCTAATTTTGCCGAAACCATTATTCTAATTAAGAAAAAATATGGTCAGGGTTATTCTATATCACCAGTAGAATGCGTGGTTAAAAGGAATTACACGATTTCAAAATCACCCTGTATATGTATGTTTATCCATTGTTTAGTATCCATGTTTGTCTGAAGGGATATTTCCTAAGTCTTTGAAAAAAGCTATTGTTATCCCAGTGCACAAATCTGGCGACAAAAAATGTGTAAATAATTACAGGCCAATTTCAATTTTGCCAACGTTGTCTAAAGTTTTAGAAAAAATAATAAATCACAGATTAGTAAAATATTTAGAGTCTAACAATATACTTTCAGACAGGCAGTTTGGTTTTAGACCCCAAAGATCAACAAGTCAAATTAGAATTATTTACAGATTATCTTAGGGACAGATATCAATGCGTTAAAATTGGTAAATGCCTTAGTTCAGATATCCTCAATGCTCCTTATGGGGTTCCTCAAGGCAGTATACTTGGAGTTACACTGTTTCTGATCTACATAAATGACCTATGCAACCTAAAACTCCAAAATGGTATCATAGTATCTTATGCAGATGATTCAGCACTATTATTCACGGGCAAAACTCGGACTGAAGCGACTACACACGCTCAGCATGGCTTCAATACAGTTAATAAATGGCTTTTTGATAATGTACTAACCCTAAATACCCAGAAAACAAAATATATTCACTTCTCAATGCGCAACAACGCACATGATTCACCAAACGACATATTATTTGCTCACAATAATAAATGTCATTTACACGCTGACGCCTCATGCACTTGTCCTACTTTAGTATCAACACATTTTATAAAGTACCTCAGCCTAACGCTTGACGCTAATCTAAATTTTCGCAATCACATTGATTTATTATGTAAGAGAGTACGAAAATTAATATTTATTTTTAAAACCAATCGTGGAGCTGCTAACTTGAAATTACTAAGACAAGTATACCTGTCACTATGTCAGTCAATCATATCTTACTGCATTACCTCATGGGGCGGAACATCGAAAACGATTTTATTGCCACTGGAACGAGCTCAAAGAGCTATTCTAAAAGTGGCGACGTTTCGACTTTTCATGTTTCCTACCTATGAGTTGTACCAATCCACTAAAGTCCTAACTGTTCGTCAATTGCTTATTCTGCACACCGTGCTTGAACAGCATGCACTACTTCCATTCAGACCACTTCCTCCAGACAAGAGACGAAAAGATTTAGTACGTACTAAGCTTCATGCCAAACATGCCTTTGTAAATAAATTCTTCTTATTCCTAGGACCATTTTTATATAATAGATTAAATAGAATTTTAGATATATATAGTCTAAGTTATAAACAATGTAATGTTATTGTTACCAAACACCTGCAACGGAGAATTTGCTTACAGTCGTAAAATAGCCTTAAGTCATCAGTAATTTGTAATAATATTATGTAATCTAAGTTATTTTTATTGTATCGATATACATATTTTATTTTAAGTTTATGCACATTGACCTCAACTTTAATATTATTTGGCATATATTTTATTTTTGTAAGTAGAGAAATAGCCTGAAACACAGGTCTAAACCTAGTTCAGGCAACCACTTTATAAAAACCTAGCGCTTGAAGTTAAATTAGAATGCACAATGTCGGCCGATTAAAGTATACCTAAGTAAAACATGTACCAGATTAAGGATAGTTATAATTTATTGTAGTATAATATTAATTTAGACTAATAACAAAATGTATACCTATGTATTATTATTATTATTATTGAATAAATAAAAAAAATATTATAATTATTATACATAGTACAAGCTCTGCTTAGTTTGGGTTAGATAATGTTGTGTGTATGCAATAGAATATAATTATCATTATATTCTATATTATTATAAAGCTCTTCCTTCAAAATGTAATATTCACATAATCGTAAGACGAATAATTAGGACGAAAAATAGGATCCGCTTCTTCAAGGAACGATTTTCGACACATCCTAACTAATATTATAAATTCGAATGTAAATGTGAGTTTATTTGTTACACTATTAAGTCTTAACTACTCGACCTATCATCATGATATTTCGCATACACGTTGTCAGGGGTATAGAACAGGATATTATACCTTTCGCCCAAAAGGAATACTGTTCCCGAAGGATAGAAAATTTTGAGTAACGCAAGCTAGATCAATGGCAGAATCTAGTACAAGATAATCTTACCTTTCAAATGTCCAATAGTTGACACAGCGAAGCACAAGGCCTGATGTTGTGGCCAATCCTCATCCTTGTGCTTAATTCCGCAGTAGAACACCAAGTTGCAATAGCAGCAAGCTACCCTGCACCCAGCCAAATCTTTCTTGCAAACGTGACACGCAGTTTGTAGAAAGACTTTCCTGAAACTGTATTTATACACAAACTCCTCATTATCGCTCAGTCTACAGTCTTTTAGATCTTTCAACTTATTTACTGTTTGAGTATTTTTTGATAGCTTCTTTTCAACTTCTACAGAATCTTTTATTTTCACTTTAGCCGTTATTTCGTTTGGTATTTTGTTCTTTTCTTTCTTGTAGTCTCTTCTACTCGATGGTACAGGAATATTGGGATGGCCTAGCAAGTTTTTTGGCGGCGTAACAGGTGATTTTTCTTCATCCGGTGCTATTATGTTTATCTTTGGGTTGGATTGTTCCTGTGATTCGTTGACGATCATTTCAAAGGTCTTATTTACGTCATCTATGCTCGAAGTTAACGCGTCTTCGAAATTATCTATTGGTTCGTAATTTATGTCGGAGAATAGGTCCTTTTCGGTAACTGGATCTAAATTACTTGCTTGCTGTTTACCTTTTTCTTTTGCTTCTTTAGTATCACCTTTCTTTTCGCTCTTATTGTCAGTCTTTTCTTCTTTTTTGGTCTCTTGTGTAGTAGATTGTGAAGTAGTTGTGCTTTGTGCAGTTTGTGTAGGTTGAGGAGAAGTGATCTGAGAATCTTGTTTACCTTTTTTCTTCTTATGTTTATTTTTGTGGTCTTTTCTTGCAGGACATACAGGCGGTGTATCTAATTGAGTACCTTCTTCTTTTGGTTTTATTTCAATATCTTTATTCTCTTGTACTTTATTTTCTTCAGAAGATGTTATAGGTGTCACCATCGTAGGGATTTCTTCCAACTTTTCATGTGAAGCTAATAACTTACTTTCGATATTTGTATCAGTAGAGGTAAGAGTTTCTGCAGGTTTGGCTTCGGGTGTCGCAAACACTGTTGGTTCCATTTTAATATCGATTACAGGTTTTGTATCGCCTACTTCTTCTTTTACAACACCTACATCTGTCACTATATTTTTAACTATAGAATCAATGTCTTTCTCTGGATCAGATTTTTTTACGTCTTCAGATTCTTTGACATCTTCCAGCAACCTGATATCTTTTTCAAACTGTTCTTTTAAAATCTGCTCTTCGGTAGTTTTATCTATATCTTGCAAATTAATAATATTTTTTATTTCTTCCAAAGGTTTCTCAATAGTACATTTTTCAGCATCTGAAATTTCAATAATTTTTTCGTGTTCGTCTTTCGTTTGTATGGTGTGAACGTTATCTTTTTTGGTAACATTTTCCTCGATTTTTAAAGTTAATTCTGCTAAAGACCTCTCTATGGACAGTCTTAATTCTTCCATGTCCTGGTTTACCTCCATCATTTTAGATTTTAAATCTGTCTTTTCTTCTTTTGATGGACTGACATTGTGTTCTTTTGCTGTTGTGGCCATATCAGCTTCTACAGGCACATTTGGTGTAAATTCTCGGACAGGGAAAATTTCTCTTATAACAGTATCATTATTATTATTATCAAGTAACTGTTGACTTGAAGCACGAGGATATGTTATGTCTGGTACGGTATCACATATAGATCCTTCAGATTCATCAGCTTTAATGCTGCTTATCTCAATGTCATACATTCTTGTTATATTAGAAGCATCAATTTTCTCACCCATCTCTTTTGTTACGTCTGTCTTTGGTGTGCATGCCTCGGTAGATTTTGGAGCGTTTGTAGCAAGGTCATCAGTTTCTGGCATTATTTCTTTCTTCGGTGGCTTTGGAGACTTTTTTCGTTTTTTACCAGATTTAGTTTCAAATTTCTGTGTATCTTCAGCCTTTTCAGTTACTGAAATATCTGATTTAATCAAATCCTTATCTTCAATAATTTCAGGCGTTAAAAGTATATGATCTTTAATACCCGTTTGCATTGACGGTTTAATAGTAGGCTTGTAATCGATCGGCTTATCTACAATAATTGGTACTTCAATTATTTCACACGAAACACTGGTTTGTCCTTCCTTCGAAATCACACTTTCACTTGCGGCGGATGGTTCTTTACTTATATCTACTACTGTCTGACCACTTGGTTGTTTGGCATCTAGTTCAATATTAGGATCTAATATTTCAAAGCTAACATCCGGTGTTTTGGGTATTTTCGGTCCCTTCTTCCGCTTTTTGCCCATAGTTTTATCAGTAACATTAAGCGGTTCAAAATCTTCTAATGTCAATTCTTGTAATTGGTCAGATGGGGTAACTGTTATATTAGTGACGTCAGCAGGCATTTGTTCTGGAATAATCTTTGTTTCAATATCGCTTGTAATTTCCCTTTCAGTTATTTTTATGTCGGGAGTTTCAAAAATAACTTGTGATAATTGTTCTTCAAGTTTAGGTTCTTCAGTGGTTACGATATCTTGTGATGAACTTTCTGTACTTTGGTTATCTTGTTTGCCTTTTCGTTTCTTTTCCACGGGTTTTGCGATTTTAGCTTTAGGCTTGGGACTTGTTCTCTCCACAAGTGATTCTGACTCGTCGATCGTCACAGTATCTTCGGTAACAACTTCTTTAATTTTAATATCTGTAGGTTTTTCCGTTTCTACTGCTAAGGGTGTTTCTATAATAGGTTCGTCTATTAAAGGTGTGATTTCTTCAGTCTTGGGAATGTGTTTCTTGTCCTTCTTATTCTTTTTTTTGCTTTTACCTTCTGGGACAGGTATTTGTTGGATGTCTTTCGATTGTATTAACTCAGCAGGCCCAATAGTTTGTTTTTCAATAATCAGTTCTTGGGGTGATATTTCTTCTGCGGTTTGGATTTTGTTTTCAAGCTTAATATCCTCTACGCCAGTAACTTTATCTTCAATATTTACTGACGTTATTACTTCTGAAGGTTCATTACTTTCGTCTAATAACTTTTGGAAAGCGGAAGTACAAGAAATTTCTTCCTTGTCCGATCTATCTGAATCATTACGTTTCTTCTTCTTATTTTTCTTCTTAGATGGCTTTACTTCTTGATCTAAAGACTCTGATGGCATAGTTATTTCTTGTTTTATTAATGTTCGTGGTATCTCAGTTTCCTTAATGGTATCCTTGATGGGTAGAAGTGGCAAAGTTGATTCTAGATCAGGTAAAATGGGCTCTTCAATTTTTTGTTCTACATTTTTCTTCTTGTTTTTCTTTTTTCGTGCTGTTGGGGTTACAATAGGCATATCTAATGGTTCTTTCTCAACTTCTGGGCATTCACCCGTTGTTTCCTCTACAGGTGGTTGTATAGCACCTTCTTTCGGCGGTTCGTCTATGTTATCATCAAAATCTTCTTCTTTGCCTTTTTTCTTCTTACCTCTATTCCGTTTAGGCTTTTTCGGAGTTTCTTCATCCTTTGTATCGACTGAAGCAGTTAAAATTTCACTCACAATTTCAGGAACACGGTCTTCCTTCACACTTTCGATTTTTTCTTCCACATGCTCAATTATATCACTAGTTTTCCCCAAATCACCTTTATCACCAATCACTCCTATATCTTCGACTTTATCACCAGATTTTTCTTCATAAGAAGGGCTGGGATTGGGTACTTTCCCTTTTTTATTTTTACCCTTTTTATTCATTTCCACTACACAAATTCGCGACTTACTTTTACGGGGAAATCGGAGTGACTGAGCGAGCTAAATACAGATTTTATCTGACCGATATGTTGGACCGCATTTCTGGTCAGAAATGTCCACGTGCAAAATTACTAAATGTCATTTGATAATGTGCCATGCAAACTTCAATTCTATTGTTGGTTAGCCAAGGTATATTTTTGGCTGTACGTTGGCGTAATTTGTGCATCTCTCTAGTCATAAGGAAGCGACGTGTGCCAAGAGTGCATAGTTCTTACGTATACTCGCTATAAATATCTATCTTTGAATCGATTTTCAATACGAGAAGTTGATTTATTTAATTTCCAATCAACAATGTAGATAACGATGTATGTTTGGTAATGTCAATAAATCGTTGCTGGCGTTACAAAAAGTTAGTAACTAGGACACAATGATTTTGTGGTTAGCAACAGTTTGTGTGTTGGTGTAAGAATAGATTTAGGTCGCGAAGAGTTCGTCTAAAGATAAAGTTTTAGTGTAATGTTTGTGTTTCGTTTCTTTCGTTTTGTAGCGAAGTTTGTATCAGAATTTTCAAGCCATCTGAAGTTCTCTGACAAGGCTTTGTATACGACGGAAGTTAAAGGCAAGAACTTATATTACAATTAAAATGAAAGCGTTTCTTGGACAGGTTAATTAACTTACTACTGAGAGACTACGGCACAGCGGCGGCCAGACACAATACGTTTTTTAATTACGCCTGGAGTTCCAATAATTGACAGCATAATAATAAATTATTATATAAAATAAATTATTATATAATAATATCAGCCCTGTATTAAACTGTCCCACTGCTGGACACGGGTCTCTTCTCAGTGTGAGAAGGGTTAGGCCGTATTCCACCACGCTGTCCCAGTGCGGGTTAGCAGACTTCATACATCTTTGAGAACATTATTGAGGACTAGACATGTAGGTTTCCTCACGATGTTTTCCTTCACCGTTAAAGGAAGCGATAATTAACTACTTAATACGCACATAACTTCGAAAAGTCAGAGATGCGCGCCTTGGGATCGAACTGAAGACCTCTGCGTGGCAGTCTAACTGTTTCCCTCTAGGCTACCGCTGCTGCTATAACAAAAATAAAAACGATGTAAAACAATTGCTCTGAAAGCTCTTATTTTAATTTTATATAATTAATATTTGCATGCCGCTATATTCTGGTCAAAATACTTGTATTTCTTTGTAACACCATTTGTCACAGTATTTTTGCAAATAAATATTCTGATTTCTGATTTATGAAAACTACATATTATTCCGACTGGTAGTCCTAGGGCGCGTTCGAACTAACTCTTCAAGCCTTATTATACTGGTATAGATTAACAGTTAGAAATATTTTTATAGAGAAGAGTTTGTTCTTATCACTGTCCTTATCCATATTATAAATGTAAAAGTATGATTGTGATAACACTGTATTTTGTATTGAAATTTATGAGCCAAAGAGCGTCAACCTAATCTCAGCATGATGCCGTGATACAAGCTAAGTATATATCATTTTTTTCTTTGCCATAAACAATAATTTACTGCATCATGGCGCTGATTTTCAGTGACCAGACAACTACTAACAATAAAAAAACATAAAAACTATTTATATATAAAACTAGATGTGCCCGCGGTTTCACTCGCGTTTATAGTTCCTGCGCCGCCCCCGTGGGACGTAGCGTGATGTTATATAGCCTATAGCCTTCTTCGATAAATAGGCTATCCAACACTAAAATAATTTTTCAATTAGAACCAGTAGTTCCTGAGATTAGCGCGTTCAACCAAACATACAAACTCTTCAGCTTTATAATATTAGTACATATAGATTAAAAGTTGCAAATTATTTCAGTAAAGGGTTTCTAACTTGTATATCTATCTATATCTCTACTAATATAATAAATACGCTAATATGTTTGTGAGAACGTGGTTTTTTTTAGTAGACTTGTGGGCCGTAGAGCGGTTTCATAAACTATTCTCTAATTTATCCTTAAGACCTCGAGAGAGAAGCCACGGGTAAATGGTAATAACAAATAATGATAATAATAATATGCCTCGATGGCGTAGCGGTTAGTGTAACCGATGCCACGTCTGAGATCGCGGGTTCGATGCCCGCACATGTCAAACATGTGTGCATGAACATGGATGTTTGTCTTGGTCTGGGTGTTTCTATGTATAATATGTATGTATTTACAAAACGTATATATATATATATATGTTTATCCATTGTCTAGTACCCATAGTACAAGCTCTGCTTAGGTTGGGCTAGATGGTGTTGTGTGTATGTGATAGAATATTATACTTAAGTACAACAGAAAAGTTCACTGTTACGAATAAGAGGTTTTAAAGCAGTTAGTTTTTTTTGTTTAGAAATATTTATTTTTCTAAATGCAACGTTTACTCAATAAAAGCTGTTATAAGACTAACATACGAGGAAACACAAGGGCCATTTTTCCATACAAATGTAGTCCCCTGTTTCCTCCCTGGATAATGCCAGTAGAACAATAATATTAAAAAAATAACATGTATAGCCTCTATTGGCATGTCCCTATGTTTTCTTTTTTTTCATTAATTAATTATTAAAAGAGATATGAGCCTTCAAAAACCTCAAAAATTGGTCAGATTTTCCGCTGTGTTCAAACATCCAGAAAACAAATTTGAGTAGATTATATAAAAAAAGAAAAACATAGAAACACGGCCAAAGCCTTTCTTCAATTTTTAATGAAATAAGTAGTTAAATCGGTCAAGTGTTGGAGAAGGAATCAGGGGACTACGAAACGTTGATTTTGTGTACTTTTATAGGTATTTTCGGTCCAAAGTGCAGTTGTCTCTATCACGCTCTGCGGGCACTGCGCGACAGCAATAGATTTTACAAATACCTATTTTTCAATTCTCTCGCACGTGGTGTTTCCTCTTAAATCTAATTACAAATAATAAAATGTAAATAATGTATCAGCCAATTAACACGACGCAATATTACGCCGTGGTAACTATTTGTTATATTTTTTTAAATAATTTTCTATAGGCAGGGGATACGTTATTTTTAGGTTTTTTTTTTTATTATTTAATAGGCTTGCGTTTGACCGCTATCTCACCTTTATACATTACAGTTCTAATATATGACCACACCTTTCTGTTGTACGCTGTAAATGTATGGTATGGCTGCTTTTACCCCTGGACCAAACTGGCTACCTACCACAAAACTGAGTGTAGTAAAAAATTCTCCCCGCTTTGTTGGAAACAAGCCCCTCTAAATCAAGTATTTACCAACAATAGTACATTGTTATGTTTTTTCTAAACCTGTCAAGTTGATACTCAAGTCAAAAGTTTAATATTATTATCTTGTCACGATCTATCTTCTGGTTGACCTGAATAAATCTTTTATCGGTATCTGGGCACGCGAGAACAACTGTCATATGTTAGGGAACAGTAGAATAATAAAATAATACTCTAAAAACCAAAATTCAACCGAAAATCAACGTTATTTCTATAGAACTAAATATCACATTTACTTTTGAACTTGCAACCCAAAAACCACTCTACGTTTTGTAGTTGTCAAAGTTATATTTAGACGAAATTGAGCTTTATTTATATATTAGTAAGGCTTATAGTTAATTTGATGAGTTAAATATAAAATATGGTTAAGGTTGCCCCTTTTAAAAATGCTAATGTAAGGCAGACAACCCTAACTATATAGACCGGGAGCTGTTCACTTTTTGGAACAAGTTTTACGCGTGGCGTTTCTTGCATTTATTAATGTAATACAATTGTAATGTAATCGTGTTTATGAATATATACATATTAAATAAGGTCAAATCGTATTATCTTTAAATATTAGTAATAATACTGGTCCTGTTTATAAGCTGTCCTACTGTTGGACAACTAAGTGGCTGCGTGACTTTTCATATCCTTTATTTTAGAATTTTGTTTTGTATAGTAATATATGGCGCAATGACTGAACCACCTGGTACATAAATGAGTTGTAAAATACTAAAATTATAATTTCATGGCGATTTAAAAGAGTGGCCGTGCGTTTCTTGCAGGTATTTTCTTATAGTCTCAACCTTTTGCCTGAACCTTGCAACTAACTTCTTCTCCCTAGCGTTTATTATTCCCAAGTCACTTGGGATCGGCTTTTCTAGTCTAACCGGATTTGACTGGATATCAGTTTTTACACGGAGCGGCTGCCACCTGAACTCCGCAACCCGAAGGCCAACGATATCCTAAGGCTAGACCAGTGTCAGGATATTAAAGGGCACTGACTTCCAAATAACGACTGCCATGGACGTTCATGGCAGCCGGAACCGACGGCTTAACGTGCTCTCCGAGGCACGGAGCAGGCGATAGTTGTCAATCAATACGCACATCATTTCGAAAATGTCATATAACTTCCGAAAGTCAGAGGTGCGTGACGTGGGTTCGAACCCGAGACCCTCTGCATTGCAGTCTGTTTGACCTAACATAAATATAAATTCAGCAAATGTAGTAAACTCACTAACCTATTTGACGTTCATAAGTGTTACTTTGTGACCTAAATGAATAAATGATTAATAGACTGATGATGATGAATAGACTTTGATTTGATTGGACCTCCTTTAAAAATGATAAGGGTCCTACACTGGTATACACTGTAAATAATGGGTCGAATATTTTAGATACCTACCTAGATTTTAGTATATCTATGACACAGTTTTTAGCTTTTTAGCTCTCTCCGGTTTCTGAATTGAGAAAAGTAGTACATCTCAATAGACAATTAAAAAATATTTTACAGAATCGAATTTCATCAAACCCTATCAACTAAGCATTTACTTAACTATATGATGGTCAAATACCTGCTCAGATGTTTACTTATAGTTTTATTAAGGAAAATTATATAGTGCCAAAAAAAGAGTTTAAGTAATAATTAAGTAGTGTTTAAGTCGTTCTCAACATACAGTAATTCTCAATTCAGAAACCGGCGGTTAGTCTTTAGAATATATAGCTGACCCGCGCAATTTCTCCTGCATCATATAAGAGAATTTATCCGATATTGCAAAATTTTTCATTGATGATGATCTCCGGTCCTATTGGTCGTAGCGTGATGTTATAATAATATAGCTTATAGCTCTACTAGATAAATGACCTATTCAACACTAAAATATTATTTATTATTTTTCAATTCATCCCAGTATTTCCTGAGATTAGCGCGTTCAACCAAACAAACAAACTCTTCAGCTTTATTATATTAGTATAATATAGATTAAAAACGTTTTGGAAATAAAACGGAAATTAATAATTTTAATAAAAATCCTCACAATCTTACACATATTTTCCCTCGGACCATGCCATATGACGTAAACGCTATTAATACGCACATCCTAATTAATATTATAAATGCGAATTCAGTCAGTCAGTTTGTTGGTTACGCTTTCACGCCTAACTACTCAACTGATCATCATGCAATATCACATAGGTACACGTTGTCAGCAGAACAGAAAAGGACATTCGGTATCTCTCATCCAGGCAAAAGTACTGTTACTAATCTAACTTACATTTACACGAGCGAAACCACGGGCAATATCTAGTACGCTCATATTTTCTTAAAGTCAGTAAGGTGTGGGGTTGTTCATAAGCCCTCTGTGTGGCACTCCGCCCAAACCATTGTACACTAAACTTCTACAATAAACTCAAAAGTGTACACCGTGGCATCAATCTTTAGATCTCTGCATCGGTCTTTCTAATAAGCTAGAGTATACTTAAATTGTTTTGAAGCAGCGATAGCTCAGTGGGGAGACCAACATACTGCAATGCAGAGGGTCTTGCGTTCGAACCCACATCGCGCATCTCTGACTTTCGAAAGTTATATTACTTTTCGAAATTATGTGCGTATTGATTGACAATTATCGCCTGCTCCGTTCCTCGGAGAGCACGTTATGCCGTCGGTCCCGGCTGCCATGAATATCTATCGCAGTCATTATTGGGAAGTTAGTGCCCTATAATATCCTGACACTGATACTGATCTAGCCTTAGGGTATCGTTAGCCTTCGGGTTGCAGGGGTCAGGTGGTAGCCGTTCCGTGTAAAAACTGATATTCAGTCAATCCGGTTAAACTAAAAAAGACCGACCCCAAGTGACTTGGGAATAATAAAGGCTAGGGAGAAGATGCTTAAATTGTTTATATAAAGAAATCATATAACTATATGTCAATGAATAATTGAGGAGGAGGGTATGAAAATTTTTATTATAGACTTGATTTTTCCCGCGGCGGCGTCGCGTTAATCTAGCTTTTGCCAATAAATGCCTATCCCTCGGTAACAGTATTTTTTGTGTATAAAAGGTAACCTATGTCCTTCTCTGTGCCCCTGACAATGTGTATGCGAAATTTTATGATTAGCGTTTGAGTAATCATGGCGTGAAAGCGTTACAAACGAAGTCACATTCGCATTTATAATATTAGTTAAATATTTATTGTTAGGTCGCTCGCCATCATATCCCATCATGTGTGATGGAATATGATACCGTACACCTTTCTTGGATATGTTATAACCAGTTTATAAACTCCCCTCCTAGAAAACAAGTGGAATTATTTAACTGGTACAATAACACCACACAGACCCTTAAGTAAACTTCTTAATCCGTATTAATGGTCATAATAAAGACTAACAACTGATGGGTGGCGTAGTGGTTAGACGTGGTCACCTCGCCGCTACCATTGCTCCAAATTTTGTGGGATCGAATCCCACATGTTCCAAGCTTTCTGAAATCCGCAAGTGATTGTGCCGAGTCTGGATGTTCTTTGTGTCCGTTGTTTGAATGTTTGTATAGTCCCCCGCGATACAAGAATGATTCCTAGTGCTGGAGATGTCTTTTTTAAAATCAACAATATCTAAATCCATAAAACCGTTTTTATTTGCCAAAACGTAGGCAAATACACAAAATAATAATATTAGCCCTGATTATATACTGTCCCACTGTTGGGCACGGACATCTTCTCGGTTTAAGAAAGTTTAGGCCACGGTCCACCGCCCTGGCCTAGTTGTTTGACTGCTTTTACATACTTCACATATCTTCGAGAATATTATGGTGAATTATTAGACGTGCAGGTTTCCGCAAGGTCTTTTCCTTTACTCTTAAAGCGAGCGATAATTAACTATTTATTAAGCACATGACTTCGAAAACTAGTAGTAGATTAACAGCTTTTACCTATCTTCGAGAAAATTATGGAGAATTCACAGACATAAAATCGGCACACATGTTTTTTTGGGAACAGTGACTCTATCGGGAACAGTGACTATATACATACAAACGAATGTTATTCGCAAAAGCTGCGAAAGTTATGGCGAATAAAATTAGTTTGTGTTCGTGATGTGCGCGATCTTTTAGTCTCGGGTTTGATTTCCGGCTTCAAGTGCAAAGCTGGAGCAGAGTGTAATTTGTTTTGCCGATGAGAAATTCTCAGTAACATATTATAACAAGGCATCTTTGTAGAGATGTGCCAATAGACGAACATATGCTCGCACAAAACAATTACAAAACAACTAAAAAATCTACAAAAATACTTAATAATCCTTTGCCGGTCGAAGACACAATCATCGCCATAAACGTTAGCACAAAGTTATGTTTGAAACCGAAGCTAAAATAAAACTTAATATAGTCGCCTCGCCACTGCCAATGCACCGAGTGTTGTGGGTTTGAATCCCACAGGGAACAAAAAATCATGTGTTTTACAATTGGTTGTTTCGAGTCTAGATGTTAATTAATATATTGTCTTATGTTTACGCGAATGTAATACATTGAACACTACTCTAACACTACTATTATTAAACTTTACTACTATTTAAGCTATATATTTTTTAATTAAAACTATTAATATTTATCATTCAGCGTAAATAGAAACATCAAAGATTAAATTATGTTCGGGTACTTTGAAATAACTAGGTACACTTCAGAACGTTGGGACAACTACCATCTTAGTCTCCCCGTGAACATGGCTGCTGTAAAGCAACCGAAACGTCGGGGCAAAGTGTAACCTTGAATAGTTTAAATTAAAAAATATATAGCTTAAATAGTAGTAAAGTTCAATAATAGTAGTGTTAGAGTTTTCAAAATTATGTAATAACAGTGTTTTAAAGTAAAATAAACAACGCGAAAATTCCGTATAAAGTGTTCAATTTCAATTATTATTATATTATAATAACAACTTTATACTAATTTTATCGCGATGTTTATTTTTTTATAAAACACTAATATTACAAAATATTGCAACTTTCAACTACTATTGTTTAAAATTTTTACTAGTTACTGTTTCGTTACTTCTATTTAAATTATAAAAACTATTTAGATTTAATTTTACACTTTCGCCGACGTTTCGGTTGCTTTTCAGCAGCCATATTCACAAATAGTAGTTTAAAATTTCAAAGCTATTTATGTAATAATAGGCTTTATAAAAAAATAAACAACGCGATAAAATCCGTATAAAGTTGTTTAGTTTCAATAGATGTTCTTTGTGTCTGTTGTTTGAATGTTTGCAAAGCACACTGCGGTACACGAATTATTCCTGGTGCGGGAGTTGTCTTTAAAAACATAACAAAAATTTAAACATATATCTGCAGTTTTATGTATCCCAGCTCCCGGCCTATCTGCATCGCGCGTGAAAGAGATAGCAGATAACTTGCTAATTACTTAGCGTGTGCGACAGAGAGATGAGATAACAAGAGTTAATTGTCACGCGTGACAAATAAGCATGGAGTACAATTCATTATTTTATTGTTTATTGTTATACAGCTGTTGCTATTTCTTTTGTATTATTTTTTGATAATGTGTATCGAAATTATGATAATGTCCTATTGGTGCAGTAACGTAGTTGATTCTGCTGCTGCTTGCGAATATAACGTGTTTATGAAATAACTAGCTTTTGACCGCGGCTTCGCTCGCGTAAATGTATTATGTTAGTAACAGTACTTTTTTCTCGGTGAAAGATACCATGTGTTCTTTTCTGTTCCCCTGACAACGTGTATGCGAAATTTCATGATGATCGGTCGAGTAGTTAAGGCGTGAAGGTGTTACAAACTCACATTCGCGTTTATAATATTAGATAGGTTATACACACACCTATTCCATATTGCGTAAGCTCCGTACCAAATCCGCACATGTGGTGTCATGTCTGTATGTAGGATTTTGTGTGTGTTTAGACGAACACACTCACACGCACATACAAAATCCTGCATGCACACACACACACTTACACTCGTTTATGTGTATGTGTGTGTGCATGTCGTGTCTCCCACAGGAACTGGCACAGAGTAGCGTTGCGTAATCTCTTGACGTGATAGTTTTGTTTTCTTATTTGGTCAGTGTTGTACACACAGCAACACATCAACCTAGACTGTTTGGACTTTGAACTATTAGAAGTTGAACGCTGCGAATCGTGCGAGAGAGTGCGTTATATTTTTATTACTCTCTATCCTTACCATTATATCGACACCACTATGCACTGTCCCTTTCCGACAATTCTCTATTTTGTATGTAGCGTAGTTATGCGTATATAGGGTGTCTAACTTGATGGTAGCCGAGTGTACCTACATGTTATTTGTTTTATTTTATCTAAAGATTTAAAGTATCACGGAAGTGTCTACATTAAAAGTGAGCTCACATATCACCTTTACATGACAGTGTACAATTTTCCATATGAGTGAGCGTGATAATTCTAGCTAATATTATAAATGTAAATGCGAGTTTGTTCGTTTGTTACGCTTTTAAGCCTTAACTATACGACCTATAATCATAAAATTTCTCATACACATTGTTAGGGTTCAGAAAAGGACATAGGATCAGCGGTGTAACATGGGTGACAGCCGCCCGTAGCGGAAGAAAATTTTGCCGCCCACTTAATTAGACTGTAATATACAGAAATTCTAAAGAACTTTTCGGCAAGAACAGTCATCATTATTCTGTATTGTACATTTGCCTATTCCTCTTGTTCGTCATGAAATGTTTTAAATATTAACAAGATAATATTATTATTTTTTATGAAATTTTGCCGACCTCTAAAAGTGCCGCATGGGGCGGGCCGGCCCTGCCGCCCCCACAACGCTACGCCACTGCGTAGGGTACCTTTCAATCAGAAAAAAGTACTCTACCTCGAAAAATTACCGTAAACAAACAACACACAATCGCATTTATAATATTAGTTAGGTTAGTAACTATGGATTGACAAGACTTGGAGAACAACAGATTTATAATAGAGTTGCAATGTTGCTGGCGCCCAAATGTTATGGTTATCACTTGGCGATGGAACTAGCGATGCGTCTGATTTCTTGGCAATTATAAGTATACAAACACTACCGTTTGCCGCGGCTTCGCTTAAAACCAGCACTTTTTCCTAGATGAAAGCCCCAAATACCCTATGTCCTTTTCTATATACCTGACAATGTGTATGCGAAATTTTATAATAATCGGTCCAGTAGTTTATGTTTCTACAGAATATACCACGGGGAGTGCTCTGAAGAGTTATTCCACCTTATCCCGCCCTCTCCTTTCCTATCCAGAACAACGCGTGCTGGGCTCAGATGCCATCCTTATACGGTGAAGTCGACTAGAGTGCGTACCAACAAGTTTGGGTCCTCATACATCTGCCGAACGACCAAGGCATGGAATTCTCAGCCAAGGCACGTGTTTCCTTCTTCCTTTAATCCTGGGTTCTTTAAGCGGGGCGTGAAAAAGCACCTTCTCAGGCCGTCAAAGTAGAGACCTGCTCTTAGAACACACGACTGCTTACCATCAGGCGGAGTGTGGTCATATTGACGAAAAAAAAAGCTTCTAACGTAATAAACAAAATTCACACTTGCATTTATTATATTAGTAGCATGTTGTCCGCTTTGACAGCTTGTATCACATCAAATGCCAAATCATTTATTGACGACACGTCGCTATTTGACGCACGCCATAACGCTAACAATCAATTAATTTGAATATAATTATTAATCTTCTCATTGGATTAGACTTCAGAAGCGATATTGGAAATAGAAATAACAATTATAGGAATAACGTGTGTTTTTTTTAAGCTTTAATTATATGTCAGTTCTTTGTATATCAACGCTTGAACAAGCATATCTTTGGCTTTGAGTTCGATACCCAGATGAGACAGTGTTATAGGATTTTTCTTTGCAATTTAATGTGGATGTGTTGAGATCTGGTAAGTATCTACAAATTTAAGTGTGCACACTTAAGTAAGTTTGTAAGTTTGTGTAGTGGGATGGTTAAGTTAGAGGCGAACTAATATTCTAAATGCGAATGTGAGTTTGTTTGTTAGGCTTTAACGCTTTAATGGTCGTTCGATCATGATGAAATTTTGCGTACACGTTGAAAGTGGTACAGAAAAGGACATATGGTACCTTTCATCCAAAAAAGTACGGTTTTCGACGGTTAGTAATATATTGATAAAATCTGCATTAACGTGAGTGAAGCCACGCTAGTAACTTATATAGGTACTTTATTGACTATAACTATCTTGTAATGTTCTTGTAAACGTTTGCACATCAGAAATGATAGTCTACAGAGCATCAAATATTTATTTTAACAACTGCATGCAGCATGTGACCTGTATGACGCAAATAATAATAATAACCATCCATTATAATAGACCAGACATAACCTTAATAAATAAGACAACTAAAACAAGATATTTAATAGACATTGCTGTACCAAACACACACACTACAATTGCAGGAAAACTGAGAAAATATATACATAGAATTAAGTAATGAAATTACTCGTCACTGGCACCTACAAAAAGTAACCATCGTCCCTATTGTACCCTCTACCACAGGCGTCATACCCAAAAAACTACGCCAATCACTTATATCTTTAAAACTGCCACCTAAGAGCTACTGCCTGCTACAAAAAGCAGTCATACTCAACACCTGTAGTAATAGTAAGGAATTTTCTACAGTGTGAATCAGAGAACTCACGTCCAGTAACAAACACAGCCACTCTGTTCACAACTCAATCACAACCTATTGCTAATATACACTTGGCTTAAGCCCGACCCGTGTTCCCGTCCAGGCCCACATGAGGTACCTGGGCCTGGTCCTGGACGGAATGTGGCACTTCGACGAGCATTCCAGACGGCTCGCCCCGAAACTTCTCGGTATTGCGTCCGCCCTTGGGCGGCTATTGCCAAATTCGGGTGGGCCTAGTGTCGGTTGCCGGCGACTCTACGCGGGGGTTATCCGGTCAATGGCGCTTTACGGCGCACCGGTTTGGGCGGATGCCTTGACCGTTCAGTGCAGGACTCTCTTGCGGAAACCGCAGAGAGTCCTAGCGGTCAGGGTCGTACGTGACTATCGCACGGTATCGACCTACGCAGTATGCGCATTGGCTGGTACACCCCCGTGGGATTTAGAGGCTGAAGTGCTTGCCGAAGTGTTTGCAGTGAGTGAGGCGGTGCGGGAGGAGACAGGTTGTCGTCCCCTTCCGGCAATGATTGAGCGCGCGCGAAATCGAGCCCACCAGGGCATGATTGGAAGGTGGAAGGCGCGGCTGGAGGCGCCCCGGCCGGTTTCAGAACCATTGGGGCCCTCCGGCCGGTGTTAGAGCGGTGGGCAGGGCGGCAGCATGGGACCCTTTCCTTCCGACTGGTGCAGGTATTGTCGGGGCATGGTTGCTTTGGCAAGTACCTGCACAAGGTCGCTAGGAGGGAACCGAGTCCCATCTGCCACCACTGCGAGTGTGAGAACGGGATCTCATACCCGCCAGCCGTTGAGTCAGACCGACGCTCTCTGTTGTGCCAGGGCGTCGTCCAGAAGTCGTCGCCCGCAGACACAACATCTCTGCATTAGGCACTGCTGGGTAGGTCGCTGATGTACTTTCAGTTCCAGTGACCCATCTACCATACAAAGCAGCGAGTTGGCACACCGTGGTGGTTTTAGTCGATAGGCCGCAGTCTCGGGAAAGCCCGACATAACACTCTCGCCTCCCCTTGTAGCGAGTGGGTATGCATAAGGAGCATTTCCACGAGTAGAAAAAAAAAGCCCGACCCGTGGCATCAGTTCTTTTTCCGGTTAGCCGAGAAAATACAAGAAAAGCAAAATAATAATAATAATAAATAATTTATTTCTTATCTCATACGGAAAATAGTTACAGAAATCAGTTTTTGAGATATACAACCTAGGAAATAAATTGATTTGATTTGAAACTACATATTTCTTTACCCAAAAACCCACCGAGAGTATCCGCCAGCACACTACTCTATGGCGGTCACTATGTAGATAGGGTAAAACACCCATTTAATGTACTGTTGAATTATTCCGTTTTATGTTATAAAAATCGTGTGTCGAGTTTACAATGCGGATTGCGTGCCGACCCCCTAATGGCCGGCTTAGATTCGATTCCCGTGCGACACATTTTTTTGTAACGTAACACTCTTTCATAATTGTCATTTTATGTTTTGATATTTGAGATTGAAGGGGTTACATATCGGATTTTTATTTATGCTTTGTTTGAAAAAAATGGATTTAAGGGACAACTGTTAATACCTAGTAGCTTTAGTAAACTACATTATAATATCAGCCCAGTATTAAACTGTCCCACTGCTGGGCACGAACCGCTTCTCATTGTGAGAAGGATTAGGCCATAGTCCACCACGCTGGTCCAGTGCAGGTTGGCAGACTTCACATATCTTTGAGAACATTATTGAGAACTCTGGAAGAAGGAAAACATCGTGAGGAAACCTGCATGTCTAATGCAGGTTTCCTCACGATGTTTTCCTTCACCATTAAAACGAGCGATAATAAACTATTCATTAACTATTTAATTTAGGCTTTAATTCGCCGATTCCAAGACTTTGCAGAGAAATAAATAAATATTGTACAGGCTTAGTAGATATATTATGTATGTCATCAAATAATTTTCGCAAATCCGTTTTTGGAAATATAATTAACAGTTAAGGAATTTATTGCATTGTATTATATTATATAATCTATTATATCAATTTGTAAAATTATATTTATATTAATTGATTAAATTTACTCTCTAATCTCAATTTATATAATATTTATTATTTTTATCAAATTTGTGTTACTTCTTTCGTAATTTAATAATTTAAATTGTTAGTAGTTTTTTATGCTTACTTAATGCATGTTGTATTGACCTATAATTAGTTGTCCAATTATGATTTTGTAAAATGATATGCTTTTAGTGAATGTACTGTTGTAACAGCTATTGGTGAATCTTAAAAATAAATAAATAAATACGCACGTAACTTAGAGAAGTCAGAAATGCGTGACTTGGGATCGAACTCGAGACCTCTGCGTGGCAGTCCAACGGTTGCCCAGTAGGCTATCGCTGCTGCTCGTGCTATAGTAGCTACATAAGCTTACGCTTAATCCCCGAAGGGGTAGGCAGAGGTGAAATGACTGAATTGATGGTGACTGCGCGGATGGTGTAGTGGTTTAAGAGGTCGCCTCGCCACTGCCACTGTGTCGAGTGTTGTGGGTTCGAATCGAATACGTAACAAAAAAAATTGTGTGATCCACAAATGGTTATTCCGAGTCTGGGTTTTCTTTGTGTTAATGTTTGTCGCCCGCGACACCGAAATTATAACTAGAACGAGAAAAGATTTAAAAAAGAATCTAATATTCCTAACTAATTCGCATTTATAATATTAGTTAGGACTTTGGATCGCCATTTTATTCCCAAAGGTGAAAGTTTACGTTTGTTTTTTTAGAATACTTTTTACAGAGTTTCAACTTAATAGGAAGAATTTTATGCACGTTGAAACTCCTGTTCGGAGATGTTTTAAAAGTTTATATATAAAATGTAGAGTGGTTCTACTCATTTAGGGTATTTTTAAGGGAGTAATGAAACCATAGCTCGCCAAATGTGAGGTGATGCATCGTAATAAACCTTAGGCTAAATATCAATAACATTTTATACAATTATAAAGTTATATCGCTTAGTGTCTGCCCGTAATCGTTGTGTGTTCGTTGACTCGTTGTGTCGCCATAATTACGTGATGGTTGATGGCTTTGGCAATTAACACAGACCGTAGTGGCCTAAATACAAGCTACTAAACATGAAGAAAAATCATATAGAATTCGAATTGACCACTAAAATGTTTTGATGAAATAGTTAGTATGAAAACCACAACGTTACTGATTGTCTTCATACAATGTGGTAACTTCATATTAAGCCACTATTATCTATATATTAATACGTGAAGCAAAACGTTGTACCCTTTTTTCCGAAAATTGCGTGGACGGAGGAGTATGAAAATTGGCACAGTTAAAGTTTATATGGAGAAGGAGGGGCGAATCCTAATATTTTTATAAAATATGCATTAGAAATACATTAAATTAATGAAAAAACACTACACGCATACAACCATGCATTTGACACACACAGTGGTATCGCGTTCGTATTATTTTGACATCGTTCATCTGACGTCCGTCGTACAATTCTTCGTAACTATGGTTAGTTATACCTTATTTATATGTAATAAAGAAAAAAGAAAACAAAGTAGCAAGCTTAGGAATATCGTCAATGAAAGAGTATAGTTAAGTAAATAATAATTTGTTTGAAAAAGATAGGTAAATTAACCTGCATAGCCTTGGCGAAATCTAAATGAAATAAAACTTTAATAACAAACAAATTTAAAATTAAAATTAATTATGGTCGAATTTCGGCCACTTGGCGACCGCTAGTTATGTTATTTATGCAGCGTATAAATTAAAAATGTGCCCATATTTTACGAGGGTGCGTTTTTAAGTTCGCGGAATGGAATAGAAGGGGATGAAATAATATTACAAAATTATTTTTCCTTTTCAATATATTCACCTGAAACCCTAATACATTTCTCAGATCTATGAATTAACTTATGAATACCTTCATAAAAAAATGTTTTGTCTTTCTCTGAAAAATACGCCGAAACTGCATCCTTCACTTCTTCATCGGTTGAAAATTTCTTTCCTCGAAGCTCTTTTTTCAGATTTGGAAAGAGATAATAGTCGCTGGGAGCCAAGTCTGGGCTATAAGGTGGGTGATCAATGATATCGAAGCCCACCTTGTGCAAAGCAGCCAACGCAACTCGACTCTTGTGAACAGGAGCATTGCCGTGCAAGAGCAGGACACCTTTGGTCAATTTTCCTCTTCTTTTTTCTCTGATTGCCTCTTTTAACTGCTCTAAAATTGAAGCGTAGTGTCCTCCGGTTATGGAAACACCTTTTTCTTTGTAATCAACCAACAAAATTCCTTCTGTGTCCCAAAAAACTGTCGCCATGAGCTTTCCCGCCGATTGCGACACCTTGAATTTCTTAGGCGGTGGTGTACCCTTTTTATGCCACTGCATGGAATCTTGTTTAGACTCAGGTTCATAGTGATGAACCCAAGTTTCATCCCCAGTAACAATTCGCTCCAAAAAACCATCCTTGTCTTCATTACACTGGCTCAAAAACGCACGCGAACACTCGACGCGCTTCTGTTTTTGAGGCGGTGTGAGCATTCTAGGCACCCATCTTGCACTGATTTTTGTCATGCCGAGATGATCATGGAGAACCTTGAAAATGGTCGTTTCAGATACTCCAACCATCTCTGCGATTTGTTTTTTCTTCAAACGTGCATCCTCCAATATTAATTTTTCGATTTTTTCGATAAGATCTGGAGTGGTGACCTCAACAGACCGCCCAGGCCGGGAATCGTCTTCAATTGATTCCCTGCCTTACTTAAAGAGGTTGTGCCACTTGTATACCATGGTTTTTCCTGGACAAGAGTCCCCGTATACAGATGACATCTCTTCCAAAATGGTTTGAACATTTTTTCCTTGCTTGGTAAGGAACTTTATAACGGCGCGGAACTCGATTTTCTCCATACTTCACAATTTCTTCCAGATTGAGTTGCTTGAGGGACGATAGTTCAAAGACTAATGACCTCATTATGATAATACTCGGTATATATACTAATTATTAGTTGCTAAACACGTTAGTGACTAAACAAGCACCCCCACCACCTTCCATACCCTCCATTCCGCGAACTTAAAAACGCACCCTCGTAGGTTTGTAAATATTTTATTTGATCGATGTTTGTAAAGGTTTAATTGTGAAAATTATCTTAAATTAAAATGAAGATTATGTAAATGGTCTTATAAAATTATTTATTTAATGTTATTAATTATTATATAATGTTATTAATCAACTAAACTAATAATAATATAACTTGTACCTAAAATATTACATAACAAATAAAAATGGTTGCAAACGGTAAAAGTAAAACCTTCTAATAGGCGTCATAGAATTTCTCTGCATAACAGTCAATTTGTAGTGTGCCCAAAATACTAATACAATTACATACTTTCTTACTCAATACTTACTATCAACCCTGTATTTAAACTGTCCCACTGTCGGACACGAGTCTCTTCTTAGTGGGAGAAGGGTTAAGTCTACCACGATGGCCCAGTGCGGGTTCAAGAAGGGTCCAAGAAGAAGCAAAGCACAGCTTGACTTCATGATACTTTGAGCTCATTCTGCGTAAATAGAAACACCAATGATTAAATTATGTTCGGGTACTTTGAAATAACTACACTGGAACATTGAGACACCTAACATCTTAGTCTCCTCGTGACCATGGCTGCTGAAAAGCAACCGAAACATCGGGGAAAGAGTAAACCTAAATATAAATAGTTATAATAGTTTAAATAACTTTATTAGCTTATAAATTAGTAAAATTCAATAGTAGTAGTATGTAGTGTAACAGTTTCTAAACTATGTAATAAAGTGTCAAATGAACAACGCGATAAAATCCGTATATACATAGTAGTTTAATTACAATTAATAACATTCGCGTAAACAGAAGACAATATTATAGGTTGGCAGACTTCACATATCTTCGAGAACATTATGGAGAACTCTGACATGCAGGTTTCCTTACGATGTTTTCCGTCTTCGCTAAAGCAAGCGATAATCAACTAAGTAATTTAAAGAGGTGCGTGCCTTGGGTTCGAATTTGAGACCTCTTCGTGGCAGCCCGACGATCAACTTAATAAATTAAAAATAGTGTTTGTTTGTTTTTATTGGTAACATGTACTTACACAATTTTAAACACAGTTTATTATTTAGTTATAAAATGAGAAGTTTTTAATTTAATTTATATGTTTAGTTTAAATAAAGGATACCATCCTAACTAAAATTAAAAAATATATTAATAAAATAGGTAAGTAAATTAGTGTTTTTGACATAAGTGAATTACACAAATTTTGCCTCATAATTACTTTATTCATACATTTCCGGATAAATTGACATAAGATCAGAATCGTCGAGATACAGTTAATTCCAATCAGTTCATCGATCTTACGAAATTCACTCTATCAACATTATTTCAAGCGATCGATTCATATTATATGCATGTAAAAGTTTATTGTATCCGTTGATATAACAACAAATCTTTGACATTTCCACCTCGAAACAAATAAAATACGTACAAAGAATGTTTGAAATCTACTCAAAAATAAATAAGATTCTAGATTTTCATATCTGGCAGCTGGCAGATGCACGATACAAACTATGACGTAACCGTTATTTAAATGGAGCTGCCTCTTATATGCTTTAAAATATTCATTACTTCCTTATTTTGTATCCAATTTTGATACTGTTTGCACAAAGAGATTTTTTTTGTATGGCGTTTAATATATGTAAGTATACAATAAAGTACCAATACAGATTACGATCATTATTAATCATAATAAAAAAAAAGAATTATAAATATTTTAAAACGAATTACTTAACTGGTTGATTATATGATACTACAGATTTCCTTAATTCATAAATTATTAATATTAATATTAATATAATGTCAACATTCATTATTGTTAAAAAGCATTAATGCGTTTTCTCTAATCTTAGCTTAAATTTTTTGTTCTTATCATCCAAAGTTATGTAAATGTTGTATGCTAAACCGCAGTACATACTGAGATCTATATTTTTATATGTACTACATCTTTATCTACCTATACAATAAATCGTTTTGATTAGGTTTTGATTGCTAGCTGCTCTCGTGTTAAACAATTTCGAATACTTACTCAAATTAATTTATGATGACACAGAAAATTTATTAAATATATTAAAGTACCTAGCAACTAAACACCTTCTCTAACACATACCCTCTCATACACCCACTTTTTAGTTTTACATTTCACGTTTACTTTTTTTTGCGTTTTAGTTTCTCTGCGTTAAGTAAAGATCATGATCTATGTTAAGAATCTGAAAGGTTACTAAAATGTCTATAAATTTAGGAAGAGCACTGTGGTCTGAAATACAAATAATTTAATTTTATCTAGTTCGGACACAGATGTCTCATTCAGTCTAGATTAATCTAAGAATGTAACGAAAACGTAATTGTTATATGTACATTTTCTTGGAAATAAACAATTATTGTTATAAATGTACAAAATTAAACATGGCAACTACCCTATTCAATAGCATAACACATTAATTCAAAGAACTATGTCATAGGACTCATAGGTAGGTAGCTTTGCCCGGGCCGCCGCTCAGCTCGTGTCACTGACCCCATCACTGCCGGGAGGACTATATACCTACATAGACTCACTCCTGCTTCCCGAAGGGGTAGGAAGGGATAGCGGATTTACACTTGTTACGATTCTGGTTTTGTCTTGTTTTATTCGCTACTATAGTACCTATATTTTATGTATGCTCGATACACACGTAAATTTACTTAGAGTCCGGTTCTTATATTAGGAAATATGTCAATTTTAACTCTCCGTACTTAGTTAAAACGACTCGTTTTTTCGTATAAGAACTGAGCCTAAGAATACTTTTATAATCTTCTTCTCCCTAGCCTTTATTATTCCCAAATCACTCGGGGTCGGCTTTTCTAGTCTAACCGGATTTGACTGGATATCAGTTGTTACACGGAGCGGCTGCCACCTGACCTCCGCAACCCGAAGGCTAACGATACCCTAAGGCTAGACCAGTGTCAGGATATTATAAGGCACTGACTTTCCAATAACGACTGCCATAGATGTTCATGGCAGCCGGGACCGACGGCTTCAGAGGAGAAGTTTTCACTATACTAAGAAACACCCAGTATTACTTATTATATTAGACTGTTTAAATATGTAGGTCAGTTTAATTATTTGTTTTCTTCTACAAGACAAAGGGAAATAAAATGTGATCGTTACATATTTTTCTTATTAATAAACAAATCCTAGGTAAGTATAGCTTGATTATGTATATTTTAGAAGCATTACTAGCAATTTGCTTTACAAATTACAAGTATTCTTTTGAACCCTTTCAGCTAAGCTAGAATGATACGAATGGATTCATGAGTGCAATGGAAGGAATTCGAACCCACGACCTTTCGATTGCAAGTTAGGTACCAATAGGTTACCGCCGATTTTTTAGAGGTTTGGACAAATTATGAAATATGTAAAGAGGAATGTGGGCAAGCAGAACGTAGTGAATATATCTCTTTAAAAGGCTCTGATGCGATTGCGTATTATCTTTGCACGTACACTTGCTACGAGCTGAGCATGTCTATCTTGCTTCATATACTATCATTACATTCTTGCATGCATGTTCGTCAGTTTACGGTATTCTTTCCCGGTGCCGGTATGTGTGTATATGGTCAGAGAACGTTTATATTCCACTACCAGCTGTCCATCTGCTTTATATTATTTTTGAGCCAGTATTTTGTCTTCCTTCTTTGACTATACATATATCTATCTATGCCTATGTACTTTTCTGCACCTCTGACAACGTGAACCAATGCAAAATTGCATGATGATCGGTCGAGTAATTAAGGCTTGAAAGTGTAACAAACAAACATTCGCACACATTAGTTAGGATGTTATTTTACTTTTCAATAATATAATATACTTATAATAATAATATAATAATTTATTTCCAAAATCAATAGGTACAAATATTGTGTAAAGGTACACATATTAAAAGTATAAGTACAAAGTGATTAAACTAGTAGAAAGTTCACCCATCCCTGTACTAGTTAAAAACTATATCACAGGTGACGGGGCCTTCCAATACATCAAATTCAGTAAACTAACGCAAGGAACAGACTTAATATATATTCAAATATAGTGCTATACCTATATTATATATATTAACATAAATAAAAACTTAAATACTAAATTAAATTAACACATCGCCAAAATAACAAATTTCGTAAATAAAGTATAGGTAACAATCTAGGTTATTATCTAATTCATCATTAAAAACATAGGTACATATTGTTCGTGTTGTAATCATAATTGTGGATGTGCATTTTTGTGTGTTAGCGATATAAAACCGAGTATCACGAAATCGCAAAACTGGGTCATTGTCTCTTATGTAACACTCGTATTAAGTTTATAAGTAATTATTTAATATTTATATTTTCATTGAATACACATGGAATTGCAAACTTCATTAAAGTGCATTATAATTATGTCCTCAAAGAGTCAATTAATGTTGTGTAAATTGGCTTGCTCCAAATTACGACGGAAACCTAAACACAGGTATTGAAATGTCGGTGTGTATGGATGGGTGTATTACATTGTCTTAAGCCTTAGATCTGAGTGGTCGATTCGTCACCGCCAGTGTGCCGAGTGTTGTGGTTATGACCTCCGCAAGGGACAAGGGCGTGAACCCGAGTAGACTTCCAATTGAAAAAGGAAACAAAATTAGTATTGACGCGGTTCTTACTACGTAGGAGCCTACGTCTTCGAATATATACCAGATTGAGTCCAAGTACCTGCCTCGGTGGCGTAGTGGTAGTGAATGCGACTGCTGTGCATGAGGTCTGGAGTTCGAATCCCGGATCGGGCCAACAAAAAGTTATTGGGTTTTCAGTTAAGAAATCTCAATAGCAGAGAGTGCCGTTGTGTTTGCGCACACACTTGTGCACTATAATATCTCCTGCGTACATAGCCAGACTCCGTTAAGACTGGCCGTCGTGGCCGAAATTCGGTCTGGAGGATATTATTACCTATGTGTCATGGACAAATCATAAAATTGATCACTTCTTATTTCATGTTGTGGTGGACCATTTCATGGCTAGCTATATTGACCATAATATCGTTTAAAACTCAACTTTGATCATATACCAGTCCACGTTTGGCCATACTATAAATTAAAGTTTATATAAAAGGTTTAATAAATATTTAAAATGAAGACATTTTACTTCACGTTCATCTTTAATTATATAATTAGCGTAGATTGTCAGAATAATTGTCCGCTGCAATGATGCATCACAAAAACGATCTGGCCATTACATAATAATTATGAAAGCGATTTGCAAATTCGTACTACAAGTGGTATCTACTTCGTTAATTGTCTCAATTCTGACATTAGAAATAAGGTCTCAAATGAATTATGATCATTAGTATACAACAAAAATGGAATATACGCAAAGAGGGCTAAGGTGTCCGTTGTTTAAATGTTTGTAAAGTCCACCGCGACATAGGAAATATACCTAGTACGGGCATTGTTTAAAAAAAAAAAATTAACGGTATAAATAATCATCTAGTGAAAAAATATAGGTGTTTAAATATAACTATAGATAAGCTGTTCTATATTCCGTAGAGATAAAAAAATATATACCTATCTTTCTTTAGTACAGATCTAAGGTTCAAGCCAAACGGAGATAAAATCTTTATCGGAAATAAGTTGGCAGGAGACTCAAGGGCGCTCTTTCCAGCTAGCTATTTATTATTGACGGTTCTGTACTGGTATAAGTGAGTTTAGTTAAATACATAGATTCACACATTCGTTTGTTTTCTCACAATTACACGTACTTAAACATAAGCGACAATAAAGTCTCGAGTTTGATATCAAGGCACGCAACTCTGACTATAAGTATATATTCGAAGTTATGTGCGTATTAAATAGTTAATTTTCGCTTGCTTTAACGGTGACGGAAAACATCGTGAGGCAAGCTACATGTCTGAGAGTTATCCATAATGTTCTCAAAGATGTGTGAAGTCTGCCAACCCGCACTGGGCCTGCGTGGCAGATGATAGCTTAAACCTTATACTAAAAAGAGGCTCGTGCCCAGCAGTGGGCTGTGGGACAGTTTGTATACAGGGCTGATATTATAATTTATTATATACTTCGAGGCCCAGTGGTTGAATTTCGATCCTGATTTATTACATCAACACTAATATTATAAAGAGGAAAGATTTGATATTTTGCTTGTTTGTAAGGATTTAACCCAAAAACTACCTAACCGATATTGAAAATTCTTTCACCTTTAGAAAGCTATATTATCACCAAGTAATATAGTTACTAAATTTAATTTTTTAAAGTGCTGTTGCCAACACATCCTAACCTACTTTTACGCGAGTGAAGCCGCGGGCAAAAGCTACTAATGAACTGATTTTAATGGCTTAAACCTTCTAATACAGAGAAGATTTCACGTGCAAGCACTAGGACAGTTTATATACAGAGCATTATATAAGCGAAAACTAGTACTAATAATGATAATTATCAGTCCTCCAAAAGCAACATCATTCAAACTGAAGCGAGTGTGATAACAGTTCAGTAAGTAGGTAACACAGCCTCCTAAACTCCTAGTACGACAGCGCGCTTACGTGTGTATGTGTGTGTAACGCCTGTGCATGTGTGCGTGTGTAGCTCGAATCCCGGGCACAGCTGATGTCGTTGACCTGTATCCGCTGTCACGAGAGAGGTGCGGCCGTAGGGGTGAGTAAAGGGTGGCTGTTCCGTTCGCGTTGTTGTACGATACGGGAGTGTTCTCGTGTGATATGTCATCTCATGTATATATCGTCGAAGAGGTGGGTAAGCAGAGATATTTTACGCAAATTTTTTACAGGTGACACGAGCTGTTAAGCCTAGTGCTGTCTATTGCGCAATACTACATATTATAAAACAATGTCCCTCGCCGCGTCTGTTCGCAATAAACTCAAACTGCAGCAAGCAGTGGGACACACATATGGGCCTTACCTTTCTCACACTGGTGAAAAGGTTTAGGCCATAGTCCTCCACGCTGGCCCAGTGCGGTTTGGCAGACTTCGCACATCTTTAAGAACATGAAAAAGAACACTCAGACATGCGGGTTGCCCCAAGATGTTTTTTTTTCACCGTTAAAGCGAGCGATCTTTAACTAATTATTACGCACGTAGCTTTGAAAAGTAAGAGATGCGCGCCTTGGGATCGATCTCGTGGCCTCTGCGTGGCGGTTTAACGGTTTTCCAGGTAAAATCCTACATATTTACTGCAACTTTGCAGTTTATTTTCAAATAATATTACATCCTACTGAAAACTACAATATAATTAAATTATACGTGTTACTACGTCTGGTGCGTAAGCGTCATTCCTCCGTGCGGTCTTAATCTGCGTTTTGTCATGAATTGAATGAACATTAGAAAGGCGTTCTGCTATATTTTTCGGAACGCCGCGCCACCGTCCTTTACACCTCATAATTTGTGAATCGAGAATTTTTATAAAGGTACCCGCTTTCGACTAAAATTTGTGTGATCCACAAATGGTTCTCCCGAGTCTGGGTGTCCTTTGTATCCGTTGTTTGAATGTTTGTAAAGTCCCCAGCGACACAGAAATAATTCTTAGTATGGATTAAAATAAAATTCTGCTGTACATGTAGGTATAGCTTCGAAGTCGGTTTAATTTTTTTCCTTTAAGTCCCTTTTATATTAACGTAGCGTCAATCGCAGTGTGAGACGCGTGTCACCTTAAACAACGCAGACACGGTAATCGCAATGCGTTCAACGCGTCGTTTGACGCGTAAACGAATTTAGCCCTTTAAGAAAATACTCGTAGAATAAATATCTCTTTTTATTTTCCTATTACAGTAGGGATATTCCGTGTCGGCGTGATTTATATACGTCGAAACCAGGAAACAAAGTTATTCTACATTGAAGATTGTGGATTCGATTCCCAAGTGGGTCTAATATTAGACCCCATTGAGAATCGAATCCACAACTTTCAGTCAGTAGTGGCAAGAAGACTATTTAAACCATTGCGCATTCCATATAGTCTTTATAGCATTTAGTGAACTACAACAGTTGTAAGTACTTAAAAGTTAAAGTGGTCTCCTCGCCACTGCCAATAGTTTGAAGGTTTTTGATTCGATTCCCACTTTAAATCTTTGGCATCGAATCCATTACTTTATCTTTGCGCACTTCTTGTAGTTAATTAAAGCACTTAGGATAATAGAAACTAATCCCTGCTTATAACTTTACCGACATAGAAATGGCGTGAACATAAATATCAAACCTCAATCTATTTATAGAACGTGCAATGGAAACCT